>CM044307.1:82873626-84309460 GCA_024291935.2 Okapia johnstoni
AAAAGTGATGCAATCTCCCCTCTGGCTGTTGGCCTAGCCTGCCTTGATGAAGGATGGAGCCCTCATGGGTAACAAACAGGTTCAAACAGCTTTCACTCTCTTACAGATGGGCAGACAACAACGTGTGAAAGTGAAGTGCAAGTGTTAGTCGCTCAGTTACATCTGACTCTTTGCAACCCCATGGACTATAGCCCACCAGGCTCCTCTGTCCATGGAATTTTCCAGGCAAGAATACTGGAGTGGGTAGCCATTCCCTTCTCCAGGGGATCTTCCCACCCCAGGGATCAAATCCAGGTCTCCTGCATGGCAGGCAGATTCTTTAACATCTGAGCCACCGGGGAAGCACAGATTGGAGACAATAAGGTGTACTCACAGAATTCTGAGCCAGTCATTCCTTGTGGGTACTCTATTTTGGGTGAATTATTTTAAGGTTTTGGAAACTCATTTGGGTGACCCTGTATTCAGAGACCTAGCCTTCCTCTCTGTAAAGGGTCTCCTCAAAATCCATCCTCTATACAGAAGTCCTTCCTCATCCACAATTTCCCTTTCTATGTTTCAGCTACTCACAGTCAGTGATGGTCCAACAATATCAAAAGGAAAATTTCAGAATTGAGTTTCCAACTGCATACCATTCAGAGCAGCATGATCAAATTTTGCAGCACCCCACTCCATCCCACCCCACATGGACATCATTTGTTCCTGACACCCAACCACCAACATCACCTCAGCTCCATGACCCACCACCCAACCACCAACATCACCTACATCACAGTGTCAGGTCATCTACATCCCTCTGTCTCATGTCATAGGCATTTTACCATCTCACAGGAAAGTCAGTCCTTCCAAATTAATTAGAAGGCAATTAATTTTCTGATAATAGTAAACAGATAGTTAACAGATTTTAATAGAGCTTTGAGACCCCAAAGTAGAGATACCAAGGTATCAAGATAGGCCATTAGTTCAGTTCAGTTCAGTTCAGTTCAGTCGCTCAGTCGTGTCCGACTCTTTGCGACCCCATGAACTGCAGCATGCCAGGCCTCTCTGTCCATCACCAACTCCCGGAGTCTACCCAAACCCATGTCCATCAAGTCAGTGATGCCATCCGACCATCTCATCCTCTGTCATCCCCTTCTCCTCCTGCCCCCAATCCTACCCAGCATTAGGGTCTTTTCCAATGAGTCAACTCTTCGCATGAGGTGGCCAAAGTATTGGAGTTTCAGCTTCAACATCAGTCCTTCCAATGAACACCCAGGATTGATCTCCTTTAGGATGGATTGACTGGATCTCCTTGCAGTCCAAGGGACTCTCAAGAGTCTTCTCCAACACCACAGTTCAAAAGCATCAATTCTGCGGTGCTCAGCTTTCTTCACCGTCCAACTCTCACATCCATACATGACCACTGGAAAAATCATAGCCTTGACTAGATGGACTTTTGTTGGCAAAGTAATGTCTTTGCTTTTAAATATGCTATCTAGGTTGGTCATAACCTTCCTTCCAAGGAGTAAGCGTCTTTTAATTTCATGGCTGCAATCACCATCAGCAGTGATTTTGGAGCCCCCAAAAATAAAGTCTGACACTTTTTTCCCATCTATTTCCCATGAAGTGATGGGACCGTATGCCATGATCTTAGTTTTCTGAACGTTGAGCTTTAAGCCAATTTTTTCACTTTCCTCTTTCACTTTCATCAAGAGGCTCTTTAGCTCTTCTTCACTTTCTGCCATAAGGGTGGTGTAATCTGCATATCTGAGGTTATTGATATTTCTCCCAGCAATCTTGATTCCAGCTTGTGTTTCTTCCAGCCCAGCATTTCTCATGATGTACTCTGCATATAAGTTAAATAAGCAGGGTGACAATATACAGCCTTGACGTACTCCTTTTCCTATTTGGAACCAGTCTGTTGTTCCATATCCAGTTCTAACTGTTGCTTCCTGACCTGCATACAGGTTTCTCAAGAGACAGGTCAAATGGTCTGGTATTCCCATCTCTTTCAGAATTTTCCACAGTTTATTGTGATCCACACAAGAAAGACGTGTTTGTTTTTATCATAAAATGGAAAGTTAAAGCTTTCCATTTAATAATAAACAAGGATAAACAAGGATAGTCAGATTCAGCTGATATTTAATGAAAAAAGGTCAGTTCAGTTCAGTCCAGTCGCTCAGTTGTATCCGACTCTTTGTGACCCCATGGACTGCAGCACACCAGGCCTCCCTGTCCATCACCAACTCCTGGAGTTTATTCAAACTCATGTCCATCGAGTCAGTGATGCCATCCAACCATCTCGTCCTCTGTCGTCCCCTCCTTCTCCCGCCTTCAATCTTTCCCAGCCTCAGGGTCTTTCAAATGAGTTAGCTCTTCGCATCAGGTGGCCAAAGTATTGGAGTTTCAGCTTCAACATCAGTCCTTCCAATGAACACCCAGGACTGATCTGCTTTAGGATGGACTGGTTGGATCTTGCAGTTCAAGGGACTCTCAAGAGTCTTCTCCAACACCACAGTTCAAAAGCATCAATTCTTCTGCACTCAGCTTTCTTTATAGTCCAACTCTCACATCCATACATGACTACTGGAAAAACCACAGCCTTGACTAGACAGACCTTTGTTGGCAAAGTAATGTCTCTGTTTTTTAATATGCTGTCTAGGTTGGTCATAACTTTTCTTCCAAGGAATAAGAGTCTTTTTACTTCCTTCAACCTTACACGGTTGTATTTAGTCATTGCTCTGTGTTGTATTTTTGGTTAAATTCCTTAAGGAAATATTAACTAGTTGATTTGCTCCATTGTTTAAATAAAGTGTTGCACACCAGACAAAATGCAAAATCTATTGCATCACATGTAAAAAATCCTGAGGATCAGGTAACAAAACCTGAAGGAAGCACAAATCTGACATCCTTTTCTTGACAGTCCAGCATCTGATCTCTCTTCCCCTTTGGTGTATTCCCCATTTTGTGGGTCCTGGAGGAGGCAGAGGTGACAGGGCCAGATACTCATCCAGTAACAACCTTCACACTCATTCCAGACTGAATTGAGAGCTACTGACGGAAGAAATGCAGTGGAGATCCTCATTCTCTCTGGAGGCAGCAGAGGTGAGTTCAGTTCAGTTCAGTCGCTTAGTCGTGTCTGACTCTTTGCGACTCCATGGACTGCAGCACACCAGGCCTCCCTGTCCATCACCAACTCCCAGAGTTTACTCAAACTCATGCCCATTGAGTCGGTGATGCCATCCAACCATCTCACCTTCTGTCGTCCCCTTCTCCTCCTGCCTTCAATCTTTCCCAGCATCAGGGTTTTTTCAAATGAGTCAGCTCTTCACATCAGGTGGCCAAAGTATTGGAGTTTCAGCTTCAACATCAGTCCTTCCAATGAATATTCAGGACTGATTTCCCTTAGGATGGACTCCACACAGTCAGCAAAAACAAGACTGGGAGCTGACCGTGGCTCAGATCATGAACTCCTTATTGCCAAATTCAGACTTAAATTGAAGAAAGTAGGGAAAACCACTAGACCATTCAGGTATGACCTAAATCAAATCCCTAATGATTATACAGTGGAAGTGAGAAATAGACTTAAGGGACTAGGTCTGATAGAGTGCCTGATGAGTTACGGACGGAGGCTTGTGACATTGTACAGGAAACAGGGATCAAGACTATCCCCCCAAAAAAAGAAATGCAGAGGTGAGAGCTGGGGCCATATAGAGCTGCTGGGATGGAAGCAGCAACAGTACAAATCACGCCATCTAGTGCCCAACAGTAACGACAACTGCTTCCTTACCAGAAAACTGTTTTAAAACAAAAAACAGCTTTATTGTGATAAAACTCACATACCATACGATTCGCCCACTTAAAGTGTGTAATTCATTGGCTTTTAGTATATTCACAGAGTTGTGCAACCATAACCACAATCAAGTTTAAACATTTACATTACCTTAAAATTAACCCCACATCCCTTAAGTATCATCCTATAATTCCTCCCTGATCTCCCTCTACGGAACCTCTAACCTACTTTTTGTCTCCAAAGATTTGCCTATTCTGGACATTTCACATAAATGGAAATATACAATCTGTGATCCTTTGTGTCTGCCTCCTTTCGCATAGCATACTGTTTTCAAAGTTCATTGTTCCATGTTTTATTAAAAATCAGTATTTTATTCCTTTTTACGGTTGAATAACGTTCCATTGTATGAATATACCACATTTTCTTTATTCATTCAATAGTTGATGAACATTTCAGGTATTTGCACTTTTTGACCATTATGAATACTGCTGCTAGGAGCACTTGTGTACAAGTTTTTATGTGGACATGTGTGTTCTCTTCAATATTTATCTAGAAGTGGAATTGCTGGGTCATATGGTAACTCTATGTGTAACTGTTTGAGGAATTACCAGATTGTTTTCCAAAGCAATTGCACCATGTTGCATTTTGCATTTTGCAACAGTAGTATATGGGGATTCTGATTTTTCCATATTCTCACCAGTACTTGTTATTATTTGTCTTTTTGATTGCAGTCACCCTAGCAGGTATGAACCACCTTACTGTGGTTCTGATTTGTATTTTCCTGATAGCTAATGATGGTGAGCATCTTTCCATGTGCTTATTGGACATTTGTATACCTTCCTTGGAGAACTGTTGATTCAGTTGCCCATTTTTAAGCTGGGTTATTTGTCTTTTTTATAATTATGTTGCATAGTTCACTGGATCAGTTTTAAGGCATGGTTTTATAGGTCGTTCCTGACTACCTAAACCTACTTTTCCACAGTTCTCATGATTCTGTGAGCTACCAATATTCTTCGAATAAAACTGTTTTCTCCTTAAATCTGTCACAAGTAGTTTCTATTGCAACTGAAAACCCTGACTGACAGACTCGGGAACCCAAGGCAGCACCCTCACCTAGAGAAAATCACCTACGTAAGGCTCTGCTTACGTAAGACACTTGTTCAGTGGCAGTATTGTTACTAAAGCTTGGGTTTCTGAATTCATGATTTTAAATTCTTAAACTATGCAAACTCAGTTCCACGGCAACTTAGGGGATTGACAAGTGGAAACTTTAGCAGGCTGAGCAGAAAGTAGGAACTGGAGCAAAGAGAAACAGAATACCCTTAAGAAGCAGCTTCCATTTCTTGCCATTTTCCTCCAAGATAAAGTAGGTTGTTGAATATTGTAAGTTATTCAGATGATAAGGCCCTGACTGATGCTGGCAGTCCTCTGCCTTGGTCCTGCATCTCCCTGTCAACAATCTAGGTTGCTATCCAGGGATTCCACGAGGATTTTCCTTCAAAGCATCAAATATGTAAATAAAATAAGAGTCCTGATTCTATCAGCCTGAAACAGGACGGAAGAGAGCAGGGCACAATCTTTAAAAGAATGACATAGCCCTTGAGGAAGCAACATAAGCTGGTTATACCCAACTAGATCCAAGATGGAGAAAGATTCGACTCCCAGTAGATCTTGAGCCTCATTACATGCTCATTGTAATACATTAACATATTAAATGACACACTCATCAATGCCATGGCAGTTTCAAGGCTGACCATAAAAGGCCAAAGAGTGGATGGTGGCCCAAATCCTGGAAATCTCCACCCCTTCTCCAAGATAGCTAGAATAATCCTCCCACTCCATTACCCTATGAAATTATCCAACCCCAAAAAACCAACCACCGCATATTTCATCTTTGAGATGCACTGCATTCTGTCTATGGACTGTGTATCTCTCTAAATGAATCTATTTATTACCTATCACTTTGTGTCTCGATGAATTCCTTCTGTA
The DNA here is from genome assembly GCA_024291935.2 of Okapia johnstoni. Classification (NCBI taxonomy): domain Eukaryota; kingdom Metazoa; phylum Chordata; class Mammalia; order Artiodactyla; family Giraffidae; genus Okapia; species Okapia johnstoni. The sequence goes on from CM044307.1 coordinate 82,879,385, forward strand.
CTGAGACAAAGAACCTGAACTTCAGCAAGTTCTGAGACCAAGTGTGTGATCTCAATGAAAAACAGGGGTTCAAATCCAACCTGAGTTTTGGCTGGGTTTGAGTCCTGATGCACAGGTTCAAGCCCCAGTGTGAGTTGTGCAGTTTCAGGCCAACTGAACTATTCATTTGGTTATCAGGCAATTTTAGTTCAGATATCAACACTGCTAACTTTGTGTATGCTTTCTCCCCATCCCCATGCCTCTCTTGTATCCTGGAGTCTCTAAGGAGTCAAGGAAATAAGAGTATCACTCCCTCTCAGGGCCATAAGTGAGCTGAGGCTGCGAGTTTGGAGAATGCTGCCTTCTGCAGCTATACCCTCAGCTCTCTCCTCTGAGCAGGACAGACAGGGGCGCAGCCACAGTGCCAGTCTGCCTTCAGTGCCCTCTCACTCCTCTTCTAAGCTCTCATTTTCCCGTTCCTGGTTCCCTCTTCTCCCAAGAGAGTCTCTTAGTTTCTACATTTGAAGGGATTTGTCCCAAAGGGAATTCAATCTAAAATAGGTTTAAACTATCAACTTTCTCAAAGACATTTGCATTTCTACACCATTAACCTCTCCTATTGACTTTCATTTTCCAAATTCAAAGCCCACTCTCAGTTCTCATTCTCTGTGCCCCTGTTTTGGCACCTAAGAACAAGATGCTTGGCACCTAAGAACAAGATGCTCGACACCTAAGTGGTATCCATCTGAGAGGAGGAAACCTGAGATCCTGGAGTAAAACATTTTGTTGTACAAACCACTCGCCTAACCACCATTTCTTAAGCACCTACTGTGTGCCTGACGCTTTGCTCTAACTGCTGGAAATGCAGCAGAGAAGTGAAGCAAGACCCCTGCGCTCATGAAGTTTCCACTCTAGTGGTAGCAAAAACCAATAAATACACAAAAAGATACCACTTCAGATAGTGATAGGTGCCATGAAGAGGAATGTGAAATAGTGAACAATGGGATAGCAAAAGATGTGAAGACAGCCCACTAGGCAGGCCATCTAGCGTGCAAACCTCTTTAAGAAAGTGGCATTTGAGCTGAAATGGATTTGGGGAAGAAGGGTCCCAGGAAGAGAAAACAGCAAGTTCCAGGATGCAGGAACAGGCTTAGCACAGCACACAGGAGGTTCAGAAAGAAGCCAGTGTGGCTGGAATGTAGTGAACAGAGGAAGGGTACAAGATGAGCCAAGAAGTAAGCAGGCCAGTTAGGGCCTTGGAAGCTATGGGGTTCCAAGAGAGGTTATCTTGCCCCAAGTCACATGGTGGTGTCAGGCGAGTGTATGCTCCTTGGTTCTGTCTCATCACAACAAAGATTTGGAGTGACAGACATTAGAGCCCTTGGTGGGTCACAGCTCTTGGACACACCGTGTTATAGCTCTTAGACAAATCTTGTCTTTTAGCCCCCACCATTTTGGACTCCTGTTTCCTATTCTAACTACCTAACAGTTGATAAATGGCAGAGCCAGAATGTAAACCAGGGCTTTTCAATCATATCAAGTGTTTTTGCACTGTAATCTGGGTTATGTCCAAAATGGTGCTGGATGAAGAGAGAAGTTACTGAAGTCCTTCATGGAGATCCCAAAACTCTAAGAAAAGAGACTGTTGTCTCACTCTCTCTCCTCATTCTCTCTTGAAAAACAAAAAATACTAGATATGAAGATTTCAGAGTGTATCATGCTAAATCAAACACAAATTCTGTCTTTTAAACAAAGAATCTGAATTTCATAGATATTATAAGTAAACGTCTATTGAACATTTATTATATGATCCCATAGAGCATGCAGCAAAGTTATTTTGGTGTTGCTATGTTTGACCTTATGAAAATTCAAGCACACAGGATTGCCTAACATCTATTTTTAAATGTAAGTCCTACTCTCCCTATTACATATCAGGAAACTTAATATAGCCGAGGTGCTAGTTAGGATTAGCAACTACATAGATTATCTGGGACTTTCATGCTTTGCTTTTAAAAGGAGAAATAAATTGAAATAAATGTTTTTTAAAAGTAAATTTATACATTAATAAAAAAAAGAAATTGGCTAATACAAACAAGATGTGTGTACAGTCTTGAGATGAACACTGAATTCGTGGGAGTTCCAGCACTGGCTCTGCCAATAGACTAGGGTCATAATCCTAGTATATTTATTAGCCATCTGACACTAGGTAAATTACTCAAGATTTCTAAGTTTCCCTTCTCTCATCCATCAAATGGGGGTGAAAACAATACCTCTCTCATAGAGCTACTGTGGAAATAACCCAAACTAACAAGTGACCATCCGTGAAATAGACTATCTATTCCTTGAGTTGATATTGGTTTCCCTTCTTTCTCTGGGTCTCTTGTTCACTCATCAGAAGCATAAACAGGTCAGGAAATGGTGCTAAAGTCCTGTCTAGCATAAGTATCCTCAGCAGCCAGGCTTTCCTGCAATATTTGGACCACAGGGCAATGACATCTTCTGCTGTAGGCAGATAGAGAAGTTGCTAGCAAGATGACTTGGAGAATGACAGAAAACTCCCAGGACAATGAGCAAGGAGGCTTCAGAGACTAGGACTTGAAGGACCAGTATCCTATCAGCATCCTGCCTCTGCTCTCCAGGCCCAATTCATTTTACCAACACATTCACTTCAACTAATTACTTGTGAAATTATTTGTTTAATGTCTGCCCTCTCCAGAGACTAAATTCTAAAGGTTAGGAACTCTGTTTTCTTCACTCTTCCAGTGGTTGTCGTTGTTGTTGTTCAGTCACTGAACAATATGTGTTCATGTTGTTCAAGTCACATCTGACTCTCTGTACCCCATGGACTGCAGTTTGCCAGGCTTCTTGGTGCTTCACTACCTCCCCGAGTTTGCTCAGATCTGAGTTTTCTCAGATTCATGTCCATTGACTCAGTGATGCCATCCAACCTTCTCATCCTCTGTCATCCCCTTCTTCTCAAGCCTTCAATCTTCCCCAGCATCAGGGTCTTTTCCAATGAGTCAGTTCTTCGCATCAGGTGGCCAAGGTATAGGAGCTTCAGCATCAGTCCTTCCAATGAATATTCAGTGTTGATTTCCTTTAGGATCAACTGGTTTGATCTCCTTGCAGTCCAAGGGACTCTCAAGAGTCTTCTCCAACACCACTCCAGGTCTAATTTACTTTGCTTTGCATACAATAGGCCCTCAAAAATTATTTGTTGAATGAATGAGCCTTTTCTTATAGTAGATACATTTCTGAAATTCAAGGTGCCTCAAATTTGGCAAAGCTACACTGTGGCATTGCTGCTCCTGCATCCATTTTGTTCCAAGTGGCCTGAAGGAGCCTTAAACTGATAACAACCTCCTCATGCAAGAACATGCCCTGGAGACAGTCCTCAGAGTAAATTTCTGATATGACCTTCTCCTTCCAGGTGGCCTTCTCCTTATGCACACCTTAGAAAAGACCCCTATGAAGTTAACTAAAATCCCGTTCATTTTGGTTTAAATTGACAGCTCCAACCTTAGCCCAAGAACCCACACCATTCTACTCACAGGCCTAATAAAGGCATGTATCTCAGATTCTGTCTCTCTCTCTACGGTGACCTCCCCATGTGGTCCCTTGAGGTATGCTGTGCACTTCCTTCACAACTTGTGGGTAGTAAACTTCTCTAGCTTGATTTCTCTTGCAGTTTTTTCCGAACTGCTGCTCACCATCCAGCACTCTATGTTCCACTTAATAAATGTCAATTTTACAAATTCATAACAGGAGGAAATTAATTTCATTTACAACTCAACAATTTTAAGTGCCGTAGTGAACCCAGCCAATAAGAAGAAATTTGTGATCAATGAAACTTTCTGTTTAGCTGTGGATTTCGTTTTTGTAAAGAGAGGTTTACCCAAACTAAGAAAACATAGTAGTGGCTCCATGAGAGGGCTTTGAGTGTTTAGAGTTTGGAAGCATCAATTAATCTTCCCATATATCTTAGACTTTATCAGACCAGGACGCGGAATTTTGGAACTGCGTATATTCCAGTTGCCTTAATAGAGGACTTTTCTCTGGGCAAACAGTAAAGCCTATTCTTATCCGTCCATCTATGATCTGGCTCAAGGTTAGTCTAGGGGAGGCTTCCCAACAAGTCACAGAAGGGGAAAATGATAACCACAGACATCCTAATTGAACGATCCTTGGTACTTATCACTGTCCCCTCCAAGCTATTGTGTTTCCAGAGTCCCTGGCTATTGTCAATTGAAAAACGAATGGTCAGCAAGTAATGAAAGTCTACCTAATCTAACAGGTTAAATATCCCAATTAAATGTGCTTCTTGAGGGAGTCTGGATGACTTGCATTCACCTGTTCATCCACTCACTCATTTATTCATAACGTTAACTTATTAATTCAACAAATATTCCCAGTCCTGAAAATCCTGAGTGATTCTGGATGAAAAAAAGAAAGCTGAGACAGAGCAGGAATTAGCACAAGAGCCAGAACCAGGAACTAAAGGATATGTAATCATATATTGTGTCTGGAATATCTTTCTGCCTAGCTTCAGGATTACCTGGGCAGAATCTTTCTACATTTCACTTTAAGAAGAATATATGTCTTTTCTCTATTCATTTGTTAATGTCCTTAGTGTAGTGCTTATGCCATTATGTTGGAATTAACTGCTTCTCACCAGGCTGTGAGCTTCTTTGGAAGGAATTGTGCCATCCAATCACTTAGGTCCCTCATGCCTATCACAGGGCCAAGCATATAGAATTTGTTATCAATGAACAGTTCTCTGGATTCCCAGTGAAGTTAGTGGGTTTCTAGGTATTATCCAACTCATTCTTGTCCAGTATGGTATCCACTAGCCACCTGTGGCTCCTGATCACTTGAAATGTCGCTCTGGGGGTGAGGGAGTTGGAGGGGCAAGAATTGAGATGTGCTACAAATGTAAAATACACATTTCAAGACTTTGCATACAAAAAACAAAATATCCCATTAACACTTTTTATATTGATTACATGCTGAAATGATAATACTTTGGATATTGAGTTAAATAAATATTAAAATTAATTTTACCTTTTTCTTTTTACTTTTTAATATAAATTTAGATTAAAAATTTTAAATTATACATGTGGTTCACCTTATAGTGATTTTATTATCCAACAGAAATACAGGATTCTCTAAGTTTTGGAGTAGGAAGGAAGGGAGATTTGGTTACACTGTCTGAAACGAGTCAAGGCTTTCATTGAGCCTAGGTTCAGAATATACCAGGAATATAAGACACCTTTTATTTTTTTCGGGAAAATTCTATCAGTTAATGTGCTACATTTTAGTAGGTTTGCTGTTTCAAAGGAAAAGAAAAATCCAGCTCTTTCTGTAGTCCCCTATACTGAGTCAAAGTCTCACCAAGGGCATGTAATACCCGTGCAGTCAACACTTAAATAGCTCTTCAATTCCTGGCTCCAAGAGCCTCTGTTTTATCGTCTCTCCTCCCTCAATCTCTGGCATCCTAAGCAGTCACCCGTCCCGTCTCAGCCCTTTCCACTGACCTCAAAAGAGGCTGTCTCAAATAACACCCTTGTCAAAACACCTAGGTAAGCACAGCAGTGGGAGACATCATATAAATAGATACATGGCAACAGAGTGCTCCACACTGATAACAAAAACCATTTACAAATTCGCCTCACCTTCCGATAGGTTTGTTTCTTATAATGACTAATTAAACATAAATGTCACTAATAATTTTAATTCTATGAGCTTTGCAGACCTTTTTAAACAGGCACTAAGCTGCAAATGAAGGTAATTTTTAAGTTTTGGGTACTGTTACAGCAAAAATCCTCTGTGCTTAAATACAGAAATTAAAATTGATCAACAGAAAAGATCCAAAACAAAAATTCTGAAAAATGTCCAAGTGATCTGTGAAAGTGTTAGTCACTTAGTCGTGTCCAATTCTTTGTGACCCCATGGAATGTAGCATGCTGGGTTCCTCTGTCCATGAGATTTCCCAGGCTAGCATACTGGAGTAGGTTGCCATTCCCTTCTCCAGGGGATCTTCCTGACCCAGGAATCAAACCTGGGTCTCCTGCATTGCAGGCGGATTCTTTATCATCCAAGCCACAAGGGAAGCCCCCAGTGACCTGTGAGAAAGACCAAAAGTCAGGCCTCGTCAGACTACAGTCACAAAAATACAAAAATCATGAATGTCTATTTACATATCTCCCTCCATACTGGAGACCATAAACTTCGAACATTTAGTATAGCATCTGGCACATAGCAGGTGTTCAGTGAGTATCTGAATATATAAAGATGCTTACTATTTAATGGGATAATGCCCTCACTATGTTTTTCTTTTCTTTTCTGAACCCTGAGTGGTATGGTAGGCAGAAGTCAGCTTCCTATTTTACTCAGAACAAAATCTGAAGACCTTACCACGGCCTACAAAGTCCTACATAATTTGCAACCCCACCACCTTTTAGACTCATTTCCCATTACTCTCCCCATATATATCTGCCCCAGCAACCTGACCTCCCCATGTTCCTCAAACAAGCCACAAACATCCCTGCCCCAGTGCCCTTGCACCAGCTCTCCTCTTTGACTAGAATACTAATTTTTCAGTCTCTACTCAAACGTCACCTCCTCACAGAGGCTTTCTTCACCACCTGATCCAAAATAGCATAACCCTTCTCTGCTGGATTTGTCCTCCTATCCCTTATTGCCACCTGACATACTACATATTTGTTTATGTGTCTCCCCAACCTGGAAAGCCACTCCCAGGAGGGCAGGGACTTACTTGGTTCATTTTGTTCACTGCTGTATCTTCTGTGCCTGGTAAGTGCCTGGCACATAGTAGGAGTTCAATACATAGTCACTGAATGAATAAACAAATGAACACTGAAGTCCAGACACCTGGATCTAGTCCTAATTCTGCAGCTAAAAAGTTATGTGACTTCAAACAAATATCCCCTGACACTCAGTTTCTGAGTGTAAAAGGGTTGGTTGGGAAAAGATGTTTCTATATCCTCTCCTAGCTCGCAAATCCTGCAGGTTTTATAGAGATGCTTTTAACATACAAATTTTGTATGAAGTTTTAGCAATATGAAAATCTTTTTCTAACACCCACAATCAATGAGCCCTCTGGGAACTTCATTATGATTGAAGATCCTGCTCCAAAGGCCCGGGATGAAGCCTTTCCCAATCCCTATAGGCAAGACAGACCCCAGGACTTCCCACCTACTCTGAGGTATTTCATACAGACCTTTCCTTCTTTAAATTTCATTTAACAGTTAATGACATAATTATGTTCGTCTGTTTCTCCACCTAGATTGTGACTATCTTGAGGACAGTAACAGAATTTTAGTAATGTTTGTATCCCCAGCATGATCCATGGCTATAAGTAGGCATTCCATGAATGTTTAGCGAATGAATGAATACAGGAAAGCCAAGTGGAATAGGACCATTTCTCATACTTCAAATAGAGATATCTTTCTCCCCTCATTGATGAATGGTGGAGAGAAGGTAGCTTTACTCCCAAAAATGATTCATCTGAAGGGATGTAAGAAACTACAACTTACTGGGAACCTACTAAAGGCAAAGCACTCTTACACATGTCCATATAGTTTATTTAATCCTATGACAACTTTATGAATTAGGAATTATCACTAATTACCCCTTTGCATACATCTGTAAAATTATCCTGTTTCATAGATGAGAAATATGGGGCTCAGAGAGGATAGATTATTAGCCCATGATGGAATAGCAAAACAGAGTTTCCGCTCAGGCTTCTCCCCGCCAACAATATTCGTATCACTGAATGATACATCAGAAAGATAACTCTCTGATCCAGTATAAGTACTGGTGTGTGTAATGGTTATCTTTTTTACTTCAAAATTAAAGGTGATTTCCCCCCCACGATTCAAAGGTAGCTATAGATAATTCTATATATTATTCCTGGAAGAACAAAGACAAGATACACAAGCAGATGATGCTTTGTATCTTTTGAACTTTAAAAAGTGAAGTTTTTTTTCTGATAATAAAGTGCACATTAGAGAAACAACAAAAAATACAGGCAAAAACAAAAGTTTAGTTGACATTATCTCATCACTGAGAGACAACCACTACTAACTTTTTTTAACCTTAAGGTTAATAAGTTACCATAACCTTTATTATGCTATTTATTATGTTAACCTTTATTAACCCTTTAAGCCTTTTTCCAGTACATAATTTACTTTATAGTGAGATTCTAAATTATACAAATTTTTTTTCAAATTCAATATATGCACTTGCCATAATGTTAGAACTCTTCCTAAGTAACATTTTAAAAATGGCTTAATAATTCCACATCAAAGAGATGCCATAATCAATCATTCTGTATTATTTAAGCTATTTCCATTCAGTTCCTTTCATGTAACTCTCAATTTAAATAAATCCGTTTGTAATTCATCTTCTGCGAATAGTTCTCTTAAAGAAATGCAGACATTTCCATTCAAGAAGAGAAAAACTTCCACTGTTATTCCAAAAGGAGAGATCTTTCCTTTTCCTCTAATAAACTTTCCATGTAAAAGCTAGTGGGAGCCATTCAAGTTTCCTTATTGCAAGGAACTGTCTCTCCTCCCAAAGAAGGAAGGTGGGGGAAGTCTAACAGTGGCTGACAGCAAACAGACCCAGCATTTTCCTGCCTTGCTGCTGCTGCTGCTGCTAAGTCGCTTCAGTCGTGTCCAACTCTGTGTGACCCCATAGACGGCAGCCCACCAGGCTCCGCCGTCCCTGGGATTCTCCAGGCAAGAATACTGGAGTGGGTTGCCATTTCCTTCTCCAGTGCATGAAAGGGAAAAGTGAAAGTGAAGTCGCTCAGTCGTGTCCGACTCTTAGCCACCCCATGGACTGCAGTAAATATGTAAAGCCTCGGTTTTCTCACATGTAACAGGACAGTCACCTCACAGTGTGGCTGGGAGGGTTTAAAAGGAGAAAACAGGGACTTCCTTGGTGCTCCAGTGGCTGGCACTCTACGGCAGGGGGCCGGGGTTCAATCCCTGGGCAGGGAAGTAGGTCCCACATGCCATAGCTAAGTCACAGGCCACAACTGAAAGCCACAAGCAAAAGATCCCACATGCCACAACTAAGACCTGGCACAGCCAAATAGGTGGATTAATTAATTATTAAAATAAAACATTTTTTAAAATAGGTAAGATGAAATGAGAAAACATATGTAAACACCTAGCACCTAGCCTGATAAAGAGGGAGGGAGCCCTCTCTTAATGGAGGAGCTGAGAGGAAGACTGTCTCCTTATTCTTGCCATAAATTAAAGAATATTCCAAGCTCTCAATTCTAGTCTCAGAAGAAAGAAGAACTTTAGGCCATATGTGTAAACTCATGCCCACCAAATTGGTTTGGGTTTTGATCACACTTCAAGGCAGAAGAAATTTAGGGACTCCCAATTCCCAGGAGTTCCTCCTGCCCGACACCTCTCTCCTGAAAGGAGCTACAGCTGCCACTTCCTTACCCCTCGCCCGCACTGCAGAGCAACCCTTACACATCTCCTTTCTCTCTGCTTCTGCCTCTCTGATCTGAGCCCTCCCTTAACTCAACTTTTCAATCTGCCTGTCAGTCTCATTTCTCAATAATACCACTCTGTTCTCCTAAATCCTGTTCAGAAGTTTACTGATTTCTTGTTACTTACGTCATCAAATCCAAAAATTTTTAAATGGGATAGTTTTCAAGACCTCCATCATCACCTACCTCTTCGCTCATGCTTCCCTCCACTCTACTCATTCTGTCTGGCCTGGTGTCCATCTTACCATCTGTAGTCACAGCAGGCTGAAGCTTACTGCAGATAAATCAACTCTTTACCTGAAGATCCTGACCTCTGTCAAAAGGCAACGCAACCCCAAAGTGGTACTCTAAACAGCCGTCAGGTGCTCACATTTTAATTATTTGGGGGGAGGGGAGGATGTGCATCGCATGGCATGCGGGATCTTGTTCCCTGACCAGGGTTCAAATCTGCACACCCTGCAGTGAAGTCTTAACCACTGGATCACCAGGGAAGTCCCAGCTGCTCACATTTTAGAGCAAACAAGTTTTCAGATTCTCTGCGGGCAAATTTTGGTTGGGCAAGGATAGGGGGATCCCGGACACCACTAAGGGAAAAGGGCCATCAAGTCTAGGACTGACAAACGTTCCTTCCCAGTTTTGCCCAGGAACCACACGTCCCTACCCCTGCTCCATCTCCCACAGATGCCTTCTCTTCTGCTGCTCCCTCCTGCACCTCTTGCCCATTCTCCAGGGCCCACGTCATGCCTACCACGTTGGAAGGCAGTCACAGACCTACACACTCTTCTGACCTTCCACAGCACCCTGGGCTGTCCTTCTCACCTTTCTCATTGTCTCATGGTCCCCATATTGTTTCCTAACTTCTTCCAGAAAGTCTTTGAGGGCAGGGACTGTGCCTGCTCCCCACTTGGTAAACATGCAACCGACATTCCAGACTTATCTGACGGACAGCTCACCCTCAGCAGCGCCATTTTGTGGGCGATTTCAGCTTCAGCGCTGCTGGTCTCCGTTGGGAGCACCTTTACCTTTGGGGGACATGGGCTCTCTTCAGTGATGCACATCCATCTGTCACCTACCAAACCATTTACTGAAATAACAGATTTAGGAAGGGACACGACTGACTAATAAACCAAAAACCAAACAAATAAAACCCCATACTCAAAGAGAACAAGGAATGAAACCAATTTCAAGTCAAGAAGAGATGACTGCTACTATTCTCATTTTAGAGGCTGCAAGAAGGCAGGGAGATGGAACTAGACGGAGACTTACATCTGTATATAGTATTTCCTAATTGTATTCACGTGTGTTGAAATGTTTGAGACCAAAAAATCAAACAACAACAACAAAAACCAGTATTTTAATAGCAGGGGTGACAAAAATTCAAACTTCTTTTCTCCAGAGAATATATGGGCCTTTGTACCAAAACGAAGTCGTCTTCTAGCAACTTAGGCCAGCACTAGACATTCAGGGAGCTCCAGTCATTCGAAGTTTCCAGAAAAGCCTTCTCCGCCTTCCCCCCACCCCACACCCTCTTCTCCTCTGTCTCAGGCTTTAAAGATTGTTCCTAGGCTTTGGGACAAATACAAACGTTTCTGCACAAGTGTGCAGTGAGGCAGGACCCAAGTAAACCCCTGGGAATAAACAAGAGCTGCAGAGCACAAGGAGCTGGCCGGGGTGAGGGTGTGGTAATGAAGGAAGAAGGGGGTGGGGAGGGTGAACTCGGCGCTGCAGGCGAGCCTGTCACTCCAGCTGACAGCGAGCACCTGCAAGCTCTTCACAAGGCAGCGCCCCCAGAGAAAGAGCGCTTAGCTCGAGGGAAACGAACCCGGGCGCCTAAGAGGGAAGGGAGGGTACGGCGTCGGCCCGCGCAGTGCCTGCCCGCCCCCGGCGGCCGCCCCCCGGGCCTGAGCGAGGGCCCCGCGTACCTGGCGTCCGGCTCCGACTCCGACTCCGACTCCACGGCCGTCTCGTCCTCCTCGCCCCCCGACTCCTCCTCGGCGTCCGGCGCCCGGGTCTCCTCTTGGTCAGAGCCGAGGGCGCTCTCCGCGGCGTGACTGCCGTCGCTGCTCTCCATCGCGCCTGCCGGGCCGGAGCTGGAGCCGGAGCCGCCCGCGCCGCGCCTGCTGGTCTCCCTCTGACGGCGCCTCCGGCCCGGCGCGGCGGCTCGGGTTCCCTCCCGGGGGCGGGTGGGCCCCGCGACTTTAAATAGAAGGCGTCAAGAGGTTTCGCCACCGAGCTTCTGGGCCCGGCCTCGGCTTCTCTTCCCCGGCGTCTGCCAGTTTCCCCGGCCCTCCCTGTCCCAGTCCAGGCAGCATTTGGGCAACCGGCGGGCACCGCTCCGAGGGGCGCAGGCTCTCGGCACCCGGCCCTTGCCTCTGCTCTAGAGTGGATTCGGTAGGCTTTAGGTTTGGGGCCGAGCTGAGCTACTCAATGGGCCGTTATCCCAGCCTAACAACTATTCTCTTCCAGAGCAGAGCACTTAACTACTAGTTCAGGCACTCGTAACTATGCCCCCGCCAGCTGCTGCAGTAGGTTTAACTGCGATGCTGGTTTGGCTCTGAAGAGCTCGGATGCCTACCTAGCTTGCTCAAGGTCTCCTTGCTAGCAGTGTGACCGAATGGGAGACAAAGTCGGCCCATTTCAAAAGCCCAGTTTTGAACCCCTGTCTCCTTTTATATTTGCAAATCAATAAACTGTGTTCTCTTTCTCAGTGACCCCTGGACTATTCAGCTAGGAAACTTTTATCTCCGCAAATCTTTAACTATGAAGAGGAATAATTTCCCCTACATTGGCCAAAGTCTGTTTTGTCTTAAATTCAACCCCAAGGCCCAGATCATGTCGTGCCCACGCTTAAGAGACTTCAATGGCTTTCCACTGCTCTAGAACTAAAGCCGAAGCTCCTTGGGAAGATAAACGCTAACAACTTAGATCATAGTTGCCTCCCCTCTTTTTTAGAAGTCAGGGGTTCTAACGTATATAAAGTCACACCCCCCTGTCTTTACAAATTCCTCTTCCCTGAAACTTTCTTCCTGTCTTTATTTACCTGTATACTCATCATTCAAGACTGTACCCTTCTCTGGAATCCCCAGCTTAAGTTCAATACTACTGCTTCAAGTTCCCACATTATCCTATATTCAAATTGTTGTGTCTCTTTCCCCCACTAGACCATAAGTTTGTTACTCATCTTTGTCCCACTATCCCCATTTCTTACAAGCATGGAAGCTTAGCAAAGTACTTAGCACATATTAAGTGCTTAATCAATGTCCCCTGCACTGAAGAGACCAGAACCAAGACCAGCTATGTACAAGTAGAGATATCTTTACAATACATATTTTTTCATAAGGATGATTTTATGGCTAGAAGAGCTAACACTGATTTTTAATTACAGCAAATTCTATTCACAGAGTTGTTAAATATGATAAATGTAAACTAGGCAGTATTCCCCAGTAACACGAGCTTGTGTGTGTGCATTAGGTCTGTGAGTCAAGACCTGCAGCTAGCTGAGACACAGTTCAGAAGCATCAGCTAGGGGACATGTGAGGGAAGACAGCCGAGTCCAGTCTTCCAGGGTTCACCAAATCAGGTTTAACATCAGAAATATGCCTCCTCTTACAGGGGCTAGGCTTTGGCATTAGTAATCCCAAAGGTCTGCTCACTAGGACAAAAAGGAACCAATTACAGCTATGGGAATCTATTAAATACTAATCAAAACCACAGGTAGTCATTGTGTATTCCCTTCATTTAACTCAAAATTTCTTAGGAACACTAACTACAGTCAACAAGATGTGTGAAGATCCTAGCTCAAACCAATCCAAAATTTAGAACTGCAGTACAAACTGCATGTTTTAAACTTTCTAACACTACTTTCTTAACAATGCAAATAAACAGAAATGGCAAGATCAATATAAATAGAAAATAAAAGAATGTATTATTCACAACACAAATAAGTAATTCATGTTGAAGACAATTTAAAAGCCTAAAAACTTCTCTTATATATTGACATACCACTTATCTGACATATTTAGCAGTCACAAGTGCATATCTTAGTTTTGATTTACAACTGGGTATTGATTTACAATACCCAGTTTGTATTGATTTACAATTGGGTATAAATTAACATTTTGATCTATTTGTCATAGCAATACAGCTGAAAGCAGGAGCATTGAGATGGGGCCCCCAGTATTCACTGAAAGCTGAGAAAACAGTGGCAGTGAAGATGTCCATGATAAATTCTGGGGTTTTACTAGGAAATGCTGTAATACTGTAGAGGGAGTATGCCCTAGACACCTGAGAGCTACACAGGATTATGGAGTACTATGGCTATTATTTATTGTTTATAATTATTGCCTGGAGTCATTACCAGAATATTAATTAAATTCAACACATTCTGATAAAGAAGAGTTGCACAGTATAAAATCCATTTAAGAGAAATTTCCAGGAAAAAAAAATTAGTATATAAAGCTTAATTACTTCAAAAGCATTAATCACTAGTAAACTGAAAAATTCATCTGTGTGGAAAGCTTCATTCCTAATAATGCCAGAGAAATAGGTGCTGATGTGGCTAGTCGGTTAACCAAGAGTGAACTCGATTCCAAGATTCTCTGCATAATCTAAACAATTACACACAATAACCGGATTCAGTTCGGTTCCAGATGAGAACTACACCCTCAATCTCATCTCAGAAGTAAAGACTTCCACAGAAAAAAACAAACACCTGCCCCCCCGCAAAAAACATATCAACAATTTTCATATATAAATTTTATTCCATTTGATCATACAAAATTTTAAACTTAAAGAAAAAAATGAAAATATGCACCTTTTACAAGTCAAAAAGCAAGTCTTAGCATTTGAATTGGTCTGCAAAAAATCCAAATACATTAGAGGTAACAAACTGTGCCACAGCAGGTCTAAAAAAAGTTGTACACAGTCCTTTTGAAAAAGTTAGAACTGTTTTTTAAGATTATTTATATTTAAATTTACAGGCACTGACCAATTTACAAATATTTACACCAAAAACAACCTTAATAAACACTGTAGCTTTTTTAGCAGCCACCACTATTTCTTCTTGTGGAAAAGAAATACTAAAAAAGAAACCTTTACAAATGCTATGCTTTTATTTATAGTAATTTTATGTCTTATCTAGAACACTTTATAGTGGCTTACTACCAACAACTTCCAGTTTAGATTACAATCCTATAATTATTCACAGATAAAACTATGAATCTATCAATAGGATATAATCTCAATTTTGATCTTTCAGTTTCTGTTGCTTCGTATCACAGGAAAAATAAAAGCAGGAAAACGGGAAGTAAAGCAAAAGGGCATATTGCACTAAGCTATCATAAAGCACAGAGAACTTCATCTTTTCGAAATGTCTACACTGAACCGATTCTTCAAAACAATTCCCTAACTGCTGTACAATACAGTTAGTGCTCATATTACTAGTGCAAAATGTACTGTTGCTCAACACAAAATTTAAAGCAATCTTGAGTCCACCAAAGGCATGTGAGGTACTAATGAAATGCTATTATGTACACAACCAGAGCCTCAGTCTTTCCTGATGAGTCAAGTGAGGGCTTAGGGCAACTGTCCAGTATTTCTTGCCTCTGTAGCTGTTTCAATGAAATCAAAGATGTCATTTTGCTTCAAGTAACTGAATAATTGACTCAAACCTTCACTTCACTAGAAAAGACTTAGGCAACAAACCATCTATTGAAGGTCCTACTCCAAGGATGTAGGAATCAGACCCTTTCCAAAAAAGTCCACATGTCTCTTCAGTGTTAGCATGTGGTACAATTAATTAAAATTATAGCAAAAACCTTTTATTTGTTCAGATAATTCCCCAAAAAATATTTATCTGATCTCCTGGAAATTCATGCCATAATATTACTAATCATCAATGTAAACATTTTCAAAAATACATCTTTAAATCAAAGGGTTTTATTAGGAAACATAATAAAATATGCACTCTTTATATAAGTATGTCTTCTTAAGAATAAAACATGAAAACAAGAACAATTAAAAAGAAACCACGATGAAGGTAGACAAAACATATTATGATGTTACTACTGTTCTTTATTAAGAAATAGAGGCCAGTTATCTTTTCAGGATAGCAGCTCTTAAAGGTAGTATACTGTTCAAATCTTTTTTGTTTTTCAATCTGTGCCATGACTGGAAGAGAAAGAAAAAATTATTCTTAAAACCTAAAATATATGTGAAACAAAGGACTGAAAGGGGAGTTATTAGAATGTTAACAGTGATTTCCCTAGGCAATAAAACTTGGGGTGACTTTTTTTGTGTATGCTTTTAATCTCCCAAGTTTTGAACAGGAGTAAAAGTATTGCTTCTGTCATCTGAAACAAAATGTTATTTAAAAACTTTACATCATTTATAAAGAAACACACACACAGGTGGTACAAAAACAAGCAACTGACAATATTAACATTTATTCACAGATTTAGATGTCATTTAAAATATGAAAATAATTAATACAAAACCTTTGGGTTTGAGAGAGTAGGGAAAGGCTACTTCAATTATTTGATTGACTTATTTTGTATCTAGAAAGCTCTGTCAATTAAAAATTGTATTTATAAAGGAGAGAGTAAATAAAGCATTTTATACAATGAATCTAGAAGAGTGAACAGAATTTTTAAGGAGAAAAAAAAGAAGGAAAATGAAATACTTGTTTATAAGCTAAAAATTAGGCCCACTACCAAAAAATGTGGCTGCAATCTTTGAGTTTGTTCTCACTTCAGTTGTTCAACTGACTAAAAATATTGGTTTTATACCTAAACAATCACAAGTAAACACACGTGGCACTAGTGGTAAAGAACCCACCCGCCGAAACTAGAGACTTAAGAGATGCGGGCTCGACCCTAGGTCAATCCCCTGGAGGAGGGCATGGCAATCTACTATAGTACTCTTGCCGGGAGAATCCCATGGACAGAGAGCCTGGCAGACTATGGTCTACAGGGTTGCAGAGTCAGACACGACTGAAGCGACTTAGCACTCATGCAGGCACACTCATTAATAAGAATGACAATGTAGAAATACTATTTTTGAGTTCTCAATTTAATCTGATAGACAAAATATTCCCTCTTGGATACCTGGTTTGCCCTGCAGAATTCCATTTCATTTAAAATTTTCTATTCTGGTTGACAAACTAAGAGGGCCTAATTTGAAGGACAGCTTGTGATATGATACACTTGCATTTTTAATTATCATCAAAATAAAATCTACCTGGATGTCTTGATAACAAAAAACTAAACCTCTAAAATTCCTTGATCTCTTTCCTCTGTGAACCACTCTCTCTTACACGTCTCAAACTACGTATTTCTATCAATGTGTTTCTACTCTGTACTGTTGAATTACTTGAAGCTAGGAGGCAATCCTAGCAAAATCATTGATGGATAAATTCATACTGCAGACTAGGGAGCTAAGGAATAAACTACAGTCTACATATATATGACTAAAGTTTATAAAATGTGTGTGCACACAAACACACACATTTTGTTTAACTTCTTAGAATATAAATAAAGATAAAATGGAGCTCTGGTTCCTTGTTACAATTGGGTATACAGAAGAAAAACATGGAACAGACATGGCTGTCTTCTAAAGCTACAGGTTCTCTGACATTTTAACGAGAGAAACGAGTCCTTTAAATTTTATTCATTCATTTTGAGAGCTTAATAATAAGCTCACTGGGAAAATGCTTATTTCCACAAAGTGAAAGCCATGTGAGTAAAAGTAGAGTCAGATCTCTGTGGAAGCAAAGTATTTCTAAATTCAAGTAATAAAGTCCCTACTGTGCCCCACTGACTGCTCCCTATCACAGGAACCAGAGCTATTCTTTCCTAATACATACTTGTTTTTTTTTAATTTTCAAAGCACACTAGTGCACTAATGTTTCTAGAGTTAATCCGATGCATTATTTACCTTTAAAAACTGATCCTTGATCATATCAAACTTCTGCTTTTCATGCACAGCTCTTGCTGTATTTGTTCCATCAAAAGGTTCTACAATGTTAAATGCACATATAAACAAGATATTATTAAAATGAGAACTTCAGTTTTTTATTTGGTTGAATTACATGAAATTGTCAATATTTTGACAGTTTCTGACCTACATAATAGCAACTACATCTTCTTAGATTTATGCTTACAGAAAACAGTTTAATAATAGCTATGAACTATCAAAGTAGATACAATTAAACTGAGATGTCTAAAAATGAAGTAACCACAACAGGTATTAAAAGTCTAAACCACAAAAATATTAAGTCTAAATCACAAAAATAGGTAAGATTTCTGAAGAATTAGCGATTCAGGAACCTACTGTGAAAAGAATAAATATAAGTTAAAGAATAAAGAGTTACCAAAAAGGATAAAAGCACTATACCAAGAGATACGGTCAGTGTCAAATATCACAGAAAGGTAATTTTAAATTTAACTTAAAAGACCATTGATTTGTCTAGTAGGAAAAAGGTCAATGCCTTTGAAAGTAGAGGTTTAATACCACGGAGGACGGCAGACAGTACAGAGAATTATGGTGTGACTAAATGGCTTTAAAAAGATGCAGTCAGAACGGTGACTTGTTGGCAGTGAGAAAAACAGGACAGTGAGTGGCCAAGACAAGAGAACAGAAGAATAAATTCTGTGTGTGTTTCCAACATTACCTTCCATGGCTTCATCCTTACTCCACTCACCCTTCACCCACAAAATAAGAGAGGAGTTTGTATACAGATACAAACTGATTCTATTTAAGAGAACAAGGGTTCTGGGACAATAACATTGAAACATGTATATTGTCATATGTGATGCAGAACACCATTCCATGTTCTATGCATGGGACGGATACTCAGGGATGGAGCGTTGGGATGACACTGAGGGATGGGAGGGGGAGGGAGGTGGGAGGAGGGTTTGGGAGGGGGAGCACATGTGAATCCATGGCTGATTCATGTCGATGTATGGCAAAAACTACTACAATATTGTAAAGTAATTAGCCCCCAACTAAAATAAAAAATAAATAAAAAAAAAAAAAAAAAAAAAAAAGAGAGAACAAGGAAACTGAAGATAAAGTAAGAAAGGGAGGATAACTAAAGGCATTAGGAGTGAAATGGGGGTGAAATAATGCCAGCCGCAGGTTAAAACTAGAGTTTAAGAATTTTAGCACTAAAAAAAGAGGGAAAAAAGTACAGAAAGATCCAGCAGGATCTACTGGATCAAGTCAGTAGGATTAAGTCAAGAGTATTTTTCAAAGATAAGAAGATCTATGTATGCTATAAAGTTACAACGAGGGACTAAACAGAAAGAGAATAAAGTCGTTAGAATGAGGGGGAAGACCTCAAAAAAGTATGAACCTGATGGAGAGGTTAACTTTAGGTATGTCATATAATCTAGTCAGGTCCTTAATTTTTAAAATTCCTTTTTTTAATTGCTCCAAAAGGCTATTTCAAAAAAGAGCTTATCATCACTGTACTTCTTAGAACAGATGCCAAACTATCAAATCACATAGTGTGTAGCACTTTAAAACTGTATTTAGTATTCACAAGAACCAAGTAACTAAAATAATATAAACACACTGTGTAATTTAGCAAACCAAACACCAAAGCAGGAGATTCAATTTCACATTTATAAACTCTTAAAATGTTGCATTATAATTCAAGATTAAAATATTTTAAATTTGATGTTTTCCTACAAATGCAAAATTTCAACCCTTTAATTCCTTTTTATCTCAAGATTTACAAATGTCATCAACCTGGCATCTGTAAAAATAATATTGCCTCTTGAAGTCAGTTTCCACCAACCTAAAGAAATATTCAACTACATGTAAATTAATTTTAGAGAACAGACTATCTCACAGCATTTAATTTTAAAAGGAAAATCAATTTATAGTCATAAAATCAAGCTCAAGCTTGAATCAATTATCATATTTAAGTATTAAAAAAAACTAATTTCATTTCAAAGAATCATCACATGAAGATAGTATTTTCTTCCACCTATAACTCATGAAAACTAAATTTCAGCCAACTACGAGCATGAGGGATGCATGTAGACTGCTCAAATCTTACTGACTAGAAACATTTAACACCTAAATTTGTTTATTATTTCTTACAACCAAATAAATTTAAGTCATTTTTTAAAAATTAAAATCTTATGATTAAAAAACTTATAAACCACTTTAGGACATAAATGTATTACTTTTACATGAAATATAAGCTGAAATTATTCAAGTGATTCTGTCAGTACTAGATGAGTTGGATAGTAAACAGAAAGTAGTTGTGGGAAAACTACCTTCTACACAGATGTATTTATTTCTCCATTCAATACCATCAGGCCTGGGAATGGCTTTGGCTTCACGAACTGAAATCATCTGACTATTCCAGCTGTAAAAAGAAAAACATTCATGTTGTTGTACAGCAGAAACTAACACAACATCATAAAGCAATTATACTCCAACTTTAAAGAAAAATATTAATGTTAACTAGTTTCTCAACTTCCCTTTTACTATTTTTATTATATCAATAGTTAGGTATACTCTGATTTTCTCATAGAACTGAAATTTGCTTCAGCTCTTCTGCACCTCAAGTCTCATTTCCCCTGCTCTACTTCTTTTGTCTCCATAACACTTAAGATTTCTAATCATTTGCTTATTTATGTTATGTATTGTGTCTCCTCTAACTAGATGAAAGCTCCAAGATGCTGAGCTATTTATTTTTGTTTTTTTTGTTTTTTTTAATGTTCACTTAGTTGCTTAGTATCAACTAGGTATTCAATAAATTTTTTTTGAATAAATGAAGTAATAGGAAACATAATCTGTAAGTAAGCAAAAAACTGTTTCTTGTTAAACCCCAGTAAGAATTTTTTATTTGTTAAGAGAGGTGATCTTCTTGTGTTGTTTTTTGGTATCATTAAGTCATTTATGTTCAGGTGTACCTCTGCTGATATGATTTATGGTAGAAATTTCAGAAAAAAGAACACTATGAAAACATAATTATTGCTGCACATCAGATGTACCTGTTTATCGTTTTAGTCAAGCAAAACAATTTTATCAGCATGCCTGAAGGTTGACTGTCCAGTCTTTAGTAAGGCCTAACCTTACACTGTTGTTCTTTTAATTCATAATAATTTCGCATAACTTTTATTTTTTCAAAAAACATTTTAAAAACATATAACTACTCAGCTTGTGTTAGAAAACAAGCTTGGTTTTACAAAAGGCAGAGGAACCAGAGATCAAATTGCCAACATCCGCTGGATCACTGAAAAAGCAAGAGAGTTCCAGAAAAACATCTATTTCTGCTTTATTGACTATGCCAAAGCCTTTGACTGTGTGGATCACAATAAACTGTGGAAAATTCTGAAGGAGATGGGAATACCAGACCACCTGACTTGCCTCTTGAGAAACCTGAATGCAGGTCAGGAAGCAACAGTTAGAATTGGACATGAAACAACAGACTGGTTCCAAATAGGAAAAGGAGTATGTCAAGGCTGTATACTGTCACCTTGCTTATTTAACTTATATGCAGAGTACATCATGAGAAGTGCTGGGCTGGAAGAAGCACAAGCTGGAATCAAGATTGCTGGGAGAAATATCAATAACCTCAGATATGCAGATGACACCACCCTTATGGCAGAAAGTGAAGAAGAACTAAAGAGCCTCTTGATCAAAGTGAAAGAGGAGAGTGAAAACGTTGGCTTAAAGCTCAACATTCAGAAAACTAAGATCATGGCATACGGTCTCATCACTTCATGGCAAATAGATGGGGAAACAGTAGAAACAGTGGCTGACTTTATTTTTTGGGGGCTCCAAAATCACTGCAGATGGTGATTGCATCCATGAAATTAAAAGACGCTTACTCCTTGGAAGGAAAGTTATGATCAACCTAGAGAGCATATTAAAAAGAAGAGACATTACTTTGCCAACAAAGGTCCGTCTAGTCAAGGCTATGGTTTTTCCAGGAATCATGTATGGATGTGAGAGTTGGACTATAAAGAAAGCTGAGTGCCAAAGAATTGATGGTTTTGAACTTTGGTGTTGGAGAAGACTCTTGAGAGTCCCTTGGACTGCAAGGAGATCCAACTAGTCCATCCTAAAGCAGATCAGTCCTGGGTGTTCACTGGAATGACTGATGTTGAAGCTGAAACGCCAATACTTTGGCCACCTGATGCAAAGAGCTGACTCATTGGAAAAGACCCTGATGCTGGGAAAGATTGAGGGCAGGAGAAAAAGGGGACAACAGAGGGTGAGATGGTTGGATGGCATCACCGACTCAATGGACATGGGTTTGGGTAGACTCCGGCAGTTGGTGATGGACAAGGAGGCCTGGTGTGCTGCGGTTCATGGGGTTGTAAGAGTTGGACACAACTGAGCGACTGAACTGAATTCAGCTTGTATTCAAGAGAAAAATGAGTCTGGGGGAAGCTGGTATCTTTTTTTTTTCAGTTGTATTCAGCTTTTTCCATCATTCCAGTAGGAGGAAGACCATAGTTCAGGACGTTCCAAATGCAACACTCATCCTACTCTTCCTCTATTTATTAGAGAATCCATAAGGATATAACCCTGGATCCACCATGGCATTCGTTTCTGGAAAACTGACCAATTTCTTTGTTAAACATGCAAGAAAACATTGCATCTTGTGAAGTTTCGTAATTGAAAAGGATCCTCAAAGTATGACTATTTTTTCTTATTAAGAGTACAGTTTAGGAATAGCTTGCAAAGACAGCTTTAAGTTCTTTAAAAATATATGTCAGAATTTATGTTTTTTAAAAGTAAGTGGGCTGTCAAAAAGAAATACTTAGTATTGGTTACAGTAAGATGTTTTAGGTCCTTAAATGTACAGCAGCTCCATTAGTATGGACTTCAAACAGAAAAGAAGTACTGCTCTACTGGTCCAAGCCTGTTTCCAAAATCTTCTTAAAGATAACAATGTAAAGGGGAGAGTTTTATAACCACATTACCAAACAAGATTACAGCAGAATTGCACTTTGTGCTACTTCACTTTATACCATGTAAGACAACTTTCACTACTAAAAATGAACTGTTTCCTGAGACTCCTTGTTTCAAATGTCAACTTACAGGACAAGTGAATCTGCAGCAGAGTTAATACTGGAAACATTATGTTAAAAAAAAAAAAAAAGAAGTGGACTGATTTTTTTCCTCTCAGACAAGTTTAAAATATTGAAACACCCCATCCTGCTGTTAAACTAGAACTTTTACTTCCTTAAATCAAAGGACTCTCCTTATTTCTATTAAACTGAACCCTGAATTTCTAAACTGGATCACAGAAACATATGTAAAACATTCATATTCACTTTTTCATCCCTAACCAGATACTGTTTAATCTTCAACCTATAATCAGCCCAAACAATTATTTAAATGACTGTACCATCTGAAGTACTTCACAGAGGGGAAAAAAGAATATTTGGATCACTACTATTTAGACTGATTCAAACTACTGCATTTTTAAAGAACTTTTAAATATGTCTAAATTATTAAATATTTCAAATCATAAAATATTAAATATTTCAAATCTTACAGGTGAATTCCAATGTAGAATCCAAATGGTAATTTAGAAATATTTTTCCTACACATTTCCTTCTTTAAAACAGGCCCTAAACTAAGCCTTTTGTCATAACATATTTCTCTACTGTAACTTCCTTGCCATATGAAAATCTGTTATTGTCACTCAATAATTAAAGTATAAAATAAGACAATCTATAAAAGAGTGATGTTTCAGGAAAAAAACAACAGAAATGAGACTTAATTTAATCTAAGACAGATTAGACAACAATAATCTTTTGAATATAAAACAGATTACTGACTTTTTATTCACAAGATACTGGCTTTTTTCATCAGTAATGGTAATGGACTGGTACTCATTTTTTTGTGACAAAGTATTTTGAGACAACTGATTAAATTGGAAATATAGTCTTCAACAACATTACAAAGAAAAATACAAGTATAGCAAAGATAAAATGATGGGTCTGATACCATGGCTGCATATATGCTAAAACTAGTCAAATTAAGTGAAAAAATGGTATTCTTTTTGTCTTAGTAATTACTAAGGGCTGAGAAGCAAACAAACACTTTGTTAGGGATTTCAAATCCTGTACATAGAAAAAACTTGAATCCTAGAGTTCTGTTTTGACTGGCTTTTCTTCTGCCTGACCCTTTAAATGCTGGTATCAAGACTTTCGTCTTTTTCAATCTTCTTCAAATGCTACAGCACCCATCCCGGGCTGGGCTTCAGCACTCTGAAGTTTCTTTTCCTAAGTCTTTTTCTTAGGAAAAAGCTATTAAGCCCCAAACCAAAATTTACAACTAACTTTTGGAAACTACCACCAAGATGTCCTGCAGACAACACCGTGCCTACATTTTCAAGACTGAATATACCCTGTCCAAGGTCAACTATTAAAATCCCTTCCTTGCACATCCCTCAACTCTGCTACCTGCTCTTGCAGCACTGAACAACTACAATTAAATCTTTGTTTATTCCAATCCTTTCCCAAGGAACAAAACAGGACTGGAGAAAAAAAATATGCAACCATGTTGACCTTTCAATTTATGATCGCTTTAAATTCATGATGACTTAGCTCAAAAGAATCCTAAATGCTACTACCCAGCAATCATACTGTATTTCCATAGTTAACTCACTCTTTTACTCTTCTACATAACAATTCATAGCTTGTCCTCACTTCTCAAATCTCCTCCCTCACACTCATTCCCAGCTCATGTACATGCTTCATTTCACTAAAAAAGTAAAACAGTCAAAAGATAGTATCTACTAGTTCCCACCACATCAATCCACACTTGTCTGTATATATTTTTTCCATTATTATAATGAATTGTCAGTGCTTCTACTCCATTTGTGGTATAGATTCCAATTCTTCTTTATTCAAACAAGAAGACTGTTCAACAATTTACTTCAACTTGGGCTTCCCTGGTGGCACAGCAGATAAGAATCCACCTGCCAATGCAGGAGACACGAGTTTGAGCCCTGGTCCAGGAAGATCCTACATGCTGTGGAGCAACTAAGCCCTAGCACCACACCTACTGAGTCCACGTGCTGCAACTTCTGAAGCCTGTACTTAAAGTCTGAGCACCACAACGAAGAGTAGCCCCACTCACAGGGGAAAGCCCACACAAAGCGACCAAGACCCAGTGCAGTCATAAACAAACAAATACAACTGTTTTTAAAAATTTACAACTTTTTGCT
Organism: Okapia johnstoni; assembly: GCA_024291935.2. NCBI lineage: Eukaryota > Metazoa > Chordata > Mammalia > Artiodactyla > Giraffidae > Okapia > Okapia johnstoni. The sequence continues at coordinate 82,904,107 of CM044307.1, forward strand.
ATCACCAATTTTACCATCAACATGGGTTATTTCTCCTTTCTAAAAACTAATACTCAACTCCACTTAATCCTTCAATTTCTACCCTACTGTTTCTGCCCCCTTTACAAGTATGTAAATCCCCCTAGAGAATTAGCTACACTACCTGTATCTAAATCCTCCCCTCCCTTTCTCTCTTTAGCTCACACCAATAAGGCTTTTTATCCATACTGTTACACTAAGACTGCTCTTGTCAAGGGTCCAGTAGCATCCACCTTGACCAATGCTTCAACAGTCAGCTTTTAGTTCTCATTTTGTACTTGATCAATCAAAACTGCGACACAAATAATCACTCCCTCCTCCTCAAAATGTTTTTTCCCCCTTTGATTCCAAAACACAACATTCTATTGGCTTCCCTCCTTTCTCAAGTCTTCCTTTTTAGACTACTACACTACATATTAGTTCCTTCTCATACCTAATCTCATTTTTAGTTCATCTTTGTATTATGATACTTTTCAAATGGAAAAATGAAAAGCATATAGGGGAAAGTATGGGGGAAGGGATAGTTAGGGAGTTTGGGATGGACATGTACGCACTGCTATATATAAAATGGATAACCAACAAGGACCTACTGTATAGCACACGGAATTCAGCTCAATGTTACGTGGCAGCCTGGATGGGAGGGAAGTTTGGGGGAGAATGGATACATGTATATGTATGGCTGAGACACTTCATTATCCACCTGAATCTATTACAGCACTGTTTGTTAATCGGCTATACCCCAATACAAAATAAAATGTTTTTAAAAAATAAAAAAACAGAAAACAGCAAAATTCTGTAAAGCAATTATCCTTCGATAAAAAATAAATTTTTAAAAAATGAAAAAACATAGAACTCAAAAGCAATTCAACAGTTGTTAATACTCTGCCACATTTGCTTGTGTGTGTACCTATATGTATATATTTTGAACTAAGCCATTTATTAAGCTCTAGCAGAGAGAAACTTCATTTCTTAATCCTTTGGCATATACCTAAGAATAAGGCCATTCTCCTTTGTAACATTAGCAACATTAAGACATTAATGTTAACTCAAATGCCTTTCATAATTTCGCCACCCCAATCAAGACTGCAATCAAGCTTCATCCATTCTATTTGACTGTTCCATCTCTTTAATCTGGAAATGTTCCCTCCACTTTTTTTAAACAGACTTTGACTTTTTGAGAAATTAGGCCAGTTGTTTCACAGAATATCTACCTTCTACATTGTCTCTCTCTCTTCACTGCATCACTTAAAACATTCATGTATCTTCTTAACCTTGTATACCTAAGACACTGGAATATCTAAGGGTTTATTAGTCTTTGAACCTTTTATAAGAACCTTAAAAGAACCTTTGAACTATCTATAGTCCCTTGGTTTTCTCAAAAAGTTTTCCAGCTTTTAAACCCCACCAATCAGATGAAAAACCCCTAAAAACCCCTAAAACTGTGACCTCTCTCCTGCACTCTAGACTTACATATCCAACTCTCTACTTAAAATCTCTACTTGAATATTCTGTGGGTACCTCAATCTTAAAATATTAAAAATCAGTAATGTTTCCCCCTTGCTTTTCGCATCACACTTAGGGGCATCTTCCATCCTTTCAGTTGCTTAGGTCTCAAACTTGTAAGTCATTCTTGGCTCTTCTCTTTCTCTTATGTCACATTAATCTGGTGCAAATTAAAATATAAGCAGAATCTGACCACTTCTCATCCACTTCCGCTGCAACCACTTTTATCTAACTGAGTCACATGGTTTCTCTTAGCTTACCATAATACCTTCCTAAATAGTCTCCTTGCTTCTGCCTCTGGCTCCCCCTTCAGTCTACTTTCATCCAGCAACATGTTACAAAAGAAATCAGATCACATAATTTTTCTACTGAAACCCCTTCAGTGATTTCCCACTTCGAGAGAAAAACTCAAAGTTATTGAAATTCACTACAAGACCCTACATGACACGGACTTCCTTAACTCTCTGACATCCTTAACTTCTACACTCTGTTCCAGTCACCCTGGTCTCTGCTGTTCCTTGAACATGAGCAAACCTCCACCTCAGGTCTTTGCAGTTGCTCTTCCTTCTGTTCAGAAAGTTCTTTGCCCATGTAGACATGTAACTCACAACTTCCTCTCCACTGGGTCTTTTTTTTCAAAGGTCACCTTTTTGGTGAGAATATTCTCTCTCTATGCTAGGTATTACATGGCAATACAGGTATTAAAACTGCAACAACTACACACATCAGCATCTCTTTTGCTTTTTAAAAAAAATTTTTCTCCACTTATCACCATCTAACATACTATACATTTTATTTGTTTATTGTCTGTCTCTCCATACTCTCTCTACATAAACTCCATGAAGACAGTTTTAACTGCCATATCCCCAGTGCATAGAAGATAGCCTGGTATATAGTAGGCACTCAGTGATTTACTGATTAAATAAAATAAGGAATAAGTAAGCATAAGAAAGGAGACAGAAAAATTGGACCTTTGTATTTCCTTTTTTTAAAAAAAGTATGTATTTAAGTATATAAGTATGTATTTTTAATTCAACAGATTAGCAGTGATGATGTGTGATTAGGCATCAAGAAAATAAAGGCGATTATAAAATAGATACCTTTTAAGGTTCCTAGAATCTCTAGTATCTATGAGTCTATAAGATATCTAAACCTTAAATCTTTCTTTTTCCTAAAATACAAAATGATTTAATTGACTGTATATTTTTCCAGATTCTCTGAGCCACCTGACCCCCTTTCTCCTCCTATACTGTCAGTTCCCTGCTCCTGGGTACATTTCTAGAAACTTGGCTTCATTTTTGTAATTTTCAGCAGCAAGGTTTAAGGAGAAAGCTGTGAGTGAAGTAGGTAAGAAAATCTTAGTAATTTTTAAATGGCTGTATAAAAATCTCTGCAACATTTATATCATGTACTCTAGCATCCTTTCACAGGCACTTAATTCTTTGTCTTTCAGTAAAGGGAATTTTTTAATTGAGTATCTCAAACTTCAGAAGAAATCCTTACAAACCCTCCTAATGGCTGCCAGAATTCTTAGAACAGGCACCTAGTTCATTACCATGACTACACTCTTGGCTATGCTCCCTATAGTCAAATTTCTGAAAATATCTGGTATGAAACAACAATGTACTACATGATCAATATGTCATCTAAATCATGCATCATAATAACAAGTGTATCTAAAAGTTCAAAACATCTCTCCAAGCACCAGCATTCTAGTGCCATGTCATGCCACACAGCAAGCTCAAAGTGAACTAACACACAAATCTGAACATCTTTCATTTTGTTTCAGTCATTTCACTTGAAAAGCAGGTGATTTTCAAGACATTTCCCTAGATGCTCTAGTCCTAAACTCAACATGGCAGAAAAATACCTTTCTTCTATGAATCCCTTCCCTCTCTACAAGCTTCCCCCAATATCTAATTGACATGACACCACCGATATGCTGATGCAGTCTAACAATTAAGCATGTGGCTTTGGAGTCACTGGAATCTTGAGTCCCGGTTCTCTTAACTGTATCATCAGAGGACAAAGTTCACAAATTCCCAAAGCTTGAAAGGGGGTTATTGTGAGGATTAAATGAAACAATACATGGGAATCACTCAGCATACTGCAGGGCACTAGGTAAACATTCATGAAACATTAGCTATTATCATTGCAACATCTTAAAAAAATCTTAACTCCAGAATGATCTTTATAGGCTCTTATGTCCCACATAGACTTAAAGCTTTCCTCATCTCTGTATAAACGAAGGCTCCTCTTTCCTTTATATTTTTGCTGGCTAGACTTACATTCAGGTCCTAATCATTTTTAACCTGGATTATTAAAACTTCATTCTTATTGAACTACTTTCCTTTAGCACTTTTCCCACTCCTTTTGTTAACCTAATTCAGGAATTTTCAAGTCACCTTAAGGATCTTTGACTTATATCCATAATCTTTATCCTTCAAAATGATTCTATAACAAGTATTTTCCACGTACCAACTATCTGGCATTGGGCAAGGTAATGGAGACACAAACATAAACAAAACAGATGGAAGTTTATTTGAAGGAAGTTAAAGAACACTTCTTCAGGCCCTATGTTTCATCTTATATGAGTCAGGTTTCTTCAAAACTACTGTATGACAGCAGATAGTATCAACATTTCAGTAAAGTACCATAGTTAAGAGAGTGAATTTTGCATTCAAAATTATCTGAAATATTCCCCTTACTACCTATGAGATTTCTGGCCAGTTTCCTTACCTCTCTGTATGCCCCACTGGTAAAATAGGCATAAAATAACACCAACTCATGTAAACTCAATGAGACAATGCATATGATCTCCTTAGAAGTTTTTCCCACCAAATAATAGCAATTTATTACTCTTACTATTATTGTGCCCCTCTCCAAACCTTTCCAAAACAGTATCCTACGGTTACTGTACTCTCCTCCTCTAGTGTTTTACCACCGCTAAATTTTCTCATTCCCTCCTTCAAGCTTTCCCAAATTGATCGGAAGAGTTGCACACAACTCCTAATTCCACTCTATCAGGACTAAGAACTCCCGTAAGAACTTCCAGTTATGGCCAGCCTGATTATACACTTTACTATTTCATGTCTACATACCACTCTCACCAGAAGAGAAAAAAATGAGAAGTATTCTTTGATGTATATACCAGACAAACACAACTATTTCTCCAGATATCTAGTATTAACTACATCTTTTTCCAAGTTTGTTTTAGCTTGTTTATTATAAATTTTAAGTTCCTATAAAATATATATTCCAAATTATACAGCATCTACACAGGACCAACACATTAATTCAGGTCTTACTATGTAAAGAGACAGCTAAATATAAAAGGGGATCACTACTGAAATCAACTAATAGTAGGCTTACTAAACTATAATTTTTTTTATTAGCTTGAAACAGGGTATCATTAGGTATTACACTTTATAAACTACACATTTCTGAAGTAGTTTATAACAATGAAATTGATAAATACAGTTTCTGACCCAATTGGTAGCATTCACTTACATACAAACAAATAAATACAATTTGAAGTTTCACTTACTCAAATTCTGTAGCATAATATTTAAGAAAGCCCAGTAAGAGGTCCCCAAGATTTGATTCATTCTTTGAGAGGTAAGGAGGAACATTACATGGTGCTTGATGTACAAGGTGCAACTGTACAGAAGGACTAAAAGATTCCTATCAAAAAGAAAAAGGAAAAATGTGTGAGGCCATTTAAAAACACACCCCCCGAAAAACCTTATAAATCCTAATATAAGGCTGTCTGGAGAAGAGAGAATTTTCTTTACATTGGCAATTTGGAAATTTGAAGATTTTCTCCCAGTAAAGATTTCAACAACGTATGGACTAACCCAGAAAGAACCTGAAAAACTAAGATAGTCTAATCCTCAACTGAGATATATCACTCAGTTAACCAAATGAATTCTTATGGTAGCAAACAATTTTTTAATTCATAAATAAAACCTTATAGTACATACCAAGATTCCATCCAATAAATATAGATTTCTTTATAAATATATCTCAAGGTAAGAGCTTTTCCTAACTGCCACTTAAAATTTCTCGCAAAGGTCATAAAAGTTTAATATATAAATAGTACTGACACTGATTTTAAGATTTTTTACAATTTTATTTCATTTTTGTATGTTGCATTTTAGAGGGAATAGAAATAATGTTCAACACAAACTGAACTTGAAAAATCAAATCAGCAAGCAATACTGAGCAATTCACTTTTGGTACAATATTCATAAAGAAGTATCCTTCTTTATGTGCTCATTCCAGGCCCAAAGAAGTCACCTATTAGAAAGAATACTAATGAGTACTTATTCTTTCTGCCTATGGAATGCCATTCATTTTCATATCTGATCTTTCCCTTATTAGTAGCAAGTTACGGCTCTAAAATAAACTGAACTATAGAAATTCTCAAGTAATACATATCCATTATGTTAGAAAATACTTTTTCAGGTAACTTTCACAGTGCCCTCAAAAAAGGTTTTCTATATTCTCCTTTGCCACCCGAGTAGAAACAGATTTAAAAACAAAACAACTAAACAAAAAGACAAATTGGTTAACCAGACATCAGAATGACAACTATACTTAAGGCTCTCAACTACCCAACAGATCAAATTTGGGTTTATGGATATTAATTCAATTAGTAAAATCTGAATAACCCTAGTAATATGGAGAAATAGGGTAGTGCACCTATTTAATGGTAGTCTCAAAATACATCAGTAAAAACAAGGGGCAAGAAAATAAAAACATTTTCTCCTCCTGCCCCATTACCTATAATTTTATCAATAATTTTAACTACCAAGAAGTGATTATCTTTCTGTCAGAAGAAAACTCTTACTCCAACCACAATTCACAGAGATGGCATTCCTAAATGTGGGACTTGCCTTACCCGTCTAACAGATTTAATATTACGGTTTATGACCCAAGTAGAAATCTTATCTATCCCAAAGACTAGGCGAGCAGGAGACAAGCACTGATCTGTAACAGCAGAAGGAAGAGCAGGGCTCTTACTTATCTTACTCTGACTTTTTCTCTTACTTGTTAAGCATAAAATTGGGCTTAGGACTGTATTTTAAAGTGTAAAATTTAAATAATATTCTCCAGAAAATTAAACAAAAAGGTATACGTTCAAATGACAGGAAAAAGAAAAGTGGGTCACTGTTTAACAATTTCTGCTCTGAAAGCTTATTAATTTTGATTTCTAGCATTTAGCATAATAAATATTCAACTTACAAAATGATGCTGCAACAGAGCAGCCATTTTCCTACCCGAACTTTAAAACTCTACGAATCTCCTTTATAATTTCTATTTTTTTCAGTAATTTAAAGAAATACATCAGTAATTGTGAGATTAAAACGGTAGAGTTGTAAGACCTCTTGTATTAAAATGCTGAAAGACCCTGGTCAGTGTTCTCTTAGCACCACAGTTCTTTTTCAAGATCATATATAAAAAGGGTCACATCATACCTACTGAGGGAGAACTAAAGGAGAAATAGAAACAAACAAAAAACAGGACCCAACTAAAAGAACCTACAAGTAAAAAGGAATTCTATTTAACCTTAAGTAATCCCCATTTTTGGTAATCATTCATATTACTGAAAGATTTTCTGCTTTAAGAAAAATTTCATCCAAGTTATTTCTTTAAAAGGAGCTCCCTAATTGCATTTATGTATTGAAATAGAGTATGTTACTTCAGATAGGATGAAGGTGGGCAGAGTTTAAGCTAACACATTAGAAAGCACAGAAAGAGTAATCCAAAAGCCAAAGAAATAAAAGCAGCCTTTAAAACTACAATCTAAATCCACAGAAAAACAATTTAACCAATACAATAGAAACAATATAACACCTGTTTCTTACAGCGCTTTTTCCCTTTGGATTATTCATATTTATTGGTTTAATTTTTTAAACACAGAAAATATATTTATTATTTTTTAAGGTTCTGTCTTATTTTGGGCTTCTGATACCCAAATATGCAATGACTTAATTCCTAAAAACATTTTCCAAATGATATTTAAATGCTGAAGACACATATCTTCCATTTCTCTTCACAATACCAAGTTAAGAAAAATTTAAATAAGTAATCTCTTGAAAAACATCTGAAAAGTCTCACTGTTTCTGTCCATAAAACTGCCTAACAAAAATACCTTTTGCCAGACTCCATCACTTTTTGAGGCTGTGTCATAATCTTCCAAGTCCAAAATGTGGGCAATTAAGCACTTTCTGGACTACATTAAACTGGGTTAACTTGTTTACTTGCTAACTGTTCTTTAAAGAAAGGTATAGCTTAAATGAAAAATGACTGTTTTCCATCTCTAGGCAGAGAAATTTAAGCTGCACAATTTTCTAAGAATATGAATTATTAAAGCCTAGAAAGAAACGTTGAGGAAGATCTCAAAGAAAAGGATAACTGATACAGAGCATTTAAGTGGAGTTATACGTGAATAGAGAAAGAACTAAATGATACACTTAAGTTCTACCAAGATTTAATTATATGCAGATCATCACTAATCTAGTGATGTATATTAAATATTGATAATTAAATTGCCTTTAAACTTTATCTGATATGAGATCTTCCAACTTTTGAAAGGAGTTAAAGTATTTAACACAAAATAGAAGTACTACTATGAAGTGGTGAAGAGCCTGAGTTCTGGAGTCAGGCCTAGGTATGAAACCTTGTTCTTCCATTAGCTACATGAACTTAATCACGTTACCTAGCTTTCCAAAGGTTAAGCTCCTTCATCCATAATACAAGGAAAATAATAGCATTCACAGGGCTGTTATACAAACTATATGATACACTGTATACGGAAAGAAAAGTAACAATAGTATTACCTACTTATTATCATTATTTTAACTGCACATCTACAATAACACACTATGGTTACCTCCAGCAACTTTCAATGTATTACTTTGGAATTAACTGTGGTTTATGAAAATAGGAAGATATCGCTAGGGAAGGAGACAAATATAAGTTGTCTTGATAAATCTACCTAGCATAAGTGTACGTAAATCTCATAAAATGCTTACATTAAAATAAAAATCCCTTCATACACTTAATCTGAGTTTATATATTTAAACTTCTCAACTTCATTTCTTTAACTCAATTGTAAACACTCTGTCCTCTATCACTGATGTTGCTTTTTAAGTCAATAATTAAGAAGTAATAATCAATAATGCTATATATCGTTATATAGTTTTCAAAGATAGATGTCTGTTTTACCCTTTTCTTTCATAATTCAATATCACAACTGAATTGAAATATTACACTTTTTAATTAATAGTTTCTAAATTTTGAAAAAAACATGAAAATGACAAAAAAATAATATATTGAACAATATATTTTTAATCCTATTTTAACTATATCAGAGAAGCTCAAGATTTAAAACATTCTTCCCTTGTAAAGTAATAAAGTTTTTCTGTCACTGTAGTTTTTTAAATTATTCTCAAACTATAAGCTGAAATTTTGTCTTATCAGCTTTTCTTAAAGGAAGGTATACAAATACATCTGTATAGGAACAATTAGATAATAAATAAATAAAATGTTGTAAGCAACACAAATTGACTACTACTATCATTCTGCCTTTCCCCAAGCAGCATAGTATAATGGAAAAAACACTAGTTCCTGCATTCACAATTTGTGACTAAACAGCTTGGATCAATCATGTAATCTTTCTAAGGAGAATACTTTATTCTTAGGATACTTTAAGATACTATAAGGATCTACTTTAGGATACCGTAAGAATACTTTAGTCTTATATTTATAGCTTAGGACTGAAGATACTGTATATAAAAGTTATATGTTCTGATTTAAATAAGTGAAAGTCGCTCAGTCGTGCCTGATTCTTTCTGACCCCATGGACTATATAGTGCATGCAACTCTCCAGGTCAGAATACTGGAGTGGGCAGTCTTTCCGTTCTCCAGGGGATCTTCCCAACCCACGGATCGAACCCAGGTCTCCCACATCACAGGCAGATTATTTACCAGCTGAGGCACAAGGGAAGCCCTCTGATATAAAATAGATACTAAATAAATGATAGTTACTACTAGTAATAAGAAACAAGCTAATTTAATTGCCCCATCAGATGGACCACCGAAAAAAATGCTCCACTGATCGGCTTACAGGTTTCATACAATACAAAAAAACCTGCGAGGAGTGGGTATTTGATATCCATGCAAGTATCAATCTTATAGTAAAGGTAATGTGGCTTAAATATTTAGGACAATGTAACCACACATGAAAGCAAGTTAAGATATTCTTAAGTCTAGCAGGGCTTGCTATTAATACTTTTCAAAGCCTTGGAGCTGGGCTAGTATTAAATCTATTTCCTGGTTACAGGTGTAGAAATAAGATTATTAGCAAAACAGGGTGGAAAATATAGGTTTAGAGGTAGTGCATGTGAACAGAAATCAGGACCCAGTGATGGGAGAAAGCTAGGTGATTAGAAAAATGAAACACAGAAATAAAAATGAGGCTCTTTAAACTAAAATATACTAGTAAGAATTTGGGTATCTTACCATAAAAGTAATGCTTCTGTTTCTCAGCATAATGCTATTAAACTGAAACTTAATCAGCATTTTATATTAGTAAAAAGAGTTCCAGGCAGTACAGCATTTTAAGTTTAAGATTTCCATAGAAGCATCTTTCAAAACACAACAATAGATTCTTTAAAGGGTAAGTTAAAACTATTAAATCCTTTGTATGTTGAAAAATATATGAGGCTCTTGCTACCCTGAAACCTACGTGTTTAAAGGACAATAAAGTTGGGACAATAAATGAAATAGTAAACACTCAGTCATTATCTCTGACTTTTCAGTATGAACTAAAAAATTAATACTTTATAGAGGGAAGAAAACGTTCAAGAATAGGTCCAAAAGTTCATGTTACATACATTTCTACCCTTTCTGAAGTCTTCTTTGTCATAATACTTAAAAAAAAAGCATAAATACTGATACCCAGCTATACTATACATTCATTATAATAGTTCTTCATAGCAGAAATTTATTTTTAAAAGGAGGAAGATGAGACAGATTCCAGAAGGTTCTTCTTGTTAAATGGTCTCTTCTCGTAGACGACCCACCATGAACTGAGAGACCCCACTGCGGCAAGACTCTATTTACAGTGAACCCATATTATCCAGCACCTCACACGTGAGCATTACAAGAATAACTGATATTCAAAAACAAGTACATCACTTCTCAATCATCAAAGATTATATTACATTTAATTTAGATTCTATGTCAATGTATTTATTATATTTTCTCATACATATAAAATAAGTTCTTTGAAAACTTTGATCACTCAACAGGGATGTTATGTGTCCCATATAGCATGACTAATAAGTTTAGAAAACTCTTCTTAAAAATTTATGAATTAACAGGTAAAAAATGTGGTTTTAAAAGGCTGGTCAAACATTCTACGCAAGCAGCTTAAATATTATTTCCAAAAAAAACAGGAACAAGAATGACTATGGAGGAATACAGAAATGGTAAGACTCATATAAATAAAACAAAGAAACAGTGAAATCTGGGGAAAAACAAAAAAAAGAACATAAAAACTAGAAAAGAAACAAAAATATTCATATAGATTATTAATATGTACATTACCTAGGTTTCTCTAAACTCAAACTGAGTATATATTAAACTTTTTCTAGTAGGCACACTTCATTTCTTGAAGGTTTCTAATTAACTTCACCAGGATTCTTAATAATGTACACACAAGGACAGTGTACATGTTACCTCTTAGAATGTTACTTGATAAGATCAAACGAAACATTAAAAGGCTATCCAATTGTTCAACTTCTTAGTGCAGATGGAATTCCATCATCTCAACTTGCTTTGTTTGTAGCAATGCTTCCTAAGGCTCACCTGACTTCACATTCCAGGATGTCCAGCTCTAGGTGAAATTTTTTCCCCTGATTTCAAATTACACGTATGTTAGGCTCTAAAACTTCTGAGCTACTAAAGAAATGTTCTAAAAGTATATTTTAAAGTAACATGAAAAAAACTGTTCTGAATCCAGATGTGCCTTCACTAAGTATATTTAATTCCCATTAATGATAATCATGAGTGTCATACAAAAAGTTCCATCATTAAAATAAAGGACAAGATCGTCTGCCAATAATCAAATAAAATAGCAGAGACTTCAGAAAAAGTATATGAAACACTTTTAACATTCTAGTGGTCAATGTTTACCTCAGCCTATGTAGAAGATATTATCATAACTTAGAAGGTAACTATTTCTACTTTTATATTCACAATAATATTGCACATAATAGTTACACATACACTTCTCATAACAGGTATTATAATAATTTATAAGAAACACTTACTGGGTAAATTTTTTGGATGGATGGAAGGATGGGTTCAGGTAAGGCTATAAAAAGAAAAAGTTTAAAGCTGCTGTGATTCATGTAATTCATTTTACAAAGCAATAATTTGTCAGCTACCCCCAGGTATAAGACTATATGGGTTTATGCTAATATTCAACAGTTTTCACCTATTTTGCGAAATTAATTCTGATTCCCCAAAATTAAAATTCAAAATATATCAAAGTTGACATTTTAAGGTCTATTAATAAGTTATGTATACTTCTATGTAAACCAATGTTCCTTACATGGTTTTAGAAAAATAGATCATCAATAAATGGACACACATTTGGTCCAACATTAGACACACACATAAGGGTTGTGCTACAGATATTAAATAGACATTGTTAAGATGGTTGTAACATTGGACTTTGAAAGTACAGTCCAATGGCACTATATCATAAGAATAACAGCTCTATCATAATTGTTCCTTTATTATTTAATTTCTTCTAACAATAGTATCAAAATTGAGATAGTTTTAGAAAATTGATCTACTGAGGAAAAGACAACTGAAAAAAAAAAATCTTCAACTTCATTTACATATTTTAAAAAAGAAAACCTCAGCAAAGTTTAGAAATCTAAATCAGGAGATCTGTACCAATCCACTATAAAATAAAAGTTTATACAAAAGAATCACTATCTTCATATTTTCACTGCCATTCTTCACCCTTCAATAGCTTTCCCCAAATCCAACTTCATTAAATGCATTAACTGTAATTTCACATCATTATAATGTAGATGGAATAACACGAAAGGCAAAGTGCTTAATACTTACAATATAAGAAATAACTATAAAACACAGTGTCTTGAATATGGTTAAGATACAAATAATACATTTATAAGATTTCTTTAAGATTAGAAACCAATACACTACTCCATAGTAAACTATGTGCTTAAGAATTAGAAATACATTATATATACAGCTGACTCTTGAATAATTCAGGGGTTAGGGGTGCCAACCCCTGTACAGTTGAAAATCTGCATATAACTTTATAGTTGGCTCTCCATATCTGAGGTTTTAAATCTACAGATTCAACCAACTATACATCATGTAATAAATACTGCTATAGATATATATAAATCTGTAAGCAGACCCGCACAATTCAAACCTACGCTGTTCAAGGGTCAACTGTAATTAAATAAATTCAGTAACAAAGAATCATTAATTCACTTTTAATTGCTATTTAGCAAAAGTTTTTAAATGAGTACTGGAATACATTAATGAACACAAAATCAACCATTATCATCAATTTACATGGTCTCCCACTATGATTATAAATGAATAAATTTTTTACCACATAGTACAAAGTAGGATGCTTAATTTAAATATCTTTTCTGTATCACACCTCACTCCCAAGTTGAAAATTAGAACAAAATAATAAATAAAATAAAATTAGAATAAACTTCCATGATAGTATGGAAAGTTAACAGTATATGACTAAGAATATTAGGGGAAAAAAACTCATTCATTACTTACCAGAATCACCCTCAGGAAGTAAGGTTACATATTTTCTTTCCCTAAAGGCATTCAAATGCTCAAATTCTAGAAGACCCTACAAATAAACTCAAGCCCCAGTCACTTAATCTTAAAAGTCTCTGTATTTGTCTAACATTTTAATAGCATTTTAATAATTTTCATTATAACATAGACATCAAATTGAAAACTCTTACTAGAAATTAGTTTAAGTTTTAAGTCTAGAAATCTGAATTCTATACTCATTGAACATTCCCAGTAAAATAAAAGACTGTAGAAAATTTTTAAAAAATATTTAAAAAATATTATCTCATTCTAGTGACTAGAATGCTAGGAGAGAAAAATAAACATAAACCACTGGAATAGGGTCTTTCAATAGATAAAGTCTTTAGAACTAAGCAATGTGGAAGTTTTTGAGGGCAGGGTTATCGTTCAATAAATCCCTTGCCTTAAAGATTTAAAATTACTAGTCATCAGAGAAGCAATTAATGTACTCTGCAATTATTTATCAATGCTATCCTGATAGTAACCTCGAAACATTTAGTAGCTTTTCCAAATATTTTATTCCAAAGCAATATGGATTCTAGAAGAATCTCTGTAACATCTATTATGACATCTATTTTGAAGTCATAATATTTTGCTCTCTCAAAAGCAAAACAAGATAATTAAAAGATATGATCAATAGATAATACCTTGAACAGATTTAATCTATACAATTTTACTTTGCCTGTATTTCGAAAGAGAGCTTTCTTGTCAGGCTGTCACTAATTTATACACATACACGTTCCATGCTAATTCATCAAAGATTACATTAATTAAAAAAAAAAAAAAAGCAGATCCTCAACAACACTAAACAACCACTAATTTTGAAAATACAAGAACAATTTAAAAATGCCTAAAGATACATCTATACCTGGTAACATGGTAGACAGTCCCCGACTATTCATTCACTCATATTGCTGTTTCTAACCAACTGACACTTTTGCCTTTACTATTAACTCTTAATATTAGATTGCTAGTAAACTCTCTTCTCAATGAGTTTTCCCCTCATGCTTTCATGAGTCACATTTTCAAGCATATGCAATTTGTAATTGGGGCTTCCCAGGTGGCTCAGACAATAAAGAATCTGCCTGCAATGCGGGAGATCCAGATTCTGTCCCTGGTTTGGGAAGATCCCCTAGAGAAGGGAATGGCTACCCACTCCAGTATTCTTGCCTGGAAAATTCCACGAACAGAGGAGCCTGACATGCTACAGTCCTGATTGTTGAAATTTGTGCTAGGAAATGCATTAGTTAACCTTTTCAACCTTTCTACACAGAGAGAACCCTTTTCCTTTCTCTGTTCATGGCAGAAAAGACATTAAAGCATTTAAAGTTAAATGAAACTTAAAGGTCATCTAATCTAACTATTAGTGTTACAGATGAATATTAAGGCAAGCGAGGTAGAATTACCTGGCCAAAATCACAAAAATTAGTTAACTGTGGCAGAGCCAGAACTGCTCAATACACCTGAAGGCTCTTGTATGACAAGAAAAGCAATTACTTATTTCAATCTCTCTAATTTCTTCTAGGGAGGAGTGGGTTAAATCTGCCAAAGTACAGAATTACACAGTATGTCTGGGTAGCTGATATCTTTTAACAAATACCTAGAAATGGCTGATTAGAGTGCCATAAATTACTAATCACCTTAGTCAATACCACCACTTTGTCAAGAATAAGATACATTTAACAAAATCTAAACCAAATTTTAACATGATTTTATTACACTGGTAAAAATACTAATATTTGAATTTGTCTTTTTTTTTGGCCACATTGCACAACATGAAGGACCTTAGTTTCCCAATCAGTTATGGAACCCAGGTCCTCTGTAGCAGAAGTGTGGAGTCTTAACCACTGGACCACCAGGGAAGTCCCACTAATATTTGAATTACTGCTTACAAAACCTCCATGGGTACTCTGTGATTAAAGTACATTTTCTAAAAAAGCAATCAAACTAAAATTTCTAATGTAACCCAAAGAATGGAGGGATAGAGCACATATTGTGAATGTTCATGCATGTTGTATGTTTTAGTCAAATCTGATGTTTAAACCACAACTAAAACTAAAAAATGAATAGACACTAGGTGGTAATACATAAGTGTTAGCCATATTATTCTTCATATATTTTATAAAAGAATTATTTCTAAACAATTCCATTTTTCATGAAAGTAAACTGCAATACATAAAAGAACAGCGTTCACTATAAAAGCATCAAAGGTAATATGTTTCACACTGAACTATAAAATAGAACAAAAATAACTGGCGATATGTAAAGTAGCATCTAAAACAGCCAACATCATGTTTCAAATCGCTTTGTCATGGCAAACCAATCATCAAACTAGTATATAACCAAGACTGTTCAGCAACAGAAATATTTTAATTAGCTTGAAATATTTCAACAACAGAGGAAGAATAGCTAACCTTTCTGATCATCACTGAATCACAAAATTTTTGCCCATTTAAACTATTTTAAGTCTCTCAGAATCTGAAAAAAATTCATTTGATTTCATTGTTCAGCTAAAAATATACTTAATATATATTATAAAACATCTATAAATACAGTAATATAAAAAGAAAATAAATACTACTGTCTATAAATAACCCCAGAAAATTTCTGGCATATACCTTTTTAAATATTTGTATACATATGAATATATACACATTCATAGCAACTATTTTTTTTAATAAAATTGGTATTTTATTGTGCATGACAGCATATCATGAGTTTCCTTCTATTTCAATAACTTTAAAACATGATTTTTAGTGTTCATAGAAATTTAATATTAGGATATATCATAATTAATTTAACCATTAATGGTTTTTTTTATAATCTTAAAATTATTTTTAATCTTTTATTATTTCAACAAATACCATGAAAATAGCCTTATATAAATTCATATAAACATCCCTCATTATTTATCTGACAATAAATTTCTAGATATCAAACCAGTGAGTGAAAGGGTATAAACATAAATATTACAACACTGCTTTCTAAACTGTGAAACATTAAGCCAGAATACATCACAGCCTAGACATAGTGGTAAATGGTCTTACATTAACATCAAGTATTTCATCCAATCTCCAAGACAGCCCATAGAAAGCTCCTTTAAACCAACAAGAAAATCATTTAAAAAAAAGAAACTAATTTAATTCCTGGCTCAAGTGAAAAATAAAAAGAACATCATGAATGGTGCTTGAGTTTATTTTTACAGGTCTTTAAACATTCATCTGGCTTAAGACAATAGGTCCACAATACAGTGGTGCAAGTTCTTTGAATACTAAAGCAAATATCGGAAATTGTCAAAATTTAAAAATACAGTGAAACTTCTTTATAATGTTTTCCAGGGGTAACATTACCTAAAACATTTGTTCAAAGCAAGAAAGTAGGAAATGTGGTTTTATATGCCTTAGAAAAAACTTTTAAAAATGATATCTGAATATAAGATCAACAGGAAAGAGATCATAATCAAGTTTAACTGCATTTCCATTTTAAAAATTAGAAAAAAAATCCACAATACTTACTTTGTAAATAGTGCAAAACCATCAGTACAAGACTATAGCTGCTTAAAGTACCGCGACTGGCGTCATTTATATCATGGTGACTGGCCCACTTCTTAATCACCAGTACTAACGGACGAACTCGATTTTCAACTGAAAGTAAAATTAAAACTTAAAAATGGTAAGAAGACATTTCTTCTTTCAAGTTTCTTGGAAAGTTTACATTATTTCCCAACTCCATGCCAATAGAAAGAGCAATCCCTCCTGCTATTAAACATTTTGCTTACCACAAATATGTCTTATTTCTATATGAAACACACTTTGCTTTTTTAAAATTACTAACTATCAAAATTCATTTTACTGAACTATATATAACTCTGGTGGTATGTGATTTCAGTGTAGTAACACATTATGTATATAAGAAAGTGAGACATACTGTACACAAACATAATTAAAGAGGTGTCACACATCTTTATAAAGGAATAAAGGATAACCAGAAAAGGTAACAATTATCTGAAAATAAACCCAAGAAAACTTACGGTATGCATAAGTTCTGAGAAGGAATGTGTTTCTTATTCCAACAATATTGTTTACATTCAAGTCGAACTCCACACAACTATTTTCAAAAAAAAGATAAAAACTTCAGCTCAAGTACAAATTAAACTAACTCCCTAGTAACTAAATTTATATCCATCCATTCATACAAAATGTCATGGGCCCAAAGACAACTTTTAGTATGATCTGATGTTGAAAGATATGTATTGTACCAGTAAGGCTCCAATTATTTTTAACAAAAAAAAGTTTTCATTTTGTAATACTTATCAGATAAACAAAATTGTATGACCAACACATTTCTGAGCAAGTTATCCCACTATTATAAGTTCTCAATCAATTTGAATGACAGCATCATTTGCTTTAAAATAGGAATGAGAAGCCAAATGAAGTACAGGTGAAAAAAAATAAAAGCTGTCTATACTTTATTTTCCCTCCAAAAGGGTTACTAAATTATAATATCACAACAAATTTGGCTACTGATGTCTAGTAAAAACAGTAAGAGCCAAATACATAACAGAAGGGACACTCCTTTGAAACCAAAGGTATCATGCAATTCACAATTTAGAAAACACAGCCAATAACAATGGTATATATAAAGAACAGCTAAACTCAAAATGACTACTTAATGCATAAGTTCATATACTATCAGGTCAAACTTCTGTACAATGAGTCTTTTTGTGAAAAGTGCCTTAAATAAAAGCATAAAATTCCTTTCTATAGCTTTTAACTGTAAAATCTGAAATATACCATTTCAGATTTTCTTTGTTATGGGAAAAAAAATCTTTTAATCTTTCAATTATCCATGCATGTTAATAAACATAGATAGTGATATTAAAATTTCAGATGTATTTGGCTTTGGGAAGCTTATGGTGTAACAGTAGAGTTACATTCTTTAATTGTGCTTGTACAAATCTAACAAAACTAGTTCGCACTCCCTCTATGTAACTTAAAGAGGAAAAAAACACTTAGATGGAAACTAGTCTGCAATTAAAAACTTTCCAAAAATATGAATCCGGAGCTTAAAAAATATCCACAGTGCTTTCTTCAATTCTACTTCTGGAAATATTAAAACACTTAGATGGAAACTAGTCTGCAATTAAAAACTTTCCAAAAATATGAATCCGGAGCTTAAAAAATATCCACAGTGCTTTCTTCAATTCTACTTCTGGAAATATTGAAGTAATCCTTAACATGGAAAGAATTTTATGCTTATTTAAACAGGGAATGGTTAAGTTAATGACAGTAAATCCACTCAGTGAAATACTGTAAAGTGACTGAAAATGAAGCCAGAAGATATTCAATGATTCAAGCATTCATGCTATATTTCTAAGTAGTAAAGTATGAGCTCAGTTTTACTTTTAAAAGCTATTATGCATTCATATGCATAAAGAAGGGACTGAAAGGTTTACACCAAAACATTAACATCAGTTATATCTGAATGATCAAAATGCAGTTGTTCCTTTTCCTTAATGGTGCATATATAGAAGGATGATAAAATGGTGCTTATAAAGAACATTTAACATGAAAAAACCATGTATGATAATCTTAAATTGCAAAAGAATAAAATTGTTTATATAATTACAGCTACAACCATTTTTAAAAATAATTATAATCAGCTAATAGTTTTACTTATATTTACTGTTTGTTTTATTGTTTATATAATTACAACTACAACCATTTTTTTAAATGATTATAATCAGCTAACAGTTTTGTTTACATATATGTTTTATCTGCCTATATCTTTGTGCTTTAAAAACACTCCACCATTGAAAAAAAAAAAAGTTCCACTGTTACTCGAGAGAAATTTAGTAAATCTTTATAGACTGGATGGATGTTTGGATGAAGGAAGGGCAAAGTTTGAGCCATCACTTATCTACAGATCTGTTTAAAAAAAAGAAGAAAAATATATATATTCAGTCAATTTTGATTATTTGCAGTAGTTATTTTCTACATAGCGATCACAAACACTGAATTAGTGATTACTGAGCCACTGCTCCTAGGGGAAACAAAGGGTTAGGTTTCCAGGAGCCCCCAGTCACATCTTCATCAGCCTGTTTATCAATATGCCTACAGTCACATTTTCACCAACTGATCCATATGTAACTTTGTTTTATGTAAGTTTCTATTTAAAGACATTTAATATACTGTTTATTCAATAAAAGTGAAGTCATTGCAGAGCACTACTCATCCCTAAATAAAACACATCTAATACACATATTTCCTCCATTAAGGCACATCACAGCTTTGTGCACAAAAAGTCTACACCACCTCAGCACAACGCTGGGAGGTCATTTTAAACAGCAAATTCATGCACCAAGCACAAAACTGTGCTTTCACAGACTAACTAGTCTGTGAAAAGGAATTTGTTCGGCGTATGAGAGTTGAAACAAAAAGACAAGTGTATCATACTGTTAAACTCATTTGGGAAGATGTACATCAGGTGACTCAAAATTTTCCCACTCTGTGCAGGTTTATAAAATCATAAAAGTGTTACAAGTATTAATTTGGGGGGTTACAAAACAAATTTTATCAAGCAGGCAAATTCACAAATACGGGATCCATGAATAATGAAGATCAAGTGTATATACCTATATAAATTCTAATAATAATGCCTATAAGAAATTCAGAACCCAAACTATTAATAGTAGAACATGTAGATATAATTATACTAGTAACAACCTCTTTTGATATAAACATGCATCAAATTTCATGAATTAAGATATGTTCTCAGAGCACATTACATTTCCAAAAGGAAGAGATCATTTAAAAATCTTAAATACTATATTCTTTCAGCTATGAATAGTCTCAAATATTCAAAATGTCAACCAGAATAGCTAAGAGAGTTAAGCATGAACAACTGCTCAGATTATTTCAAAAAATCATCTAAGAGAACAAATCATTTCCAAAAACTAATGAAGCTATTATGCAACAGCACACTCTCCTTAATTACCCACCTCAGAAGAATACCTAAAAATTATCTAAAGCAACTGAAAAGATTCAGTAATTACTTACCTGACTTTATCCCTGAACTTCACAATTGGCACTTTTGCTCGAATCAACTGAGGTCTCTCAATGTAACTAGCTGAAGGATAAAAGATAAAATGGGTATCCGTAAATGTTTCTCAAATTCAGAGTATTCCAATGAACATTTCTTTAAAGTAGTATTTTACTTAGCTAAAACAATTTAAGAAAATACAGTCTTTTAGAGAGAAAGTAAAGACAAAAGGACATTATCAAAGTCTTCTAAGACTGGAACTTCCAATACCATGTAGAGGGTTTTATATATTAATGTTATTTTTAGAAATGTGGTCTAATACCTAATAACATCTATAAAGAATTTTATCAGAGCATTATAGGAGAAATATCTGGGCCAGCAGCAGGGGGATAGCTAAATTCTGCTACAGCACATGGAAGATACCATGGCAGTCATAGAATCATATTTACAAAAGATGTTAAATGTTAAAATGCTGGCAACATAATACATGGGACAGTGAAAAATTCAAATAAGTATGAAGAAAACATGTATCAAATTTTTGTACTCCACCAAACTTAAATACCACATATTAAAACTAAAAATTTTGTTATAATGCTTTTACCACCAAAATTATATAATACATCAAGCTTCAAATACAATTATGTGCAGGAATTCAATGAGGTATAATGAAAAACAAGAGTTAAAAGTAGTAAAGGCTCAGACACCAACAAACTATACTTGTCAGGCAAGTCACCAAACTCACTCATTACCCCTTAATCTGATTACTCCATTATTAAAAACACTAATCAAAAAAAAAAAAACCTTTGATTTGAAATTACATGACCTCTAAGGTCCTTTTCACTTTTTATATTTTATGATTTTAATAATAATTATTAAAAATCCACTTAAGGTACGAATTTCTCCTTCATTTTACAGATGCAAAATTCAAGTCCACTGAAATAAATCTCTTGATTTCTTTCCTACAACTGATAAAAGTTGTTGTTCAAGGGCAATAACCTGTTAAGTGACTTTTTATTTTCCACCTTAAAGTCTAACCCGTAAGAAATATTTGTTAAATAAATGGACAAATAGTCTATCCAATATCACACAGTTAGTGTGACTTCAAATGTCCACAATATTCTGGGGAAGTTTAAATTATTTGAGATGGCTTAACTTGTGGATTAAAGTATGCTTTGTCAGCTTATTCAAAGAGTAAAATCTTACAATAAAATGGCCTAAGTCACTAATTTTGCTTTCAGTTGGAGTGCTATATTTGGGCTTTGGGTTCAGTGATCATATTTTTAAAACAAGTAAAGCTGTCTGTCATTGCAAATAGATGAGGATGCTCTCTTCCTCACATGGAAGTAAGACTTGTATACTTCTTTTGGCTCTTGAGATATTCTGCACTGGAGGTGGAGAAGGCAATGGCACCCCACTCCAGTACTCTTGCCTGGAAAATCCCACGGAGAGAGGAGCCTGGCAGGCTGCAATCCACGGGGTCGCTAAGAGTGGGACACGACTGAGCGACTTCACTTTCACTTTTCACTCTCATGCGTTGGAGAAGGAAATGGCAACCCACTCCAGTGTTCTTGCCTGGAGAATCCCAGGGACAGCGGAGCCTGGTGGGCTGCCGTCTATGGGGTCGCACAGAGTCAGACACGACTGAAGTGACTTAGCAGCAGCAGCAGCAGCACTGCAGTTACTTACATTCATGCTTTAACTTTCCTAACAGCATTCAGCTGTTTGAGGAAAAACTAAAACTTACGCATCTCTGAATTCCTGACTACCTTCAATGGGACAGCTTGCAAGGAGAAAGAATTGTCAAATAAACGGTTACTTTTAATTAAAAATTAAAAGGAATTCACTTGGGAAAAAGAATCCACATTATACGTAACCTCACCAGAAAATAAAACAATTCTTTTAAGAAAATAAACACAGTGAGAGACATTTTAAATAAACAGTTATGTCAAATGACATATAAACGTGAGGCATGTCAGACTTACAAAGTCTAGTACAGAAGTGTTTGTGGACTAAGGTGAGTATATGTCGTGCTTCAGTCTTCTGATTTACCTGAAAAAAACACTGAAAAGTTAAAAATAAAGTTTTTTCATGATCTCTCTAAACTTAATGTATCTCAACAAAAAGAAAACATATAAAGTATACTTTTCATTGGAGTTATTTTTCAATATACAGTAAATTACATGATTTAAAAGTCAACCTTTATGCTATCTTTAATATTAATGTTTCTAAATCAATTTCTGATTTTAAACTTAAAAGCACAACTTTAAAAGAAAATGTCATTTTTTCCTCTAGTATAAATGTACAAAAAATAATCTGCAATAAAAATATAAACAGAATTTTAACTTTCTGTAACATGTTTTATTTCCCTATTTAGATTGTGAGTTGCTTAAAAATAAGGTTCAAATCCACGGTGTTTCGTTATAAGTTGTGACAAGCATGATTCAGACATGTCAATAGAATGGAGGATTATTTGGATGTACCTAAGTATAATCTAACTGCATGAGAGACAGTTTTAATTAAAACTCTAGTATTCTTCATTATGTTTATTATTTCTGAGGCTTTTTTTTTCAGTTTTCCTTTATATGATTTTCAAAGCCTAGAAAGTATCAGGAGTTTCTTTCCTGGAATAAATCTCTGATTCGCAGTAACTAGAAGTCACTTTTGTTACTGGACTAACAGGAATAATATAACCATTCAATAGAGGCTTTTTTATTTTTTAAGAGGTGAAATACAAGGCATATTAAAATTACACTGAAATTAATCTTCAGTAATTCAAAACAGACTTCAGCATATTCAAGAGGCTGCTCAGGTGAGTTTAATAAACAGCAATTTTTGTGGAACTAAGGACATACAAGTGTATCAGCTAACAGGAAATTCAAGTAAATATAATAAAAAGTAAAATCTGGTTGCTAAATATGAAGAAACAAAGTCAAAATATCAGAGATAATTACTTTAAATCACAATAGTCTTATTTTACATTTCAGAGAAATCTTTCTTTTTTAATTCCCAAAATAAGAACTCCAAATCCTATAGTACTTTCAACGGAAAAATAATACAGATTAAAAATAGAATCACTGAGAATTCAAATGGAAGGAAATAAATCAAGCAGATAAAAGACAAGCTCTTCCTCTTTGCTGCATCCTGGTAACATACCCAACCCAATGGCATTTCAAAATAAAGATAGAGCTCTTTAAAAACACACAGTGAAACTGCCTCACTTTAACAATTTAGAAATAAATTAATACTATAACTTGTTATTTTTATTGTGTACATGCCTTAAAAAAAAAACATAAGCAGCAGCATTTCCTGACTTTCCTTGAATTACTATAAACAGAGAATTCAAAGAAGCAATTAAAACAACTCAGGGTTTTTTTCCCTCAATGACTTTTATATGAAATTTCTTTAATGACTTAACATGAAAAACACACTTAGAATAAATGTTTCATTACTTACTGGTTCCTCTTTAACAACTAGACATAAGTCACCATCACTGCTCCGAGTACCAAATCCATTTAAAGAAGACCCAACTAAAAAAAGTCTGCTTTCTAGAGAAACAGAAGAGAATTATAAAGTGTTATTTAAAATTAAAATAGGAATGCATATAATTAAAGAGCATGCAAAATAGGGAAACATACGTGGAAATAACAGTTGAATTTCTCTCTGCAGCTCTGTTCGACAGAGTTCTTTCTTCTTTAAATCACTTACTTGCTGCTGACATGTTTCAAATAACTCCAGTATCTGCTGACTCAACTTGAATGCACCACAAAAAAAGTAAAAATTTCATTCAGAAATGTAAAAGTTACCACCATATTGAGAACTATAAAATTACTGACAGTATTTTTTAAATAAATATATATTATCTCCTTAACAATTTCTAAGACAAAATGACCACTATTCAAGTAATAATAGTTACTTGGTATCTTTAATAGTTAACAATTTTTACATAGTAAAGTATCACTGACAAGTCACAGATAAAATAAATACATATTATCTCCATAACACTTTCTAATACAAAACTACCACTATTCAAGTAATAATAATTACTTAGGATCTGAAAAAGTTAACGATTTTTACATAGTAAAGTATCACTGACAAGTCACAGAGAATTCATAATGAGTATAATTCGTAGGTCATCATACTATAACCTTCACTTACTGCCTGTTTTTATATGGGACATGAACTAAGAATGGTTTTTATATTTTTAAAGGGTTATAAAAACAAAACAAAAATATGCAACAGAAACAAAGTCTGCAATAATCTACCTTCTGGCCCTTTAAAGAAGGTTACCCAACCCCTGGTATTCATTCATACCATGAATACCAAATAAAACAGACTTCAGAAGAGAAGTCCCTGGTTGTCTATGCTCATTCAAACCACCCTCTTTCCTATTCTTATAGCACTGCCCTGAGCCCTGCTTTCTTGTGGCCACCTACGGACAGATCTCCCTGTTTATCTCCCTTTCCAGTTCATACTTTCCCCTCCAAATGACCTCTTGCTATCACCATAGGTGACTCCCTTACCTACAGTGGGGTAAGTATCATGACATACTCCCACCATTTCAACTTCTTTTACTCCAATATTTTTCATCAATGTTACAGAGACATAACATGATTATTACAATAAAACAGAACTTCTCTAGCTTTGAAATTTTAAATTCCAGTATACAAGATAGGCTTCAATCTCCTGTCCAATTCTCACATCTTCTTGAGAACAACACAGACCTGGATTCTCTTGGATCCTCTCTTTCTCCCAACCCAACAGCACCTGAAATGGCATGATTTCCTTCCCTACCCAGTCTATACTCCACAAGCATCCCTTGAACCATTCTCTTATATCATACCTTAACATTATACCCCTGTCATGCTCTAACACTGGAGAAGGAAATGGCAACCCATTCCAGTGTTCTTGCCTGGAGAATCCAAGGGACGGCGGAGCCTGGTGGGCTGCCGTCTATGGGGTCACACAGAGTCGGACACGACTGAAGCGACTTAGCAGCAGCAGCAGCATGCTCTAACAAAATCCTAATCTTTGGTTCACTATAAACCACCACTTTCTCTGCTCTTGAATGTGAGTTGCTAACTGGAAAAAAACTAAAAAATCACAAAATTCGGTATGTTGCAAATTTACAGTTTAAAAACTAACCTAAGATTTAACCCATAGCATCTCTCAGCAACTACTTCAAGATCTCTGGTTAGGTATTGCTTCCATTTTTCACCATCAGCAAAATGTTTAAACCTTTCCTCAAGTTCCCTATACTTATCTCACTTTCTTCAGCAGATAACTTCACATTAAAGTTTACTAAGAAAACTGAAGAAACCAAATGTGACATTCCTCAGCTTCCAACTACAAACTTGCAAACTACTATCTGAATGAAATCTCATCTCCCTACCTCTCCTGTCAGACAAACTGTCCTGTTTCTCGGTCCAAAGCTAATCCCTCTATCAAAAATACTTCTGTATCCACCCCTTTTGGTCACCTCTGGAGCACAAATACTCCGTCAGTTTTTTGACCTGTCTTTTGCATTTTCAACCTCTCCCTCTCCAGGCCTTTCTCCAAGTCCATGACCAGGCACAAGTCTCACTCATCATTTAAAATATTTTATCATGTTTAGAACACTCATTTTAAGAAAGCAGAGGCAGTCAGGATAACTTGGCAATGAAAGAGACATAATTTTTTAATATCCCTGAATAACCATCCCCCAAAATGCTACAGACCCCAGTTTGATCCATGGGTCATTAAGATCCCCTGGAAAAGGAAATGGCAAAGAGTCGGACAAGACTGAGAGACTGACAAAAATAGACTAAGCAACTAGGAGAAAATAAAACAGATCAAACCATCCAAAATAAAAATGGCCAAAAAATACAGCACAATTGACTACATATTACTCATGAATTCTAAAATACTGCAAGTTAGGACCAAACACCAACAGCAGCAAGACCCACATGGTATCAGAAACATAAGAAGAAGAAAGGGCTTTGGGGCAGCCCTGGAGCCAGAACAGAAATCAAATTACCTAGAAGTACTACCTCCCACCCCCCCACCCCCCCGCCTCCACTTAAATTGACAGTTCCAATTCAGTGTAAAACAGCAACTGAAACTCGGAAGGGGCTTCACAGCCTACAACTCACAAGTAAATGCAAGAAAATCACACAAACATCAGCAATCTCAAAACTGAAACTCCTCCCTTCTAAGAGAGCAACATACCAAGCAGAAACTGCCAGGAAGAGAAATCTAAACTAACCAGTACAGAGTCACTGGGGTAAAGGAAAGAAAGTCTAGAACAAGAATGATTCTGCCCCTCCAGAGGATATCTGACGATGCTGAGAACAGTTCTGGTTATCAGTCCTCATACTTGGGGGAGTGGGCACCACAGCGTGGGCCAGAAGGCCACTGAATATCCTACAATGCCCAGGACAACTCCCTGCAGCAAAGATAAAAGTGCTAATACTGCAAAAAGTGAAAAACCCTGATCTAGATAAAGGCAGAGAAGGAAAGGAGGAAAGGTCTCAGAAGATATATTTTTGAAACTACATAACAGCAGAGGATTCCTCCAGCCACAAATCTAGCAAAAAGCTAGCTTACCCAATCCTCAGCTAAAAGTAGTATATTGTTGTTGTTTACTCGCTAAGAGCTGTGTCTGACTCTTTGAGACCCCATGGACTAGAGCTCACCAGGCTCTTCTGTCCGTGGGATTTCCCAGTCAAGAATACTGGAGTGGGTTGCCATTTCTTCTCCTGGGGATCTTCCTGAAACAGGGATCAAACCCTCATTGCCTGTTTGGCAGGTGGATTCTTTACCACCAAGCCACCTAGGCTTCCCTAAAGCCATCTTCCTTAAACATAAGTAACAGAAAAGAATTGGAATCTCAGAAAAAGAGGTGAGAATGGAAGGACAGAAAAAATATTTGAAAAAATAATGCCTAAAAAAGGATTCAAGTCAATTCTCATACAAAGTTTTTGTAAGAAAAACGCAAAGAGTAACATTCCTACAGATAATGAAGCACACCAGAAAGACATGATCACAAAACTAATGAATATTTTAATATAATATGCAGAACCAAGGTTTTCTCTCATTATTAATTTCCTAAAAAGATAACTGAATATAAGCATACATAACTGAAAAAAATAATTGGAAGTTTACATTTTAAAAGATTATCAAAAGCAGCAAAAACATGAAATTCCTAGGAATATATTAAAGATATATAAAACCTATACTCTGAAAATTATAAACATTGAGAGAAATTAAAACATCTAAATAAATAGATAAAAGAAAAAAGTTAAGAGGATTTAACATACCTGACACTTCTAAACTTAACCATACAGCTACAGTAATCAAAACAGTATGGCACTGGGAAAATGACAGATAAAAAAGATAACAAAACAGAATACTGAAATATGTATGAAATGCTATGATACCTGGAATTTGCTTCAGACTACTAAGGGAGGGAGGTATAGACAAAATAAGATTGGTCAAATGTTGGTAACAAAGCTTGGTCTTATGAGGATTTACAATACTACAATCTATTTTTTTATATATTTGATACTCTCCATAATAAAAAGCTTTTTTTTTTTAAGGCATTCATATTTACAAAAAGATTTTTTAAAGGTCTCCAGTTAAATTGGTTAATCTAAAATTTTAAATGGCACTTGAATAATTAAGTTTTATCTACCTAGAGCAGGGTTGGCAAACTTTGACCTGTAGGCCAAAAACTGCCTCTGGTGTGTTCTGTAGGACTAACCAACTAAAACTGATTCTTACATTTTTAAATTTCTTCTCTCTCAAGTACTTGAATCTCTATAATACTACAGTTTAGGCTGCCTGCCAGATCTATTACTTGAAAATTACTTGTAGAAGATATATTTCTCACTGTATGTAAAAATTATATCTTTGCAAAATTGCATAAGAAAGTAAGTTTCCTAATAAAGATTTAAAATATTTTTTCCAAATATCCAAATTTTCCTAAAAAATATTATAACCTATCCTCAAAAGGAAGAAAGAAAGAAAGTGAAGTCACTCATTCGTTTCCAACTCTTCGCGACCCCATGGACTGTAGCCTACCAGGCTCTTCCGTCCATGGAATTTTCCAGGCAAGAGTACTGGAGTGGGTTGCCATTTCCTTCTCCAGGGGATCTTCCTGACCCGGGGATCAAACCCAGGTTTCCCACATTGCAAGCAGACACTTTACCATCTGAGCCACCAGGGAAGCTCCTCAAACTCAGACTCAGACCAAATTACTAATAAGGCTATCATTGTCTGAGATCAACACAAGCCACTAAAGTCAAGTTAGGTATGGATTTAGAGTCAGAAAAGTTTTTAAATGAGCCGGTAAAGCTTCAGGTATAACTTTTGCATGGTATTCTCAGTAGACTCTCCATCTGTCCCTAGAAGTTGGGTCCCCATGTAAAAGAAAGTGAATAAATCTTTCAGCTGGGAGTATCAAAACTTGATCATTTACTACAATACATGAAAAAGAGCAACAGGTTTTGGCTAAAAATAAGTGCCATCTACAAACAACAACAAACACAAAACAGCAATGAGCTTTCAAGACAGAAGAAATAAAGTTAAATATGGTACAGAAAACAGGCCATTAGGTCACAAACACTTCAACAAAAACTGACAATTCCTCAGGTTCTCTCATTGCCACATTCTTTGTTACACATGAAACTGTAGGAAAAGCTGGTATTAATTACTGAGTAGAATAAAGCTAGATATGAATTAAAAGTTTAAATTCATTCTTGATGCTGAATTCCTTTTCTCTTCAAAGTAAATAAAATAGAATCAGGAAAACATCATGCTGAAAACCACCCACTCCTTACTAGCATGTTAAAGTACTATGTTTTTTTGTATGGCCACAAATTAGAGCCTTCCTAATTCATCAACTAATACAATGATTAGGCAGTCTGAATAACTGATTTTTTTCCCTGAAGCCTGATTGTTTGTAGGCACATACAATTACCTGATCTTAGTCATGAGAAAACTGCCTAATACAAGGAGGATGGAGGAAAAAAAGCAAGCTTTCATTTGAGGATCTCTTGGGTGAGACTTGGTCTAAATTTTCTACATGAATCTACGTCTCAATGGCTTTAAAAATTTGACTGACACATACGTTATAAAGATAGAGCCCTAAGAATTAATTTAACCACTGAGGTAAAAGAGCTGTACACCGAAAACTATAAAACATTGATGAAAGAAATTAAAGACTATAAATAAATGGACAGACACCCAATCATGGATCAGAAGAATTAAAATTATTAAAATATCCATAGTATCCATAGAAATCTACAGATTCAATGCAATCTCTATCAAAATTCCAGTGGCATTTCTCACAGAAATAGAAAAAGCAATCCTAAAATGCATATGGACCCACCAACGACCCAGAACAGCTACAGCAATCTTGAGCAAAAAGAACAAAGCTGGAGGCATGATACTTTCTGATTTCAAATTCTATTACAAAGCTGTAGTAATCATTAAATAGTATGGTACTGACATAAAAATGAACACACAGACCAGTGAACATAATAGAGTGCAAGAAAGAAACCCACACACATATGGTTAACTAAAGAGTGTCAAGACTACACAACAGAAAAAGGACAGTCTTCAACAGTGTTGAGAAAATTGGATATCCACATGCAAAAAGATGAAATTGGAGCCTTATCTTACAACATACACAATAATCAATTCAAAATGAGTTAAAGAGTGAAATTCAAAACCTGAAACAGTACACTCCTGTAAGAAAAGATAAGGGGAAAGCTCCATGATCTTGGTCTTGACAATGATTTTTTGGATTTTAATACCAAAAACACAAGCAACAAAAGCAAAAACCAGTAAGGGGAACTATGTAAAACAAAAATATTTCTGTAAAATAACAATAAAAAAAGAGTGAGAAAGAATAGCGAAAGTGACATACAGAATGGGGGAAAACATTTGCAAACTATGTATCTGAAAAGGGGTTAATATCCAAAATACATAAGAAACTCACACATCTCTAACAAAAATTCAAATGATCCAATTTAAAAATGGACAAAAGATCTAAACAGACATTTTTCTAAAGAAGACATACAAATGGTCAACAGATACATGAAAAGATGTGCAGCATTACCAAGCATCAGGAAAATACAAATCAAAACCAGAATGAGGTATCACTTCACACTTGTTAAGATGGCTATTACCAAAAAGCAAAAGGTAAGTGTTGGCAAGGATCCAGAGAAAAGGGAATCCTTATACATCATTGGTAGGAATGTAAATCTGTACAACTATATAGGAAAACAGCATGGTGCCTCCTCAAAAAACTAAAAACAGAACTACCATGTGTTCCAGCAATCCCAGGACTGGGTACATATCCAAAGGAAAAAAGTATCTATCTCAACAAGGTATCTGCACTCCCATGTTCACTGCAATATTATTCACAGTAGCCAAGATATGGAAACTTAACTGTCCACTGACAAAGAAAATGTGGGGTGTCTGTAATACACATACACAATGAAATATTATTTGGCCTTAAAAAAAATGGAAATTCTGCCATTTGCAACATGGATGAATCTGGACGACATTAAGATAAATGAAATGAGCTAGACACAAAAAGACAAACACTGTATGATTTCACATGTGGAATCTAAAAAAAGTCAAATTCATGGTAGCAGAGAGTGGGAATGGTAGTTATCAGGGAAGGGAGCAGGATAAGGAAAATGGGGAAATGTTGATCAAAGGGTATAAACTTTTAGTTAAAAAATAAAATTATGTGAGGTGATGTTAATTATCTTGATTATGGTAATCACTTCACAGTGTATACATACATCAAAACATCATGTTGTATACCTTAAATATTTATAATTTTTATTTGCCAGTCATCTAAGTAATGCTGGAAAAAAACTGACAGATGCAGGCAAATACATATTTCAACTACTTAAAATTCAGTGAACCAATAATTTACAAATATTTTATCCCCTTTTTCAATTTGTTGTTTCTAAATAAGGTTAAATACTGAAATTTTTAAAGATAGAGCCTCTGAAAAATCTGTTAAGACAACTGACCCCAAACTGTTTCCCCTAGGGTGCCAAGAGGCTCCATAAAACTCCTTTCCAAAATTAAACATTACACAAGATATCTTGAACAATTCATTCATAACTATGTTTTTACTTTACAGTCAGTACCAAGAAAACCTAAGCCTACCCTCATCTCAACTCAAAATTCAGAATCAATTACTTCAATTCACATAGTATCTTCAAACTACTCAATTTCTGAAGAACATTTTTAATAGATGGAATTCAGGAGCTCAGATAACTCTGATTCCTCTAAACCTCCATTTTTTTTTTTGTCCAGGCAACTACATCTTCATCTAAAAGATACTATGAAATGAAAATTAAAATTCAGAAAAGTATTTGAGATTTTTTACTTAAGTTTTTTTAGCTAATATAGTGACTTCAAAAACAGAGAAGACTTTAAAATGGAGAAACAATTTAAACTTAAAACGTATTCATTTTCATAATCTTAATTTTTTAGGTTTCAAAACAGAATTTTCAAACTAATCAAAACTTTTAATACATTCCCCTGGAACTTACTAAAGCAGCTAATTCATTATTATTAATAATAAATTCATTATCACCAATGTTAAGTGAGCCCTCTACACTACCTAGCAAATACTGTTTCAAACCTTCTCCACTCTGCTTCTCTGTTAGCCTGAAGTAGTAAACACTACTTCAAACCATCTCCACTGCTCTTAAACCGCATACACCCCACTTCATCCTCTCTACTCTCAACAGATGACCTTGCACAGTAATTCAAAGAGAAAATATGAAGAAGCTATTCAACTATGGGAACTCTTCCATACCATATCTACAAACTTTCTTATAACTACACCTATCCTCTCCTCCTATCCTTCAGTTTCAAAAAAAAAATTCTCTTACCTAAAGCCAATCTCTCCACATATAAGCAGCACCCACGCCCTTTCCACTTTCTAAGGAATCTTATTCATAATTGTACCTTTTTTTCCCACAGTAGTCAATTTTTCTCTCTTGACTGAATTCTTCCAATAAACATTTACATGTGCTTAAACTTTCTTCCACCTCAAAAACAAAATTTTAAAACTCCTTTGTTCCACCTTTCTATCTCTGGTTCCTCCCCTTCACAGCCAAACTTCCCCCAAACAGTTGTAAACATGCTTAGTTTCCGTTTGTTTTCCCACTCTTTCCTCAACCTATTTCAATGAGTATTGGATCCACGCTCTCCTCTCTCCCTAGACAATCATATCCATACTCTTAGCTTTAATTATCATCTATATGCCAATGATCATCAAATGTACATTTCTGGTCAATACCTTTCCTTTGAGTTCCACATCTATATACATTCAACCATCAACTCCAAATATCTAATCTGATGTTCCAAATATATGTTTAAAACAATATGTACACAGAACTCATCAGATACCTGCTCACCCTCCAATTCCTATTAAACACACATACTCCTATATCTGGCTCCTCTTGCCTTTTGTTCTTAGTGAATGGTACCACCATGCATCCAGTTATAGAAGCCAGAAACAGGAGTAATCCTCAGTATCTTCTCTATCTAAACCAGTGGTTCTCAACTAGAGGCACTTCTGCTCCCAGGAGACATCTGTTAATGTCTGAAGACATTTTTGGTTCTCATAACCAAGGAATAGTGGCATCTAGTGAGTGAAGTCAGAAATGTGGCTAAAACATCCTAAGATGCAGGGGATAGTCCCTCCATATCAAAGAAAGTTGGTCTAAAACATCAATGGTACACAGCCTTAGATGACCTAATCTAATAATGCATCATCAAATCCAATCAATTTCACTTTCCCCAACACAAGTTTAACCCATCAATTTTTCTTCATCTTAACTATAAGCACTTCCTAATTCAAGGCACCATTACCTTTTACCTTGTATCCAATAATAACTTCCTACTTCCACACTTGTGCAACTGCTTAAAATGAAGTCAAAACAATTTTTAACTCATCTCTTTCTTGCTTAAAAAAAGATCCTGAATAGCTTACCAAAGTTCTTAGGTGAAAACTAAAATGATATACAAGTCCTTGCATGATCTGCCTGATTACCCACTTCTCCTACCACACTTCAGCAATTTTCCCCCTAAATCAATCCAACTCTAGCCACTATATGGCCTCCTTTCAGTTCTCCGCAGACTGCATGCTCCTTTCCATCACACAGTAAACCTTCAAACACACTGTTCTCTCTCTCTAAAGCATTCTCTCCACCCCCAACACTCTTTTCACTAGTTAACTCCTACTCACCCTTCAGATCTCAGCTCAAATATTATCTCCTCCATATCATCATGGAGATAACTCTGCACTTGTCCTTTATAACACTTATAAATATATAAAGCTGCAATTCACATGGTTATTTCTAATGGCTCTCCCTCTCACTATGCTGTATATACATGTTAAAGAGACCATGAATATTTAGAAAAATGCTGTAACACAACATTTTAGTATATAGCCAGCACTCACAAATTTTTGTTGATTACTTAAAAAAAAGACAGAATCTAATCTACTTCAGGAGTTCAACTGTCACTTTTATTGCAGGTATTCATCTCTCGGGCCCCAATCATGCTTCTGAAATATATATGGACAGCTCAGCTACAACATGTTTTTCTTCAATACCAATTAGCTTACAGACAATTGATAAATAAGGCAATGGTATCAATTTAATGTATTAATTGGACTGATTTGTATGTGGAGCGGAAATTGTGGAATTGTAACCTTTACCAAAAAAAAACACAACAAAAACCCTCAGCTTCTTTAACAGATCTAAATTAACTAAATATAAGTGTCTGCATCTAGGATTCGATTCCCACTCAAAAAGCATTAAACATACCCCCACCCTCACGTAGCTCTATGCTGGTATATCTCCTTCAGAGTCTTACTTAACAGCTGACTCACTCACTCAGAGCTCCACTTTAACTGCCTTGTCTCAGTGACCTCCACAAGGCAGCATATGTCAACTGTGTATTGTATATTTTTTAATATCCCTTGCAATAGCACCAATCATGCTAAGCCACATACCTGATCTATCCAGGTCATTTTCTAAGGGACTGATTATTGTTCTTCAGAGTGTTCTGGTTCCACTCAAGCCCTATTTCCCCATGGCTTTTGCATGCAATCTGAAGAACACGAGGCCATTCAAAACCACAAATGTTACAGCAGATTTCCTCACAGTTCCAAGCGCTGAGGAGCATAACTCTTGACTACTTCCTCAATCAGCTTGAACACTCAAAATCTGGGCTCCTCATCTCTGTTAACAGTCCAGAACCAAATTATTACAGTCATTGATCTCTCTCTCTCCCTCTCCCCCCACATTCAATCATTCCACACAAGTATAAGTTTTCCTTATGCATGGTCTCTCACACCTTTTCACCATCATCCACCATAACTAAAAGCTCCAGCATCTCTCATCTGAAAAAAATTTAACAATTAGTAGCCTTCAAGGTAATTATACCTCTTTCCAGGCCCTCCTTACTCCAAACCAAACTCCACTAAACTGCAAGAATTATCTTCCCCAAAATGCAAATCTAATTGTGCTAGTCCTCCACTCAAAAACCTTCAATGGCCTTGTACTGTGCATTCAAGGTCTCAAACTGCTGCTCCACTTTATTTCTCATTGAACCTCCCACTCATTTTAAAATCCAGCAGAGATAAACCATACAAACTGTTGACAAAGAAAGCCACTCAGTAAAAAAAACTATTTACTCTCACAGATGACCTGCTTTTATAGTCACTTCTAAGAATGTCATCTCCCTACCCTTCATTTTAAGCATCTTAAGTTCCTTCTCTTTATAATATTAGAGACAAAGGTCAAATCTTGGTTGTGTCACTTACTAGCTGTGACCTTGAGCAAGTTATTTAGCTTTCTGAGCCTCAGTAAAATTAGGATAATATCCATGTCATGGGGTTGTTGAAAAGACTAAATGACATAGCATATGTAGAATGCCTGGAAGAGAAGAGACATTAATAAATGTTAGTTTTCTTAAAAAGTGTTCACTTAAAGAATGAACACAGAAATGAACTTGCCTTCTTCCTCCCAGAACTGGCAAGTAAGAGCAGCATTCAAAGAAACTGACTTAACAATAGAATACTATTAATAATCTTTATCCCTTGAGGTAAATGCTTATGTGAAAAGCGTTAAGATTTAGGAGAACTTTTTTCTATGCTACTAAGCAAAGGAAAGATTATTGATATGGTACTGTATTTTACTAGATGATTTATCCTGACTAACATTATTAAATTTACTGAGACTCAATATATTAATAAACCTTATCCATATGCAGAACTAGAAGTTAGTTCCAGTATTTAACTATTTACAAATGTGTGTGTGTTAGTTGCTTAGTCGTGTCCAAACTCTTTTGTGACCCCATGGACTGTAGCCCACAAGGCTCCTCTGTCCATGGGATTCTCCAAGCAAGAATACTGGAATGGAATCTGAGAGCTTCAATACGTATGCATAACATATTCCATACAAAATGGGCCTATGGCTGATTCATGCTGATGTGTGGCAGAAACCAACACAACATTGTAAGGTAATTATCCTTCAATTAAAAATAAACAAAATTTTTATATGGGCCTATCTACATACATATATCAAAAACCCACATAGAGTAAAAGGTTGTTATATCTCCATTCAAAGTATTGCCCTGACTTGATTTCTACTGCAGGCTTTCACAATATAATATTACATAAGTTTCTTTAAAATGAGAAAGCAAAGAAAGGACAAAGAACTGAGAGGTGCAGAAGTGGGGTACCAAAACTTCCAAGTTAGTCAGTTTGCTTTCTCTTCCCTCCCACTGATACCACCTAAATGCTTTTCCTACTTCATAGTAAGAATAAAGAATGACAGCCATTTTTATAAATAGTCCTGAGACAACTGGACCAAGAGCAAAAAAGAAGTTAGACCTCCCCACCTTAATATCATACATAAAAATTAATTCAGTGGATCAAAGACCTAAATCTAAGAGCTAACACTATAAAACTCTTAGAATAACAGAGGCATTAATTTTTGTGACCCTGGATTAGGCAATGGTTTCTTAGATATATTACCAAAAGCTCAGGAAACCAAAGAAAAACAAATAAATTGGATTTCATTAACATGAAAAGCTTTTATGCTTCAAAGTGCATCATCAAAAAAGTAAAAAGACAAAGCACAGAATGAAATAATGTATTTGCAAATTATATATCTGATACATGTCCAGTATTCAGAATATATAAAGAACTATTACAACTCAACAATTAAAAAAAAAATTAAAACAAAGGATCTGAACAGACAGTTCTCCAAAGAAGATACACAAATGGCTAACACACAAATGAAAAGATGATCAGCATCATTAGTCATTAGGGAAATGCAAACCAAAATCACAATGAGATACCATTTCATACTCATTAGGATGGTTATAATCATGAAGACAAAAAATAATAAGTTTTGGCAAGGATGAAGAGAAATTGGATCACTCACACACTGCTGGTAGAAATGTAAAATGATGCAGTCAGTTTAGAAAACACTTTGGCAAGTGCTCAAAAAGTTATACATAGCACTATCACATAACTCAGCAATTTCACCCCTGGGTATAGACCCGAGAGAAATGAAAACATCGTGTACAAAAACTTATACACAGATATTCACAGTTGCAATATTCAGAATAGTGAAACACTGGAAACAGCTCCCAAACCCATCAACTGAGGAATGCATAAATAAAATATGGTATATCTATACAATGGAATATTATTCTACTATGGTGGTGGTTTAGTCGCTAAGTCGTGTTTGACTCTTGTGACCCCATGGGCTGTGTAGTCCACTAGGCTCCTCTGTCCAGAGGATTTTCCAGACAAGAATACTGGAGTGGGTTACCATTTCCTTCTCCAGGGGATCTTCCCTACCCAGGGATCAAACCTAGGTCTCTTGCACTGCAGGCAGATTCTTCATCAACTGAGCTACCAGGGAAGTGTCCTCTTATTCAGCTATAAAGAGGATTAAAGAACTGAGAATTGCTATGACAAGGATGAATCTTGAAAACATGCTAACTGAAAGAAGCAAGACCACATACTGTATGATTCCATTTACATGAAATGTTCAAAATAAGCAAATCCACAGAGATAAAAAATCAATACTGGTTGCCAGAGGCTGGGGGAGACAAGCAGAGATGAGAAAGCAACTGCTGTTGGATACAAGGTGTCTTTTACAAGTTATGAAAATGTACAGGAATTAGATATTGGTAATGGCTGCACTGCCCTCTGCATATAATAAAAACCACTGAATTATACACTTTGAAGGAGTGAATTTTATGATAAAATTGCATCTCAATTAAAGAAAAAAAAAGAATGATAGCAGAATAAAAAGTGGCACAAGCAAGGAATGAAGCAAGTATTCCCTTTTTGACCCAACATTTTCTGCACACTTACTATGTTTCAGACCTATGCTGGTTGCTAGGAACCGAAAGATGAGTAAAACAAAGTCACTATACTCTCCAGGCCCATTCTCCTTAGCCTACAAATGTATTTCTCGATGGTAAAGCAGCTTTGAAAATGCAAAAACAACAAATATAAGCTGCAGACAATTCAAAAGAATGCAGATATTTACATTATAAACTCTTCTAAATTAGCCAGAATGCTTTTTTAAGAGTTTCACTAAATATGGAGAGGTAGAAGAGACATGCTTCTAATGTTGGTATTAACTCATTATTCTCCAATGCTGATGTCATTTTCCAAGAAGTATTACTGAAATAGCTTCATTTATTTGAAATTGTTTTCAAATAATGTTTTTGACAAATTTTCCTTGATCATATTACATATAAGAAAGTATTATTTTCTCACTGACTCCTGGGTTCTCTATTCTTGACATTAAAAACCTCATGGTAAAAACAAATATACCAAGGAAAAAGATGCTTTTTAATAGCTTACTACAGTATCCATATGAAAGCTTGTTTTATATAAGAGAATAGGTAACAAGAGAATTCTCTAAACTAAGAAATCAACTCTTTTAGGCTCTTATCCCAGATTTTTATGAATCAGAGAAAATCTGATATCCTGATATGAAAGCTTCATTTCCATAGAAGAACAGCTCACAAAAATCAAAGAATCAAATTTAGATAGGAAACTATGTTGAACAGTCTTTTAAATAGAACAGAAAAGGGGCATGTTCTATCTAATCCAAGACATTAGATATTTCTGATACTTTTAATACACTATTTATATTAACTTCTCAAAAGATAAAACTAAAGTCTATATTAAAATTACCTTATCTTTGGCCTCAGGCAGTGTGATTTCTCTAGGTTCTAAAATTGACAATTCTCGAAAAGGTGGAACATATCTGACTATATCTGGTACATAGTGTGTATGAAACAATGGTGACATTGAGTATCTTCTTTCATCCGATAAAGGCACTATGTGGTTAACTATAGTTGACTCTTGGTGGGGTGAATGAAAACGCTGCCGTTTACCATCAAGAGGAAGATTCTTTTCATCGCTTAATCTCCTGAAAACAAGCAACATACCTTAGTGATTAAAGATATAACTTTCTGACAACAAATAGAAAACGATTTAAAATATATAAATAGGTGAAAATACTGACTTTTTCAGCAAGGCCATGTTATTAGCTCTAAATGAACCATAAAATATTCACTGTCAGTATAAGAGAGA
The DNA here is from genome assembly GCA_024291935.2 of Okapia johnstoni. Classification (NCBI taxonomy): domain Eukaryota; kingdom Metazoa; phylum Chordata; class Mammalia; order Artiodactyla; family Giraffidae; genus Okapia; species Okapia johnstoni. The sequence continues at coordinate 82,943,222 of CM044307.1, forward strand.
CCTTTAGAAAAAAATGTATCGTAATGCATATTTTTTTTAAAAAACAAACCAATATATACATCAAGGTTAGTCTCTTGCATTTGAACTACCACAATATTTCATATCAGCAACAAAAACTTGGTAGGAAAATCTCTATTTACAGAATCACTAACAGTAAAAGATCCAAACTCTAGCATAAAGAGGATAAGATTAAGTGAATTGAGTGCTGTACATAAAAAAGGGATCTTGGGAATCCACCTATGTTCTGGTTTATCAGCAGGAAAGACCAAATTAAGAAAGAGTTGTTGTTTCTTTTCAAAACTATAAAAACACTGAATAACTAAAGTAGTCTGAAAATGAACTATACTTATGTAGTTCAATATATACTTATGTAGTTCAATATAACAGTATTATATACAATATAACAGTCTTGTATTCATGTTAAATTCTTGGTCATGATTGATGTACTTTTAGTTATACAAGCGAGTATCCTTGTCCTTAGGAGAAATGCACTGATGTGCTTTGGGATAAAGGGAAACAATGTCACCAACTTTCTTTCACATGGTTCAGAAAAAAGTGGGGGTAAGGAAGGAAGGAGGAAGAATAATACAAATTTAGCAAAACTGATGAATCTAGGAAAACCACATACAGGTGCTTACTGTACTATTTTTCAAATTTTTCTGGAAGCTTAAAAATATTCAAAATAAAAAAGAGAAAACAATTTAAAAGTAATTATTTGTTGGGAAAATGGTATTTACTTAAATGATATATTACTAAGTTGTTTAAACCACAGGAAATTATCCAATCCTTTTGTTGAACTCTAAAATTTAATGGGTCATAGCCACTTGAAGGTTTTTATTTTAATATTCTTTTGGGATTACGTCAATTACTCTCTCTTTGACAGACCCACAAAATAACTAGAATTCCTACTCACAGTAAAGGTTTACAAGTGCTAAAAACATAAATATACATTTAATATTTTTAAACATAAAATTCAGAGCTTTACATAATGAATATTTCTATTGAGAATGTCAATGTTGGGTTTAAATATATATATAATTATGAACTACTGGCACTTATTTTCATTCATGATTCACAAATGGGGCTATCAAGACAATTTCTAAAACACAAAAATTTAAATGAAGTCAATATTTTAAGCATCATTGTACAGTTTTCCACCCAATTCATTACCTCTGTGTGCTTCAACTTTCTCAACAGAAGAGGGGTGAGAGTACTTACCTCACAAATTGTTGTGAAACTTAGTCAAACCGTTATTTGCAAAGTCCTTAGAACAATGCCTACTCTACACAGTGAAGGACTGATACTGAAGCTGAAACTGCAATACTTTGGCCACCTGATGGGAAGAACCGACTCATTGGAAAAGACCAATGCTGCGAAAGATTGAAGGCGGGAGGAGAAGGGGACGACAGAGGATGAGATGGTTGGATGGCATTACCAACGCGATGGACATGAGTTTGAGTAGGCTCCAGGAGTTGGTGATGGACAGGGAAGCCTGGCGTGCTGCAGTCCATGGGGTTGTTTAGAGATGGACACAAATGAGTGACTGAACTGAACTGAACACAGTGAAAATGAAAGTGTTAGTTGCTCAGTTGTATCCGACTCTTTGCAGCCTCATGGACTGTAACCCACCAGGCTCCTCTGTCCATGGAATTCTCCAGGCAAGAATACTGGAGTGGGTTGCCATTCCCTTCTCCAGGGGATCTTTCCGAACTAGAGATCGAACCCAAGTCTCCTGCATTGCAGGTAGCCTCCTTAACTGAGCCACCAGGGAGCTGCAAAGTTAACGTCGCTCAGTTGTGTCCGATTCTTTGCGACTGTATAGCCCATGGAACTCTCTAGGCCAGAATATTGGAGTGGGTAGCCTTTCCCTTCTCCAGAGGATCTTCCCAACCCAGGGGTCGAACCCAGGTCTCTCGCATTGCAGGCAGATTCTTTACCAACTTAGCTGTCAGGGTAAAGAATAAAATAGACAGCCAGTGGGAATTTGTTCTGTGATGTAGGGAGCTCACCCATATGTATGCCGATGGCCGATTCACATTGATGTATGGTAGAAACTAACACAACAGTGAAGTGAAGGTCAGTCAGTCATGTCCGACTTTTTGCAACCCCGTGGACAGTCCATGGAATTCTCCAGGCCGGAATACTGGAATGGGTAGCCTTTCCCTTCTCCAGGGGATCTTCCCAACCCAGGGATCAAACCCAGGTCTCCCACATTGCAAGCAGATTCTTTACCAGCTGAATCACAAGGGAAGCCCAAGAATACTAGAGTGGGTAGGCTATCCGTTCTCCAGCAGATCTTCCCGATCCAGGAATGGAACCGGGGTCTCCTGCATTGCAGGCAGATTCTTTACCAACTGAGTTATGAGGGAAGGCCATAGTGGGTGAACAGTAATTCTTATCTAGTGTTATTTCTAATTGTACATAAAAGCTATGGAATGTTTATACAGGCTTTAAAAAGCAGTATCTTGGTCTCGGTAGGCGGCTGTGGCAGTTAGGGAGGTAGGTGGCTCTCGCCGCGCCGCCTCCGGTCCACAGCCGTGCCTCTTTCTGTCCTTCTGCTGCGGTCCCACGATGCCACAGTACCAGACTTGGGAGGAGTTCAGTCGCGCAGCGGAGAAACTCTACCTCGCCGACCCAATGAAGGTCCGTGTGGTTCTCAAATATAGGCATTCTGATGGGAGTTTGTGTATTAAAGTAACAGATGATTTAGTTTGTTTGGTGTATAGAACAGACCAAGCTCAAGATGTAAAGAAGATTGAGAAATTCCACAGTCAACTAATGCGACTTATGATGGCCAAGGAATCCCGCAGTGTTGCCATGGAAACGGACTGAATGGTTTGAAGTGAAGACTGTTACGTTCTTAGGAAGTAAATATCTTTTGAATTTGAAAAAGTATTGGGAGAGAAAATACTTTATGTAACTAAGTGGGCTATTCAGAAGCCAAGAGATGATTTTTTGTACTTTGTTTTTTAATGTTTACTTTAGAGAGCCAGGAATGTAAATGCTTTCAGTTAGAAAGCCTTTATTTATTTTTTGGAGATTGAACAAGAAATGCATCTATCTTGGAAACTTTTTGTAGATTATTTGGTGTTAAGCAAAATAAATAATTACTCGCTGTTAAGTTTGTATTAGTAACTTGAAAATGAGATTAAGAAAAGCCAGTTCTTCCTTAAATTTAGTTAATCTGTGTTTTAAAAGAAAATTGAATATAATTGTTTTGCTAGATTGATGTATTTTTTTTTCAGAGCATAAATTTTGTGCTGTTGATGACCAGCAAATATAAAAAAATAAGGTAACTGGAATTAACTGTGCACAGCAATATAGCTGATTATATATAGTAGTGTAGTCTCAATTAATATCTAAAAATAATTATGAAAAACAAGTATGCTTTACCTTAAAACTTTACAAATTTAAGCTATATTTTTAAATATAAGGGATTCATATTATCGTTAACTTGTTGAGCAAAGACTTACTTTGAATCTAATTTTCAGTGCTCTGAAACATCTGCAGTTACTTTAACTGCATGAACAGAATGATTATTCTCTAATTATCTCTAATGGATTGAAATCACCATACTACAGAAATATTTGCCACATATTTGCCATCTATCTTTTCTCAGAAGGGCTAAGATTATTTGAACTGTTAAATTATTGCATACCTCTATGATACCCCAGCCTGTTTCTCTCTTTACTTAACCAAGGTATTAAGCATGACTGTCACAACTGTTTCCTTTAAACCAGAAATATGATATTGACATTTATCTTATATTTGCAGTTAATTTTACCAACCTAAATATAATGTTATATGTTGATTCCTACATTAAAAATATTTTTTTGTTTGGAATTCGTTGTGTTGATCAGCATTTCAACATGCAAGGTTCCATTAACTGTATGAATTTTGGCATGTTTCAGAGAGGTCAGTAAATAAAATATTACATAAATGTGCAAAAAATAAATAAATAAAAAATAAAAAATAAATAAATAAATAAATAAATAAATAAAAAGCAGTATCTTGCAAATATTGCCAAGTCTTATTTTAATAATCACCCTTAAAGGTCTATCAAAATTACCCTGTGATACATCAATTTTAATCAAATTGGTTCAAGTGAATTGATTCCTGACTTCTCTATAGAAAGCTTTATGTCATATGGAAACTTTCACTATAATAATATTTATTGTGGAACTTGACCTGTGTAACATAAATTAAACAGTAAACTTTAATAGAAAGAAAGAGTTATAAGCTGAATTATGTCCTCTCAAATTCACATTTAAGTCTTGACCCCTAGTACTTCAAAATGTGACTCTATTTGGACACAGGGCCTTTAAAGAAGTAATTAAATTAAAATGGGATTATTAATCCAATATAGCTAGTAACCTCAGAAGAATAATTAGGACACAGAAAACAGAGAAGGATGACCGTATTAGGAAAGAAGGCAGCCATCTATAAGCTAAAGAGGGAGGCCTCAGAGGAAATCAAATCTGCTAACACCCTGATCTCAGACTTCTAGCCCCTAGAATTTTAAGAAAATTAATCTGTTATTTTAGTCACCCACTCTGTTGTACTTTGTTATGGTAGCACTAGCAAATATACAGAAACCCATCTGCTTTAGTTAAAAATCTCAATTAAAAGTAGTTATCTGAACACAGTTACCCCTAAAATTTTTTAAATACTTAGAAGTTTTAAAATTCTGTTACACGACTGACTGCACAGACCCCAGGAAACAAAATGTAGGTCAGTGTCTATTTAACTTAATACAGGCTACATTGTTAAACAATTTCCAAAACTGCAAATTTTTCTTTTAAAATAAGTAAGAAATACTTACTTCCTTCCTCGAAATAATGGGGAAGTTGAGGTCTGTATTGGACTGACATTTCCATATGTCAACTGCTGTAATGACACAGCTCTAGACAAGCTACCAAAAACAAAGAAAGAACACGATGACATTTCCTCTAACTCCAAACGTTTCATATAAAAAGGATCTGTGTCAAGTAGAAAACGAAACTCACAAATGATATGGGCCAAAATAACACTGCACTTACTCTGCATTCTGCAAGGTGAACTGTGCGTCTATAAGCTGCTGGTGTGAATAAAGACTTGGTGACAGGGCAAAGAAGTTACTATGTTGCTGATGGTTTGGAGTGAAAGGCGGGCGACCCAAAATTGAGTTTGGGAACATGCTCTTGTTCACTAAAAGAGAACATGTATTCTTCTACCTAGAAATAGTTTTAAAGACAAATTATTATAGATTAAAGACACTGAACTTTTTGATAACCAGTATCTAGTAAACAGTTACCAACTTACAAATTTCATTTACAAATTTATTTTCTCAAACAGATCTCTTAAGTCACAAAATACATAACAAAATACTAATGATGAATTTTAAATCTAGATTAACCATATTATTCAAATGACACTAAAATCTATGCAAATTTCTAATTTCATGATAAATTACTGCCATAAATTTATCAACAACTCACTTATAAATCAAGTTAACACCATTATACTTCAATAAAAAGAAACCACCCAATAGATGTATTTAATGAGATCTACAATTTCTTACATTTATTCCCATTTTAATTTATTCAAAAGCATAAGCCTCCATATGACAACCCAAGGTCCAGGATTTAGAGCTTAGAGATCTGATCAAACAAGGGATGGAATTTTATTACCTAATAATTATTTATAAAATTCTGAGATTCCCCTCAAATTCTAAACAACTTATAAAAACAACAGCCAATAAAAGAGAGTTTGTTCCGCAGAAATGGGGAAAACTGATGTAAAAAGCAATCAGAATAGTTCACTGCCCCAGCCAGAAGATTAGATGTTTATTCTTTGCAATGACTGACCCCAAAAGGCTGTAAATTCAGAGAAGAGTGGGATAAAAAAACAACCTGAAAACAATATTAAGTAAAGTCTACAAAGTAAAAATAGCATTCCCAGCTTATATTCCCAATTCAGGCAATTAAAAAATTCATCTATGAAATAATGGAAAGAGAAATCATATAATATAGTAACAAAAGAATCTGTAACACAGAAGCAGTCATTCACCAAGAAAATGTTAAGCTTGCTAGAAATCTACAATCACGTCTACTACGGAACTGCCTACCTATGCACACAGAAGCTTCCAATTTAGATTTCTAGAAAAACAATATTCATGGATCATCAGAAGTTAAAAATTTTAAAAAGGCCTAGTAATAAATAGAAACAACACTTGGAACAAATGAAAGATGAGAGGGAAAAAAGCTCATTAATTTCATAATTAATGAAAAAAACACTGTATATGTAAAACAAGAATGTGTTGTTTAAAAAGCAGAAAGGGCTCTTGGAAATTACAAAATTAAAAGCAGAAATATCCAGCAGAAAGCTAAAAGAACACTGAGGAATGAACAAAAAAGAAAAACTGGTGAGGGAAGACAGGAGGCAAAACAGTAAGAGAAAAAATATAAGCAAACCAAACCAGGTAGTTCAAAATCCAATACAACTTAAGTTCCAGAAAGAACAGAAAACACAGAAAAGGAAATTACCAAGTAAATAAAACAAGAACACGTTCAGAACCGAAGAACACTAAGCCTTAGACTGAAAGGATCCAATGAGTAAAAAGCACAAAATACACACACACACACACACCTATATACACACATATATAAATGCATATTACAGTGAAACTTCAGAATACCAGGTAAAAGAAGCTTATAAATATTACAGAGAAAGAAAATGTTATAAACAAATGGATGGGGTGAATAAGTAACAAGGTCCTATAAAGCACAGGGAACTATATTCAATATCCTGAGATAAACCATAATGTAAAAGAATGTAAAAAAAAATGTATATACATATATATAACTGAATCACTTTGCTGTAGAGCAGAAATTAACACAACAGTGTAAGTCAAAACTGTACAATTAAAAAAAAGAAGAAACACACAAAGGGATGGCAATCAAAATGGCTTTGGAGCACTCAACAGCAACAGTGGAAACAAGACGAAGAAGTGAATGCCTTCAAGGCTTCTGTAGGAAATGCTTTCAAGCTATAATTCTATACCCAGTTATATTATCAGTGCAAAAGGAGAATAAAAACCCTTTCAAGACATGCAAGGTATTGAAAAAAGTAAAAGAAAATCTAGGATCTAGGAAAAGGGAGTTCTCACACAGGTCAGAGACAGTAAATTCCCCAGGATGGTGGTGAAGGGAAGCTAAACAGCTTAAAATAGAACATGTAAATAGAGGGCTACAAGAAGATATCCAAGATGGAGAAAAAGTGAACTGGTAGATTACCTTATATATTTGACCAGAGAGGAGTTTGACCAAAAGAGCAGAAAAAATTAATTATAGGAACAGAAATGTAGCAAGTTGGGGCTTCCTGGTGGCCCAGTGGTTAAGAACTTGCTTTGCAATCAATGCAAGGGACGTCAGTTCAATCCCTGGTCCTGGAAGATCCCACACGTCTTGGAGCAACTAAGCCCATGCGCCACAATTACTGAGCCTACCCACTGTAACTTCTGAAGCTGGTGCATTTAGAGCCTGTGCTCTCCAACAAGAGAAGCCACTGCAATGAGAAGCCCGCATACAACAATAAAGAGTAGCTCCCACTCTCAGCAACTAGAAAAAGCCTGTGTGCAGCACTGAAGACCCACCACAGTCAATAAATAAATCAACAGTCTTAAAAAGAAATGCAAGAAGTTAAAAATAAATTACTAAAACTACAGACAAAACACACTCAAAAGGTCATATAAAAAAGAAAATATAGTCAGTTACCTACTTGGTTCTTACAGTAACATGAACGTTTAACATACATTGATTTAAACAGAAATTGTAACATGTATGCATGTGAAGTTGCTTCAGTCGTGTACAACTCTGAGACCCTGTGGAATGCAGCCCGTCAGGCTCCTATGTCCATGCGATTCTCCAGGCAAGACTACTGGAGTGGGCTGCCATGCCCTCCTCCAGGGGATCTTCCAAACCCAGGGATCGAACCCACATCTCTTATGTCTCCTGCATTGGCAGGCAGGTTCTTTACCACTAGCACCACCTGGGAAGCCCGAAATTATAATACATTTATATATTACTTACTACATTGTATTTATTTATAATTACATACACTATTACACTATATTTTACATGTTATTTACATGTTTCTATACATCACAATTTATGATGAGAGAGGGTACATAAAAGTGCTAAATCCTCATTTTCAATAGAGGTCAATCTAAAAAACAAGTTATAAAAGTTGTGTTTTTTTTTTTAGAACAACAGAGGAAAATAATATATAGACTGCTAAAAGAAATAGTAATTGCCATTTCCTTCTCCAATGCAGCAAAGTGAAAAGTGAAAGTAAAGCCGTTCAGTCATGTCTGACTCTTCTCGACCCCATGGACTGCAGCCTACCAGGCTCTTCCATCCATGGGACTCTCCAGGCAAGAGTACTGGAATGAGTCACCACTGTCTTCTCCAGCCTGATGTTTGCTGCTGAGAGACAACATCTTGAACCAAGCAGGATTTCACAGCATTCTTTATTAAAAGTACTCTCTGTAACAGTAGAATGCCAGGTCTAAGGCTGTCACTAAAGCCGCCTTCTCCTTTTACTTGGGCTCACACTTTCTTGGCCTCCCTCTTTCTTGGCCTCCCTGACTCTGCTTCTCTGATCCAACTTCCCACAAAACAATTACTATTTCATAGGATTCATGAGAAAATGACATTAAATACAATTCATTATAAAGAACTGTGCTTGATATTTAATTTTATTGTAATACAAACACACAATGTGGATCTGATCAAACAAGAGAAGGAATTTGTATTCAGAAAAACTAGAATTAAAATATTCTATATTCAGATTTATTTAAACCAGTTCATAGGTAAAACTCCAGACATTTTGTTTATATAAGTATGTTTGTATTTTTCTTCATGCTTGAGACCCAAAATGACATAACAGCCCAGATTATGGGCTTACTTCTATCCTATTATATGATCAGATTCAAACTACAGAATAAGAAAAAAGATGTCTTGTGGCCCAGAAGTACTCTTCAAAGCTAATGACCAAATTATCTACACCTTAAAAGCTGAGAATGATTCCATACTTAAAAACTTACTTTAGAGCAGTTATCTAAATCAGCGTATCCCAAATTCCAGATAAGCATCAAAGGTTTTGGAGCACCACCAAAGCAAAGAATCTGTCAGTTCTCCTCAGGATGAATTTTGGCCTTCAAGTCCAGCTCTTATTTAGGCCAGCCTTGGAAGTGGGGAGAATCATTCCTAGGGAATTTAACCAATGACATTCAATGCTCTCCAATAGGTATCCTGCAAAATCATCTAGAGATAAGGAAGTAAACCAAAAGCCCATGGATTTATATTCCTTTCTAACATTTCTCTTAATATTAACAGACACGCAAAGATAGTATTATTAAGGGACACACAAAGAATCACCTCCGACTCTTTGCAACCCACCCAAGGACTGTAGCCAGCCAGGCTCCTCTGTCCACGGGATTCTCCAGGCAAGAGTACTGGAGTGGGTTGCCATTCCCTTCTCTAGGGGATCTTCCCAACCCAGGGATTGAACCCAGGTCTCCTGCATTGCAGGCAGATTCTTTCCCACCTGAGCCACAAGGAAACCTACTCCCTTAATACATTCCAACACTAATTCTGATGAAGATAAAAATGACACCCAAATAATAACCTATTATAAACAATATGGGGCTTCCCTGGTGGCTTAGATGGTGAAGCGTCTGCCTGCAATGTGGGAAACCTGGGTTCGATCCCTGGGTGAGGAAAATTCCACTGGAGAAGGAAATGACAACCCACTCCAGTACTCTTGCCCGGAAAATTCCATGGATGGAGGAGCCTGGTAGGCTACAGTCCACAGAATCGCAGAGTCAGACACGATCGAGCAACTTCACACACACACAAAAAACAACACAAACAATAAACAAGGTAAGGGATCATTTTTTAAACAAAACAGAGTTTCTGAGAATAAAATCCTGCAAAACTACTACCACGCCGGATTTAAAGGGACCTCCATAAAATTTTATTCTTACATTCTGAATGAAAGGTTTCTCACCAAGTAGAGGAAAAAACAAAAATTACTCCACATTAACCACGGGACCAGGTATAAGAAATTTTATGATAAAATCCAGATGTTATTGGTATCCTATTTTTCTTCGTTTTAAAGTTATCAACTTCTCAATCTGTACTTGACTATAAAATGGAATAAATATTGAACTGCTTTAAAACTGTTGCATTGGTTCTTGCCTTAAGGAGAAATTAAAGAGATAATCGTAAGGATTACTTCTTGACTAAGGTAGCCTACTGGGAAGTTATACAGGTCTACTTGTAAATAATCATACATGAGACAAGGCTGTAATGGAGCAGTTTACAAAGTAATTCCTACTAACATAACCTTTGGTCCTGTAACTTACAAACTGGAATTTCTGTCCTAAATTTGACTTCTCCTCCAAAGAATTAAAGAACACTCAAAATTACATAAACTCCTTCATCAAGATTTCCTAGAAAGTGGAATCTGCAGTTATCTGTCCACTTTGTCCAAATGCCTCTGATCCCCTAAACTCACTACTCTTCATCACAATGCAAAAAGTCTAACTCCTAAATCGTGCTCACCCTCTGTCAAACCATCCACAGGTTGTGAAAGAGACATTCCATTCGATTAAGAATTAGATCGCATTCAAGTGCTGAAAAGTAATCGAGCCACATGATTCCAAACGAACATTTCTTCAGTGCCTATTCCACACAGAGCCCGTTACAGGACATTTCCTACTATTTAAAGTAATGTTACTATTATTGGCTATTAGTCAGTACAAAGGCTGTTAATGCCATGTTAAAAGCCTTGTGGTAATGAAGCATACGAGTATTTACAAAAGTATTATGCTACCTGTAATACAAACACATAGACTTAGTATTCACTTATGATCTTTCCGTAGAAAACCGCACACTACACACCTGCTAAGTTGCCGATTTAGCTTGAGTTTCAGTTTCTTTCTTGTTCTCCTTATTGGCATACCAATACAAATAAACAACTGTTATTTTAGACAAAGAGGAGAGAGAGAATCAAACAAGGTAGGGAACGTGGAAGATTCAGAAGTTGGGAGACACATGAATGCCTTCGTGTTCTGGCCTAGAAAGAGTTGAAGAGCCCATCCACAAAGAGTGAAGGAGGCAAAAACAAAACACAGCGGGTAAACAACAATCGGACAGAGTTCTAACCTGTGCATTTTCTTGTAACTCGAAGAACTGAGGCAATTTCACAACCATTCAGTGAAAAGTCTTAAGTTTCAAAGTATTAATCCAAATACTTACCTTAGCTCTTCACCACCCTTTGAAACCCCATGCAGAGTCCCGAGACACACTTCCTCGTTTGGTCCTAGAGATGAGGACGGGACGCGAGGAAGACAAATGAGTGAAGAACGTCACAGTTTCTAAGATTCTTCGGCAAGTACAGCAGTCCGGGGGCCGCCCAGACCCCTGGGATATTGAGGAGATACGGCCGGAACCTCCCACACAAAACACTAGTTTTCGAAAAAGTTTCCGGCGCGCCGCGGCGCCCCGCCCCGCGCCCCCCAAACGGGCCTACACGGAGGCTTCCCTCTCTGAAACCCGCTCACAAGTGTCCTCGGGAAAGGACTCCTCAAGAGGGTCGGCCAGCACCCCCAGCCCAGGAGCTCCAGGGCCTGAGGAGCAACGGCCTGGAGCGCTTGGTCCTAGCTTCCTCCCGAGCCAAAGGAGGTAGTGCCCACGCGGAATGGATAGGCCCGGCTCCGGGCTGAGCGCTAAGTCTCGGCCTCGGCGGCAGGGAGGAGCGACACAAGAAACGGCAGGGCCAGCAAGGGTGTGGGAGCTCGGGGGCGGCGGCAAGAGACGGAAGACCAAAAAGTAACCGAAAAAAAAGAGGCGTAGAAAGCCCTATCGGAAATACCCGGAAGACCGACGTGACCCGGATGGAAACAGCGAACAGGGAGAGGGAGGTCATACTTCCGGCAACAGCCTTGCTCACTCCTGTGCGCTCTTGGCTGGAATGCGCAGGCGCTCGAGTGTGCAGGCGTCCGGCTGCGGGCGTCCGGGTTGAGCTGGGGGAAGACTGTAGCTGCGAGCGCGTTGAGGAAGGGCTGGGACTTCCTTGAGAAAGGCAGAGGGTTGCCCTGAACCCCATCCCTAAGCTCACATTCTGATAAGCATTTTTTTTAAACCGGTTCTTCCTGTCTACACGGAGTGAGTCTTCCCCAGAAAAGCTTTTCTTGGCCCTCTGACCAAGTTTTCCCTCACCCATCTTCACCGATCAGTATTAAGCTTTATTTCTTTTTTTCCCGTTAATGAGCTGAAAGCTGCTTGGGGACCCTTATTTATCTATAAAGCCTAGACACTACTCCCTGTCCGTAGTAGCTAGCATTCACTAATTCAAAAAGTATTTAGTGTTTCTTCTTGAGTAAGCTTTAATAGTTGTGAAAATATAAGCGGTCGAATTTATTCGTATAAATCTGTTAACAGTATTTATTGTCCTTTTAAAATACATAGGACCTCACTCCCTCGTTCCTGAAATTAGTGATTTGTGTCTTTTTTATTTTTTCCTTATCTATCTGGCAAGAGGCATATTAACCTCACTGATTAAAGTCAGCTTTTGGTTTCACAGGTTTTCTGTTTTTCTTTTTCATTGATTTCTGCTGTTATGTTTATTTCCTTTCTTTTTTGTTGTTGTTTTTACAATTATTTGCCAGTTTCTTGGAAACTGAAGTCGTTGATTTGAGATGTTTCTTCCTTTGTAATACAGGAATTCAGTAGTACAAGTTTCCTTCAAAATACTTTGTTAGCTGCATACCACACATTTTAATATATTGTGTTTTCATTTGACTTCATTTCAGAATACTTTCTAATTTCCCTATGAGTTTTTTCTTTGATCCTTTGGTTATTTGTGTGTTGGGACTTCCCTGGTGGCTCAGATGGTAAAGTGTCTGCCTACAATGTGGGAGATCCGGGTTTGATCCCTGGGTCGGGAAGATCGTCTGGAGAAGGAAATGGCAACCCACTCCAGTACTCTTGCCTGGGAAATCCCATGGACGGAGTAGCCTGGTAGTCTACAGTCCATGGGGTCAAAAAGAATCGGACACGACTGAGCGATTAAACTTTCTAACTTTAGTTTCCAAGTATCAGATTTTCTAGAGTATCTATGTTATTGATTTCTAATTTAATCCCATTATCATCAAAGAATTTATCTCGTATAATTTAAATCATTTTAAATTTATTGAAACTTGTGGCCCACAGTATGATTGGTTTGTCCTGGTAAGTGCTCTGTGCACGTTTAAAATAAAATTTTATTCTGTAGCTGTTGGATGAAATATTCTACAAATGTCAATCACACCAACTTGCCTGATACTAGGCTTCCCAGGTGGCACTAGCTGTAAAGAACCTGCCTGCTAATGCAGGAAGTGTTAAGAGATCAGGATTTGACTCCTGGGTCAGGAAGATCCCCTGGAGGAGGGCATGGAAACCCACTCCAGTACTCTTCCTTGGAGAATCCCGTGGACAGAGGAGTCTGGCAGGCTACAGTCCATAGGGTCGCACAGTCGGATACGACTGAAGCAGCTTAGTAAGTCCACATGTTTAAATCTAAATCCTGGGGTGGGGGTGGAGCAGGGGATTTAGAACATACTGATTTTCTGTCTACTGATTTTATTATTTATTAAGAGAGGAGCACTGAAATCCTTGACTGTAATTACGGATTTTCCTAGTTCTCCTTGCTGTTCTATTAGTTTTTGCTTTATGTGTTGTGAAGTTCTGCTAATAGTTGCATAAACATTTAGAATTTTTCTATTATTTAGGTGAATTTACCTTTAATGAAATTAATATGAAAATTACTTTGTCAATATTAAATGATTTCACTTTATAAATCACCCTCTTTTTTCTTGGTAATATTCTTTGCTCTAGTTGTACTCTGTCTAATGGTAATATAGTCACTACAGCTTTTCTTATAACATTAACGATATTTACTTTTAAGAGTAAACATAATTCAAATTCTAGAAAAGTCTTCCAGGAAACTGAAGGAGGTAAATACTTCCCAATTTACTCTATAAGGATAGTATTATTCTGGTACCCAAACTCAAGATGTTTCAAGATGTTGCAAGAAAAGAAGACCACAGGCCAATAGCCATATAAACATAGATGCAACAGTTCTTAACAGAATTCTACCTACTTTTGTTCCAAAATATTTAAAAAGGATAGTACATTATGTCCAGATGAAGGCTTATCACAGGAATGCAAGGCTGAATTAACATGGAAAATCAAACAACATAATGCAGCATTAGCTAAGACTAAGAAGAACTACATGATCATTTCAATAAATGCAACAATAGCATTGGAAAAATACAATATCCATTTTTAGGAATACAAGAGAATACATACAACTTGACAGAAAGCATCTGTAAAAAGTAGTTCTTCATGGGAAAGAACTGTTTTCTTCCTAACATCAGAAAAAGGCAAGAATATCTGCACTCACCACTTCTTCAACACCATACTGAGGAATTTCTAGCCTGTGCAATAAGGTGAGGAGAGAGAAAAAGCATCCAAATCTTAAAGGAAGGAGTAAAACTGGTTTATATACAGTCATTATATACTAACATTATATACAGTCAAAATTCTATAGAATCGACAAGAAGCTACTGGAACACAAATGAGATCAGCAAGATTGCATTATATAAAAATCAGTATACAAAAGTAAACTGATTTTACTATACTAGCAACAAACAATCTGAAATTGAAATTAAAAATACCAATGCTTATGGATGAGTTTGATAAATATACATTTATTTATACAAATTGTACACTAAAAACTACAAAATACACAGAAATTTAAGAAGACAAATAAACAGAAAAAGATACCACGTTCATGGGTTAGAAGACTTAATACAGTAAAAGTGTCAATTTCTCCTCAAGTTGATCTATAGTTTCAATGCAACCCGAATCAAAATCCCCAGAGGATCTCATAAGTAATTGACAAAATGATTCTAAAATGTATATGAAAATTCAAAAGAGCTAGAATAACTGAAACAACTTTTAAAAAAAAAGAACGAAATTGAATTGAATTAAATCCACCCTTTGGAACTCAGGGAAGGTCAAGGAGGCTGAATGAAGCCTATATCCCACAGATAAGAAATGGAGAACACAGAACAGATCTGTACTGCAGAGCCCCACAAAGTTGTGCTCAGTTTTAATTTAGGGAACTGGGCAACTATGATTGTGATAACTTTCTATCAAAATGGGGCATAGGACTGCCTCAGCTTGGAGAATAGACACTGAATCAGAAGTATTCCTGAGTTCCGAGTTCTAGGTCTGAGCCTTGTATGATTAAAATCTGAATCCCCCCAAAAAAAACCAAAAAATAAATAAAATAAAATCTGAATCCCTTGGTCTACCATTTTGGTGTAACAGACTCAATTAGAAGTAGTTGGAGGAGTGATAACTGGAATTTAGTAGACAAAATAAATCTCATTTCTTTTTAGAATAATAGGCTGAAACCCAGTCTGGACCTGGCACTTCAGGGAAATTTGTAGCAGTTGCCTAGTTTTATAAAAAGTAAGGTTGCAGTTACTAGCTTCCAGCAGACATTGTTTTGAGAATGATGGCATCCAAGCCTGACACGACTCAGAAAACTCAAGTGTTTAACAATACAAGGTCTAATCTGAAAGTACATCCATAGCATCACCTAGTTATTTTCCAGGATATCTGAACCATAGCTACTCTATTTTGACTTTTAATTGTAAACTTTTCCTTGATAGCCACAGCAGATTTCACAGTTAATGATGTCAGTGTTTGTCTAGGTATGGGAAGATGCAAGAATTGGGACTCAAAATCTTTTCCTGAAAAGATCTAACTATCTGAAGGCCTGTTCTGCCAGTTTTTCCCAGAGCACAGAGTGCCTCATTTCTGATTTTCACCCTGAACTCCTTTCAGGGGAGTTGAAGGTCAGCAGTTGCAGTGGCCATGATTTAATCTTTGTAGAAGTAGATGGCAACTGTCAGTTTTCAGTTGGTAGAGCCCCTTTTTGCTCATAAACTTGACCATGATTCTGAGGGGGTATTTCATGACCACTTTATCCCATGGTGCTCAGAATGTCCATTCTCAGGTTTGGCAAAGATTTTGTTTATAGGCCACTCAATGTGCTGTTACTGGACTAGGCCATAAAACAGTATCCAAAATTCTCTGGACCACCTGTCTTACTAGCCTCTTGGTCCAGGAAAATATTCCCTCTTGTTGCTTCTTCCGATATCTGGAGTTACACTGTTACCATCATCGATCTCATATGGAAATATATATTATTTTATCAGAGGCCTCAGTCACACATTTGGCAGTGCAAGAAACAGCAATTTTGTAAAACAGGTGAAATACAAATAACATAGCCAGCAGTATTAGTAAAGTCACAAGTAAGACTTAAGTTAAGAGCTTCCATTAGATGTAGCCCGGTATATCCCAGGTCATCTGACCTAGTCTACTTTGTAGAATCTTTATCTTCCAGGGAAATTATATATTGGCACTGTCTAAAAGGCACATAGCCCAGTTTTCTAGTGTTACTAGACTGATTATCCTTAGTATGATTTAACTGTTTCCAACACAGAGGAGACTTTAAACCTAAATTACTATAGCCTGGTGTTATTTATGGCCAGAGTCAGAGCAGGCATTATTAATTGGCCTGGTGAGGGGATCCCATCCAGTAATATCACAGTGACCTGAATATGACTATAATTTTTTTTAAGTAAATTTTCTCAGGGCCAACCAGTTAGAGTCTTATAGTAGAGAAATTTACCAAGGTAACCCAGAACTAGACGCAGGTAATTGGCCACAAACCCAACAATTGGATTGATTTTTAGAACTAGCATAGGATCAGACCTATGATAGAAAAGCATTTGATTTATATGCAAAGGTCTAAGAAGTCAAGAAAACATTATAAATGATCATATGAATCAGGTCCAGCATCTTGGGCAAGCTGTCTACCTCTGATGTCGTCATCTTCTCATCCTGGTGTAGTGTAGTTTCTCCTCTGCTTGAGCATCATTTTAAGGTGAGATCAGGTCAGCTGTCTTTTTTTATAGACCAACTGGGGCCGGTGTAGGGGCACTCTGGCCAGTTGTCCGTGTTAGGAGGAGACCAGGGACAAAAACGTCCCAGTTGCGGCCGCTGGGTCTGGTCCATTGGCAGGCAAGCTGGCCTCTGAGCACCCCGAGTAGTCAGGATGTCAGTTTCAGTGAAGAAGAGTCCCCGCCAGAGTCGCCATTTGTTGCAGGAAGGGGGATCCCTTCCAGGGCCCCAAACTGGGCTCTTGTCTAACACTCAGAAATGAATTGTCCAAGGAAAAATACACATGTGCTGACAATGAAAACAAGAGATTTTTTATTGGGAAAGGGCAACTGGGTGATCTTAGAGCAAAGATTTTCTTCGATATGATACCTAAAACACTGTCCTTAACCCAGAAAAAAATGATAAACTGAACTTCATGAATACTGGAATGGGTTGCCATTTCCTCCTCCAAGGTATCTTCCTGACCCAGGGGTGGAACCTGTGTCTCCTGTATCTCTTGCATTGGCAGGCAGGTTCTTTACCACTGAGCTGCTTGGGAAGCCTTAACAATCACGAAAACTACATCATCAAAACACCCTAAATTCCTTTCTCCTTTCCTTCTTCCCTGACTCCGCCCTAAAGCTGGTGGTTGTGTACATCTTCTGTTTTTGCCCCTCCTGAACTGCAGCCAGACAATGACTGAACACTGCAGACGTGTTAGAGCCAGCCTTCCTGTAGGACAAAGGACCCTTCTAAAGGGCAATTCTGAGTTGAACACTGCCCCTTTGCCTAGCCAGAACTCTCTTAGAAGAGCGCTGCAGTGTTTTTCTACCCAGTTCTCTTTCCTTCTTCTCCTTCAATAGATGTCAAATGTGCATTGGAACCTGAGGCTCTCCCTGCTTACTCTTGCTTCCTCCCTTTTATCTTCCACAGGAATCCTCTAGTAAATCTCTTGCATGTCTAATCCTATGTTGACCTTCACTTCTTGGAAGACCTGAACTAACACAGAAGCTTTCCCTAGAAAGTGCCATTTAAGCCGAGATCTAAAGGAGTAGACCCTGGAGGAAGAAATGGCAACCCACTCCAGTAATTCTTGCCTGGAAAATCCCATGGGCAGAGGAGCCTGGAGGGCTACAGTCCATGGGGTTGCAGAAAGTCGGACACAACTGAGCTTGCACACCAAGGAGTAGAAGTTAGATGAAAATTTGAAGGAAGAAGAGAATAGCCCTGAATTAGACAGAAACTTGGCACAATGCCTGGCACATGATTAGTGCTCAATCAATAACTTCAGATATGCAGATGACACCACCCTTATGGCAGAAAGTGAAGAAGAACTAAAGAGCCTCTTGATGAAAGTGAAAGAGGAGAGTGAAAAAGTTGGCTTAAGGCTCAACATTCAGAAAACTAAGATCATGGCATCCGGTCCCATCACTTCATGGCAGATAGATGGGGAAACAGTGGCTGACTTTATTTTTCTGGGCTCCAAAATCACAGCTGATGGTGATTACAGCAATGAAATTAAAAGACGCTTACTCCTTGGAAGGAACGTTATGACCCACCTAAACAGCGTATTAAAAAGCAGAGACATTACTTTGCCAACAAAGATCCATCTAGTCAAGGCTATGGTTTTTCCAGTGGTCATGTATGGATGTGAGAGTTGGACAGTGAAGAAAGCTGAGCACCAAAGAATTGATGCTTTTCAACTGTGGTGTTGGAGAAGACTCGAGAATCCTTTGGACTGCGAGGAGATCCAACCAGTCCATCCTGAAGGAGATCAGTGCTGGGTGTTCATTGGAGGGACTTAGGTTGACGCTGAAACTCCAATACTTTGGCCACCTGATGCAAAGAGCTGACTCATTGGAAAAGACCCTGATGCTGGGAAGGATTGAGGGCAGGAGGAGAGGGGGACGATGGAGGATGAGATGGCTGGATGGCATCATTTACTTGATGGACATGGGTTTGGGTGGACTCCGGGAGTTGGTGATGGACAGAGAGCCCTGGCATGCTGCGATTCATGGGGTCGCAACAAGTAGGACATGACTGAGGGACTGAACTGAACTGACTAAATGGAGTGCAAGTGCTTTGTGTAGAGCAAGAAATTGTTCCTCATAAACAAGTTCACAAAGGGAGTTCTATTATTATCCCTACTATTACAAATGACAAAACTGAGGCAAAACTGTAGAGTGCCTTGCCCAAGGTCAGGCAGTAGTTGAAAAGTACACATAGGAGACAAACTGAGGTTTGTTTGTCTCCAAGCCTGTTATTTTTAACTGCTTAGCCATCCAGTTATGTTGACTCTCCTCAGAGGAGTTGAGAAGGGCTTTGAAAAGAAAATGCATAATTTTTTTTAAAATTCATAATCCATCTAAAGGCCACTGCCACTTCTAAAAACAGGGCCAGAGACATCCTGAATTGCTCTGGTGATGTGTATGAAAGTCATGAAGTAACTGGATAGGATTTCATTAATGGAGTCCATGTTGTAAACTGAATTCCATAGTTGGAGAAGTAGAGGTTGAAAGAAATCCTAGGAAGTTCCTCTTAAAGTAATGCTACTTGGAGATACACAGATGTCTTTCTGATTAGGAAGAAGTGACTGAAACCAGAGATACAGAATAGAGTTAGATGATTGTTATAGTATTAAAACTCTTCAAACTTATCAACTTCTCACTATCCAGTGTGATCTTCTGTGTGTCATGGGGACACTTTCAAAGTGCATTCTTGTGGGTGCAACTTGAGAACATGTACTGACTACTGAACAACATTCTTGGGAATTCAAAATACACTAATCCATCGTTCTATCTCTAATAAATTCATTGTAGAACAACCTTTGTGGATGATTGTAGAGAACTAGAACTAAAATGAAGTTTAGCAATTATCCATGCTCCTCATTTTACATGTAAGAAAACAATGGAGAAAAAGGAAATAAATTCATGTGTACTAAATCATCTAGAATATATAAGGATGTAATTTCAACTTTGATATTGCCTGAGAATAGACAGAACAATCAAAGAAGACAATTGCAAACTCTACATGAATACACTGTGAATGTAATTTGCTATTCATTCACCTGGATCAAGCTCTTGGAAATTTCAAGTTGAAATTACTCCCATTCATTCTTATGCCTTCATAAATTACTCTAGTAAAATATAAATTTGAGCAGCAATTTGCTCAGAGTAATAAATGGTTAACTTAGTGGGGAGAGGAGTTAACAGAATTTACTGCTTTCTATGATTATACAAGTAACGAAGGCTTATTGGAGAAATTTTAGAAAATACAGAAATGTATTAAGAAGGAAGTAGAAAATTAAAATTGATGGGATACAATATAACTAGTGTGTATGACCTGAAAGCTGGCTTTTAAAAGGCTAATTTTATGAAGACAAAAATAAGAATTAAATGCTGATCACAATCTCAATTTTCATCATCATGAATGTTTAACAGATATGATTCAATATGGCCCAGACTAATAGCACACTCTTTAACTTTTACTACTTTGAAAACAAAAGAACTGAACAACCTAAAATAATATTCTAAGAGATTCAAAGTAAAAGAAATTCTGTGAATGGAAGAGTAATTTACTAGACAATGAGGATCTAAAAAAACGTTAGTGATAGTTTCCAAATAATTCAATAGCATAACAGCTAATTGAGTCAATTAGAACCCCCAAACTCCTGTTTTTTCGTTGACTCGAGTCATTTTAAAAATAGCATCTGATTTTTCTAACCTGAGTCCTGAAATTATGTAGATATGTAGACTTTTGAAGGTTATGTAAGTTTAACAAATTCTAGGGGCATGTAAAATAAAATCAATATTGCAAACACTTCTTTACATAGTTCATCACTGAGGATTTGTTTCACATTTACCCTCAATCTTGTTTCTTTCCCTCCTGGGAGGGTTTTAGTTACTAACTCATTTGTTTACTCATCTAATCAGTCTTTCAATCAACAAATATTTATTGATCAGCCATTGTCTTCTAGGTAAATAGTTACAATAAGAATGTCACTACTTGGGAGGTAGAGGATGATAGTAATGAAAATCTGAATAAAATAGACAGCTAATTAGAAAAGGAGCCAAACTTCAAGACCAAACAAGCAGTATGTGTTCAAGATTAAGTGTCAACAAAGGTAGAAAATTGTTATTGAAAAATAGGGTTTCATTCAAAAGAGTCTTTCCTCAAAAGGAGAAGTAAAGATGAGGGCTAGAAGAGAAGTGAGTTTATTGGACTTCTCTGGTGGTACAGTGGATAAGAATCCGCCTGCCAATGCTGGGGACACAGGTTTGATCCCTGCTCGAGGAAGATACCACATGCTTTGGGGCAACTAAACCTGTGCACCATGACTGCTGAGCCCGGGCTCCAGAGCCTGTGAGCCACAACAAATGAGCCCGTGTGCTGCAACTACGAAAGCCCTCATGCCTACAGCCTGTCCTCCGCAACAAGAGAAGACTGCAATGAGAAGCACCACTATGAAGAGTAGCACCCCCACTCGCCACAACTAGAGAAAGCCCACGTGCAGCAACAAAGACCCAGTGCAACCAAAAAGAAGTTATTTCTTAAAGTGCACTTATTGTCCTAAAAGCTAATTCTCGTTGTTGTTGTTTAGTCGCTCAGTCATGTCTGACTCTGCAACCCCATGGACTGCACCAGGCTTCCCTGTCCTTCACCACCTCCTGGAGCTTGCTCAAACTCTTGTCCATTGAGTCAGTGATGCCATCCAATCATCTGTCCTCTGTTGTCCCCTCCTCCTCCTGCCCTCAATCTTTCCCAGCATCAGGGTCTTTTCTAATGAGTCAACTCTTTGCATCAGGTGGCCAAAGTATTGGAGCTTCAGCTTCAGCATCAGTCCTTCCAATGAGTATTCAGGATTGATTTCCTTTAGGATTGACTGGTTTGATCACTTCTCATAGGTATCAGAATGTAATGCTTCAGTTTCTAAATTTTCCTGTTTGCATTCCAGCTAGCTCTATACCACACTCTGTTCTCTTGCAGTTTCTTCTTAGGAAGCTCCAGTCAGAGAATTTTTCAGGGAAATGTTAACCAGATGGCTTTTTCTAATCTTCCTTGGGGGAAAATAAAATCAAAGTAGGATTTGAAAGTAACACTGCCACCTACAAGTAAGTACTTTGAAAAGAGAAATGACTGAAATTCCAATCATCTGGGTAGATGTCCAAGCTGCCAGAAATCTAAGAATAAAGCTTTGGAGTGGGGCTTCTGGTTTATAGAAAATAGAAATGTAATTAAAATAAGAAAAGAAAAATAACTCAAAAGTCTTGATAGTCTTCAAAAACAAAATGCCTATTTGCCTATGTGTTTGCTTCTATGGGATTCTCTGATGGCTCAGATGGTAAAGCCTCTACCTGCAACGCGGGAAACCTAGGTTCAATCCCTGGGTCGGAAGATCCCCTGGAGAAGGAAATGGCAACCCACTCCAGTACTCTTGCCTAGAAAAGTCCATAGACAGAGGAGCCTGGTGGGCTACAGTCCATGGGGTCGCAAAGAGTTGGACCCAACTGAGCTACTTCACTTTTTCTTTCTTTCTGTCTTTCTTTTGCTTCCATATTAGCTACATCTTTCCAGTTCCATGAGATTTTTGGCCAAGTTATTTTAAATATCTCCACATCTCAGTTTCCTTATCTGCCTGCCTCTTGGTTGTGAGGATTAGATTCTTGTCCATTTCATCTTTTCCTGAGTGTCATCATATTTAGCCTTAACTCCTGCTAACAGCCAGGACTCCTTCCCTCCCACCTCCACCTGCCCTGAAACAAAGTCACCAGACCCTTTGTTTTAGGTGAAACTGAGAATCTCTGAATGAGAAGCACTTTCTGATTCACCCTGCAACCTAAACACTTGGTTGCTACCATAAGGAGAGAACCTTAAGTTGAACTTCAGCATTAATAATAATAAAGTAGGTCTATAAGAAATATGTATTGAATTTTTAGATTTTAGTTTTAGCAGTCACAGAATTCAGCAGGTAGTTCCAAATTCCAAACATGTAACCCAATTATGTATCGTGATATTAAAATTACACTTATGAACTTTAGAGGCCAACCTCTTTTAGGTATTTCAGCATCAAAATCACAGACGCTTGATTCCCCCAGACCATGGCTTGTTGTTCTTGGGGGTTGGATGGGTGGATCTGAGGAAAAAGGGATAGAAAGAATTCTGAATATATCAGAATGTACCAATGCACTACCCAGATGGTACCACACTGATAAATAATCAATATTATTTATTAAATCAATCTGAATATCATCCAGCTCTTTATTTAGCATCTACAAAGTAGATTTATTTTAAATGATAAATAAAAAATATAAGTGACCCAAGGAAGGAAAAGATATCTTTCAACTGAGGTTAAATTTAACTCAAAAATGAATTATGTAAAGATAAAAATATGAAGATATGTTCAGCCATCTGTAAAATGACTTCTCTGGCAAAAATTTTAAAATATGCCAATGCCAAGTGTTGACAAGGATGTGGAACAATGAAAAATCTTAAATACTTCTGGTATTTAAAACCACTTTGTTTAAAAACACTTTGGAAAACCCTATGGCATTTCAAATAAAATTGAATAAGTATATATCTTGCAATCCAGCAATTCTTCTCCTAAGTATATACCCTAAAGAAATTCTTACCTAGGAAATCTATACAATTATTTTAATCCCAATGTTGTTTCAAACAGAAAAAAAAATTAACTCAAATATCTGTTCACAAGAAAGTGAGTTGCAGTTTATTCATAAACTGAATACAGCAGTGAAAATAAATTGTAGCTATATATGTCAACATGAATGAACTTCAGAAATCTGTATGCTGAGGAAAAGTAAAAAGCACATTCCATCTGTACAAAGTTCAAAATCTGAAAACTAAATAATTTGTTATTCGGTAATATATTCATATATAGTAAAACTATAAAGAAAAGCAAGGAAATGCTAAACACAAAATTCAGGGGTAGCAGATATCCTTGAGGAAAAGGAAGAAAGGCAAGGATGAAATAGTGGAAGGAAAGAGAAGAGGACTTAGAGTGATAATATTCTGTTTCTTAAACTAAGTGGCAGGTACCTGGGTGTTCTCTTATTATCATAAATGATAACACTTTTATGTATGTTGTAAATAATGACAAAACAATGCTTAAAAGTCAGAGATTATATGTTGTAAGAGATATTAATGTGAAATTTAAAAGCTTTACAAACATCCAAAATCCAACCAAAGTAATATGAACATAACCTCAGGGAGTTCTTATCATGAATATAATCAATTGTTCAGTAGATCCTTGGTCTTGTAATGATTTGTAATTCTTCTCTGATAAGAACTTGAACTCTATACACAGAAATTCTAGTTTCACAGAATTTCTGGCTTCTGAATGAGCCTACTTTTCTTTGCCAACAAAGGTCCGTCTAGTCAAGGCTATGGTTTTTCCAGTAGTCATGTATGGATGTGAGAGTTGGACGGTGAAGAAAGCTGAGTGCCGAAGAATTGACACTTCTGAAGTGTGGTGTTGGAGAAGACTCTTGAGAGTCCCTTGGACTGCAAGGAGATCCAACCAATCCATCCTAAAGGATGTCAGTCCCGAGTGTTCATTGGAAGGACTGATGTTGAGGCTGAAACTCCAATACTTTGGACACCTGATGCGAAGAGCTGACTCATTTGAAAAATCCTGGATGCTGGGAAAGATTGGGGGCAGGAGGAGAAAGGGATGACAGAGGATGAGATGGTTGGATGGCATCACCAACTCAATGGACATGTGTTTGGGTAAACTCCAGGAGTTGGTGATGGACAGGGAGGCCTGGCGTGCTGCGGTTCATGGGGTCGCAAAGAGTTGGACACAACTGAACCACTTAAATGAACTGAACTGAGGATGGCTTGGAACATACCTAAAAAATTAACTTTGTTGTTCTCTTCTTATCTGTATATAACGAGGAAACTTGTGAATTAATCTTTTAAATTATTGTTTCTCTATGAAAATGATCCCACCAGAAAGCCAACTTTTTGTGCTGGTTTGGATCTGTAGAAAAAGAGAAACAGTCTAACTAAGAAGTGTTTCCTAACTCAAAGCAAAGTTTTATCCAAAAAGAAGACATACTTGAAATATTTGTGATTTGAAGATTTCTAAAGGTGTCAAGATATGTACCCTAAGAATGAAGAGTGAAGAAATTATAGAAAGATTATTGCATGACTACTTATGAAGCTGCAGTTCTCTTGATATACCTATTCAAGCTTCCAGCAAGATCACTAATCTCAGGAATGTATGTATGAGGCCATCAGACTTAATATTAGCCAACTAATTTTCCTTGCTGTGATTTCTTACTCCTTAAGCAACTTTGTGATTATAATTCGATTTCCTGCTTTGCTTCCCTACAAGGAGAGGATGACCATACCTACCAGCACTGTGTTGGATATTTTCCACTGGACCTGCATATCCAGTCCACCCATCCCACCCCACTTTCCGCCAGAGACATTGACCTATATAGACTCTATTACCTGGCTCCCTTGCCCATTGGGCTTCCCACTGAGTTGGATCAAAGCCTTAGAGCCTTAGGAGATTAGAGTAAGGGAGAAAAGAGAGGTTGGGTTGTTTACTCCCCAGACTTCTTCCTCTGTTGTCATTGTAGGCTGACTGTGTTCATAACTGAAGCTCTCGAGCAGCTTTTTTCACAAGCCTTCTCCATTTGTGGGTTCAAATAATCACTTCTTTCCCTCACTTCTTCAGGCTGTCAAATAATCTGACCTTGTAGGACTTTCCTGGCAGTCCAGAGGTTGGGACTCTGTGCTCCCAATGCAGGGGATGTGAGTTCGATCCCTGGTCAGGTGCTAAGATCCCACATGCTGCATGGCATGGAATTCTGACCCCGTGACTCTGCTTTTGCTCTCAGAATGTCTGGAAGAGTAATTGTGTGGTCAATCCCCAGAAAGAAGTCCTCCAGCTAGCCACTCACAAGCACAGTGTCCGGAGGATGGTGGGAACATTTCTTCATTGTTTTTCCATGAAATTATCTCCATGTAGACACAGCAGCAGGTGTGTGGCAGGGTCCCTTTTTCCTCTCATCTCATCTTCCCTTATCTTCCTGTCTGCCATATCCCAGTATCCTCTCTATCTAGTCAGTGGTCAAGTCAATGGAAATTCTAGTCCTTAGTACAGTCCTAGGAGGGCAATTGTGAGACCTATGAAATGTTCATTTTAATTGACTAAGGCCTTTCAGGGTCTTTAGGGTGAAGGACCTACAAAAGAAACACAGAGAACACATTTTTAAAATGACTTTTTTTCCCCTGAAAATATTGCTATCTTATTATAGGATTGTATAACTTGGGTGTATTATTTTACTAAAAGACCTTCTTCTCACCCTGTGTGAGAAGGGGAAAGAATGGGAAGAGAAGGCGGAGAAGATGAGTAAAGAATGGAGTGGTAGCTGCAGATTCAAGTCATGTCCAGAGAGAAGGAGAAAAAGAAAGAGCATTTCAAGAAATAGAAACATGTTGAAGGCTTAAAAGGTGGGAAGCTGGAACATTTGTGGAACTGAAATAAAGCCAGTGTAACCAGAGCTCTATTAGCAAAACAGAGAATGGTTTGTGAGACACAGCTGTGAATCAGAGAAAGCAAGAGCATCATCGGTCACATTAAGGAGCTCAGTCTTTATCCTAAGTAAAGAAAGGGTGGATGGTTGGAAGGCAAGTTAAGTAAATATTACAAAAGCTCGGTTGAGAAAGGTTGAGAAGCTGGCTCATGTGATTTATTATAAATCACTCTATTTCTTGGCTTTCTTGCATTGAATTTTTTTAAAATTGATGTATAGCTGATTTACAGTATTGTGTTATTTTAGATGTACCACAGAGTAATTCAGTTGCATATTCTTTTTCAGATTCTTTTCCTTTATAGATTATTACAAAATATTGAATATAGTTTGCTATGCTATTCAGTAGGTCCTTGTATGTTGTCTATTTTACATATTGAAGTGTGTATATATTAATCCCAAATTCCTAATTTTCCCTCCCTCCCTTCCCCTTTTATAACCGTATGTCTGTAGATCTATTTCTGTTTTGTATTTAAGTTCATTTGTATCTTTTTTTTAGATTCCACATATTAAGTGCTATTACATGATATTTGCCTTTCTTTGGCTTACTTCACTTAGTATGATTATCTCTATGTCTATCCATGTTGCTGCAAATAGCATTATTTTATTCTCTTTAATGGTTGAGTGATATTCTATTGTGTATATATACATCTTCTTTATCTATTCATCTGTCAATGGACATTTACCTTCCTTTCATGTCTTGGCTACTGTAAATAGACTTGCACTTAAACTTTTTAAAAATTTAAATTATCCAAACAATATATGAATATGTTCTTAAAATTTTTCAACAATGCAAACTGGAAAGTTCCCCTAATTAATCACCCTTAATAATTCTTGAAACTTTTTCTCAGTTATTATGTATTCAGAATGTTTACATCAACAAATAATAAGAAAACCTGACAATCAATGACCTAAGCTAATTCAAGTTTGATAGGCAGCTATTCAAAGGAGAAAGGAAAATATATAGTCAACCGAATGCTGAGTTCCAGAGAGCAGCAAGGAGAGATAAGAAGGCCTTCTTAAATGAACAATGCAAAGAAGTAGAAGAAAACAATAGAATGGGAAAGACTAGAGAACCCTTCAAGAAAATTGGACAGATCAAGGGAAGGATGGGCACAATAAAGGACAGAAATGCCAAGGACTTAACAGAAGCAGAAAAGATTTTTAAAGGGTTGCAAGAATACACAGAAGAACTATACAAAAAAGGTCTTAATGATCAGGATAACCATGATGGTGTGGTCATTCACCTAGAGCCAGACATCCTGGAGTGTGAAGTCAAGTGGGCCGTAGGAAGCATTACTATAAACAAAGCTAGTGGAGGTGATGGAAGTCCAGCTGAGCTATTTCAAGTCTTCAAAGATGATGCTGTTAAAGTGCTGCACTCAATATGCCAGCAAATTTGGAAAACTCAGCAGTGGCCATGGCCATGGGACTGAAAAAGGTCAGTTTTCATTCCAATCCCAAAGAAAGGCAATGCCAAAGAATGTTCAAACTACCATACAATTATGCTCATTTTGCATGCTAATAAGGTTATGCTCAAAATCCTTCAATCTAAGTTTCAGCAGTATGTGAATTGAGAACTCCCAGATGTACAAGCTGAGTTTAGAAAAGGCAGAGGAACCAGAAATTAAATTGTCAACATGTGTTGGATTGTAGAGAAAGCAAAGGAATTCCAGAAAATCATCTACTTTTGCTTCATTGACTACACTAAAGCCTTTGACTGTGTGGGTCACAACAAACTGTGGAAAATTCTTAAAGAAATGGGAATACCAGACCACCTTACATGTCTCCTGAGAAACCTGTATGCAAGACAAGAAGCAACAGTTAGAACCAGCCATGAAGCAATGGACTGGTTCAAAATTGGGAAAGGAGTATGACAAGGCTGTGTATTGTCACCTTGCTTATTTAACTTCTATGCAGAGTACATCATGCTAAATGCTAGGCTGGATGAATCACAAGCTGGAATCAAGATTTCTGGGAGAAATCTCAACAACCTCAGATATGCAGATGATACCAGTCTAGTGGCAGAAAGTGAAGAGGGACTAAAGAACCTCTTGATGAAGGTTAAAGAGGAGAATGAAAAAGCTGGCTTAAACTTCAGCATTCAAAAAACTAAGATCATGGCATCTGGTCCCATCACTTCATGGCAAATAGAAGGGGAAAAAGTAGAAGCAGTGACAGATTTTCTTTTGGGGGGCTCCAAAATCACTGTGGATGGTGACTTCAGCCATGAAATCAAAAGATGCTTGCTCCTTGGAAGGATAGCTATGACAAACCTAATCAGTGTATTCAAAAGCAGAGACATCACTTTGTCAAAAAAGGTCCACGTAGTCAAAGCTGTGATTTTTCCAGTAGTCATGTACAGATGTGAAAGTTGGACCATAAAAAGGGCTGAATGCTAAAGAATTGATGTTTTCAAATTGTGGAGCTGGAGAAGATTCTTGAGAGTCCCTTGGACAGCAAGATCAAACCAGTCAATCCTAAAGAAAATCAACCCTGAATATTCATTGGAAGGACTGATGCTGAAGCTGAAACTCCAATACTTTGGCCATGTGATGGGAAGAGCTGACTCATTGGAAAAGACCCTGATGCTGGGAAAGATTGAGGGCAAAAGGAGAAGAGGACAGCAGAGGATGAGATAGATAGCATCACTGACTCAGTGGACATGAGTTTGAGCAAACTCCAAGAGACAGTGAAGGACTGGGAAGCAGTGCTGCAGTCCATGAGGTTGCAAAGAGTCAGACACAACTTAATGACTGAACAACAACAACAAGGCAGCTGTTAGCTTTGGTTTAGTGATGTCAAGATGGCTGCCATAGCTCCAAGCATGGTATCTATCATGCACAAATCACTGTGTAGCAATAGATCGTTAATTTTCACCATTGTGTGGAATTCTGTTCTACAAATATACTACAGTGTATCCATTATTCTGTTAGTGGACACTTGGGTTATTTCCAATTTAGGAGATTTTGTTTTGTTTGCATTTTCTGTATTTGCTATTATAAACATAGTCTTAAACAAGTCTTCTGGTGTACAAATTACACAAATTTATCTAGGTAATATCTAGAAGTAGATCTGCTGAGTAATAGAGTTTTTATATCTCAATTTTATTTTATTATCCCCTTGGTATAAATCGTACCATATAGTACATATTGTTCTGCATCTTTAATATATTACGAAAGCTCAAAGATTTCTTCTATATTTCTCACTACTCACCCCAGCACCGTTTATTCATCTAACACATATTTATTGAGTACCTACTATGTACCAGGTTCAAGTTGGAAACATTTACTTGAGATTTCCTCTGAAATTTCTTCCCTCCCTAGCCTACATAACGGCCCTTAGTTCTGATCCTTCAGTTTGTTATTAATAGTTTATAAGCCAGTATTATCCTAAGAATAAGGCCCCTGCCAGCCCACAATGTGCTTTTATGCTAGTTGGAAAAATGCAACCAATCACATGACAGGGTTGTCCACAGCCAGCACTGCATGGTACTTGATGAGCAGAGCTCAGCCTGTATTTCAGTCCTCTCACTGCCTCAGCAGACACTCCTTTGCAGGTACAACCTATTCAACTCTACAGAGCAGCCCTGCCCCAGAAAGCTAGCTAATAGATGCAAATTTCTCTTGAACTCTCTCTGAACCTGGTTATACTCACAGATGCTCTTCCTTCACCTCTGTTATTCTCTCCTTTACCTATTGCACTAAACAGACTGTAGGAGAAGTCCATAATATTTGCCATGAAGAAAAGTGGCACCAGTCAATTCTTCTAAGTTCTGTGGCTCAAATTCATGCTTTGTCAGTAAAGCCAACCCAGACACCCAAGCCATAATGATTTGGCTTGGCTTGGATGTAGAACTGGTATATGAGCCAGAAATGACCTCTATGGGGTAGCAATAAAAGATACCAGGTGCCTCTGATGTGGCTTCACCCAATTGTTTTCTACTGGCCCAATTTCTGTGGATGCCAAGTGACAAAAGAGAAGCCAATCAAACTGTCTCTTTGAGACCTACACATGATAGATGAGTAAAGGACAAATTGCTCCAGTTTAATGAGCCCAAGTAATAGTGAGAAATTTTGATTTTTAGTGATACTCAGAGTTGCACTTGGTCCCAAGTAGGGAAATTTGGGGCCTGTGGCAACTTCCCTGGTATACAACGTCCAATGGAGAATGAAATCTGTGTGACTCTTCCTTACACTAATTGGTCATTTCCTCTACTTTTAAGTATAAACTGTCTTGTATCATTTTCTAAGTTCTGCTTTTTCTCTCTTACCAGATGCTAACTTCCTCAAGATCACTTCCTTGTGAGTTCTTTAACCCCTGGCAAAGTGCTGAACACACACATAGCAAGGATTCAGTAAATATTTGAGAGGTTGAATAACTTCTTAAAAATTGTTAATAATTCAACCTAAAACATTTAAGTATAAAGGAACACATAACTATCATAAAAATGCAAACACTATAAGTTGGAATTTATGTGCTTTTTTTCCTCCCACACTCTCAACAACCTCTGCTGAAGGATTATAATTGTTAACAGTTTTGTTACATGTTCTCAGAACTTTTACTTGCACAGACATATTCATCTGTAAGGTTTTTTTCCTTACATAAAAGTGAATCATATATGGCTAATTCATGTTGCTATATGGCAGAAATCAACACAATATTGTACAGTAATTTTCCGCCAATTAAAAACAAATTTAAAAATTAAATAATTTAAAAAATGAATCATATATTGTTCTTCAGCTTGCTTTTTTCAAACAATTTTTTGGTCTGTTTTTCACGTCACTGTGTGTGGCATGTACATCATTGTTTTAGATGGCTGCTTTCATATTGTCCCTTCCATAGGATGAATATGTTAACTTTTTAAAATAACCATCTATGGTTGAATATTTAGATAGTCTCCAAGTCTTCACTGTTATAAATAATGCTACAATGAAAACCCTGGTACATATATTCTTGCACACCTTGGTGATACTTTTAAAGTCTATGTACCCAGATGTAGAATTACTGTGGAACTTATAGTGATGTTTTGAAAAGGACATTCAGTTAGGAAAGACAAAATACTAGGCTTGACTCTGCCACTTCTAATCTATAATACTCCGAGCAAGTCACTTTGACTCCATGAGATTATTTTATTTCATCCGTAAGAGGAGGAAAAATCTCGGTGTGTTTCATAGGATTATTATGAAAATCAAATGGCAAAACTAAAGCATCACAATTGCTTAATATTAGATTTCAGTTTAGTCTTAGCAGAATAGGAGTATTTCTTCAGCCTTTCTGTAATTTGCTGAATCTCATTAGATGACTTCCAGTTTTTAGTAGTTGACTGAAATGTTCCTCTTTTGAACATAGTATAGGGAACCAAGTAGAAGAGTATTATTGAAATCAAATAGACAAATCATTGCATCCTGTGGAAATAAGACTTATTCTTTGAAAAGATGGATTCAGATACCAGTTTTGATTATCCCTACAAAAGCATGAAAGTGACCCATAATAAACCTCATAAAGAGAAATACAAAGAAAATATTTGCTCTAGAATCCTATAAGGTCATAGGCAAAGAAGTCCATAAGACCTTTGTAATCAAAAGATTCCATTATAAAATATCTTTAACATTAAAAAAGTACTTGTGCCATGCATTCTGTTATCAAAAGACCTGAGCTTCAATTCTGGCTTTACCACTTATTGGTCTGTGAGTAAAAACCTACATTTTCCTCATTTGCAAAATAAAGGGACTAAATTAGATCATCTTTAAGTTCCCTTTTACTCAAACAATAGTCAAAATTATAATAGCTTTAGGTATGTTGATTCATTTCATCTTCACAGTAAACCTATGAGGCTGGCACTACTATTATTGTATTATTTTTATTTTAAAGCTTTATTGACATAAATTTATTTGGAGGTGCTTTTTCCTTTTATAAGAAAAAATTTTTAAATGGAAACTTTTATTAGTTTATCTACTGCTACATAACAAATCAGCCCCCAAATTTTCAGCTTAAACAATAAACATTTATTATCTCATGTTATTTCTGCTTATCTGTGTGGTTCTGGGTCAGGGTCTCTCATGAGCTCAGAGTCAGGTCGTGGGCAAGGGCTGCAGTCATGTGAAGGGGCTGACACTCGGCTTCCAAGTTCACTCGTGGCTATTGGTAAGAGATTTCAATTTCTTCCCACATGGAGAGAAACTGAACATCAGACTGTTCATAAAACTTGGTAGCTGGTTGCTTAAAATGGGAAATCTGAGAGAGAGACGGAGAACCCAAGATGGAAGCTGAAGTTTTCTGTCTCAACCACTCTCCTAATCTTGGAGACATTCCATCACTTCTACTATATCTGTTTGTTGGAAGTTAGTCACCAAGTCCAACCCAAACTCAAGGAGAGAGGAAGTAAGCTTCATCTCTTGACGAGGAGAGTATAAAACCATGAATACAACAAAAATATACAAACAGCTGTACACTCACTGTCCCAAATTGACAATTATTACCTTATCATATTTTCCTCAAAAGCATTTTCAAACAAAAAATAGTAGAAGTAAAATCTTCTTTGTTCCCATGCCAGTCCCAATCCTTTTTCTATTCTCTAGATTCTAATCTCCAACAATTTTGAGATTGCATGGCACATCTTTTCAGCCTTTTTATCCTTTTATATACACACACATATATATAAGGCTTCCCAGGTGGCACTAGTGGTAAAGAATCCACCTGCCAATGCAGGAGATGCAAGAGGTATAGGTTCGATCCCTGGGTCAGGAAGATCCCTTGGAGTAGGAAATGGCAACCTAGTTCAGTATTCTTGCCTGGAAAATTCCATGGGCAGAGGAGCCTGGCGGGTTATAGTCCATGGGGCCACCAACCCTATTTGGTGTGATTTTCAGTTTTTCGTTAATGGTATCCTACTTACCTACTCAGAAACTTCCTGTTTTTCACACAGTGTTGTTTTGAAAATTATGTATACTGATAATATTTAGACGTAGCTCAATATTTCATTGTATGAATAGACCAACAGTCTCTCTAGAGCAGGGTTTCCACATATTTTGACCCCATTCTACAATAAGAAACTTCTTTTTTATAAAACATTTTTTTATTTAGTTGCATCACATGGCTCTAGAGCACATGGGCTCAGCAGTTGCAGTGCATGGACTTACATTCTCCTCTTCATGTGGGATCTTTGTTCCCCAAAGTATGGATCAAACCCGAGTCCCCTGCCCTGCAAGGCAGATTCTTAACCACTGGACCACAAGAGAAGTCTTGAGAAATTTCTTATTGTGACCAGACTATGTGTCACTGTGACCAGTTATATATAATTAAAACCAAAGTTTCATAAGACAGCATACTTAACCTTTCTATGAATAATAACCTCTAATAATACGCATTTTAAATCTATGTTCTGTTACATTGCTTGCTGAGAGTCACTAAGTTGCTTTCGGGACCCACTATTGGGTTTCCATCTTCATCTTGAAAAACAGTCTTCTAGGACTGTATTTAGCCATTAGGATACACACAGTTGATGGCTGTTTAAATTTTTCAAGACATTGCAAACTTACTCTTCATAGTAGTTCAACCAGTTTACCCTCCTCCCAGTGGAGTAAGAGAGTGCCTTTTTGCCCACATGACACCCACACTCAATACTGTTAGAATTTTTATTTTTGCCAGTCTCATTATTGAGTCTCATTTAAGGGTTGGATGAAAGTGGCCCTGTATACATATTGTTTCTTCTGTGTGGGAGGCACCGGCGTAATGGGAGAATTCTCCTATGCTGGTCCTCATGGCTGCAGTGTGTCACTCCCAAGTCCCTTGGAACGTGTGATGATTAAAGGAGGAAAAGGGGCCTCCCTCAGAGGAATTACAGGAGCTTCTAGAACAGAACTTGACCCATCTACTGTGGCCCCCCTCTCCTTTTCCAAGGAAGCTACTCCCTCCCTCACCTGTTTCCCTCATTCCCCAAGCCCTCTGCTCTGTAAGCTTTCTCTGACATTCAGCTACCACCTCTCCTACTGTGCAAAGAACCCAAGAGCATCACGGGGAAGCTCTGCTCCATCCTGCCCTTCCTCTATGGACTTACCATCTGCTTCCAGGCCCTCCCCTTCCATCCTACCCCAGAGCAACTGGCTACCTTCTTCCTGCCCAGGCTAGTCCTTCTGCTCCAGCCCTGAGATCTAGCCCCTCCAGTCCTCTGAGGGCTCTTGCTTCAAAGTGACCCCCTATTTTGCCCACCTTTTAATTGCTCCCCCTACCCCCATCTCATTGTTCTTCTCAGCACATAGCAGGCTGAGGTCCTCCCTTCCCAAATATGGCCTTTCTTTGAGTCCTTGCTCCTCCGTCTGACTTAATCTTATATATCCTCAGGCACAAACATCACTTCCTCAGAGAAGCGTTTCCTTTCATCCATAGCACCTATCCTTTTCCTTCATAACGTTTACCTAAGTACATATTTCTTAAGTATTTGTGGGTCAGCCTCCCCTACTGTGTGGTCAGCTCTAAGAGATCAGGGATCTAGGACCTGACATAAAACAGGCACATGGGACATATTTGTTGACTGAATCCATGATTTCTAGCCTACAGCCTCACTCTCCATGCCTACACCTGATGAGTATTTCTAAGTAAAAAGCCTGTCACCCTCCTCTCCAGCTTGAAAAATGCCATTGGCTCCTCTGCCTGTGAAATAAAGTCCACTCGTTTCAGTAGAGCATTAAAAGGTTCTGTGAAAATAACTCTCCCCTACCCTTAAAGCAAAACAAACATCACGTCTAATAGAGGAAGTAGAAGAAAAGCACAAATCAGTTGATACTAATTATTCTCTGATAGCCTGGTAGAAGAAGTCATGGAGGAAGAGTTTAGAAGTCATACATGAAAGAGGTTGCGTAATTGTTTATAGATTTCATCCTTATTTTTACTTTTTCTTCATGCTCTTTTTCTTTCACAAGAAAACTTTTACCTATTGTTTAAAGGGAAGGGACACTAGCATTTCATCAAGCATTTACAATACGCCAGGCATTCAGTTAAATGCTACCTCTATTTTATCCATTTAATATAATTTTCTTCAAAACTTAGCGTAGGTATCACCTGCTCTTTCAAAAATAAAATGACTGAGGCCAAAAATATCAAATATACCAAGGAAAATAAAATGTTCTGGTGATTTCTATGTTACAAGGAAGTCCAAAAGGCTGGTGCAATACGCATGCCTCTTATTAGTTAGCATGAGGTCATGGGTCATCTCTAGTCGCATCTCATGTCTGATACTCTTAATGTGGCCAGTCTTCCTCCTAAACTCCTTTCCCATTTCTCTCTTCATTCCCTCTCTTGCTCTTCTCTTTCTCTGGACTTGCCTCTCTTTTCCTTGCTCTCTCTTAATCTCATTTCTTTCTGTTTTTTCATTTTTCTCTCTGCCTGCCTCTTAAACCCATCAATAGTGTCATTGTCGCCTGCTAGGCAAAAAAAGTTACGTGATGGCTTGTCTAAACTGAAGTGAAAGTAAGCAGAAAGACTTCCTTTAGTTCCCGAGCTAGAATTATGACAAAGTGTGTGTGTGTGTGTGTGTGTGTGTGTGTGTGTGTACTTAGTTGCTCAGTCGTATCTGACTTTTTGCGACCCCATGAACTGCAGCACTCCAGGCTCCTCTGTCCATGGAATTCTCCAGGCAAGAATACTGGGGTGTGTAGCCATTTCCTTCTGTAGGGATCTTCCCAACCCAGGGACTGAACCCAGGTCTCCTGCATTGCAGGCAGATTCTTTACCAACTGAGCCACAACAAAGTATAATGTGACCCAAAGAGATAAAGTCATATACTCTTTCCAGGATTTGAGCTTCCAATATGTTGGAGATAGTTGCCACTGAGCACTTGATGAGGTTCTAGTCATTACTGGTAATACTGATGTTCTCTTGTTCCCATTTTGAGAAAAAAAAAAGGCGGGGGGGGGGGGACCTGTAACCAGAAGATATTAGCTTTTTATCAATGTGCAGAAGTGTAGAGGGAAGTTTCCCTGAGACTTGAAAATTCAGAGTGGAAGAACAAGAAAGATTTTCTTGAAAGAACAGAAATAGGATGTGGAAATCTGAAAGGACCATAATGTGGAAAATTCAAGATAAGACTTGTGGTCCTAAAATTCTGCCCATTCCTTAGGTCCTAAGAGTGCAGAGAATGCTTTGGAAAACCAGATTACTAACAATGCAGGAGGTTTTATACTCTGAGTATTTAAATCAAGGTCGTACTCCATTTTGAAGCTTTCTAATTTTCTACTTTTAGGCAAACGAGAAGAAACCAAAAGGATAAATCATTCCTTTGGCTTAATTTCAAGAAAAAGGTATTCATTTATTCGCAAAACTTTTCAAGTGCTTCCTGAATACCAGACTCCATATTTAAACAAACCAAATCTTAGAGATCAAGCAGATGCTATAAATCATCAAAATAGCTCCCTATTCCCCCACCTCCCGGGCAAACAAACAGGCATTAAAAGAAAATTAGTGTTGAAGAACAGAGCTAGTGGGTAGGTGGTTTATAGCTTGTGGGTTGATGATCTGACAACATTTAGCAGAGAACTTTGCTGACTGGCAAAAAGCAGTGAGTTGCTAAACATTGAGAAATTGTTATGAACACTTAAGGGTGAAGGTATTATTTCCTGGAAAGGGGGGCAGTGTTTGAAGGCTGTAGCCCTAAAACTTTCAGGATCTGCATCTCATGAGCAGGTATCTTTCCTTGATTAAAAAAAAGTTAGATTCCAGCCAGGAACCACCCCTTCCTTTTCAGCAGACTCTTACCACAGACTCCGAATTAATCACACACCTTGTTGGCTCATTAAGTCTCAGTGTCATTTTGATGCATATACTATTACAACAATACATACAAAGCTACAATATTCAATCTGCTTAAAGGATGTTAAAGCTATACTTTGGAGATGAGAAACTTTGAATCATCCAACTGATTCAGGAAATGAGTTCACTGGCCTGTTACACAGTCATTGGGAAAATGAAAGGGAGAGTGAATCCCCTGGGGCTTAAATATGAAGGGAACTCTTAGCTTTCCACTGTACTTTCAGGAATAAAATAGTGATGGTAGTCATAAGGGAGTTTTATAAAACGGCATGCCCCAAATTTCTATCTTTTCTCTTTTTCTGGCGTAACTGCATGTTACTGAGTAAGTGAATGAGCTGGACTCAGTCAGGGGCAAAGGAAAGTCACTTTGTTCATTTTTTCCACTGCTCTTTGAAACCTCCTCTGTAAAATTATTCTCCTCCAAACTTGGATGAAATCTGAGGCAGAGATTCTGTTTTTTCTGGTCATGTTCGTGTATTTAAAAGCTCAGTCCTTAAAACGTTATGGTCTCATTGGACTCCAAGTTTCACTTGATGTCCCTATCCACCCTTGCCGCCTCCATCCTTGCCAGGGTCTTGCTCCAGCTGGTCCAGGGGTCCCCTCAAGATGGACGGCGTCGGCGAAAGGAATGAGAAGACACAGCGAGTCTCAGCATCTCATAGTGTCTCCTGACTTTATTGTTTTCAAGGCAGCTTTTATATCTTTAGTTGTACATAGAGGAAAATGTACAATGTAGAGTCATGTCAAATTAGCTCAACGGGTCAGCGGTTTCTGGCCTTTATCAAAACCAGGATACTTTTTTGTATATTTTATTTACAAAAGTCTCATATTGTTTACATCATCTTTTGGCCTGGAGGCCTGCTAACATCTTATGACTCTTTATTGATAAGGGTTGATCAGCCAGAACACTTTTTTTAAAAGTATTTTTGTATCAGGCACAGAACGTGCCAGAGCTACATTTTTTTAAAGAATACAGACACAGTGGATTGTGACAAAGAAAGGATTCATTAACTCAAAGTTTTAAAGTAAAACCTGTTTTTTATAATCTACCTTTTGCCTTGAGCTTAAGGGAAAAAAATGTGGTCTCCTAAAGTCATGGTACAGCAGGCTGAAACAATGTAGCACCAAGGTCAGTTCTTTCACAAAAATCACCAGCTAGGTTAACAACTGTCTTATTATTTTTATATTAAGGCTAAACCTTTATTTTTATAAGTCTCTAACTACTATACCTTTATTATATAGGCTCAGGGTCTTAAGAGCAAAAACATAGCAAGTAAATATAGACCGAGTAACAGTTTTATAAAGTAATATTTCTTATGTTTTTCCAATAGGCTTTCTCCCCCTCGAAGGGCTCTGTGCCCATTGGGGTCTTTTATGCGTTCAAGCCCTAATGCTGTTTATGTTGAGGGGCAGTCATGCATACTAGTTCTAAAGGTACAGGCACATTTGTCAAGCAAACTAAGATGCTAGCAAAAGGAGCTTAGATTAAAATACTCTTTTTTATGAATAATCTTATAGAGTGCCACCGTTCGAGGGGCATGTTGATAGAGTTTTAGATTGATCTATTTGGGAAAAGATCAGGAAAAGCCTTCTGCCTAAGTCACAGAAAATAAGAAGAGGTTTATTATAGCAAAGATCAGAAAGACAGATATCATCTTTAAGGTGAGCGCTGAGGCAGCCTTCCGAGAACCCCTGAGGCATGAGTTGCTCTGCTAGTCAGGTCTTCTCCTCATGACTCTGTCATGGGTGGGATCTCGTGAGCTGGCTCCTGGCACATCCTCAGGCCTGAACCAAGCTTACAAGCCCTGAATGGAAAAGGACTTGGTGA
This sequence comes from Okapia johnstoni, assembly GCA_024291935.2. Taxonomy (NCBI): domain Eukaryota; kingdom Metazoa; phylum Chordata; class Mammalia; order Artiodactyla; family Giraffidae; genus Okapia; species Okapia johnstoni. Next base: position 82,982,461 of record CM044307.1, read on the forward strand.
CTGTGTAAAATGGGGCAGGGTTGGGTGAGGGAGGGGGTTCTTCCTATATCCACTGACTTTTACACTTTCTATCTGCTCTTTGTGGCTCTTCTATGGTCTGATTAATGGAGGAGGTGGATTCCAGGACAAAGGCAGTGTTCTCTGCCTGGTGCAGTTGACTTTGTGAGTTCTTACTATGGAGGGCCTCCAATCTCCAGTTTCCTTTCACAGAAAATTATTTCAGATTGATAACTGGGTTTTTCACCATCTCCCACTGCAACCACCGCATCTCAGCTTGAGGCTTTAGATGGCTCACGACCCCCCTTTGGAAAGGCTGTTTTGGTGGCGTCTCTTTTAAGATGACCCAAATCCAGTTCTTTCTGATGTAACCTACATGCTGCTTCCCTCGTGGCTCAGCTGGTTCGATACCTGAGTCGGGAAGATCTCCTGGAGAAGGGAATGGCAACCCACTCGAGTATTCTTGAGTGGGATATCCCACGGACAGAGGAACCTGGTGGTCTACGGTCCACGGGGTCGCAAGAGTCAGACACGACTGAGCAACTAAACCACAACCGCATCACATGCAACCTCTCTATTACTCCCCTCAAACTCATCTTTCTTTTTTTTAAGCACCTCACCAGACACAAGATCTGCTGGTACATTTTTAAAAGATAATTGTTATTATATTTTGGCCACATTGCACTGCAAGTAGAACCTTCATTCCCAAACCCGTGAAATCACAGAGTCTTAACAGCTAGACTGCCAGGGAAGTCCTCAGACCCTTATTTCCAACTGCATTAATCAGTGTTCTCCAAAAAAAAGAAACAGTATGAGACAGAGATAAAGATAAATGTAGCTATATACAGATAATTTTTTTCACATTTTATAAAAACTTTATTATAGACACTTAAAAACATATATGAAAGATGAGGGAATAATTTAAAATGAACTGATGTATACAATTTCCACAATCATCAACACACTGTCATTTCTGTCTTATCTATGCCCATAGCCACCAGCATCCCTGTCCTTCTGTCTCAGAACTATTCTGAGCAAATCCCAAGTATCATATCACTTTCTGTAAATCACTTTTTTGATTACACAGCTCAAAGATATACAGATTTTTTAAATAAAAAACATAATCAAAATTACTACAACTAAAAATCAACAAAAGAATTCTTAATACCATGCCATGCCCAGTCAGTATTTACCTTTTCCTAATTTTCCTATATTTTTTAAGGTTTATTTGAATGGGGAGCCACAAAAGGTCATACATTGTGATTACTTGATATTTCTTAAGTCTTTTCAACTATAATGTTCCCTTTGAAAACATGTAACTCAAACTGGGACTTGAACCCACATGCCAGGACTCAAACCTAGCCAAAGCCCAGACTGCAACTTGAACCTGTGGTCTTTTAACTGAGATCATGCCTGGTCTCAGGATTTAATGAAGTTCTTGATGTCTCATCACAGAAAGAACTCAGTGAGATACAAGGTGATAGGTAAGAAGTGGACTTACTTAGAGAGAAACACACTCTCTCTAAATATGAGGGGGCTTCCCTCATAGCTCAGTTGGTAAGTCATCTGCCTACAATGCAGGAGACCCGGGTTTGATTCCTAGGTTGGGAAGACCCCCTGGAGAAGGAAATGGCAATCCATTCTGGGATTCTTGCCTGGAGAATTCCATGGACAGAGGAGCCTGACGGGCTACAGACCTGGGGTCCCAAGAGTTGGACACAACCTAGTGACTAAACCACCACACTCCATAGGTTTTCCCAGGTGGCGCTAGTGGTAAAGAACCTGCCTGTCAATGCAGAAGACATAAAAGACTCAGGTTTGATCCCTGGGTCAGGAAGATCCCCTGGAGAAGTGAATGTCTATACACTCTAATATTCTTGCCTGGAGAATTCCGTGGACAGAGGAACCTGGCAGGCTATGGCCCATGGGCTTCTAAAGAGCCGGATATGACTGAGCAACTAACACTTCCACTTGGAACTGTCATAGCACCCATGGGTGTGTTGTTTTGCTTATGTGTTACAATGAGTGTATACCAAAGCTCAAGGTCTACTAGAAGTCGAATCTTTCACCATCTTGGATCTAGTTAATTCTAAAAAGTTTTGTCATTATTTTAAAGATTGTGTCCTACCCTCTTTCCTCCTGTTTCACCTCCACTGTTGTTTTTTTGAACTTTCATGGAGCTATTTAACACAAGACATTTATTATAAGGAATCGACTTACACAATTGTGAAGGCTGATGAATCCCAGACTTACATTCAACAAGTTGGAGACCCAGAAAAGCTGATTGTGTAGTTCTAGTCTGAAGACTAGGAGGTTGAGACCCAGGAAGAACTGAGGTTTCAGTTCAGTTTGAAGGCAGGAATAAATAATGTATCAGTTTTAAGGCAGTCAGCCAGGAGAAATCCTCCCTTACTTGTGGGAGGGTTGGACTTTTTGATCTTTTCAGAATTTCTTCAACTGACTGGATGGGACACACCCATATTAAGGAGGGCAAACTAGTTTACTCAGTCTTCAATTCAAATGTTAATCTTATCCAGAAACACCCTCCCAGACACAACCAGAATAGTGTTTGGCCAAAAGTCTGGGCATCCTACAGCCCAGTCAAGCTAACACATAAAATTCACCATCACACCAACTCCATTCACCCTCCCACCACAGCCCCCTTTACCAAGTCTCTTTCCACTTAAAAGTTTTCACTCGTGGGACAGGTACTAATTTCTGATTCTTCCCAATCACATGCTGGGCTCTCCAAGTGGATCTCTGAAACCTTCCTGTTACCGAGTCTAAGCTCACTCTGCTCATTGTATGACAGGCCAATGAATCCTCCAAGAGACGAGGCAAGGAATATGACTATTTGGAAAGCCAGCTGACAAAGAAGATGGCAAAATAATGTCTTAAAATAACCGTCTTGTGGGGGTATGGGTGCCAGATTCTTTTATAGAACCAGAGAGAGAAGCAAGGAGAAACTAAAGTCAAAAGGCAGACGAGAGAGGGAGAGGCAGTGAGAAAGTAAAGTAAAAAGAGCCATCGGTTTTGCAAAACATCTCCAGGAAGGGCCAGCCTTTGGAAGGGATGCATTAATCTCTCTCTCTCTCTTTTTTTTTTAGCAGCCATTCACAGATGGTCCAGAAAATTTGGAAAACTCAGCAGTGGCCACAGGGCTGGAAAAGGTCAGTTTCAATGCCAATCCCATAGAAAGGCAGTGCCAAAAAATTCAAACTACTGCACAGTTGCACGCATTTCACATGTTAGCAAGTGGAGTGAAAGTCACTCAGTCGTGTCTGACTCTTTGCTACCCCATGGACTATACAGCCCATGGAATTCTCCAGGCCAGAATACTGAAGTGAGTAGTCATTCCCTTCTCCAGGGGATCTTCCCAACCCAGGGATTGAACCCAGGTCTCCTGCATTGCAGGTGGATTCTTTACCAGCTGAGCCACAGGGGAAACCCATGCTAGCAAAGTAATGCTCAAAATTCTCCAAACTAGGCTTCAACAGTACATGAACCGAGAACTTTGAGGTGTTCAAGCTGGGTTTAGAAAAGGCAGAGGAACCAGAAATCAAATTGTCTACATCCGTTGGATCATAAAAAAAGCAGGATGATTTTAGAAAAACATCTATTTCTGCTTCATTGACTATGCCAAAGCCTTGACTGTGTGGATCACAACAAGCTGTGGGAAATTCTTAAAGAGATGGGAGTACTAGAGCATCTCACCTGCCTCCTGTGAAACCTATATGCAGGTCAAGAAGCAACAGTTAGAACTGGACATGGAACAACAGACTGGTCCCTCCTGTGTACAATATAATAATCTACAACAGTAGATAAACACATGGTAATAGAAAATAATTTCCTTTTAAAGTTGCTAAGATACACACATATATAGTTGTTGCTTATTTTAAGGCCATGTTAATTTCAGTAAGAACAAATTTCAGTTATCCAAATGGCTGCTGCTAACTGCTAAGTAGCTTCAGTCATGTCCGACTCTGTGCGACCCCATAGATGGCAGCCCTCCAGGCTCCCCCGTCCCTGGGATTCTCCAGGCAAAAACACTGGAGTGGGTTGCCATTTCCTTCTCCAAGGCATGAAAGTGAAAAGTGAAAGTGAAGTCGCTCAGTCATGTCCGACTCAGCGAACCCATGGACTGCAGCCTACCAGGCTCCTCTGTCCATGGGATTTTCCAGGCAAGAGTACTGGAGTGGGGTGCCATTGCCTTCTCTGCCAAATGGCTGAAGAAGTATTAAATTGGATAATAGATTGTATCTCCTGCTCTCTTTGACAACTTCAGCTTTTGTAATATCACATGTAAAACAAGAGGAAAATACTATGAAGCTGATTTGGTTTTTCAGTGTAAAACTCACTAGATATGATGTCATATTTCCTGAAACATCAATGAAAAGAGAAAGTTTGGTTTTTCAAATGGGTTGGCCCAATATAAATACAGCTATTTCCAACAACATCAGACCTAGCCATTTTTTAGTCTTTCCACTCTTAGTAAAAGTGTATTTCTTAAAACATGGTCTTTATTGCAATATTTTGTACTATGTTTAATTCTTAATATGTTCTGAGATTTAAGTTAAAAGCAAGCTTTAATTCTAAATAAAAAAGGAAACAGTTTTTAAGATATATCTTTGTAACTGCAATATAGAATATCCAAATTATTTTTAAAAATTTAGCTTATTACTGTTTAAACTTTCTTAGTGTAAAATATACCATACCTCCACAATAGTATGTATATGTATATGTGCTATTCAGAGAAGAAGAATAAATGAAGAGCTATGTATCTGCTATCCGTCTTAAGAAATAGAACATAACCAATACCTAGAAGTTTCCTTTCTACCTCTCCCTGGTAATGCCCCTTTCCCTGTTCACCAGGAGTAACCAATGTTGAAACTTTGTTAATTATTCCATGTTTTTATTATTTGGTTTATCATATATGTGTATCCCTAAGCAATATACCGTCTAATTTTGCCTGCTTTTCCAATTGATGTAAGAAAAATCTAACATATATAGTTGTGTATGATTTGATTTTCTATTTGAAATTTACCATCCATTGATACACAAAGCTGCAATCCATCCAGTTTTGCTACTCTGCAGAGCTCCTTTGTATGAGTAGACCACAATCTAGTGATCCATCCTACGACTGGTGGGTATTTGGACTGTTTTCTGTTTCTGTGGTTTTGTCTTTTTATGAGCAATGCTGCCCTGGGATTTTAAGATTCACATCTCCTGTGTACATGTGCATGAGCTTCTCCAGAGCATAAACTTAGAAGTGAAGAGTTTTAGTATTCATCAAAATACAAAATAGATTAAGAAATCCAAGCAATGTCAAACCACAGTATTCACAGAACAGATGTTTGATGACAATGATTTACTTGCTGAATAATGACAAAATAAGAGAGTCCATACTTTGCTTACAAGTTCCACCTTCAGTCCTTGATGTCACTGATCTCACAGAAAGAAGTTTCAAGAAACTTAGCACAAGTCCCCAGGGTTTTCCGGATAGGAGACAAGAGCTAAGAGGATAGAAGGCTTAATGAAGGGATTTATCAGTTGATGGTAAATGTTTGCCAAATATTGCTGGAAGAACCGACTGCTATAGGGAAGAAATATGGGCTGGATAGGAATAAGAAAGCTTGACTTCCAAGCTGCTTCTATCTATAGATGGCTATGTGGTTTTGAGAAAATTAGGTTTTCACCGATTCTCCATTTTCACGTCCATAAAATAAGTTTGGATTCAGTGACCTTTGGGTCACTTCCTGCTCTTCCGGTTCGGTGAGTTTAATTTCTTTGGGAAACGACAGCTTTGCTCGCCCCCTAGTGGTTTCTTCTGGCCTTGCAACTGGAGAAACCGATTTAAAATGGGTGATTGCCTCTCAAAAACATCCCTGTACAATATATTTTAGGCATTATAATTAAAAGGCATGAAAATGAAAGGAAGCTTTTTGTGAAGTTATCAAATTTTTTGAAACACACAAATAAAAAAAGGTTTTTTTTCATTGACAAGAATTAATATTTTGTTTTATTAATAATATCCTTGAGTTATAAATTTAAAATTTTTGCATTTATTTTAACAACTTTAAATACAAAATGAGAAAAAAAGTTCTGCTTTCATCACCCAAGATGTAAAAAGAAATCAATTACCGCACCTCTCTTGTACTAAATTAATGCCATTAATTTTTATTTAAGTAGATAAAAGACCCGAAATTTACTGAGGATTAAAGAAAATAACATACATAGTACCCTGCCCATAGCAGACATTCAATACAGGTTAAATGGGTGTGAATCTTCAACTGAAAAAATACAACAATAACACATTTTTTTTCCCAACTGGAACCTGAGTTGCCCAGTGGATTGAAAGTAAAAGAGAATGGCATTGATCTATTTTGTAAAACAAGAGAGTTCCAGAAAAACATCTACTTCTGCTTTATTGACTACGCCAAAGCCTTTGACTGTGTGGATCACAACAAACTGTGGAAAATTCTTCAAAAGATGGGAATATCAGACCACCTTACCTGCCTCCTGAGAAATCTATATGCAGGTCAAGAAGCAACAGTTACAACTGGACATGGAACAATGGACTGGTTCCAAATGGGGAAAGGAGTATATTGTCACCCTGCTTAGTTAACTTATATGCAGAGTACATCATGTGAAATGCCAGGCTAGATGAAGCACAAGCTGGAATCAAAATTGCCGGGAGAAATATCAATAACCTCAGATATGCAGATGACACCACCGTTACGGCAGAAAGTGAAGAAGAACTAAAGAGCCTCTTGATGAAGGTAAAAGAGAAGAGTGAAAAAGCCGGCTTAAAACCCAACGTTCAAAAAACTAAGATCATGGTATCTGGTCCCATCACTTCATGACAAATAGATGGGGAAACCATGGAAACAGTGACAAACTATATTTTCTTGGGCTCCAAAATCACTGCAGATGGTGACTGCGGCCATGAGATTAAAAGACACTTGCTCCCTGGAAGAAAAGCTATGACCAACCTAGACAGCATATTAAAAAGCAGAGACATTACTTTGACAACAAAGATCCCTATTGTCAAAGCCATGGTTTTTCCAGTAGTCATGTATGGATGTGAGAGTTGGACCATAAAGAAAACTGAGCGCAGAAGAATTGATGCTTTTGAACTGTAGTGTTGGAGAAGACCCTAGAGAGTCCCTTGGACTGCAAGGAGATCCAACCAGTCCATCCTAAAGGAAATCAGTCCTGAATATTCATTGAAAGGACTGATGCTGAAGCTACAATACTTTAGCCACCTGATTCGAAGAGCCGACTCATTAGAAAAGACCCTGATGCTGGGAAATATTGAAGGCGGGAGGAGAAGGGGAGGACAGAGGATGAGATGGTTGGATGGCATCACTGACTCAATGGACATGAGTTTGAGCAAGCTTTGGGAGACGGTGAAGGACAGGGAAGCCTGGTGTGCTGCAGTCCATGGGATTGCAAAGAGTCAAACATGACTGAGTGACTGAACTCAACTGAACTGATTTTGTAAAACTCTTGGGAACAGACGTAACCACTTTTAATACTAAATTTATTTTCAAGGAGGGAATAAAATTCCTGATGCTTGTTGAAATGACAGGGACATCATAAAAATAGAATGTTGTTCAGTTCAGTTCAGTCACTCAGTCATGTCTGGAACTTTGCGACCTCATGGACTGCAGCACGCCAGGCCTCCCTGTCCATCACCAGCTCCCGGAGTTTACTCAAACTCATGTCCATCGAGTCAGTGATGCCATCCAACCATCTCATCCTCTGTCGTCCCCTTCTCCTCCTGCCTTCAATCTTTCCCAGCATCAGGGTCTTTTCCAGTGAGTCAGTTCTTCACATCAGGTGGCCGAAGTATTGGAGTTTCAGCTTCAGCCTCAGTCCTTCCAATGAATATTCAGGACTGATTTCCTTTAGTATGGATTGGGTGGATCTCCTTGCAGTCCAAGGGACTCTCAAATTTATTTGCAAGGAAGGAATAAAATTCCTGATGCTTGTTGAAATGACAGGGATATCACAAAAATTAGTAAATAGAATGGTATTGAAAAATATCGTATTCCTTGTAGAGCAGTGTTATGTAAAGACTCATGTCAGTATCATCAGAAACTGGCTACAAGGGCACTACAAAATGCATTATCTGTCATTTTTGAAATAGAGTATAAAATCCCAACAAGAAAAATAGCCCTGCTCACAAAACTAGAAAATGTAATTTTTCTTCAAAGAGAGGAGAATTAGAAAAACGAAGACTCTTACCTTTGAATTTAAACATCAAATCAATATACAAAAGAAAAGAATCAGGTTCTGAGCCCTGAATGTTTTTGTCCTTTCAGCACTGTAATGAATAAATGGAAAATAAGTTTGATTATATAAAGATACTTAGAAGTATCAATTTGTTTTTTGTTTTTCTGTTGTTGTCTTTTCAACAGTGGAGCCACTTGAAGAAATCTTTTTCTGTGCTTTCTAATCTGTTCCCCTGACTCTCACAGAGACAGCCCAGCCCCATTGAGGGGGAAAGAAAGAGCTTCAAATCAGAGAAAGTACACTGTAGCTCTGGCTCCACCTCTTAAAACAGAAGTGACCTTGGGCGAGCCCCTTGAGCTCTCTGGGACTCACTCTTTTCTATTTTCTACAAAATAGAGCTGTGATAGCAGTAGCTCACCCACAGTGCTGTTCTGATAAGTAATTAAGGGTGCATAAATTCTCTTTAGTGACTGTCAAGTTATTTCCGATGTTAATGACTTTTCATAGTTTTGTTATTATGTCTATACAACTTATCCATCTTGTCTTTATCCCTTTCTGGCACTTTGCAGGTTCATAATTCCATCATGGTCTCTTTTTTCCTGCCTCCATGCACATGCATTTCTCCTGCAAAACAGGCCGTCTTCCTCCCCCTCAGTGACTCTAGTACAATTATTTTTCTACAGAATCTTCTCACCAACTGCTGGCAACATTCTACTTATTCTTCACTCTTATTTCAAACCCTCTCCCTTTCACATGCTCCCTTTGCACCCTGTTGAGGTTTTCAGAGTTTTTACTGTAGTTCTCTTCCTCTTTCAGAATGTGGATCCCTAAAGAGGGTGGATCACCTCTTTTCATGTTACCCAATGCCTGCACCTGTTAAATAAAATTTAACATTTTATCATTGTTGCTTGAATGACTACTTTCTAGTACACTTAGCTCCGGACTGACTTCACTTTATACATCTTACTAATTACAACAAGCTTATCTTGGGACAGCATTACTGTATCAAATACAGCATTGCTGTTTAAGCTAGGATTTTTATAATTAGAAGGAACAGAGGATTACTTAAGCTAACTCAAGAGAATGGGTGGGGTTGGGGTTGTTTTGCAGACTCTGCAGGGATAGCGTGGGGATCCCAGAGGAAGCCTCAGGAGCAACGTGCAGGACACAGAGCAGATTCTGTCTCTCGTCACGTCTTCACATCATCCTATACGTTTTCTGTAGTCCTTTTTCTCCCAGCTCCATCTGTTTTCAGTTTCCTGATAACTTGTCTCTGAATCCTGGCTACAATTCAAATCCCCGACATCCTTTCACCCTTTGCCCTGAATACTTCCTGTCTTTTCTCAAATTTCAGGTCCACAAGAGAGGACTCTTAATCTCATTTCCTTGGGCAGAGCAACATTCATTCAGTCGTTAAATATTTATGAAACACCTAATATATGCTAGGCACTCTTCTAGGTGCTGGGGTAAAAGCAGTGGAAGAGACAGATAAAAAACATCTGCTGCCACAGAGCTCATGTGCTGTTGGTGACAGACAAGTCCCTGAGCCGACTGTCCTTAGATGTCACATTTCAGCAGCATCATCTGTGGCTGGCTGTGGGAGGCAGGGTCATGTACAAAATGTGGGCCACCTGGTCACCAAAAATTGAGCATCGCAGAGTCCGTAAAAGGAAGGATGCGCAGGCACGGGGACTTTGGTGCGATTTTAGTTTGAATCTCCTTTTTCCTACTCATATTCCCTTATTTCCTTCACATCTTAAATATCTCATATGTGGTTTTAATCTTATTCTTTTGATCTGATCTTCTTTGATCCATTTAAGGCCACCATGATATCTGAATGCATTCTTAAATCTCCTAAGTATGTATAATCTTGAAAGGGTCTGGGGTCTGTAATGATTTTTAATGCCTGAGTAGTGTAACCCAAGGGAGGATGGATAACTTTCTACTCTTGATTTAATGTGTACCAGCTCACTGTGCAATTACTAGATGTTGTTATTCCCATTTATATGTATAGTCGGGGGGAAGGAAATGACTTTAGAAGCCCTAGATCCATCTTCCTTTGTGAGTCTCCCTCTCTCTCTGAGATCGATATGTGCATGTGCACAGGTGTGTGTGTGTACACAAAAGTCTATGTGGCATTGGGACTTCTTTAGTGGCCCAGTGGTTAAGACTGGGCTTCCAGTGCAGGGGCCCAAGCGTGACTTCTGGTTGTGGAAGTTCTGCATGTCTCAGTTCAGTTCAGTTCAGTTGCTCAGTCGTGTCCAACTCTTTGTGACCCCATGAATTGCAGCATGCCAGATCTCTCTGTCCATCACCAACTCCCAGAGTTTACCCAAACCCATGTCCATCGAGTCGGTGATGCCATCCAACCATCTCATCCTCTGTCATCCCCTTCTCCTCCTGCCCCTAATCCTACCCAGCATTAGGGTCTTTTCCAATGAGTCAACTCTTCCCATGAGGTGACCAAAGTATTGGAGTTTCAGCTTCAACATCAGCCGTTCCAATGAACATCCAGGATTGATCTCCTTTAGGATGGATTGATTGGATCTCCTTGCAGTCCAAGGGACTCTCAAGAGTCTTCTCCAACACCACATTCAAAAGCATCAATTCTGCGGCGCTCAGCTTTCTTCAGCATCCAACTCTCACATCCATACATGACCATTGGAAAAACCATAGCCTTGACTAGATGGACTTTTGTTGGCAAAATAATGTCTCTGTTTTTAAATATGCTATCTAAATTGGCCATAACCTTCCTTCCAAGGAGTAAGCGTCTTTTAATTTCATGGCTGCAATCACCATCAGCTGTGATTTTGGAGCCCAAAAAAATGAAGTCTGACACTGTTTCCACTGTTTCCCCATCTATTTGCCATGAAGTGATGGGACCAGATGCCATGATCTTAGTTTTCTGAACGTTGAGCTTTAAGCCAACTTTTTCACTCTCCTCTTTCACTTTGATCAAGAGGCTCTTTAGTTCTTCTTCACTTTCTGCCATAAGGGTGGTGTCATCTGCATATCTGAGGTTATTGATATTTCTCCTGGCAATCTTGATTCCAGCTTGTGTTTTTTCCAGCCCAGCGTTTCTCATGATGTACTCTGTATATAAGTTAAATAAGCAGGGTGACAGTATACAGCCTTGACGTACTCCTTTTCCTATTTGGAACCAGTCTGTTGTTCCATGTCCAGTTCTAACTGTTGCTTCCTGACCTGCATACAGGTTTCTCAAGAGACAGGTCAGATGGTCTGGTATTTCCATCTCTTTCAGAATTTTCTACAGTTTATTGTGATCCACACAGTCAAAGGCCTTGGCATAGTCAATAAAGCAGAAATAGATGCTTTTCTGGAGCTCTCTTGCTTTTTCGATGATCCAGCGGATGTTGGCAATTTGATCTCTGGTTCCTCTGCCTTTTCTAAAACCAGCTTGAACATCTGGAAGTTCACGGTTCATGCATTGCTGAAGCCTGGCTTGGAGAATTTTGAGCATTACTTTACTAGCGTGTGAGATGAGTACAATTGTGCGGTAGTTTGAGCATTCTTTGGCATTGCCTTTCTTTGGGATTGGAATGAAAACTGACCTTTTCCAGTCCTGTGGCCACTGCTGAGGTTTCCAAATTTGCTGGCATATCGAGTGCAGCACTTTCACAGCATCATCTTTCAGGATTTGAAATAGCATGTTTCAGGGGATGGCAAAAAAAAAAAAAAAAAAAATGTCTGTATGACATAGTGTTCATGCTTCCCCCTAGCAGCGCTGTCTCCTTCTGTCTGCTGGTCGTCTCTCTCTCTCCCCTGCCTCTTTATCTTGTTCTCCTTCCTCTTCCCACAGCCCCTGAGTCTGTTTTCTCTCTCGTTTAAGTGAGACATAGAAGTAAACTCAATGCTTTATACTGGTGCCACCACTTCTTGAGTGGGTGTAGAGACGAACACCTCCAGACTGGATTCCCGTGTGGTAGTGGACCTACAACTCAGTCATCCATCAACAGGTGAGAAGTAAAGACCTGCCAAAGGTCCAGATTGGAAGACGTTTTACAGGAAAGAATAACTGCCACCAAGTAATGCCTTTTCACGCAAAACTTAGTTACTGAAATGCATTATGTAAAATTCATGATGATGATGGACAAGCATTTTTTTTAGAAAGAGAGGCCAATGTGTAACAATGTCAAGAAATTCTAACATCTTTCTACAGGTAAGAAGCTTTCTCCTTAACATTTAACATAAATAGAACTAAGCACCCTGCTCTACGGGCTTCCCAGGTGGCGCTGGTGGTAAAGGGCCCACCTGCCAATGCAGGCGACTTAAGAGATGCAGGTTTGTTATCTGGGTTGCAAAGAGAGAGATGACCAGCAAACAGATGGAGATGGCGCTATCAAGGGGAAACAAGAATACTATGTCATATAGACTTTTTTTTTGCCAACTCACATCTCCCATATCTCCTGCACTGGCAGGTGGATTCTTTAGCACTGAACCACCGGGCTTCCCAGATCTATAAGTTTTGCTTACAAATTATAGAAAGAAAACAATCAGTTAATTTCTCTTACTCTCCCTGTTTCTGACCTAATCTTTTGGGCCTCAATGAGGGAGAGAGAGAAAGACAACCTTTAGCATAATCCAGGTGGTGCTAGTGGTAAAGAACCCAAATGCAGGGGACATAACCATGGGGTTGCAAAGAGTCTCCCACAACTGAGGTCTAGCATATACACACACACACATCTGAAAGAAAATCCTAGTATGATCCTTTCTCAGTCAACAAGTCATTCTATAACTATTGACTAATATCATCCAATTTCTCCCAGCCTCATAATTGATTTCATACCTTCACTTGACATGTACATATTATTAACTCGTTTCAAATGGCTTTAGTAGAACTCCAAAATCTCTTTTTAACTTGCTTCTTAAAGAAACTCATTCTTTAAGTAATATCAGACACTTCCCTCTCTTGTTCTAAAAACATTTTTAATATGCTTAAATAACTGACTTTTTAAACAATTCATTTGATTTTTAATTTTTATTTATTTATGGCTGTGCTGGGCCTCTACTGCTGCAGGCAGGCTTTCTCTAGTTGCCTCGAGTGGGAGCTTATCTCTAGTTGCGATGCGAAAACTTCTTATTGTGTCTTCTCTTGTGGAGCATGGGCTTTAGGGCTTCAGAAGGTGTGGCCTGTGGACTTGGTTGCTCTGCAGCATGTGGGATCTTCCCGGATCAGGAATTGAGCTCCTGCCTCCTGCATTGGCAGGCAGACTCTACCACTAAGCTACTTGGGAAGCCAATCATTTGATTTTTTTTAACAGACATTTATTGAGCCCCTGCTAGGGCTGAAAGTGAAAGTGAAAGTTGCTCAGTCGTGTCTGACTCTTTGCGACTCCAGGGACCATACGGTCCATGGAATTCTCCAGGCCAGAATACTGGGGTGGGTAGCCTTTCCCTTCTCCAGGGGATCTTCCCAACCCAGAGATGGAACCTAGGTCTCCTGCATAGCAGGCGGATTGTGTACCAGCTGAGCCACCAGGGAAGCCCCGATGGGGCTGATTACTAGGAATACAGCTGAATAAAACAGACAACAATCCTTGCCCTCATGGAGAGTAAATCCTCCTGAGGATTGAGGGGACAATAAACAAAGTAAGTAACAATTATGTACTGTGTTAAAGGTGAAGTGCTGTGGGAAAAATAAAGGCAGGCTGATAGGGAGTGGGAATATTAAGTAAAGTGACCAGGAAGGTGGAGTTCTTTGAAACTCTTTCATGTTTTCTATTCTTAACTTTAAAAGCAAAGAAATGTCCATTTATAATTCTCCCTCTATAAAAAGGTGAAATACTATTTTTAGCCTCTGTTGAATTTATACACCACTGATTAAGTATTTTTGTGCGGTTCTATCTTCTGCCAGAAGAAAAAATCCTAAACCAGAGTTCATGATTTGCTGATTGCAACTATATTAATTGATTGCTTTATAGCAACATTCCACTTTCTGAAGTAAATAGCAATCACTGGCAGCAGAAGACTTGTCTCTTAGAGTCGATGATCCCACAAAAAGAGAGCACGTACTCTAGAATATCTGGGCCCAGAAGCAACCTGGTGAAGCCACCTGATTTTAGTTATTTCAGGAAATGTAGAAGAAACTTACATGCATATATGTCAAACAACGGTACTAATTATCTATAAATATTTGGGTATTAGTATGGCATGTAATGGGCTTCCCTGGTGACTCAGTGGTAAAGAATCCACCTGTAATGCAAGAGATGTGAGAGATGCGGTTTTGATCCCTGCGTGGGAAAGATCCCCTGGAGAAGGAAATGGCAAACCACTTCAGTATTCTTGCCTGGAAAGTCCCATGAACAGAGGGACTTGGCAGGCTACAGTCCATAGGGTCACAAAGAGTCGGACATGACTGCATAACTGAGCATATACACAGATAGCAAGTAATTGACAGTTTTCCCACAAATGAAAATAGGCTTAATTTCTCAGTCTTGCTTTACCTGGATTCTCTTGGGCATCATTCTTACCAACCAAATAGTCACAGGGCCTCACTTAAGCTTCCAGTCAGCGAAACCAGTGGCTTTTAACCCTGGCTGTGAGTGGAATCACTTTTTAAAATTCCTAATGTATGGACCCCTGATTCTAATTAAATCAGAATCTCTGGGGGTGGAGCCCAGGCATCAGTATATATATAGATAGATATGTTATTTACATAGCTATGTATATGTGTGTATATATATATATATATAAATTCCAATTACACAAGAGGTTCTAATGCACAGTCTGGGTCAAGAACCTCTCCACTAACCTATCAGCCCCTAGCAGCCTCCTCCTCAGCACCTCGGAGGGTCTTCTAAGGTCTTTAGCTATTTATTATCTCCATAGAGACTCAGCTCTCACTTCACTTGCTCTTCCTTTCAACTACTTTCCTTCCTTTCCTTTCCCTCTTGTCCCCTTCATTTCTGCTTCAGCCTCAGGCCGGCCAACAGTACCTGGTGAGGTTGTTCGGCCCTGTTGATGGCCGGCACTGAGCTAGGTTTTCAGCTCTCTGATGCAAAACACACTGATCTAATTACCTGCAGATTGTCCACTCATCACTTCTGCAGCTGCTCCTGTGGTTCTGTCTCCACCCCCGCCAGCCTGGCTGCCCTCCACGGCTAGTGCTCCACTCAGAGCTGGCCCCCAAGGTGGAAAGCTTTGGCCCTCAGAATTCCTGTGGAATATGTACTGTCATAGCGTCTTAGGATGCTCTCAGAAGTGTTCATCATCTGGCCCCTGGTCTCTTTCCCACCTCACTTCCCTCGACCACCACAGTACCTCTCCTTACCCCCCATACACACACACACTTCCCCTTACGTTTTCACATCTCCCTAGATATGCCTGTTTGTTTCTTTAATTCAGAAACTTCCTTTCTCATTCTTCAGGCCCCTAACTCAATTCCTGCTCCTAAGAAGCCTTCTCTAACCCCCTTGATTACAGTGGTGTTCTCACTGTATCTGACGGCTTATGTGTTTATGCTCCTGGCTCTCCTCTAGACTAGAGGCAGAGGTTGGATCTTTATCTTCCACACAGAATAGCTTCTCAGGAAATGTTGGGTGGAAGAAAGACAGAATCAACTCATAGACTATGGATGGCAAACTCCAGCAAATCTGTGGACCACATCTGGCCCATTGTTTGTTTTTTTAACAACGATTTTACTGGAACACAGCCACATTTTTTGGTGTATGGATTGTATAAATCACCCATTTGTATGTATGTGTAAAGTTTTATTGAAACACAGCCAAGCTTATATTTATTGTCTTGTGGTTGCTTTAGTGCTGCTAGGGTGGACTTGAACAGTTGCAAAAGAAACCATATGGTCCCCAGAGCCTAAAGTGTTTACTATTTGGCCTTCCACAAACAACAAAAAAAAGCATGCTGACTCCTGATCTAAAAACCGCCTGAGAGATCTCCTATTGTAGTGTGCCCAGTAGAAAGATAAGGCAAACCATATAGGTAATTTTAAATTTCCTAGTAACTACATTTTAAAAAGGAAAAGAAACAGACAAAAATAATTTTAGTAATATATCTCGTTTAATCCCAAATATTAAAAATATTATTATTTCAACATGTAATTAATATAACAGTGATGTAATGAGATACTTTACATTTTTATAGTACTAAGTCTTTGAAATTATACAGATATTTTATACTTACAGATCATTTTAATTTGAACTTGTGCTCTGTAACCACATCTGTAGCTAATGACTATCTTATTGTACAATTCTAGGTCAAAGCCATCAGTTTATAGTTGAAGAAATTGGTCCAGAGAAGTTAATAGTTTAAAGTCACGTAGTGGAAGAATCAGCTAAACCCAGCTCTCCTTATTCCTAGGCAGGTGGTCCTTTCGCACCATACTGCTTTCAGTCTTGTTGTTTGTTTACTAGAGAGCTATGATAAGATGATCTGGTTTCTAATTTGGTACAAGCTTTAATAAGTCGTGTGACTTTGGGATAGTTTTGAACTTCCCAGGGTTTTCATTTCCTCATCTCTAAAAGCCTTGGACTGAGTGATTTTTAAGTTCTAATTTTACGTGATCATCAAACATGTTGGTTTGAAAACCAGAATACACTGCAGTCATTTTGCCCAAGAATTCTGTTTCCAAGAAGCTCTATGCAGATATGAACTCAAGACCATGTAGGTTGTCACCATAACTTGAAGTCTTTAGACGCCAGGATTTTAGATAATTCATCCGTTCAAATTTACCTGTCAGTAATCAGAAACAAGCCTAAAGCCTGATACACTTTGCACAGAGTCCCTCACAACATCAATGTTATGTTCTCAAGAAATTTTGGAGATGAGCCAAGAAGGCTGTTGCTGAGCAGTGAAAAAGCGAAGACGGGACTGGTGTTAGGGCCCATTTGGGACGGCAGAAAGATTTCCTTTCTCTGCTAACCAACACCCGAGTCTGTCACCGACGACGGGAGGGCAGGGCAGTAAGGAAACGGATCTGGTATAAAATATATGAGAAATTAGAGACCTGTGACCATGATTGGAAAATCAAATATTATTTTGCAATATCAAATTTTATAACAGAATCAATAGTATTAAATTTGTACTCCAAATCACAAAAGAAACAAAACGATGTAGGAGAAAGTTTTAGAAATGGAAGCAGACAGGAACCAAAGAGAAAACATATCTTTTTTATAAGTTTGCCTGAAATGAGTGGTGTTTGCTTTTAAACTTATTCACATCTTGTCCCTCCCTCACAACAGAAAAATCTTTCTTTCCTTCCCTCTGGAAGGAGAAGTGGAGAAGATTGTAGTAGAGGGCAAAATATACGTGTGTCCTTTGGGGTTAGACAGACCGTGGTATGAGCCCCAGATCCTCCTTTCAAAAATGCTGCTGCTGCTGCTGCTAAGTCATGTCAGTCGTGTCCGACTCTATGCGACCCCATAGACGGCAGCTCACCAGGCTCCCCCGTCCCTGGGATTCTCCAGGCAAGAACACTGGAGTGGGTTGCCATTTCCTTCTCCAATGCATGAAAGTGAAAAGTGAAAGTGAAGTCGCTCAGTTGTGTCCGACCCTTAGCAACCCCATGGACTGCAGCCTATCAGGCTCCTCCGTCCATGGGATTTTCCAGACAAGAGTACTGGAGTGGGGTGCCATTGTGATGGGACCTTAAAAATTATATGGCCTTGGCACAAGTTTGTGCCTTAATTTCCTCCTCTGTAAAATAGGTATAATAATAGTGCTTACTACATGGGACTGAAGATTAAATGAGGCAATATGGAAAAAGGTTTTAGCACAATGAGTATCATATATTAAGTGCTCAGTTAATCCTAGCTACTATTCTCATTCTGGCAATAGGATTCAAAAAGCAGAAAGGAACTACCAGTGTGCTATGCTATACCTGCAAGTAGCTGTTGGTGCCTCACGGCTGCTGTGCTGCATTTATCACACACACACACACATATGTATATAGGCTGTGCTGGGTATCCGTTGCTACGTGTGGGCTTCCTCTAGTTGCAGTGAGTAGGGGCTACTCTTCCTCTTGCTGTGGAGTAAGGACTCTAGAGGATGCAGGCTCAGTAGCTGCAGGACACCGGCTTCTCTAGCTGCCTCAAGTGGGCTTAGTTGCCCTGCGGCTTGTGGGATCTTAGTTCCCCAACCAGGGATCGAACTTCGTCTCGTCCCCTGCATCAGAAGGCAGATTCTTAACTATTGGACCACTGGGGAAGTCCCTTGGTTGTCCATATTAAATTGTGTGCAGAGAAAGTGATGTAGTCTGGTAGTCCCACTGAGCCCTGTGTTATTAATGTGTCAAGGTCAATGACTGGGCAGCAGGACACAGTGCCCGGAAATCTCACTGGGTGTTTTGCTTTTGTTACCTGCTAGGTAAGTTTGTCAGAATTCTAATGCTGAGCTCTGCTTCTTTATGGCAGTGTTTCATTTTGATATGCTTGTGTTTTATTAGCTGACTTTAAAATGGTTTGGTTAAACTTCCTTCTCTCTGGGGGGAGAAAAAAATATATATATATATATATACGGTGTGTGTGTGTGAGAGTTTAAGTGGCTTCAGGCTTACTTCCCATATTGGGAAACTTGCCCTTCAGTACCAGGAGAGTTTATAAAACAGTCCTTCAGCATTTGCGCAGCCAGCAGAGAAGAGGTGGATTCCCTTCCCAGCTGACTCATTGATCATGTTTTCTGCTGAATGGATTCAACTCAACAAATTTGGAATCATTGGTCAGAGACCAAGGTGAAAGCCCTGGGTGTTCTTTCCTGGGACTTTTATCAAGGAAAATTCAGCCCCTTAGATAGAATAGCAGGTTGGTTTTGAACCAATCATCAGCTACAGTAATTATCATCCCTGTTTTAGCAAACTGAAGGACTGTGAGGTTAAGTAACTTGCCACACACACGTTACTCACACAGCAAGTAAAAGGCAGACCCTGAGATCAACATTTGGCAGTCTGGCACCAGAGTCTGTGCCTTTATTTCCCTCTTTCACCTGTCTACAAGTTAGGAGGTGCCTTTTTATTTTGACCAATTGTTTCGATAGAACTTTCAAATATGCAGATTTAAAAGTCTCTTTTGTTGAATCAAAATGACTTACAATAATTGATTTTAATGCTAAGGTGATTTGTACTCTTTAAAAAATTTTAAATTTATTATTAGTTCCTTCAAAAATTATTATAGAATTATAATATATTTTATTTTGCGACTAAACAATGAGACAGATGGTAGGAGGTACACTTTTCCTCCCCTTATCTTCATGTTGTACCCCTATTCACCCCTAAAAACCCAGGAGTTCACCACTTCCTTTGCTACTCCTACAACAATACATATATTTATAACGGCACTCATCACTTTGCATTGTGGTTATTTGAGTATCTCGTTTATGACCCCTGCTCAGCAGGACAGGATCTGTATTTTTCTTCATGTGTGCACTTGTGTAATAAAGTCAACAAAGAACAAACGTTCATTGAACTGTATTTGAGGAAAACATTTGAATAGATTTCTTTTATGTGAAATGCCTTTTTTGGCTCATCAGGTAAATTTAATATGAGAGAAATTTCTGGAGTTACATGAACAATGATTTTCTTATAAGACTTCTCTTATTTGAAATACTGCATGTGAAAAAATAGAGTAACTTACCTGCATTTATTCTAAAGAACTGTAGTCTTTGCATTGTGGCATATTTGTAACCCATTCTTCTAACACTAATAATCATGTGGCGATTCATGTTTATTTACTGTTCACTCTAAAATCTTTTTGACTCAAAGTTATTAAGAGTTACATGAGATCAACTCAGAATCAACAAATGTATCCTTGCTTTTTTATTTTGTTTTCTACACACTGTCATTCCTCATTATAATTCTGTGAAGTGAATGTCACTGTACACAGTATAAAATGTTTTGCATATATATAAACACCAGAGCCTAGGAGTACTGTGTTGTAGCTCAATTATACACGTAGAAGCAAGTACATTTATGCAACATAATGTAAACAGTTCACTGTTTTTTGCCAGAATAAAAGCAAAGTAATTATGTTGAATAGTCTTTGATTAAAATCAGTTGAAAGCCAATATAGCTCTATCATATTATGTTGTAACTCACCTAGCAGTCGATTTCTTCAGCTTTTCAAATCCACCAATTTATGTAATTTTAGCTGTTAAAATGTTACTTATTTAGCTTGAATTAAAGCAAAACTTAAGCTGATGCTATCTATTGACTTGTTTCTTAAGTAACTGTATTTTAAATTAAAGTTTGAAGCTTCTTTATGCCATTCTAAGATGATTAGATGTTATTTCACATGTTTAAATTATAAACATATTGGTGTTTACAATATTTTTTATTACAAGCAGTATGGATCCTGGATCTCAGATTTCCTAGGAGGCTTCTAGGAACTTGTGTTAAATACTTATTAGAGGATATGAGCTTTCATTTTCTATTTTAATCTTTATTCTTTTAGAAAGAAATATTATTTAATTCCCCAATATTTACATTTTCATACGATAATTCGGAGGAGACAGTGAATTTATGGAACCTAACTTCCAAATTCCAAAAGATATTTTATATTGTGAATCTTTGCCTATAATGAAAGTCTATTGAACCAGCTGAAGCAGTCACAGGATACCAAAAGAACAATTTCCTCTCTTACACTACATTTATAACTAGTTTTGAAGATTTCTAAGGGTCAATCTAGAACCAAACTATTTTTGCAAATAGTCTTGAAGAAATTTTCCCCTCATGTGCATGCCTTGATGTGTAAAAGGAAACCGTAACTTTTGTGAAGTCATCTTGCTTTTCAAAAGTATGTTTGTGTTTAAGTGTGTGGCTTGCCCAGTTTAAAAGCCACGATGGGAAAATTATTTGATGGTGTGCAACCACACCAACTTCACAGGCTGAGATTTTATTGTTTTGTGTGTCTGCATGAGATTTGTTGTGCATATTGCTAAATATCCAGAAAATTTTTAATAGCAATCATGCTTTTCTCTATATTCAGCCATCAACCAGGCATTTTAACGGGTGTGGGAATGGACAAACAAAGGAAATGTAATCTTTCGTCTCCGAAGTGACTGAGTCTTTTAAATGTCTCCCCTAGCAAGCAGTTCACACTTGGTGCTTTGCTCCTGAGGGCAAACAGCAAAGCTAACTTTGGTCACTACCAGTGCTTCCTATTGTGCAAGTCCAAGTTGACCCTGTTCAACTTATGTTCAAGCCATTTGTGCTGGTTTCTCTCTGGGGCTTAGAGTGCATTCAACAGACCTGTGGACCTTTAATTTATTGGTCACAAACAAAACCTAAAACTCTTCCAAGAAGATAAAACTCATCTTTGTTTCAGCTTATGTTAGCAGGAAAAGATGTTTCAGATTCATGGAGACTTTGGAGCTTATTTCGAACTTATTGCCTGGTGCCTTCAAGCAGTGGGATCAATATGTTGAGATTTTTTTTTCCAAAGCCCCATAATTCCAAATTGGCCTCAACAAGTGGAATTAAACTCTATTTGGCATTAGCAATTCAAACCTTCAATATTTCTTTCAATATATGATTGAAAGTCAATCATACCTGCTCATCAATGTATTTAGGTTTTGTTTGAAGCACAGGTGTTTTATTCATTTGTAAAAGCCTTGACTGTTTATGCTCATGAAAAGAGAATAAGCTCATTATAAAAAGAAGTCCAAACGTTATGAAATTGTTGTAGAAAGTCAAGCTTTTGTAATATGGAGAGCCATTATAAACAGAGGAGTAGCAGGTATTCCGCCAGAATGGTTTCCTGTTTACTAGCATGTATTATTGTACAGAGACTTTTTCCCCAGTAATACCTTGACAACTATATAGCTCTTGAAACATACTAATCATACAATACACACTGTTTTTCACATTATGTTTCTTATTAATAGCTCCTGGATATCTTTCCATGTTAGTACTTACAAAGTCTACTTCATTCTTCTCTTCGGCATTCCACGATACAAATGTCCGATAACTCATGCAAACAAATCCATAATGATGGACACAGGGGTTGTTTCTAGCTTGGTTTTGTTTGTTTGGTTGTTTTGCCACACCAGTGTCGCAGTAAATATCCTTTTAAACATATCTGTATACATTCAGAACACAGTATTTTAAGGCATTACAAAGAGATAAATAATTTTACTTTCATGCATGTATTTCATTCTGGTGGGCACTTCAGATTATTGTTATCAGTATACCAAACTTGTAATAAATAACATTTCAAAAATGTAATTCAGTATACCTAGTTCCAAAGAATAAGCACATTTTTCTAAAATTTGAAAATATTGACCTATGAGTGACCTTCCAATACATTTTTTTTTGATTCATTGATGATAGTAATAATGTTTTCTTGAGCATTTTATAACTTCAGTTTACAAACCACCTTCACATAATTATCTCATCTGATTTCACATCAATGTGATATGTGCAGTGAAGGTTTATGGGAGGAAATGGCACAGACCTGGAATTTTTCACTGCCTGAAATAGTCATATAGAGTGTCAGTCCTTTGTTCTGCTAACTCAAGGAATCAAGGCCACTGTCATAATAAGTGTTATATCATAGAGTTAGTCACTCAGTCATGTTTGACTCTTTGCAATCCCATGGACTGTAGCCCACCAGTCTCCTCTGTCCATGGGATTCTCCAGGCAAGAATACTGGAATGGGCTGTCATGCCCTTCTCCAGGGGATCTTCCTGACCCAAGGATGTAACACGAGTGTCCTGTATTGCAGGCAGATTCTTTACCATCTGAGCCACCAGGGAATACTGTTAACTTAATGTGAAAAAACACTTAGGTATCACTTCAATAACTGGTGTTGCTAATTTACCATCCAGTTTTCAGGCATTTTTATTTAATTGTCTGATATCCAGAGATTAGACTCACCAGGAGTTGATTAGCTAAGTGCTCCAATAATTGCTACTCCAGAACCAAGAATTTAAAAGACATTTATGCAGCCTTTGTTAAAGATAGATGAGTCTCAGTGCTACTGTACCTCATTTGAAATCGGGAGAACTGAGAGTAAAGGGAGAAAAGGAAAGTCTGTAGAATGCAGCAGCAATCAGACAGTGTTGCTGAAACTCGGAAATTCTATTCTCCACTGCTTATCTCTTCTGTATGTTTATGACCCTTCCTTTATCCAGAATCTATCAGCATGGGCTGGCAGTAAATGGTGGCACTTTTCTGGTTTCCCACACTCCTTGTGGCAGCAGGCTCCTCTGCAGGGAAAGGAAATATTGCTATGTTGCCTCCAGCTTTGGGAAAGGAAGCAATCTTGAATGGCTATTGTTGCAGTAGCTACAAATGTATGTGGCCTCCTTAGTGGACCTATCCCCACCCTTAACATAGCTGAGAATGTACTTCTGAACTTCTGAACTTCCTACATCTACTGTAACATGCACAGGACCTCAAAAGCGGCTTCCAGGTCTGCAATCTTATGAGATCATGTCCACCCCAAGCCCTGACAGTTGAAAGAATGGCTGCTGGGATGAGCACATACACACTACTATATGGAGAACAGATAATCGTGTATCTGGGTATAGTACAGGGAACTCTATCCAATACTCTGTAATAACCCATATGAGAAAAAGAATCTGAAAAAGAATAGATATGTGTATAACTGAATCATTTTACTGTACAGCAGAAACTAACACAACATTGTAAATCAACTATATTTCAACAAAGATTTTTTTAAAAATCACACTGCTGTTAATGCTTTGAAATTCCACTGTTCTGTTCTCATCAGCATGATTGTAGGAAGTTGATCTGCCTCTGTTTCACTTGTCCAGCATTACTTTGTACTTCTCAAAGTACACTTGACTGTCAAGTTAGGATGTTTTTTTTTCTTGTCCAGTGTGTAATACCTAGTACATTTCCACTGTTCTGCCCAACTTTATGTTTTTTCCTCTCTCCTACAAGTCTTTCTCCTCTCTCACCTAACCGAATTCTAACTGAATTTGAAAACAAGCCCCCAAGTTCTGATAATCCCTTTCCTGCTGTGTTAAGAGAACCCACTGATGTCTGTACACAGAGAAACTCAACACCTATCTGCACATTCTGTCTTTCCCCTCCCAAGCTGTTGTTGAACTATCAAGTTTGTACTCTTGACATTCAAGCTCTTAAAATAGTAACCTGTTTATTGGATTGCAATAATCATATTAGACACCAAAGTACAGTGTATACTTTCCCATTCTCCCACCTGTGGGGCCTTCTCTCTGAACCAACTCAGGAGATACACTAATGAGCAAAGCTGGGTTTTAGTGTAGACCTCCGGACCTATCAGAGGAGTCCCACTGAAATTCAGAGTCAGCTGCAGTGGATCAATTTCTTACTCAATTAGTGTATGGGAAGAGTGGACAGTTTCAAACCGATCAGTATTAAGTACCCTACAATTTTCTTACTTGACTAACAAATTTCTCTTGTATACATAAGAATGACCTCGTGGCCCTCATGGTGTTTATACAGCAGGTACCTCTGAACACACTTCACTTACTCAGGATATTTCATGCATGAATATTCCATGGCTAGTTAAAATTCCACTAATAAATATGGTAATGGTAACCCTATATGTGAGACAGAATAAGAGACACAGATGCATAGAACAGTCCTGTGGACTCTGAGGGAGAAGGTGAGGGTTGGACGTTCTGGGACAATAACATTGAAACATGTATATTGTCATATGTGAAGCAGAACACCATTCCATGTTCTATGCATCGGACGGATGCTCAGGGATGGAGCGTTGGGATGACACTGAGGGATGGGAGGGGGAGGGAGGTGGGAGGAGGGTTTGGGAGGGGGAGCACATGTGAATCCATGGCTGATTCATGTCGATGTATGGCAAAAACTACTACAATATTGTAAAGTAATTAGCCCCCAACTAAAATAAAGAAAAAAAAAAAATTCCACTAATACTTTCTCATTCAGAATAATATCCTTTATCAGTCTAATAAAATGTCCTAATGAGGTGGATGAACCTAGAGCCTATTGTACAAAGTGAAATAAGTCAGAAAGAGAAAGACAAATATTGTACATTAATGCATGTATGGAAACTAGAAAGACAGTACTGATGAACCCGTTTTCAAGGCAGCAATGGAGACGCAGACAGAGAGAACAGACTTGTGGACACAGTAGGGGAAGAAGAGGGTGAGACGAATTGAGAATAGCAGGGAAACATGTACATTACCATGTGTAAAATAGATAGCCAGTGGGCATTCGCTCTGTGACACAGGGAGCTCAACCCAGTGCTCTGTGACAATCTAAAGGGGTGGGGTAGGGTGGGGCTTGGGAGGGAGGTGCAAGAGGGAGGGGACATATGTATACCTATGCCTGATTCATGGTGATGTGATAGCAGAAACCAGCACAATATTGTAAATCAATTATTCTCCAATGAATATTTTTTTTAATGCTTTCAAAGCAGAAAATTAAAAAGTACAAGAAGTATGGCATGTCGGGAGGGTGAGCATTTCCTGTGATAATTTTATCTTGTGTCTCCATACTAGTCTTATGAACTATCTAATTTAAAATTTCAAGTCCTGTGTTACAAGTTAATTGTTTAATATATTGACCACAGACATTCTAACTAGATTATAAACTTCTCAAGGATAAGAATCATATCACCAATGACTCTGGTACCCCTCATAGCACTTAATATAATCCTGAGCATATTGAGATGTTCAATACATATTCATTGAAGTCAATGTCATCTTTAGATTTCAGTGCTTAAATTCCAAATCAATGGGTATTAGGTGAGAGATGGTGAATCAGCTGGGGTCCTAGGGAAAAAATAAAATCACACTAGGTAGTTCAAATGAAGAGACTTTAATGAAAAGACTACTCAAAGATATACAGGTAAGGATAGAATTCTCTGGTGGTTAAGAATCTATGCTCCCAGTGCAAAGGGTACAGGTTTGACCCCTGGTCAGGGAACTAAGATCCCACGTGGCATGGCCTAAAAATAGACTTGAAAATTAAAAACAAACCAACAACAAAAAAACAAAGATATATAGGCAAGGATAAGAAAAGAAGTAAAGTATGATGAGGCACCTGCAGTCAACCACAGAGAATGAGCCATTTTCTCCCTAGGGATGAAGAAGCAAAGAAAGGAAGTAGAGTTAGCAGAACCTAGTGAGAAGCAGAGCTGGGAAAAAAAGACCAGTCTGGCAGAAAATGTGATTGAGGAGTGATGAGCAAGAGGTGGGAAAAATACAGCAGGAGGCAGGAAAAAATACCCCACTTTCCACCCTCAAATCTCCTATGTGTTCCATCTCATAAGGAGTCATGGAAATATAGTCAGCAAATTTCAATTTGCTGGGCAGGGCAGAGAACAGTGGCGAAAGTTTTGTGTGGCAAAGACTCTGGCAGGATTGGGAGGGTGTGGTTAAGAGGGCAGTTATGCTAAATAATCCCCATAGAAAGTTCTCATTATACATGGAAATAGGAAAAATGTTGAGTTATTATGTAAAGAATAAGGGAAGCTGAGAAATCTAAAAATTATCTGGGGAAAAACTAAGTCCTGATGTTAATTTTCTTCACTGGATCACTCTGAATACAATCTAAATAGAGAATAAACACTCTGTTACATTCAAACTTTCAATTAGAGCAGTTTCAAGTCGACCAATGAATGCATATATCCATCACTCATAACAATGAATAAAATTCATTTGCCTATCGAACTGCCATCACACTCAAAAGTACCACTTAACGAGCGCCTCTGGGTTTTTTTCTGAATGTTGAGCTTTAGGAGAAACAGTGGAAACAGTGTCAGACTTTATTTTTCTGGGCTCCAAAATCACTGCAGATGGTGACTGCAGCCATGAAATTAAAAGACGATTACTCCTTGGAAGGAAAGTTATGACCAACCTAGACAGCATATTGAAAAGCAGAGATATTACTTTGCCAACAAAGGTCCGTCTAGTCAAGGCTATGGTTTTTCCAGTGGTCATGTATGGACGTGAGAGTTGGACTGTGAAGAAAGCTGAGTGCTGAAGAATTGATGCTTTTGAACTGTGGTGTTGGAGAAGACTCTTGAGAGTCCCTTGGACTGCAAGGAGATCCAACCAGTCCATCTTAAAAGAGATCAGTCCTGGGTGTTCATTGGAAAGACTGATGTTGAAGCTGAAACTCCAATACTTTGGCCACCTCATGCAAAGAGTTGACTCATTGGAAAAGACCCTGATGCTGGGAAGGATTGGGGGCAGGAAGAGAAGAGGAGGACAGAGGATGAGATGGTTGGATGGCATCACCGACTCGATGGACATGAGTTTGGTAAAGTCCGGGAGCTGGTGATGGACAGGGAGGCCTGGCGTGCTGCGATTCATGGGGTCACAAAGAGTCGGACATGACTGAGTGACTGAACTGAACTGAACTGGGTTTTTTAGGGAGGTAGCTGTGAAGTAAAATAATAGAACACACATGATCCTCCTGTGTGGACGAGTTATTATGAATAGTATCAAACTGTTCTCTTTAAATTTATGAGAGTCACACTTTACCATTTTTTCCTTTTGTTTGGTGCCTACCCACGACTACATAGGGTTAATGAATATTTGCATAAATAGAATGATAGAACATTAAAGGTCTTGTAATCTATGAACACTTTTAATAGATAAAGAAACAGGCTCCCACAAGTCACTGCCCTTGACCAAATAGTTGGTTGCAGCAGAACCAGCTTGGAATGCAGATTGTCAACATTCTAATCTGGCCATAGTTCTAGAAATGCTTGATTTAGCTCCAATTAAATGGCAAAAGAGAATAACGGTTAAGGGCAAAGGTTTGGAATTATGTAGATTTGTGTTTAAATGTAGCTGGGCTGTAGGCAAATAACAAATAAATTCCTACTTAACTTCTGTTTCATCTTCTATAAAGCTGGGGTGAATATCCACCCTGTTAGAGTTGTTGTGGATGGACTAAAAAATATAAAATGTTCAGTACAATGGTTGGCATTAGTACATGTCCAATAAATAAAAGCTATTCTACAGTAGCTTTCTTTGAAAATCAGTTGATAATTATTTATAGATGATGATCAATAAGAATTGGAGAAGCACTGTTCAGGGAATTCTAAACCAAGAAAAGAAACTTAAAGTCAATCAGAAGAAGTAAAGTGGAAAATAAGGGAAATTTCTTAATTGGAGTGGAAATGAATGCAACAGACAGTCCTAACAGTAAATGATGTGGTTTTCTTTTTTCTCCTTCATCTTTACTAAGGAAACATGTCCAAGACTCCCACTTTAAAATTTTTTTTTATTAATAGGCTTTATTTTTTAGAGGCGTTTATTTTGAATTCACAGAGATTAGTACTATTGGACTGACTGAAAAGTTGAAAATAATTGAAAAGCATAAAGCACTGCACAGATACAAGTGGTATTATTCTTATGAATAAAAATTGAGGTGCCCAAGACCTAGTTAACTCACCAAAAAGAAATGAATCAACGGAACTTGATCTACTTAGCTTTTAAAGAACATCAAGGGTTAAATGGTGCAACTGCTGGCAGAATTGTGTACCCTGATAGCAAACTTTTCCGAGGACTGATGGATTGCCTATCTGAATTCTATCTAAATGAAGAATTGCAGGCATAGCTGTGGAAACTTATCGATACTATCACACCACACTGGATAAACCAGTTGAAACTGTAATTAAATGATAGGCCCAATGAAAAATGTATAAACAATCTACTGTGGAAAAGGCAGCATAACTTGTAAGGGAAATTCACAAAGAAATATTATCAGGTCTTGAGTGAAGTAAAGACTATTGTGCCAAAGGGAAAACTAGTGGGTACGATTTATAATTATAAGGTTTCCCCCAAATACTTAAATGCAAAGACATTTCCTACTATCTAAGAAGAAATTTTGATGAGGTCAACATTGCATTGGCACTACTTTAAAAATAAAATAAGGATAGGGACCAGGTTTAAAATGAGTAAACAGTATATGAATCAGTAAACATGTCTTAAGGTGGAAAAGCATAAACTGCAGGGTTTCAGAGATGCCTCTGTGCTGAGGAAAACCTGTTTGAAATTTGTCTAACCAATTTGGAAGACAGAATATCAGGTTCATAGATGATACTAAGTTCCTTCAAGTAGAAAATATAATAACTATGGGAGAAATGATAGGAAAAACCTAAGAGTTTGCATAAGTAGGCAGAAAGGAAGAAACTCTCATTCTATACACTTCACATCCAGAAGTGTTGACCCCCTTTTTAGAGGGGCAGGTCTCAGGGAGATGCTGATAGTTAAGGAAACGTCACTGACTAGAGTGGAGAAGGAAATGGCAACCCACTCCAATACTCTTGCCTGGAAAATCCCATGGACGGAGGAGCCTGGTAGGCTACAGTTCATTGGGTCGTGAAGAGTCCAACAGGACTGAGCGACTTCACTTTCACGCATTGGAGAAGGAAATGGCAACCCACTCCAGTGTTCTTGCCTGGAGAATCCCAGGGACGGAGGAGCCTGGTGGGCTGCCATCTATGGGGTCGCACAGAGTCGGACACGACTGCAGCGACTTAGCAGCAGCAGCAGCTGCAGCATGCATTAGAGCTACAGTCCCAGAGTTCACCCTAAAGTAGATACTGGGTGAAGGGTAGAGGTGGACCACTTTCTCTCTGGCTCCCAACTGTGGGATGGTCTGTCATTCCAGAGAAGTCTTCTTGAATGAGAAATGCAGAAGAACAATGAAGAGAGACTTTCCCCTTAAGGAAAAATGTTTTGTGGAAGTTTAGCTAAAAATTGTAATAGGTACCCCCATGTGCCTGTGCTCACTCAGTTGTGTCCGACTCTTTGAGACCCCATGGACTGTAGCCCTCCAGGCTCCTCTGTCCATGGGATTCTCCAGGCAAGAACACTGGAGTGGGTTGCTATCCCCTCCTCCAGGGGATCTTCCTGATCCAGGCATCAAACCAATGTCTCTTGTGTCTCCTGCACAGGCAGGTGGATTCTTTAGCACTAGCGCCCCCTGGGAAGCCCAATGTGCTCTTAAGGGCTCAGTTAACTCATGCAGCAACCTTTGAGGTCAATTTTGAGATCTTCAAAACCCTTTGAAGTTTGACATGAGCCTTTGTGCAAAAGAAGGCGTTATTTAAACGCTAGGAGTTTACTCTGGCACCTATGTGATAAGTCCACAGGTCAGCGACAAGCTGCAGACCAGTTCAAGGATGGAAGAGACTTCGGTGTAGCAGTTCAGAAGGATTTGGAGATCACTGGGCAAAGCAGAAAACATTTTGTATTTGTATGTTAGATTCTCTGTTTTTGCTTTCCTTTTACACTTGATAAGATCACAGAGTTGTCCTAGAATGCCTCTGTGTAAAACTCTCAAAGGTTTTGGATGCTTTAAAGGAAAGGAATGCATTTTAGAAACAACTTTGAAGTCAGTTTCTCTAATTCTTACATAGTCTAATGTTGCTTTTCCATTTATACAGTTCCTCTTATGCAGCTGATTATAAAAGGAGTAGGAAGAATGCAATTAATTTTCATGCCAGTGAAAGAAGCAAAAAACTGACAGTTGTCTTTCATACAAAAAAAAATTAAATTTACTAAAGCATTTGCAAGGTACCAGGGTTTTATACTTCATTTAATTATTACAGCAAGCTCTTGAGGGATTACTATTCACATTTTAGAGACTAGAAAATTGAGGCCCAGAGATATTCAATAACTTATCCAGGCTATCTGGCAGGGCCAAGAAGACTCAAAGTCTGTTTGATTCTAAAGTCCAAACAAATTTGTTTTGTGGTGCCCACTCTATTGCATTTTTGAGTAGGCTGTAAATCTTTTTAAAACCAATAAAAATATAATTTCAGCATGTTTTAAAAGCAATCTCTCATGTCACTGAATTCTCAAGTGATTTCTCTTTCTTCTACATATAGTGCAAAGAGAATTCTGATGAAAATAATTTTATAGTTAAGTATAATATTTTTTCTAATTACAAAAAGTAATATATGATGACTTAACTGAATTTAGAATATGTATAAAGGTATAAGGGCTTCCCATATGGTGCTAGTGGTAAAGAATCCACCTGCCAATGCACTAGACATGTGTTCAATCCCTGGGTCAGGAAGTTCTCCTGGAGCAGGAAATGTCAACATGCTCCAGTATTCTTGCCTAGAAAATTCCCTGGACAGGGGAGCCTGGTGGGCTACAGTCCATGGGGTTACAAAGAGTTGGACACATTTGAGTGACTTAGCACACACACACATAAAGGTATGAAGAAAAAAGTATCCAGAATCCCACAGATAAAACATGATGAGCATCTAATGTTCTTCCTTTAAATGTATATGAGAACAAAATGTGAATTGTGGATTACTTGGAAGCTGTTTGAAGAATTTAAAATTATATATATGTACATTTTAAATATACATATATCTATTTTGTATACGTATATACTCATTTAAGATATCCATTGAAAATTTCAAATACTTTCTCTAAAGTTAATTCCATTTTTCTATAAGGTGACTATGAGATGTTAAGACTTTAAGCAAAAATTTGGCCAATTTGTCTAGATGATAATTGAAAACACATTAATGTGATTTTTACACAGTAGAAAATTTGAATTTTTGCATGTTTTTATCTTATTTTTTTCTGTTTACAAAGATAACATATATGTAAATGTATAGTATAATGTATAATATATAATATATATCATATGCAATATGTAATAAATACAAATGAAACGACACATAAAGAGATTAAAAACAGCTAATATTTGTTGAGTGCTTTCTATATGCCAGGCACTATTCTAAGGGCTTTGTTTATATTAACTCATTTAATCCTCACAATCATGCTATAAAGTAGGGACTATTATTTACTGCTTTTATTTTACAAATGAGAATCTTGGGCATCAAGAGGCTAAGTAATTTGCTTGAAGTCTTGGTTTACTAGGAAAACAATCATGGCAAACTGCATGGTTTTAATTTGTTCATTGAGTTTTCTCATGAGAAAACAAACCTGATGAATTAGAGCCTTGCCATGCATATATTATAGCTTTGTTTTAGGAAAGAAAAGGATCAAGTTCCACACAATGCTCTTTAGATGAAGAAGGTAAAGGGAGGGTGGATGCACACCAGGAGAATCTGGATATGAACCTTGGGACTCAGGGGAAAGGTCGTGGGTCACTAGGACATGCAGCTGCTAAACAACAGAGCTGAGACTCAAACCCAGACAGAAGATTCCCGGAGTCCACATCTCATCAATTGCCTCTACAAAGTTTGAGAAGAAAGCTATTAAGAAGAAAGCCAGGATTAATTAACTCATTGACCAACTAATTGGATCAATCTGAAGTCTCTCTCTCCTCCCCAGAGATTGGGGCCGATATCACCTGGCTCAAAGCCCCAGCCCTCTAATTATATGGTTGGTTTTTCTGGCATGACAAGTTCCTGCCCCACGTCATTACATTAGCAAAAAACTCAGGTATAGTCCAAAATATCCACCATGAATATCAAAGATACTTCTATGCCTTGGGAAATTCCAAGGATTTAGAGTTTACCTCCTAGAAACCAGAAATAAAAATGTCAGCCAAAATCCTTTATTATATAATACCACCCCTCTTAGCATATCACTGCAGGCTGTCAAACTACTTCGCTGCAGCATGGAATCAGCTCCTCAGTAACAGTGTGTCCCACAGCTCATGGCTCAGCCCCTTTTGTTTCTGTGTTGTCCTGTGGGACAAGGAACATGAGGAGCTGACAGCTTTGCAGTGACAATGAGTGACATCAGAGAAGAGGAAGAGTTTTCTGAAGGAGACAGTGTAGAGAAGCTAACGGTGGAGGATGACTCTGATGTGAGCTCAGACTTAAGAAGTCATAAAATCTTTGAATAAAAAATCACTTTATGATTGCTACATCCAAACTCCTACCTGATATTTAATATAAGCATCATCCCAACAATTGGTCAAATAGCCAGGTTATGCTGTAATAGACATGGCGAGGAAGAATAAGCCAATTATTCTTAGGGCAACCAATTTTACTGATATAAATCTGATTGTTTTTAAACTATTTCTCATAGTGAGCCAACATTTACCTTTTAATAAATCTTACCATTGATTTTTTTACTACCTCATGGAACACAGTTTTGTCTAGGCTGCGTAGCATGTGAGATCCTCATTCCACAATCAGGGATCGAACCCATACCCCTTAAGTGGAAGACCATAGTCCCAACCACTGGACAGCCAGGGAATTCCGTCCTACGGAACACACACTCACACAGCCATCCCCTGGGGTTTGGGACAGACATGCTATGAAGTCAGCCATCATGTCTCTCCTTGCTTTTGTCTTCAGCAAATTAAACATCTGCCTTCACCCACACCTCACGGGGCCTTGTCTTAGTTCTCACCACCTTTAATATCTTGCTATCCCATCAGCATCTTTCCTAAAATAGAATATCCATATATTGTTGCACCAGTGAAGAGGGTAACAAAATCACTATTGCCAATAAAATATTTCAATTTCTCCTCTTTCTGTAAATATATTTTTGGACTTACACAGTCTTTTTCAAAAAAGGATATGAAGGAAATAGGAAAATAAAATGTATATTAATATCTTATTCTGTCCCCCGTTATGTTTTAACATATTTGTGTGTTTTAAATAATACTTTAAAATAATTTTTTTCTGTTTTATATTATGAAAATAATATGTATTAGTGGTAAAAATTCAATACAATACAAAGAATAACAGGGAAAATTTTTTTTAATTCCCCTTACTCTCAAACTTTTAATCCCACTTCTTTTTTTTTTTTTAGGGTTTTTTTTTTTTTCTTTTTTTTTTTTTATTTATTTTAGTTGGGGGCTAATTACTTTACAATATTGTAGTAGCTTTTGCCATACATTGACATGAATCAGCCATGGGTTCACATGTGCTCCCCCTCCCGAACCCTCCTCCCACTTCTTAAAGCACAGTTTAGTTTACTGTATTCATCCAGAATTTTCTTATATTGGGTATCTTTCCTTACCAACATTCTGGATCTATCTTGTTCTTTTTAATAGCTGCAGAGTATTTTATTACATGGTTATACCATCTTTTATTTACCAGTCCCCTTTGATGGACATAGATGTTGTTTCTTCCCCTTTTTAAATTTTATAGCAATACAATAAATTTTGTGTTTGTTTGAACACATGAGAAAGCACATCTGTAGGATAATTTATTTGAAGTAGACCTGCTATATCAAAATTTATGTGTCTTCAAGGGTACACCAATTTACACTTCTGCTGATAGCGTGTGGTAGTACAGCAGACTCCTGAACAACACGGGTTTGAGATGCACAGTCTACTTACACACGGGCTTTTACAGTACTATGTGATTGGTGGTCGGTTGAGTGGGAGGGGCAGGGGTGGGGACTGTTAAGTTATTTCCAGATTTTGCACTGGGTGGAGGTCTGGTACCCATAACCTTCTTATTGCTCAAAGGTCAACTGTACTTGTTTTTCCATATGCCAAACTTTAAAATAATTGTTACTCTAAAAGCTGACAAATGGAATATGATTTGGGCTGGATACCCTCTGTTTGCCCCTCCAGATGCACCTTGCAGTCTTCTCCCAGCTCTTTGCTGTAGACAGATACTGTACAGACTACATCACTGGATTCCTGCACCCTCTCGCTTCCTATACGTCCGATTTAGAAAAAGGGGCACCAGTTGAAGATGGGGTACAGATGGGGAAGAGGTGTTTATTGATGAAGTTAACATATTATTTCCTGGGCTCTCTCCTTGTGGGGTCTCTGCAGACTGGCTGTGACCCTTTAGGTCAAGGACACAGCTTCTGTCCACACAAATTTCTCTGTCTCCATTTTCTTGTCCTTTCAGGCATAGAAGGCTGGTCTGCCCTGGTTTTCCTATATCCTGCTCTATCTCTGTAAGTAATAACTTTATTAAGCATGCCTGAAGCACCTCATTTGAATGTTCTGTTTCCTGCCAGCTCTTGTTCCTGAAAGCTTGACCTAGAGAGATTCCCCAGGATGTTTAGGTGGTATCTTGCAAAAGAGGCAATTTGAACATAGACCTGAATGAGGAGGAGTATGAAGAGCTTAGGCTTATGTGTTCCAGATGGAAAAGGTCCTGCTTTTGGAACAAGCTTGCCATCGTTGAAGAGCAGCAGGAACACCAGAGTGGCTTTGGGCCATCAGGTCAGTATATGGTTTGTTTGTCTGAGAGCCATTGCCTCTTCTTCCTTTCTGAGAGAGCTCTAATTTTGTTCAGACATGATGGGAAGATTCAAGGGATGAACCACCATTTGTCTAAATGAATCATGAAAATTCTGCCCCAAAGTGTGATTGATTTAAGAATGGGCATGTAACCCAGTTCTGACCAATAAGACATGAGAGGGAATTTTCTAGGGCCCTCTTGAGAATTTTTCTCCCTGGTGAAAAAGCAGACATAAAGGAGAAAATTCCTACCTCTTTCTCCCCTTTTCTGCTTTGGATGCTTTTTGTGAGAATATGATGCCTGGAAATGTATAGTCTTTTGACAACCATGAGACAAAGGGCCAGGATCAAAAACAACATATGAAGGCAGAAAGTGAAACGTTGGAAAGAACTGGACCCTAACGACATATTGGAACTTCCAAGCCAACTGTAGGATCACGTCCCTTCAGACTCCCTGTTGAGTAAATAAACAAGTAAAAATCAACCTTAGCTTGAGTCCCCATTAGGTGGAGTTTCTGTTTTTGCAGTTGACACAGCAGCCTCACAGAGTAGCAAGGGACAGGGTGAAGAAGGGTAACCAATTTAAGAGAGGCGGGCAGGGGTCCATCACAGTGTCTCCTAGGCCAAGGCGTGGAATTTGGATCTTATTCCAAAGGCAAGAGATTTCTGCTGATGACTCAGTGCATACAAGCATATGATAAAGATTTATCTAGCTATCTATCCATATCATTATACATATCTATC
This sequence comes from Okapia johnstoni, assembly GCA_024291935.2. Lineage (NCBI taxonomy): Eukaryota > Metazoa > Chordata > Mammalia > Artiodactyla > Giraffidae > Okapia > Okapia johnstoni. The sequence continues at coordinate 83,018,507 of CM044307.1, forward strand.
ATGTATATGATAAGAATATTTAGTATTAAAATAATAGGTATTGACTAAAAATATATTCACCATTTCCATTTTAATTTCTATAGAAATTACTATTTAGAACGAGAAAAAAAGAAATAAAAAGTCTCATGAGTAACTTATGAACCATCTTCACTGAAATTCCCAAATGTTGAGAACTTACTAATGTCTGATCTTTTACGCTTGGAAGAACTTTCAACACAGTTTCTAGGTATTGCTTCGGTCTGCTTTAGCCACATCAGGGTAATTACCAATTATGTTCTTCCGCAGAGAGTTTGCAACTGCCACCTCAAACCCTTATCTCTCTTTGAAAGAACCCCCAGTTTTTTCCTTTGTCTTGTCTCTTTGAAAAGAAGGCAACTTCATTTAAGCATGGCTGTCCTAAATACCATGGATGGTGTTTTTCTCCTAGTTGGCACCAAAAACATCACAAAATAAGGTAGATCATTTTTAAAACATTTTCCACATGGTTGTCATGTTCCTCCATTCAGCAGAAAGATTATTGGTTACCATGGCAATAGCTTCCACAGCATTCCATTCTAAGGAACCGCATAGGTAGAACACAAGTTTTACTCTGCGTTCATTCTCTACCCTAGCTCTCTGCAGATCTGCGTATTTTTGCAGCTTGTACTCTGTGACTGCTGTTTAGAACAATCAATCAGCTGACCAAACAAACAACCTAGAGTTAAGCCAGATAATTTTATCAAAGGCACCATATCCCCTTCCCTTCTGAGTATTTTAAAAATTTACATAAACCGTTGTACAATGATTTTTTCTAACAGCACCAATTAAAAACTTTCTGGTATGTTCTTTCACCTGTCTGGTATTTTAGTTGTACCTCTTTAACCATGCTTAGAAAATAATGAATTTACAGTGAAAATTAGAGCAGGAGATAGTTCTATGAGATCATTTCCCATGGGCTTAATATCATGTCTTTCCTAAGGATAAGTCTCTGACTTTCCTTCCTTCACCACTCCCAAACCCTCTTATAAAATAGTGAGATGCTCAGAAGAGTCAAAATTGTCCTCAAGCCATTGCCTTCGAGATACCAAACACTTAGATTTTCCCCCCTTAAGACTGTTAACTACCTTGTTTCTGTTCAGAACATTATTGATAATAGTAAAAGGTGGCTTTAAACAGTTCAAACAAATTACTGGCACACAGCACCTGTTATGTTACAGAGGCAATGGAATAACTTTAGAGCATCAACTGGATAAATTCTATTTCCCTACAGCTATAAAAAATTATTTTCTCATTATTACTTTTAGTCTTTGCTGATTACTTAGTTTCTTCATAACCATGTGGCATAAATGAGGAATCTAGAGATTTCTATAGTATGCAGAGATACCTTTTAATCTATTATTTCTACCTATAACTTTGAAACAATAGTGGTATTTTGGTAATGAAAAAGAGGGAACATGGAAGGGGAGTTGCTATTATCTGATGTTAAGCAATTAAAAATAAGATTTGGTTTCAACTCTCTTTCATGGAAGGATTTTGTATCTCCTAGATGTTTTTTCATTGAGAAAGATGTATCTCCTGACCTATCTATGAACATCCCATTGAATATCACCATCTCCTATTAAGGGCATGGAAGTAAACTCTGTAACTAAAACAGATGCCTCCACCCACAGCTTCTAAAATCAGTGGGTATTCATAAACCTCACCACAAATTTTCAGAGCATAGTGGGAAAAGGAAACTGTTAAAAATTTGAAACTCTATTAAAGTACTTTCTGACTCTTCCGGTAAAAGAAAATATATTACTTTCTAGGAAGTTCACTACTTTAAAAAACAAAGCAATCAGGATTGGAAATTCATGGCTAGCATTTGGGTTACATCACTCAGTTGTAGGAGAGAAGACATTTACTTTTAGATAGAATGCCATATAGAATGGGTCTCAGATTTCTCTCAAAATTGTATTGGAATTGTTTCAAGGGATAAGAAAGACATCATTATTTTCTATGTCATTTTCTGTCTAAACTAAATCACTTATCTTTTGTGCTCTTGCCATCTTTGTTAAAGCTTTCACTTCATCATTTTTAAATACTTCATTCCACTCTTTTATCATGACTTTATGATACCATGAAGCATACCTTCAAGCATACTGTGATAAAATGTTACAAAGGTTTATTTATTCCTTTACATGAGGGCTTCCCAGCTGGCACAGTGCTAAAGAATCTGCCTGCTAAAGCAGGAGATGTAAGAGCTGTGGGTTCAATCCCTGTTTTGGGAAGATCCCCTGGAGTAGGAAATGGCAACCCACTCCAGTATTCTTACCTGGAAAATTCCATGGACAGAGGAACCCGGTGGATTACCATCCTTGAGGTTCCAAAGAGTCAGACATGACTCACTTACAGAGTACCACTAGGTACATGGACACATATATTACCTTATATGCTAATCCCACACAAACTAGGAAGAAAAATTGACCCACTATTGGTAGACTTTTCCAGATTAAGTACAGAGGTTAAAATAATCACACAAACTTTAGGAATAATTATATTACACTGCACCGTGAGATTTATGTAGAAAAACAGTTGCTCTCAATTTTCAGTTGACAAAAGAGCAGTTGAGAAGAGACTATGCAGCTCTGAAAAGCAGAAACGCTAATGAAGGGTCAGCATTGTATAAGCATGAGGCAGCTAACATGCTGTTTTGACAGCTGAGTTAAGATGAGGGGAAAAAAGATTGTAAATCAGAGGAAGTCATGATAAAAGGATGGAATGAAGTGTTTGAAAATGGTAAAGGGAGAGCTTTAATTAATATGGGTGGAAAGAGCACAAAAGACAAAAGTGATTTAGTTTAGATGGGAAATGGCTTGTAGAGAAAGTTAAGGAGAGTAATAATTTCTATTTTAATTTGCAAGCGCCAAGGGATGATATTATTTGAAGAATGAGTTTTATTGTTTTAGTATTTTATACACTTAAGAAGTTCCATTTATCTGAAACATAAATTAGTACAAGTTTCTCTTACTCTTAATGTGTATATTAGACAAACTTGCAAGAAGGGGTTTGCTTTTGATCAACCTTTGTTATAACCTTAATTAAAACTACTTTCAATATTTCAATTTATAAGCAAGATCATGATTTTATAATGTGAAGATAACAGAAAGCCTGATTTAGTTACAACTTGGTCCTAATTCTTTTGGCTAGTATCCTTCAGTTCTGGGTTCCTAACATGATCAAGAAAATGTACATAAAGAAAGAAGTAAAACCCACTGTTCCTTAATCAGAAATCATGTGAGTAGCTTAATATTAAAAACATTAAAAAAATACACATGGTACAAATTCTATAGCGTTTTAGCTTCTTTGATTTAAATTGCATCGATATCCACTTACAGCTCTCCCAGTAACCACAATCCTGTGTCTTGGATTTTCCAGGTCACTGCAGATTTCAAATATTTTATCTATTGTTAAGCGATGCGTTTGGATTTGGGTTTGGAAAATATGGTCACTGAACTTATAGACTAACTCTGAAATAGCAATAGCCTTTGGCATTATGTAGTGATTCTATTTCTGGGCCATGATTATCACGTTAAATCAGATCAAATCAATGTTCATTATTTGAGTCGACCTAATAATAAACTATGAAATAATGGGGACATTTTAAAAACCCTGTAGTCATTTGCAATTTGAGTCGCTCAGTCGTGTCTGACTCTGTGCAACCCCATGGACTGTAGCCCACCAGGCTCCTCCGTCCATGGGATTCTCCAGGCAAGAATACTGGAGCGGGTTGCCATTTCCTACTCCAGGAGATCTTCCCAACCCAGGGATCGAACTGGGTTACTCCTAACCTGCATTGGCAGGTGGGTTCTTTACCACCTGGGAAGCCCACTGCCATACAGGAAATGAAAAGAGATGATAAAGAGATATTGTGTTACATGTTACAGCGGCAAAACTAAGGAAGACAAAAACAGTCTAAATGTACTTGTGCGAATACTTAAATAAAAAGCACTTGGTGATATTTTCAGTTTCCATAGGGTTAAACTCATATTCTTGATAAATCAGAACTGAAAAGGTACATTGGGATTTGCTATGTATACGCCGATAATTACGAGGGAACTGAAGTCAAGACTGACTCACTATCCTATGCCAAAACACTGCTGCTTCGCAATGAAAACGTTCACATCATTTGATGCCCCCTATACTACTAGCCTTCTTATCATTATACTATTGTTCATGACACTGCTCTTTATTCTTTCGTGATTTGGGGTACCCACTAAGAAAGAAAGAAAGAAGTTTTAAAGACTAGTAAGTCCAGAATGGCATTTGATAACTTTTGAAAATTAAGGTTATTTTCCCCAAGTCTTGCTGGAAACACATCTACCACTGTGCTCAGTCTCTCCTCCCACATTTCCGCGCTGGTGGGGACTTGAGAAGCCCGGGAAGGCTGCTGCAACAGGGGTGGGAGTGGGAGATAGGATATCACCCGCTTGACACTTCGGCACTGTTGCTATGAATGATTCACTCGTGTTTGGCACATTTGTGGCAAGGAAATCTCCTCCTCCCGCCGCTCCTCTAGGCTGTCTCCTGCGCTTCGGCCTTTAAGGAGAAGCGAGAGCAGGTGGGCACGGAGGAGCTCGCTGAGTCCTCCTCCCCCTGCTCCGTCCCTAATTTAGCAGTACTTCCGGCCGCGTGACATCATCCCCCGCACCCCGGTGACGTGAGCGGCGGGTGACGTGGGCGCGCAGAGGAGCGCGCTGACGTCGCTATTTAAAGGTCCTCCTGCGGGGAGGATGGAGACACAGCGCGAGCACCTGGCGTGGGGCGCGGAGGAGGCGGTGGAGGCCCGGAGCGGGGCCGGGAGCCAGCGGAGGAGCGGAGCGCGCGGCCTGCCCGCCGCCGGTCCCTAGGGGAGAGGGAAAGGAGGGAAGGACGGACCGTCGGGCCTGCGGGCCGGCCTGGCTCCCCACGAGGGCCGGCTCAGCCCCCGACTACCGGCGTCCCCGGCAACCTCGCGGCTGCCGCCTCCTCTCGCTCCCTGCAGGGCCCCACCGGCTCCTGGGGACCGGTCCGCGCCCCAGCTCCCGGCCGTTCCGCGCGGCGGCCGCCGCTTCCCGCCCCCTCCCGTGAGCAGGGGGAGGGGCCGCGCTGCTCCCCGTTCTCCCCGCCCCTCCCCGCCCCCCCGCAGCCCGCTCCGCTGCCGCGCTCGCCTCTCGCGGGCGGCGCTGACCCGGGAAGCGGCGGCTGGAGGCGGAGGCGGCGGCGGGCTGCGGGCCGCCGGGCCAGCGCTGCTCCGCCGAGCGGGAGCTGGAGTCCGGCGGAGGCTGGCGGTGATGGGAGTGTGAGAAGGCAGCGGCGGGGCTCGGGCACTGTGAGGCGCCGTGTGGCAGCGTCGCGGAGCGGGAGCGGAGAGGAGCAGGGGTGGGGCGCTGGAGCCGCGGCTCTTCCCGCGGCGTCGAGCCCCGGTCCCCCGACCCCGGCGCGGGACCAGCCTCCCGTCTCGGCTCGGGCGGCCCGTCGACCCGTCAGCCCCGAGCTCCGCGGCTGCTTGGCCCGCCTGGGAACTGGGGAACAGCGTGCCGGGGGCAGCGTGGGGCTTGGCTTCTCTGATTCATTCATTCGCCGCCGCCAGAGCTCGGACCTGCAGCGCTCCGAGGAACGGAGGGACAAGGGGCGGCCGCGAATGAAGGGCCGGGTGGGAGCCAGGCTCCATTGTGCTCGGCGGCGGGGGGTGGGCAGGGGCTGAGGGAGGTGGGATCGGGCCCCCTCCCGCTGCTCCCCGGGTGCGCTGCGCCCCCAGCCTGCTGCCAGCCTGGAAATGGCTCCGTGTGTTCTCCTCGGGAGAGTGAATCGATCCTGCCCAGCCTTCTCTTCCTCCTCCCCGCCTCCTCTCTGCTCCCAGTCTTAGGAAGGGGATAAAAATTAAAGACAGATTCCAATGTGGAGTGCCGAGCGCGTTGCGAGTTGCCGGGTTTGCACGTCGAAGAGGTTTTTCTACGTAGCTTTTTTCTAATGTCAGCGCAGGGAAGCAGTGGCATTGCTGCTTTTAGGATTATTTTCTCGTAGGGATCTCTCAAGTGCACGTCGCATTGGGTTGCACGCTCCACCCCCAGGAACCTGGTGTGGTGGAGAAATTTGAACCCGCAGCCTTAGTAGCACCGACAAGGCCGAGTTACCTGGGCTCTTCCTGAGTGTGGAGGAGGACATGAGCGAAATGACCACCAAGCTCATGTTTTACAGGACTCCGTGAAGCTGGATTCTGCGTTTTCCGACACGTAGATTCGTTTTGTGGAATAAAGTTGACCGCCGTTTCCTCCGCGCAGCATTTTAACTCTAATAAGCAAATGCCACCTCTGTTCGAACGTTTTGGTATTTCCCAGAGAGAAATAATTTTACCTAAGGGAACTAACTGAATTTTCAGCTACATTGAAATACCTCCAGAAAAGGATCTCGGGGGTGGAAAAGCAACTGCGAAACAACAGACGGAGAAATTCATTTGGAAGTTATTCCGTAGCATAAGAGCAGGAACTTACAAGCAAGTTTTCATTGGGCAAAATGGGGTAAGGATTTTTGTGCTTAACCCCCTTGGAGTCTGTTTATGTTTGTGTGTTATTGAGCGGTGGTGGTGAATTGTCTTTGTTTTAGGCTTTCAAACAAATTTGCCACCTTACTAAGCTAGTCGTAGTTTAAAAATACAGGTGTGTTAACCTTTTAAGAAGTTGTTTTTGTAGAGTGATACCAGAGGCCGTAATTAGGGAACATACGTCTGTAAATGTAACCAGAATATAGTTTTATTACTGATATTTAAGAAAACCACACGTTCTGCGCTTTCCTGGTCGAAGTGCCGCAGCAGTTTGTAATCAAAGTCGTGTTGTCTTAGATTTTGTTGCCGGTATCTTTAAAGAGAAGCCCTGCATTCTCTCAGTACTTTGAGAATAATCAGGTGCACAAAGGACGATTATAAAGTAATGGGTAGGTTAGATTCCAGTCCTTGAAAAGGATCCAGTGTAAATTGTTGTTCTCACTGTGCCCTCTGTTTTGCCCTTGAGTAGCCAAAGCAAAGATCTATAGAATTGACTTACTGGGGGCATTAAAACGAAAATCTGAAAGGCTTGGAAGGGCTCCACAGTGCCCTGCCTTAGTTGGACATCAGAGCCTGAATAGGAAACAGCTTTTTGTTGAAAGAACTTGTTCACTTTCTCTGTTTTTTGGCTTTTAGGATCAGCTCTTCAGTTTGTGTTAACAGTGTCAGGTCTACACCTTCTTTCAGATCCAAAGTCAAACAAGAGTGTATTTTTGAACCTTTTATTAACTCTTTACCCAGTAAGTTGATGAAATGCTTGTGATTTTTCCTAATTTAAGCCAGATATGTGTAATATATTAATGGAGTAATGATCTGGTTTGTTTCATTGACAGATTTTTTTTTCAATGGTTTTTGTCAGAGGAACTTCCAGAATTTTTTCTTTTTTTTTTTTTTTTGGTTGAATAAAGACATCTGAAGTGTAATTACAGGACAGAGATTGAAAAGATAGACATGGAAATTCACTGACAGTTTAGGGGTGTGCATACCTAAACTTTTCTTCTTAAAATGTTCAGAGGAAAGTTCTTAATAGTACTGCCCTTTTTATTGAAGTTAAAACTTGAAGTTTATTAACTTGAATAAGTTTGAAAATGTTAAGAATGTGTGTGGTAGGAATCCTTCATCAGGAATTGATGAGAAAGAGCAATACTTGTTTATAAAACTTCAATGACACAGTGATGAGAATATATATAACTTGCATGATTTGGGGTACTAAGAGCAATTAAAATACCTCGTTCTATTTCTAGTGCTTCTATTAGTAGCTTGGTGATCTGAGGCAGATTGCTTGACCTTTGTGGACTCTTGTTTTTTTATCTGTAAAATGAAAGTCTTAGGTGAGTTTTACATTTTTTTTCCAGTCTGTAAAAATGAATTATTTCTTTCTCCTCTTTCGATTTTTGTAATTGCTGGTGGGTTTCTTGAAGCAAATCTCTCAGATGGAGAGATTGCTTTCTCTAAGCAGTTGTTAAGCATGTAAGCTGGAAAATAATGGCATTTGAAAAATGTTTTGGATGAATTGTACCAATTTTAATAAGAGAAAATACTGAAAAATACTGCTGTTCAGAATCTTTGAAATATGGCTTCCCTTGAGAGTCTGCAGCCCTTCTGTTTAAAACCTGTCAGAGAAGAAAAATCAAGTGGCAGTTTTTCATGCTGAAGGCTGAGTTCTCCGTAGGCTGTGGAGTGGTAGCATCGTGAAGGAAAATCAGTTTTCCACAACCTTGAAGCTGCATGAATGTCCATGGTTTTACTAAGGGAAGCTTGGGAGGAACTTAGTACAAAGAACACTGGTCTTTAAAGCATGAAAGTAAGTCCCAAATATTTAACATACTAAAGTGTAATAAAATATTTATAAACTACTTTAGTTGTCCTTAATAAATTCTTAAAAGTTGACTGGAGAGGCAAAGGAACAAATGTTTATGGCATAATTTTTCTGCAAGTCTGTATCTGGGGCTCTTTCTCATTAACAGTGACTTGTTTCATCTGAGTTGTTGAGAGAAGGCATTTGTGGAAGTTTCCACACTTGGTTGGTGTTTGTACCTAATAAGTATGGAATAAGCATAGCCTCCTGCATCTACTTAAACCAAAAGGAAACAGAGCTTTAAATGGCCTTTAAAGTTTTACCTAGGCAATCTTAAAGTACTTACTCTGACTGGTATCTAAAACTTTAATACTGTGGATGAAGAGTTTCACATTTTATAAATATATTTTTTGACTCATGTTAGGTCATAATAGACGTTTACCTTTGCCTTAATTTTGGATATAATTGCAAGTCTAGGGGCAAAATTGAAACAAAAGGAATGATTTTTTTAAAGAAAATGAGTGACTAGTTCAGGCAGAAAAACAAATCTAAGGCTCTTGTAATAGGAGTTTATGAACTATGGTGGAAATGGAAAAGAACAGCTGAAAGTGACAGTTGGCAGAATCTGTCAAAGTGTCTTGGATGCTGCCTGAACTGTTTTAATTACAGTGAAGACAGTTGAAGGATTGGTTTGTGAAACAGGTGTATCAGAACCCCTAAAAATGAGAACGTGTATGTTGGGTAAAGTCTTGGAAAAGCTTCCAAGCCCCAGCAAGGAGTCCCTGTTAGGTATGACACCCAGTCCTCCATGTAGTATCTCCTAAAGAGAGCAGTGAGTCAGGAGCTATTTTGGAATGATTAGAGTAGGCAACAGAGATCATAGAATTTCGATGAGGTATTTCATGCTATCTTTTGTTTTGCTTAGCTCATATTGCCAGCTTATTGACCTCAACAAGGGAAAATCCCCTCCCCTGTCTTATTAAGAGTGAGTTATTTTTAAAAAGTGATTTTTTCCCTGCCAATAAGGTTGATAACACTTTTTCTGACTTAACTCACCTGCGGGTGGACACCTGGAGAAACCCTCTGCTCTGCCTTCCCCAGATAACTTCCTGAAACATGGAAGTGGGTGCTGCCACATTGCAATCTGAACCTTCTTTGCTGGGAGCAAAGCGGACATCTCTTTCTGTCTCAGGCTACGGGGTGCTTGCTCTCCGGGAACTGTAGCTAAGATGCAGAAGTCTTGATCCAGCACTGCAATCTGAATGGGCTTTGTTGCAAGGGCAACCACTCAGACATTTCTAACGTCAGAGAAGTTAGATGGAAGTCTTAATTATTTGTTCCTTTTACCAGTGTCGAACCTCCATCATGTGCCATATATACAGCTCATTGCTGCTGATACATAGACTAGTAAAATGTGCTCCTTCCCTTAGGGAGTTTATTGTTTAGAAGTTGAGTCAACAGTCAAGCCTAAAAGTCAAGTACAGTCAAGTACAGTGGAATGCCTAAGGGACTGAATCGTAGGTATCGTAGAGATACAAAGTAAGTGTGTGTATGGCATTAACTGCTGAGGGAAGCATAAAAAAGCTTTTGTGGAGGAGGTAATCCATATTAAATAATGAAAAATGGGTACGGGTGAGCCTTGTAGACAAATAGATAGCCTTCAAGGCAGAGGGAACAGTGTGGTTGACCGCATTTAGACAGTTCAGTTCATTCGCTCAGTTGTGTCCAACTCTTTGCAACCCTGTGGACTGCAGCATGCCAGGCTTCCCTGTCCATCACTGACTCCCGGAGCCTACTCAGACTCATGTCCATTGAGTCGGTGATGCCATCCAACCATCTCATCCTCTGTCATCCCCTTCTCCCTGCTTCAGTCTTTCCCAGCATCAGGGTCTTTTCAAATGAGTCAGTTCTTCGTATCAGATGGCCAAAGTATTGGAGTTTCAGCTTCAGCATTAGTCCTTCCAATGAATATTCAGGACTGATTTCCTTTAGGATGAACTGGTTTGATCTCCTTGCTGTCTAAGGGGCTCTCAAAAGTCTTCTCCAACACCACAGTTCGAAAGCATCAGTTCTTCGGTGCTCAGCTTTCTTTATTGTCCAGCTCTCACATCCATATTTGACTTTTGGAAAAACCATAACTTTGACTAGATGGGCCTTTGTTGGCAAAGTAATGTTTCTGCTTGTTAATATGCTGTTTAGTTTGGTCATGGCTTTTCTTCCAAGGAGCAAGCGTCTTTTAATTTCATAGCTCAAACAGACTTTCAAGAGTCAAACAGACTCTTAACAGGTCACAAATAAAACCTTGTGCACACCAGGACCCAGGAGAAGGGAGCAGTGACCCTACAAGGGACTGACCCAGACTTGCCTCTGAGTGTCCAGGTCAATTAAGACAAGGAACTGCAAAATAATTTGATGTGGTGAACTTGGCTTTATGGGGTGCAGCAAGAGACAGGCCCAGAGTCTTACACAGGGCTCAGTTTAGAGGGCCTTGTGGACCAAACAAAAGTTGGTCTGTTTCAAGCTTTTTTGAACAGTGACCCGTTATACATTTTTACCTTACAATCTAGTGCACACATATGTAAATGATAAAATATCATGAGAATTTGGGAGTTTAAGAAGGACTTTCTAGCTGGCATACAAAGTGCATGGAAATAAAGAGAATGTTTTGGAATTCCCCAAGAAGTAAATTAAAGGGTACATGGAGTTGCTGGTAAGATTTGCCTTGTATGCTAAAGTTATTTGACTTGCGATTAAACAAAATTGTAATTTTATATATATCGACCTACTGGGAGGCTATCCACTATAAGAAGAGGAGAAGAGTTTGCATGTTTTGAGAAGGGGTTTTTCCCCCAGTTTTACTGCAATGTAATTGACAAGTAACATTGTATTATGGTAAGGTGTACAGCATAACAGTGAGCATGTGGGAGCCTGTGTCTCTGTTCTGAAATGACCACAGGTCCAGCTAACCTCCATCACCTCACATTGTTAAAGCTTGTTTTTCTTATAATGAGAACTTTCATGAGAATAGGTTTATTTTTTAATATATTAATGGAGTAACTGAGCCCTGTTAATTGAAATTTGAAAGAACTCCTTTTTTGTTTTAAGGGTGGTTTTTCCAGATAGCGTGTTCTGCATGAATGAGATCACTCTTGCTGTTTCTTTTACCCTAATCTCTAACCTTCTGTTCCATATAGTGAGGGCTTTTAACTGGCTCATTTTTGTTCTTATTTCCTTTTATTTTTGCGGCTCCATCCCCCTTTCCCTTGGCCTAGTGATGCAGGCAGGGTAACAGCCGTGGACCCTCAGGGCTTTCCTCCAGGGCCTACAGACATTTACTCACTTCCAGGCAGTGGAAAAAATTTCAGTCTGTTCCACCTCCAATCCTGCCATCTCCTTAACTTTACTTCTGCAGTTTCCTCCCTGCTTCCCAGCTTCTCTTTCCTTCAGTATTGGGGTTGATGATGCTTATCTGAGCACCGCCCTCCCCCTCGCCCCAAGATTTGAAGGAGGAAGAGAAATTTTCTTTTCCAGTTTTGTGGGGATGGGCTGGTTAGGACATCCACTCTCAGCTGACAGGTAACATGATCTCTGTATGGCATAGCAAATTGTGTTATCATGCCAAGATGTGGGACATTATTACTTAACCTTATAAATAAAATATATAATGTCTCGTCAAAAACTAGATCCTAGAGGTTTAAAATGGAAGTAAATACTTTTTGAATAGTTACATTTTCGGCAGAGTACAAAACTGAATGAGGGTCGGAGTATCAAGATTGTGGTACTTGAGTACTTGCACGAGGCTGATAGTAAGATGGTATCAACAAGCCAAGCTTGGTTACTTTACATATATATGGAGACTGACTTTTGAGGGGAGCAGATGTTAGAGCTGGGATCATTTGAGAGACAGAATGAATGTGGAAGATGATGTATTTGGTGTTTTCTTTTTTGAGAACTTTTCCTGGTGGCTCAGATGGTAAAGAGTCTGCCTGCAATGCGGGAGAGCCTGGAGAAAGAAATGGCAACCTACTCCAATATTCTTGTCTGGAGAATCCCATGGACGGAGGAGCCTGGCAGGCTACAGTCCATGGAATCACAAAGAGTCAGACATTAGTGAGAGACTATTGACCATGGGTGGCGTGTTAGGATGTGATTATGTAATTCTTAAAAACAGTAAACAACAGGGACCCTGCCTCCCCCTCTCAAGCCCAGTGAACGGGCGCATTGAATGGAAAGTCTTCCTTTGACTTTCTTGGTCTTTACCCTTTGGACGCTTATGGCCATGTGTCTTGGTAGCACATCCCTCCACTGAGGTTTGTCTGATGTTTTGCTGTACACCTGAAACTAACAAAACACTGGAAATCAACTGTGCTTCAGTTAAAAAACAAGGAATCACAAACATCACCCCCCAAAAAAAAGCCCAGCAAGGTGTCTCATTTTTGATTAGTCCCATTATATAGACATTAATCCTTTTTAAAAAGTATCCTTATTGATCCTCTTTTTATGTCTTTCACTTGTAATTTTCTTTTTTTTCTTGGCTCTAGAATAGAATTACTAAACTTTCACAACAAACTTGCAAACCTATCATGGACAAGTAAGCGTATACACTAAAAAATTCTTTTCAAAATATAAATGTATAAAGAGTGTGTTTAGGGGAATCTTAATTTTGGCTCAGTACAATAATGTATTTAATAATTTTGAAGTGAAGGCACAGTATAAATCTGACTTTTCTTTTTAGGGTTTTGGAGAATCATGAAAGTGCGTTTAGGATAATTACCTGGAGTGTTGTTCATGGCAGTTAAGGGATTGACAAAAGTGTCTTTATACATAGTTGTAAACTGAATTTAGTTTTAAGTGATTAAATGTTTCAGATGAAAAGGTGGTTGAGTCTCAAAAGGCCCAACATCGCTACTGCCATGTGTTTGTTCTTCCAAATCTGTAATGTTTAGTTGAAATATTTATTTGTAGTTAATCCCTGGTTTTGTTTTGTCATTTTTGATTAATCAAACTCATTGGATGGAAGAGTAGGGAAAGTGAGTTCCAGATATTTAAGCGTTTCGTGATATAATTATTAAATGACTGAATATAAGACATATAATGTCTTATATTAGATGGCTTAATTTCTCAGGATCTGTTGAGTGAAACGTGCAGTTTCTAGTTGTGTTGCATATTTGTAATGACCCATGGCTTACACAGTAAAGTGACCCTGTAGTATACAAGATCCATTATGTTTGTGGAATGATTGAGATGTTCCTAGAAATCAAAAATACTTCTCTGTTAAGGTTTGAAAAGCTGAGTACTTTTTAAGATGGTATAAGGTTTCATGCTTCATTTCAAAAGAATCCATGTGGTAAGGCAGTATTTATATTCATTTTAGCCCATCTATGAGGATTGAGATGAAGTTTCCGAATCTTAATGGGCATTTCAAGAGTAGGTAAAACTTTTTAAAGGCTAATCATTCGGTGGTCTTTAACATGTGAATACAATCACATAGAACTGAATCTTTGAGGTTAAAATGTTAATTTTTACAACATCTCTCTCTCTCTACTATAAAATTAGGACATCCATTATCACTCTGTTAAAAGAGACATTTATCAGTGAACTTGTGCTCTTAATTGGAGTTTGATTTTCCTTTCTTCATTGTAAGTCTAACACTGTTGGTCATTTCTGTGCTCCCTAGTAAAATGTCTGATAAAAAAGATGAAATTTATGAGAATCGGTGCTGCTTGTTTTAAGCAGTATTTTTTAAAGAAGAGATTGAAATTAATCACATGTATGTTATATTTTATTTTGTGCTTTGTCATTACCCTCCACTTGTATTTTTTATTGATTTCTTTTTTTTTCCTCCTTGTCTTTTTAAAGGTTTTAAAAAATCTCATTTCCCTGGTAGGTATAATTTAGAATTAATTTTACAGGGACAAATATAATTTAAAATTACTTTTACAGGCACAAAACTGAATTGCTTTTTCATGACCTTGCAAAGAGAAAAAAACCAAAGTAGTCTTTCTTGTGAGGTTTCTTCCCTCCCCTCCCCGAGTGATTAATTGTGAATCCAATATGGCTTTGGTGTAGCTAAAAAAATTTCAAATATGTAAAACAAACGTTTGACTTAGGATCTGGATTTCATTTACACATAACTATCTTTCTCTAACAGTAAGCTGCTGGCAGATGGCAAAAAGTCAGTTTTGTTTTTTGTATCAGAAAATAAAATTCTAAAATCGAAAAAATTAGCAGTCTACTCAATACTTTCTCTTCTAGTACAGTTTACTTTTGCACTCTCTCTCACTTTTGAAAAATCGCTTTAATCGTTTAACACCTAATATTAGCTTTAAAAAAATTGCCTTGCTTTTTGGACATTTTCTTTTAATGTTCTTCCATAAAACATGAAGCTCTTCCATGTTATCTTTGAAAAGAGTTGGCACCGGTTCCTCAAGGCAGAGCAGTTTTAAGAACCAAGGACTTTTTATAAAATTACTGAACAAGAGATAGACAGAGATTAAACACCTATCAAAGCAGCTTTTGCTCCTTTGTGAGGTTGTTTTAAATCAGGTTTGTTATGTCACATCTAATGCACATCCAGATCCACGTGGTTACGTGCTGAAGGGTCCAGAGGGCTGAGGAGAATGCTCTTGACCACCACCCCATCTGTAGAAGGACTTGCTCCTTGTTTGTCCCTGTCTTTAGTAGGGGGGCAGTGATAGCCATAGCCCAAGTTCATGTCTCTAGGTACTGTGCGTTGCATTTCCTAACCACCTAGATCATAGCAAAGCACACACGTACAGTGTAAGTTGAGAGGTTCTGGGGAATTAGACCCCACTTTAAGTGTACAGAAAATCCTGATTCCTAGCAGGTGGGTATAAGTTGGATGTACCAGTTATTTTTCTAATAAATTTCCGTGGTAAATTGTTGGATCCTTTCATCTTTAGTTTTAAGCATGCCTCAATCTTAAGTTGTGTTGCCTTCTTTCTGTTCCATTTAAGGAATCTAAAACTGTTATTCTGAATAAGGCTTGTGAGTTGGAATTTTCTGCCCTAGTTGCTTTCAGTTTCCCTCATTAAGCTCTTAATAATAGTCTCTAGGAAGTTATCTTAAGTGGATTTAACTATCAAAGAGCTTAAAGTACTCGCATTAGAAAATTTCTGTCTGTGTTCCTTCGTGGAAGGTAAGTCTATACATGACTAAGCTTAGGACAATTAATTTGAACCAACTGTCTAATAATATTCAAGTGGGCCTAGCCTATCCGTTTGGGCTTCCCTGGTGGCTCAGATAGTAAAGAATGTGCCGGCAATGCAGGAGACCCAAGTTTGATCCCTGGGTTGGGAAGATCCCGTGGAGTAGGACATGGCAACCCCCTCCAGTATTCTTGCCTGTAGAATTCCATGGACAGAGGAGCCTTGTGGGCTACAGTCTATAGGGTCATAAAGAGTTGGACCCGACTGAGTGACTAACACTTAGCCTATCCCTTTACCTTTCTGTGCTTGCATTTTGCCTATCTTTTAAAACTGCCCTTTTCTGTCTTACTCTGTAGGTATGAATCTCTGTCATATGGCTTTTAGCATTAAAATTCATGTGCTTTGCGTCATCACCCTGCCAGCTCCTTTGATGTTTACAGAATGAGAATTCCACCTACTTTTGTTTACTAAGCATTGCCAGGGATCTGTATACATTCAGCTGAATGGGAAGACTCCCAAATCACCCTTTTATCTTTCTTGAGGTTCTGTTGATTAAAAAAAAATGGTGCTCGATTTCGTGGGCTGTCTTTTTCCTTACTCAGCTCATAACATACGGGATTTTAGTTGTCTGTTTCCATTGTTGCTTTCACTTAGTATTTGATTAATGCTGAATTGATATTTATTGCTATGCCTGTGTTGATGTGAGGGAAGTAAGACATTAATGGTAATATTGCTACTTAGTTTTACTTGGTGGCATATTAGTATATTTGGGATACTCAGTATATAATCTATGGGTAAACTATAGGCTATTCATGTGGTAGGAAGCTAGCCTGAAAAGTGTTTTCAAAGATGGTACTTAGAAACCAAGATGCAAAATTATATATTCACAACTATGCAAAATACATACTGTATATATAACAAGATTTGAAAGAAGTTCATTAAAATGTTACCATGTTTATTTCTTGGATACAACAATT
Organism: Okapia johnstoni; assembly: GCA_024291935.2. Lineage (NCBI taxonomy): Eukaryota > Metazoa > Chordata > Mammalia > Artiodactyla > Giraffidae > Okapia > Okapia johnstoni. The sequence continues at coordinate 83,034,992 of CM044307.1, forward strand.
GGGAAATTCTGTTTTTGAGTCTTTCCGAACCTTGTAAGTTTCTCTGTGATTAAGTTTTAGAACTTTTCTTGGGTTTTAAGGATGAGGGTATTAAAAATTACTAATGTCTACCATACAAAGTTATCAGGGGCTCTGTCACTGTTCCTGCATATACATAAATGCTTATGTGTTTGTATCAACTTTAACTTATCTCAAATTTTGTTTTTCTTTTCAAAACTGGCTATAGAAGTAATTACTCCAGTGATAGCAAATATGATTTTTTGTTTAAGGAGTAGTACTGGTGTTGGTTATCAGAATGTTAGTACTCATTTCCACTTTTGTGGATAAGGAGCCAGAGCTCAAAGGGAAAATGTGCCTAGGGGCAGTTATATGGGGCAGAGCATGTGCTATGTCCTCTAATTCCTAGGGGCTCTTATTGTTAGCTCAGGGGACCCTAAATGGATGCTCACATATACGGAGACTCATTTTTTGTTGATTAGTCACTAAGTTGTGTCCAATTCTTTGTGACTCCATGGACTGTAGCCCACTAGACTTCTCTATCCATGGGATTTCCCAGGCAAGAATACTGGAATGGGTTGCCATTTCTTTCTCCAGGGATTCTTCCCAACCCAGGGATCAAACCCGCTTCTCCTGCACTGGCAGAAGGATTCTTTAGCATTGAGCCACCAGCAAAGCCCAAGACTCATTTAGAGTGGAGTTTCTAACCCCTCATAGTTTTTTTAAAAAAGGAAGAGAGTCCAATGTAGGCTCAGTATCTTGACAATGAGTTTTAATTAAACGTATCTTGTTTTTCTTTTAGATGATACTGAAAGAAACTGCATTCTCATTTTAGTGTACTCAAATCTCTACTCAATGCATTATGTTTTGAATACACTGACGTCTTTCTCATGAATGAACTGAAATGTTATTACATATGTTTTGTATAATTTCCGGAGTTGATTCTAAAGTGTAAATTCCATCAGTCAGAGCCCTGTTAACTGCCTTTGTAGTTATTGGACACATGAGCCTCCAGAACACGTAAGTTGGCAGGGTCTACTTCTCTGAGGAGCTCAGTCTGGAATAAGAATGCTTGGGATGTTACCTTAAAGCATGTTTCCTAGAACTTAATGTTGGACCATGAGACCTGCAAGTGGAAGGGTCACTTACAGCCTGTAGTACAATTTCTGAATCATGAGACAGCTGTTAAGTTGTTTAACTCCCTAGAATTCATAAGAGTCCGTTGGGCCATATCATATCCAGTTTTAAAACTGTTATTCTTTTCTGAATTGTTTTCCCCTGAGGTCCCAGACTCTAATGTGCTGAGCAGAAAAATGTGTGAATATATAAGGTGAGGTCAGTAAGGACTGGTGGAGACCGTGGCAAAGTGAAGAGAGCATGTCCTGCCTGAAGGCATTCATATCCAGTGTTCTCAAATCCCTGTGCTGAAAACTCTTGACTCAAGAAGGAAGACCAGAGAGCGTATAGCAGGGCATTGGCAGAAATGAACACTAGATTAGTGGTCCTCAATTTGAACTTGCATTCAAATCGCATAGAGGGCTTGTTAAAAACAGACTGCTAGACTTCAGCCTGAGTTTTTGATTCAGTAGGTCTATAAGTGGGGCCCATGAATTTGCTGCTCTATTAAATTCTTAGGTGATGCTGATATCGCTGGTCCAAGGACCTTACTTAGTGTCATTTGAAAAATGAACAACATACATGAAAAAATTTGTCCATTCAAAAGCTTCGATAATTCTTGAAACCTTTTTGTTCTTTGCTTGCAAGTTGTAAAAAATTATAATTTTGAACTAAAAGGAGAAACTCTGATTGAACTTTTTAATCTTTTTTTTTTTTTTTTTTTACAAGCTAAAATATCCAGGACAACTTGAAACTAATCTCTGTCTCTTTAAACCTGATTACTTCTGGCAATACTTACCAGTTACACCTGTGCAGAGTGACTTCTGCTTTCTGACATTTCTGAATGTATTATTTTTGAAACTACCTGGCAGTGCTTTGACTCCTGAAGTTTTTATGCTTTTGGAGGAAGTGTAATTTCTGTCTGAGTTGTTTATCCTGCTTAGATATCCTTAAGTTTGTCCACATGCTATAGTATTAGTTTTCTATTGCTGTGTGACAGTTACCACAATTTTGGTGGCTGTAAAACAACACCCATTTACCTTAGTTTTTGTGAGTCAGGAGTCCAGGGACCTTCACGGGATCTTCTGCTCAGGGTCTCATGAGGCAGCAGTCAAGGTGGCAGCTGGGGCTAGAGTCTTATCTGTGGACCAGCATCTCCCTGAAAGCTCATATGGTTGTTGGCTGATTTCATTTCCTTGCAGCTAAGGAGCATGGTGGGCTACAGTACATGGGGTCACAAGAGAGTTGGACACAACCTAGCGATTAAACAGCAACAGCAACAAATAGAACTCACAGTGGCATTGTCTTCAAGGCCAGCAGGAGGAGCCCCTCTCGGTTCTTTATCATCTTCTAAAGGACTCACCTAAATAAGTTAGGACCACCCAGGGTAACCTTCCTTTTGAAGGTGGAGAGTTTCATGCTGAAAATGTCCACCAGGAGGCAGTAATCTTGGAGCCATCTTAGAATTCTGCCTGCTGTACCCCATCAAATACCTAGGGATGTTTTCCAGATGCTCAAATATCAGTATGCCCACTCCAGTTCTTTTTAACTTTTAAAAATCTGTAGCCTTCTGCATTCCTGCTCCAATATGGACTGGTTACTCTTTAGGCATATTATATAGTCCTCATGTTAGGCTTTCCCTAATTTTGGGGGGGGGGGGGGTGGGAAATGTGGGCAGGCATCATATCTTGTTTCCTGGTCACGATGCTTGCTTTCTTCATTTATTCTTTTATTTTACTGAAGCTCCCTTTCTTGTAGTTTCCTGAAAATGACTAGGTAGGAAATAACTTGAGACATGTGTGAAGTGCCCTCCCCCTCAACTGAGTCTAGGTCTCTAGACAGGAAGTGATTTTCTGTCATTACTGGGAAGGCACAGATCTATTCTGGTTTCCAGGTGTTCCTGTTCAAGCCTGCTTGTTTCTGATTCCTTTCTTTGCCTTCATGTGTTACTCTTCCCCCACTTTGTAACATTTTAGGATTTTTTCCTGTGTGGTTCAAAAATTTCACAACGATGGGGGGTGGGGCTTTTTGTTTGTTAGTTTGTTTTTGATCTTTTGGTCACTGCTGGACCATTTCGATCTGTAAATTTCCATAAGTTTGGGAAATTTCCTTCTATTTTTAAAAAAATATCATCTTCTATTTTTCTCTATGAACTGTTAGTTGGATAGTAACCTTTTTGTCTAACATACAGTTTTTTTTTTCTTTTGCCTTCTAAGGAAGTTACCTTGACTTCATCTTCTAACAGTTATTGAATTTTAAATTTTCACTTAATTTTAAATTTCCAAGTCTTCTTTCTCAATGTGTCATCAACTTGAGATTCTTTTGTTTTCTATTCCCTGCGTTTTCTTTGGGGTTCCTTTTTTGTTTGGTTGGTTTCTTCTTTCATGATCCTAAACTTGCCTAGAGTATCTGGTGATCCCCATCTGTGTGTTTAAGAGTAAGATGCTGGAAAGCCGGTTAGAAGCTGTCTGTGACCCAGTGAGTCCTGTTACCAGTAGGCTTCATGTTAAGCATTTAGGTGGTGAACAGGCCAGCTTCTTGGGTGGTTTCCAGGTGTCAGTAAGTAGAAATCTATTCTCTGAGACTGTAGGTCTTTTCTTTAAGACTGTTCAATTTCTATAAAAAGCAGTCGTCCAATATATATACCTTTTGGCATTCTGAGAGCAAAGTGTACACCATTATATATCTAGGAGGCATACACCTGCTGTAAACTGAAAACCATGAAGGGAAGGTTTGCAGCATTTTTCTTAACGCTCCACCCTTGTTTTCTGCTACTGGGGAAAGTAATTGTTTGACTCTGGTGGTGGGAAGGGGGAAAGGAACTCTCATTGCTCAGTTACTTAAACTTTTCAAGCAATTCCCTAATTTCATATCCATACTTCACACTCTCTCCTGCAGCTCCTTTGTCTCTAAATTCTGGCCAGCGAGTTGTTCACTCATTAGTTTCCTTTTTGCGGGCACTATGCAGTTAGTTTCCTTGGCTTTGCCATGTCACGAACTATTCCTTCTTCCAAATTACTTCTTTGAAAATTGTATTAAAATTACTTATCTACTGGTGTCACTTCTGTTCTTCGTGGTTATGGGTTTATACCTTCTTTTTCCCCGTCCCTTTCGTTTTAGTGTAGTTTCAGAAAAGGAAGATAAATATGTGCAATTAATTTGCACAGATAAATTTTGCATATTTGCACAGATAAATATGTGCAATTAATTTGACCAGAATCACTGAGCCTTAGCTTTTGAATTTATATAAGGCATTTTTAAGAATGTGTTGACACTGTTGACAATTGATTAGAATTTGGTGGGTGATGAAGTGTTGGCTTTCTAAAATCTCTCCCTGTTACAACACCAGGAAACTCAGTGCTTAATGTAAATAAGCACATCTTAAAATTTAACAGTTAAAGTTGATCATCAGCCTAAATAAACCTCAGCAAAGCAGAACACTTCCTCTTTCAACTGTGTCGGGTAGCGAACGTGTTTCTACAGTTTATCCCCTATCACAGTGCCTCTTGAGCACTTGTAACAAATATTAAATAACTTCATGTGTTTCATGAGTCACACTAGGCACTGGCAATACAAAGATAGGTAGACAACCACATAAACAACAGATTCCATTACTGTGACTTAAGTGCTATGATGGAGATGTATGCTGTGTTTGTGAGCACAGAGAAGGAAGTGCCCACACTTGAATGTTGAATTTCAAACCAGCTTTTTCACTCTTTCACCTTCATCAAGAGGCCATTTAGTTCCTCTTCACTTTCTGCCATTAGAGTGTTGTCATCTGCATATCTGAGGTTGTTGATATTTCTCCTGGCAGTCTTGGTTCCAGTTTGTGATTCATCCAGCCTGGCATTTGGCATGATGTACTCTATATATCAGAGAAGGCAATGGCAACCCACTCCAGTACTCTTGCCTGGAAAATCCCATGAATGGAGGAGCCTGGTAGGCTGCAGTCCACAGGAAGAGTCAGACACGACTGAGCGACTTCACTTTCACTTTTCACTTTCATGCTTTGGAGAAGGAAATGGCAACCCACTTCAGAGTTCTTGCCTGGAGAATCCCAGGGACGGTGGAGGCTGGTGGGCTGCCATCTATGGGGTCACACAGAGTCGGACACGACTGAAGCGACTTAGCAGCAGCAGCAACTCTATACATAAATTAAATAAGCAGGCTGACAATATACAGCCTTGATGTACTCCTTTCCCAATTTGGAACCAGTCAGTCGTTCCATGTCCTCCAGTTCTAACTGTTGCTTTTTGACCCACATACAGGTTTCTTAGAAGACAGAATAAATGGTCTGGTGTTCCTTTCTCTAAGAATTTTCCACACTTTGTTGTGATCCACATGGTCAAAGGCTTTAGCGTAGTCCATGAAGCAGAAGTAGATGTTTTTCTGGAACTCACATAGACATATATTATAAAACACAAAAACAGAAATGGAAGAGGAGCAAATAATTTATTCCTGTTGCCCCCCCCCCACCCCGCCTTTAGAAGTCACTGCTTTACATAATAGTTAGCAAAGGAACAATGTTAAGTTTGTAGAGTTAATACCACGCTTGTGTTTTAGATAAACTAATCCGGTCACAATATGGAGGAAGCTTTAGACTTGGGGAGATACGCGTGAGAGAGAAATGGGTAGGGGTCTTGGATATCCTCAAATTTAATTGTGTAATAAGTTAATTACAGCAGCTTAGTTGAGAATAATGGCTTGAATTAAGGTAGAGTAGAACACGGGCAGGATTCAAGAGAGATTTAAGTAGTGCTATCTGTAGGAGTTGACAGTGAACTCTGTCGATATAGAGGGGTAGGAAGATTGGCTTGGTCAGCCATTAGTTGAGATAGAGAACCAGGAGAAAAGCAAGTTTGCAGTGAGGTGAGATGACAAATTGCATAAGAACTTGTATTTATTGCCATCTACATGGGAATGTTTTATAGTCAAATATCCAGGTCTGGTATTCAGGAAAAGAAAACTAGGCTTTTGGGAATCATTAGGATATATAAGCATTGGTTCAAACTTGGAATGTGGATGAGCTCATTCAGGGTATTTATAGAAAAGAGTAGATTAGGCCTCTCTGGGGGAGTAGTCATTTAAGGGGCAGCAAAGAAGCTGAGAGAGCAATCAAGCTAAAACAGTGAGAGAACGGTGTCAAAAACAAGAAAGGGAGTTTCCAGAAATGAGTAGCCAGGATCAAATGTAGCAGAAACATCAGATGAGGCAAACAGTATCTATTAGATTGGCTAAGTAGTGGTCCTTTAAAAAGGACCTTACCTTGAGAAGTTTGAGCAGCCTGGGATCGATGCCAGATTGCCAGGGGGTGATGATGCTGATGAAGGATAAGGAAGCAGAGGCTAGGAGGGTAGGCTTCTCCTTTAAGCTGCTCTGAAATAGGGTAGAGCTTCAGCAAGCTCTAGAGTTCAGGAAATTGTTATGCTTTTGTTTTCAAAGTGGGACTAAGCATTCTTTTTAGACCCTGATAAAGGAGTCCATAGCTAAGGGTATTTGAATTAGAGTACAGAGGGCTAACGACTGAGGAGAGGCATGGCAGAAAATGCCATCTGACGCACAGGAGGAGTAGTTAGCCTTAAATAGGAGGCATGCGTTCCTCGTAGACTGGAGGGACAGATACGTGGAAGGTTATGATTGGGTTAAGTTTGTAGGTTAAAGGGCAAGAGACTGGAAGGAGTTCCTTAGCTGGGGGACTCCATCTCATCAGTTCATTCCCTGAATCATGAATAAACAAACACTTATTCTAAGTAGCTTCTATGAGTCAGGCACAGTTGTACGAGATACATCTGTGGACAAAGAGCCTGCCTTTATGGGCGTGCGTTCTAGAAAATGACGAAAGGCCATCTGTAGAGGATGAAGGTTGCTCAGAGCCTTGGGAATTGAGGTGAACAATGGGAGAGATGACCGACCATAATCAGTGAGGAGGTGGGAGGGCCCGTATCAGGGTATAGCCACAGGTTTCGGTGTTGCTGTTGTTAAAACAGTCTAAATCCAGGGTGCTGCTGTATCTGAGGAGCAGAGAACTGTGTGTTAGAAGGGCTTTCCTGGCCTCCATTCTGTTAAACAGAAGCACAGAAGAGGTGTGTCCAATTTTGGTGGTGTTCTGTTCAGAGTTATTTTCATACACTGCCTTTCCCCGTCCTGAATGGCCCTTTTCCTTCTGTAGAGAACATTCTTATCTTAGGAAACCAACCTAGTAAGTATTAAGTTGCCAGAATGCCACCAGTTTATTAATATTTGGAGTCTTTTCTCTTGGAAACATCCTAGTCCTGTGAAAAGTCCTGGAGTGCTCCTGAGTTCTGGGATTCCATTTAATGTTTGCCTTCTCAGCCCCCACTTGCTCTGTGTACACGTGCCATACACAACACACAATACACAGCACAGTGCGTTCATGGTGAACTAGAGTGTAGAAGGGTCCTTTAGTGAATTTTTTCTTCTTTTGTCATACCAGGGAAGTCACAGAGGTTAATTGGTTGTCATGACCACTTGAAGGTTACTCTGATTCCCATTGAGAACTCAGTCTATAATATTACCATTTCAGAAGCAGCTTTGCAACTCCAACTTACCTTATTTTTCTTACTCTTGATATGTAAATATTCCTTTAGTCCTTTTGGACAGGTGGGCTTTGTTTTCTTTGTAGTCACTCAAAGTACCTGCACTCCTTGACTAATTCTAATTTTACTATCATCACAACTTGGATAGCATTTTATTTTTATGGGAACTTTCATGCTGGAGGAATATGTCTCCAGAAGTAGACAATTGAACAGCAAATTTAAGTAGCAAATTGAATAGCATTTTTCTTTTTTGTAGTAGTAAGAGTTAAGAAACAGAGACTTTGAAATGAAGTTTTACTTCATCTTTTGTTCTGTAAAATATAATTTCATCATCAAGCTCTAAATTGATGGGACTTACACCATTTTTCAAAGTTTTTTTTTTTTTTTTTTTTACCTTGAGAGATGGATTTAGGCTGCAGAAGCTCGAGCTATGATACAGAGGAGCATGGCACAATCCAGGCGGAGCAGTTTAGAAATCCAGCCACGTCTCTTGAACCAGCCAGTGGCTTCATTTAAATTATTGATCCTCTTAGCTCTGTGATCTTGGGCAAGTTGCTTAAGTTTTTCAGTTTCCTCATCTGTAACAGGGATAAAATTGTGAATGGTAAAGGGTCAAATACAAGCCAGTTGTTAACACATTCAGGCACATAGGAACTACTTAAATCACAGCTTATTATCACTGTAGTTCTATACAGTTAACTTTCTGGTAGTAAACTCAATTTGGGGATTCTTTTGACTTATAAATAAAGAGCATGAGAAAAATTTTTAACCTTTGGTACTACCGAAAGGCTTCTCCGGTGGCTCAGCCAGTAAAGAATCTGCCTGCAATGCAGGAGACCCGGATTCAAGCCCTGGGTCAGGAATGTGCCCTGGAGAAGGAAATGGACAGCCCACTTCAGTATTCTTGCCTGGGAAATCCCACAGACGGATGAGCCTGGCAGTCTACAGCCCATGGGGTCGAAAGAGCTGGACATGACTTAGCAACCACCACTAGCACTACTGAAAGTCAAAGATAAGTTTGTGTAATTTATTCTGTCCTAATAAAATATCCATTGAATCCCTCTTCCTCTTGTATTTTATATACAAAGAACTTAATTTGTTTAATGTTCTGATTTCATTGACTATCTTGAAATATCTTGATTTGAAGAGCCCTTGATGGAACTATGAAGATACTAATTCTCAGTAAGGAAGTTGATGTTAAGATATTATATATGCCAGGAATAATCACCTGTCCTACTATAATTAACTCTAAAAGATATACATAAATAAAACTTTATGAAAATTCTTCTGTATAGTTAAGCCATCTTATTGGTCATCTTATTAGGTCTACAGAAGAATATTTAAATATCTGATTGGGTCTTTTTTATTAGATACGCTCATGAATTACGAGAAATTTTAAAGCCAGATATTAAATTACTCAGTTTAATATCAGAAAAGTTAAGTAAAAAAAAGCACAAAAAAAGTACTCCTACTTACTACCTAAAAATATGTTTCTAAATTCTTAATGACAGCATTGGTTTAGACCAATGCTAAGTGTCAGGAGGGCAGGGACTGCCTTGTCTATTAATTCATCTAAGAAATGTTTCTTGAGTATCTACCATGTGCCAGCATTCTTCCAAGTGTTGGCAATATTGCAGTGAACATAATAGACAAATTCCAGTACTCATGAGATTATATTTTAATGTAAACTGTTTGCATTGCTTGGCACATGACAAGTGTTCAAGAAGTTTCCTCTACATCCATTAGCTGTCCCAGAGACTCAGTCTAAAGGTGCAAATAGTCCCCTTCCCTTGCCAGTTACTGTTAGGGGCTACAAGTCAAGTTATGCTAAGGGGCTTCATATGTCCCCTCCATGGATGTGTCTGCAGAGATTATGGGTCCCTGAAGGATTTTAAGCAGTAGAGTGAAATTTCAGTCCACAGAAAAGTGTCACATTTATGCAATAGAAATACTTGTTTGACACCAGAGGGCCCATTTTCCCTCTTTTAGTAACTTAGAATATTGGGTTTAACTTGAGTTGTAAGTTAAAGTATTATATTAACTCTTTCAAGTAGAGCTCTCATGTACATAGAAGAAACAGCCTTAGAATTTTTCTGCCCTTTTTTTAAAAAATTAATGTTTTGTTTCCCTTTGTTTTCAGATGCAGAAGTAACCTTGTCAGGCAGTCCCTGTGTTATTTTTAAGTGAAGCAGCTGAGGCCTGCTAGGTGGTGGTAAAGCTACCCTTCTATTGCTTGGCTTGTGTTCTTTTCTCTAGAAAGACATATAAAACACTCAGTACACCATCCAGTAGTATAAGCCAACCTAAAACTTGTTTGTTTAGCGAGTTTATACACATTTCTCATATTTTGAAATCTCTTTTCTGAATCCCCTCAGCAATTGTTATTACCTGTCCTGTGGCATTTGTCACTTTCCACTCTTACATAATTGTCTTCTATTAGAAACAAAAGTACTGCATTTTGGACTCTTGTTTACTATGATGGCTACTTCATTTCCTCTAAGGGATGTTGCCCACAGTAGTAGATACAATGGTCATCTGAGTTACATTTATCCATTCCAGTCCATTTTAGTTCACTGATTCCTAAAGTGTCAATGTTCACTCTTGCCATCTCCTGTTTGACCACTTCCAATTTGCCTTGATTCATGGACCTAACATTTCAGGTTCCTATGCGATATTGCTTTTTACAGCATCGGACTTTACTCCCATCACCAGTCACATCCACAACTGGGTACTGTTTTTACTTTGGCTCTGTCTCTTCATTCTTTATGGAGTTATTTCTCCACTCTTCTCCGGTAGCATATTGGGCTGCTACTGACCTGGGGAGTTCATCTTTCAGTGTTCTATCTTTTTGCCTTTTCATGCTATTCATGGGGTTATGGGGTTCTCAAGGCAAGAATACTGAAGTGGTTTGCCATTCCCTTCTCCAGTGGACCACGTTTTGTCAGAGCTCTCCACCGTGACTCGTCCGTCTTGGTTGGCCCTATATGGCATGGCTCATAGTTTCATTGAGTTAGACAAGGCTGTGGTCCATGTGATCAGTTTGGTTAGTTTTCTCTGATTGTACTCACAGAGATTATATTTTGGATTTGATAACCATGAAAACCCACAAGAATCTGTCGTTTACAACAATCTAAGAAGCTCTTTGGCTTAGCCTCATGTCTAGGTTTGGAGAAGGCAATGGCACCCCACTCCAGTACTCTTGCCTGGAAAATCCCATGAACGGAGGAGCCTGGTGGGCTGCAGTCCATGGGGTCGCAAAGAGTCGGACACGACTGAGTGACTTCACTTTTACTTTTCACTTTCATGCCTTGCAGAAGGAAATGGCAACCCACTCCAGTGTTCTTGCCTGGAGAATCCCAGGGATGGGGGAGCCTGGTGGGCTGCCGTGTCTGGGGTCGCACAGAGTCGGACACGACTGAAGCGACTTAGCAGCAGCAGCAGCAGCAGCAGCAGCATATCTAGGTTTGAATTCTGGCTTCATCCTCATCTTGGCTGTGGCATCTTAAATACATCACTTCTATCATTTTCCTCATTTCAGAATGGAAAGTAGTATGTGCCCCATCCAGATTTAAAGTGTATACAAAAGATCTACTAAAAGTATACAAAGGACCTAGGGCCTGATGTACTAATAGCCACTCAATAAGTGGTAACTCTTACATTTAAAATTTACTTTCTGTTATTATAAATGTGTATATTTTAGTAACAGCTCTATTACTATATGAAGGATTTATAATAACTTGGAGAAAGTTCTGTGATGAAAAATTGACTATTTTGTTGATTATCAGATTGTAATGGCTTATTAGTTGTTCAGCATGTTTGATTTGGGGCTCCATGGACTGATTTACCCTATGGAAATGTAAAAGGGACTGATACATGAACTGGAATGGCAATTTATTAATAAGTCATTAGAAGTACATCCTCTCCTCATAGAAAAAGATGCCATAGTCGATGCCTTGCACTCAGGAGGTTGCTTGATGACTAAGGGTAATTGACTGGCTATTTAGTGCTACAGTAGCCTTGTATATCATTCTTCACCTGCCACTGGGGTTGTCAGGACCCCCCTCTCCCCCAGAGTGTTAGGGAGCACTGTCTAATCACCTCTCATGAATTAAAGGTTACATAGTTATCTGCTTTTATGTTGCATATTCCTAAAGGAAAAAGCAGAACACTTGGAGGTTTTATACTTGGTCGTTAGCTTGTCGTTTCTGCCTGAGTTTACAGCCTCACTTTGGTTGGATTTGGGGAGCTTATATAGACTCCTACATTTTTAAAATTTAAACTTTGTATTTAGAAAAGTTTAAAGCATGCAAACACCTAAAGAGGTTTGTATAATTAACCCCAGTTCCATCACCCAGCTTCAACAGTTATTAACATATGGCACATACTGTTTCATCTATACTGCTGGTCCCTCTTCACATTATTTTATTTTATTTTATTTTTTTTCCACTGGTGCCTTATTTATTACCACTGAGAAATGATTTCATAATACTGACCAGAGGGATTACACAGCTCATAGAAACTTTCCATATAAGAACCACAATGTCAAAACACAGCAGAGGCCATCAACAGTATTAATAAGGATTTTGTCAGCTTCTAATGATGATGATTATTGTGTCAGAATGCAATTCACACTAATTATTAGTGAAAGTTTACAAGCATTAAAAAGTGCATAATAACATTTGGATCTGATAGGGCTGAAAAAAGACATGAAAAATACAACACAAGGGCTTTACTTTTGTGATTGGTGTCCACATGATTGCAAGGTCATTTTCTCCATCTTTCTCAGCTCCATGGAGATAAGCTGTCCTCCAAATGTCAGTTGTATCATACAGCACTGTGAGGAATTTGATTCCAGAGAAGAAAATATTTCCAGTACTTAGTATTATTTTCTGTTCTCTTTCCCATGTCCCCAGTCGTCAAAAATTCTCACAATTGGAAATAAAAATATTAGTCAGGAAAAGTTGTCCATTTGGGAATAAGACAAAACTTGCAGACTGAAGTCTGGTCTGTGCAGACACCAAACAGACTGAATTCAGGTAATATTCACATTAATGGATATTTTGAAATGTCTGTATAATAAGCAAAGGAGTCCTGATGAATCTGTTAGACTTAATTCATCAGCAGTGAATTAAGGGGACAGATTGTTTTTTAAAAAAAAAAGTGTGTCCTATCTTGTGTACACCACCACGCTATGGAGCAGAATTTTTAGGCAGCCCTTTAAAAAATGAGTGGTATGAAAATTCAGAGTAATGTGCATCATTTTTGTTTTTCCTAAGCAATTGAAGGGGGGCAGTGCTGAGCATCTATATTGTACAATACAAAACTGTAAATAGCAAAGCAGGAACGCACAGATACATAACGCTAAAAACAGTACTTTCTGGATGGTTCTTTTCCTGGGTGAATACTCGGGCCAGAGATATTTAAACTCTGGGTTCAACCAACCCTTTGCTATTAGACACAATTAAATCCTCTGACATTGTGAGGGGCCAGATGCTACAGGAAGAATCATCATCTAGATCACTGCTACTCTCTACAAGCATCTCATCGTATGGTCAAGTGAAAGGATCCGTACAAAAATGACATCCAAACACGAGCCACATGATTTCAACCGTTGCCAATCCCAGAGGTAGAGAAAAGGCTCTCTGCAGCCACAGGCTCTGCCCCCATTTTTAACATGACAAGCAGGTTCCTGCAAAGCAGTACAGCCATTTTCTTCTTCCCCTTTTCACTCTTGGAAATAAATGCATTCCAGCCAGGCCTGGAGATTGGAGACATTGTCAGGTGTTGATGAAGGTCAAAGTAGAGTGTTAACTTTCAGATTTTGCTGCTTCTCCCTGGGCTTCCCCACTTTGTTCTGTTGAATTTTTCGCTGTGCATCTTCTTCCCCTTCTGTCTTGTTGATATCAAGACCTGCTAATTTCAAGGCTAATTCATTGGTGTTGCCACTTGCAGAGGAAACCAGGATATCACGTATTGCATTTCTTCTACCTGTTCTTCCTGAAGCAATAAAATCTGCATATGTAGTTTCCAGATCAGTCATTGCTAACAAATATCCACATAGCAGGGGCTGATTGGAAACCTTCTTGTCCTCAATTCATTGGCTCTCTTGGATTATTTTTTGTTTGAATCAGACCTCCAGACTTCTACCAGAAGCTGTTCCTTTGGAGACACCAGCTCTTCCCAGAAACTCAGGAAACTTCGTGAGCGCGATGGAGTCAGCGCACCAGGTGTCAGCTGCTCCGGGCCGCGGTGCCGCCACCCCGGGCGCTGCGTGGTCAGCTCAGCCGGCCCCCACCCCACCTGCCAGCTGCTGCAGCCGCTCCCCCTCTTCACATTATTTGAAAGCAAATTCTAGACATGATATAATCTTCCCTATGAATACTAAGATATATACCATTAAGAAATAGGACTATTAAAAATATATACAGTACTGTTATCATACCAAAAACCCCACTAATAATTTCTTAACATCTAATCAGTGATCAGTTCTCCACAGTTGCCTCCTCAGTCTTTTTTAACCACTGGATTGTTCGTATCAGCCTCCGAGCATGGTTTACACATTGCATTTAGTTGATGTTTCTTGCGTTTCTTTTACTCTTAATACAGCACCTACCCTATTCTTGCTGTTTATTTGTTTGCCATATAGAATTTTCTACATTCAGGATCTGGCAGGCTATATCCTCATAGTTCTTGGGGTCTCAAAGGAGTCGGATATGACTTAGTAACTGAACAACAACACAATATTCGTCCTCTTAGTGTTCTTTAACTTGTTCCTCTGTTCTCCTATCTCTGGTAAACTAGTAGCTAGATCTAGGCTTGATTGGGTTCAGGTTTGAAGTTTTCCCCGAAGAATGTGTCGTAGGTGGTTGTGATGTACTACTTTTTTTTTGTCTGTCACATTCCACCAGAAGGCACATGGCAGTGTCTTGGCTTCGGTCTTTTTGTATGTTGACCTTGATCATGAGGCTCAGTATTATCAGCTTGATCCATCCAGTATATTCGTGTCATGAAACCATTTTAGTTATTTTTAATTTTATTCTCAAGGAGTACCTTGGTGTCAAACATTATGGCCTTCTAATGTGTTCTTCACATGCAGCCAGAAGATCTTTTAAATATTAATTAGATCACATACTACCCTGCCGAAAACTCTTCAGTAGTGCTTGATTACTCATAAACAGTTAAATTTCTAACCATGATCTATAAAGATCTACATAACCTGGGCTTGATCTGCCTTTCTCCACCTAATTTTATGCCATTCTGTCCTTTGAGAGGAAGTATGACTTTATTCATAATGTATGCTCTTGAGTAGACTGCGTGAGTGTGTGATCTTGGGCAACTCATTTAACTGTTCTGTGCCTTGGTTTCCCCATATTTTAAAGTTGGTGTTTTAAGAGTATATACCAATAGGATTCTAATGATAAAATTATATATATAAGTTACTTAGAATGATGCCACATAAAATAATAAATACTGAATGTTGACTGTTGTTTGTTGCTGGCATTGGTGGTGGTATTTTTTATCACTGTGTTGCAGCCACTCTGTGTTTTTCAGTTTCTAGAACTGCCAAGCTCTTGTCAGCCTCAAGATCTTTGCAGGTTGCTTTCGTTATCTCTTCCTGTATAACAAGACCACTCAAAATTTAGTAGCCTAAAACAATGGTATCATTTACCTAGCTCATGAACATGCAAGTTGGGCAGGGCTTGGTGAGGATGGCTCATACCTGCTCTGTGTGGTACGGTTTGGGATGGCTTCACTGGGGGCTGCAAGATCTACTTTTAAATGGGTCATGCATATGGTTGGCAAGATAGTGTTGGCTCTTGACTGAGAACTCAGCAGGGGCTGGGACCTTGGTTCTGCGAAAGCTGTTTAGCTTTCCTTGCTGCGTGGTGTCCTTTGGTATGGTTTTTTTCATGTTTCTTTGTGCTTCACATTTGTAGAGCTTTTTGGGTTTGTAACTTTAGGGTATTATCCAGTATGTAAATTTTCCAACCGTAATTCCTTCAAATATTTTTTTTCCATTTTTCCCATCTTTGAGGATTTCAATTGAATGTGTGTTAGGCTGCTTGAAATTGTTCCATAGTAATTACATTGATGCTGTATTTTTTGTGTTTTTTCTTCTGTGCTTCATTTTGAGTAGTTTCTATTTCTGTGCCTTCAAATTAGCTAGTTTTCTTTCCTTCTGCAATGTTTAATTTGCTGTTAATTTCATCCAGTTTATTTTTCATCTCCAGAAAACTGATTTGGGGCTTTTATATATCTTCAAGTCTCTCCTTAACATGCTATGCTTTCCTCTGCCTTCCTGAATATGTGCAATGTTATTATAATAGCTATCTTAATGTCCTTGCCCACAAGTCCTGTCATCTGTGTCATTTCTGGGTCTGTTTCTGTTGATTGATTTTTCTACTCTTTTACAGATTTAATTTTCTGAGGGTTAGATATTTAGAATTTTTGTCTGTTGAGTGCTGAATATTTTTGTATTCTAAATATTCTTATAGAAGGGCCTAAGGAAAGAAGCAGGATATTTTCTAATATCTATATGGAGATAATAACTTGTATAGTTATATAATGCTCATCTCAGAGGGAACGAGGAAGTAGAATGTATTTTGTTAGCATGACAGTAACAAAGATTTACAACTTAGGAGATTTTGAATTGGTCAGTGAGCAATTCAAGAATAAAGAAAAATGAAACGTAAGTTTGGTTTTCATTGTCAGACTCCGTTATCTTAGGGAGTGGTGAAAGCTCTTGGGTTTTGGAGCTAGTCTTGGATGTGAATCATAGAAATACCAGTACTAGCTGTGACCTTTGGCCAATTATTTAAACTACCCCCTCCTCCACGTCTTTTTTTAACCGAACTTCTTTTCTCTCTTAGAGTTGTTTTGAGATAGAAATGAGAATTTATACAGGGTATTTACATGTAGTCGGAATTCAACAAAATGTTACTGATACTTTCTTCCTCTACCTTTTTTTCTACCTTTTAGCTATTTCATTTTGCAACACTGCTACTTTGAATCACATGCTGGTTTTAAATGGGGATACTATTTTTTTACCCTTGAACAATTACTGTAACTCTTCCTATGGAAAGAGTTATTCTTGAGCTTTAATTTTCATCCAGTTACATGCAGTTGAAGATATTCAGTTGGCAAACAGCTTGCCTAAAATTGCTTTAATAAATTCAAAGTTGCTTCTATAAAGATTTTTATGCTAGTTTTTCAGTAATTCCGTCCTTATTAAGTAAATATATTATTTGAGATGTATGAGGATAAACTTATTTTTAACTGAATTTAGAATAAATTAATTCTATAAATGGCAGAGGATTAATAGGTTTTAACTGGATGAAGATTTGTATTAGTGTATTAGTTTCCTATGTCTGCTGTAATAAGTTACCACAAAGTTGGTATCAAGATAACATACATTTATTCTCCTGCAGTTGTAGATGTCAGAAGTCCGAAGGCAGTCGCCCAGGGGTGAAACCAGGTGTCAGCAGGGCGGCAGTCCCTCAGGAAGCTCTAGGGGAGAATGGTCTCCTTGTCTTTTCCACCTTCTAGAGCTGCCTTCCTTGCATTCATGGTTTATGGCCTCTCCTTCACTCCAGAGCCAGCAGTGTAGCATCTTCTTGTCTCCCTGACTCTTCTTCCTTTATCACATAACCTTCTTCTTTACTTAAATCTCCCTCTGCCACCTTCTTAAGGACACTTATGATTACATTTAGGGTCCACGAGCATAATCCATGGACAGGAGCCTGGAGGGCTACAGTCCATGGGGTCGCAAAGAGTTGGACATGACTGAGTGACCAGCGCTAATGCTAGCATAATCCAGAAGAATCTCTCCATCTAAGGAGTTGTCACTCAATCACAGCTGCAAAATCCCTTTTGCCAACAAGGTAACATTCAGAGGTTCTAGGTATTAGGACCTGGACATCATTATTCAACCTTCCATAGTCATTTCAAGAGGATACCGAATCCTGTTTTTCAAATGGTTTAATTTTTTTTGCAGCCCTAAATTTAAAAGATCTGTCAGTTTACTGAAGTCTTCTGTTCATCTCCCATTTTACATCGACTGTTTATAATTTCACTTAGTGTGTGTGTGTGTGTGTGTGTGTGTGTGTGTGTGTGTTTGTATGTGTAGGAATCCTATAATGGTTCAGAGCACTTTCACAAAAAGTATATTGAACTTTCCCACAAGTACAACTAGTTAGGGAATTACATTTTTAAAGTGAAGGGAAACATTTTCCTGGAAAAACTCTGTTATCAGAGGTGAAGTGTTCAGTAAAATGTTGATAGAATTAAATTCTTAAATATTTTTGCCAGAAAGAAACCAAATCAAGATAGGAAAAACAATAAGGAGAAAGTAGAAACTTTTTTGTAAGTGTATAGTTCCTCTTTTATCAAAATATGCATATTATTCCTGTCATACAATCCTTTTAAGAACTGCCCTGTGTGATGAAGTCTAGCCGGTGTCTGAAGCAGATATAAGATACACTGGAATTAATAACTTCTAGTTTCAAAGACCAATGTTTTCACCTCAAGACAGGCTAACACTGTTATTACTATTGTTATTATTGTATTTTGTTTAAGAGGTGACATTCTTGTGTCAAAATGCAAGATCAGAGAGTTAACTTTCTTGCAGAAGGAAAGATTGGGAACTATCGTAATTGGCATGACTAAAAATAAGTTTTTAGATTCTTCCAAACCACACTGTCATTCCAATGAATGTTGTAATACAACTTGTTTTCAAAATACAAGTAAAAGGTAAGTGAAACCATTGCCCATATATATTGATAAATCCCATGAAAACACTTAAGTACTCTTTAATAGTGCTTAACTTGCATAGTAAGCACAGTTTTATAACTATGCTGCCCCACTTCTGTCAACAAAATTTCAGCCCAGGGGCCAGGCAAGAGTTTCATTACAGCCATGAACTTCGGTTTACCTGGCAAAAGGATTCTTTTCCCATCCAAGGAGTTGGTATAGGATACAATGCGGGCTTTAGAGCCAGGCTGTGTTTGTGTGCTGGCTCTGCCGTATGTCATGCTGAGAAAGTAACACACTCCAACTTCTTCATGTTCAAAAGAAGGGTAATAGGAACTACCTCACAAAGGTTGAGAGGATTAAATAACCAAAAATTTTACCACACATCTGTTTTGTAAGTTTAAGCTTTTGTTTTCAAGTTTAAGAGTAGCATATTTGAATTTCTTAGTTTGAATCATCCAGTATATGGGTTTATCCTTTTGGCACAAATGGTGAAAATTGTTGTTAATTTATATGCTCATTGATCTATAAAAAGGAAACATCATTCCAACTGCTAAAGGCTAAAATCTCAACTTTTGAGGGTCACTATCACTTTTTCAAATTCAATAAGTAGTGTTTAAGCTATTCAGTTTTTATTATATCCTGTAATATTTGTTACTACAGAGAATTTCCAATAAGTTGCAAAATCAGGAACAAGGTAAAGCAGGATGGTTAAAGACAGTGTTGAAAAGAAACAGGAATAAATACAGCAGACTAGTATTAGTGGAAAAGGGAACACGGCTGGCTGAGCTTCAGCAGTTGAGTTGTAGTCTTGCTTGGGCATAACAGCAAGCAGACAAGTCTTTCCTTAGCAGTGTCATACGGAATAATGAATATTATAGGGATCCAGTAGGAGTTTGTTATTGTTAATCCGCTGAGAGATTCAGGGGAGAACTTTAAATATTAATTCAGTGAAGGCTTGCTTCTAAGCAATTGTTATAAGCAGAAATTTGCTTTCTGACTGATTAATAATATAGAGGGGAGGGAAGATTTAGTCTTGAATAATTTATGATAGCAGAATTCTTAAATACTTTTGATGTTTCTGCCAAAGTAGAAAATAGTAGAAAAGAATGAATGCATTTAGGATGCTGGGGATAGGAAGCTGTGATTTTTTTTTTTTTTTTTGAGTGTTATGTCTTAGCTTATAAATTCATAGAAAATTTGCATTTTCCTCCATGGCCTAGTCATATTTATTTTTGAAGCAATTTCTTTTTATTACCATGATGTAAAATTGTCATATGATGACGTGCTGTGCTCACATGCAGTTTGTAATACCCTTGCTGTTAATACCACTGTTCTCTTCTTGAGAAGTAAGACTAACTTGTTTTTCTCCAGTGTCTCAAAAGAGCATTTGATTGAGACTCTAGAGATCTTTTCACATGATGGGAGGATGTTTTTGAGTAGGAAAGATTTAAGAGTAGATTTTACAACTTTGTCCAGAATCCAGGGTATGACGTTTATAGATGAATTGAAGATAACTGGTTCCTAAGTGGTCACTGACTAGTCGGCTGAGGCAACTTTAATTGGAATTCTGGTATTATCCACTTAGCGTGGAATGTCTGCCAAACACAAAGAATCCTACTAAAGATAGGATCGATACTTCTCTATTTATCGATTGGTTCAGCTAATATTTGTACTTGTTGTTTAGTCACTAGTCGTGTCTGACTCTTTTGTGACCCCATGGACTGTAGCCCACCAGGCTCCTCTGTCCATGGGATTTCCCAGGCAAGAACACTGGAGTGGGTTGCTAGTTCCTTCTCCAGGGGATTCTGCTGACCCAGAGAATGAACCTGTGTCTCGTGCATTGGCAGGCAGATTCTTTACCACTGAGCCACCAGAGAAGCCCCAGTAGTTTACGTAATGTTTAGATAATCCATCATCATCTATGCTGTGTTACCTGGAGAACCAGTTAGGGAACTGTCTCTAGCCTTAGATGACTGGCTTTCTTGGAGTTGATATTTTACAGGATTTCTTAGGACAAGCTTGCTGGTTCACAATTAAAGATGCACAAATAGTTTTAGGTTATGTTGTACAGGATAACTCTAGGTATTTTTACACACCATAAAGAGAATTCTGAGCAGACCTATTTGATGGAAAAAAATTATCATCAGTGGAAATTTGTGGATGATTTGTAAGAAGTATTCTGTAGGCAAGAATATCCTCAAATCTGTTTGCTACATAACTCCATTATCACTTTGGCTGTAATACTTTTAACCATGAACTGTCATTCACTTTTTTTTAAAAAATTTAAGGCTTATCTTCAGTAAAGTGCACCACTCTAGAGCTCAGTGAACGTTTACATATGTATTTGTTGGTGTAATCACTAAGACAACATTCCACTAGCTGTGCTTTTTTAAAGCAAGAAAATACATTGCGTTAAAATTATTTGCTTAAATTTTTAGTAATTATAAACATAGTACATGTTCACATATTGAAAAGTTGTGATAAAAAAATAAGTCATTTGTAATCCCACCACCAAGAAGTCTAAAGGTCTTGATATATAATCATTTATTCATTTATTAAGTATTTTCTGCGTGCCTAATATGTGCCAGGTATTTGAATTGCTGGGAACACAGCCCTGATATAAAATGGCAAACTCCGTGCCCTTAAGGAGATAACGCTTTAGCTGGGGGAGAGGGATAATAAATAAGAAAGTACGTTGTATGTTAGATGGTGATAAACGCTGTGGGGGACAGTGAAGACGGGGGATGGGGAGTCCTGGGAGAGGAGAGGAAGGGCTACCGTGTTGACACAGAGCAACCAGGAAGGTCTCACTGAGAAAGGAACGCTTGAGTAAACACCAGAAGGAGGCAAAGGAAGTTGCTAGATCTGGGGGAAAGACTGCTTCAGGCAAAGACCCCGACGTAAGGGGTGCCTGGCCACGTGTAAGAAACAAGGAGGCCCATCGTGGCTGGAACAGAAAACAAGAAGCCTACTGACAGGTTGGAGAGGGAGCAGGGGCCATGCTGTGAGTGGTTCTTCCTCCTGACCTGAGATGTGATTCCACAGGAGAATCAGCTTGGAGGTGGGGCTGCCCACCAGACCGTTGAGTCCAGGGCTCGGGGTCAGGTGTTCGCAGTGCAGCCAGGGTGGAGACACACCGATGGAGGGGCGTTAGGCCTTTTCAGGACTTTGGCTTTTACTGTGAGATGGGAATCCATTGAAGAGTTTTGAGCAATGACTCATCTGATTTAGGTTTTATTACTTTAAAATTCTATGTTATGAAATGTTTTAGACATACGAAAGTAGAAAATGGTACAGTCTCCTGCACCACCATTTTCATACCCATTTCAGTTGCCATCTCATTTTGTCTTACTTGGTTTGTCCTGACCTCTCAACCATTTCTTTTTTTTTCCCTGAAATATTTTAATACTAGCTTGGATTTTTGGAAGGATCACTCTGGTTTATGTATCGGGAGAAGGGAAGGCAGGACGAGGCCGAATATAAGTATATCCTCTATGGTTTTTTTTTCTAGGTATATATGGTTGACCCTTGAACAACACAGGTTTGAATTGTGAGGGTCCACTTAATGCATGGATTTTTTTTTCCACTAAATACATACTACAGTACTGCACAATCCAAGGTTGGCTGACTCCACAGATACAGAGGGTCGACTGTAAAGTTGTACCTGAATTTTTGGCCATGCAGAGAATTGGTGTCCCTAACCCCCATGTTGTGCAAGGTTCAAATGCAGATAAATTTTTAAAGAAACATTGAATTCTACTGTGTCAATGTTTATATATAAACTTTTTATTTACTATACTGAACATCTTATGTCACTGAATATTCAACAACTTTGTTTTTTAATAGCTACATAGGATTCCATTATATGGATCCATCATATGGTCCAAATATGGACCATGTCCATAGGGTCACAGAGAGTCAACACAACTGAGCAACATGCGCGTGCGCGTGCGCGCGCGCACACACACACACACACACACACACACACCATGATTTATTTGATCTTATATCATTGGATGTAATGTACAATCTTTGCTTAAAAACAGTGTGGTGATACATCCTTATAGCTAAATCTCTGCATATATATATATGTACACACACACACACACACACACACACACACACACACACACACACACACACATTCATCATTCATGATTATTTCCTTAAGGTAAATTCCTAGAATGGAATTGCTCTGTCGAAGGATATGCACAAAAATTTAAAGTTTCTGATATGCATTATTGTCAAAGTGTTTTTGGGAACACTTTACTAATTTATACTCCCACCAGCTGCTTCTGAAAGTATCAGATTTCCTTAAACTCTATTGCTGAACTTTTTCATTAAAAAAAAATGGTTTCCTGTTTTGACAGGTGAAAAAATGGTAACTCATGGTTTTAATTTGCAGTTCTTCGGTTTCTAGTGAGGTTGACTTTCATTTCCGTTTGCAGTTTAAAAAATATGCTTATTCATATCATTTCCTAGCTGTGTGACTTTGGAGAAGTCATTTAGGACCTCTGCTTTTGTACTGTGAAATGGGTGTTGTATGCCTGCTTCACGGGGTTTTCATGAACATTGAATAAAACAGTTTGTAGATCTAAGTTTTTAAACTTTTTGACCATGATCCACAATTTAAAAAAAAGTCCTACTTTGTGACAAATTAATATAAATATATAGCCAGAATTTCATGAAACAATGCGTATACCCTTACCGAGTGTGGTATACTCTGATACACTCTGATATTTTACATTTTCAGTCATTTTTTAAAATACCCATTAAATTGATTATAACCCTCTGGGTTGTAACCCAGTGTTTTCTCATAAGCTCTGAGTATATAATGTATGTCAGATTCTCTTTAATCTCTAGTGATTATCTCTTGTAGGTGGTTCAGAAGTCAGCTGCCTCTAGTAATTTACCTCTAGTAAATTCATTTTCAGAAAAGCTAAGTAGTAAACAACCAACCAGCCAACCAAATCTAGCTTATTGTATTGCTGAATCAAATTTTTGGTCAGTGAAAAACGGATGTATTCGTTTGGGCTTTTGTGATACCATAATGACTGAACTGTTATACCATTGTTGTGAAATAAATCTAACGCATTTGAGCAAAACATCACATCGTTACAGGGATTGTATTTGCAAAACCCCAAACTGGGACATAGCATCTGACAGAATTTTGCCTGTAATTTTTGTTACCTAAAAAGCTGACAAAAATTGGAAACATAAATCACTTTTAGTTATATTTAATACAGCCTTTTTCGATTGAAAAATAAAATAATACAAAGCTAGAGTATCCTGAGAGACTGGGAACGGGTGGCTCCCATGCATACAATACCAGATGCTGTTCATGGGTAGATTTGTAGCTAAACTACTTGAGGACCACTCAGAAAGGAGATAAATCTAATTATTAGCTGTGACTAGAGGAAACTTGATCAGATGAAAGTGAGAGTCACTTCCAAGCCTAAGGGCTGTTGGAATGAGAATTGCAGAGAGAAATAGAGTGGGAATGGACTGGTGGTATTTACAATCTGGAAAGCACCGAGGAGTGTAACATATTTGAGAAGACAACTGTGTTGTTTCTTTGGACCTCTAGTTTAACATTAAATGTGTTTTATGTATTAAAATGATTTTTTGATGATAAGCCAGGAAAAAATTTTAATGACTCCAAGTTAAAAGTTTGACTAATAAACGTTTGCTACTCTCCTACTCACCCCTCCATTTTGAAGTATGTCAGAAACAATTTGGTACAAAAATATAAAAATTAAATTTGAATGTCTACTAGAAAATTACTTATTTTGAGTCTTTAGGAATGTGCCACATGTATTAACAAGAATTAAATTCTCACTAACAAGAGGCTATTTCCTTAGATTTCCCTAGTGTATACTGTGAGTTCTCAGAATATAGCATTATTCAGTGGAAATCATCTGGGGAAAGAAGAATGTTCAATTGAAAGTACAGTGCTACTTTTAAATGTAATTGAGTTACCGTATATTTTAAAATACCAAATATTTTATCTGAAATGAATAGGATTTTAAATGGGCAAGTGGGACAGAGATGATGTCAGTTGGAAGTTATTTAATAAATAGCAAGGTTCTTTGAGTACTGAAGCTGTTGCTTAAATATATACATTAAGTGGGCTTATTCGCTCTTTCCTATGAATTTGAGCATATACTTTTAATCTTTTAAATGTAGCTACTGATTGAAGTGCCCAAGGGAAAGAAGTACTATAATCTCTTAATGACTAGTGCTGTGGCTTAATGAAAGGGCTAAGACTGATTAAAAAAAACCAAAACCTCTTAAAATGAGGGCTGGTGTATGAGTATAAAACAGTGTTGTTACTGTTGAGGTATAATTTTATAATTTAGTAATCTTAAACTCTTAATTGAAATTTTTAGTTTATTTGATTATAGTTTCTTTAGATATAGTTTAGATATAGTTTCTTTAGATATGCTAATTAAATCAAATACTTGATGTCATGAAAATATTTCTGATGTGCAATTTTTATGATAATAGTGATTTTCTTAAAAAATCTTTTATTTGAATGTGTACTTAACCAGTTCAAAGACCAAGGAATTCAGATCATACAGTTTAAAAAAAAATTCTTCCAGAAAAGACATTTTGTAGTCATTGGTGTCACATTTTAAGTCAGTATACTTATGTTATAGCAATGTCCTTTACAATTTTGTATTTGCTGTGTAGTAAACTTGGAAGTTTAAAAAAACATGTGAAAGTGAAGTCACTCGGTCGTGTCCAACTCTTCGCTACCCCATGGACTGTAGCCCACCAGGCTTCTCTGTCCGTGGGATTCTCCAGGCAAGAATACTGGAGTGGGTTGACATCTCCTTCGCCAGGGGATCTTCCCGACCCAGGGATCGAACCCAGGTCTTCCTCATTGCAGGCAGACGCTTTAGCTTTACCGTCTGAGCCACCAGGAAAGCCCTGAAAAAAAACAAAAACAAAACACCGGCCTTGTTTTGGGTGCATCACTAGATGGCGCTGTTGTGGTACAACTGTGTGCGGGTAGCCATCAGTAGAATAAACTTTGCTTTACCTCAGAATAAGCCCGTGGTGTTTGTTTTTTTAAAGAAAATTAAAAATGGGTAAGTAATCACCTGTTACATAACATGGTAATAGAAACACATAGTTGGTAATATGCAGTCATAATCTTCGAGCAGCGTCAACATAGCTCTTTTAGGCGGTAAGATTTCTCTTAGAGGCATTGTGTTGTGGGGAGTAGAACTGGGTGGTGGGGTTGGGGAGGATTTAAACCAATTACCTGATAACCCAGTGGAATTACAGTTTATGTTATTAACTAGTATAGGACAGTGCTTTTGAGGAAATTTCAGTGCTTGAGCTCCAGCTTGTCTGAAGACGTACTGTGCTGAAACTAAATTCTTCAGGCGTTACATTTGAAGTTAAACAGTCGTTAGTGTCCAACCACTCCTTGCCCATATCCTTTTGGCCTTAGCAAGTATTGCACAGCTTCTCCTTGCATTTCAGATTCCAGAAACCAAGCTAAAGATGGAATGTTCTTGGTCTTACTTCCAGTGTATTTACTTCCAGTGAAGGAGGGAAGTGGACATTCCTCCAGCACTTCAGACCGACAGTCAGGCACCTTTGGGTTTCTGCTCCTCTCTTACTTTTCCTCTGTTCCTTTTTATGAGTAATAAGAATGCTTTCATACGTGTACTGGTAGTTGAGTTCCAAGCTAAAAATTGTCGCTTATTCTGTGATTCTTTGGCAGTCTTCCAACAGTGATCCCTGAAGCATTCCTTTCTTAGTGTTAGCTGAGATGTAAGTGTAGCGTCCTTCACTGTGCCACTGAAGAAGGCCTTTTAGTCCAGTTTGTTACAAGTTTTAAAAGTGAAATAATACTTAAAAGTTTGTAAAGGTGAGTACTAGTTTCCTTTCTCATCTCTTCCTTCATCTAGCTCCATCCCCACGGGCAACTGCTTTTACAAATTCTGATTTTTGTTTCTCTTGGTAGTTGCCTACGTATCTCTAATATGCTGTTATACTGCTATTTCTTGATTAAAAGATTTGGATACTAAATCCTTATAGCAGAAAGTCCATTGATAATGAACTTCTACGATTTCTATATTTCTTCCAGCCATCTCAGTCAGTCCTATAAATTTTTCCACTGATTACCTCTACAGTATTAAATGGCGCCCTAAAAATGTAACTGTGTGTCCTGTGGGTCTGTGTTGCAAAGTTAACGAATGACCAGTGTGTAGCTAGACAGCCAGGAGAACTGGAAGACCACCAGTCACATCTTATGGGGGAACGTGTTGTTTCAGAGTTTATTGTATGTAAACCTCTTTCTTCAATTATCATTTAGGTAATTTTTTAAATGACAATTGCCTTGAATAACTAGGAAGCTTGTTGTATCACATAAAAGGCCTGCAGGCTGATTCGTTGAGTCAGTGACATAATCAAGGAACCAGATGCTTGGTTTTTCCATCTACTCTACTTCACAATGTTGGCTTTCTTCTCAGGTTAACTGCCCTCCGGCTTCCCAGGTGGCACTCAAGATAAAGAACCCACCTGCCAATGCAGGAAACACAAGAGGCGTGGGTTCGATCCTTGGGTCTAGAAGATCCCCTGGAGCAGGAAATGGCAACCCACTCCAGTACTCTTGCCTGGAGAATCCCATGGACAGAGGAGCCTGGTGGGCGACAGCCCATGGGGTCACAGAGAGTCAGACACTACTGAGCGACTTAGCACAGCACTAGCTGCCCTCAAGGTCCTAAAATGACTCTTCAAGTCTGGGTGTCACTGCAAACACAGTATTATTCAAGAGAACATCCCTTCTTATGTGTGTATCTTTTTGTGGGTGTACCCAGAAGCTTCCAGCAAACTTTCCCTGATTATCTCATTAGCCAGAACTGCTTCAGAGGTTCATTCCTAAGCAGGCTTCTGGCAAGGAGGATAGAATTGCATTGATGATCAATTGATGCAAATGCATCAATTGCATTGATGATCACAGACATGTGGAGGAGGGTGGAGAGCACCATCTGACGTGTGCTAGGAAACAGCCAGGAGGAACAGTTGGTGGATAGTTAGCCAGCAGTGTCTGTAACAATGTCAAACTTCATGGAGGGTATCATCTACCTTGTTTCTTATATCTCTGCCAGGCTACTTTCTTTTGGAAAATTAAGTAGAAAGTCTGGGAATTGTTTGAAATCACAACTTGCTTTATATCCACTTTGCTACAATATGTAATTGTACTTACATTTCTGAAAAGGATATTTGTAAGCTAGGTATTAAAAGAAGACTGGGAAATGTATAATTACTCTTTCTTCCCTTGAGCTTGGTTGTATTTATTGGACCCATACTTTTACACTTCCTTAGAACAAAACTCCATTGGGCGATCACTTAATATTTGCAATAGTATAAACTTCAGTAGTAATTTTTTAAAAAAATCATCATTGATTTTTCTTTTTAACCAAAGCTATCCGAATGACAAATGTTAGCTTTTTGTTTTATTCCTAGATCTAGAGCTTTTATTTCTCTTGGAAAATAGTTTTTTTGTTTTGCTTCAGTTTTTCATGATCTTCCGTTCTTATCATAGAGATAGATGCCTGAAAGTTAAATGCGATAATTCTCTATGTCAATTTTTATGTTTAAATAAACTTTATTTCTGAAACAAAATTCTGATTTTACTACATTTTCCTCAGGGCCATCTAGTCTTTACATCCCTCCAGTTTTCTATATCCGTATCAAATTGTAGAGTTCATTACTGTATGTAGTACTATACAGAGTTTTAGCCCATGATTACGACATTCAGAATTCTTTTTTAAAGCATTTTATTTATCTGTTTTTGGCTGTGCTGGGTCGTCTTTGCTCTGCGAGCTTTTTTCCAGTTGTGGCGAGCAAGGACTACTCTTGGTTGCAGTGTGAGGGCTTCTCATTGCCTTGGATTCTCTTGTTGCAGGACACAGCCTCTAGGCCTGCGGGCTTCAGGAATTGCAGCACACGACGAGCTCAATAGTTGTGGGTCCTGGACTCTAGAGCACAGGCTCAATAGTTGTGGTGCATGCATTAGTTGCTCCACGGCATGTGGGATCCTCCCCAACCAGGTATCAAACTCATGTCTCCTGCATTGGCAGGTGGATTCTTTACCACTGAGCCATCAGGGAGGCCCAGGATCTCCAGAATTATTCTTATACCAACTTTTAGAATTATTTTATGAACCTTCTGGAAAATTCTCGAGTAACTTCTTTTAACAGGTCATGAACTATTGATGGAAGAAATTATGCAGTAGATTCTTTAAGATTAAAATGTGTGTGTGTGTCTCTCTGTGTGTCTGTGTTTAGTTTTGTTTCTCTAAGCTTATTTAAAGCATTCCCTGCAAAAACCTATTTGCTTTTAAAATTGATTTTTAGATTAATATTTAATTTCTTAGGAGAGTTACTCTGTGGTATATCTATTTAAGAAACCATACTGTAGTAAGTAAGGACTAAAGGCCTCAATTTTGTATATGCTTTATATATATATACATATATATATATATATATACTGGTAACAGTAATGTCAATAAAGATGGTAGAATATAAAAATTGGCTTTTGGTGGGATGGATTTACCCCAAAATTTATTTTTCCATTCTCATATTGTAGTTAGATTTTAAATCTAAGTCCTACGAGGTGTTACTGTGTTCCATGAAGAATTCTGGGTTTAGATCATTTTGCTGCATGCTGGGTTATTCAGGGTTAAATGGATTTCTTTACTGCAGGACTTCTCAGAACTTTATATTAACATGCTTTATAAATGTTTCAGAGTGGGACACGTATGATGTTTGCAGTACTTATTTAAACATGGAACACTCAGTTCTAGGACTTTTGTTCCATAGACCATACTTTGGAAAATGCTGGTATTTGATGCAGTTGGTTTTGTGTGAATTGTTATTAAAGAAGTAGTGTGTCTAACCTTTATTTACGAGTGCCATCCAGTTTATTTGAAAAAGTATTACCACTTGAACACTTGGGATAATCTGTGTTAAATGCTTTTCAGATCCTCTAAGAGATAAGAGCTTTGAAATTTCAGATATAGCTTCTCTACTGCTTTCTGCAGCTTTTCTCTAAAATGAAATTTATCCACATATTTAATATTGATATGTATCTTAAATAGACTAGTGATAATCTCTCTTAATGATTCTCAAAACTTTTCACTCCAGCCTGGTTTCTCTGTTGAGTCCCAAAGTAACATTTTAAGTTCCCTTTCTGATAGTTTTACATGCAAACCCTGTATGCTTTTGAACTTGGTCAAAACTGAGCTCATCTTTCCTTCATGAACCAGCCCCCAGTTCCTGACTTTATTTTTTGCTTAGCATCCTGCCTAGTGGCACTGTCTTGTTTTCAGTTATCCAGACAAGAAACCCAAGAGACAATTTCTTAACCTTGGCACTGTTGACATTTTTGGCTGGATAGTTTTGTTGTAGGGGGCTGTGCTGTGCATTATAAATATTTAGCAACATCCCTGGCTTCTTCCCATTAGAAGCCAGTAGCAGTCTTCCTCAGCTGTGACCGTCCAAATTGTCTCCAGACTTTGAGAAATGTACCCGGGGCGATAGCTCACCCCAGTGTGATGAACCACTGCCCTACATCCAAACTGTTACTTAATCATACTGTGTTTACTTTCTTAATTTACCTTTAATCCCTTTTCATGTCTTCATTCCACTCCCTAACCTCCTATCCTTTTTATTTTATTTTTTTAATACTTGGGATCCTTTGTAAGGTTCTGACTAGCATCCCTATGTCCAATGTTCAGTTCAGTTCAGTCGCTCAGTCGTGTCTGACTCTTTGCGACCCCATGGCCTGCAGCATTCCAGGCCTCCCTGTCCATCACCAACTCCCAGAGATTACTCAAACTCGTGTCCATTGAGTTGGTGATGCCATCCAACCATCTCATCTTCTGTCCTCCCCTTCTCCTCCTGCCTTCAGTCTTTCCCAGCATCAGGGTCCTTTCAATGAGTCAGTTCTTCACATCAGGTGGCCAAAGGATTGGAGTTTCAACTTCAGGAGCAGTCCTTCCAGTGAATATTCATGACTGATTTCCTTTAGGATGGACTGGTTGGATCTCCTTGCAGTCCGAGGGACTCTCAAGAGTCTTCTCCAACACCACAGTTCAAAAGCTCAATTCTTTGGCGATCAGCTTTCTTTAGAGTCCAACTCTCACATCCACACATGACTACTGGAAAAACCATAGCTTTGACTAGACAGACTTTGGTTGGCAATGTAATGTCTCTGCTTTTTAGTATGCTGTCTAGGTTGGTCATAACTTCTCTTCCAAGGAGCAAGTGTCTTTTAATTTCATGGCTGCAGTCACCATCTGCAGTGATTTTGGAGCCCCCAAAATAAAGTCTGTCACTGTTTCCATCGCTTCCCCGCCTATTTGCCATGAAGTGATGGGGCCAGATTCCATGATCTTAGTTTTCTGAATGTTGAGCTTTAAGCCAACCTTTTTACTCCTCTTTCACTTTCATCAAGAGGCTCTTTAGTTCTTCGCTTTCTGCCATAAATGTGGGGTCATCTGCATATCTGAGATGATTGATATTTCTCCTGGCAATCTTGATTCCAGCTTGTGCTTCATCCAGCCCGGCATTTCACATGATGTACTCTGCATATAAGTTAAATAAGCAGGGTGACAATATGCAACCTTGACGTACTCCTTTCCCGATTTGCAACCAGTCTGTTGTTCCATGTCCAGTTCTAACTGTTGTTTGCTGACCTGCATACAGATTTCTCAGGAGGCAGGTCAGGTGGTCTGGTATTCCCATCTCTTTCAGAATTTTCCACAGTTTATTGTGATCCACACAGTCAAAGGCTTTGGCATAGTCAATAAAGCAGAAGTAGATATTTTTCTGGAACTCTCTTGCTTTTTGGATGATCCGATGGATGTTGGCAGTTTGATCTCTGGTTCCTCTGCCTTTTCTAAAACCGGCTTGAACATCTGGAAATTCACGGTTCACGTACTGTTGAAGCCTGGCTTGGAGAATTTTGAGCATTACTTTGCTGGCGTGTGAGATGAGTACAACTGTGTGGTAGCTTGAGCATTCTTTGGCATTGCCTTTCTTTGGGATTGGAATGAAAACTGACCTTTTCCAGTCTGTGGCCACTGCCAAGTTTTCCAAATTTGATGGCATCTTGAGTGCAGCACTTTCACAGCATCATCTTTTAGGATTTGAAATAGCTCAACTGGAATTCCATCACCTCCACGAGCTGTGTTCATAGTGATGCTTCCTAAGGCCCGCTCGACTTCACATTGCAGGATGTCTGGCTCTAGGCGAGTGATCACACCATCGTGGTTATCTGGGTCATGAAGATATTTTTTGTATAGTTCTTCTGTGTATTCTTGCCACTTCTTCTTAATATCTTATGCTTTTGCCAACCCACTGTCTTCAGTTCTACTGAATTTACTTTTCTAAAGTGCAAAGCTGTTTCCTATTTACATGTCTCAGTAGTTCCCAGCAGCTACCCTCATGAACTGACTTCTCTATCTCTAGCCTCATTCTTCAAAGTTACTACACTCACTGAGGTTCATGCTACACATGCCTAGACACTGTGCCATGGTTTCAGGCTCCTCTTAGGCATCAGCTTCTCCATAGTAGCCCTTACCCACTTACTTTCAGAGTCTCTATCATGCTGAAGAGTATTTTATTTGTTTAACCTATCTGTCTTCCCACACCAGGTTGAACTTGTCAAAGGCAAAGACCATCTCTCTCTCTCTGTTTTATGCATGTAGTAGATATTCAGTAAAATTGTATATCACCTATGTGTATGCCCTGATAGATGTGGTATCACCCACATTACTTCTTGAAATTCTCTTCACTGTTTATCAGCTGTAAACTTATTTTCCTAGTCTTTATCATCCAGATGATGATGGCTAGGCTTTTGACCACAGAAATCTTGAACTATAACTTTCTTTAAGAAATCAGAAAAGAATTGAAGAAAGCAGTATGTTTAGTTGATGTCAGATGTCATTTGCTTGTACGGATAGCTAGTTTACCCTAAAGCCTTTTATTCGGAATGGGATTAAATTGAGTGGAATAATTGTGCAGATTAATTACACTGTGAATTAATATAGTGTGAAAGTATTTATTGGACTCAAAACATTGCATTTCCTTTGAATAAGGATTTGATGACTAGTCATATAAGGCTTACAAAAGCAATATCTTTGTCTTAACAGTTTTACTTTTTTGGAAAATATATGTATTATAAAACATGCTTATATCAGCCTACACTATCTAGAAATTTACCCCCTGTCAAATGAAAAAAAGAATTATCAAGTCAATAAGAACTAGTGGCCTACTTCCCTTCTTTATGTGTCTTAATAAATAGAATTTTGTGTGAATGAATTTCTCTATGAGTCAAAACTAGTGGCACTCTCTAAACTTTAATTACAAGATGAGAAAAGAAAATCAGAGGTTGCAGGACTTCTGGACGACAACCCAAATGTAGCACCAACCTCTCTGTGAAAGTCAGAGATTTTGAGGATGGGAAAGGGAGTGAGTAAGACCTACTCCTAGTTTGGAAGACTTCAACTGGCGTAGTGCGTTGCCAGATCATTCATAATTATTTCTCAAATGAACCTGTGTATAATGGCAGTTAAGCCAGAAGTGATGACTTCCTGCTTCATTTTTTAGGGAGAGGCATAAAATGTATCACTCACTTCCTTTCAGAAGTGATTCTTTCATAAGAACAGTTGTTATAGAGGTTTCCAGAAATAAAACTGGGAAGAGCCTGGTTACATACAGGAAAGGTACCTCCCTTTCATAATAGCTCTCTCAGGGCTAAAGTAAATCACAGGAGGCATGTGTAACACCCAGCCCATTATTACTAATCTGAAGAGTCATCTTGCCAAAGACCAAAATTTGCCTTGCCTGTTTTCTAATTTCACTATTTTCCATACTCTCTTTTCACGTCTTTAAATTTAAAATTGGAAAGTTTTTTTTTTAATTCTTTAAAATGAAAAAATTTTAACGTGCTTAATTTTAACTTTACATAGTACCAGTTAAAATTCTCCTTAGGACCTGAAGCTGCTTTAGGAAAGAAAAGTGTTATGTAAGTGAAAGAAACAGTTGGACTCCCCCAGAATTTTGGTCAATGCTTGTTACAAGAGAATTTTTACCGAGAACTTGGAAAATTTTGCTTTATAATGGTTCTTAATGGTTCTATAATGGTTCTATTACATGCAGATTTTTTTATGCTTGTTTTTTTCAGACTGTAAAAGAAATCTGTAATGATCATATTTTGAATATGTTTTTGAATAGTTTTGGTTCTTGAAATTATAATTATAAAAACCTCTATTTAAGGCCTTACTTGATCTAGGTAAAAGATACTGTGATGATAGACTACTTTGTTTTCCTTATATTTTTCAGTGTAGTAGAGATTATACCGAGTATAAACTTTCCTAGTAAATTCCTCCCCAGAATTATGTAATTTTAAATGGTTAAAAACGTTTAGCTTAGTGACAGCCACATATAAGATACTTGTATTTTAATAGCATATCGTCAGTTCTATTTGTAGTGGTTTTGTTCTACAAAGGCACCACAAACACTGAATTAGTGATATTGAACCATGGTCCTGAGGGAGACACAGGGTTAGGTGAGCCTTAGGTCACATTTTCACCAGCCAATCAATAGCCTTCTTTGATTATGTTTCTATTTAGAGACACCCTATTTAATATATATTATTGATTCATTACCATTAACTCGTGGCCAAAAGCACTCATGCCTGAACAAAGCTTATATAACATTTTTTCTCCATGAGGCACATCACAATCTGCTTATACCTAAGAACAGACAGCACTCGGCACTGTGCTTGGGGGCCATTTGAAACAGTGCAAGTCCCAACAGAAAGCACAAAAATGCAAACTCCATGGTGCTAAATAGATTGCAAAAAGGACACTTGCTTATAGTATGAGAGCTGAAACAAGAAGGCTGAGTATTGCCTTGATCAGCCTCAGGTGGAGCATGTGAGGTCACTGGAAAAGATCAAGAAAGTACTGCAAGTATGGATTTTGTGGTTACAGATGCAGTCTATGGAGTAGGCAAAATCTTGGATACAGAATCTTCAAAGAATAAGGATTGACTGTAATTTTTTAAAAGAAGTGTATGGTTGCACACTTCCAGATTATTCAAATCTAAAAGAAAGTTTCTTATATTTTCAAGGATGTGGGAGTTTTTGGTTAAGAGGAATCACCCTCACAGTTTTCATGTTCTCTTGTCCAGTGGAATAAATTTGGCTGCTTTCAGCCTGTCATTCTGTTTTCTCCCCTACAGGGAACAACCCATCTTCAGCACTCGAGCTCATGTCTTCCAGATCGACCCAAACACAAAGAAGAACTGGGTGCCCACCAGCAAGCATGCAGTTACTGTGTCTTATTTCTATGACAGCACAAGAAACGTGTATAGGATAATCAGTTTAGATGGCTCAAAGGTAAGTTCCATTTACTTTAAATAACCTTGCTGTTTTGTTTTATACAATATTCACTTTACTTTTATTCAGAAGATTTTTATCTACAGTAAAATAAAACATTTTCTTTTCAGTTTTAAAAACCTACCTTTTAAAAAACAAAATCAATCAATTTTAGGGTAGCAACTTTTTCATCCACTAAATTACTTCAATTAACCACCATATATATATATATATATATATATATATATATATTGAGTTGAGGGCTTCCCCCATGGCTCAGTGGTAAAGAGTCCACCCACAGTGCAAGAGACACAGGTGACATGGGTTTGATCCCTCCCTGGTCAGGAAGATCCCCTGGAGGAGGAAATGGCAACCCTTTCCAGTATTTTTGCTGGGAAATCCCATAGACAGAGGAGCCTGGTGGGCTACAGTCCGTAGTGTCACAAAGAGTCAAACACAACTGAGCACTCTTGCATGCATGCAGGCATATATTGAGTTACATGCTAAAATATCCTACAAATTTGATTTCAGTTTATTTGATAAGTATTCATTGCATATCTATTCTGTTGGGCACTATGCTAAGTGCTTGGAATAGACACAGTTTCTACTCTTGAGTATGTAATCTAATGAGGAACTAGACTTCTTTTTAGATATACTTCTATAGTCTAATGGCAGTTCAAAATTCCTCAATCATGGGAAGTCTTTCTATATTAAATTCAGTATTCAACAATAAAATCAACATCCATTATTTAGAAGAGAAGTGTATGGACAAGACCTCTTTTATTTTTTAGAAGAGGCAGATAGTAAAATGTTTAAGAGCATGGACTGCCTGGGTTTATATCTCAAATCTACCATCTACTAAGTTTCTGATTTGGGACAAATTGTGTGTTAACTTCCCTCAGTTTCATTGTTTTCACCTCAGTAGTGGTTGTAAGGATTGAGTTAGTATCTGCAAAGCACTTGCTTAGCTCAGTGCCTGATGGATAGTATATCCTTCAAAAAGGGAGAAATTCCATTTTTTCCTCAGTGAATTTTGAATAATACATGTAGATAAATACCAGACACTAATTCCTGGATATAGTGTGTAAAAAGATGAGGCCTCCATCCTTCTCCTTCAAGCTTTCCTGATGTCATAAGACCTTTCCACTCCTAGGAAATTTTTGTAGTGCAGTATAGAGTTAAGACCACAGAATCTGGAGCAGGAACATCTGGTTTGAATATTTACGTTAATACTTCCTAACCATGTGACGTAGAACAAGGTATTTAGTGTCTTCATGTCTCAGTTTTCTCATCTGTAAAAAAATAATTAATATAAAAAACTACATCATTACACCGTAGGATTATTGTGAAGATTAAATCAATTAATTTAGGCAAAGACACTTAACGTACATATAGTAATCACTATACAAACACTGCTATTGTTGCTATTAGTATTATTAGGCTTTTAATTACGTATTGTGTAGTGGTTTGAAGGAATAAAAGATAATTTAATTTAATGCTCAACTTTTCAGTCTGTTTTTTCTGTGTGCTCATCCCTTATCTCCTTAACTGGGTTATAGGACTTCAGGGGCTGTTTGCACTTTCTCTTGTACGTAAGTAACTAACATGTATTTATTTGAATAATTGATCCTCTTTTCATTTTTACTCAGGATTTATAGGACTTGGGAAATAGCAGCAATTAATTTCTGTGAAGTTTGCTTTAATGAATAATTTTGCAACATTTTGTAACTGTTTAGTGAAATTAACAGATATTAATTATTATAATCTCAGACCCTAGAATGTTAATGCATTTCTTTTCCCTGACTTAAACCTTCAGTTCTGTGTAACTCTTACTTGTCTCTTGGCCCAAACAACAGATGAGATGTGGTTATTAGAGAGGGCAGTTAAATGGTATATAAAAGTAAAGTAGGCCCAAGTCCATTGTGCTTAAATAATCCTCATGTGTTTTTCTTCCTGAAGGAGTATGAACTGTTGCTTCTGTCATTTCCATTTTTGAATGTACTTTGCAGCTTGTAATTATGAGGCTTTTATATAACTCAGTGAAAAAAAATTTTTTTTTGGTTTGTTTCATTTAACAAAATCTACCTGAGTTATGTTTTCTATCACATTTTCCATTATCTAGTTATTTTTTAAACTGATGCTATTAACAAAACAATACAATGAGAAAGACGAGAGATCTCTTCAAGAAAATTAGAGATACCAAGGGAAAATTTCATGTAAAGATGGGCACAATAAAGGACAGAAATGGTATGGACCTAACAGAAGCAGAAGATATTAAGAAGAGGTGGCAAGA
This sequence comes from Okapia johnstoni, assembly GCA_024291935.2. Lineage (NCBI taxonomy): Eukaryota > Metazoa > Chordata > Mammalia > Artiodactyla > Giraffidae > Okapia > Okapia johnstoni. The sequence continues at coordinate 83,072,117 of CM044307.1, forward strand.
ATACACAGAAGAACTGTACAAAAAAGATCTTCACGACCCAGATAATCACGATGGTGTGATCACTCACCTAGAGCCAGACATCCTGGAATGTGAAGTCAAGTGGGCATTAGGAAGCATCACTACGAACAGGGGTAGTGAAGGTGATGGAATTCCAGTTGAGCTATTTCAAATCCTCAAAGATGATGCTGTGAAAGTGCTGCACTCAAGATGCCATCAAATTTGGAAAACTTGGCAGTGGCCACAGGACTGGAAAAGGTCAGCTTTCATTCCAATCCCAAAGAAAGACAATGCCAAAGAATGCTCAAACTACCGCACAATTGCACTCATCTCACATGCTAGTAAAGTAATGCTCAAAATTCTCCAAGCCAGGCTTCAACAGTACGTGAACAGTGAATTTCCAGATGTTCAAGCTGGTTTTAGAAAAGGCAGAGGAACCAGAGATCAAACTGCCAACATCCATTGGATCAATCAAAAAGCAAGAGAGTTCCAGAAAAACATCTACTTCTGCTTTATTGACTATGCCAAAGCCTTTGACTGTGTGGATAACCACAAACTGGAAAATTCTTCAAGAGATGGGAATACCAGACCACCTGACCTGCCTCCCAAGAAATCTGTATGCAGGTCAGGAAGCAACAGTTAGAAACGGACATGAAACAACAGACTGGTTGCAAATTGGGAAAGGAGTACGTCAAGGTTGTATATTGTCACCCTGCTTATTTAACTTATATGCAGAGTACATCATGTGAAATGCTGGGCTGGATGAAGCACAAGCTGGAATCAAGATTGCCAGGAGAAATATCAATCACCTCAGATATGCAGATGACCCCACCCTTATGGCAGAAAGCGAAGAAGAACTAAAGAGCCTCTTAATGAAAGAGGAGAGTGAAAAAGTTGGCTTAAAGCTCAACATTCAGGAAACTAAGATCATGGGATCTGGCCCCATCACTTCATGGCAAATAGATGGGGAAGCAATGGAAACAGTGACAGACTTTATTTTGGGGGCTCCAAAATCACTGCAGATGGTGATTGTAGCCATGAAATTAAAAGACACTTGCTCCTTGGAAGAGAAGTTATGACCAACCTAGACAGCATATTATAAAGCAGAGACATTACGTTGCCAACCAAGGTCCGTCTAGTCAAAGCTATGTTTTTTCCAGTAGTCATGTATGGATGTGAGAGTTGGACTCTAAAGAAAGCTGATCGCTGAAGAATTGATGCTTTTGAACTGTGGTGTTGGAGAAGACTCTTGAGAGTCCCTTGGACTGCAAGGAGATCCAACCAGTCCATCCTAAAGGAAATCAGTCATGAATATTCACTGGAAGGACTTCTCCTGAAGTTGAAACTGCAATCCTTTGGCCACCTGATGTGAAGAACTGACTCACTTGAAAAGCCCCTGATGCTGGGAAATATTGAAGGCAGGAGGAGAAGGGGAGGACAGAAGATGAGATGGTTGGATGGCATCACCGACTCAATGAACACGAGTCTGAGTAATCTCGGGGAGTTGTTGATGGACAGGGAGGCCTGGTGTGCTGCAGTCCGTGGGATCTCAAAGAGTCAGACATGACTGAGTGACTGAACTCAACTGAACTACTACAGTTCCCCATAGAAGTAGTTTTTTAGTTAAGCACTGGTAGTTTATTTGATATAGCTAAAGGAATGAGTTTCTTCTTTCTACCCTCGCTTCTGTTTCTGCACAACACAATGAGTTGGGAAAACCTTTAGGTGCTCCTGATTAGAAAATGTCCATTTGTTTCTCACTTAGGGCCTTTACTGTCCATGTAAAGTTTGCTCAAAGGTTTTCTAATCCTGCTGTTTTTTTTCAAGGAAAAGTAGTAGAAATGCTACTTGAAAAAAACAAGAACTATGGGATTGAGAGACATAGATATTAATTTTAAAGAACTAAATTTTCAAAAAGTGGATTTATAGTAGCATTCTGTTCTAAGAATTCTAATAAATAATTTTAAATGCAGAATCATCTATTATTTTAGAATTTTATTCACTGATTAAAGAATCCCCAAACAAGTCATATTCAGGCAAGGAAAGATTCAGAAAGGGGATTAAAATGGAGCTCTTAAACATAAAAGCTGAAAGAAGTTAATTTGAAATAGCAATAAATAGGTCAGTAACCAGCAGCAGCAGTGTAAAGAACCCTCCTGCCAATGCAGAATATGCAGGTTTGATCCCTGGGTCGGGAAGATACCCTGGAAAAGGAACTGGCAACCCTCTCCAGTCTTCTTGCCTGAAGAATCCCATGGACAGAGGAGCCTGGAGGGCTACAGTCCATGGGGTCAAAGAAGAGTTTAGACTTAGTGACTAAACAACAAATCAGCTGCACAAGGGTCACATCACTTACATGCTTTATAAATCCTATGGTTGCCTCACTGTGTGCGAGTTATTAGGATCAGCTGTAAGATACCTGTGTGTATCCTTGGAAAGACTCAGATCCCAGCTGACAAGTACCCACCTCAGGGAACCCTCAAGGACCACCAGATCTAGCCCTTGTCTTCCTGTCGCTCAGTCTCTATCTCATCCTGGTCTGTGGTCTTCTCAGCACTTACTACTCTCTGAAAGCTCATTGCTCAGCTACTGGTTTGCTTGTTCATCAACCAACTCTTGCTCTAGAATGTAATGCATAATTACGTTGCTTCTCACTGTTGTATCTCAAGTTCCTAGAATTGTGCTGGGCATTTAGTAGTACACACACAAAAAGTTGAATATTCAAACGATTCCTTACTATTAATATATTCTTTCGCACTTAATCTTTCATTTGATGACAACCCTGCATGTTATGCCCTTTGTGACCAAGTGGCTCAGACAATAAAGAATCCGCTTACAATGCAAGAGACGTGGGTTTGATCCCTGGGTTGGGAAGATCCCCTGGAGAGGGGAACGGCTACCGAGTCCAGTATTCTGGTCTGGAGAATTACTTGAACAAAGGAGCCTGGCAGGCTACAGTCCATGGGTCACTAAGAGTCAGACTCGACTGAGTGACTTTCACTTCACTTCATTGTTTTGGGCTTCCCTGGTGGCTCAGACTGTAAAGAATCTGACGGCAGTGCAGGGTTCCTGGGTTCAATCCCTGGGTTGGGAAAATCCCCTGGAGAAGGGAATGGCAACCCACTCCAGTGTTCTGGCCTGGAGAATCACATGGACAGAGGAGCCTGGGGGGCTACAGTCCGTGGGATCGCAGTGAGTCAGACATGACTGAGTGACTAATGCCACATGTTAGAGCAATTGTTAGCTACATTTTATAGGATCTAGAATGACATGCTAGGAAAAACAGCTTTTGAGCCAAAGGGTGAGGCAATATATTAGTATATAAATTTTGTCAGAGGTAAAAATGCTTATTGAGAAGAAGGGCTTTCATGTAACAACAGATAACGTGACTACTGTCTGTGAGAGAAAGCAAGGCACTATGCTCGTACTGTCTACTTTAGTGGGACAAGTATCAGGCACTCATTATAACTTCATCAATACCTCATAGTGAATAAATATTTACATTTTTACTGTTCATGTGGTATACAGATTTAGCTGTGTTCTGAAAATGCTTGATTTTTATTCAAAATTTAATAGTTCACCAAGTAACTGCTTATGGATTTGGTAACATATCTGTTTTATTGTTACTGAGATCACTTTGTAATCTCAATCTCAATTACAAAGTCATTAGACTACTTAACTAAAACTGATTCTACAGTTGAGAAGTACTGGCAGAAGGACTGAATGAACTTAAGTTAATGTGGTAAAGGACAGTTGAAATTCATTAAAGTGATCAGCAAAGTTAATGCTGCTGCTGCTGCTGCTGCTAAGTTGCTTCAGTCGTCTCCGACTCCTAGCGACCCCATAGACAGCAGCCCACCAGGCTCCGCCGTCCCTGGGATTCTCCAGGCAAGAACACTGGAGTGGGTTGCCATTTCCTTCTCCAATGCATGAAAGTGAAAAGTGAAAGTGAAGTCGCTCAGTCGTCTCCGACTCCTAGCGACCCCATGGACTGCAGCCTACCAGGCTTCTCCGTCCATGGGATTTTCCAGGCAACAGTACTGGAGTGGGGGGGGGGGTGCCATCGCCTTCTCCAAGTGATTCTCATTAACATGATTTTATACCACTTTATACGCCAAGAAGTAAAGTATATATTTAAGGGTTTGTTTTTCTCTTGAGTAGAGGAAAATTTACTAAATGATTGAAAATCTTTGCTCTATCGCAGTATATTTCAGGTAAGTTGGCTTTAAGAAGATTCTTGATGATGGATTTTAGAAAATAGTTTTCAAACAGAAAATTTGGTGTCTTCATTTTTGTAAGACGCTCTGGGGAGGGAGACTTTACTTTTAAATAAGCAACTGTTAAAACCTACTTGCTTCCAGTGAACATCACCCAAAATTCATAGGTAGTAATCCTAATGTTCAAAGACAAGACGCTGACCAGATTATAAACTCTTTAAAATTCTGTGCATTACAGAAACATCTATTTTGCTTGTTAAGTGTTGAAATTTGTGAAAGAGTGCCATTGTAGTTATAGTTCTATTATTACCATATTTCCACATTATCACTTATAATGTTAAAAACTGTTTCTGTAACTCTCTTCATATACTTAACATTGTGGCTCAATAGGAATCCTAAGTTTTTATGTAACTGAATAGTCCTGTGCTTGATTGTCTATTTGCGAATTTTTTGCTGGTTCCTCATACTTATTTTATTTTTCAGGCAATAATTAACAGCACCATCACTCCAAACATGACATTTACTAAAACATCTCAGAAGTTTGGCCAGTGGGCCGATAGCAGGGCAAACACTGTTTATGGACTGGGGTTCTCCTCTGAGCATCATCTTTCGAAAGTAAGTTAAATCATAAGATCCAAGTGGAAATCTGCATCTTCCGGTCAGACGTCTTATACATGTAATGGAAAATGGAGAGTATAAAATGTAGGAGAAATTTCTTTGATGTTCTCGGAACAACTGTAGTGACTTTAGAGCATGAAGTGAGAGATCAGTAGATTCCACTGTCAACTGGAAACATTGTTGTATACATTAAATGCAGTCACCATTGATTGTATGTATTGTATTGACATTTGCGTGGTTAACTAGGTATGATAGGAAATAAAAGGTGGGAATTATCAGTTTAATATGGACTTTGCTTGGTGGTAGCACCTTTGATTGATGGTCTGCAATATAGGTAAATACCAAACTCTTCTGAATTGTGGAAACTCAAGCTGATAGTGGTATTTCAGCTTTTTGACATAATAGCAGGCATGTATAAATTCTGTTTTATGCTTTCTTTGGGTGAAAATAACTCTGAGCTCTCTGATACAACACAGAGTAAGGTCTAAGAGACACCTTGAGGAGTTCTTGGAACCAACCAAGTAAATTGCTATGGCTAGAATGGCTGATAAAATACAGAGCATCACCTGGGCAAAATACTGGAAATAACACAGTTGTCCTGCATAGAAGCAAAAAGCCAGGAAGTGTTCATACCAGCAGCATCTTGAGTTCTTGTGGCTGTCACAAAGAAAGAGTTTATAAGGAAAAGGAAACAATGTCAGGATAACAAGATGATCAGGGAGATGATTGCTCACCTTTATACTTCACATTTAATGCTCACCAGACCCAAAGGATTATGTTTACAACTTCTCTGTTTGAAGTATTCAGTTAAAAGAATAAGCCTCCATTTGAACCGTATTTTATGTATGATTTGGTATACATCAGATCCGATGACTTGAGAACTGAAACTGCCCAAGTGCAGGGTAATCAGGCTCTTGGTAGATGCACACTGTTAATACTTAAATCCAAACTGTTCATTATAGAAATCATTTAGATTCTTAAAAATCAGTTCTTTTTAAAAAATCTTACACTTTTGTGAATATTAAGTTCAGTAGTTAAAATAATCTTTCTTTCCTTTGGTTTTAGTTGTTAAAGTTCCTTAACGGTGTTTTCAAGTGCTTTTGTTATCTCTTTTTTTTTTTTTTTTTAATATAAATTAGAGTTGAAAGCTCAGTTTTACGACTGTTTTAACTTTCGTCTTGGTGACTGTAAGTCATTCTGTGTAAGATGATTAAGACAAACAAGTGTTGCCTAATTTCATTTCTCTTACACCCACCATATTCTCCAAATACATCTCTTGAACTGTGGTAAAAGTATGAGTTTTAGCCTCGAAGTATTTCAACACAGCAGGGACATAGGCATCCAGTTGAGCATTGCCCCTCCATAAACAATCCCCTCAGGATTATTTATTCTAATATTTTTGCCATTACTCAGAACCTTTTTGGAACTTTCCTTTTGAAATTGTCTATTAAACCCTATAGCAAACACATTAAAACTATGATTATATTACACTTGCTGAATTTCCTGACAACAAAGGAACTAGGTTGTGGATTAATTTCTCAAGCTTGCATGAACTTATTTTTGAACCTGAGTAATTTTTTACTATATTAAGTTGGTTCTTTTTTATAGCTACATCTTTCAAGTTATGGGCAAAAACTAATATGGTAAGGAAATAGTTTATTAAAATCTGTCAATCATATTGTTTCCTCTTATCTGATATTTTTTCTGAGAATGGCTTTTATAGTTAAAGAATTTGTTTTTCCTCTTTAAAGTTAGTGTATATTTTTGACCAAACTGACTGGTAGTGAATCCTAGTATTGTATCATGAAGGTGGATTGACTATTAGGAAATGACCCATTAGCTCCTGGAGTCAACCCTAGTTTATTTATTCACTAGACTTGGCTCCAGGAGCTTATGATCAATCTCTTCAGAATGTTTTGGTCCAAAAATAACAAAACCATGACTTATTTTCCAAGCTACCTTGAAGATTAAGGTTGGTGCTTGTAGGGGGCCCAGAGGAGTGTATAATCTTTTACATAAATGAAGCGAGCATGGAAATATTCTGGCTTGTTTTTATCACTAAAAACTATACATGAAACATAACATTATAAGAGATTAGAGAAGTCTCTGAAGGCAGTTGTAGACAAGGTGCTCTCACAATGTGGAGAGCAGGAGCACTGAAAAGAAACGTGTGATCTCCTAAGGTTGATGGATGAGGAAAATTCCAACTATGCTTGGATTGTTAGAGTGCTTTCCAAGTGGTATTTTGTTATCATGGAAACCTAAGTCTATAAAAATTAACAGCAGCTTGGGTCTTTATGAAGTTGAGAAGAGTTTTAAACATTAACTACCTTGGAATGCCAAATTAGTGTAAGAAAAACTTTGTGTACTACTTCAGATTACATAAAGACTAATTATGGTTTTGCTTTTATTTCATTTCCAACAATGTGATGTGACCTTTTTAGCTCTATATTCAGATTTTTTTTTAATGGCAATATGATATTCTCTTCAATTAGATAAGTATAATAATGCAGATTCAGTTTCCTGATCTACAAATTGTAGGTGGGGGGTAACAGGTTTAAGGTAAGAAGGAAAGTCATGATAATAACAGCTTTAATTTTGACCTTCTTCTGTTTCTCTGCAGTAGGTCAGAATATTGTGAGCCTTTCCTTCCAAAGCTTTCCTTCCCAAGATGGAAGTGAAATCAGGGTTGGTTTATTGGGTTTGAGTGGGACCTGTAATTTTCTGTTTTTATTGCCAACTCTAATAGATGTTTAAAGTTGCACACAGATTTTCAATTTTTTAAAAAATCTGGTTATATTATAGCCTTAGCTTATTCTCTCTGAGAACAGTGGGAGAGTAATCTCCACTTCCAGTGCATAAAGAGATACTGTTTGTAGCCATGATCTTTAGATTACCTTGAGTTCCTAAGAGTTAGCATTTCATAAAAGTAATTTTTTAAATTGTTACCAATCTTAAAGACCTTCGTGGGGACCTGCTTTTCCTTTCTGCTGCTGTTTAGGAATCTTTGGTAATGAAAATTTACTAATGTTAGTCAGTGATAGTAATAAATGTTGCTGTTTGTATTGCTGAAAATAAAATGCCTCATGTAATATAAGAGTTAATATCCTAGTAAAAGTTAAAGGCCTGCTCCAGATACAGAGATGTTTAGAAGTGGACACTTAGGTGATTTAAATTTCTCTGTGATAAACAAAGAAAAAGTGTGCCCATCTTTACTGATTGCACTCCCAACCTCCACCCCCGTCCCCTACTTTTGTCTTAGTAAAGTATATCTGAACAACCAAGGAGGGACATAGCAAAGCTAGCTGACACCAAATTCTGACTTAGTTGTATCATGATGTTTTTGAATGAGATTTGTCAGAGTACTTGATGGTATGCAAATGTTTGATACTAGGTTTATTTTCCTGTCATTTTCATATTATGCCTGTAATTGATTTGAGGGCTAAGTTGCTTGTGTAAGAGTCAATTATTCTGTAAAATGGAAGAAAATTAGGGTAAAAGTGGGCATTAAGACCTATTTTTATTTGGTTAATGTATGTAGTCTTTCTGCATTCAGTTTGCAGAAAAGTTTCAGGAATTTAAAGAAGCTGCTCGACTAGCAAAGGAGAAATCACAAGAAAAGATGGAACTTACCAGTACACCTTCACAGGTGGGTATCTAATTTCTATTCCTTGTTCATTTTAGATGATATGCTTTATGCCAGAGATAAATTTAGAAAAATAATGGCAAAATTAAGGTGATTTCCAAAGTGGACATAGAAATGCACTCTTCAGTTAATCTGTACTAGTGGAGAAAGGATTTTTTCCCTTATATACCAATGTCTATAAGAATCTCATGGGGGGGAAATCTGTTTAGTAATTAAAAGTCAGTTTTCTAATATGCATACAACTTGAAAACAATTGTATGTAAAGAGCATAGATTTCCCTGTTGTCTGTATTCTGTCTTCTGTGATGATCAGTAGAGTAGTAGGCTGCAAGAGGAGACATGGGAGAGGCTTGGGAAAACAAAAGTTGATTGTACTCACAGGTCCTAGAAATGTTGCAGGAAGGGTAACCCCTTCCAGGGCCCCAAAAGTGGACTCTTCTCTGACACTCAGCAATGAATTATCTGAGGAGACGTGTGCTGACAAAGCAAGAGACTTTATTGGGAAGGGGCGCAGCAGGCAAAGGGAACCCAGGAGGATTGATCTGTCATGTGACTCGCAGTCTTGGGTTTTCTGGTGATGAGATTAGTTTCTGGGCTGTCTCTGGCCAATTATTCTGACTCAGGGTCCTTCCTGGTGTTACATGCATTGCTCACACAAGATGGATGCAGCGAGAAGGATTCTGGGAGGTGGAAGGACACGTGACATCTCCTTTTGACCTTTCCTAAATTCTTCCCATTGGTGGTGGCTTGTTAGTTCCATGTTCCTTACCAGGACCTCCTGTCATAAAATAATTCATGCAAATGTTACTATGGTACCTGGCCAGGGTGGGCAGTTTCATGCCTAACAGGAGGCATGGCACACCTCTAGGGGGCAGCAGGGACGCCTCAGATTGGACAGAGGGCAGAAAGCAGGAGTGCAGGGGAACACCAACCAAGGCTAGAGCCTGTATTGGGGTTTCTCTTGGGAATGGCAGGCAGGGTGAACAGTTTAGGATTGACTAGTCTGCATGATTTCAACAGGCTCTAAAGTATAGGAGTGGTTCCCAGTTGGCTAACACCCAGCCCTTGGAATGTTGTCTCCCCAAATGCTAGGGCCCGATAGAAGAGTGTTTCCTGGAGTGGTTAATTTGCATATCAAAGGCATGCTCCCATTGTCAGTTCAGTTCAGTTGCTCAGCCCCCTGCTCTCTCTAAGAACTGGCTGACGAGAAAGGTTTTTAAAATGTCAAGACATCACAGTATACAGAAAATTAAAATATATAAACAATATAGTTTGTTCTACCTGATTTTAAGATGTGTTTAAATCTGACAGTTGGGGCATTTACATCTCAGCACTGAGACCCAAAGGTTGTGGGTTTTAAAAAAGTATCACTTTTTCCTTTAACAGGTTAGTTAATACCTACTACTTCTCCATTGTAATCTTTCTTCAGCTGGAAATTAATTACATCTCCAAATAAAATTCATTAAATAGCTGCATTTCAGTACTTTTACAAAGGTTTTAATGTAATAATATGACTCAGAGAATGCCAGTAACTTTTAACTTTTTAATAGTAGACTTTTCTAAAATTTTTATTTCCGTTGAAATCTTATGGGTAAGGTTCAGCTTTATACTGGGTTCTTCTCTAGGGTAATTGTTTTCAAAGTGTACTTAGGAGATTTTATAAAAGGAAGGATTGGATGTTACAAATGTTTCTGTGGAATATGTCAGTAAGTAGCTGATTTACATAAAACTTTCTTAAGGAAGTAGATAGTGATGGCCTTGGAATTCTGTGACTAGACAAATGATCGGAACATTGTAGAAAATATTTTGCTCTTCCTTCCTCCCCACCCCTAACACCCAACTCTATTTGGTAAACCCTACTGGTAGAAAGAGTTTTGAGTGTTTTCAGAGGGAAGGAGAGCTCTGTTAAGTATGCTTAAAGTACACATTTCCTCACAGGCTTAAGGTGAACTCTGGATTGAAGCCAAAGGTCCATTATTCCTCCTCTGTATTTGCAGAGACCTGGAATAACATGAATGATCATTTTGAAATGAGATCCCTCGAATCTCCCTAAGTGCTATGATAGTGTAGTGATGCTTTTAAACATAAAAGCCTATTTAAAATTTAGTACCAGTACACATTGGGAGCTCTAGTTCCCCAAGTGAATGATTCTAGTGTCGCTGCAGAATGCTCCAGCACATTCAATAAAAGAATACTCCAAAGACTCGAATAAAATTGTAATAGATTATAATTTACCATTGTACTTAGTTCCTGTTTCTCTAATCGTAACTTGTTTTTGTTTAATTGGTCATGAAATGTTACAAGTTGCTGCTAAGGTCCCTGCTTGTCTTTGGTGGAAGGAATGTCTTTAAGCTTTTACTTTCATCAGAGGAATTGAAGATGTTTATATTTGGAAAGTGCTATGAAATACGAGTAAAGAAATGTCTTAAGTACATTAACATTTGAGAACCAAAATATTCTGACCTTAATTTATCTTTTAAAAATATTTGAAGTCTGACTGTTAATTTACAGAAGCCAGAGAAATAGGGGGAAAACGTATTTTCATTTCTCTTTACTCTCCTTTCTGTTTTTGTATGACAGTCCCTTACAGAGGTCATTAATATTTCTGTTTTACTTTGAATCATGTAATCTCTGGCCACCCTGATTCTATTCATTTTGAGCTTGATTTTCACTGGTTTAATCCAATCTACTAAATTAACACTTTGCCTGAAGAATAGAATATTACTCAGGAATTCAGCAAAGGGAATCAAGAGATTAAAAGCGATAATTGATAATAGTAGATAGTCACAGCTTTTGCTTTTATTCAAGGCTGTATTGCAGACAAGTTAGGCATATGTATTTTCAGGTCAAACTTAGACATAAATTCTTTTTCTGCCATTATGTGATCTGGAAAATTTTGCTTAATCCAAATCTGTTTATACATCTGCAACATGAATGTTACATTTCCGTACAGGATTGTTGAGTGGAATAAATATGATAACGATAATGTCATGTTGACAGTGTCATGCAATAATGGCGATAATGTAGACTCCAGAGCTCGGCTTTGATCTGGACTCTAACCCTTATTAGTTTTCTGAGCTTAGGCACATTAGTATTTCCTTTAAGTCATAAAATGGAAATAAGTTATTTCCTTACAAAGTTGTCGTGAAAATTAAGTAAGGATTACAAAGTACTTAGTGTGTAGTAAAGGCTTAATGTTAACAGTTGAGTTGTAATGTGACTATAATGGTGAAGATGATGATATAAAGCCTTGACAGCATTATTTAGAAAAATACAGATGCCTTAATAAAGCCTACATCAGAAGCTCCTGGAAGATGTGTTAAAATACAGATTGCTGAGTCCCAACCATTTCTTAATTTAGAAGGGCTGAGATAGGGCCTTAGAATGTGCATTTCTAACAGGTTTCCAAGAGATGCTGACGACTCTTGATCTGGAGAATCATACTTTGAGCAACACTGCTGTAGATAAATCCTTCCATCTCCCTAAAGGCTTGTGATGAAAGGAGTCTGGCATTTAGCACAGAGTTAGCCAATTTCCTCTTAGACTCTTGAGCTAAGGTTGTACACTCGGTATAAACGTGTGGTTGTGTCATATCTTCATGTTGTCTTCATCAAGGTAACATCTCTAGGAATACATGGACTCACATGTTAGTTGTCAGGTTCTTTCACATCTCTCTTTAAATAATAGACATTAATTTAAAACTTTTTCTCTGTTGGAGATCTTATCTTCTCGTGTTTCCATGGGAATCTTTTAAACAGTCAATGATATATAATCAAGAGTGATGATTGACTTTAAACCTGAAATTTCTTACAAAGTTCACAGTTGCAAAATACTATATTTCAGTTAACTTAGTAGAGAAAGGGGCTATATGGTCAAATAATATCCAAATGTTTCTTCATTGGAGTTGAAAAAAATTAATTTTTAGCTGTCAGCTGACTAAGACTTTTCTTTTTTTTCTTTTTTTTTTTCATTGACATGAATCCGCCATGGGTGGAATTGAGTAAAATCTATTTAATTCCATCACTTGTTTGCAGCCAAACAAAAGTCATGGGCTTTTTATTTTTTTCCATTTAATATGTCAGGTTGTGTAGCATTGAACATATCGTAGTAGCTATCTTGATTTATATTTAGTATGTCTTAACTTTTTCCTCAAGATCTTTTAGAATTCACTTTATACAAAAAATAGATTCTACGTGTGTATGTGTGTGTATTAAGAGAAAATCAAAGTTTCTTTTTTTTTTTAATGTCATAATTTTTAAAATATTCATTTTAGCAATAAATTGTATTTGCACAAATGGCACTGGTTTCTTGTAGGTGATTATTAGAACCTCTGTGATTAGCTATTTGATCTTATGAAAATCAATTATCTCTTTGGGCAGTGGTTCTTGAAATCTATAAGGTCAGAGGTTTGAACTATATCATGTATTAAGGACATTTCAAATGCAATAAATCTTGAGTGTTTTAGATTTTCTTGGTATAAATGGAGTTTTTGAAAGGTGGTCTGCATTTAGACCTGTTACTGTCCTAAACTATATTATTTACATATCTAGCCCAAAAATATGCCTTTAGAATTAGTGAATGCCTATACATTAATGTGATACATGAATACATGAATGCAAAGAGCTGACTCATTGGAAAAGACCCTGATGCTGGGAAAGATTGAGGGCAGGAGGAGAAGGGGACGACAGAGGATGAGATGGCTGGATGGCATCACCGACTCGATGGACGTGGGTTTGGGTGGACTCAGGGAGTTGATGATGGACAGGGAGGCCTGGTGTGCTGCGGTTCAAGGGGTCGCAAAGAGTTGGACACGACTGAGCGACTGAACTGAACTGAACTGATACATTAAATATGATACCTTCTTAGTCATAGTATCATTTGACAAGTTTCATATTTACTGAACCAAATACCACAAGAACAACATTTACAACCTCAGGAAAGATTTTCTAGAGCTCTCTTCATTTAATTATTTGCTCTCCAAAGTAAAAACAGTGAAGACATATGTCTTTAATCCTGATATGAATCTTCCTTAGAGTTGTGTTCGACTCTTTGTGACCCCATGGACTGTAGCCCACCAGGCTCCTCTGTCCACAGGATTTCCCAGGCAAGAATACTGGAATGGGTTGCCATTTCCTCCTCCAGGGGATCTTCCCTACCCAGGGATTGATCCCAGGTCTCCTGCATCTTCTGCATTGGCGGATGGATTCTTAATCACTGAGCCAGGGAAGCCCAAAATTAAGAACAGTGCAGATATGTGTTTTTAATCCTGGTTATGAATCTTTCTTACATAAATCATACCAAATTTGATTTTCTACAATTTCCGGAGATTTGTTTTTCTTCAAGTAGAGCTAACCCTTGACACCCCACCCCCCTGCTGTGGCACATCCACCTGAACAGACGCCTGAGAGAAGGCTGGTGACGCCGCCCTGGAGGCCTGGCCTACAGCGAGAGCCAACATCATTTCTTTCCCATGTGATTCAAGATATTTCTGGGGCTTTTTGCTCTTTTCAGAGGAGGGCTCTCTTGCCACTTGGTAAATGAGGAGAGAGAATTCTTAAGCACTTTCTGAATCTTTTACATTCTTGCTCAGGTTTCTTTTTTTATAATATGGTCATATCTTCTAGTTTTGGCTTCCTTGATACTCTCATATTTTAAAATGCAAAGTTTTTATTTTTTATCACTGTGATCAAAGGATATATTATTTGATATATTTTTCCTTAAACATTTACTCTAGACGTGCTAGCCATATTAGCTTAGGAATCCCTTTCTAAAGAGAAATTATCCTACTTTTCCAAAGTTTGTAGTGTAGCAGATATACTTCATGCTTTTTTAAAAATTTTGTTTGTTTTTTAATTGAAGGATAATTGCTTTACAGAATTTAATTGGTTTCTGCCAAATATACTTCATGCTTTTTATTTTGATGTTTGTTTTAAAGATATAAAATGTAGGTTTTATGAAAGTTAAAGTTTTTAAGGAATAACTACAGTTGAATAGGAAGTTGCACAGAATTTAAAAACAACTAGATATTTGGAATATGTTAAATAAAACAAGTTTCACAGTGCTATTTTTAGCATATGTAGTTTTTAGAAGGTTTCACACAATACTTCTGGCTACCCCTGTGGTAGTTGGAGTGGTTGGAGGGCAAAGGAGTTTCATTGCCCTTATGTACTGATGGAACTCTTTCTTGTTCTCCTGAGCAAATGTTGATTTTTTTGCAAACATCCTTAAAAATGAAATATGCTCAGGGCTTTTGTTTTCATTTTAGCATCTAGGGCAACTTAAATATGCCTGTTGTTAAATATAGCGAATATTTGAGCCTCTGGAAGAAAAGCAACCTGAGTCCCTTTCTTCCTTTTCTCCTTCTTAGCTTGTCTCTGAGAACAGTCTGCTTCAGTGGCATCAACCGTACTATCCTCCCCAACACCCATGCCTCATCATCTTTCTTACTTCATCCCAGAAGGTTGTGAGAACCAGAAATCAGACGACGACTCCTCTCTCTCTCTTAATGCTAATCTCCTTTTCACTCTTACACTCTTATCAACCAGTTCTAGCAGGCCCATGTTGCTGATACTAGTTGTGCTCCTTCGCGTTAATAAGGCAATTGGTTTCTGTTGTCATTTTCACTGAATTAGTTCTTGGCCAACTTACTGTTCAGTTGATTGGACAGTCAACCTGGATTATTTTAGTTTGGCCTTTCTTGGAGAAAAAATTTTCCTGATTTATTGAAACCAAATATGAATACCTCATGGTTTCCTACTGGCTGCTTAAAACTTTTCCAGGCTAATTGATATGGCCCATGATTGATCTAGAGATAGTCATTTTGGTTACTGTTTTCTCAGTAGGATTTGACTTTGTTGTAAAACAATTTCATGTTGTCACAATATACTGCAAACTATTTGTGCATCGACTGATCAGTTAATAGAAACAATAGATTCAGAAGAAAGATTTAAAAGGAAAAAAACTAAATGTCAAACTGGAGGTTCCATTAATAATTGAAAAATAGGTGAGGTTGTGGAATCAAGAAGGAAGTCTTTTGATAGTTTGTATAATTTATAGCATTATGGTACTATTAGTTAAAATATTTAAATGTGAAATAAAACACATAGAGCAGTATAAAACCAGAAGCCCCAGAAAAGAAAGTTGATCTCACCACATTAATATTTTCCATATTTCTTTGTAGTGCTTCTCCATGAGTAATAATTGTTACGTAAAGTATATAAATTATCATAATCTAGATATCTCCTTATAACATCCTCTTTTTCTAGTTATAAGCAATTTCCTATGTTACACATATTCATCTTGTTTCTATCTGAGGAGATCTTACATTCTTTCAGGTTGGCAAATTATGACCATCCCCACCCATTCCCCTATTGAACACTGATGTTTTCATTTTCTTGCCTAACTTAGCCTAATATTTCAGTTTTGAAGTTTTATTGGTCAGAGATTGTAAGGGGTCCACAAAGCTGCTCTTTAACCATCTTGTGCTGGGACCTTCCCTGGTTAATGGGTTTGTCAAATGACACCTCATTCTGATTTCTGATATCAAATTTAGATAATCTGGTGATGACAGTCATAAGAGTAAGTGTCAGAGTAAGCTTTGTTTTAAATTCCATCTATTTTCCAGTGGGATAACTTAAATTCACTTTGATAGAAATAAAACAGGAAATTTTGCAAAGAGAAATAATTTCATTATGAGTAGCAGGCAAGAAAAGCTGAAATACACTAACATCATTGTATATAATGTGTTACAGATATATTTCCAGTTACTTTTCTAAATGATTCTTAGAACTGAAAACTATGGCAGATAAAAAAATTGAGACTTAAGATTTTATTCTTTCTCTTCCTACCCTTCCATAAATAATAAATAATCATCTTTCAGTTTCGTCTTATTTTATTTTTCTTCTCAAGTAATTATTTGAACATCTAACCAATTAATTGCTTATATAACCTGAAAGATTTTTAGTTCTTTGGAGCTACATTTCTAAACTGTATGTTTACATTTTTAAATTGTATCATTTCAGATAGTTTTCTTGTGCATTGTTTTGCTTTAAAATTTTTTCTGTTTAAATTTCATTTTTAAGTCTTTGATTCAAATTTCAATTGAAATATGACCATATTTCATAAGTAAGCATATATCAGAGTCAGTTTTAACTTTTAGATGACCTTGTGTATTTTAACAAAACTGTAATACTTTTTTAATCCCCATGACCTTTTTTCTTTCTTTTTTTTTTTTTTAAAGGAATCAGCAGGCGGGGATCTTCAGTCTCCTTTAACACCAGAAAGCATCAATGGGACAGATGATGAGAGAACACCTGATATGACGCAGAACTCAGAGCCACGGCCTGAACCCACTCAGAACGCATTGCCGTTCTCACATAGGTACAGATTCAGCTCAACCGTCATGATTAAGTAACGTGTACAAACTCACTTGGTTTCAAATAAATCTTGCAAAGTAACAACCCTGAGTTAAAATCCAGGTCAGACTTTTTATTTTTTTAACTCTTAACTTCAGAAAAGTTTTACTGATTTATAGTTTATAGTTGCCTAGATGGACTGGTGTGGGCAATTTGCATTACCTTTGTAGAAAAAGGGCTACTGAGCTAATTATATTACAAATCATTTTTCAGTGAGACAACAGGTTATTGCAAATCTCCTCTACTTGTTTCTTAACCCAGCCTATAAAAGACCCTCTTTGTTAACCTGGTTTCCATTTTCATGTATGTTCTTGAGAGTTATAAAAATTAAAAAAAAAAAGAAATTAGGTTTCCTACTCTAAAATTAAGCTTTGCCGTCGCTTAGAGGTGATTTCACTGTATGATTTCAAACAAGGAAACAGTTTATTGGTGTAACTTCCAGCATGAACCTGTTAATGTCAGATTTGCTTTTGCACATCAACTAACAAGATAAATCTTCACATGCTTCTGAATTTTAAAGAATTTGATACTTTAAAAAGATGCAATTTATTCTAAATGTATTCCATACCAGTTACACTAATTATTGGCCATGTTGGAGTATTTTTAGGATGTAAGGAGATCTGAGAATCTGCAAATGTAAACAAATACCTATCAGTCATTGTCTTTATTTTTATCCTTCTTTGGAAACTTTTGACCTAGGTAGTTTTAATTAAAATTAGGAAAAAAGTTTTCCTTTGTCATGCATTTCTTTTCGGACTAGTTCAAAAAAAATAAAACTCTTTAGCATATTCAGAATAATGGTGAAGTGAGATACTCCAAACTCTTTTTCATGAGAATTTTAATTTTGATTGAATTGGTTGAATATTAGGGGTGGAGGACTAAACTTATTAGAGACATTGAGGGACCTCATACTCAGCCCAAGGAAGAAGAAATTTAAGATTTTTCTTAGGAATGAATGGGGGGAAACTGTTTGACTATGAGGCTATTCCAGTTTGTTTCTAAAAATGCAAATAATTTTGCATAAAAGAGGCACGTTTTGGAGTTTTTATAGAGGCGATGCTCTAAGTATTTCAGGATAAGTGCATTCTCATTTCTATAGCTGTAAGAATGACGGAACGTGTGAACATTTGTGGTTCATCCAGTCTGAAGACTGTATGTTTACACTGATAGTAAACCATACTAGTTTTTAAAATACACAGTTACTACTAAAGAGCTATGTGATTCATATGCAGTTTTAAAAATATTTGTATTGAGGGAAGCAAAAATTTCTTTCCTATTTAGCACATCCAATTAGTAAATAGATGTAACTACAGTGAACATAATTATCAACTTGATTTCTTTGGCTAAAACTTAAACAAGACGTGTGCATTGAATACTGTTGCGTTAAGAAATAAGAACTTTTGTATTTATCATTGGTAAAGCTGTTTCTAATCTACTTTTTGCACCTAGAATTTTCTGAGTGTTTATTACTTTGCTAATCCTCAGTGCTTGGAATTACTAACTGCGACTGGTCATCTATTGATTGTCTCTGTTCTTGGGAGTCAAATAGGAGTTACTTTCTTTGATGTGAAGATACAGCTTCTTTGACTACTGGAATATATAGGTTAGCCAAGGAGATATTTGAGTTCTGAAAATGAAAGTTAACAGGTCGATTTAAGCTTTTGGTTATATTAAAGGCATTATGCAATCTTAGAGTTTTCTTATTATTTAAAAAATACTTTAGGATTTTTAAGATTTATCCTCTGAACTTTTAATTTTATATCAATCAATATTAATGAATACTCACTAAGTTACTTGATTAAAATTAAGATTTCTACCTGAGATAGAAAACTGAATCATTTACAACTAATGTTAGAATATCAAAATAACTTTAGAGATTTCAGAGATGGTGTAATCAAGGATTTTTCAAACTGTCGTGGTTTGAAATCAACTTAGATTATTAATTTCATTCTGAAAAAAATGAAATATAAAATTGAATAGGAATAAAACTCAACATTAGGAGAAGAAACTGTGTTTCAGTAACATATATA
Source organism: Okapia johnstoni (assembly GCA_024291935.2). Taxonomy (NCBI): domain Eukaryota; kingdom Metazoa; phylum Chordata; class Mammalia; order Artiodactyla; family Giraffidae; genus Okapia; species Okapia johnstoni. The sequence goes on from CM044307.1 coordinate 83,091,038, forward strand.
TTTTAGTGTGGGCTGGATTATAGGGTAAAACATCAAAATTTGAAAGCTTGTGCTTTTGACACATTCCAGAAGTTAGATGATTTGTCCTAGGTCGCATGGGTTATTAGTAACAACTTTAGGTTTACAGTTCAGTGCTTTTGATCCTAGTGTGTACTACCAAGTTAGTTAATAGTGCATTGTAGTCTAATCCCCAAAACAAGCACATTGTTGTGTCAGGAATTTAATAAATGTTTCTGTATCAGGAAAACTATATAGAAATAAGATCAATGTTTCATAAATTACAGAAAGAATATTAAAATAATTTCTGTTTAAATCTGAAACTCACAAATGTTTAAACTAGATACACTGTCCTTTTTTACCATGGCAAAGAAAACATTTAAAATCTGTATTTTTAAGTCTTGCATATACTATTTATTTTTGCCTTTCTTCCCCGGTACTTATTTCAGCAGGAAAGAATGAATAGCAAAAACGATATTCTGCCAACATTCCTCTGTTCTGGTTGATATCATTTTATTGCTAAATTAGGAGCAAAATCACTAGAACATCTATGTGTTGTTTTTTTTTTTTAAGATGGAAGGATATGGGAAACAATGATCTAGTCAGTCAAGTGGATTGCGTTGATTTTAGTAATAGCTCTTTAGCAAGCCAGCTTGTGCTCTTCTTAAAATTTAAGTTTTATACCTAAATCTTACTGATTCAGGCCCTGAGTTTTCATTTGGTCCTGAAAATTTAGTAATGTATTTATAGTTTATTTACTCTATAAGCTTTATTTATTTTTTAAGAAGTACTAAGTTTTAAAGAGAAAAGCAAGATTTTTTTTGTTAGTCTTTAAACTTACACTAAGTTTCAAATGTATTTGAAAGAGATAATACTTTAGTGAACTCCCATGCACCTATCTCTGAGCTTCAAAATTTAGGAAAAAATGGCCAGTCTTGCTTCATTTCTAATCCTACCCACTCTTCCACATTTGTATTTTTAAAGTAAGTCCCAGGCATATAATTTCACCCACAAATACTTTTTAAAAATTACTTCTGTATTTTATTATTTACTAAGCTAGTACAGCTTTTTATATCTAAATTCTATTTACTGGCATTATAGAGTTACCTTTATTTACTCTTTTCTTTGATTTTTTAAAAATTATGCTGCTGAACTAAATTTTAAAATGTATGAGATGCTTGATATTCCTTAGTCAGGTGCTATAGTACTGTTTTGTGTCCTTGTTATAAACTAAGCAAAAATATTTTCATTAAATGAGTTCTGATAAATTAACACTTATAAAAGTATATTTATTTGAATGCTTTAGAAGTTTAGAGATGTATAAAATAGGAAGATTATGAGGATGAAAATATTTACTAATTTCTTTGGGGAAATAGTATTAAGTTTTACCTGAATTGCTATTTTTTCTTAGAAAATATTTTTTTTAACCTAACTGATAATATCCTTTTGGGACTGAACAGGTATATACTGGCCCTCTGAAGTGTTCAGGGCTTCCTTTGAAGCTGTAGTCTTAGAATAGCTATATAGTTCACCTTTGCACAATACAGGTTTGAACTTAGAGTCCACTAATATGTGGATTTCTTTCAGTAGTAAAAATTACAGTAGCACACAATCCTCAGTTGGTTGAATCCATGGATGTGGAACCAAGGATGCAGAGGACCACCTGTAAAGCTATGCATGGCTTTTTGACTGCATTGAGGGTTGACACCCCTATCTCCCTGCATTGTTCAAGAGTCATCTGTATACTAAATAAAATACTGTATGCCTGGTAATATATATATATCTATATATATATATATATATAGATAAAATATGGAGGACAGTTTTGTGTTCTCGTTTCAGGAGGGATTTATTTTCTTCATGGTATCAGCTGTATGGAATTTTGGAATTGACTCATTATTTCTCAATGAATTCTAGGATATTTTTGAAGATATAAAGCTATCTAAAATTCTCTTAGAAATAGTTAATTTTATAGTTTCCCAGGGATGTTAGAGGGTAATACTGAAATATAATGCAGAAAACTGAAGTTTTTTATTTTGTTCATTGTGAATTTATGATTCTCAGATATATAGTAATATATTGATAAATAGCTGCTATTATATTTTGAGAATTGAGAGCAGATATGTGTATATAGCAATAGTTCATGAAGCTATTTTTATACTGATCAATTTTAAAAAGTTTGATTATCTTAATGGAAAATTGGCTACTTTGAGCACCTATTGCATTTAAATTCTTCTAATGTTTAGATAATGTATTCTCATGGTGCTGCTAGAATTTATGCATTTGGGGGTATTGCATGTATCTTCTATTCTGTTAGAGATTTTTCCACCACTTTGTGTTTTTTCAACAGATGTTCATTAAAGGATATATGCAGAATCATTACTCCTTAGTATGTTGATTTGCTTTAAATCAGTATAGTGACAATTTTACCATAATTTGAGTGGGTTTATTCCACTTGTATTGAATGGATTAATTGCTTCAGTTTCCAAAAGCTACTATTTTAAAACTGTGACTAGAGATTTTTTGTACATGTTCAAAAACTAAATTTCATTGGAAAATATACACGCAATTTTAATTACATGTTAAAAAAACAAGCAGTGTTTTATCTTGACTCGAATACATATTGTACATACTTTGAACATGATACAAACAGAAAAAAACGGTTAGAAGCCCTGGAGGACTATATTCTCCACAGCTGTGCATTTGTCTCTCTTTTCATGAATAATTTCTAGGATTATAGTTATGAAGTAAAATAGAAATAATTTCTGTGGACAACTCTTGTTTGAATAAAACTGTGTAAAGCTGGGGCTTGATTTCACAAGAAGTTCTTTATCATTAATAAAATTATAGATGAAAAATGTAACTTGTAGGATTCCCCTTATAGTTACAGTTACAAATATTGTTATTCTACCTCAAATCAAACCTCAAAATTAGAATTAGTTTTTAAAAATTAATTTGAAGGCTAAGACAGTTAGTGAGAGAGTGCAACTCAACATTTTGGAGATAGCAGAATTTCTTTTACTGTAATTGTAAACAGGTAGCATTTTGTAAGAAGTGTTATGGTAATTTGGCAGTATATATAGGTTTGCATTTTTCTGGGAACTTAGAAGTAATCCATGTATTTTTGAATAAGATGTGATAAAAGTATGGTTTAGTAACCAAGAGTGTTTACTTTATTAGGTTTTTACATATATACACTTAAATTTCCTATCTTAAATTTTTAAGAACTAATCTTCATTCCATTTTAATGTCTTCTAAAAGATTTTGAAGAAAATATAAATATTTTCTAAAGCATTTTGGTTGGGAATTATCACTTAATATGGATTATTTGCAAGAAGAAAAGTACTATTCATATGAGATAATGACATTACTAACATACCTCCAGTTAGAGGTGGTTCCTTCCCCTTCTTCTTCTCTGCCTCACCACTGAAATTAATGGGAAGAATTTGCACCAGTCCATCCCTTGTGATTGTTAGTTTGTATTTTCAGGGTTACTAGCTTGGAGTTAGGGGTCCTATTGCTCACAAAGGAACAGATGGATCTTAGATTAATTATGACCTTTTTCCTAGGACTTTTAAAATTTTCCTAGGAAGACTTTTAAAAATTCTTTTTTCCCTCCATTTGTGTTCTTTGAAGACCGTGGTGGGGATTCCACTGGAACGGAGGTGTGTGATGACGACAGTTATGCTCCAGGACTTAGGGAAAAACACTCTTTCTTTGGACTTGGCTTTCTGTCTTTCCTCTTACTAGAATAGCAATGTGTGAACATAGGCAGAGGCCAAGCAAGTCACATGAATGTGTGACGTTTGTGATGTGTGGTATATGACAGTATGGAATTGTGAGGTCTGTGGTAAGGTGAAGTGTACATGGTTCATCCAAAGACACTGAAGTTTTTATTTTTTATTTTTTTTTAATTTTTTTTTTTAAATTTTTCAATTTTTTTACTTTTTAAAATAAATTTATTTATTTTAGTTGGGGGCTAATTACTTTACAATATTGTGGTAGTTTTTGCCATACATTGACATGAATCAGCCATGGGTTCACATGTGCTCCCCCTCCCGAACCCTCCTCCCACCTCCCTCCCCATCCCATCCCTCCGGGCCATCCCAATGCTCCATCCCTGAGCATCCGTCCCATGCATAGAACATGGAATGGTGATCCGCTTTACATATGACGATATACATGTTTCAATGTTATTGTCCCAGAACGTCCCACCCTCACCTTCTTCCTCAGAGTCCACAGGACTGTTCTATGCATCTGTGTCTCTTATTCTGTCTCGCATATAGGGTTACCGTTACCATCTTTCAAATTCCATATACATGCATTAGTATACTGTATTGGTGTTTTTCTTTCTGGCTCACTTCACTCTGTATAATGGGCTCAAGTTTCATCCATCTCAGTAGAACCGATTCAAATGTATTTTTTTTAATGGCTGAGTAATATTCCATTGTGTATATGTACCACAGCTTCCTTATCCATTCGTCTGCCAATGGACATCTAGGTTGCTTCCATGTCCTGGCTATTGTAAACAGTGCTGCGATGAACATTGGGGTACACGCGTCTCTTTCAATTCTGGTTTCCTCGGTATGTATGCCCAGCAGTGGGATTGCTGGGTCGTATGGCAGTTCTATTCTCATTTTTTTAAGGAATCTCCACACTGTTCTCCATAGTGGCTGTACTAGTTTGCATTCCCACCAACAGTGTAAGAGGGTTCCCTTTTCTCCACATCCTCTCCAGCATTTATTGCTTGTAGACTTTTGGATAGCAGCCATTCTGACTGGTGTGAGATGGTACCTCATTGTGGTTTTGATTTGCATTTCTCTAATAATGAGTGATGTTGAGCATCTTTTCATGTGTTTGTTAGCCATCTGTATGTCTTCTTTGGAGAAATGTCTGTTTAGTTCTTTGGCCCATTTTTTGATTGGGTCGTTCATTGTTCTGGAATTCAGCTGCAGGAGTTGCTTGTATATTTTTGAGATTAATTGTTTGTCTGTTGCTTCGTTTGCTATTATTTTCTCCCATTCTGAAGGCTGTCTTTTCACTTTGCTCATAGTTTCCTTTGTTGTGCAAAAGCTTTTAATTTTAATTACGTCCCATTTGTTTATTTTTGCTTTTATTTCCAATATTCTGGGAGGTGGGTCATGGAGGATCCTGCTGTGATTTATGTCGGAGAGTGTTTTGCCTATGTTTTCCTCTAGGAGTTTTATAGTTTCTGGTCTTACATTTAGATCTTTAATCCATTTTGAGTTTATTTTTGTGTATGGTGTTAGGAAGTGTTCTAGTTTCATTCTTTTACAAGTGGTTGACCGACACTGAAGTTTTTAAAACATAAGGCCAAACAGAGAAATGAAGATTATATGACCTATCTGGTTTCTAGTTTAAATTTTCAAAAGGAATCTTTATGAGTTATTAATATATATGGTTTAGCCCAAGGTAATGATTTTAAGCAAATTCCCAGCTAGTAATATCTGTTGTCATAATGCCCTTATTAAGTTCTTGGTGGTGGTATTTGGAAGGATATGATTTGAAGATTTGGAATCCTGGATATTTACTCTTTGGTGACATACTACTCTGATAGGTATTATTACTACTCTCAAATACAAAAATCTGACCATGTCCCTTTTCTCCTTAAAATATTTCAATGGCATGATGTATGTAGACCAGTCCATGGTCATCAGATGAGACTTACCCAGCCTCATCACCTTTTGATTTTGTAGCAGTTACTTGCATTTGCTTTTGGTCCTCCACTTCCCAGGTGGCGCAGTGGTTAACGAATCCACCTGCCAGTGCAGGAGATGCAAGAGATGTGGGTTTGATCCTTGGGTCAGGAAGATCCCCTGAAGTAGAAAATGGCAACCCACTACAATATTCTTGCCTGGAAAATGCCGTGGACAGAGGAACCTTGTGGGCTGCAGTCCATGGGGTCGCAGAGTCAGACACAGCTGAGCACACATGCACTCCACTTACAACCAAGCAAACATGATACTGCTCATCTGCAAGTCTTTGCTCCCTTGTTTTTTTGATGTTCTCCCTTTTCTTTGGAGTGACTGTGTACACACACACACACACACACACACACACACCCTCCATACTTCCTTGCACTCCACCTTTGTTTTTGTTGTTAGTCGCTTAGTCTTGTCAGACTCTTTGTGACCCAATGAACTGAAGCCTGCCAGGCTCCTCTGTTCATGAGATTTCCCAGGCAAGAATCCTGGAGTCGGTTGCCATTTCCTTCTCCAGGGGATCTTCTTGACCCAGGAATCAAACCCTTGTTTCATGCAAGTTTCCTGCATTGCAGGTGGATTCTTTACCACTGAGCCTCCCACCTGTGTCTCTAACTTGATCACCAACGGATGAACCTCAGTATATCCTTATAAGTTCCAGCATTACGTCCTCTAATAAGCTCTGTTTCATGTCTCCAGACTGAACTATGTGTCTCTTCTATTAAATCCCTGTTGCCTCCAAACTGACATATACAGGTTGACATTAGCTTGTCAGTCTCTCCTGGGGCAATGATCGTGCTTTCTTCATTTATATCACCGATGCTTAGTACAGTAGGCATTCATTAAACATACGAAGGGAACGATGTTCCTCGCAAAAATGGAGTATATGCTCTGAATGCCCTTGGTACGGTGCTTCAAGTGTGGGGTTACACCTACAGATTCATAAGACCTTAAAGCTAAAATATGTTAATAAACTAGTTATAGTCTTTGAACAGCAGTCACTCTAATCAACTTGAGTTTAACTGAGTTAGTCTAATTATCTTCAAAATCACATAACCCTCCAAGAGAGTTTGTTTTCTCTATCACGTTTCAGACTCTCCTTGTCTCATTTTATTTTTTTCTATCATGTTCAACGCATATCTGCCATCACTTGCTGAACTCCCCTCTAGAGTCTTAGCTTCCAGCTGAGCTTCGTTGAGTTGTATTTCTTGGTAGCACGTACTGTTTCTAGTCATTAGGCATGTAAGAGATAAGGAATAAAAGTGTTGTGTGGAAAAATATGCATGTACTTTCACTGTCACTGAGATGACAGAAAGGGTTAAATAAGTTGGTGCAGTTTGAACATTAGCATAAAAATATACCATATATATGTATTCACCTGAGCAGAGCTAACAAAGATACCCATATGAAGAATAGTTACTTTACCTTTTTAATTCTAGCAGGGTCTACTTAGCTATTGATAGTCTCATTAATATTTTTAATAGCAGTTTTATTGAGCTACAGTGCACATACTAGACAATTCACCTATTTAAAGTATATAATTCAGTGATTTGGGGTACAACCAAAACTGCACAACAGAGTTTCTACAATCATGACCACGATCAATTTTAGAACACTTCATTACCTACCTGTAAAGCCTGTACCCTTTGTGGTCACTTCCCTCTTGCTCTTCATACACTACCTACCTCCCCCAGTCCTAGGCAATCACTCATCTACTTTCTCTCTCTGTAGATTTGTCTGTTCTGGACATTGTCTATAAATGGAATCATATGACACATGGTCTTTTATGACTAGATCTTTTACTTAGGATGTTTTCAATGTTTGTCCATGTTGTACCATATGTCAATACTTCATTTCCTTTTATTGCCAAATAATATTCTATTAACCCACTCATCAGTTGATAGACATTTGGATTGTTTCCACTTTCTGGAAGTTGCACCATTGTTATGAATAATGCTGCTATGAACATTTATGTATGAGTATTTGTATGGACATAGATTTTCAGCTTCCAAGTATATACCTAGTAGTGGAATTGATGGGTCATATGGTAATTCAGTGTTTAACCTTTGGAAGGAACTGTCAGACTGTTTTGCAAAGCAGCTGCACCATTTTGAATTCCCCCCAGCAGTATGTAAGAGTTCCAGTTTCTCCACATCATCATCAACACTTGTTAGTTTTTCTTTTTTGTTATAGCCCTCCTTGTAGGTATGATGTGGTATCTCATTGTGGTTTTGATTTTTATTTCCTTGATGGTTGTTGTTGACCATTTTTTCATGTGCTTATTGGCCACTTGTATATCTTCTCTGAAGAAGTAGCTACTCAGATTCTTTGCCCATTTTTAATTGGGTTTTTATCTCTTTGTTGTTGAATTGTAATTCTTTATATATTCTAGATGTTAACTCCTTATAAATTAAATAATTTGTGGATATCAATATTTTCTCCGATTCTGTAGGTTGCCTCTTCACTTTCTTGATGGTATCCTTTGCAACACAAAAGCTGTTAATTAATTTCATGTATCTTTTTTTTTCTTTTGTTGTTTACGCTTATGGTGTCATATCTAAGAAACCATTGCCCATAGGCACAAAGATTTACACCTGTGTTTTTCTTGAGAACTCTATGCTTTTTAGCTCTTTATCTAGATCTGGCCAGTTTTGAGTATTTCCATATATGATGTAGGATAGAGGCCCAACTTTATTCTTTTACATGTGGATATCCAGTTGTCCCCAGAGAAGGCAATGGCAACCCACTCCAGTACTTTTGCCTGGGAATCCTATGGACAGAGGAGCCTAGTGGGCTGCAGTCCATGGGGTCGCGAAGAGTCAGATACAACTGAGCGACCTCACTTTCACGCATTGAAGAAGGCAATGGCAACCCACTCCAGTGTTCTTGCCTGGAGAATTCCAGGGACGGCGGAGCCTGGTGGGCTGCCGTCTATGGGGTCACACAGAGTCGGACACAACTGATGCGACTTAGCAGCAGCAGCAGCAGCATCCAGTTGTCCCAGCATCATTTGTTGAAAAGACTGTTCTTTTCCTACTGAGTTTTCTTGGCATCCTTGTGAAAAATCAGTTGACCATCGGTGTTTGTATCTGAGCTCTCAGTTCTCTCTCAGTGATCTGTCCTCAAGCCGTTCTTCATTATGGTAGCTTTGTAGTAAGTTTTGAAATTTGGGATGTGTGTTCTCCTATTTTATCCTTCCTTTTCAGGATTGTTCTGACTATAATGAGTCCCTAGAATTTCCATGTGAACTTTTGGATCAGCTTGTGAATTTCAATAAAGAAAGTTGGGATTCTGATGGGAACTCCACTGAATCTGTAGTGAAATTTGGGCGGCCATCTTTATGTTGTGTGTGTGTGTGTTAGTCGCTCAGTCGTGTCTGACTCTTTGAGACCCCATGGACTGTAGCCCACCAGGCTCCTCTGTCCATGGAATTCTACAGGCAAGAATACTGGAGTGGGTTGCCATTCCCTTCTCCAGGGGATCTGATCTTCCCGATCCAGGGATCAAACTTGGGTCTCCCACATTGCAGGCAGTTTCTTTACTGTCTGAGCCATCAGGGAAGCCTGTCTTAATATTAAGTCTATCAATTCATGAACATAATGATGTTTTCCCACTTCGCTCTTCTTTAGTTTCTTTCAACAGTGTTGTTTAGTTTTCAGAGTATAATCTTTGCACTTCTTTTGTTGAATTTATTCCTAAGTATTCTTTTTGATGCAGTTATTAATGGAATTGTGTCTTGTTTCTTGTTCATGCTGTATATAGAAATACAGTTGATTTTTTTATAGTGATATTGTAGAGCATAAACTTGCTAAACTCTAATTAGTTTTATTAGTTTTTTAAGTAACATCCTTAGGATTTTCTATACACAAAATCATGTTGTCTGCAAATAGAAATAATTTTACTTCTTCCTTTCCATTCTTGATGCCTTTTATTTCATTTTCTTGACTAATTACCCTGTCTGGAACCTTAGTACGATGCTGGATAGAAGTGACAAGAGTGGACATCTCTGTCTTGTTTCTGATCTTAGAGGGAAAGCTCTCAGTCTTTCATCGTTCAGTATGCTATTAGCTGTGGCTTTTTATATATATTCCTAGTTTCTTATTTTTTTTCCCACTACTATTTAGTCTGATTGATTATAATGATTTCTTTCCCATAATTGATAGCTTTAAGAATCTATGCTTTGACAAATATAACAATATGCTTTTCTTATATTTACTTCTTAAAAGGTAATCAATAGTTTAGTTTAAAGGGAAAAAAAACTCAATTTGAGAGGAGGAATTTTTCTTGTAAAATTGTTGTTATTTTTTTAAAGCCTATCACTGGTCCTCAGTTTTCATACATAAAAATAGAAACCTTCCAGTTCTATAGCTTTTTATCTCTAGAATATGTGAAGAACTTTTATAGACAAGGGGATGGGAGTATATTTACTTCTTAACTGGTTTTGTTAGTGATATAGTTGACTCTTTTCTTCATATTTTTTAATTGAGAGAAAATAACTGATAAAAATGTCCTTTTTTAAAAAAGCGAAAAAATGTAAATAATCTTTTAAAAATGATACCAGATAAAAACGATACAGATGGTAAAGAATACGCCTGCAATTCGGGAGACCCGGATTCGATCCCTGGGTCAGGAAGATCCCAGGAGAAGGAAAAGGCTACCCACTTTAGTATTCTTGCTTGCAGAATCCCATGAACAGAAGAGCCTGGCAGGCTACAGTCTATGGGGTCGCAAAGAGTCGGAGGCGACTGAGCAACTAAGCAGGCATGCACGCACTGGATAAATCATAGCATTATTTCAATGAATGTAAAGCGTGCTCTTATTAAATTTGAATAGAAATACACATATTAAGTTATTCATTGTGAATAGCTCTGATTTCTAGTGTAAATATTACTCTAGAAAAGACTCATCCTCCTTTTTTCCTTATTGAATTATAGAAATGTCAGTTGATGATTACGTTAAGTGATCCGTTATGTGATCAGTGCTTCTTTTATGCCAATAGAGTTCTACTTAGTTTGCCATAAAGGGGTTGCACTTCTGGATGCATATAGTTTTCAGCTTACTTGTATGCTAACCTTTCAGCAACATAAAGATGTTATAGTCATGCTGCAGGACAGTTTAAAACCTGCCTGTGCATACAAAGTAGAAAATTAAGTCACTAGGTAGATTTAGTCAAATTTTTTTACTCTCATTTACTTGGTAACCAAAATTTTTTTTAATTTAAAATTTTTGACAGTAAAAGTTCTCCATGATACTTAATACGAAACCTTAGACACAATTATATATAAAGATTTCCTTCCTAGCTGCTCTGGTGTCTATAACATGAGGTTTATGGAAAAGTATGTTAGCAAAAGTGATTTTAGAAAGTATATTTGATCCTTTGACTTAATAGTTTTTTGTAACCGAATCATTTTAGGTTATGCTTTACTCACAAGCTAAATTACTCTTAAAGAGGTGACCTAAAGCATCTCTGGCTCTATGAAATAATAGATTTTTTTTTTCTCGTGAGATATAGAGAATGAATATTAGTAATTTGTTCCATTACATGAAGAATAATATCATTGGGTATTTCTGACTCCACAAACAGTGCTATTGTATAGTACCTCTTCATGCCTCTTCATGCCTCTTCAACTTCTTTTAAAAGGTATAGCTAAGCCATCCTGTTATTATTACACATTGTCAGAAAGTCTTAGTTTCCATACCAAAGGAGATGTACTTTATCTTAGAGGTCTCATAACCCACAAGACATATTAGGTGTCAGGCCCTTAACTAGTACTAGACAAATATCACATTTTAGTGTTTTGGAAAGAAATAGATGTCTTGGGCAGAAACAATATAGAAGAAAAGTTACATATCTAAGTGAACTCAACTGCCTTTCCCCTGCTTCCCACTTTAAGAAAAGTTTCCGCTTGAACATTTTTTCTTTTTATGGGAAAGCTGGACTCTTTACTTCCTTACATCCTGATATCTACTGGAAGAGTTTTTGGTTTGTTTTTTTCCTTCAATTAGGGTTTTTTCCCCTACTGCGGAGGCAACCTGTTTTCCTTGGTAGATGACTTCTGTGACCACCTCTAGTTTTGGAACATAGTGGAGTCACCATATCTACGGAAGACGAGGATCTGCAGTTTATCCTAATTGAAAAGATCAAATAGTCCCTGACTAAGAGAGAGTAACTGATGTGGGTGAAACATGACACTTTAAGAAGCTATAATCGTCACAGATTTAACTTTGAAGAGTCAAAAGAACTAGTACCTGTAATGAAGATCCTTAAATGTATGAGTTCCTCAGTATGCCTAGATAGCATTTAAGATCTCTCTGAGTAGCAGAAGAAAGAAATGATTTGGCATGACATCTTGTATTTGTTCCTTTAGTAAAATGCTATTATATTTTCTCAATCTAATTTTCAGAAGCCTGAAAGCCCTTGATGGAGAAAATTTTCTGCTTCTTAAAAATCAAAATAGCTATTATTCCTGATAAAGATAGTGAAAAAAAGCAACCTAATTTTCCTAGACTTCAAGATAGAACTGATTTGTAGGTGCTGTTTCTTTTAAGACTTTGATACAGCTAATTTTCTGTATGTAATCTGATACTCTTTTCTTGGTCCATTTCTTTTGTCATCATATGAGAACACTTAAGTCCCCCCCTCACAGGGATGTTGTGAGGCAAATTTTAAATGTTCCTAAGAAAAATGTAGAATTAATAATTCTTGATTCTCTCTTTGTTGGTAGTGTCCACAATCATAAGATTTATTTTAAAATTTACTAGTGCTTTTTTCCATAGTTATAAATGGATATTTATAGGTGTATTAAAATGAAAGTAGGATAATGAAGTTGTATTTGATTTTATCAGTGAGCATCCTTGTAAATAATTTAACTGCATGAAATGTTGCGTTAATTTTTTTTCAACAAAGAGCCTTTATACAATTATAATTAAAGAAAAGCCAAAGTAAAAGTGTCCGGTTTCCCCTTTTATTTAGTCGAGCTTTAATTACTCATATCTTTTAGAGAAATAAAATGTAACCCAAGCCATCAATTTCTAATGAGTAGAAAATGAAAAATACAATGAAATAGATATAATTTAAAGGAAAAACTCATAAGAGGTGCCCAGAATTTAGGCTTTGAGTAAAATTCTTGTGTTATTAGGTAGAGGTGAAATTTTAGTAATATTTTTATTAAAAATAAGATTACTGTAGAAATAGAGATTTGATAAGCAGTTGCTTCACATCACAGCAAACAGAGAAAGAAAATTTGCATTATTAAATAAAGGAAGAATGTTTAAGTAATAGCTAAAACTCATGCATAGAAAATTCTTGTTAGCCTGCAGAATTTGATTTCATTTATACAATTGCATTTTCGTAACATATTTGGGAAAGTAGTTGTACAACATTTTTTCTTCCACATAAACCAACCAGCCCAGTTTTACAAATCAAACTTAGATATAGCATGTGGATTATTGGATAATGACTCCCAAAGTGAGATTCTTAAATTGCTATCAAATAATTGCTAGCAAATGTTTCTGCTGCTGTGTTTTCACTGTATATAGTATCAAAAGACAAATCAAGTGAAAGTGAATTTCTGGATTCAGGCTTATAATCTGGCATTTGTAAACAAATAATTTAGAAGATCTTTTCTAAATTACTGTATTGTTTAAATGTGTGTTTTATAACTTATTCTATAAAAATGGGACATTGTCCTAGGTTAAGTGTGTTTCTATCAAGAAAGTATTTGAAATCAGAATATTGCATTTTTTGAACTCCTCACTTAAAAAATATTAATAGCTTTAGATGAACTTTGTAAGCTTCACTTTAGCAGAGATCCTGCTGCTCCCTACAGTCATGCATGCCCCAAAATTCACTCACTCATGTTGTTTAAATTGTTAACCTCTTTGCCTTATGTAGAGGAGCTAACTATTGAAGGGGCCTTTCTTCAGCTAACTTAGTTTTATCCCTCTTCTCAACATTTTCATAATAAGCCCTCATTTAAGCATTTTATGCGTACATTCAGATCAGCTACTGATATGAATCATATAAATTGGTTCATAGTGTATTACTCTTTTATCCCCTTTAATGCTGATGTGTTTAAATACTGCAGGGAGAATAGTATTTTGGAAATCCTAACCTCATAATAATGAGAAGAACACAAACTAAACAGTTAGTTTGAGAATAATTATTAAATTATTGATACATTTTATGTATAAGCATTAATTTAAAAAAAACTTCTTTAAGAATAATTCTGAACCTGGTTTCTCTTGCCCATACTGATTTTTTTAGTATCAAAAATGATATATAATATTGAGAAGTTGTTTTCTGATTTAAAAAAGAGCGCTTTCTTTTCCTCTCAAATATGATAGCATCTAATATCATGTGTGCTCTTCTGACAAATCTATCATAGAAAGTAAATGTTAAAGTTGGTGAATATGTGCTTCAGAAATAATGAAGAAATATAACTGCACTAGTCATTACCTTAACAGTATTCCTTTTCTGATCTTTAAAACTTAGAAGGGCTATCTTGCATCGGTGCCTGTTTTATTATGGGAACAGTTTATAAAATACATCCTGAGCCTGATATAATTTTAGAGAGAATAGTTTCCTGGGAGGAAGTGTGAATAATATAATGGTTTGTGATCATTTGTCGATCTCTAAAAATAAAACATGTTCTTATCATCATATAGCTCTCAGAAATAAAGGTGAACTTGGCTTCTTCTGGCTATGCCACCAGTAGTATTCTTTTAAGAAAATTGCTTCATCACTCTAAGCTGGTTAAGTAAGAGAGGGAGGCGGGGTGAGTAACGATTTAAAAGGCCCTTGCTCTTGATTGTCTTGAAATGATCCTGCCTTAGTCCAGGAAATGAGTAAGATATCCTCTTGTGGTGGTCTATGGCTGGGTGTGAGATTTAGTACTGAGTTTATAATCATTAAGAACATTGATATGTTACTGTGCTACATAAAAATTTAGACTATGTAAGTCGTTAGCCATCTTCGTCTTTAAATAAAACATTAAGAAAAAGAAGTATCCTATGCTTTTGCATTATGTGCACACATAATTAAAATTATTTAAATTCCTTCCAGATGGCATTATGGGTTCCAAATGTGTGATTCATCAGTTATTACTTTTCAATAATAAACTCATTTAAAATTAGAACACTAGCAGAGGAGATCACATAGTATTGTAATGTCCTTAGATGGATTATTATAATGGGATGAATTTCTGAACTGTAATACTATCTAATAACTAGACTTATAGTTTGAAACTCTTGATGACAATTAAATTTTCTATACTTGGAAATGGATTTGAGTAGTATTAAATCATAAACAGCGAGCTGAAAGAAGCTTGCTTCATATAGTGGCTCACTTTGAAACGTAGTATTAGCCAATGGAAAGTGGTGAAATCTGATAAGCTGTCCTTTGAGAAAGTAAAAATTTAATAGGTAATATATTGTTGAGGAGGGCATGGCAGCCCACTCCAGTATTCTTGCCTGGAGAATTCCCATGGACAGAGGGGCCTGATGGGCTGCAGTCCATGGGGTCGCAAAGAGTCAGACACAACTAAGCACGTACACAATATGTTGCTACAGCTGGAAATAATAGTGTAGGCATTTAACACTTCAAATAGTGTTTGATGTCTCATCTTTGAGTCATAATTCACAGTTTAATGTAAGTTCTAGGCTAATTTGTGGAAAGCATTATGCCTAAAAAGGCCAGGGAATAATACTCCTTACTTTGAATTCACTGAAGTTCAGTGATACCA
The DNA here is from genome assembly GCA_024291935.2 of Okapia johnstoni. NCBI lineage: Eukaryota > Metazoa > Chordata > Mammalia > Artiodactyla > Giraffidae > Okapia > Okapia johnstoni. Next base: position 83,106,501 of record CM044307.1, read on the forward strand.
GTTAAGTGAAAGATCATCTTTGTTCTTCATTTTCTTTCTCAAGAGATCCTTTGTACTTTTTAAATAATTTTTATTAGAATGTAGTTGATTTATGGTGTTGTGTTAGTTTCTGCTGTACAGCAAAATGACTCAGACATGATTCTTTTCCCGTATAGGTCATTACAGACTATTGAGAAGAGTTCCCTGTAGGTTCTTATTATCTATTTTCATCTCATAATAGTCAGTTTATTTCAGTTCAGAACTCTAAATATTAGGCTATGTGCACTATCCTAAGGGCTTCTAACAGTTAGGTGGTATCAGTTCAGTTCAATCGCTCAGTTGTGTCCGACTCTTTGCAACCCCATGGACTGAGCACGCCAGGCCTCCCTGTCCATCACCAACTCCCAGAGTTTACCTCAAACTCATGTCCATTGAGTCAGTGATGCCATCCAACCATCTTTTCCTCTGTCGTCCCCATCTCCTCCCGCCTTCAATCTTTCCTAGCATCAGGGTCTTTTCCAGTGAGTCAGTTCTTCACATCAGGTGGCCAAAGTATTGGAGTTTCAGCTTCAGCATCAGTCCTTCCAATGAATATTCAGGACTGATCTCCTTTAGGATGGACTGGTTGGATCTCCTTGCAGTCCAAGGGACTCTCAAGAGTCTTCTCCAACACCACAGTTCAAAAGCATCAATTCTTCAGCGATCAGCTTTCTTTATAGTCCAACTCTCACATCCATACATGACTACTGGAAAAACCATAGCCTTGACTAGACAGACCTTTGTTGGCAAAGTAATGTCTCTGCTTTTTAATATGCTGTCTAGGTTGGTCATAACTTTTCTTCCAAGGAGCAAGTGTCTTCTAATTTCATGGCTGCAGTCACCATCTGCAGTGATTTTGCAGCCCCCCAAAATAAAGTCTGCCACTGTTTCCCCATCTATTTGCCATGAAGTGATGGGACCAGATGCCATGATCTTCGTTTTTTGAATGTTGAGTTTTAAACCAACTTTTTCACTCTCCTCTTTTCACTTTCATCAAAAGGCTCTTTAGTTCTTTGCTTTCTGCCATAAGGGTGGTGTCATCTGCATATCTGAGGTTATTGATATTTCTCCCCGCAATCTTGATTCCATCTTGTGCTTCATCCAGCCCAGTATTTCTCATGATGTACTCTGCATATAAGTTAAACAAGCAGGGTGACAATATACAGCCTTAGTGTTCCTATTTGCAACCAGTCTGTTGTTCCATGTCCAGTTCTAACTGTTGCTTCCTGACCTGCATACAGGTTTCTCAAGAGGTAGGTCAGGTGGTCTGGCATTCCCATCTCTTTCAGAATTTTCCACTGTTTATTGTGATCCACACAGTCAAAGTCTTTGGCATAGTCAATAAAGGAGAAATAAATGTTTTTATGGAACTCTCTTGCTTTTTCGATGATCCAGCGGATGTTGGCAATTAGATCTCTGGCTCCTCTGCCTTTTCTTTTTTTTTTTTTTTTTTTTGCCTTGTAAGAGCAGAGCCCCTGTTCTGCAGGTCTTCTTTTTTTTTTTTTTTTATTTTATTTTATTTTTTTATTTTAGTTGGGGGCTAATTACTTTACAATATTGTAGTAGTTTTTGCCATACATCAACATGAATCAGCCATGGATTCACATGTGCTCCCCCTCCCAAACCCTCCTCCCACCTCCCTCCCCCTCCCATCCCTCTGTGTCATCCCAACGCTCCATCCCTGAGCATCCATCCCATGCATAGAACATGGAATGGTGTTCTGCTTCACATATGACAATATACATGTTTCAATGTTATTGTCCCAGAACGTCCAACCCTCACCTTCTCCCTCAGAGTCCACAGGACTGTTCTATGCATCTGTGTCTCTTATTCTGTCTCACATATAGGGTTACCATTACCATCTTTCAAATTCCATATACATGCATTAGTATACTGTATTGGTGCTTTTCTTTCTGGCTCACTTCACTCTGTATAATGGGCTCCAGTTTCATCCATCTCAATAGAACCGATTCAAATGTATTCTTTTTAACGGCTGAGTAATATTCCATTGTGTATATGTACCACAGCTTCCTTATCCATTCGTCTGCCGATGGACATCTAGGTTGCTTCCATGTCCTGGCTATTCCTCTGCCTTTTCTAAATCCAGCTTGAACATCTGGAAATTCACGGTTCACTTATTGTTGAAGCCTGCCTTGGAGAATTCTCAGCGTTACTTTACTAGCGTGTGAGATGAGTGCAATTGTGCGGTAGTTTGAGCATTCTTTGGCATTGCCTTTCTTTGGGATTGGAATGAAAACTGACCTTTTCCAGTCCTGTGGCCACTGCTGAGTTTTCCAAATTTGCTGACATATTGAGTGCAGCACTTTCACAACATCATCTTTTAGAATTTGAAATAGCTCAACTGGAATTCCATCACCTCTACGAGCTTTGTTCGTAGTGATACTTCCTAAGGCCCACTTGACTTTGCGTTCTAAGATGTCTGGCTCTAGGTGAGTGATCACACCATCATGATTATCTGGGTTGTGAAGATTTTTTTTGTATAGTTCTTCTGTGTATTCTTGCCACCTCTTCTGAATATCTTCTGCTTCCGTTAATATCTTCTATCTTAATATCATACCATTTCTGTCCTTTATTGTGCCCATCTTTGCATGAAATGTTCCCTTGGTATCTCTAATTTTCTTGAAGAGATATCTAGTCTTTCCCATTCTATTGTTTCCCTCTATTTCTTTGCACTGATCACTGAGGAAGTCTTTCTTATCTCTCCTTGCTAGTCTTTGAAACACTGCATTCAAATGGGTATATCTTTCCTTTTCTCCTTTGCTTTTTGCTTCTCTTCTTTTCACAGCTACTTGTAAGGCCTCCTCAGACAGCCATTTTGCATTTTTTGCATTTCTTTTTCTTGGGGATGGTCTTGATGTGAATGTGACTGGAGATAGAAGCAAGGTCTGATGCTGTAAAGAGCAATATTGCATAGAAAACCTGGAATGTTAGGTCCATGAATCAAAGCAAATTGGAAGTGGTCAAACAGGAAATGGCAAGAGTGAACGTCAACGTTTTAGGAATCAGCAAGCTAAAATGGACTGGAATGGGTGAATTTAATGCAGATGACCACTATATTTACTCTTGTGGGCAAGAATCCCATAGAAGAAATGGAGTAGCCATCATAGTCACAAAAGAGTCTGAAATGCAGTACTTGGATGCAATCTCAAAAATGAAACTGTTCATTTCCAAGGCAAACCATTCAATATCACAGTAATCCAAGTATGTGCCATGACCAGTAATGCTGAAGAAGCTGAATTTGAATGGTTCTATGAAGACCTACAAGACCTTCCAGAACTAACACCCCAAAAAAGATGTCCTTCTCATTATAGGGGACTGGAATGCAAAAGTAGGAAGTCAAGAGATACCTGGAGTAACAGGCAAATTTGGCCTTGGAGTACAGAATAAAGCAGGGCAAAGGCTAATAGAGTTTTGCCAAGAGAACACACTGGTCATAGCAAACACCTTCTTCCAACAACACAAGAGAAGACTCTACACACGGACATCACCAGATGGTCAACACCGAAATGAGGTTGATTATATTCTTTGCAGCCAAAGATGGAGAAGCTGTATACAGTCACTAAAAACAAGATCGGGACCTCACTGTGGCTCAGATCATGAACTCCTTATTGCCAAATTCAGACTTAAATTGAAGAAAGTAGGGGAAACCACTAGACCATTCAGGTATGACCTAAATCAAATCCCTTAGGTGGTATAGTATGTATAGAAACCTGTCTTAAGTGAGTTTATAGTTAAACTTATATTTTTATACTTTTTAATTTTTTATAGTTTTATCCCTACTCATTTTATTTCACAATTGTCTCATGAGAAGCAGAACAGATATAATTTCTCCATTTCCAGGAAAAAAATCCTAAGGTGTAAGGAGGATAGGGAGTTTTTCTAATAAAATCTATAGATATCAGAATTAGAATTTGATTCTAATTCTCTGTTTCTCTGCCCCAGTTTCCCCCTAATTTATCCTGAAGAAATTTTAAGCCATGTGGAGACCGAACTTGAAAAAGATGACAATTAACAAAATTAATTTGTTGTTTGGCACAATAGTCTTTAAACATGTAGCTGAAATTCACCAGTGCGTGGTGCGTCTGTAGGCATTTAATTTATTTGAGAATGTATTATGTATTCAGGTTAAGTCAACATGGTCTTATTGATTTTGTAGTTATTTACATTGACAGATATCTTAATAGAGTTTAGTGTGTATGCTTGTATGTGAGTCTAGTCACGATATTCTTGATTATGTATAGTTGCAAGCAAAGGGAAATCATTAGGGAATCTTAGATTTGGGTAATTTATACGAGTATAGGACACTTTAAATTAACTTAGTATGTGATTTCTTTGCTTTCTTTAGTTTATTGATCTAATAATGTTGTTTAAGAATATAATCTGGGTGTTTACCAGGTAGCTGGCTAATGGTTTTAATGCAGCTTAGAGCTAACCTTTATGTTTCCAAAGCCTTCATGACATGATCAAACATTTGAAACACTTTTCCTAAGAGTTGTTAGATTTTCCTGTAAGGGTATTGCAACTTAGTAGCATCTAGAGAAGGTCTCATAACAAACATCATTTCTTGAGAACAGAGAGTTGAAACTTGTAAATAGCTTCAAAGTACTCTGTAAAACATGGTCATAGCCCTTGAATAGTTCAAAATTACATTCTAAATTTTATCTAAAGGTAAAAAGGTTAAAAGTAGCTGTACTATAAACCAGTGATTCTAAAGGCGTGTATAGAGATTAGGAACACCTGAAAAGCACAATGGTCTTTTCAGAGTGTTTTTGTATGTATGTATATATACATATATGATGACATGGATTAGGAATTATTTAGCTAAAACATTATATATGTAAAAGCTACCATTAGCCACATGGAAAAGCATGGTCAAACTGAGCTTGACCAGCTGTTTCTGGAAGTTACCCATCTATAGGTCGTTTTTTTTAATAGGTCATTTTAAATGTGTGTTTGAAATCATTTATTGACCTTGTCTGTGTGCTGGGACAAAGGGACTAAGATTGCCCTCAGGAGCTTTATGAGGCAGTAGAACATGTATTTGGTGGTGATGGTGATGATGCAGAGATAGTGATTCATGGAGTGCTCTGGAGGCCCAAAAGAGCCCCAACTGTCTTCATAGCTACTTCAGCGCTCTCTGGTCTCATGATTCCTTTTATATTCTTTTGAGATATCTGAGTGCTGGATACTATGACTACATCAGTGTACAAGACAGCCGTCTCTGTTCCCCTGGTGTTTAAACTTAAGTTGGGAGACCAAGAAAAATAATTAAATAACTGTATAATTACTGTTATGAAAAGTATCATACAAGAAGAGATCAAAGGTAAGAGGACAGGTAGGGAGATGTCTGAATCGGAAGAAGAGGCCTTCTTGAGGAGTCAGTCATCAGGCAACCTTCAGAAGCTGCCTTGAAGAGTGGGGAAGGAACCGTCCAGGCAGAGGGAGGGGCTCCTGACTTCGCCTTGAACCCTTGGGTGTTTAGTGCCCTCACCTGAGGTCTTGGTAGTGACAGTGGAAAGAATCTCTAGAGAAAAACTGGGATGGAAAAAGTAAGAGGATTTTTCACTCTGCAGCTTTGAGAGCAAGGAAATACGAAAAGATAATGATGCTTCCATTCCAGAGCTTGTAAGCCATTTGAAAACAATATCTATGCCTTGCTTATTTATCCTTGAGTTCGCATTGGTAGAATGCTTGACACATAGTAGGTGTGCATCATTGTGCACTCTAAACACATAGGCGTTTTATACATTTGGTGACTCAGGTGACTGGTTAATTGTCCCTTATGTATTAGAGGGTTTTTTTTTTTCCTTTCTATAATTAGGGTAAAAATTATTCTGAGGATGAGAAAAATATATACATTTATATCCCCCACTATTAGATAAAGCAATAAATGCTGTTGATTTATAACCGATTGCTTGAATTAAGTTCAGAAATTACACAAACTGATAGCCTTTTTTGTTATCCAGTAACGATGAGAATGACTAAAATCACATGACTAAGTAAATTAGAAAGTGGTAAAGAACCTGCCTGCCAGTGCAGGAGACATAAGAGATGTGGTTTCAATCCTTGGGTTGGGAAGATCCCCTGGAGGAGGGCACGACAACCCATTCCAGTATCCCACCTGGAGAATCCCATGGACAGAGGAGCCTGGCAGACTATGGTCCATAGAGTCTCACAGAGTCGGACACGACTAAAGTGACTTAGCACGCACTCAATGCATTGATAGAAAACAAACTAATACTTCCTTGATTGTTTGGTTTTCTCCAAATAGAAATCTAGAGCCAAAATATATAAATTCGTAAATTTTATAGAACTTGTCACATGGTTGTCAATGGCTAAAATTTTAAGAACAAGTACTTTTGGCTGTGTTATATATCCATAACATAATTTAGCACTGTTTATTAATATCATCTGTGATATAGTCTTAAGTGGTATCAGTAAATAGAATCTAAAGTCTTCCTTCTTGAATTTTTCTGTTCACTTTTACAAAAATGCATCTGAAAGTGTGTTTATACTCTCAAAAGATTAACATTTTTAAGTTGCCTATTAAGTTAGTTGCCACAATCATATCATTTTAATATAATACCTAAACTTAGCATGGGACCTAGCTTTTCAGATCTGTATTTATATAGAGTTTCTCTTAAGTCTTAATTTTTTCCAGTTTGAGATATAATTGATATGTAACATTGTATAAGTTGAAGGTGTACAGTGTGTTGGTTTGATACATTTGTACATACCGCAAATGATTGTGTTAGCTAACTCCTATGTCAGGTCACATTGTTACCAATTCTTTTTTGTGGTGAGAACATTCAAAAAGTATTCTTAGTAACTTTCAAGTATACAATACAGTATTGACTATAATCACTTTGCTGTTTATTAGATTCCAGAGCTGGAAGTTTGCACTCTTTGACCAACAAAGTAAGGGCCCTGATCAAAAGAATTGGGCTTGATTCCTTTTCCCCCAGCCCAATCCCCTGGTAACTGCCACTGAGGTCTTTGTTTCTCTGCATTCAGCGTTTTTAGATCCTACACGAAAGTGATAACATATAGTATTTGTCCTTCTCTGACTTACTTCACTTAGCGTAAATATCCTTAAGGTCCATCTATGTTGTGGCAAATGACAGCGTGTATTTCTTTTTCAGTTCAGTTCAGTTGCTCAATTGTGTCTGATTCTTTGCGACCCCATGGACTGCAGCACCCAGGCTTCCCTGTCCATCACCAACTCCCAGAGCTGGCTCAAACTCATGTCTATCAAGTTGGTGATGCCATCCAACCATCTCATCCTCTGCTGTCCCCTTCTCTTCCTGCCTTCAATCTTTCCCAGCATCAGGGTCTTTTCCAATGAGTCAGTTCTTCACATCAGGTGGCCAAAGTATTGGAGTTTCAGCTTCAGCATCAATCTTTCCAATGCATATTCAGGACTGATTTCCTTCAGGATGGACTGGTTGGATCTCTTTGCAGTTCAAGGGACTCTCAAGAGTCTTCTCCAACACCACAGTTCAAAAGCATCAATTCTTCAGTGCTCAGCTTTCTTTAGAGTCCAACATCACATCCATACATGACTACTGGAAAAACCATAGCTTTGACTAGACGGACCTTGGTTGGCAATGTAATGTCTCTGCTTTTTAATATGCTGTCTAGGTTGGTCATAACTTCTCTTCCAAGGAGCAAGTGTCTTTTAATTTCATGGCTGCAGTCACCATCTGCAGTGATTTTGGAGCCCCCAAAATAAAGTCTGTCACTGTTTCCATTGCTTCCCCATCTATTTGCCATGAAGTGATGGGGCCAGATCCCATGATCTTAGTTTCCTGAATGTTGAGTTTTAAGTCAACTTTTTCACTCTCCTCTTTTACTGTCATCAAGAGGCTCTTCAGTTCCTCTTCACTTTCTACTATAAGGGTGGTGTCATCTGTGTACCTGAGGTTATTGATATTTCTACCAGCAATCTTGATTCCAGCTTATTTTTAGTGGCTGAATAGTATTTCATTGTGTATATATACCACATCTTTACCATTTATTAATGGACACTTATGTTTCCATATTTTGGCTATTGTGAGTACTGCTGCAGTGACCATGGGATTATAAGTCTTTAATTTGTTTTTTAAAAATCAGTAACAATCACAGTGATATAACTTAACTAGTTGAAAAGCAAAAAAAAAAAAAAAAATCAGTCATCACCATCTCATAAATTATTTACGTAAGAACTTCACTCTTTTGGGAAACATGAGATATATAATAAAAACTCTTCTAAAGCTTAACTATGTAGTTATTTGGGGTGATTTTCTGAAAGCCGTTTATAAACCAAGTAAACCTCAAGGCATATTTTAGTGCCAAGAGCCTAGATTTAGTAGAATCTGCATTCATTTGTGGAAAAGAGCATAGCAAGTAGTAACAGAATACCCTTGAAGTCATTACACAGATATTCATATGTTTTATAAAATTATTTACTTTTACATGTAAATGTAAGTAAAACATCTCTATAATATAAAGTCTTTTGATTTTGAGTTATGTAGTGACTGGGATGTCTGTTGTTTTCATATCCTCAAAAAGAAGTATAGAGATCCTACTATATTAGTCAATCAATATTTATAACCATTATCCATTTCAAACTATGTTTTGCAAATTCTGCTGTGGTGTTGAAGGCCTTTGGAATAATAACTTAAATCTGTTTAATTCATGCTTTATCAGAGTCTCCAAGAATTTGATTCCAACTTTCACATTTTCATTTCATTTCTGATAAGTATTGATATAATGTGATAATTGGACTTCCCCAGTGACTCTGCAGTAAAGAATCTGCCTGCAATGCAGGAGACATGGATTCAGTCAGGAAGATCCCCTGGAGAAGAAAATGGCAGCCCACTCCAGTACTCTTGCCTGAGAAATCCAATGGACAGAGGAACCTGGTGGGCTACAGTCCATGGGGTCGCAAAGAGTCTGAGTTGGACACAACTTAGTGACTGAACAACAACAGATCTGATAATTATTGAATTTTATTAATCAACATTCTAAGCTAGTTGAAAGGTGCTCACCCTTATATGTGACTGCATATAGCCTATTGTAAATAACAGAGCAGAGGAATAGCACATGTGAAAAATGACATTATGGTTTAGTTGGAAAAACATTAAGGCAGGAGTCTTAATTCAAGTTTTAGCTCTGTTGTTATACAGGAAAGTCCCCATCCATAACAACATTTGGATTTAATAGATAGTTAATTCAGTTACTTAAGCTTGGTATATATGAAGCCCACATCACTGATCTTGGTATCATATGTGATAGCTTCACACAAACAAAAAATCTTCAAAGTCACAGATTACAGAAGAAGTGTTAGGGCAAGGGAAATTCAAGTTTATGGGATGGATATGTTCAAATCTGTCACTGTTGCTAGTAAAACAATACAAAGCAAATATCCAAAGCAAATATCCTGCTGACAATGATTTTAATTGTATCATCTTCCTATTGCTAAAATGGTGACCCTTGCTGAACTAATCTGAAGTTGGAGTACAGCCAGTCTTCATCAGCTTGGCCAGTAAAGTTGGTTCTTGGAGTCTGGCTTCCATCCAGGCTGAATAGGCAGACTTTAGAGGGAAATAGAAAAAAAAAGTCTGTCTTGATAATAGTCAATCAATCAGAGCAGACTAAGCTGTTACTAATTCTGAGCTATATTGCCTTAGTACCATCTCCCTTTTTTAAAGTTCATTTGCCTAATTCTTTTGATCAGGGCCCTTACTTTTGCATATGATATACATAGCTCATGTATACTTTAAATAAATGAAGTTAATAATGATGATCTGCCTCAACTAAAAAGCAGTAATAGTTGCTTGCAAGTAAAATTTTGTTCATACTGCAATTCAAACCTAAGTGACTTGAAGTTATGTCTTTTGACTCTGGCCTCATTTTTTAAAACAAATTTAAACTGAAATGCTGGGCTTCCCTGGTGGTTCAGTGATTTAAAAAACCCTCCTGCCAATGCAGGAGACGTAGGTTTGATCCCTAGGTCGGGAAGATCCCCTGAAGGAAGGCATGGCAAACCACTCCATTATCTTGCCTGGAAAATGCCATGGGCAGAGGAGATTGAAGGCGGGAGGAGAAGGGGATGACAGGATGAGATGGTTGGATGGCATCACCGACTCAACGGACATGAGTTTGAGTAAACTCTGGGAGTTGGTGATGGACAGGGAGGCCTGGCGTGCAGCAGTCCATGGGATCGCAAAGAGTCAGACACGACTGAGCGACTGAACTGACTGACTGAGGAGCCTAGTGGGCTACAGTCCATGGGATCACAAAAGAGTTGGACATGACTTAGTGACGAAACAGCAGCAAACTGAAATGCAAAAGTTCTCTGATTGTGAGTATCAAGTAATGGTCAGTTAAATTATTGATTACAATTGGTTTCTAAAAAATGAAAAGTTTTCATGACAAGAAATTGGAAATCAGATTTTATTGAAAATTATATTTTTAGTAAATACATTTACTGAATAACTTTTACTCAATTTTAGTTTTGACAAAATCTCTGTTAATAGCATCTTTTCAATTCTGCCAGTACTGTGATTTTTATTCATAATGTTTTTCCTCAACAGTATTAAATATTGTATTGAACAATATTTAGGATGGACTTTTAAGTGACCTACTTTGCAAGAAAACAGGCATCTTATTAGCCTCTAAAAGTTACAGATAGATAAAAAATACTCATTTCTTTCTTGAATAAAGTATGATGATTATAATGCTCTTACCCTATAAATAAATGGACAGGCTTAATATTAGTTGATTTCATTTTTTGTAGAAGATAAATGTGTATTCATAAGAGATAAGAGAAACATAGTTCTTTACTTAGTATGTGAGTCTGCTTCCCTGAAGACACCTCCCCAATAGGATACTCTAACATCAAGTTCTAAGTTTCCAATGGAAGCTTTTAGTGACTAATCAGTTTTTATAAGAGGGAAACCAACACAAGTATTGACTTGCATGAAGGTAATAGATGCATGATTCACAGTATCACCTGGAGTAAATTCTTCTCTTTTTTCATTTATGACCTAGCAGTAGGCCCATTAGCTTTTTCTCCTTTCCCTTACACCCTCTCCTCTCACCCATCATAGTCAGAAATCAACCTTACCACTTTCTGAGAATCATTTTTGTCAACTTACTCTCTTACTCCTCATTAGCTTGATAAATTTATTCTTAGGTCTACACCAAAGGTTTAAACTTATAAATAGTATATCCTATAGTACCTAAGGGTGATGGCAAAAATCATGGAGTGTACACCTGGTGTGGTTTCACTTGAATTATATCTAAGTTATTTACGTCATGAATCGAAAATGTCTCCTGTGAAATGGTTAATGTTAAATCTGTTTAGCTTTATAGCTCTCTGAAGATTCTTTCAGGATTCTTGATTGCCTGTGCATACACAAAAGGTACTAACATTTGACTTTAGGCGCTTTCTTCAAGGGTACTTTTATTTGGGCTGGTTACTCCTCAAAATCAATGAGAAGAGTTAGTATTAATCCTAATTTTACAGATGAGGAAACAGACACAGTGAGATTAGATTACCTGCCTGAGGTCCTGTAACTAGCAAATGACTAGAACCGTGATTTGAACCATGTCAATAACAGAGTTCTGAGCCTGTGCCTTCTAAAAATTGAGATGTAATTAATATATAACATTGTATTAATTTTTGATGTTTCTGAGCCTATGCTTTTAATCACTGTTTCACAGTTTGTTCTTGCTTAATGTGTACTTTTAACAAAATTCTTCACAACTTAGAAATTTTGATCTACAAACTGATACAGCTATACATCAGATATTTTGAAGTAATTTGCTTCAGATTAATAACTTCCTCGGAAAAGTCAATGGTGTTTCAGTTTCGTTACCAGAACTAAGTCAAATTCTGTAGTTTATCTGATTCTAGACGGCCTTTGATAAGACACAGTGTTATTTACATACTACCAGGAAAAAAACATTGTCAGTTTAAACTGACTATAACAGCTCTTTCAGATATATTTCTACGTAGATGTTAATATATCTGTGTTAAGACTTTGGTACATATGTAATGGATGTAAAATAAATGGTTTAAAAGTTCCTATAATTTCATTAAATTCAGAGTCCAACTGTTCGATTCACTTTGATTCTATAGTTTATGTCGTTTTTCAACCCAGTATTGTTTTGGGGGGCTGTCAGTAACATTAGTGATACAGTGTTTCTTTAAAGACCACTTTACTCTTGTCTCTGAGATTTTCTTCCAAGCCATCGTTTGTTAAAAGCTTTAATACTTAAATTCCAGTTCAGTTCTGAGCACTGTGTTTCCTAAGTGTGACCCTGCGATTTCCAGTTCATGACAGGTCTGTCTTTAAAACTTCATGGCAACCATGTCTTCATCTGTTTGCCAGTAGCCATCACGTTCTGTATTGTGTGTTAATGCAGACATACCAGGCTCTGTGCTAAGATAATGGATTGTGAGACAGGGAAGGAATCTGAGCTGGAAAGTAAAACTTGGGAGATTATTATGGCAAACATTGAAAGCAAGGGTCAGAGGAGGCAGCAGTTTAGAGGCAGGTGCCAAAAGGAGAGTGAGGAACAGAGCAATGGGACCATCTGGTAAGAAGGTCCCAAGGATAAGCATAAGGATCAGGAAGTTGCTAGAATTACAGTCAGCTTTGAGCGGCACCTTGTTAGGCATTTAGGCAAATTTAGGCTTTCAGCTATATCTAGTAGAAAAAGCCTTTAGTATACTAGGCTGTTTAAATACTGTTTATAAACAATACAGAGTTACTCTCCTTTCATTTAAGAGGTATTTCTTTCCTTCTTTTAAAAGGATAACTCATATTGTATCAATAAAGCATTTGTTTCTCAGTGGAACTAGCTTGGGTCCAATGGGCTGGCATGAGAGCACCTAGGTACACAAATAGATTGAAGTCCATGGTGGCTGCTTCTGCGTTCACGGGTGTGGAGGGGAGTGAGAAGAGAAGGCAGGTCCTTCTCAGGCAGGTCCTGAGACCAAGCAGCAGTGTCTGGGGTGCTTGCATCAGCCCTCCTACTTTCATAGCGAGGGAGTGACCTCCCTACCAAGATTAATGTCGAGAAGTAAGCCTGTTGCAACCTAGTCTTAAATTCTCTTTTAAAAGCTTCTCTGGATATTTTTCATGGTTTTACATAATTAACATGATTATCAGGAAGTATATACAAAGAACTACCTTTTCAGGGATTGATAGTGGATGCTGGACCAGGAGGTATGGAAGAAAGGCAGCTTTCTTCAGTCCTGTAACTAACCATTCATGTATAGGATTCACTCCACAGGTTAAGTAAGTGCATTGTTTGTGCCTAAGACTCTTATTTTGTTAGCCTATCTGTTAGATAGTACTTTTGAAGAACTTTTAGATTTTACATAACTAATTTAATGAAGTTTGCTACTTTCTTTCTGATGTTAGATAAAGAAAAACAGTAAAATTCCAGTTTAAGGAATGTTTCAAATGATGTTTTTGGAGTGTTTTGCACTCCCTCATCTGACTTCTAGAGCTGAAGCCAACAGGAAACCAACTGGTCCTTTTTGAAGGGAAACTTTACCAAACAGTCACAAGAATAAAGAATTATTTTGCCCTTATTCCAGCTACAGACATGAGATCATAGTGGTATTTCAGTATCTCTTCTGACTCACTGATGTGTCCAGCTAAACAGTTTCTTCATGAACGGTTATTGTGAAGCTATCAAAACTGTACCTGTAAAAAAGGACCAAATTAGTAGCCAGAGAACCCCAACATTTATTACACAAGTATTCTGAAATGTAACATGTCAATTTAAAATTTTGGTATCAGAATTAATCCCAAGGTATTCATTACCACTAAAAATCAGTCTGTGGTTAGGAGGAATGTGATATCTTAGAATTGTAGATTAAAGCAAGGAACAATGTTTTTGCAAAATTGCAAGAATGTGCCAAATATTTAATATTATATGTAAGGGCCGATCACATCTGAGATAGCTCACATGTGGACCTTCCTTCGGTATGCTCTAGAATTCATTATTAGCCGAAATTGTGGAGGATATTCTAATATACTGAATGGTGAAAGGAATATATAAAGAAGCTATAAAGAGAAAACAGAGCACATTGACAAAAAATCAAAAACATTTATTTCCCGAGTTGTGCTCTAGAAAGACAAATTATTAAAGGAGTAGCTTATAAAGTATAGGAAGCAAGAATGTTCCCAAAGATTCAGATTTACCAATGAAGATGAAATTTTGGTTGATACTGCAAAACTGCCTTAATGACACATACTTATTTACCTTGGAACCGAGTATAAAAAAATGCAGAAACACAAAAATTTAGCATTGAACTGCTCTTCTATAGTATTCGTTTTGGGCCTATTAGGTCTCAAATTGTTACAGTTCACTGTACTTATGTGCAATACCATAAAAGTACTTGATGTGACAATTTTTTCAGCATTTGTTTTTTAGTGCACTCAGCAGTACTTTGAGGCTCTGCAGAGGAAATAAGAAAAAGGTTAATGGGAACCCATTGATCAGCTTCTCTGTGGCTAGACATTTGAGGTTCAGAACATGTTCAAGGATATGAAGTTACAGCAAATTATAGTATTTCAAAGCTTTGTATGTTCATCTTTTTGTTTCCTGTTCCAGGGGCGTTGTTTTAATTTTTCCTGCCCAAATCAACTTTGGTTGCACCTTGTCTATGTCCCATGCCTTTCCTTTGTGTATCTTTGCCTCCTAATCCTATTTCTCCTGTCTGCTGCTTATCACCATCTCCAGTTGCCCTCACCTCCTTCCTTTTTATTTCCAGCTCTTTTATTTGTGTCACAGCTGTTCTGTTTCCTGCCCACCCAGTCTCTTCCTATGCCAATAAATACAGAGTGGAGTAGCTTAGAGACCATTCTACCGATTTTAAGAAGACCTGACTTTCCAGCTCTTATTATTTCTAGTCCCACAAGTCACAGAAAGAGTATCTAGGAGGGATTAGAAGGGCTTTTTCCCCCCTTTTAGTTGTGTGATGTTTTTCATTTGAAGTATAATATATAGTAAAATTCATCTTTTCTAGTATATAGTTGTATGAGTCCTGACAAATGTATGCAGTGGTGTACACATCAACACTATCAAGGTAAAGAAGGGTTCAGTCACCCCCCTCAAAATTCTCTGCTGCTCATTTGTAGTCAACCTCTCCCTGGTACCTCAGCTTCTAAGCAACCAGTTAATCTGTTTTTTTGTCCCTCTGGTTTTGCCTAGGGCTTTCCTGGTGGAGCTTCCTGCGTAGCTTGGTCGGTAAAGCATCAGCCTGCAATGCAGGAGACCTGGGTTCAATTCCTGGGTTGGGAAGATCCCCCGGAGAAGGAAATGGCAACCCACTCCAGTATTCTTGCCTAGAGAATCCCATGGACGGAGGAGCCTGACAGGCTACAGTTCATGGGATAGCAAGAGTTGGACACGACTTAGCGCTATCTTTTCTTTCCCTTGTGGCTCAATTGTAAAGAATCTGACTGCTATACAGGAGACCTGGGTTCGATCTCTGGGTCAGGAAGATCCCCTGGAGAAGGGAATGGCAGCCCACTCCAGTATTCTTGCCTGGAGAATGCCATGGACAGAGGAGCCTGATGGGCTACAGTCCATGGGGTTGCAAAGAATTGGACACTACTGAGCTACTAATAGACACATAGTTTTGCCTTTCCCCTAAAGTTATGTAAATGGAATCATACGTTAAAAAAAATAATGAAATAATGTAATGTATAGTATTTTTTTTCTTTTTAAAAAATTGTGGCTAAATATATATAACATAAAATTTATCATAGTCAATATTTTAAGTATACAGTTCAGTTCTTGCGTGTTCAGTCATGTCTGATTCTTTTTGAACCCATGGACTTTAAACCACCACCACAGGTAACTTATTAGGTGAAATCATGTAGAATTTGTCTTTTTGTGACTAACTGAGTTCATGTAGCATGATGTACTCAAGGTTCTTCCATACTGTAGTATGTATGAAAGTTTCCTTACATTTTCAGCCTCAGCAATATTCCACTGTATGTATGATGTATATACAACATATTGTTTATCTATGAGTCAGTGGACTGTTGGGTTGCTTCTGTCTTTTGACTATCATGAATGATATGGTATTGAACACTGTTGTACATTTTAGATATTTAACAATAATTGGAATTACTAGATCATATGGTTATTCTATTCTAAATTTTTTGAGGGACTGCCACACTATTTTCTATAGCAACTTTACCATTCCCACCCATAGTGCACAAGGGTTCCAATTTCTTCACATTCTCAACAACATTTGTTATTTTCTGCTTTCTGATAGTAGCCATCCTAATGGGTGTGAGGTGGTATTTCACTGTGAATCTGATTTGCATTTCCCTAATACTAGCAAGGTTGAACATCTTTTTAATTGTTTACTGGCCATTTGTGTGTCTTCTTTGGAGAAATGTTTTTTCTAGTCCTTTGTCTGTGTTGTGATCAGCCTACTTGTTTTTTGTTCTTGAATTGTAGGAGTTCTTCATATATTCTGGATATATGTTTTGCAAATTTATTTTCCAATTTGTAGGCTGTATTTTCACTCTCTTGATTGTATCCTTTGATGCACAGAAGTTTTAAGTTTTGCCATAGTCCAAATGTATCTGTTTTTTCTTTTATTGCCCATGATATATCCAAGAAATCATGTACAGTGTTATGAAGCTTTTCATATATATTTTCTCACAAAGAGTTTTATAATTTTAGCTCTTATGCTTAGGTCTTTGATCCAGTTTTAGTTATTTTTTGCATATGATGTGAAGCACAGAACTAACTTCAGTCTTTTCCATGTGGATATCCAGTTTTCCCAGCACCATTTGTTGAAAAAATTTCGTTTTCCCGTTGAATGGCCATGGCAACCATAGATGTGAAAATCATTTGATCCCATTTGTAAGGGTTTATTTCTGGACTCTGTTCCTTTGGTCTGTGTGTCTGCTTTTATGTCAATACTATGTTGTTTTGATTACAGTATCTTTGTAATGAGTTTGAAATCCGGAAATGTGAGACCTCTAACTTTGTTCTTGATTTTTCAAGATTGTTTTGTCTGTTCAGAATTTCTTGAGATGCCCATATGAATTTTAGGATGGATTTTTCTATTTCTCTAAAAAGCACTGTTGGGATTTTGATAGGGATTACACTGAATTTGTAGATTGCTTTGTGTTGTATTGACATCTTCGCAATATTAAATCTTCCAATCCCTCTCCATGGTATGTCTTTCTGTTTATTTGTGCCTTTAATATCGTTCAGCAACTTATTTTCATTGTATAGGTCTTTCGCCTTCTTGGTTAAGTTTATTCCTGAATAGTTTATTCTATTTAATACTGTTGTGAATGGAGTTGTTGTCTTAATTTCCCTTACACATTGTCCAATATCTGTAGAATCACAACTAATTTTCGTGTGCTGATTTTTATATCCTGCAGCTTTGCTGAACTCATTTGTTAGTTCTAACAGCTTTTTTTTGTGGAATCTTTAGGATTACCTGCATATAAGATCATGTCATCTACATCAGAGGTAATTTTACTTCTTCCTTTCCAATTTAGATGCCTTTTATCTATTAATCACCTAATTCCTCTGGCTGGGACTTTCTGAACCATATTGAATTTTAAGTGGTGAAGTAGTAATCCATCTCTTGTTTTCTGATCTTAAAGGAAAAGGCTTGTCTCTCACCTCCGAGTCTGATATTAGTTATGTGCTTTTCTTATATGGCCTTTTTATGTTAGGAAATTTCTTTCTATTCCACGTTTATTGAGTGCTTTGAATCACAAAAGGGTGTTGAAATTTTTCAGTGCTTTTTTTTTTTACATCAGTTGAGATGATCATGTGGTTTTCTCCTTCATTCTTGCTAATGTGGTATCTTATATTGATTTTTGTTTGTTGATCCACTCTTGTATTCCAGAATCTCTTTTCATTTTTGAATCGTGTCTTTCAAAGAGAATGTTTCAATTCTTATTCAATTCTCTTTTCGTAATTTTTAAAAATGGGCCATCTTTTTGGTGGTGTATCTAAGCACCCTTTGCCTACCTGAAGGACACATAGAGTTTTCTCCTATGATTTCTTCTAGAAGTTTATATTTTGATTAATTTTTGTATAAAATATGAGATATGAGTCAAGATTCTTTGTTTTTCCTTTTGTATATAGTTATCCGGTTCTTTCAGTACCATTTGTTTAAAAGACTATTCTTTCTCCTTTGGGTTGCCTTAGACCTTTAATTATAACTATCTTCATTTTAATCCTTATCAGGTATTTTCCTGTCTTTGTGGAGACCCAAGTTTTGATTTTGTATCATAGCCTTCCACCTGAAGAACTTCCTTTAATATTATGGTATATGTCTCCTGGTAGTGAATTCTCTCAGCAGTTGTTTGTCTGAAAAGCTGTTTATTTATTTCACTTTTATGTAGAGAAGTTATGTGTGTAAAGTTCTGAGGTGAGAATTGTTTTCTTTCAGGAATGTCACTCCTTTGTCTTCTGAATTACTTCGTTTGTGATATAATTGTTACTTTTGTTCCTCTGTGTGTAATATGTTTTTGAGCTTTTTGGATTAGTGACTTAATGTATTTTATTATTTTTTGAAAATTCTTAGCCATTAGCTCTTCAAATATTTCTTCAGCCTTTTTTTCTCTTCTCCTGGGAGTCTAGGTACACATTTGTTGAACAGTCTGGTATTGCCCCACGTCTTATATGTCCTGTTTCTTTTCATTCTTTTTTCTATTTGTGTTTCAGTTTGGCTAATTTCTATTTGTCTGGATTCAAGGTCACTGACTTTTATGCATCTATGTCAGGTTTACTGATGAATTTGTCAAAAGAATTCTCATCTTTATTATATTCTTTACTTCTAGCATTTCCATTTGGCTCCTATAGTTTTCATGTCTGTTGAAATTCAACATCTGACAATATAGGGTATCCTCCTTTTCCATTAAAACCTTTAACGTAGCTATTTCATATTCTTTGTTTTTGAAAATTTATTTTTAATTGGAGGATAATTGCTTTACAATGTTGTCTTGGTTTGTGCCATACATCAACATGAATCAGCCATAGGTAAACATATGTCCTCTCCTTCTTGAACTGCCCTCCCATCTCTCACCCCATCCCACCCCTCTGGGTTGTCACAGAGCACCGGATTGAGCTCCCTGTATCATACAGCATATTCTCGCTGGCTGTTTTACTTATGGTAATGTGTATGTTTCAGTGCTACTCTCTCAATTCATCCCACCCTGTCCTTTCCCCACTGTGTCCACAAGTGTGTTCTCTATGTCTGCATCTCTATTACTGCCCTACAGATAGGTTCACCAGTACCATTTTCCTAGATGCCATATATATGCGTTAATATATGATATTTACTTTTCTCTTACTGACACATACTTCACTGTGTATAACAGGCTCTAGATTCATCCATCTCACTAGAACTGAATCAAATTTGTTCCTTTTTATGGCTGAGTGATATTCCACTGTGTATATGTACCACAATTTCTTTATTCATTCATCTGTCTGTGGACATTTAGGTTGTTTCCCCTGGCTATTGTAAATAGTGCTGCAATGAACACTGGGGTACATGTGTCTTTTAGAATGTGATTTTCCCAGGATTTATGCCCAGTAGTGGGATTGATGGGTCTTATGGTAATTTTATTCCTAGTTTTTAAAGAAATCTCCACACTGTTCTCCATAGTGACTGTATCGGTTTACATTCCCACCAACAGTATTCCTTGTTTTGACAAATTCTACATTGGTGTTGTCTATGGGTATGACTCTGTTGATTGCTTTCTCTCTTGGCAATAGGTTTCTTCCCCTTGCTTTTTTGGTATGTCTTATGATTTTTTTTTTATTGATTGCCAGAAGCAAGGCATTCAATGAAGATAAATAGTATTTCCTCCTGGAGATGGGCCTGATTTCTCTGCTAGCCTGTATGTATGAAGGTTAAGCTGGTTTACTCAGGGGCTGACCTGGATTTGGAATTTGTTGTTGCTATGGTTACCACAGTGCATCACAGGCTTTAAACATGTCTAGCATTTCCTTGTGCGTAGAGTTGGGATTTGATTGCTAGGTTTTCTTACTGTTTCTGCTCCTCCCTCATCTTTTGGTCTTTTCTGTGTACCTTTGCCTCAGAGAGGGTCTGTCTCTTGACCTCTCCCCAATAGATGGCTGCTATCAGCTTGGTGGTAGAGGATAGGTTAAGATTCTCAACTTTCCTCATCCACTCGATCTTAGGCAGGCACTAAAGCCCAGGGTATCAGGGTAGGGTTTTCTCAGTGATCCTGTCCCTACAAGTAGCAGATGAATTCAGCCTTGTAAACTTGAGAGTCTTAGGTAGGAGTTTCCTGCCCCTTCCCCCAAGGTTGGAGAACTCTAATGGTCTCAGACTATTTTTTGTCCTTTTCACGGGCTGTTTTAGGGTTTTATTCTCCTACTTTTCCCCTAGCCATCACAGGTCTTCATCTGTGACTGGAGGGGTGACGGTAACAAGATTTTCTCCCCTTCTCCCATGGCTTAAGGCTTTGTTTCCATAGAGGAAAAGGGTCCTGACCTTGCTTTGTGGCTTGTCCACAGTGATAACCGCTCCCTTCACCCAAGGATCCCTGGAACTTCTGTCACTGTGGAGTTTGGGGCCCAGCATAGTAGCACATGGATGCATTCTGGTTCTCTCACCTGGAAGCTCTCCAAACCTCATCCTTTTGGGTTTTTATGAAGGCTCCATTACACAGACATAATTGACTAAATCATTGGCCATTGGTGTCGCCAGTCCCTCTTCCCTCCCTAGTAATCTAGGATTGAGACTGAAAGTTCCAACTCTTTCACGTGGTTGGTTCCCTTAGCATTCAGTCCCCTCATCTTTAGGGCATCCCTGCAAATCACCTTATTAACATAAACTCAGTTGTGGCTGAACAGGGCTTATTTATGACTAACAAGACGCATTTCATCTTTATGGCTTTGGGTCAGTTTCAGAAACTAAGGACAGAAGACCACATATTATTAAAAAGATACTCCCATTGCTCTTATTGCTTAGGAAATTCAAAGGGTTTGGGGGAATTATTGAGCTAGGAACCATAGACAAAACTAAAATATATGTCTATTATGAATCACAATATTTTAGATACATAGTGTGTTTAAGCTATACATAGTGTTAGTTTGTTTGCTAGGGCTTCCCTAACAAATATCACAGGCTAGGGTGGCTTAAACAGTAGACATTTACTTTCTATAGGCCGGAAGTCTGAGAACAAGTTGTTGACGGGGTTGTTTCTTGAGACCTGTCCCTGACTTGCAGGTGGCTTCTTCAGTGTCTTCACATGACCTTCGTCTCTGCATGTTTGTGTCCTAATCTCTTTTTATAAGGACACCAGTCATATTGGATTAAGGATCACCCTAATTACTCTATTTAATTTAACTACCTCTTTTCAGACCCTGTCTCCAAGTATACTCATATTTTGAGATACTGGGAGTTAGTACTTCAACATATTCATTCATAAGTGAACACTGTTCAGCTCATAATGCAAAAAATTGAGGGAAAAAAAAAAGGGAAATGTAGAACTTTCTGTGATGATAAACAGTTCTGTATTTTTGCTTTCCTATATGGTGGCCACTAGTCACCTTTGGCTATTGAGTATACGAAATGTACCCAAAGGGATTGAGAAGCTGAATTTTTTACTCTGTTTGGTTTTGAGCACTTTAAATTTAAATGGCCACATGCAGCTAGCGACTAACATTTGGACAGTACAGATCTTAACTAATGTCTTCATTTGACATACAAAGAACTGAAGATCGAAACAGTTGAGAGACTAATCTGATGTCACACAAATAATGATTGAGATAATTGCACAGTAGGCTGAGTTTTCACATTCTTAATGGGTTTTTCTACCTACAGCTTGTAAAATAAAACCTGGAGAAATAAAATGTAAAACACTCCCATCTTTGTTCTTTTTCCTGTTATAAAGACAGGATAATCTTATGTTACAACTGAGAAATTTTCAACATACGTGTTTTAGAAATATTCAAAACCATTTCTCTGCTCTTTAATTTTTAAGAGGATTGATATTTGCATAATCAAGTGTCTAAATAGTTTAATAAGACTTTTGTTGTCAGATTGTAGAGTATATTTAAATAAAACTAATTTCTGTAGTGGAAAAATTGGTAGATGGTTTAAAAATCCGTATTCAGTTTGGGCAGATGAATCAGTGCGTACTTTATCATAAAATCTGAATCTGAAAAATCATTCCACAAAAGAAGAAATGGGAAGTGCTTTCTCTTTAAAGATAGAAATGGGTTGTTAAATTAATGTGTGTTAGTCACTCAGTTGTGTCTGACTCTTTGTGACCCCACGGACTGTAGCCTGCCAGGCTCCTCTGCCCATGGAATTCTCCAGGCAAGAATACTGGAGCAGGTTGCCATTTCCTTCTCCAGGGGAATCTTCCCAACGCAGGGTTGAACCCGGGTCTTCTGTATTGCAGGCTGATTCTTTCCTGTCTGAGCCACCAGGGAAGCCCTGTTAAATCAATAACTTGTTTGATTTTGTCCTTTCATGTTTGATGAAATTTTTTCTGTAAACTTCAGAAAAAATGTTTCCATTTAAAACTAATTTTAGTTGGGAGGGGGTTCAAAAGGGAGGGGATATATGTATACCTATCCCTGATTCATGCTGAGGCTTGACAGAAAACAACAAAATTCTGGAAAGCAGTTATCCTTCAATTAAAAATAAATAAATTTTTAAAAGATGAATAAATAAAACTAATTTTAGAATTACAGAAAAATTGCAAAAACTGTACAAAGAATTTCCATATACCCTCACCCAGCTTACCTTCATATTAACATTTTACATAGCCATAATATAATTTTCAAAACCAAGAAATTAACATTGATACAATATTACTAAGTAAACTACAGATCCTAATTTTCGCCAATGTCCCTTTTATGTTCTAGGAACCCATCTGGATCCCACGTTGTATTTAATTATTTCTTCTAAGTCTCCTTCATTCTGTTTCTCAGACTTACCTTTTCTCGACACTTTCGAAGGGTGCTAGTCAGTTTCTTTGTAGAATGTTCCTCAGTTTGGGTTTATATGTTTTTTTCAAAATTGGAATGATAGTTATGCGTTTTTGGAAAGAATGCCACAGAAATGATCTTGTTACACTGATATGTAGTCTTACTGGTGATGAGCTTAGAAATATTGATGATTGAAATGCTTC
Source organism: Okapia johnstoni (assembly GCA_024291935.2). Lineage (NCBI taxonomy): Eukaryota > Metazoa > Chordata > Mammalia > Artiodactyla > Giraffidae > Okapia > Okapia johnstoni. Next base: position 83,129,714 of record CM044307.1, read on the forward strand.
CTATTATGCTATATATATTAAGATTACTATAAAATATCAATCCACTGAAACATTTGCTCCATAATGCAAATAACTTCTCAAAAACTAAAACTCTGATTAAAGAAAGCTATTATCATTACTAGTTAGTTAATGGGATGAGGCTAGTAGAATTTCACTAATAGGAATAAGTTGTTCAATAAGGAGAAAGAGAAGCCGCCTTTTTTTCTTTGAAATTAGGTTAATTCTTTCTTCATTGCAAAGTTAAGAAAGGAATTATTGAGACGGGCCTTCTCACTTAACAGAATTGTCTTTGTAATGGAAAATCGTCTTTGTTGAGATACGTAACTCTGGATAACTTAACGAGTAGAACATAAAACGAGGAAAAAGTGATTGGTTTATTTTTGTTCTATAAGTGGCACTGGAATTCTCTCAGAGTTATTAGTACCAAGTTCAATTTATTGCAGCAGATTTTTATATTTGGGGCATTTAAAAACTGAATAAGATAAAATAAATTAACAATTTCAAAAGAAATACTTATATTTATTCATTTGATAGGTTTTATTTACTAGGAGCATTTAAGTGAAAGATTTGTGTTTTTATTCTTCGGGGGTAGTCTTTGAAACATTTTTGAATTATAAACCAAATCTTAGAACTGAGTACTGCTGTCTCTTTCAAGTAACAACAGTCAGTGTAATGGGTAGAATTTTCTTTTCTTTTACTTTAGTTCAGCAATCAGCAAACACTGGGAGGCTGAACTGGCTACCCTCAAAGGAAACAATGCCAAACTCACTGCAGCCCTGTTGGAGTCTACTGCCAATGTGAAACAATGGAAACAGCAACTTGCTGCCTATCAGGAGGAAGCGGAACGGCTGCACAAGCGGGTGAGTGCAGGGCTGCTATCCGTAAGGATTTACAGCCGACAGGTTTCCTTAACTTACATGCAGGTCCAGCACAGGGACCTCTCCTGGAGATTTTTGTTGGTTATCAAAACATATATATGGGTTGTATTATATGTGGGTTTATTGGTTAAGAAAACAATTTTCTGCAGTTTCCTGAGAATGAAGGTATTTGGACAGCTTTGGAGTCCAAACACCCAATTTCACATTCCTGTTGTGCCACTTGTTAAGCTGTCTGACCTTTGGTAACTTATTCCCCTCTTCCTGCTCAGTATTCTTATCTGTCAAATAGGGACAATAATATAGACTCTGCACAATTCCTGAGAAAATTGAGATGCTGAGCTGACATGTAATTACACTGAAGCCATGATAATGCTTTTATTATTTTACTTTATTTCTTAAAGAACAATTGAAAAATACAGGTAGAAAAGTCTTTAGAAAAGTTAACGGTAATAACTTTAATTAGAAATATGGGGCAATAATACAAATATGGGCAGTAAAAGAAAAATTAATATCAGGAGACCAAACAGTTTCTTATAAAGAATTTTTTAATCCAAAGTATATGCATTCACCCAACAGGAAGCCAATGCCACTAGTTTCTGTTTTAAAAAATGATTTCAAAGAAATGAACTCCATAGACATTAGGAAATGGACTTAGTATCAGAGCAGAATTTGAGGAGTATAATAAGACCTGGATGATGGGGGAGGTAAGATCGAAGTTAGAGACAGGAGGGAAAGTAAGAACCTGAATAAATACCTTTCTATCCTAAGTTTAAACTTAACTCATGATGGGGAGAGGGAAGTTGTTGTTGAATGAGGATAGTGTCCCCTCTTGCAAGATGAAAAGCTCTGGAGGTCCATTTCATAGCAGTGTGAAAATACTTAATGCCACCGAAGTGAAAGTGACGTCGCTCAGTCTTGTCCGGCTCTTTGTGACCCCATGGACTACTGTAGCCTACCAGGCTCCTCCATCCATGGGATTTTTCCAGGCAGTAGTACTGGAGTGGGTTGCCATTTCTTTCTCCAGGGGATCTTCCGGACCCAGGGATTGAACCCAGGTCTCCCAATACCACCGACCTATACATTTAAAAATGTTTAAGAGGATAAATTTTTACCATGTTTCTCATTGTGTTTTTTTTACCACAATAAAAAAAAAACAACACCTCAGGGTAATTGACTTATAATCCAAACAACATTCATTGAGGAGTGAGCTATCCTTTTTATGTGTTCCCTGACCCTGAGAGTATTTTCCTTTAAGTAGTCAATTGAATTTTAAAAGAATTTATGAAACAAAGTATTTTTATTTAATTTACTCACATAGTTATAATTTCCAGTGCTCTTCTTTCCTTCCTGTAGATCTGAATTTCCATCAGATATCATTTCTCTTCAGCCTGAGTAACCTTCTTTAGGATTTTTTTGTACTTCAAGTGTACTGGCAACAAATTCTCTCAGCTTTTGGATATATGTATGTGTATATATATATAGAGATTTTTATCTTTATTACAGGTTGTGTTTTCCTATTTCTTCATATGTCTAGTCATTTCTGATTATATATTGATCATGGTAAATGAAATGATGTTATAGAGCCCATAGATTCTGTTATCTGTCTCTGAATAGTCAGTGTTAATTTTTGTTTTAGCAAGCAGTTAAATTACTGGTAGAGTGTAGTCATCTCTTGGTATCTGATGGGGATTGGTACTAGACTACCACCCCCTGCCCCACCTCACAGGTAGTAAAATCCATGAATGCTCAAGTTCCTTATATAAAGTGGCATAATAGAGTCATCCCTTTGTATCCATAGGTTCCACATCCAGCATGAGTATGGAGGGGCTGGCTGTACTTTGAAGTTTTGGAGGTGTAGACTTCTGCTTTAGTATTTGGTTTATTTCCATTTTGTTCTTAATTCAGGGGGATTTTTTGAGCCTTTGGAAATCTTTATTTCTAAGGCATAATTCTCCGGGGTTTCAGTGGGAAGCTTGAAGTGCTTACAAAGAAACCTAATTTGGTGTTGACACTAACCTCAAAGTGTCTTCTCTGTGGTGAGCACTACCACACCTGAACTCTTTTTCCTTCTTCTAGCATTTCTCCCACACCCCTGAGGCCCTGTGATTCCTACTTTTACATGTTTACTTCAGAAGTCAGCTGAAGATTTGAGGGATGTCTGTTTGCTTTTTAAGAGGCCTTTTTTCCATACAGTTCCCTGAATTTCTATTTGCTTCAATTGTTCTAAGGCATCCCCAGCTCCTCAGCTTTCTTTGGGAAAATAAGAGCTCAGATTTTTGCTTGCATTCTAGTCAGGCAATGCAGGCAAACTGCACAGTGCCTGCAGGGAAAAAGATGTGTAAATGTGTATCTCACTCAGTATGATGCTTTCTTTCGGTCTTTTGCCCAATTTGGTCACTCACCAGGGCCTTCTAACAGTTGATGTTTACATTTTGCCCATGGTTTTGTTATCTGGGTGAAAGTTAATCCAATAAAAATTACTCCAACCTTATCAAGACTGGAACTGCTCGTGAGGAATGTATTGCCTAATGCACAAAGAAAACTAATATACGTTAGACAATAGGGAAAAATTCCCAAGATTTTTGAACAGACGTTCAGTGTTGTGGACCAGAAGACAGGAGAGCCTGAGCACTGAGGAGGTAGAGATGGCTTTCTAGAGCAGGGCATTCTAAGCTGAGTACTGGGGGATTGGGTAGTTCTGAATGGTTTTCAAAGGTAAGAGAAGACATTCTAGTTAAATCAACAAGGTGGATATTAGCATGGTTTGTTGAAAGTTCATACATACTAGGCTTGAGCAATGAGATGTTTACATAGCTTGCAGCTAGCTTTTGGAGGACTGAGAGTTTAGATTTGATGCTGTGAGAAGGATGAGCCGTTGCAAGGCTTTTAGTGGGGCAGTCACACAATGAAAGATGGGTGTTAGCGGTTTTCAGAAGACATAAAAATAGACAGAGGATATTATTAGGTCCAGTGGCAGGCCATTGGTTTTGTTTACACCTGTATGACAAGGGTCTGCGCAAGGCTATTAGAGCGTGAATAGAAATCAAGAAAATGATATGCGAGGAGAGTGACAGAATGTGGTGTTAATTCAATATTTGGAAAATGTGAGGGAGAGAGATTTGCTGTTCCCTTAACAGTCTACAATTTATTGTATTCTAATCAATCAAAATGTATGAGCTCCTGACATGTAGAGAATTTTGATAAGGTGTGTGTTTTTATGTTGACTTCTGTCTGTTTTGACTGTAATTTTGGATGGCATAGCTTTTAGAGACAGTGCCCTTCTCTGTTCTTTAAAAAAACAGCAAGTGCACATTAAAAGTTAAGTTGCTGTCTGGGCCCTCAGTAAATTCGTACTGCGTAGAGAACTCTTCTTTGCTGCAAGAGACCCTACTGATGTGAAGATATTCTAGTATCAAGTGATTTAAGTTGTATTTTAAGCATATCTTTTCTTCCAGATTCCTTTACATTTTAGAAGTGTATTTGAATATTTTCTCACTTCTGCAAGGCCAGTTTTCAGAACCCATATTTAATTTAAAGGCTACAGATGGAGGGCAGATGGCTGGTTTTGAATTTGTTTTCAGAAAACGTTTTTAAAGAAGACTTTTATTATAGGGGTTTTCTACTGTCATTAATCACTTAATTTAAGTTTTCCTAACTTTTTCATGACCAAGTCTAACTATCTTCTTTGTCTTTTTCCTTAGTCCTAAATTGATATTTTTAAAGAATCAATTCTACTCATTCTACCCTGTCTTAATATTTCTCAAAGTTAATTTTCACATATTGATTCAAAATTCATTATACACCTATGAAGGACTTACTGTATGTCTTCAGCAAGAAATCCTGTGAAATTGTCATGATTTAGTTTACTTTCTCGTTTGATTTTAGGTGACTGAGCTTGAATGTGTTAGTAGCCAAGCAAATGCAGTGCATACGCATAAGACAGAACTAAATCAGACAATACAAGAACTGGAGGAGACCCTGAAAGTGAAGGAAGAGGTAATTTGCTACTTCTCACTCATCTGTAATCTCACTAAAATATGTGTACAGTATTGGAGTCCATATCCGATTTAAGGTTATTTTATGCAATAAGGTTGTGGGGTGTTTTCAGGATGAAATTTTTCTGAGTAATACTAAGCTTGTTCACATTTTCCCCATCACTGTGTCTGTTGTTATGAACTATGGTGAGGCAGTCAGACTGAGGTACTGCCTCTTTCCTTCTGTGTGAGAGTTGCATTCATACAATCAACAGAAAACCATTAGAAGTTAAATGAATTTTACAAGCGGTTGCTTTTTCTAGTTTCCAGTCAAAAGATTTAATACCTCAGGAAAGAGTTATATCCACAAAGCTTGAAGCAATCTTAAAATGTTCAGATTGCTGTTTCTAAGCAGTGCTGTACCAAAGCCACCAAGTTGACTTGCTGATTATTCTGTGCTAGACAGCATACCCATTAAGATGAATTTATCCCTTGAAATCAGTATAATGGAAATTTTTTAAACACCCTTTTTCTAAGGACTGAGACAGTGATTTCAGGGAAAAATAAGGCCTTCTCTTTCCTTGATATAGTTAAAATATTGTTGTTAAAAATATTGCACTACTTTTTCTAGGAAATAGAAAGATTAAAACAAGAAATTGATAATGCCAGAGAACTACAAGAACAGAGGGACTCTTTGACTCAGAAACTACAGGTGAGCTGTAATAAAATTTTTATTTATTTCTGCATAGAAAATCATCAATCTTTCTTTCATATAGTAATGACTTTTTTCCTTCAACTCAGTTTTGAACGTTTTTTGTCATTTTTCTTTTCTAGAACTTCTGATTCATGCCTGATGGTTGACTTTTCAAAAATTACTTGATTCATCTAAGTAGCTTACCATAATAGATGATGATTTATAAATTCTTTGTGTTTAGTAAATTATTTTAGAAATGTCTACTTTTAACATAAAAAGTGCTCTGAACTTAAAGAAAATGTCTCAAATGGAGTATATTCAAATAGTTTAGGAATTCTGCTCATCTTTTTTGACACTGAACTAATATATGAATTACAGCAGCAGTTGTGCCCTAAGGGGAATCAAGACAGTGTTCTTTTCCTTTCTTTGCTCTAATTAATTTTACTCACTTTTCTTTGCACAAATAGTATGCTTCCTGACTCTTAATTCACATACATGTATCCTGTGTCAGTGGTAGGGAAGATTTTTTTCAAAATTACAGCCAGAGTCTCCTCCTGTCAGCCCAGACACTTTTCTTATTCCTCCTAGCCTCAAGAAGATTTAGGACCACTTCAAGGTTTGGAGTAGAAACAAATATAAATATGTATAGAGTGAGGAATTGGGGACAAAAATTGATAAGTGGGACCTGCAAACCTAGGATTGGAAAGAGTACCTAGATTGTAATAAGAACAACCAATATTTATTGAGTGCTTACTATGTACCAGACACTGCACTTCACTTATGCATTTAATCCATGTAGCAGTCATATGAGGAAACTAAGGCTTAGATAAGTTAACTTGTTCTACCTGTTTAAATGAGCACAAACTCTAACAGTAGAGACATTTCATGAAACAAACAAGTTCTTCATATGAAATATTCCCCTCTTTTTCTCCCATCACTGACTTTCCGCAGTCTAGGAAAATGAAGTTGCTTGTTTTGATCTGCCCTATTAAATATTATTTCTATATTTTAACCATCTGTGTAGGTTAGTGGTTCTTAACTAGGAGTAGTTTTGTACCCTGGGGAACATACATCTATGTGGGGAGACAGTTTTGATTTTTACAGCTTAGATGGTGGAATTGACCTCTAGTAGGTTGGGGCTTCCCAGGTGGCACTAGTGGTAAAGAATCCACATGCTAATTCAGGAGACACAAGAGAGGTGGGTTCTGTCGCTGGGTTGGGAAGATCCTCTGGAGAAGAAAATGTAACCCACTCCAGTATTCTTGCCTGGAGAATTCCATGGACAGAGGATCCTGGCAGGGTACAGTCCATGGGGTCACAAAGAGTTGGACGCAACTGAGCACACACACAGGTTGAAGCCAAAGTTGTTACTGTACATTGAATTATCTAGCCCCAAGTTTCAAGAGTGCCAAACTTGAGAAAAACTTGGTGTAGAATTAAAATAAGAAACATGATCAGGGCTGGAACAAATGGTGGAAACGCAGGCTAGTTTTGTCTTTTGGTTTGGTTTGGCACCCATTGTTTAATTACTTGCTTTGATATAGGCAGTTGCTAAGCATTTACACGACAGGGCTTCCCTGGCAGCTCATTAGTAAAGAATTTGCCTGCAGTGCAGAAGACTGCCTGCCCATGCAGAAGACAGAGGTTCGATCTTTGCGTAGGGAAGATCCCTGGAGAACGAAATGGCAATCCACTCCAGTATTCTTGCCTGGGAAACTCCATGAACAGAGGAGCCTGATGAGCTACAGTCCATGGGGTCGCAAGAGTTGGACACAACTTAGCAACTAAACCACCACCACCCAGCACTTACATACATTAGCTCTAACTCTTACAGTAACAGGTGTGGTATCCCCATTTTCAAAGAAAAAGCAGCAGTTCTGAGGTGTCGACAAGTTTAATTAAGGCCCTTAGCTAGAAAATAGTGAAGACTAGATTTGTTTCGATTTCAAAATCTCTGTTCTGTCTATATTACCACACTGTTTCAGCAGGCAGGCATCCAACCCATCCCTAACTATTCTTGGGGAAATTTTTTTCAGTTATGTACACATTTATATTGTCTCAGAGAAACCAAGAAATGATTTATTCATATCAAACTTCTAAATGTGTTTCATCATTGATTGAGCAGTAATTGAATTTTACAGCTGGCACCTAGAATTGTGACTATCAATTCTTACCTGTTTTTTCATTGAATATCAGAAATGCTTATCAAAACAGCCTACCTGGAATAGGACAAGGAAGCTTTCAGAAAACCTAAGGGTGAATTTTAAAAGGCCAACCCACCGAAATAACCTGTATGTTTTTTCTAGTTTGAAGAAAGTTCCTCCTTTATGGCCTAGTCCCTCCTACCTAAACATCTACATGTCAAAAGTTCCATCACTCTTGAACCTCCATTCATAAATTCAGTCCAAAAAATTGGGATCATTAGTTTCTGAAATGGTAGAGGAACTTTGAAATTACAATGCATGGGTTTGGACTGTAGCTATGAATTTGGATAAAAAACATAGTTTGGAAAAATTTTAAGTAGTTTTGATATGATTTTTTTTAGTTTGCAAGTTGTTTTTTCTTTAAATATCAATGTAACATATGCTCATTGTAAAAAATTTAGAAAAATGTAACTTAACAGAAAAAAAAAAAATCATACTCCCATCATCCTAAGGCAAAATGTTGAGAATTTCCTTCCCTCAGTGTTTTTGTGGATAACTTTTTCTTTATGTGAGACATATAGATAGCATTTTTTTGTCTTGCTTTCCTAACAGTGTTATGTCATAAGCTGCATATGTCATATGGCTATATAGTATTCTCCTGCATAGGTGTACCATAATTTTCTTCCAACATTTTTACCGGGATGGTCATTTGTTTTCAACATTAGTTGTAATAATGTTATAATGTATCTTTTTACATAAACCTTGCCTTTCCCATTATTTCTTTAAGATGAACTTTTGAAGAATTACTTGGTGTCAATGTTTTTAAATTACTTACGCTGAGAAGCTAATGTCTGGAACAGCAGGATACCCTCTGGATATTAGTCTCCTCTCAATTTTGCTTCTGATAGGAACAAGGGGAACTTATTATTTTTTTTTAGCATTACCTTTCTTTTTTTGATTACCAGTTTTCAATATGTGGATTGTCATCTTTCGGTATTTTGAAGGCACGAAGTGCGTTTTTCCCTTATAGTATATGGCATATCCTTCCCTGGAGTTCTAAGTCCCCAGATCTTCAAATGGGCTGGTTTCTAAAGTAACTAAGACTTGGCTTACATGTTCATTTCACTGATTTCCCAATTGAAGGACTATTCTGCAGGCCTCCCCACCCCCCAGTGCTCTGTGTGATATTACCCTGTCTTATTTTCCTTGTAGCAATTATCACTGAATGAAATGATCTTGTTTTCTTAATTGATTTTTAAACTTTTTATTTTGAAGTAATTTCACATGGGAAAGTTGCAAGAATAATGTACCTTTCATGTACCTTTCACCTATATCACCAGATGTTAACATTTTTGCCATATTTGTTTTCGTTTTATCATGATGGAATTCTCTCTGTATTCTTTTTTTTCTAAGTGGCTGAGAATAAGTTCCAAATATGATATCCCTTTACCTCTAAACACTTTAATGTATATTTTCTTTTTCTTATATATAATTTTTAAAGATAACTTTTATTGAAGTATAGTTGATTTACAGTGTTATGTTAGTTTCTGCTTGCGGCAAAGTGAGTCAGGTATACATACACATATATCCACTCTTTTTTATACTTTTCCCATATAGGTCATTATAGAGTATTGAGTAGAGTTCCCTATGCTTTATAGTTGTTCAGTTTCTCAGTCATGTCCAACTCTCTGTGACCCCATGGACTACAGCACGCCAAGCTTCCCTGTCCATCACCACCTCCCAGAGTTTGCTCAAACTGATGTCCATCGAGTCGGTGATGCCATCCAACCACCTCATCCTCTGTCATCCCCTTCTCCTCCTGCTCTCAATCTTTCCCAGCATCAGGGTCTTTTCCAGTGAGTTGACTCTTCACATCAGGTGGCCAGAATTTTGGAGCTTCAGCTTCAACATCAGTCCTTCCAATGAATATTCAGGGTTGATTTCCTTTAGGATTGACTTGTTTGATCTCCTTGCAGTTCAAGGGACTCTCAAGAGTCTTCTTATTAGCTATCTCTTTTATATAGAGTAGTGTGTGTATGTCAGTCCCAATCTCCCAATTTATCCTTTCCCCTTTGGTAACCATAAGTTTGTTTTCTACATCTGTGACTCTATTTCTGTTTTGAAAATAAGTTCATTTGTACCGTTTTTAAAAAATTCTAGGTATAAGCGGTATCATATGATATTTGACTTCACTCAGTATGACAACCTCTTCAATGTCTGTTTTCCAAGAATAGAACAGTCTCTTACATAACCATCAAAATCAAGAAATTATCTAAAGACTTTATTCAAATTCCCGTAATTGTCCTCTTTATAACAGAATATTAGAAATTGTTTTTCTGGTCCAGGATTCATTCCAGGATAACAAGTTGCATTTAGTTGTCATGTCTATTTATTTTGATGTTAAGTTGTCCCAGGTTTGGCAAGGGGGAACCTTTTTAATCCTGATTCTGTGTCCTTTGGATGTGACCCTATCATTTTTTAAAGAACTTCATGTTTTAGCTCAACTGGATATTCTAGGTTCATCTTGTATTTCTCAGTTCCAGCCTTGAAATTAGCTATTTCTTCAAACAAAATGTTCTTTTAGTCAAGTTTGGTGTTTAGAAACCAGGTTCTGGGCATTAAATATACTTTTTGCTATTGAGATATCATTATGTCTAGGCCCTCTTAATTATCAGAGCTAGAAATATGCACATAGCACATTATGTCCATTACATTAACTATTGGGAAAAAACCAACAACCCTGAAACCATGTTTATACCTCCCATTGCAGTCCAGTACTATGGAGCTCATTGTAGCCTTCCCCAATTTCCTGTTTATAACTCTGTTCCCCAATATTAAGAAACCATAGTACGTTTACTTGCTTGCTTAAGAAGTGAAGTGAAAGTCACTCAGTCATGTCTTACTCTTTGTGACCCCATGGACTATACAGTCCATGGAATTCTCCAGGCCAGAATACTGGAGTGATAGCTGTTCCCTTCTCCAGGGGATCTTCCCAACCCAGGAATCGAACCGGGATCTCCTGCATTGCAGGCAGATTCTTTACCAGCTGAGCTACCAGGGAAGCTCTTTTGCTTAAGAACGTAGTTTCTAATTCATACCACTGTCAAAACAACAAAAGCACACCCTACTAACTAGATGAGTATTCTTTTTGTTTTTAACCTGTGTTCAAAAGTTAATTAGGTTCTTTCACTCCCCCTCTTCAATTGGTTAGGTATTCATTTAAAGTACATTTGTGTTCATCTGTATCTTATTATATTCCATTTTAGTTCTCCCCCATTTTTCTTTGTGTTGTATTTGTATGCATTTACTGAGCATTTGGGGCTTCCCAGGTGGCGCTAGTGGTAAAGAACCCACCTGCCAAGACAGGAGTTGTAAGGGATGCAGGTTCAATCCTTCGGTTAGGAAGATCCCCTGGAGAAGGAGGTACTGGAAACCCACTCCAGTGTTTTTGCCTGGAGAATACCATGGACAGAGGAGCCTGGCGGGCTACAGTCCATACAATCATAAAGAGTCAGACACAACTGAAGTGATTTAGCGTGCATATACTGAGCATATGAAACATGGTCCTAAAAGTCAGAACTATTCAGAAAGATAACTGTCGAGAAGTGTCATCCTGTCCAATCCCATCTGCCTCTGTGGGTAACCAGTCTCATTATCTGATTTATTCTTCTGTATTTCTTTTTACACAAATGAACAGATAAGTCTATTTTTTTATTCCCTCCCCTTTTTTCTTACACAAATGGTAACATACTATAGTCACTCTTGACTTACACACTTTGCTTTTTTTTTAATCTAAGGTATGTCCTGGAAATCACTCTGTCAGTTCATAGAGATCTTGTTCATTCTTTGTTTAGCTGTATAGTACTTCATTTGTATGTGTGATAGTGTTTTTCAAACACACTCCTTGATATGGATATTTAGGTTGTTTTCAGTATTCTGAGAGTACTATTAATCTTGTACATAGGTATTTTGTTATTGTTGGAGGTGTATCTATAGGGTAGATGCTTAGAAGCAAGATTTCCAAGTGAGGAGGTCATACTGTCAAATTCTTCTCCATAATGGGTTTTGCTAGTTTTCCATTGTATCATCAGCGTGTGTGTGCTTGTTTCTCACAGTCTCATCAGCAAAATGTGTTCTCATACTTCTTATCTTTTGGCAATATATGTTAGGTGGGAAATGATAGTTTTAATTGGTGTATCTCATATTATGAGTGAGATTAAACATCTTTCATAAGCTTAGAGGCCATTTCAGTATCTTTTTGTACCTGTATAGATTGTGTATTCATGTCTTTAGCCCTTTTCTCTATAGAATTTTGATCCTTCTTTGAAAAATTTTCTAAAGCTCTTTATTTATCTGCAATTATATGTTACAAATATTTTCTCCCAGTTTGTCAATGTTTTTTGACTTTGCTTAAGATAGTGGTTTTGTTTTATGTAGTAGGCAAATTATATCATTCTTTTCTTTCATTGCTCTGTTGTTGTTCAGATGCTAAGTCGTGTCTAACACTTTGCAACCCCATGTACTATAGTACACCAGGCTTCCCTGTTCTTCACCATCTCCTGGAATTTACTCTAATTCAAGGTGGATTTAGAAAAGGCAGAGGAACTGGAGATCAAATTGCCAACATCTGTTGGATCATAGAAAAAGCAAGAGGAAAAAAAAAAAAAAAGAAAAAGCAAGAGAATTCCAGAAAAACACTACTGCTTCATTGGCTATGCTAAAGCCTTTGACTGTGTGGATCACAATAGACTGTGGAAAGTTCTTAAAGAGATGAGAATACCAGACCACCTTACATGCCTCCAGAGAAACCTATATGCAGATCAAGAAGCAGCAGTTAGAACCAGATATGGAACAATGGGCTGGTTCAAAATTAGGCAAAGAGTACATTAAGACTGTATATTGTCACCCTGCGTATTTAACTTATATGCAAAGTACATCATGGGAAATGCCTGGCTGGATGAAGCACAAGATGGAATCAAGATTGTCGGGAGAAATATCAATAACCTCAGATATGCAGATGACACCACCCTTATGGCAGAAAGGCATGAGGAACTAAACAGTCTTTTGATGAAGGTGAAAAAGGAGAGTGAAAAAGCTGGCTTAAAACTCAACATTCAAAAAATGAGTCATGGCATCTGGTTCCATCACTTCATGGCAAATCGATGGGGAAACAATGGAAACAGTGACAGATTTTATTTTCTTGGGCTCCAAAATCACTGCAGATGGTGACTGCAGCCATGAAATTAAAAGATGTTTGCTCCTTGGAAGAACTGTGACAGACCTAGATAGCATATTAAAAAGCAGAGACATTACTTTGCTGTCAAAGGTCCAACTAGTCAAAGCTATGGTTTTTCCATTAGTCATGTATGGATGTGACAGTTGGACTGGACCATAAAGAAGACTGAGCATCGAAGAATTGATGCTTTTGAACTGTGGTGTTGGAGAAGACTCTTGAGAGTCCCTCGGACTGCAAGGAGATCCAACCGGTCCATCCTAAAGGAAATCAGTCCTGAAAATTCATTGGAAGGACTGATGCTGAAGCTGAAGCTGAAGCTCTAATACTTTGGCCACCTGATACAAAGAGCTGAGTCATTAGAAAAGACCCTGACTCAATGTACATGAGTTTGAGCAATCTCTGGGAGTTAGTGAAGGACAGGGAAGCCTGGCGTGCTGCAGTCCATGGGGTTGCAAAGAGTTGGATATGCCTGAGTGACTGAACAACAACTACATGTCCATTGAGTCAATGATGCCGTTCAACCATCTCATCCTTTGTGGAGAGACTGAACAACAACAACATGTCTATTGAGTCGGTGATGCCATCCAACCATCTCATCCTCTGTCGTCCCCTTCTCCTGCCCTCAATATTTCGCAGCATCAGAGTCTTCTCCAGTGAGTCGGCTCTTTGCATCATGTGGCCAAAGTATTGGAGTTTCAGTTTCAGCATCAGTCCTTCCAATGAATATTCAGGACTGATTTCCTTTAGGATCGGCTGGTTGGATCTCCTTGAGTCCAAGGGACTCTCAAAAGTCATCTCCAGAACCACAGTTCAAAAGCATCAATTCTTCGGCACTCAACCTTCTTTATGTCCAATCTTCACATCCATACATGACTACTGGAAAAACCATGGCTTTGACTATACGGACCTTTGTCAGCAAAATGATATCTCTTCTTTTTAATACGCTGTCTAGGTTTGTCATAGCTTTTCTTTCAAGGAGCAAGCGTCTTTTAATTTCATGACTGCAGTCACTGTCTGCAGTGATTTTGGAGTCCAAGAAAATAAAATCTATCACTTATTTCCATTGTTCCCCCCTCTATTTAGCATGAAGTGATGGGACTGGATGCCATGATCTTAGTTTTTTTTGAATGTTGAGTTTTAAGCCAACTTTTTCACTCTCCTCTTTCACTTTCATCAAGAGGCTCTTTAGTTCTTCACTTTCTGCCATAAGGGTGATGTCATCTACATATCTGAGGTTGTTGATATTTCTCCCAACAATCTTGATTCCATCTTGTGTTTTATCCAGCCTGGCATTTCACATGATGTACTCTGCATATAAGTTAAATAAGCAGGGTGACAATATACAGCTTTGATGTACTCCTGTCCCAATTTTGAACCAGCCCATTGTTCCAAATCTGGTTCTAACTGCTGCTTCTTGACCTGCATACAGGTTTCTCAAGAGGCATGTAAGGTGGTCTGGTATTCTCTTCTCTTTAAGAATTTTCCATAGTTTGTTGTGATCGACACAGTCAAAGGCTTTAGCATAGTTAATGAAGCAGATTTTTTTTTTTTTTTGCATTCTCTTACTTTTTCTATGATTCAACAGATGTTGGCAATTTAATATTTGATTCCTCTGGTTCCTCTGCCTTTTCTAAATCTAGCTTGTACATCTGGAAGTTCTCAGTTCATGTACTATTGAAGCCTAACTTGAAGGATTTTGAGCATTACCTTGCTAGTCTGTGAAATGAGCCAATTGTGCAATAGTTTGCACATTCTTTGGCATTGCCCTTCTTTGGGATTGGAATGAAAATTGACCGGTTCCATTCCTGGAGTGTGAAATCCTGGTTATTGCTCTGACTCTGTTCCACACTCAGATCATATAGGAATCCATCCATGTTTCCCTTTAGTACTTCTGTGGTTTCATTTTTTACATTTAGATCTCTGATTCACTTGGGGTTTGTCCTTTGTGTGTGGTATGAGATATGGATCTAAGTTTATCCTTTTCCTTGGAGAAGGAAATGGCACCCCACTCCAGTACTCTTACCTGGAAAATCCCATGGATGGAGGAGCCTGGTGGGCTGTAGTCCATGGGGTCAGTAAGGGTCGGACACGACTGAGCAACTTGACTTTCACTTTATCCTTTTCCAAATGTCTGTCTTGTTATCTCATTACCATTTATTTATAACTTTATCCTTTTTTCCCAGAGATTTGAGATATTCAATTTCCATGTGTATCTTGGTTTATATTTGGACTTTCTCTTCTGTTCTACTAAGTCACTCATATCTATTCGTGCATCCTAGTACCACACTGCTTTACTCGTAGAGGCTTTACAGTATATTTTAATATTAAATAAGGTCATTAAGCCCTCATAGCTTTTCTTTTTCATCATTTTTCTAAATGTATTCTTAACATGTTTTTTCCATATGTATTTTAGTATTAGCATAGTGTCAACAAAAAGCTTAGCTCTGTAAAAAAAAATCATTGGTATTGCTTAAAATTTAGAATGCTTATTTAGCAGAGTGATATCTTCATGAGGTTTCCATCCTATTCAAGAACAGAGGATGTCTTCTTACTTGTTCACGTCTACTTTTGTGTTTTTCAGGAACGTTTTAAGGCTTTCATCCTGTGAATTTGGAGTGTTTCTTATTTATTTGTAAATATTTTATCTTATTTTATACTATTGAAAATTAGGTTTTCTCTACCATTGTATCTTTTGATTATTGTTTATAAAATCAGCGTGTATGAAAGTTTTTGAATTCTGTTTGCTAATCTTATATCCTGCTACCAGACTGAATTATTTTATTGTTTGCACTAGCCTTGTCATTTATTTCATTTATTCACTAACAATAATCTGCAAATAGAAATATTTTTACTTCTCTTTTTCTAGTTCTTAGGGCTCTGTTGATTTTTATTGTTGAGTTACATCTGTTAAAAATACCAGTACAGTGTTAACAGTGGAGGTGACAGGCTTATCGTGTTCCTGATTTTAGTGGAAATGTCTCTTATACTTTTCCATTAGTTGAAATGCTGGCTTTACCAGTATCGTATTATGAGAGTGGCTTATTCCTATTTTCTTGAGTGTTTCTACCGAGAGTTAACTTTTGTTAATAGCTCTTTTAGTACCAATGGAGATAATCATAATTTTTCCCCCAGACCTATTAATATGGTTTATTTTATTAATGAATTTTCTAAAAGTGAACCACATTTGCATTCCTAAAATGAACACCACTTAGCTGTGGTGTATCACTTTCTTCATGTGGTGTCAGATTTTTGTTCCCTGTTATTTATAATTTTTATATGGTATTCATTTGTAATATCGGTCTGTAATTTTCCTTTTTCAGGTGGGAGCTGAATTTATACAATTTAGGTGTCAAGGTTATAGTAGCTTCATAAGATAATTTGGAAGATTTTTTTTATTTTCTTATGCTCTGGAGTAATTTATGTCATATTGGAACTATCTGGTCTTTGAAAGTTGAATAGAACTCCCGTTTGAAACTGTCTGGGCCTGGAGCTGTTTTAATTCTTTGATTACTCTCTGTTTCTTATGCAGGTATAAGTTTTCCATCTGGGTTTTCAGATATTCGGTGGAAACTCTTATAATTTCTTATATAGTTCTTTATCCTTGTCTTTCTTAAGTTTAGTAATAGTATGTCTATTTTAGACTTCCCTGGTGGCTCAGTTGGTAAAGAGTCCGCCTGCAACGCGGGAGACCTGGGGTCAATCTCTGGGTCAAAAAGATCCCCTGGAGCAGGAACTAGCAACCCACTCCAGTATTCTTGCCTGAAGAATTAGATGGACAGAGGAGCCTGGTGGGCTATAGTCCATGGGGTCAGAAAGAGTCGGACACGACTGAGTGACGAACACTTTCACTTTCAAGTCGATTTTAAGTTTTTTGAAAAATGAAATTCTGACTTATTAATGAGTGTTACTATTTTTCTGTCTTTTATCTAATGAATTTTTACTCTTCTGCTTATTATTCCTCGTTATGGTTTGTTTTGATTTCTTCTTAATTTTCTTTCTAGCATTTTGAAAGGGGAATTTAATTCCTTTGTTTTCATTTTTATTTATTTGTGTTTAAAACTTTAGATTTCCTCTGATCGTTGCTTTAATGTGTCCCATAAATTATGACAGTATTTTCATTATCGTTATGTCTTGAGATTCTGTAATTTGCTCTTCCCTTTCATGCTGGAAATGTTTAAAGGAACATGTTTTAATATCCTGGTGGAAGGGTCTTTTAATTTTATGATTTAGTTTTACTGCATTGTGACTACAAGGATTTGTTTATATAATTTCTGCTTGACATAATTTACCACTTTTTTAATGTAATCTCACATATAATCAACTTGTGAATGCTCTTTATTGATTTTGTAATTTAAGCCTTCTATATCCTTACCATTTTTTTGTTCCTCCTGATCTGTCCTATATTGAGAGGAGCATATTAAAAGCTCACATCAGTGTATTTTTTTCTATGTATCCTTACAGCTCCTGTAGTCTCTACTTTATAAAGATGGCTACTGTGTTTCTTGGTACATAAACATAATCGTTGTATCTTCATTGTGTTATGGGTTTTAGCACTGAAGGTGTCTTTCTTTGCTGCTTTTTCTATGGCTGTCACAATGCCTGCCTGGTATACCTTTGCTCATGTTAGTATTTTTGAACTTTCTAAATGAATTTCCCAGTGGAAGGACCTGTTATGATTTGCTGTCCCCCAGAGTCTCTTTCTCTTCTTATTTTTTTAAGGGTCTCTTATTTTTTTTAATTTACTTTTGGTGATCTGAGTCTTCCCTGCGGTGCACAGGTTTTCTCTAGTCGTGGCGAGCAAGGGCTTCTCTGCTCTCGGGTGCAGGCGCTCAGCACGTGGGCTCAGGAGTTACAGCTCGCTGGCTGCAGATCACAGGCTCAGCAGATGTGGTGCAGGGGCTTCCTTACTTGGTGGAATCTTCCCAGACCAGGAATTGAGGCAGATGCCTGTGCACCGTACAGCCAGAGAAGTCCCCTTTTTCTTGTCTTCACTCTCTCTCCTCGGAAATACTGCCTTTCCGGGTCACCTCCTCAAGGCTTGTGTACACTGTGAGGTTGCCTCGTGGACGTTGCTCTGGTCTACTACGCCGTTTTGTTTTCTACCAGCATCTTGGCACTTTGAGTGGTCTTTCTCTTTCTTTGGGTTATTAGAGTTCAGTCTTAGGTTTTCATTCTCCTCTTCCCTCTTCTGTGTTTCCCCCTCAATCTTGCCTTGCCCTCTGCAAAGAGTTAGAGTAAGAACTTGAGAAGTATCTCTGCGAGAAGCTGGTGCTTCTATCTCCTAATTATAGGTAACCTCAAATTTGTATTGTTCTCTTTCTTCTGGTTGAACTTGTGGTGTTTGTATTGTTTTATTTGTCCTTATTATTGGTTTATATAGTTTGGAAAGCTGGTCGAAAGGTATCAGTGTACACAGCAATTTCCTCAGTTTCTCTGTTCTGTCTGTTCTGTTGACTTCTTTTTTAGCAGCACCCCCCTTCGAGAATGCACACTCCATTAAAACAGGGACCATCTTTGTTTATTTACTACTTTATTCTCAAAGCCGTGGCTTCCCTGGTGGCTCAGTTGGTAAAGAGTCTGCCTGCAATGCTGAGTTTGATCCCTGGGTCGGGAAGATCCCCTGGAGAAGGAAATGGCAGCCCACTCCAGTATTCTTGCCTGGAGAATCCCATGGACAGAGCAGCCTGGTGGGCTACAGTCCACGGGGTCACAAAGTCGGACACGACTGAGTGCCTAACTTTCATTCTCAAAACCGAGTTACTTAGAAGACATCTCAGTAAATAATTGTTGAGTAACTCTTCTTCAAAATATGTGTGTCTTTTAGTCATTTTTCTGTTAAATTATTAATACTTGCTTTGATGATCTGTGTATGATCATGTATGATCTATGTGAAGGTTAATAATCTAATGGGACAGTAATATATCTTGTAAGAGTTTACGATGTGAATCAGATATCAATAAAGACAAAGTTTTGTAGCTTTTATTTAGATTAAATGATGCACGATTCAAATTTACAGAAAATGAACCTGACCTGGTCCCATTGATGGTGGTAATAATTGTTTAATTTTTTTTTTTAATCACTCGAGTATTGTAGGCTCCATATCTAACAAATACAGAGAATGACCTTCTGCCCACTGGCATTTTATACTTTCAGTTATTGCCTTCGAAAGCATTCAAAGGGATTTAGCAAGTTCTAGCCTCAGTGTTTTATCAGTGCTTTACCTTGGTGCCCTGACATATGCTCACATATCAGTTAAAGAAGAAAGGAAAATAGAAGCACAAAAATCATAATAAACAGAAGAATGAGTTGCGAGGGGGAATAAAAGTTAAGAAGAAGGGCTGGAAAGTATAGACAGAAGATAGAACTGGGACATGCCCCCAACCAGGTTGCTTCATCCTGATCTTACATTGTCTGTTCTTCCTCTGGAATCTTATTCTCTGCCTCAGAATAGACCACAGCACCAACAGCATCATACTGGATCCTTTTTGTTATAGGCCTGGTGAAATTCTTTCAATCGGAGAAATGGCTCAGAGCACAAGATTCCTGGAGAAGAACAGTGCGGTTCTAATAGCTGGGGGGGGGTTGGTGTTTTGCTTGTTTCCACTGAAAATGTTTGGCTGTTTCATTGATTGGCAAGGAGAACAAAGAAGCCTTTCACTTTTTAAGGATGGCTTTAGAGGGCAAACTGGGCGGTGCGTGGTAAAGTGGGTGTTTTCTCGTGAATGACATTTGGTCTATTTTTACAGTTGGAAACATTCTAATCTTAAGCTTCTTGTTTAAGCAGGTCAGAGAGCGTGCTGTGGAATTTTTACATTTGATCCCAGGATCTGTTTACTCCCCTAAGGTTTAGAGATTTCATGAACTTGGCTTCTGAATTTATAAATATCCTATTGGTTTCAGAATCTGCTGTCAGTTTACTTATCTTAACCTTGTAGGTGATTTGAAGGAAAAAGATTAGAAACATACCTGGTTAACATCTAATAATAAATACTTTAAGATTGATTGGAAATCTCCAAGTTCTTTCTTTAAAAGCAATTATAGCTGCGTTATTGCTTTTTCATATCTTCCCAGGCTCTTGCGACTCATCTGTGGTATCTTTTTGCTTGAGGCTTGCTCTTAGTTAAACAAGTGAATATTTCTTTGTGCTGAGAATGCTAAATCAACGGTTACTTTCTTATATGTATTCAAATCAGTTTTCCAGTTGTTTTTCTTAGAAGTTTAATTTTGCAGGCATTGTAGGATAAGTGGATTTTGGAAAGAAGTGTACATAGTCCCAACAACCAGAAGGGTTTCCTGTTTTCTGTGTGTACTTTAATTCCCATCATTCGTCTTCACACACACAGCTTTGCCTCGTTGTAGTTAGTACACTGCTTCATATTCTGTTATTTTATTTAACATTTACCAGATTCTTTAAATAATTTTTAAAAAACCTACTATCCTTTCAATATAATATATAGTAACTTATAAATAATTTGTAAGTGCGCCAGGAATTCTGGCATTTATTTTTAAAGTTTAAAAAATTTTTGTTGTCATGAACTTTTGGCTTTTGTCACTTTTTTCTTCCCTGAATCCGCAGTATATTGGAATTGTTTTTGTCTAATTCTCTTACATGTACAGGTATTCACTACAGTTTTTAACAGGTCAGCTATGTTCTCTACCATACACATTCATTTGATACTGAGGTGAAATGAAGAATAACATATTCAGAGGATCCTAAAACTTATTTGAGAGAGTCATTTCCTTCTCCAAATGTTTCTCCAGAATTGCCAAGAAAGAGAAAAAATTAATTTGTCTTTTTTTTTCTGCCTGCTTTCACTTGGATTGCTAACAGTTGTGCGTGAGGAAAAGGAGGTGTACCTAATCCACAAAATGGGTCACCAGCCCTATCTTGGTATTTGAAGTACCTAGACTAATGGTGCCTGGCATGAAGCAGGCAGGAAGGAAATTTGTGCTGGGAGATAGATGGATTCATGAGCAGCTAGTCAGTAAAACTACATGGATTTCTTAGATGGCACAATCTGGAAACCTGCTTAGGTTGTGTGGAGATTCAGAAGCTCATCCTGATTATCAAACTGCATGGACTATCACAGTATTCTAATAATGAAAGTTATACTGTTTCTCAAATCTTCAACTGACACACATATATATATCACACTTTTGTTTCTAAAGGAAGTAGAAATTCGGAACAAAGACCTGGAAGGACAACTGTCTGACTTAGAGCAACGTCTGGAGAAAAGTCAGAATGAACAAGAAGCTTTTCGCAATAACCTGAAGACCCTGTTAGAAATCCTTGATGGAAAAATCTTTGAACTAACAGAATTACGAGATAACTTGGCCAAGCTACTAGAACGCAGCTAAGGAAAGTTAAATTTCAGTGCCAATTGATTAAAAAAGATACTGTCTCTCTTCATAGGATTGTTTGGGCTCCGCATCAAGATTGCACAAAAAAATTTGAATATCTCTTCTCCACGAGGAGGATCTTTTGAAAATTGGAATTGTATATTTCAGTGTAAATTTTAGAATTCAGCTTGTAGCTAGTTGGGGAAAAAAAAAGAGATGAAAAACTTGAACTACAAATTACCTCCATGTATATTATTGGCCATAGTTAACTAGAAAGTTATAAATAGACACTTAATGCGATCTTTTTTTCTGATATTAGTCAATGGGAGAATTAACAAATGTCTGGGTCACATCCCCCTTTTTGTGTTCAACACAGTGAAGGTTATCTGCTTTTTAAATTAATTTATTTATGATATCTAAAGCTGTGTTTTGTGCAAAAACTTAATGATGAAAGCCCTGTCTTTTGTTGTAATCTGAATAATTTCTCAGGATATTTTTGCACCGCCAAAGGCAGTGCCATTACCAATTAATTCTTGCCAGGAGTGAAAGAGACCTGCATCTTTAATTGAAACATACTATAACTGGGTGTATAGAGTTCTTCCCTTTTTTTATACTGGAAGATATTTCACTCTGGTGACCATTCTGGTACACTCTGGTGTTCTCTAATCTTGTCTGCTGTATAGTTTACTTTTCCATATTGATTCCATGTATTTATGAAAAGATACCGTCTCCCATTTTATTACACATTTTAAAGCCAACTAATGAAGGCAGCTGAGTCCCTCCAAAATTTTCCTTTTTAAATTTCTGATAAATTTGACACACGGTACTGAAGTATAGCAGCCCGTCACTGACGGTCTGGTCTAGCGATGTTACGTATATTTACAGAATACGCAGTTACATTAATTTATATATTTTGCAAGAAGTCTTTTCTGAATGGTCAATGCATTTCAATTCACAGATACTGATGGTTGTTGGGGAACTGTTTATTATAGACCATTTCAAGGTGTATAGCTATTTTAAAGGCGATCCATTTCCATCAAGCAGCCAATCAGAGGACTGTTGGGATTGGAGCCCTTTACTCTGTCTGGGTCTTCACATCAACCACATCTCTAGTCGATCCTCACAAGGCAATATTCTAAACTGTTAACTAGGCATTTCAAAAGAGGAATTCAGTTCAGTGGGCTCTCCTCAGTGAGCAGGTTTTAATGTTGTTTTGATGTAATTTTAAAGGACTTTTAGCAAACATGCATTTCTTTATATATTTCCTTTAAGGAGCTATTTTAAACGTAAGTCAAGTGCTGTCTAGTCTGCTTATGGAGTAAGAATTGCATCAGAGTCCATATATTCTTGCTGTACAATGCTTGTGATGTTGAGGAGGGTTCTTTTTTAAAGTGTATGCTTGAGTATCGACTCCATGGAGTCTACAGATGCACTGACTTTTTGTTTGTACCCCAAAACAATTGAATTGTTAAGTACAAAATTAAGCTGATTAATCAATTTGTAACCATTTTTTCACTCACACAGCTACTCAACACCAGACAGTTTTGTTTTATATATGTGTGTGTATGTATGTGAATACATACATATTAATTTATATTAGAGTGAAAAATAAATGGTTTGTTTCTAAAGTTAGTTTCTAAAGTGAGTTTTCAGGTGTCTCTGAAAAGTTTATATCAGACACTTAATCATCATGTATTATATGTGCTATAATATCATGTACCTCCATCTATTTTAGGGTATTTTCCTCACCTATTTATTGTAGGGAGGATAATTTAGGTACACAAGCTCAGAGGTATTTCTCTGATAAATCAGGTAATAAAATTTATTTGATTGATGGAATTTTGAAGTAGATGTGACTTTATCCATCAGTTTCTGAGTACAGAGCACCATATTTTAATTTAAATAGGGGATTTAACACTAGGGATCAGGGAATTTAGTTATGAAGAGTTAAAAAAATTAAAGAAAAAAAACAGTGTTAGCTATTGAAATGGTAAGTGAATTATTTTAATGATGTAATAAGATATTTTTAAATTTTGACATAGTTGTCATTTAATGGGAAAATAAGTCACCAAAATGTCTCCACTTGAATTGTATTGATATATGAGACATGTGTGTAATTCAATATATACATATACTCATATGTATATACAGAAAATTATTTTTAATATTTTCCTACTGATATGAAATTTAAAATTGGAAATTTTGTGAGTTTTTTCCTTTCCAATAGAGTCTACTTTTTTTCTTTTTTTAGTAATTTCAACAGTTTCTTGAGGGCTGCACCTTTAAATTCCCAGATTGTCTTTAGACATGTATAGTATATGGGATAAGGTGGACACAAGTGCACATATAAATAAAATCTTCTTATTAAGACTATTTTAAAATTCATTTACAGTAGGAGAGTACCTAGAAATCATCATCTGCAAGTCATAATTAGGCTGTGTGCCTACTGTCATTTTCTCCATTTCTGTATTCTATAAATAAAAGTTTGCATATTAAAATTTGATTTTTTTCCCAGAGACAAATATTATATAATGTATCTATATTTAGATCAAACTGTGGTAATATATTTATCAGAAAATAATGTTGGGGGACTATAGCCTGAACATGTGGACTGGAAGTGGCACAGAGAAGGAGAGCAGAGATTGATCCCGTTGTGTATAAGTTATTATATGATGACTCAATTCTTGTACAAAAAAAGAAAAACAAAAATACAGTTTTTATTTTGAAATACCTTTGTTGTTCTCTGAAGAATGTACTTTATCTTTTTTTCCTTCAGTCTTTTACCGATATTTTTAAAGAAGCATTTAAGTAATGGCAGCATTTACTTAAATCTTACAGGTGCTACTGGATTTTGCATTAGTGTGTTATGTTGTGAAATCCTAACTTTGACATAAAAGGTTTTATAAGTATTTCCCTGCCTGGAAAATTAGTTTTTGTTTCTCCTCTCTTCTTCTCTCTTTTTTCCTCCCTCTTTCTTCCTGCAGATTAAAAAAGGCCATGAAGTTGCACCCTTTCTGTCCCTATAGGAAAACTCCAGCATCACCATAGATTTAATGTTTTGCTGTCATTGAACTATTGAGAAGCAGTTAGAGGAAAAACTTGTACCATTTTTTCAAGTGGAACTAAAAGAGACACTCAAAACTGAACCACCGCCACCTTTTAAAGCTCATTTCTCTGCCTTGTTAATATTAAATGTGTTCTTTCACATGTGTGCTCCAGCCTTCCATGTTTTTACTGAACTCTGGGGTGTGTTCAGCTGCTCTCTCCTTTCTGACTTTCTGACAGCTCTGGAACGGGAGGCGAGACAGAGGAAATATATGTTTGGTGGCAGTGGTTTATTGTTTTTTTATTTATAGAAATCCTTTTGTTTGATATCAAATGATTTTAACATCCTGATATTGTGATTGAAGCCATGAAATAGCCTTCATTGAATTTTTTGCTTCTGGATACTTATGCATTGTTCCTTTATCCTTTGTGAAGTCAATTAATTTATATAAATCTTAAAGAGGAAAACTTTCAGGTAAGAAGTAGTTGAGAATAACACATTTAAGGGAAAAAAACCATTTCTCCAGTAGGATACTATGCTATAATCAGTATTTTCTGTAAAGACAATTTTCATGTGAGAAAACATTTTAAAAATTACTAGAAAGGGATCATTTTGGAATGGAAACAGATTTATCATTCACCTTACTCTAAATTGTGAGAATGTATTTTTCAATAATATTCATGTTAAATTGGACCTTAAATTTTTTTCAGCCTTTTGTTTTATACTGGAGTGTAGTCAGTTGGACCTTTAATTTTTATGGCAGTTTTTCTCTGTGGGAAACTGATGTGTCGTCACAGAAATAAGCGTAGTTAATGAATTGAAGGAATGAATGGTTTTCTCTTTTTGTTTATATATTGTAAAATAGCTTCAAATAACTAACATTTTACTCAAGAAAAGACTTGATCAGCACTACACTGCCAAGTGATTTCTGCTTAGTGTACTAGATGAAAAAAGGACGGAGTTGTTTTTACCAAAAACAGGTGATCCAGGAAGAGAAATTGCACGCAGAATAGGGGAAAGGCCATAAGCTCCCAATAGATTTCGAGTCAATTCATTGATCTCTGTAAGTACCCTTTTAATCTTTTAAAGCACACATTCCAGAGGATACCAGGAGTGTATGGGGTGAGGAGAGGATATTTTTCGTGAAACCAGGACCAGCAAAAGAATAGAAGCATAAGTTTTATCTAAGACATGTCAGAATAGCCAGAGTAACGTAAAGTGCTGTTTCCTACCTTGCTGCTGCTTTTAACTAAACAGTTTGGGATTGCCCTAATGAATTTCAGGGGCTTTCAAAAGATCCTTTCATGTTTGCCTGTCAGGATTTATAACCTAATATGACACATAACGTTCAGAACTCTCCATTCTGTGGCATTCTGACCTACTTTGTCAATTACTTTCACGTCAGATTTACCCAGGGACAGAAAGATTACTCTGCTTTCTCCTAATAAAACCAAATTAAGTGACAATGGGTGCCTAATAAATGCAAAATTAAGCCCATTCTGTAATATAGAAAATTTTTTCTGTTTTTAGAAAAATTTCTTTTGTGGGTATTTATGCTAACTACATTCATTATTTTATCATGTTATCTGTGTTTTATAACTATGTTACTATATATGCATAAATACATAGTAAGTCATATCTATATGACTTGTATATGTGACTTTTTTGGTTATTATACCTTAAGTGGAATGACTGTTTCAGAAAACAGGGCTAGAAGTAAATGTTTTCTCAGCAACTTCCATATGAAAGCAAATAGAAATAGGTGTTTGTTGAATATCTGCTATGTGACAGGCACTGTACTAACTGTTTGATATTTCATTTCTACACATAGGGTCCCTGCCAGGGGTGTTCCTTTGGAGGGGGGATGCAGGGAAAAGGCTTACATGATTGCACCTGCTGTGTTCCCCAGCAGTCAGAAGGTGGAGATCTTGCTCATGTTGCTGGTACAGTTTTCCCCTTGAGCTTTCCTGCCTTACCTCTCTATAATATCTCTGTTAGGGTACTTCTTAACTATAAATCTTGTATCTGCTTTCCTTGAACTTCTTCCTGCAGCCTCCTTTGGTGTTCACAACACTTACCAGTCAGTTGCAGATCATACTTGTTCGTGAGTGTCATATTTATGCAGTGTTTTACTCTCCAGTTTTCTTAATTTATAGACTTCAGATAATCCAAGGAAAGTAGCTTTCATATACAGAATTTCAGTCTGTAAAATTTAAGTAGCAAACTACTTATGAAGGTCTTGGGGAGACAAATTACCCGATAAGGTTCTTAGTGAAATAGGTTGTAAACCTGTAAAACTCCTCCCCCAACACTAAATTAGTAGCTAAGCAGGATGTGGGTTTTGCAGTCAGCACTGGGTAACTTTGTGGTCAGTTCTGGTGCCACAGAAGTTAAAGCTTCTTCAGGTTGATCAAGACATTAGATCAGCCACAAAAGTAACTCATGGCCCTAGGTACTTTAGATGGGTGATAGCCCTCATATAAAGGAATCATGCATTGTGTCTTTTTTGCATCTGGCTTAATATTTTCAAAGTTTCCGTGTTGTGGCTTATATGAGAACTTCATTCCCTTTCAATGCTGAATAATATTCCATTCTATGGATATACCACATTTTGTTTATCCATTTATCTTTTGATGAACACTTGGGTCATTTCCACCTTTTGGCATTTGTGAGTAATTCTGCAATGAATATTCATATACAAGGTATTTGAGTCGTGCTTTCATTTCTTTGAATATATACCTAGGAGTGGAATTGCTGGATCGTACAGTAACTCTTATCTTTAACCTTTTAAGAAAGGGTTGGGTTTGAACTGGAATAATTTAGAAGTCTTATGGAGCAAGGTGCCATCTCATTGGGAAATCACAGTTGTGGGGTTATTATTTGTTAATATATCTGTAAGTGATCCATTGACCTCTTAAGTTGTGCCTTCAACTCTCTTACCTAAAACATCTGTTAAGCACCTGCTCTATCCCAGGAATAGAAACACGAAGCGAGATGCTTATCCTTTGGTGCAGAACACAGTTCACCGTGCATAAGTGCTGTGATCGAGAGGAGCCCTACTATGAGGGGGACCAGAGGGAAGAAAAGTCAAGAAATCTTTCCCAGAAGAGGTGATCCCCAACTGAGTGTTGGTGGAAGAGTAGGGGCTAGCTAGTATAAGAAGGGGTGTGAGAATTGTAGAGAGTGTGTCATGTGCAAAGACTTGGATGTATGAAAGCATTGAGACATTCAGAAAATTGGAATGCGTTAGTATACTGACACATACGGTGTTAGGGAAGGGTGGATGGCAAAAGATAGTGATTGAAGAGTAGGCAAAGGGTAGATCAGGAAAGACTTTTTAAGCACATGAAAGATTTGGGTTTTATTCTGAAATAATCTGGAGATATTGAAGGATTATTTTTGTAGAGAAGTAATGTAGTGTTAAAATATATGGTTTAAAAAATCTAGGTATTGAGACTCCCTCTGGGGGTCCAGTGGTTCGACGCTGCACTTCCATTACAGGAGACATGGGGAACTAAGATCCCACATGCTACATGGCATGACCAAGAAAAGAAAATAGAGCCTAGATAGCTCTAGAGATCATAGTAGTCTCTGTTAAGAGGCTGCATTATGTGGCTCTACTGGAATAGAGAAGGTAAAACGGAGTCAGAGAGCATTTGGGAGGTAGAATGAGTACGGCTTCTTGGTAGAGTCAGTACATGGCAAAAAAAAAAAGGAGAATACAGGCTGATTCCTAGCTCTCTTGAGTTGGACAACCAGGTGAACAATCCCATTTACTGAGACAGTGAATTCAAGATGGGGAATGGCTTAGTTTTGGTGAAGGCAAGACAAAATAAGATGAATGATGGGTTAGATCTGTTTTAAATTTAAGATACCTGTGGAATATCCGAGTGGAAATATGATTCTAGCTGGGGCTTAGGAGAAACACTGATGAGCCAGAGACAAGATATTTGGGGATTGTCAGCATATGTAATTATAATTGAGGGCATGAAAAATGGGGTGATTACAAGATGAAAATGTCACTTTGGGCCAGGTGTAAGACGAGAGCTTGCGAAAGAAACAGAAGGAATGACGAAGAGTGATGAGTAGACAGCCAGAGTGGGGGACTCACGGAAGCCCAGGGTAGAGTTTCAGAAAGCCAGATTTCACGTGAGATTAAAAACGGACATATCAACACTTGTCTTGAGGCAATGATATTCCAAGTATGTTCTGCTGAGACCTTTCATTAATATTTGGTTGATATATTCTAACATAAAATTAAAAGTGAACAAACTCAGATATGCAGTTTATAACATTTTAAAACATTGAAATCTGCCAAACATCAGTACCAGGTTAACTGTTTTTGTGCAGATGCCAACATCAAGCCATCTCTGGTAAACTGAAGAGCATCTTGGTATTTCAAGGTGAACTATAAAAGAACCACTACCATTTCTTAATGTGAATCAGAAATTTCTCAAAACTGTGCAACTGAAACAAAATATAGAAATAGGATCAACATACGATAATATCTGTCTTCTGTAAACCTCGAATGCTGTTTATGAAAATAGCTTCACTTTTCTTATTGACGTATTATTTCAATTAAATGTTACATACCATTCTGTTAATATATTGGTTTTCCATGTAGCTGTCATTTCTAAAAAGCTATAGGGATGGGGAGGGGGTCACTCTTTCCTAGTAGAACTTGGCTTATTACCTTTTCTGTGGCTGAGCTGCCTCTCCTCAAAGTCAAGTTCTAGAGGCTTGAGTGTGTTACATGTATCTTTTTAAAATGTGTTATTTTGATACTGAATTCACCACTAGGACCAGATGGCATTTGTGTTTTCATTGCTATAGAAAGTTTAGAGAGTTAATATTTCTATTAATCTTAAATGATCCTTATTCTTTTTCCTATTGATTCATAAACAGGTCACTGTATACAAATTTATCTCTGGTATAAATGATCTCAAACAAGGACAACAACAACAAAATACTCTCTGTACTTGGTTTTAGAATGCTGTATGGTATATTTGATTTTTATTTCTAGTTTGAGTTAAAATTAGCTTGAATTCCTTGAGTAGACACGACTTGCACTACTTGGGCAACAAATCAGAGCATGTTAGATATTCCAGGAAGGAAAGAGGAGCTTCTGGTTTTCAAATTTGGCTCCAACTGATCCATAAAATTTGCAAATCACTTGTGAATTGTCAAATAAACTCTTACTTTTAAACCACTTTTGTTCATATTGTTCTTATGTAGTGATTAATCTTGGTCTCCTTTGGCAGAGCCTTTATTTTAGAATATGTCCTGTGCGTTAAAATCCCGTGTTATATATAATAGTACAGAACATCACTGTCTATGACATATGTCCTCCTCACAGCAGCTCACAGCCCGTTTTCACAGCAGTGTTGTGACTTCAGTGTTATTGTTATCCCCATTTTATAGATTTTGTAGAGTCTGAGATTCAGCAACATTAAGAGATGAACCAAGTAAGAGGCAGAACACAGCGTAGAACACAGGTCCTTTGCCTGCTCATCCTGTTCCCTTCCCACTGCATCATGTCTGAACTATGAACTGCAGACCTTTTGTAAGAAGGCAGGTACCAAAATTTACCAACTCACGATGTTTAACAAGTATTACTTAATGAGAAAAATCATTTTTTCTTTCAAAAACATATTATGTTTTTGAATACTTATCTTTCTGCTCTCCTTTTTAAGGAAAAAAATCCTTTATTTTCACTTAAATTATGGAAGTGGTTCATTTCCTTTTGAAAATATCTTTAATAGTACAGATAAAGCAAAAATCACCCTTGATCTTTCAGTTCCAATCCTAGGAATTACTACTATAATCTGTTTCATGTATATCCCTTTAGCATTTTTATATGTATTTGTATACAGTATATATGTGCTTATAGAAATAACTAGTTGTGTTTGAGGGGAAGAGGTACATAAATTTTATCAAATGGTATGTCTTGTTATACAATTGCTATTCTTAATCTCTCGGGAAAATCTGTCCAAGTTAGTGCACATAGACTTGCCTCATGCTTTTTAACTTCTTCAGTGTATTGGGTGATGGTTTATTTAAGCATTTCTGTATATTTTTCTTGCTTTTTTGTTCTACCCCTTCTTTCAGACGATCATGCTATTTTGTTAAGTGCTAGAGGTATTCAAGATTGTTTACTACCCAGTTACCAAGTGTTCCACAGTCCCTCTCATGTCTGCAGTTAAGAATGAACTCTGGATAAATAGCTTTTCCTGAAAACTAAAATTCAAAAAATATTTTAACTGGTCTTGATGAAAATCCTCCTGAATTATACTGCATGCAACACCTAGCGACATGCTCTAGGCGCGGTCATTGCTCTGGGAAATGTGCTGAGTGACCGAACACGCCTACTGCCCTAGAAAAGAGGGGACTCTTGGTGTGAATGTTCACCTTGCATAGTGACTTGGTATACCAGCTGTCCAAGGCCGCCATCTGGGGCTGCCTGGTGTGTGTAGGACAGTTTAAAACTCAAAGTGCTCTGCTTAGAGCCTTCAAAGCAGGAAAGAAGGACATAAGTTTAAGAAGGAAAGGAGAAATGAGAAGATGCTTTAACTGTGGTGTGTCCCAGGAGTTTAAAGACTCACTTTAACCTCACTTTTTAAGACTCCCTTTTCCAGGAGTCTTTTGTCACCTTAATGGTGGCTTTGCTTCTGATCCATTCCCTGCCAGCTGGCTGCTCATTGAGTCAAACATTTTATGAGCACCTACAATGTCACAAGGAATTGTGCCGGGCCCTAGGAGTGCAAAGATGACAAGATACATTCCCTACCTCAAGAAGATTATACTCTAAAGTGAAGGAAATATATGTTAGCCAGTAAGTGCAATACAATATTAACCTTATCATAAAAGGAGTTATAACTTCTGGGGAACGTACAGGGAGTGAGGAGATAGAGTCAGTGAGGAGGGGGCCTTTGAGCCGAGATATAAAAGGGGACTAGCCACGTACTTCGAAGATCAGGTGGATGGGTGGAGAGCCGAGCAGAAAGGCTCATCTCAAGAACAGAGCCATGGGCTCACATTCAGTCTCAGGCTCAGCGGCTTAGCTTGGAGCACCAGAGCAGATAGGTGGACAAGTTCCAGATGGGACCTTATCGTGTGTCCTCAGCAGTTCTGACTTTCCCTAAGGGGATGAAAAGCCACCAAAACCTCAGAGGAGGAAAGTAATGGGACTAGATTTACATTTTAGAGAAAGGAAGTCAAGTCACTCTGGCCACAGTATCAAGAACAAATTCAAGACTATGTGAGGTGATGGAAGTGTTAACTAACCCTACTGTGGTGATCATTTCACAATATATACATGTATCAAATCATCAGTTGTACACCTTAAACTCACACAATGTTACATGTCAAGTGTAGAAATCCAGGTAAGAGACCAAAAAAAAAACAATAGAAAAAGGAAAATGGAAACGATGTGAAAATAGCTGAACCAAATACGAAAGATACTTGGGAGATACGTGTTGAGATGACATGTTGAAAGTTTTAATTTCTGCTTCTCTTCTGGCGTTTATTGCTCCTTTCCCCCACTTTGTTGCTATTTAGTTGCTAAGGTGTGTTTGACTCTTTTTCAACCCCATGGACTGTAGCCCGCCAGGCTCCTCTGTCCGTGAGATTCTCTAGGCAAGAATACTGGAGCAGGTTGCCATTTCTTTTGCCAGGAGATCTTCCCAACCCAGGGATCGAACCTCATCTCCTGCATTGGCAGGTGGGTTCTTTACCACTGAGCCACCAGGGCAGCCCTTCTCTCTGCCCCCACCCCCCAATTCAGGCAACAGCACAAACATCCTCTTCTCTGGCCCTTGGGATTGGATCGGTACTGTAGTAAACAGAGTCAGCTCTTTACTTTTGGATTTCTCCCCTTTTTAAAAAGACACAGGGGGGTGAAAATAAAAGACACAGGGGGGTGTCCTTCATGTCTCTCCCCATGAAACAAGGAAGAGAAATCAAAGGGAAATGAGATGAGGAGAGAGTGGCAAGAGTCACCAAGAAAAGGCCTGAGCAGTGCCTCTCCTACCAACACACCAGCCTGAGATCAGAGTTTGGCGAACAAATAAGTGAGTCCGCAGAGAGGATGGAGAATCAAAGTGCAGAAGACATCAAACTGCCTCAGTTTCCAAGCTTTGCCTGGAGGTTTCTTGGGGGTCCAAGCTGGCCGAGGGAGGAGCTGAGAATTTTCCCTGCCTCACCCTCTCTAGCAGGCACATGCCACTGGCAAGGGAGCCAGTGAATCAGGACAGAAGGTCACCTGCATGGATGTGGCACCAGCGACCAGATGGACGTCGGTGGATGCTGGTTCGGAAGCATGTGAGTGACCAGGGCCAGAGGGGACCCAGCCATGTAAGCAAATGCAGTATCAACAGAAGTGGCTCAATAACCAAGATCCACACTCCCCTAGACCCCCAAGTGCTTGATAATGGGGTGAACTTAATTGTAGTCACAGGGAGGAGGTGGTTTCAGCTGGGAAATTCTGATTGGCTGGGTTTATCTTGAGTATGCAGAAGGTATTTTAGAATAACATTATATTGTTTGCACAGTCTAGTTGTGGCCTGGGAACATGTATCCACTAGCAGTACACATTGTAGGACTTGGTAGCTGTCTGGAAGACCGCTAGGTTTCTAGACTGGGTCTAAAGAAAGATAACTCCAGTACCTGGTGACATTGAGGTACTTCTCCAGAAGCTTTATGGATCTGAAGCTTGGGAGATGAGTGCAGGCTAGCGAAATGAGTTTGAAAGTTACCAGAAGACAGGCTATTGGTGAAGCGGTGAGTGGATGAAGGTGGGTAAGGAGGACAGGACCAGAGTCCTGGAATCACTGACACGTAACTGAGTGTGCAGAGAAAATGGAGTTAGACAAGAGCCTATGAGGAAAGGTCCAAAATAGGGAACTAACAGTTGATACCAGATAATCAAATTGATAAATTATTTTTTTTTATACTAAATCAATAGAATCCAGCCCAGGAGAATTCATGGGTACAAACTAAAAACTTTGTGATAACTCTTCTCATTATCCAGGAAGTTATCTTCCGCATGTCCAAACTTGAGGCCATGTTCTGGTTGCCTGAAGATGTCAAGATTTCCACTGCCAGGGCCTAATTTGTGTTAAAATGGCAAAGCCTTACTTATTTCCATAGTGCTCCTGCAAGGTAGATCATGGTTCATGTATGCAGAGAACATTTCTGCATGTTATGCCAAGGAGCTGTCAGGATGTTTTTTCCCACTATCTAACCCAGTTCCCCTTTTAAGAAAAGATCTCTCACAATTTATTTTCAGAGATTAAGACTAAAATATTATTTTGTTCTTTCGGCCTGGGCTTCTTATTTCTAAGCATCGACAACTACATAAATCCATTATTTCCTTATCACCCTGGCTGCCAGGAAGCTCAAGACCAGATTTGGGGCTTCATTGCTGTAGGGTTCCTCAGACAGGGAGTCTTAGAATTCTAGGTTTTTTTCTTCCTTTTGGCCCTGATTTATTTGTTCCTATTTTCTGTTTTTTGTTTGTTTGTATGTTTTTCATCAGTAGTTTGGTTTTGTTATACTGGTCTGATATTACTTATATTTTTATAATAAACTACTCCAAATCTTTTTTTTTTTTAGTTTGGCAGAAAGGATACGTCATCATAATTTTGCAGGGATTTTTTTTAACCTGTATGTCTAAGGCTGACCATTGGTCTGTCAGTAACTTCTGTCTTCATTTATTATTTGCAAAGTTCACTCTGTTGAATAATTCAGAGCATCTTTTTTCTCCATGAAGTGAAAGTCGCTCAGTCGTGTCCGACTCTTTGCGACCCCATGGACTATACAGTCCATGGAATTCTCCAGGCCAGAATACCGGAGTGAGTAGCCTTTCCCTTCTCTAGGGGATCTTCCCAACCCAGAGATCGAACCCAGGTTTCCCACACTGCAGGTGGATTCTTTACCAGCTGAGCCACCAGGGAAGCCCTTTTTCTCCATAGTCAACCCATATATTAACAATAGCAAAACTTAAACATGTGATTGCTTGGTAATATAGAGCATTTGAGAAAACAAGGTAACCTCAGTGAAGTGATAAAAAGCTTTCCTTTTTTGTCTGTCCTATATCTTTCATGGCCATATTGGTTAGAATGATGTCCGCTAATCTTACAAGTCAGTGATATACATTTTTTTCTCCATATTTCATGTCAGAACTAATGACAAGCTTCTCACTCTGACTGTTGACTATCACAAGCAAGAACTCAACAGAAATAAATAATAGCATCGATTCCCCTATACTGCTAAGTCCGTAACTGGGGGCATGCATTCATTTGTCACGTCTGTTGGACTCTCACCTCTTTTTTAGATGTCAGGATCCACTGTTCCCATCACCAGTGAGGAAGATTAGTACTAGTCTCCCCTCCAAAGTGAAAGACTGAACTATTGAAAGAGATTTTGTCAAGACCAAAGTTGTCCCCAAGAGTCCTGCTGAAGATTGGCCCCTGGGGAGAATGCAGCCTTCTTCAGAGAGTGAAGAGTACACCATGCAATTCTCCTTTTCCTCTCCTTGCTACTCACTTAATCTTTAAGCCACATATGCTGGGTTAGAAGGCAGTCACCAACCACCATTGCTTTAATTCTCCCAACTCAGTTGGCGCTGAGCCACCTGAACAGAGAGTTGGATG
Source organism: Okapia johnstoni (assembly GCA_024291935.2). Taxonomy (NCBI): domain Eukaryota; kingdom Metazoa; phylum Chordata; class Mammalia; order Artiodactyla; family Giraffidae; genus Okapia; species Okapia johnstoni. The sequence continues at coordinate 83,164,678 of CM044307.1, forward strand.
AGATTCTCCTTTGAATAAGGCTCAACATAGGACTTGATGTAGCTTGGGGGCTCAACCAATGCCTGCCAAACACTAGCTTGGGTTCCTGCAAAGAGGGAAACAGTCTCAACTTTCGTTTTAGCTAATGATTTAATCATCAAATTGGGATGTCTCAAACCTATAATTCTAGTTTTAATTGATAGCAGTCTGTTTGAAAGAGTAGTAGCTTCAAGGGAGGAGAGTAAGAACTTTTATTAACCACAGAGCTTGTGTTGGACCCGAACATCAGGTCATTTGGTCCTTGTAACAGTCCTGGGAAGGGCCGTAGTGGTTCTGCTTCAAAGGGAAGCACCCAGGGACCCCAGGAAACCAGTGGTCACCCAATGTCATGTAACTAACAAAGGATGGAGTTTAGTTTGAATTGGATGGGTGTGCCTGCTTTTTTTCTCAGAGGCATATTTTTCTTTGCTGACCTCAACAATGAGAGAAAAAGAAGTAGAAAGATAATCCAAAAAATGGAGTGACTGCTCACTTAAGAGGCTGTAACAAGAATGGAGCATGGTGGCCATTGATCGAATCTCCAGGGAAGGGTCCTTAGGAAGATTCCTAAATTGCTGACCAGGACTCATTCAGTCCTTTCTGTTGCCTGCTTGATCATCTGACCCCAAGGGTGTGCCATCACTTTGGGATAAAAAAAAGCAAAGCTAAGAATCCATGCAGTGCTCACACCTCCCATCTAATGCCTTGATTCCTGAGATCTTTATACATAATGAGGGAAATACATGTGAGGAAATTTGCATTTGATGATTGAACAACTCTCCAAATACAGCTTCCCACTCGAGCCAGGAGAGATTAATTCATGTGAACTCAGAGGAGCCTCAGGGACAGGTTTTTGGAAAACCAGACCTTGGGGTTTCTGGAAGCTTGGCACTCCTACTACAGAGCATTCCTGTTCCTGCATCCTTTTCCCTCTGGAAAGAGTCCCAGGGTTGCTGGTGTTGGGGTCAAATGAGGAGGTCAGTGGTAACAGAGGTGATGACATAACCCTTCCACCACCTAGAGAAACTCCTTAGCCTTTCCCCAGATGTCACTAGTAAAGAACTCCTTCCACTTGAGCCTGACTGGAATCCACAGATTTTAAATGAAGATTTTCATTCCACCTTGTCTAAACCCTAGGTTAGGGTTTGTTGCAGACTTGGAGCTGGCAGCAGCTCTTCAGAGCAAGAATATGTAGGATTCCTTGAAAATCTGCAGCATGGAGCAGTATGGAAAGCTCAGAAATGCTTTTGAGATACAACTTCATCTTCAGGCTCTGAAAGCAACTGCATGATAATGGGGGCTTCTGCTTTCTTTGCAGAACCTAGATTCCCTTTGAGAATTTGTAAATGTGAATTGAAACAGCTTTTCAATAAGCTGTTATTTCTTCCTCTCTATTACTATTCCTATTATTTCTATCATCTCTAAAGAATTTTCTAATTTCATTCCAGTTCTTTTCACTTTGTATGTTGTGAAAAACAGTCATACCAAGAAAGACTTGACAAATGTACTCTTTTCATATCACGTATTATCAAAGTTTTTTTGTTCTGAGAGGAATGAAAGTAATTTTATTTGTTGTTGGGTTTTGGTCAAGTACTTACATATAACGTGTTTTTTCTATTAAATACATATTTTCTGACCTACCTGATTACAGTACTTAAAATGTCATGCATCCAGTGGTATCCTGTCTAAAGTAAGACTCATTGTTACTGCTAAAGATGACTTTATAAATATCCTTTCAAGAATTATGCATAGTATTGACAACAGAAAGCACACACAAATTGATTTTTTTTAATTAGAATTTTGTTAGCCTTATGTTTTGGATTGAGAAAGAGATGTGGTCAATTAATGGTTTTATTCCATTTTTATTGCAAACAAGAATGAAAAAGGGGACAAATATTTCAGTGCTGGATTCCTCTTGAATGAATTCATTACTAGTGGTTTTGCATCTGGTGAAGGTGTGAAATGGTGCCCAGAGTGGCATTGATCTGCTCCACTCAAGGGCCCAGCCCTTTAGTGGGCGGTGCTGGCCTGAGAGAAGTGATCTTCTCTGCATGTCTGTTAGGTCTCAGGGGCTTCGGGGGTTTGGTGAGAAGCTAATGCTAAAAATGATTTTTTTCCGACAGTTCTAGGTGGAGAAGATATGTCATCCAGTGTTAATGATGGCTGGATCGTTTCTAACTCTGACAATATGAGCCAGGTCTTACGACTGTACAGATTTTCATGATATTTCCATCCATGAACAATTCCACACACTTGTGTTTGCCCTTCAGTGTTATTCACACACACAGGAGCTGCCAACAGTTTTAGCCGTCCTTGCGACTCTGCTGTTGACAGACCCCTCACCTCCCCGGGCTCCTGTTTCCCCCCTTGCAAATGAGGAAAATGGTCTATAACTTCTTCCAACCTCTTCTTCCATCTTTAGAATATTCAGTACATTCAGGGAAGGAAAAGGTTAAGAATCATTGCCTCGAAAAAAACTCTCAAGTTTCTATCATCTCAGGGCAAAGGTGGGCCTGCAGATCATTTTTATTGTCTCAAAAACTTAAGACCTTTGGAAACACACACCTACCATATGACCCAGCCATTCTACTCCTAGCTGCTTATTCAAGAGAAATAAAAACATGTCCACAGAGAGTATTGTACCAGCAGCTTTATTCCCAATACCCCCAAACTGGAAACAACCCAATGCCCATTAATAGCTAAATGAATAAGTGAAAAGTTGTACATCCATACAGTGAATTATTATTGAGCAATGAAAAGGAACACGTGATAATAGGTATTAAGCTGAATCAAAGAAGCCAGACACAAGATTACATACTGTATATTCTGAAGAATGCAAATGAATCCATTACTATTACAGAGGGATGTCAGTGGTTGCTTGTGGACTGTAGAAGGGTACAAGGGCAGGGGAATGGTGGAGGGAAGTGTTGTTCTGCAGTTTCACAGGCGGATGCAACTGTCAACATTCATCAAAATATACACTTTAAATGACTACTGCTGCTACTGCTGCTACTGCTGCTGCTGCTGCTAAGTCGCTTCAGTCGTGTCTGACTCTGTGCGACCCTATGGACAGCAGCCCACCAGGCTCCTCTGTCCACAGGATTCTCTAGGAAAGAATACTGGAGTGGGTTGCCATTTCCTTCTCCGTTAAATGACTACACCTTATGTAAATTGTTTCTTAAAGTTATCGGGGAAAATTTTTTTGTAAGCTCTTGACTGTTCAGCCTGAGACTTAAAACACATAATGGGCAGCAAATCAGTTTTACATGGCCATACCGTCAAAAAAGGTTGATGAACCCAAATGTTCTTAAACATTCTGGAAAGCCCTTTAGTTTCTGAGCAGCATATATGAATTTGTAGGAAAAGAATTTATCTTCTGTTTTCAGGTAAAGCACGAAACAAAGAACTGCCCTGGGAGCGATGCCAGGTGTGCAGGGGCAGCTGAGCTCTGCTTATTCCCTGCCCTTCTGCAGCCCTCCGGAGTCCTGAGAACCAGCTGGTTCCACAAAGGCAAGTACACGATGGTGGGCCACTTTCTGTCTTTTTAGCAAGTCACGCTTCTTAACACTGATTTCTTCCTTTACTCTGTCCAAGGTGGTATGTGTCTACTCAGGGGTGGAGTCCTTTCTACATTTTGAATGTCCATTCAGAAACTAAGAGGTCTTTCCCAGGTAGTGCTAGTGGTAAAGAACCCACCTGCCAATGCAGCAGGTGTAACAGCTGTGGGTTCAATCCCTGGATCAGGAAGATCCCCTGGAGAAGAGCATGGCAACCCACTCCAGTATTCTTGCCTGGAGACTCCCATGAACAGGGGAGCCTGGTGGGCTGCAGTCCACTGGGGTCACAAAGAATTGGACAGTGCTGAAGTGACTTAGCACTCGGAAAACAGAAAGCTGTAGGGTACCTTCTTTTTAGGCTACATGGAGTGACCAGTTTTAGTTGGCATCACTTATAGAATCACAAGATGTGAGATTTGGAAGGAACGTCAGAGATTCTCCTGTCCAAATTCCCAGAGGAGGAAGCTGAGGCCCAGAGAGGGTAAGTGACTGGTCCAAACACACACAGCATAAGCAGAACTAAAAGTCAGTGCTCTCCAGGAGTCTCTCCACTTTAATACTCTGGCTTATCACTTATTGAAAAATATGAAGCCCAAAATCTCTAGCCAGATCCTAAGTCTACGCTTAATTAGCCTGCTGGACATTTTTTTTTTTAATGAAAGCTGTAAAATTGTTGGATTCTAGCTGAGAGAAGGACCACAAATTCTCAGCTGTGGCCTACTGTGAGGAAACGTCAGGATCAGACCTCAGCATGGGAGTGAACGTGAGGCGTTTATGATTATTGTGGAACTTGGCCACATTAACAAAAGCCTGTTCTGTGGTGGAAAGGACTACGTTATATTTCCATTCTTATTTGCATTTGAAAAAATAGAAATTATTTCTTGGGTAGAAGCAGTTGCTGTGACTGGGAAAGACTTCTTGTTCATTACTGCTCCTTTTACTGTTTGTATATTTTCCCTTGATGGCTACTGAAATGGCAGATACTTCATACAAGAGAACATTTGTCACAGCAGATTCTTGATTAAAGTTGAATCAGGTTCTTCCAGTGAAGCAGTCACGGCCAAGGGGGTAAATTAGGCTTTTTCTGGAAGCTCCACGAACACTCAGTCTAACATGGCTTTTATTTCCTAGAATTAACTAGAATTTAACTAGAATTTGGCAGGCTCAGGTCTCAGCAACGTCCCCAGCCTCCTCCTATCACATCTGACCTCTTGGGGCCTGGACAGGAGTGGAGTTTCATGGGGCTGAGACCCTTCAGGGATTGTCACACTGCTTCCCAGTGGCCCCTGGATGGCACCTGTGATGCTGTCGCTGGTTCAGGGGAGATGAGGATTATAGTTGTGTGATTTCGCAGGGGCCTTGGCCCTTTGATTGGCTGGTGTGCTGGTAACGTGCTCTTCACGTAGATTCCCCAAAAGGCCAGTTGTAGAGTTTGGTAGAATGAGTAGGACAGTAACTTCCACAGGAAGACTTTGGATTGTTAGAATCAGCCTGAGGTGAATAAGCAACATCAGTGGCCCCCACTTCTGTGGCGGGGGGGCTCCTGGATCACCAAGCAACAGTGCTTTCTGGAACTCTAGGCAGTGTGGGCCCCACCATTCCTCATGGTGTCGTTTTCTGGGCCCCTTTGTCTTATCCTGAGGGCCATGTGTACCCTGACTGCAGCGAACAACTTTTGTGTGTGGGCTAGGGGCGAGGGGTGGGGGCATTAGGGAGGTGGCCAGGGAATAGGGGGCAGGTGGGTCTAACGCTGTGCCCAGCCAGTCCCTCTGAGCCCTGTGACACATCGCAGACACTTGTGCATCCACAGGGCATATTGTCAGCATGCTGAAGGGTTAAATTATCTGTTGAGCAAATGGACAACACAAGGACTGACCTTAAATGTGGACTAATCAAACCCGTGTAATAGTGACACAAGAAATCATTGAAAAACTGTGGGAGAAGAGTTGGAACTTTCTCTAGAAAAGTTCATTAATGACCATTGACAGGGAAGCCTGGCATGCTGCAGTCCATGGGGTCGCAAAGAGTCAGACACGACTGAGCAACTGCACATCATCAATGACAAGAATAGATTATATACAATAGATTATAGATGATATATAATCTATATACAATCATGGAGAACTGAGATGGATACTTGAGAAATAGAAAAGCTTTTCCCCCCTCTTCTAATCCTTTGAATTTAAATCACTCCCATCACTGAAGTCAAAGGTGAAGTAGAGAATTAATTTTCTTTTCCATTTTCCATTGATTTATTTTGTAAATGTAGGCTTGTGCTTACCTGAACAGATAAGAACACAAGTGGTATTTCAAGTCACTTTTACTTTTTATTTACTTTTTTTTAAAAATCAGCACACAAGCATCCCCTAGTCTCTCTTACCTTAAAAAAAATCCTCTTTCACCAGTGTTTAGGACTTGACAGTTTCACTGCCATGGCCTGGGGTTCAAAATCTGATGGGGGAACTACCCACAAGCCACTTGGAGCAGCCAAAAAATAAAAATAAACGTTACCCTTAATCCTTAGAACTATCAGTTGATCTCTCCCCTTCTCATTGAAAAACTTGTGAAAGAATTGTGGGCTCATGAATTATCTCCATTTCCTAGTTTTTTGTTTGTTCTTCAGACTTCTCCACTGTGGCTTTTATTACCACTGCTCTGCGAAAAGTGCTCCCTCCACAATAACCAGTCATTTCCACAGCGTCCACTCGGGGAGTATTTCTGGGTCCTTGTCTTCCTGGAATGTTCCTTGGAGGACCATCTGAGAATCATGCTATTGCACATGAAAGAAAAACCCACTCAAATTGTGGCAGACAAAATCGTGAGTTTCTTGTATGGTTTCTTTAGTAATTTTCTCCCCTTCACTTCTCCCAGCATTAATCAGATATTGTTGTTGTTGTTCAGGTGCTAAGTCATGTCTGACTCTTTGCAACCCCATGGAATTAATCCTCTAACTTTTCTGTCTCCCTAGCTGTTTATTAGCTCTAAGAGTTCCTTGCCTCTCTTTTAAACCTTGTATTGCATTTGTAATGTCACCTATCATAGTTTTTCTGTCATGTCTTGTTCTCAGATGATTCCTTTCTATTGCAACACATTCTTGTTTCATGGATGCGGTATTTTGCCTAATTTTTTCTGACAAAATTAATTAAAATTTTTCCTCCTACTTCCTGAATTCTGTTTTCTGAGTAACGTTGTTTGTTGTGGTCTCTGTCCATTGTGTGGAGACATTCTGAAAATGTCCGTGACTCAAAGCCATCTGTTCACGTTCTATAGGCAGATCCTGGCAGCTCTAAAGGGACAGGGAGGGTGGAGCTGGGGGACTGGTGGCTTTGGGGCTAGGTTGATTGGATGGGAGGCCAGCTTTGGTCATTTGATAAATCTCCATCTTTCCTCACACCCAAATATCACCACGTGCTGGCCTTTTCTCTGGGGCGATTCTGTTTCTCCAGAAAGGGATCTTTCAGACTCCTCTGGGGAGGGTGGGTGTAAATGCCCAGCAGAAGACTGTCTCAGGACCAGGCTGGAGAAGGCAGCCAGGGGCTGCGTAGTTCTGAAGGTAGGTTGTAACTGCATCCTTCAGTGCTCAGCATTACCTCGGCCCTCCTCTTGAACCTGCTATTTGAGACCAGATCTTCTCTGGCTCAGTTTATCCAGAGGATGAGCCTCTAGACTCCTGCTGTGGGGGAGGAGGGCCGAGGAGGTAGGAGGGCTGAGACTTCCACCATGCTCCTCCTTTCCACTTCATCCATATCTTTCAAAATTGTACAGTGCTTCCCAGTGATGCTGGCCCATCAGGCGCTGATGGGCCCCCAGCGTCTCCCTGCACACGTTCAGGTCAGCTTCCTCCACCCACTGAAGTCATTTACCTTCCATACATCTCTCAAACCCTGACTTTCCTTGTCCATAACTTTCTCCTTTTTTGTTTATTTCTTTATGTCATGCTAGGGCTTTAGGAGTATCAATAAACACATTTCAAGCCACCATATTTAACTAGAAATATGTTGGCCTTCTTTATAATTTTGGATTATATTTTGATTCTTTAGGTCTGCCTTTCCACAGAAAGTCAGGAAATAGAAATTCTGACTTTCTCAGCTGCATCCAATATTTTCTACAAAGAGTAAACATGAAGGTAAGGATTTTGTTAATTTAAAATGTTGCCTGTTATATAACATTTTGTGTCATGTAAGTTAAATTACGTTCTCTGGAAGAAAGAAATGTGTATGGTTATGGCTGCTTTCTCAGATTATCCAGGAGCATCTTTTCTACTCTCAGATGTCCTTGCTTATAAACTCAAATCTTTGTAGTTCTTTGTGAAGGATTTTTGTATCAGATCTTCCAAATAATAATATCTAACATTCATATATGTCAGGCATTCTTCTATGCACTCATTTAACTTGTACGACAACCATGTGAAGTTCATATCATTATTGTCTCTATTTTGGAGATGAACAAACTGAAGCACAGAATGTAATTTGTCCAGATTCGCACATCTAGCAAGTATCTCAAGAATCTTTGCTCTTAACCACTATGCTATGCTCTGTTGCAATATCTTTTTCTTCTTTTTGATGAAGTTTCAAAAGATTATACTAAAATACCTGGAGACAGTTTAAAACACCACACACACACCAATTAAAGGAAAAGCCAATTAAAACAAGCTGTGTAGATAAGAAGCCTGAGATGAACTGGTTTCTCCATTGGCATACTAAATTTGGCTCTGATTTCCTGTCAACTAATGGAAAAAAGTGAAATGTTAGATTATATGGTTCTCATTGTTTTGTAGAGCAAGCATGCAAATTATTTTCCAGAGTGAAGTTTTTGGCAACCAAATTCTAAAAGCAATTTGTAGAATTCTAATAAAAGAACTCTACACTAGGGTTTTTTAAAAAATCTTTTTTATTGGAAATGTAATACATAATCAGCAAAATACAAAACATAAATGCACAGCTTATTGAATTATTATAAAGCGAACCCCACCTCACCACTGCCCCAGTCAAAAATAAAAGCTTAGCCCCCCCAGAAGCTGTGTGCTCCTTTCTAGTCACAAAGCTCTCCTCTCCCCCAAATGCGTAACTATCTTGACTTTTGTGCCAATCGCCTTTGTTTTTTTGGTTATTGTTTTACCACCTAAATAATATCCTAGACACTATGTATGGTTTTGCTTACTTTTTAAAAAAACTTTTGATTGGAATCATATACTAGATAGTGTTGCTTTTTGCTCGACTTTTTGTCAGTGAGATTCGTCCAAACTGTTTTGTGAAGCTGTCTTCATTTTCACTCTGTAGTAGTCCATCATATGGTCATACTCCATGTTAGGGGTATATCAGAGTTTGCCCATTCTTCAGCTGATGAACATTTGGGTTATTGGGTTCTTGGCAATTAGGAAGAATGCATTCTATAAACATTCTTGCATGTGTCTCCTGATTCAAGGATACACACATTTCAACTGGGTCAAAGAGTGACCATCTTTTCCTTATGTCCCTTCACATCAAGTTCCCTCTATATGTGTCTATATCTAAAGTTCCCCACTTCATAAAGATACCTGTCACAGTGGAATAAGGCCCACCTTAAAGACCTTATTTTTAAGGTCTCCAAAAATGGACACATACTGTAAATCAGGACATATGACTTTTGAGGGACATAAAGAAGTTGGCGTTACTAAAACAAGGAACATTCTAGGAAGAGGACAGTTTGGGCATAGACCCCAAGGTAATAAACAGTTATACACAATGCTGGAGCTGAATAAGTCACGAGGCTGATAGGAAGGACCAAATCACATTCGGCCTTGTGTCCATAGGAAGGAGAGTTGAGGTTTTATTCTAAGTCCAATGGAAGGAACTGGAGGGTTTTATACAGTGGAGACACTTTTGGGTGGAGAACAAGTTGGAAGGAGACAGTGGCAGTGAAAGAGCAGATAAGAGACTAGTGAAGTAGCCTGGTTGACAGAGGGGTGTGGTCTGGACCAGGGGCTTAAGGGACAGAGAACGCAGTGGATGAATACCAGTCAGGGTGCCTGGGACTTGTTGGATAAGGAGGCTGAAGGTGAGGAAGGCAGTGAGAGTAACCTACAGGTTCTGGATTGCAGAACTGGATGAATTGTTAAGAAAAAAAAGATAAAACTGGAAGAGTTGTGTATGGCTGATCCTGTTCGTGACTCCAGTTGTCTTGCTGTTCTCTGAACCCGGGCAGGCAAGATGCGAGCTAAGAGGCTGCAGGAAAACTCAAGGAGCCGTAGGAACTGCAGAGGCATTTCTTCTCTCCTGGCTGGCACAGCAGCCACAGCAGCAGGCTCGCTCTCTCCTAACCTCCTGTGGCTGAGCCAGCGGACACAGCCATGAGGCAGCAGGAATGCCACTGCTTTTCAGGTGAGCTCGTACAGGCGTACTGCACAAAGCAGCCATCATCAAGTGAGCCCCTTGTGACACACATGCGCAGTGCTACGTGTGATCTCAGCTGTTACATAATCATTATTTACAAAATGTGTGGGGCAAGACCGAGAGGCCGTGGGGCAAGAAAGCCTGACCACGACATTCTTGGCTAATTTGCTCTTTCCCTACAAATTGGGTCCAGGATTTAACAGAGTAGGGGTCACAGGAACCATTTTGGACATGTCATATTTGAAATGTATGAAGCATCCAAATGAAAAGATCACTGGGCAGGTGAATACATACAGATCTAGTATTCTGAGAAGAGATGTGGTGGTCGTGGTTTAGTCACTGGTCATGTCTGACTCTTGCAACCCTCTGGACTGTAGCCCACCAGGCTCCTGTCCAGGGGATTTCCCAGGCAAGAATACTGGAGTGGGTTACCATTCCCTTCTACAGGCGTCTTCCCAACCCAAGGATCAAACCCGTATCTCCTGCATTGCAGGTGGATTCTTTACAGCTGAGCAGCCAGGGAAGCCCGAGAAGAGGTATACAGGACAGATAAAATTGGGAATCATTGACACAAATGTCATTTAGAACCATAAGGAAAGGTGAGAGGAAGAAGACAGAGAAAGTACTAAGACAATGAAGAAAGTCTAGCAATACTTACTTATTGCTTCACCTCAACCACCTGTGAAAACCAAAGCGTAAAATCATTCTGCTTATATATAGTGCAGTGAAAGCACTGCTGGAGTTGGGAAGATAATACTCTAGGTGTTACCTTCTGATGATTCACCTTAATGTAATACCGAAGCTTAGATAATATTTGAAATTCATAATTGAAGTGGAAAAACCTTTTATCAAGTGTGGGGTCACAGTGAAATTATTGTTGCATCTTCTTATGGCTATTGGAAGAGTTAATCTTCTGCTTCAAAAACTTGGCACTGACCCACACACTTGTAGGGACAGGCCATCCTATTTTTGAAAAGAAATGGGTTACCAAGTGGCCTATAGGTGAGACCAGAGAATTTTTAAATTGAGATTTGAGCCACTGGAACTCTTCAACATTCATTTAAAGAAGATTCCAGAGCTTTGGGTCTTTAGAGCATGAAAAAGATAATCTTGGCCTAAAACATTTATGGGCTATTGTTGCCAACTTGACTGCTTCCAGTAGAACCCTAGTGTGGTTTTTGCATAATGTAATTTTGAATATGATTGTATCGCTAAATGCCCATGTTGGCTACTTTCCCCCATCTTACTCCTCCCCCAAGTCAATAATGTTAATTTATTATTCTAGCTTAAAAATATACTTACACACTATAGAATATCTGCAAAAAAATTCAGAGTAGGGCTTCTTATTTTAAATCTTTCATAAGAAGTTTTAGAAATAACTGTATGATTGATTCCTGCTAGATTTCATTTTCTTTCCATTGGAAAATGGTTACAAACAATATAAGATTTCTTTGTAGTTTGCAAATTTATCATCTTCGATTACACAAAACATTTGTTGGTGGAGGAAGTTCAATGCCCTTGGGGATAAATAACTTTTTAATTGTTCTTGATAATAAACTATTCTGGCAGAAATTGGGCAGTAGGTTTAACTGCTTAAGGCTTTTCCTTAAAAACCAGTATTATAGACTTGCAATGACTTGATCAAAGAACTTTAAAATATATTTCAATATAAAAGGGCTCCAGATGACCATATAGATAACTAGACATTTACTCAGGATTGAAACAACTCAAACTGGCTGCAGTCACTGGGAATTTTCAAGCTGTAGCAGCACATGAAGAGGCTGAGTCAGCACCAAAGCATCTACAGCTTGGAGACCTCATGGGAAGTGAGACATAGTCTAGGAGTTTTAAATGTGACCATGTATGTGTCCCCAGGATACTCCTCGTGGGAACTACATTCTAGGTAACAAAGTTCCTAAATCCATACAGCATATTAGCCCTGTGTTGTACTCAAAGCACTTCAAAGGCATCTGGCCTATAACTCATTTATGTCTTAAGTTGCTTCTCGAGGTTTGAACTTAATGGTTTTTTTCTGGACTGACTTTATTTGAAGTCACATCTTGATGTCTTTGATACTGTTTTTATCCTTGAAAATTTTTAGTGATCGAGTTTCTCTAGCACATCTTGACACAGGGAGACTCAGACCTGGTTTTAGCCTAAAATGAACTACTCTTCTCAGTCTGAACTGAATCCTGAGCACACGTGCTCCTAATGGGGTTAGGGTGGAGAGGAAGTTGAAGATGCTGCAGGGAATAACTGAGGGGTGGGGTCAAAGGAAAGCTCCCTGACACTTCATAGTTGTCACCTCAGACAATACCTAAATCCCTTTGTCATGCCTCAAATGACTTGTGAAGATTAGATTCTGTAATTCTTCCTTTTGCATCTTTGCTTTCCAAAAGAACATTTTAGACATGTGTGCGGGTGGAAAGGCATGAGCTGAGCATAAAAATGTAGATACTAGGGGTAGGCTTAGGAGACCTACAGAAAACCTTGCAGCATTGGTACATGATTTCCTTAACCAGCATGGAGGCAGTAAGCAAGGCCTGGCCATTGGAATGACAGTGTGGAGGATGCTTAATGGCCTGAGTGCACATGATGATGATGTTCTCTACAGCAACAGGAAGAGCAGGAGGAAAAGGCAGGAATGAGGGAAGGGAGGAAGTGACCACGACTAGAGATGGACCTGTCTGAAATCTAGAAGAATGAGGAGGGTCAGCCATCTGTTAGAGGTTAAGAAGTTGACAAATAGCGGAGTTTGGAGACTGATGAGTGTGTAAAACTGGTGAGCTCTTGTGAAGCAACATTATTAGTTACGAGATCAGAAGATGTTAGCAGTGAGGAAGAACTAAGTTCCTGGTGAGCAGCCAAGCTGTGGGTGTCTGTGGAAAGAGTATCCACTTGGCAGAAGGACAGAGTGTTTGGGAAACATGATTAAACTTCAGTAACTGTCAGAATGTGATGGAATGTTGGTGATTTTGCATCAAAGAATTTTAAACCTCTTCCACACAGCTTCCTACAGCAAAGAATTACTGAAGTTTCAACCAGTTTATAGAACTCAGCAAGGTCAGGATGAACGACAGCATCATAAAGGACTAAGGAATTCTATAGGGCCTAGATTTCCAGGAGAGGTTTCCACCTGTCCGGGTAGGTCACCCAGTAAGCCCATTCCAAACCAGCCACAGCATGATTTTCACAAGGATGGACTGCCATATACTGTGTTGAGATCTGAATTAAAGTCCATTCATTTTGAGGCTGAACGTGATATTCTATCATTTTGGCTAAAGCATGTCTATTAAGTTCATTCTCTAAACTGTCGTAGAAAAACCATCTAGTAATCAAAGCCCTCTATTTCGTATACATTTGTGGAGGGAATACAAAGGAGTGAGGTTCTTCCTTGGGAGAAATGGCTCCCTTAACCCTGATGCTGCTGCTGCTGCTGCTAAGTCGCTTCAGTCGTGTCTGTGCGAACCCATAGACGGCAGCCCACCAGGCTCCCCTGTCCCTGGGATTCTCCAGGCAAGAACACTGGAGTGGGTTGCCATTTCCTTCTCCAATGCATAAAAGTGAAAGTGAAGTCACTTAGTCGTGTCCGACTCTTCACGACCCCATGGACTGCAGCCTACCAGGCTCCTCCGTCCATGGGATTTTCCAGGCAAGAGTACTAGAGTGGGCTGCCATTGCCTTCTCCCTAGAGATGGAAAAAGTGCCGTTTCCTACTTGGCTTATCATTTTATAAATGAGGGCTTGGGAAGGGAGAAGGGAAGGAAAAAAGGATGTAATACAAGAATGTGTATCTTCTCAAGCAGAGATGAGCCCTGGTTAAAAAAAAAAAAAAAAAAAGAAAACCGAAACAGCCACCTACAAAAATTCAAATTATCCAAGGAGATGAAACTGATTTGAGCTATGTGGGGTATGGAGAGGGACTGGAGCCCTTACTCAGGCCCCGGGTGGACTCTGAGACCTAAGTCCATTAATGATGGACCATTTAGACTCGTGCCTCTTTGTGTCAGGGCTGCAGCAAGGCAGCAGCAGCTCAGGGAACCTACTAGGCTCTAGTTAGAGAGTCCTGTTCCTAAATGTGAAACAACAACCTCCCCCAATTTAGATGATCACAAATTGACTGCTAAAAACATTTCTAAACTGTATTTTGTTACACATAGTGGTCAGGAAGAGGCAGAGGTACAGAGGTGGAGAGTTTGAACCCTGCTCATCATGTAAAAACAAATGTATAGCTTGCTCCTTCTTACTAGAAAGGAAGTGACATTATATACCACTGCTGTGATTTTAAACAAACAAAATGAGCTTAACTCAATAAATATCTTTTATTAAAGAAAAAAAGAATATTGTTAAGCACCAAAACTGTATGTTGTTACGTTGCATGTACAAGAAGAGAAAGGTGATTGCAATACTTGGTGTACAAGTATTTAACTCTGAAGTCATGAGTGTAAAAAACACGAAATACAAAGCGATAGTCATTACAATGCAGAAAGTTGCACTAAAGAGCAAAAGGCAACAGTCAGAACATTATCGGAGATCTCATAGTATTGCTCTAAATGCTTAGTTTTTTTTTCTCTGTACTTTTAATACTTTAGAATGTTAACTGAGCATATTTAAGTACTGTAAATCTGCAAGAGCTGCCGTTTACAATACATTTTGTACAGTGTCCATTTTAATGTAATGGTGTTAAAGCCATCCTGAAAAGCCAAGAGCACAACGTGCTAGTGTTTTGCCTCTACCATTATAATATTGCACAAAGCTAGTAAGTGGAGAACTGGTTTGCCATTAAAATTTTCATTTAACCGGAATGGCTAAAAGACATGTCAGTTTCATTAGCCCTAATGGGCTTTTATTCATGCAAAAGTATCGGTAGCCTTCAGTTTTTCATAAATTATATATTATGGTTTCACACTTGGCAAGACATACAGTACAATAAGAAATTCAATGGCGCAGTGGGGATCCTGTCCAAGCTGAGGAAGTCGGAAGTCACTTGCATGGGTTGTACTGTCTACCCTTCTTTGGTCACAAATGAAGGGAAAATGTCATCTTGTGATTATGGAGAATTCTTAAAACCAATATAATTAGTATTGGGAAAAGCTAGAATAACTTGTTGATAGTTAACCATAGAACATGCAAGTTTAAAAAACAAAACTTCCCTTCTTAAAATTGAACTCTTTAACCAACACCCATACCTTTTCTATACATCTCAGATCACTTTCCAGAGACTTTCCTGAACTCACCAATCGGAGCCTCTCTCAGTCACACCTGACCAGAAAACCCCAAACTTTCTCCTTCCCCTCAAAACAGGACTGCTTGACGACTCAGTGTAACACTGATAGTATGCTTAATGTATCAGCCTCAGAGGTATTTTATGTACATACACCTTACAGTGGTGTAATTCATGTGTTTGCAGAAGGAGAGAGACACTTATGAATTTGGAATTCAATCAATTAAATCCCTCCACTATCAAGCTGTACATTTACTGTGGGTAAAACAGAAAATTTTAGAATGAACATATCTCTGAAATAATTCAATAAGCAAACATTAAACACACACACACACTCTCACAATCCAGACTCCCTCTCTCGCCTTTTTAAAAATCCTTTGTTTACATAGATGATAGTTTAGGCAGCAATATAAACTCATTTTGTAGGAAAAACTTTTAAATTAGATTATATTTATAGGATAAAAAATGTCATCGCTTCATTTTACAAAGCAATTAAGCAGAGACTCTTTTTATGTGCTTTAAATAAAGAGCACTTTGCAGCAAAGTTCAGAAATAACTACTGAATTGTTCAGCAGCACTAAATGAATGCAACATGCTCCACAGTAAGGTGCTTCTGCTTTCTTACCATCTTCCATCTAAAACCAATCTTGTGATCAACTCTCTAAGTATTGTTCTATGCTAACCAATAAGTGGGAAATAAAATCTGTTTAAAATGCACATTTAACTTTATATTATTTAAATTCAGTGCAAGAATTAGGTAAAACTTGTTTGGGTTTCTGCTTTCACTATCAAATGCATGCGTGATAACTGTATCTGCCACAGTTTTTAAACGTTTTATAGCTGTTCAAAAAGACTTTTTACAAATAACTTGGTATTATGTATATAAATTTCAACTCCCTGATAAGGCCTGTAACCCATGAGCACTTTACAGGTTGGTGTCTGATGTCATAGAGGTTTAAAAATAATTATAAAGGTTTAAAAAGAAAACCTTGTATTTAGTGAAAGAAAAGGCTTTTCTTATATCACAATGAATGCAATTTAAAAACAGTCTTAGGGAATGTATAAATTTAAATGTATTAATTGTATACTGGTCCCATTTCAAACAGAGAAGGTGCTGCCCATTCATTTTTGTTCCACTGATACAAGAGTGTTAATTCTTAGTGTCTGCTATGGCTAAAGTATGCTTTTTCAATCTAACACATTTTATGACAGAGAGAGGTCATGCCTTAAGTTAACAAATACTGCTACATATTTCAGCTTTGTAGAAACAAGGCTTCTTTTCCCTCCCTCATTATACAGAGTAATAAATTTTCTGTGTGTCCATATAATAAGAAAAGCCCCCATATTTTTCACTGTGGAAATACTACTCCTGATCAACTGTTATAGCTGTACATTTTATAGAAATGTCTCAGTTCTACAATGAAGAACTAAAGAATGATTGTTTTTATGCTGCTCAGAGACTCAGTAAGCCTGTAAAATATACATTAAGTGAGCAATTCTCATCTTTTGAAATTCTTCTTTAGCCAGGTATTTCTTCCACATACTGCTGCTACACTACAGTACCATTAGGATTTTAAATCATTAGGAATACTTTTTCTATACAGGCCTTGTTGATTATATGTACATAATTTTAGTTGTATTAGTAAAAGAAATATTTAAAATTGACATTCAAGTGAGCAGGAACATTAACCTCCAAACAACTAAGTCACCACCTACTTGTTTCCCTATTTTAAGTATAATCAGTTGAGACTCGATTGGTAAGTTAACTTATAAATTGATTCAGTATAAGCAAGCAGCTGTCTGGGGATTTTTGATATGGAAATGATATATCAACAGCAATATAACTGTCAAATAAACCACATTAGTAGTACAGGCAAATTTGGAACTGGAAACATGATCATATATAAGCACCGTCCTACCTAAATATACACAAATTTAATACTAAGGGCAGAGATGCTCATTTTTTTAGGGGCAAAGATAAAAAGGAAACCATACTTGATATAAATTTTGGGGGGCTCTGAAACTGATTTTTAATTAACATGAGGATTCAACTAGACAAACGGACTGCAGTTATCTGAAACTCAATTTATTATTTGTGAGAACTCTAAAGGTTGATGACCTACAGTAACATGTAATTTTGTGGAAGGAGGAAGCTGAATCTGGAGGAGGGGAAGTAGATGTGTTGGAGAAAGTTGTTACCACAGAATGGCCATTGGGGGCTGCTAGTGAGATTCTGCTTTAACCTACTATCTTCAGGTGTGAGGACAATCTTCAGAGTGCTGGGGTGGCCTGAGCTTATAGCCATGGATTCACTCCTAAAGGATTCATATGGGTCTGAACACCCTGCATCATTTGGTAGAGATTTATTACAACATGGCTCAGGAAAACAGGTTACAGGACCCTTTTAAAAGGGAGCACTGCCTCTTGATGGAACCCCAGCTGTAACACTAAGTGGGTAGCAATTCCCTCTAGACATATTAAAGTTCCAGTGCTTCTGCGGTTACTATGACACCAGATCCTTCTGTATTTTTCTAAATGTCAATAAATGAAACAAATCCCCCCAAAAAACATGATATGAACAAGCATTCAAAGGCATTAAAATTGATACATGATTTAAGATTTGCAAATGTGCTAAAAAAATTTTTTTCAAATATATCAATCAAGTCAATCATTAGGTTAAAAGGCATGTTTCAATGCATTGCTGAAGGTGTGTTACAAAAATCTATAACCCACCTCCACTGTAATCAAGAGACTGAGTTAACTATATTAAATCTGTATTTCTAATATTCTCAGACAAGGTGTGAGAATGATGCTAGAATAAAGCCAATATATTGTGAAAATGCTCATAGTCTCATCAATAAATATATTACCAACATTTAAACAGATTTTTTTAAAAATATAACCTGTTGACAGAAAATTATCTCCATAATTATTTTAAGAGAAATAACATTTTCAAGTGACAAAGGTGTGAGCCTAATTTTTCTTTAGGATCACCAACGCAGATACATTGGAGGACTTTTACTCCAGGACGGCTTTCTGGGTCTAGGCCAGAGAATTGCCTCAAAGTTCATTTTGGTACATCAGCCATTCATGTACAGGTCAAGACCTGTCTTATACAGAATCACACTTACAGAGTACTGTAAACTGGCTCCAACATATCTACCTTCATTCAAGCCCACAGCAGTCCTGCTGAGAATTCATGCATTCTTCAGGACTCCATTACAGCAAAATCGGCACCTAGAGCTACATACACATGTTTAAAAATTTATTGACAATAACAAAGGCTGTCTCCCAAAATTCAGCTCAAAGCATGTGAAGAGTGAAATGCCAGTCAAAGAGGCTTTTCTACCTGTCTACTTTCTGCACATTTGTAGAGCATGTTTTTCTCCCACTGTGGAACATAAAAATAAAAACTTAAATGGTCTGTGTTAAAAGGACTTAAGATCTGCATCCCTACTATTGAACCCTGATTTGTGATTCTCAATAGGAAAGTCATGTTGAGTTACAGTAATCAAGCAATAGTTCAAACAAAAAGGCTAAAAATAATTTGAAATATTATCAAATTACAAAGTATTGCTTCTCATAAACAAAGCTGCACATAAAATTCAAACTATTATAAATTCACAATTATGAAGAGCTATTTTTAAAAGCATGGAAATTTTTACTTTGAAACTTTACAAACTGTTACGTGTGTGGGCTTCTAAAAATATGCCATGTTAAATGTATCAAGTCGTGGTAAACACATTTATAGGTGTATCTCCATGGTTATGTATCTTTTCAGATGTTGTTGAACATCTTTATGAAAATCCCTTGGAGACGAATAATGTGCGAATTGTCAGTGCATTTCCATCTGATTCTTCCAATTTCTATCCTATAGCTATCACGATTAACTTCTTTTTTCAGAGGGTCACACTATTTAAGCTGATACAGAACAAACTCATATCTTGGGCAGGTGACTATGCAGTGCACTGAACGATGGATTTTAAAGCAGTCTCAACACAGCTCACAGTAGATCTGTCAACCCAGTGTTTCTTCCAACTCATAGCGACCCCGAGCTTTACTGGCCACTACAAGGATGTAAACGGGTGGACAGGGGGGAAGGTGCTTAAAAACAGGAATCTTCAGAAGGCCGTTTCTTCGTTGCAGTCAGGAACATTGCACATCTAAAACTCACGTTAACCACCATCTACTGGAATGACTGGGAAAGTGGTAACTTGCCCGTTGTGCTTCCTTTTTCACACCACTGAGCCAATACATTTTGGATCTAATAGAATCCAATCGTGGAACCAAATGTTTACAATTTTTCAAGAGCCAATGTTCAACTGTAGGTGTTTTTTCGTTCTGCTGAGTTACCTGTGTAGAGTAATACAGTATATTAAAAAGAACGGCGTACAAAAGACATTGTGTATATATGTTCCCCCATATCTTTGAAAAATCCAGCATGAACAATGATGGTTTTTTTCTTTTAAATGGCCTGTTTATACCATTTGGCCATTATAAATGACCATTTATACCAGATGATGTATAGAAAACATCAAATAAAAGTGAGAAACAAAATAATAGATCTTAATCACTGTTAAAAAGTTGCATATCAAGATTACTATAGTCAACACTGCTATAATATATAGGCAAGTTGTTAAAAGGGTTCTAATCACAAGGAGAATATTTTTAAGATGGAGGTTAGCTGAACTTGCTGTGGTAATCATCTCACAATATATGTAAATCAAACCATTATGCTGTGTACCTTTAACTTATGCAGCGATATATGCCAGTTACTCTCAATAAAGTTGGGGAAAAGAGTTTTTTTTAAAGATTGTATGTTAGGTTCACTTTCACTTTTCTTCCTTTTACTCTTAACATTTTATGTCAAAACTTATACACAAAAAAGAAAAATAAAATCTTTGCATCATAAACTGACAGTATTATAAGAACTGTCAAATGGCATCTTAAAGTACACCAGTGAGAGTTTTCATAATGAGATTTGGAAGACAGTGTTAGTATTGGTCTTTAAATGGATGCTTTTAGCAGGACTTTTTAAAATTCAAAATAGCTGTGTTTGAGACTCATGCACTGATCCATGACACATGAGAAATATATATATGACCTATTTGTCAGATAAAAGCTGACACATTGCTTTTGAGCACTTGAAATATGTCTAGTATGACTGAAACTGATTTTAATTTGGTTTAAATGAAAATCTTGTATAAAATATTTTTCCATTAAGCAAAATTTGGTTGTTTTGGTATAGCAATTTAACCAATGAACACTTGGCAACCAAACTGAGATGGTGCTATTATTAAAGATGCCATACCAAAAAAAAAAAATCTAAACTACACTGTGGAATTTTATACTGAATATATCATGTAAAATATTACTAAAATCAATTTCCCCCATCATCTTTAACTTTTCCAATCTGACTCGCATATTTCTATTGGACAACATTGCTATAGTTACTTCGTAAGTTTAAGAAGCGCCCAACAGGAAACAAAACAAATAATAAAAAATCTACTCAAATACATATATTTCCTTATGTTTAGAAATTCCTTTCAAGGACACTATTACCTATGGCTAGATAGATCTAAGATGAGCTTTTAGAGGAGAGTGAAGCTAAGCACGTCCAGGACCTTAAGTTTTTACTTAATGAAGTTTTAAGAAATTAGTTCTTCAAAAACAAGTACATAATTATGTTATTTTAAATCTACAGGAAAGAAACCGATTAATAGGAAATACAAATTATAGCCTTTTAGCCACCTGTAGAAAAGTACCTAAAAATTCAGAGCCTTTAAAATGACTAAGACCACCCACAGGCAGTAATACATAGCCCTTTATCAATAGCTGCTCAACTGGGAGGGATTACAACTAGTCTATAGTTTGCTTCACACGCTAGTAAAGTAATGCATAAAATTCTCCAAGCCAGGCTTCAGCAATACATGAACTGTGAAATTCCAGATGTTCAAGCTGGTTTTAGAAAAGGCAGAGGAACCAGAGATCAAATTGCTAACATCTGCTGGATCATCAAAAAAGCAAGAGAGTTCCAGAAAAACATCTATTTCTGCTTTATTGACTATGCCAAAGCCTTTGACTGTGTGGGTCACAATCAACCACGGAAAATTCTGAAAGAGACAGGACTACCAGACCACCTGACCTGCCTCTTGAGAAACCTGTATGCAGGTCAGGAAGCAACAGTTAGAACTGGACATGGAACAACAGACTGGTTCCAAATAGGAAAAGGAGTACGTCAAGGCTGTATATTGTCACCCTGCTTATTTAACTTATATGCAGAGTACATCATGAGAAACGCTGGGCTGGATGAAGCACAAGCTGGAATCGAGATTGCCGGAAGAAATATCAATAACCTCAGATATGCAGATGACACCACCCTTATGGCAGAAAGTGAAGAAGAACTAAAGAGCCTCTTGATGAAAGTGAAAGAGGAGAGTGAAAAAGTTGGCTTAAAGCTCAACATTCAGAAAACTAAGATCATGGCATCTGGTCCCATCACTTCATGGGAAATAGATGGGGAAACAGTGGCTGACTTTATTTTTCTGGGCTCCAAAATCATTGCTGATGGTGATTGCAGCCATGAAATTAAAAGACACTTGCTCCTTGCAAGGAAAGTTATGACCAACCTAGATAGCATACTGAAAAGCAGAGACATTACTTTGTCAACAAAGGTCCACTTAGTCAAGGCTATGGTTTTTCCAGTGGTCGTGTATGGATGTGAGAGTTGGACTATAAAGAAAGCTGAGTGCCGAAGAATCGATGCTTTTGAATTGTGGTGTTGGAGAAGACTCTTGAGAGTCCTTCGGACTGCAAGGACCGATGCTGAAGCTGAAACTCCAATACTTTGGCCACCTGATGTGAAGAGCTGACTCACTGGAAAAGACCCTGATGCTGGGAAAGACTTAGGGCAGGAGGAGAAGGGGACGGCAGAGGATGAGATGGTTCAATGGCATCACCGACTCAATGGACATGGGTTTTGGTGGACTTTAGGAGCTGGTGATGGACATGGAGGTCTGACATGCTGCGGTTCATGGGGTCGCAAAGAGTCAGACATGACTGAGCGACTGAACTGATAGTTTGCTTCTGGTGTAGGATACATTTAGTCTTTAGTTACTTTGCCACTGTTCCAGCTCATGCATTTTCTGGCAGTATTTCACTGTTCCTCTTAACATTATACTATATATGTATCAGTCATGAACAATCAGCCAAATCAGGAAGATCCTAGGCAATTTTCAAAGGATTATTCACTATTGACAGAAACATAAGGTAAGGACCTAGCAGAAGCAGAAGAGATTAAGAAGTGGCAAGAATACACAGGAGAACTGTACAAACAAACGGCTAATGACCCGGATAATCTCAATGGCGTGGTCACTCACCGAGAGCCAGACATCTTGGAGATGAAGTCAACTGGGCCTTAGGAAGCATCACTGTTCACAAAGCTAGGTGAGGTTATGGATTCCAGCTGAGCTATTTAAAATCCTAAAAGATGAAGTGCTGCATTCTCAATATCAGCAAATTTAGAAAGCTCAGCAGTGGCCACAGGACTGGAAAAAGTCAGTTTTCATTCCAATCCCAAAAGAAGAGCAGTGCCAAAGAATGTTCAAACTATTGTACAACTGTGCTCATTTCACATGCTAGCAAGGTAGTGCTCAAAATCCTTCGAGCGAGGCTTCAACAGCACAGGAACCAAGAACTTTCAGATGTACTAGTTGGATTTACAAAGGCAGAAAAACCAGAGATCAAATTGCCAACAAGCTAGACAGCCTATTAAAAAGTAGAGACATCACTTTGACAACAAAAGGTCTGTATAGCCAAAGCTATGGTTTTTCCAGTAGTCATACAGATGTGCGAGTTGGCCCATAAAGAAGCCTGAGTGCTGTAGAACTGATGCTTTCGAAATGTGGTGTTGGAGAACTCTTCAGAGTCCCTTGGATTGCAAGATCAAACCAGTCAATCCTAAAGGAAATCAGTCCTGAATATTCATTAGAAGGACTGATGCTGAAGCTCCAATACTTTGGCCACCTGATGCAAAGAGCCGACTCACTGGGAAAGACCCCAATGTTGGGAAAGGACTGAAGGCAGGAGAAGGGGACGACAAGGATGAGAATGGTTTTGTTAGGTTGGTGCAAAAGTAATTGCAATTTTGCACTGCTGAACTTTACCATTTGGTATTGGAATACATTCTTAAATGTAGTTATGTTATATATCATTTTAATGCACATCTCTCACTTTATGTTTTTTGCTAATGACTTATTACCTGTTGTTTTAAACTAGGGAAATGATGTTAGATTTTCTTATTCAAGTTCAAAATGGATCATAAAGAAGTGGAGACAACTTGCAACATCAACACCTTTGGCCCAGGAACTGCTAATGAACGTACAGTGCAGTGGTAGTTCAAGAAGTTTTACAGAGAGGATCGAAGCTGATCCTCTTACAACTGCATGAGAAGTTGCCGAAGAACTCAGCATTAACCATTTTATAGTCATTTGGCATTTGAAGCAAACTGAAAAGGTGAAATAGCTCAATAAGTGGGTATCTCGAGAGCTGAACAAAAATCAAAAAAGAAAAAAATTATTTTGAAGTATTACCTTCTCTTATTCTACACAATAACAACAAACTACTTCTCAATTGGATTGAGAGTGTAAAGAAAAGTGGATTTTATATGACAACTGGTGACAACCAGCTCAGTGGTTAGACTGACAGGAAGCTCCAAAGCACTCTGCCAAGTCAAACTTGCACCAAAAAATGTATTTGGTAGTCTGCTGTCCATCTGATCCAATACAGCTTTATGAATCCCACTGAAACTATTACATCTGAGAAGTATGCTCAGCAAATTGATGAGGTACACCAAAAACTGCAATACCTGCAGCCAGCAACGGTCAACAGAAAGGGTCCAATTCTTCTGCACGACACCTGACTGCACATCGCACAACAAACACTTCAGAAGTTAAATGGATTTGGGCTACGAAGCTTTGCCTCATCTGCCATATTCACCTGACCTCTCGCAGACCTATGACCACTTCTTCAAGCATCTCAACAACTTTTTGCAGGGAAAAGGCTTCCATAACCAGCAGGAGGCAGAAAATGCTTTCCAAGAGTTCATCGAATCCCAAAGCAAGGATTTTTACACTTTAGGAATAAACAAACTTATTTCTTGTTGCCAAAAATGTATTGATTGTAATGGTTCCTATTTTGATAAATAATGTGTCTAAGCCTAGTTATGATTTAAAATTTACAGTCCGAAACCACAGTCATGTTTGCACCAACCTAATAGATAGCATCACTGACTCAATGGACATGAGTCTGAGCAAACTCTGGGAGATAGTGGAGGATAGAGGAGCCTGGTGTGCTGCAGTCTATGGAGTCCTAGAGTTGGACATGACTCAGCAGCTGAACAACAAATTCATTATGGACATATTCTTAACACCTAATATAAGGTAATCAGCAGCCCAAAACTGTAAATATCATCCAAGCCACTTGAATATGTGAAATGTGTGCTTATGTGAAGTTCTAGCTGTGGGATTATGTAATCAGTGTGCCAACACGGTAGTTTCTGGATAGGTTTAGCAGGTTACTGAGAGGCTACATGCAAAAGGGGACAAGGGGATAGGTAGCAAGCATTGTGAAGTGGGACACAATTTGTAATCACCCAGTGTGGGGATGGTTCCCAATCAGGCACACCTGAGTCTCTAGACACACTCACACAATGAATGGACATGTTCACATTCCTTTACAAAGCACAGTGTACATATGTACAAGCACAAAGAGCTTGAAATTATTTTGGGATCCAAAAACAGTACGTGACTAATAATTAAGGCCTCCACACCTAACAGGGAAAAAGGATGCCACCAGTCCCAAGACTCATGGCCATAGCAGGACAGTGTTACTGTCAAATGCTGGTTGGAACACACTCAGATTACACACGGCTGCCTGTCAGTCTTCATGCTTTCGTCAAGCTGCTGATCGCGCAGGTGCTGGTGGGGAGGGCCAGGGTTGGAAGTGCAGAAGCAGAACATTTTTTCTGACAGCGCAAAAGGATAAAACTGCTTTTAGTAATATTCTGACATATCCAAAATAGTATCTTCCAACATCTAATCAATATTTTTTTAAAGAACTAATGACAGTTTCTGTTTTGTTTTGTTTTTTTGTAGTTAAGTCTTTAAAATCCCGATGTATGACTCTGTATGTATCAGTTCTACTCTGACAGGATCTTTGGGAGTGAAGGCCATGAATCTGCATTTTTAATAAGCTCTCTTGGTAATTCTTAGGATTTGGCACCGGGATTCTTAAAATAACTGTGCTAAGGATTTTAAGTTTCTCATTCCTCTACCTCACCTACTTCCCCCTTTTTAGTGAAGACCATAGAAACATTCCATCAAGAGAACATAATGATTAATAGAATATACGTGCATATTTCATATCTGTACAAGCATTTCAGCTATGGTCATACCAATTCAATATACTATTTGATTTATAGCACGTGTTATCTTTGCATGTGTGTGCTCAGTCACTCAGTCGTGTCCAACTCTGCGATCCTCTGTCCATGGATTTTTCCAGTCAAGAAATACTGAAGCAGGTTGCCATTTCCTACTCCAGGGGATCTTTCCAACCCAGGGATTGAACCCGTGTCTCTTGCATTTCCTGCATGGCAGGTGGATTCTTTGCCACTGTGCCACCTGGGAAACCTCTGTGTTATCTTTACCAATTCTATATATTTAGCATAATTTGTGCCAAATAACTATACAAACTAGCTTATTAAAATGTACTGGGGAAAACTCTATTACCTTGGAAGAATACCAACACCCACAGGGGTAACTCAGTAAGATATTCATACAGTTTTATATAGATAATGCAGTAATTATGATAAGTCGTAAATGATAAACTTTAAAGGCTTAGAAAGCTAAATTAGACAATGCAATTAGATTCCTTTGTGGGAAACCAACAAAATATCAAGATTCAATATGCGTAACAGTTTGCAACTGAAACATCTAAGTCAGAAAAAGCTTTTCCTTTTTTTTTGGAAGTTAGAGTAAGACTACCACTTTACTAGAGTAAGACTATCCTTTTTACTTGCATTATAGCTTATACTGAAGAAACGTTTAATGTGCAGGACATAAAAAAAAACACAGCATTTACAAAGCAACATCTTTGTAAAGCATTTTTTCTTGTTATATTTCTGGAAACTACAGAAGTAAAGCCTATAGTTTACAAATTTATGATCCAGGCTCTAAATGACCTATATAATAAACAATGACCCTCAGATGCAATGAAATATGACAGACCTCATCATCCAATATAAAAGCTCTATACTGAATGCTACTGAAGAAAAGTAAGGCCATTTACTTGTTAGTTTTCCCAGTCTGTGCAAGGCAAAGCCTCCTCTTCGTCCTCTGATTCAGGGGATGCTTCTTTGATTCTTCTAAGAGCTTCATGGATGCTCCGTGTTAGAGGGTCTGTGTCAGGCAGAAGCGTGAAGGATTCTCTCAAGACTTCCTTCTGTACCTTCTTCAATTTTACCCCCTTTCTTATTTGTGCCAAGATGTTATTACTATCATCTTCATCAGGAAAAGGAGGCAGAGTTCGCTGTTCAACCTTTTTCAGATGGAAACTACCACGCTTCAAGGAAGCGAGCACCTCATCCATGGGTGAGCTCACTTTAGAAAATGGAAGAGAACAAACAGCTAGTTAGGACTGCGCCTAAGAGTAGGGAACTGTATAACTTTTAAGACTTTAGGACTGTAACAGCCCAGAAGGCTGAAAGCACATCGATAGAAGGGACCATTAAGCATGGACAGAACTTTGTCAGAACACAGAGAATACTAATTATGTTTGTTTAAAAAAAAAAAGTTCCAAGACTCAAACTCCATGTCAAGCATTACTACTATTTCTATTGTTTCCTGTGTAAGAGAAGAGAGCAGACTGGGAGCTGCGAGTGGGGATGATCTTTAGTAATATTATAGTTGAGACTCCTAAAGGGTTTCCATAATACAAAAGTCCAATCTAAATTCAGACAGTGACTGGATTACACATTTAATTAAAGAAACTTAAATTCTGGCTCATTATGGTGATTATTTTCTTTTTTTAAAAAACTTTCACATATGATATTCTACTTGGGTTATGGTAAGAAATATCCTACAGGATGGTCTCTTAGATTAAAATTTAATACACAGATAAAATAGTCTCTCCATGAAAGTTAAAGCTCCTTAAGAGCCAAAATTATTCACTATTTCAAAAACAGCTTTATGAAGGCATATCTGAAATGCGCTTTTCTTCTTTGCTTCTTTATACAACAACATGTCAGGGTCCTCAATAAATATGTAGCCAAATGTTACATGGATCTGCCAATGTTATTCTGACCAGACAGCTTCCCTTTTCGTATATTTCTGAGATATAAATCAGATTCTAACATAAAAGGAGCCACCTAAAATATGTTACCAAAGTGATCAAGTCAAAAGATAAAATTTTAAAAACATGCCTAAGAACTCAAGCAGGCCCACATTTATTTGTGTCTGCACCCATCTGCAAACATGGGTTGGTAAGAATTCTGCCAAGGTGAAACCTTGAGAACCTGTCTGCTATCAAATAATGTTAAAAAATACAACGTTAAAGCTTTGTAATGTCTGAGGAAAAAAAGGTCTTTAACTGTATGCCTCAGTCAACACATGGACTCAGTGTCTTTAACTCACCTCTCCTCCTCTGCAAGCCTTCAGCTGTCTTTCTGAGCTTCTTCCTGGCACTGACGAGCTGGCTGCTGTCAAAGAGGTGTGCTGAGGGGGCACTGGCTGACTTTGGGATCCTCTTCTCACTCCCCTCTATCTGGGGCAGGCCTTTCTCCAGGGTCTCTGGGGCACCGTCCTGGCCAACGGGCAAAGGCGGCGGTGGGGGGGGCGGTGGGGGTGGGGGGGGTGGGGGGAGGCGTGGGAGGCAGAGGAGGTGGGAGCGGACCCACTGGGATGGAGCCTGCTTTGCAGTCAACAGTATTTAACAGTGGACGAGACACAGGGGGAGGCAGCTCAGAGGTAACGCCGCTGGGAAGTGATGAGGTGGTTTCAAGTTGTGCTGATGAATGACCTTCAAGTGGGGTGAGGCTCTGGGCGTCTGCTGTCTGTGATGACCGGAGCTTGGCCCTTCCTTCGTCCACTCCCTCCCTTTTCTCTTCGACCTGTAGCACTCCTGGCAGGCTGTCACACTGGTCTTCACAGGACACAGGACTGGCTGCACTTCTTCTTCTTGCATGAGCCAGTCGCAATCGGGTTGATTTAAGTATGACCTGGCCTGGGTATCTCTAAGAAATTAGAAGTTATTATAACTCATTAGATTAGAATTTATGAACAAATGGCTGTTTATTTTCTCCGTCTAATGCAAGGTGTTATTTTAGAGCTTTTGTGATTTTTCAGGGAAAAAAATACAGAAAAACAAACATCAAAATGTAATACCTTACAAAAAATTATCACCAAACTCTTTTATTTGCTTATCAAATCCCTATAAAAAGACCCTTAGTAATGAAAGTACTACCTTAAATGGAAAAATATTAGCAGTGTTTAAATTCAAAACAAATGATGTCAAACATATATATGCTATTTTATTGCTAAAAAGCTATTCTTAGTTTCTTACATGTATTTTCCAAATACTCAGACAAAAATTAAAACATTAATGTTCTTAAATGGTTAAGTGGTAGTTTTTTTAAGGCTCTGAAAACAACATATGCATTTTATGAAAAAATTCTGTAAAGCAATTATCCTTCAATAAAAAAATGAATTTAAAAAAATGACGAGAATCAACCTACTAAAAAAAAAAAAAAAAGAAAATGCTAAAATTTGTTGGGAGTACTGATACACAGAGCTCCAATCTTTTTACTATGGTAAAACATAGCCATAATGCATTTGGTAAACAACATTTTCTTAATACAAGGCTTATCCCTTTGTTAAGGACCCCATTCCCACCTCACTCTTTGACTTGATCAAAAGCCTCCTTCTCCTGCAAGGAGATCCTTCAGAATAAAGAGGAGAAATAAGGCTCTTGAGTAGCTGCTAAGAACTAAAACTACCGAGTTTAAGCACATGCCTAGAAAATGCTTAGCTGCTGTAGTATCACTATCGGGAGTCATGGATTAGCTTGGCAAGAAACCCGCTAAAGCATTTCTCATGTATGCTGATCCATCTTCTAATTCTCCCACTGGTCAGATTATTACCACAGGCTGATGTGCACAGAATTAATAACAAGTTGATTCTTAAAATGGATGGTTAGTTACTAGCTAACTTTTATTAAACTCAAGAGGAATCCAGATTTCCCAAAGGCCCTGACTATTCCTCTTACACCACTGAAACGGTAAGCCAAGACTACCATGACCTGTAATTGTTTTCTAAATAACAAAAGGAAAATCAAGTTTTTCTCATAAAACAGATGTTACAATAGGAGTATGTATGTAGCTTGGTTTAAAAAGCAATGAACAATAATAAATTGACCACACTTTTACTACCTGTTTAAAATTTCGAAGTCTATCCAGTGTTTTCTGTCTTTCTTGGCTAACCCAGGCACTTTTTCTTTCTTCTTCATCATGTAATTTATCTCTTTTCTGGTTAAAAAAAAATTAATAGTAATTCCATTATGATGTGTCCCACTGTATTTTATCATTAATAGAAAAAAAGGAGAGTTCTCTCAATATATATGCTGTATTACTCCAAAGAATGATATATTAAGCAATGTTTTGTGGCATGAAACACTGTTAGCTTTAATAGAAATGAAATTGTTTCACTTTCTGCATGTAATACCAATTAAAAGATGTTTACTCTGCAAAGTAAAATAATATTTTCTCTAAACTGAAAAATATTTCATATTTGTGGTTCTAGCTTTAGCTGCTATACTCTGCTAACTCAAATACTAATAGTTGACCTTAAAAAATAACCACTAAGTAATTTAGATATTATATATAGGTTAAGCCTGGTGTTCTGCAGATAATGTCTACTATTACTGAACCTGTTCCTCTTGCTACAAATCTGTGTCTTAATATCTCATTCATTTTTTTTTCTTCTGATTCCCTAATCCCAAACTGGGAGTACACTATCATCCACCCAATGTTGGTCAAGTTAAACATGAATTCCTCTTCTAGAGGAAAGAAAGTGGAATTCTTGGCAGGAGGTTAAAGACTAGAAGTAGTATTTTTGATAGCCTCACTACTGAAGGTCAGGTGACAGATATGTGGTTCTCATTGATGGAATGCACTGAAGAGTGCTACTATGGCCAACCACTTCCCCAGAGGGATGTACTATCACATACAACAGAGACTGGTTTTATCTCTTGGTTAGGTGGCTTAGATCCTTTGTATAGAAATCAGCCTCTGGATTCATGATCAGGGTGGGGCAAGGGTGAGTAAAGATGAACATCCTTCCATCTCTTCTTGTGGCAGGTCAAGAAGACCTTTTCCCTTTAGAGGGCTTTCACTGGGAGAGTTCGCAAAAGCCATTTATTGGTAGGTTAAGTCAGGCAGTCCAGATTGCCATATACAATGCTTAAGGTTTCCAGATGGGAAAATTTGAAAAGATATGACTTGAGTTCATTTAAAGAAATAAAGATCCCATGCAGATTCTCGCCTTTAGAGAGGAAAGCCCGGAATGGCTCAAGGACACAGTGAGGCAAGAACTTATTCCAACTCCTCACCCCTACTCTGTATTCAGTTCCATTTACACAGCTGAGCCAGCAGAAGGAAGGAATGAAAAACTCTCATATGCACATGTGGTAACCACCTGGAATGGGAGTGGGCATGTGCCTTCCCACACTGGGATACAGACCACAGAACGCTTGGGGACAAAGGATCTTCTAAGGCCTTGTCTCAGAGATGAACAGAGTTTTCTGCACTTAGAGGGTACAATCTAATGCATTACAGGGCTTAGTACTTGAGAAGAAAATTAAGTTATCTAAAAGATACTCAGTGTTTCAAACTGTGAATCTGCATCTCTAAACATAATAAACAAATAGTTGGATTTTCAGAAATAGTTGAAATTCAGAAATAAAACTGGTCAATCATATTGCTGGTCTGTTAGCAGATATATCCAGAGTCAGATCTTTACTATTATCTAAAAGACCCCAAATGGAAAGTTTCAGACATGTTCAGGTATGAACTAATGGGTTTATATGGATTTTTCATAGAGCATAGTATTACTGCAACTGAAACCAACAGGCCTGGGTTGAATATCACCCCCTATTTCCACCCCTTGCTAGCTACTGGAAAGTCATTTAATGAAGATAATCTACCCTTTGGGCAGAGAGTGGTGTGTATTAATCACTCAGTCGACCCTTTTGGGGGTAGGTAGAGGATACTTACTAGATGGTGACACAAGGAGCCTTGAGTTTCTGTTAACACTGTTTGTCAACCTGGGTGCTGGTTACACGCATATGTTCATCTCATGAAAGTTAAAACTTATGAGCTATGCACTTGTGTGTGTGTGTGTGTGTGTGTGTGTGTATGCATCTGTGGATTGATAAAGGTGGTTTAAAATTGGATTTGATCTAAGCCAACTTTCATTTTCCTCTAGCTTTGCATGTTAAAGAAAGGTGGCTTCGTTCTCCTACAATGAGGTATTCCACCCAAAGTCAGTAGTAGGCAAAATTACTAACATGAGGCAGATGACATATATCTTTGAGCTTTCCCCTAATATCAATTTCCTCGTTTTTACTCATCTTTTCCACATAAAATTCTTTGAGAAAGGATTTGACACTCATTCAGTCTAAGAAGCTAATTAGCTACTCCAGTCACAAAAGTATTGGCATTTTATCAGAATCCACAATCTTCATGTAATAAGAAACGCATTCTAAGTGTGGAATCTAATAACAAGCAGACAGTGTAGGTGCTGACAGTGATAACAGGAGGCATTCTTATTCTTCGAATTCTTAAGCTGGTCCATAGTCTGACTTTCCTTACAAAGCAGCTCTTGACCCATGAAAACAGTAATGAAAAATAAAAATACAATAAATTTTCTGTTAATTTAAGATTATTTTATAGCTTACGGGTAGTTTGGTTACTTTTTATGTGTTTAAATTAAAGAGTTTTAGCTGTGTGCCATAATGAGCTTGAGGGATAACATCAAAACCCCTACAGCAGCAGCTAACATCACTCAATCACAACAAATTAGAAGCTTTCTTGTTAACACATTAGGAAAAGACAAATCTCTCACCACTCCTTTCAACACCACACTGGAAATCCTAGTGAATGCAATAAGAAAAATAAATAAAAGGTACATGGATTGCATTCAAGAAAACTAAATTGCCTTTATTTGCATATGACATGACTGTATATATAGAAAATCTGAAGAAGAACCAAAAAAATATGACTAGAACTAATAATAGGAAAATTGCAGGATATAGGGTTGACATATTGGGTTGACCACAAATTAGGCTAACCTAGTATAAAAGCCAATTAGCCAACTGCTTTCTAATAAAACAGTAATGAAATGCTGGAATAAACCCTTTATATTATACCTACAGCACTATTTACATTCAGTTCAGTTCAGTCGCTCAGTCGTGTCCAACTCTTTGTGACCCCATGGACTGCAGCACACCAGGCTTCTCTGTCCATCACCAGCTCCCGGAGCCTACTCAAACTCATGTCCATCGCGTCGGTAATGCCATCCAACCATCTCATCCTCTGTTGTCTCTCTCTCCTCCCCCCCCTTCAATCTTTCGCAGCATCAGGGTCTTTTCCAATGAGTCAGTTCTTCGAATCAGGTGGCCAAAGTATTGGAGTCTCAGCTTCAGCATCAGTCCTTCCAATGAATATTCAGGACTGATTTTCTTTAGGATGGACTGGTTGGATCTCGTTGCAGTCTAAGAGACTCTAAAGAGTCTTCTCCAACACCACAGTTCAAAAGCATCAATTCTTGGCACACCCCAAAAAAGAAGACAAATTTAGGTATATATCTAATAAAATGTGCACAAGATCTATATGGAAAGAAAACTTTCAGACATGTTTAGGTATGAACTGATGGATATTTACATATAACTATCAGTTCAGTTCAGTTCAGTCACTCAGTCGTGTCCAACTCCTTGTAACCCCATGGACTGCAACACGCCAGGCTTCCCTGTCCGTCACCAACTCCTGGAGCTTGCTAAAACTCATGTACATCAATCGGTGATGCCAACCAACCATCTTATCCTCTGTCGTCCCCTTCTCCTGCCTTCAATCTTTCCCAGCATCAGGGTCTTTTCCAATGAGTCAGTTCTTTGCATCAGGTGGCCAAAGGATTGGAGCTTCAGCATGAATCCTTCGAATGAATGTTCAGGACTGATTACCTTTAGAATTGAACGGTTTGATTGAATGCTGTCTAGGTTGGTCACAGCTTTTTGTCCAAGGAGCAAGCGTCTTTTAATTTCATGGCTGCAGTCACCATCTGCAGTGATTTTGGAGCCCCCCAAAATAAAGTCTCTCACTGTTTCTATTGTTTCCACATCTATTTGCCATGAAGTGATGGGACCGGATACCATGGTCTTAGTTTTCTGAATGCTGAGTTTTAAGCCAGCTTTTTCACTCTCCTCCTTCACTTTCATCAAGAGGCTCTTCAGTTCCTTTTGGCTTTCTGCCATAAGTGTGGTGTCACCTGCATATCTGAGGTTATTTTCTCCCAGCAATCCTGAGTCTAGCTTATGCTTCATCCAGCCTGGCATTTTGCATGATGTTAAATAAACAGAGTGACAATATACAGCCTTGACGTATTCCTTGTCTAATTTTGAACCAGTCGGTTGTTCCATGTCCATTTCTAACTGGTGCTTCTTGACCTTCATAC
This sequence comes from Okapia johnstoni, assembly GCA_024291935.2. Taxonomy (NCBI): domain Eukaryota; kingdom Metazoa; phylum Chordata; class Mammalia; order Artiodactyla; family Giraffidae; genus Okapia; species Okapia johnstoni. Next base: position 83,198,627 of record CM044307.1, read on the forward strand.
AGGTTTCCCTGGAGGCAGGTAAGGTGGTCTGGCATTCCCATCCCTTTAAGAATTTTCCAGTTTGTAGTGATCCACACAGTCAAAGGCTTTGGTGTAGTCAATAAAACAGAAGTAGATGTTTTTCTGGAACTCTCTTACTTTTTCGATGATCCAATGGATGTTGGCAATTTGATCTCTGATTCCTCTGCCTCTTCTAAATCCAGCTTTAACATCTGGAAGTTCACGGTTCACATACTGTTGAAGACTGGCTTGGAGAATTTTGAGCATTGCTTTGCTAGCGTGTGAGATGAGTGCAACTGTGCAGTAGTTTGAGCATTCTTTGGCACTGCCTTTCTTTGGAATTGGAATGAAAACTGACCTTTTCCAGTCCTGTGGCCACTGCTGAGTTTTCCAAATTTGCTGGCATATTGAGTGCAGCACTTTCACAGCATCATCTTTGAGGATGTGAAATAGCTCAACTGGAATTCCATCACCTCCACTAGCTTTGTTTGTCATGATGTTTCCTAAGGCCCAATGGACTTCGCATTCTAGGATGTCTGGCTCTAGTTGAGTGATCACGCCATCGTGGTTATCTGGGTCATGAAGATCTTTTCTGTATAGTTCTTCTGTGTATTCTTGCTACCTCTCCTTAATATCTTCTGCTTCTGTTAGGTCCATACCGTTTCTGTCCTTTATTGTGCCCATCTTTGCATGAAATGTTCCCTTGGTACCTCTAATTTTCTTGAAGAGATCTCTAGTCTTTCTCATTCTATTGTTTTCCTCTATTTCTTTGCACTGATCACTGAGGAAGGCTTTCTTATCTCTCCTTGCTATTCTTTGGAACTCTGCATTCAAATGGGTATATCTTTCCTTTTCTTCTTTGCCTTTTGCTTCTCTTCTTTTCTCAGCTATTTGTAAGGCCTCACCTGACAACCATTTTGCCTTTTTGCATTTCTTTGTCTTGGGGATGGTCTTGATCACTGTGTCTTGTACAACGTCACCAACCTCCACCCATAGTTCTTCAGGCACTGTGTCTATCAGATCTAATCCCTTGAATCTATTTGTCACTTCCACTGTATAATCATAAGGGATTTGATTTAGGTCACACCTGAATAGTCTAGTGGTTTTCCCTACTAGTGGTTTTCCTTTCTTCAATTTAAGCCCATATATAACTATATGTAGTTACATAACTCTTATAAAATAAATCAAAGAAAAACTAAATAAAGAGATTCTCTGTTCATGTGCAGGAAGACTCACTACTGTTAAGATTTCAACTACTCCCATCTTGAGCTATCCATTCAGTGCTATCTTAATCAAAATCTCAGCTCTTATTTTAAAGTTTGTTTGGAGAGGCAAAAACACCTAGATCAATGGAACAGAACAGAGCGCTTAAACAAATATAATCAACATATCCTTAAAGAAGCAAAGAAAATTTCATGGAAAAATTGCAGTCTTTTCAGCAAATGGTGCTAGAGCAACTAACCATCCACATTTAAAAAATAAGAAAATGAGGAGGGGGGTAGAAAATTTAGTCCTACACTCTTCACAAATATTAACTAAAAATGGATCACAGAATTAAATATAAAATGGGAAATTATAAAGCTTGTATAATATAACATAGGAGAAAATTTATGACTTTGGGTTTGGTGGTGACTTTTTAGATACAACACCAATGGTACATCAAAGAAAGATTTGGTAAGCTGGATTTCATTGAAATTGAAAACTCTCTTTTGGGAGATACTGTTAAAGAATGAAAAGGCAAGTCACAGATTGGGAGAAAGTATTTTCAACAGATATATCTGAAAGGGGCTATTATCCTGAAGAAAACAAATAACCTAATTAAAAATGAAAAAGTAACACTTACTAAAGAAGAGGTACAGATGGCAGATAAGCCGTGTGAGAACATGCGCAACATCATACAATTAGGGAAAAGCGAACTAAAACCAGCTTTGAGATATCACTACACACTTACTAGAATGGCTAAAATCCAAAACACTGACAACACTAAATGCTGGTGAGGATGTGGAGTAAAAAGAACTCTATTCACTGCTAGCGAGAATGTAAAATGGTGTAGGCACTTTGGAAGACCATTTGGCAGTTTACTACAAGGTAAGCATCCTCTTCCCGTAAGATCCATCATACTCTTTGTGATTTACCCAAAAGAGCTGAAAATTTAATGTACACACAAAACCATTCCCACGTTATCAGATTTACTCCTAATTGTCAAAACTTGAAAGGAAGATGTCTTCACTAGATGAATGGACAAATACAGTGTGGTACATACAGACAATGGAATATTATTCAGTGCTAAGAAATAAGCTACCATGCCATGCAAATAACACAGAGGAACCTTAAGGGCAAATTACAAGTTAAATAAGCAAATATGAAAAAGCCACGTAAGTGTGTGATTCCAATTGAATGTTCTGGGGAAAGGCAAAACAAAAAGATCAATGGTTGCCAGGAGTTTGTGGAGAGAGGGGTATGAAGAGGTAGTACAGGGAATTTTTATGGCAGTGAACACATTCAGTGAATACATTATTCAGTACTGTAATGGTGTATTCATGTCATATATTTGTCAAAACCAACAGAATGGACAAGCACTAAGGATAATCTCTGGACTCTGGGTGGTAATGATGTCAATGTTGATTCAGACTGTAACAAATGTAACATCCCTGTGTGGGGTTTTACTGGTAGGGGAAACTGTGCTATAACGAAGTATATACATAATTGGCCCTCTGAATCTGTGGGTTCCACATCCTTAGATTCAAACACCCTTGGACTGAAAATATGCAGAGGTAAAAAAAAAAAAAAAAACAACACAGAAGGTTCCAAAACGCAGAATTCAAAGAATTTTCCCACTGGCAACTAGTTACGTCACATTTACACTGTGAAGGTATTATAAGTAATCTAGAGATGAAGAATATAGGAGGACGTGTGCAGGTGATATGTAAGTACTATGCTACCTTATATAAAGGACTGGAGCATCCAGAGATTTTGGGGATTGAGGGATGCGGGCAGGGCAGGTATCCTGGAACCAATTTTCCCACTAATGCTCACATCTAGCTATAACATTTTCTTAATCTCTGTAGATTTTATTCACTTTGAGATATGTAAAATTCAAAGTTTTATTCTATGTTTTCCAGAATGCAAACTTACTAGTTGTACTGTGTGATGGGTTCTATACTCATCTTCACTCCGAAGGCGCTGTTGGAATTTTTCATTGTGTTTTGCAATACAAATTTCCTAAAAATACATGAAATGTGTTTTTTAATACAAGTGAATAAATTAAATTTTAATCTTAACATATACCTACACTATAAAATATCTTAGTGCTTGTCTAGAATAAGATGTATAATACAAGAAAGTATAATACAGATATGCTAATTCTAATCACATGAAAATATATTAAGTAAGAGATATGTGCTCTTTACAAAATAATGCACTATCCTATCATCTGGCAACTTTGCAGTAGTACCAGGCTGTCTTCATTTTCTCTGGGTCCTATAGAGATACAAGGGTTAACATTAATTTCCAACACTTTCAAAGTTATACCAAAAGATCACTCTTCTAACCTCATTAAGTCATACATGAGTAACCTTTCAAGCCAGGAAGCTGTATTTTAAAGCAATTGTTTTATCACTTTCCTATCTTCACCCACACTGGGTTGACTCTATTGCCTAAAAAGTATTGATCAGGAAATGAACCTTGCCATGGCAATCTCCACAGGGGAAAGTGGCATCATGTAGTGATACAATGGCTCAGGCTTCCAAGTCACACAGACCTTGGATAGAATCCTATCTCTGACCCATACTAGCCACTTTCCCTTGGGCAGACTTAGTTCCCTTGGTTATAAAAATGAGGATACAAGTCTATAATTCCTTATCTAGAACAGAGCTCTGGTGTGTTTCAAAATTATTTTTTTACTTTAGAAAGGTGATATGTTGCATATGCCATCGTTTGTCCAGTAACTCAAGCAGGATCCAAAGCAATACCTCACAGTATCACTAACATTTTTGCAGTGAAATAGTCACAGCAAATAGGATAAAGGAATGTTCAAGTATGAGAATGCTTTTCGGCTACTGGGAGAATTAAGATATAAAAGAACAATGTTGTTTCCATTTATTCTTCATGAAAAGTTTAATCACAAAGGATAGACCTTCATGTCCTCATGGGACAGCCAGAGATCATCTTTGTTCTTTTAAGAGGACAGGCAGGGTGTGATTTACTTGTAGCCAAAGAACTACCCCTGGGTGTGGAATTCTATCACGGATGCCAGATTAATCAGGGAGCCTGTGACCCTGGGAACGCTGATATGCAGACAAGGAATGTAGGGTGTTGTTACACAGAGAGTCATTTTGATCTGTCCGACAGTACGTATGGTTCATCTTTCTTTTTAGAACAGTGTTTCTAATTTCCTCTCTTGCCATCCTTCTGTCACTCCTCCTTTCCCCTGCAGTTCCATCACCTCAGCTGTTGAGCTTGGGGGTCTGGGGGCAGGGAAAGGGGAGGGCAGGGGACAAAACCATTTGGAGACCCCTGACTATATCGTGTGATCGCTCACAGCAGATCAGAGACTAAGTTTAAATGTGCAGAATCTATATGGCTAAGTTTCCCTACCTCAGATTTAGTTTAATATAAGAAGAGTGAAAACTATATATTAAATTGGTACACACTTTTATCAGTTCAGTCACTTAGCTGTGTCCGACTCTTTTGCGACCCCATGGCCTGCAATAGGCTTTGCTTCCCTGTCCATCACCAGCTCCCGGAGCTTACTCAAACCCATGTCCATCGAGTCGGTGATACCATCAAACCATCTCATCCTCTGTCATCCCCTTCGCCTCCTGCCTTCAATCTTTCCCAGCATCAGGGTCTTTTCAGATGAGTCAGTTCTTCACATCAGGTGGCCAAAGTATGAGTTTCAGCTTCAGCATCAGTCCTTCCAATAAATATTCAGGACTGATCTCCTTTAGGATGGACTGGTTGGATCTCCCTGCTGTCCAAGGGACTCTCAAGAGTCTTCTCCAACACCACAGTTCAAAAGCATCAATTTTTTGGTGCTCAGCTTTCTTTATGGTCCAACTCTCACACCCATACATGACCACTGGAAAAACCATTGCTTTGACTAGACGGACTTTTGTTGGCAAAGTTAATATCTCTGCTTTTTAATATGCTGTCTAAGTTGGTCATAGCTTTTCTTCCAAGGAGGAAGCATCTTTTAATTTCATGGCTGCAGTTACCATCTGCAGTGATTTTGGGGCTCCAAAAAATAAAGTCTCTCACTGTTTCCATTATTTCCCCATCTGTTTGTCATGAAGTGATGGGACCAGATGCCAGGATATTAGTTTTCTGAATGTAGATTTTTCAGCCAACTTTTTCACTCTCATCAAAAGGCTCTTTAGTTCTTCTTCGCTTTCTGCCATAAGGGTGGGGTAATCTGCATATCTGAGGTGATTGATATTTCTCCCAGCAATCTTGATTCCAGCTTGTGCTTCCTCCAGCTCAGCGTTTCTCATGATGTACTCTGCATATAAGTTAAATAAGCAGGGTGACAACATACAGCCTTGATGTACTCCTTTCCCAATTTGGAACCAGTCTGTTGTTCCATGTCCAGTTCTAACTGTTGCTTCCTGACCTGCATACAGATTTCTCGGGAGGCAGGTCAGGTGGTCTGGTATTCCCATCTCTTTCAGAATTTTCCACAGTTTATTGTGATCCACACAGTCAAAGGCTCTGGCATAGTCAATAAAGCAGATGTTTTTCTGGAACTCTCTTGCTTTTATGATGACGCAACAGATGTTGGCAATTTGATCTCTGGTTCCTCTGCCTTTTCTACATCCAGCTTGAACATCTGGAAGTTCATGGTTCACTTATTGTTGAGGCCTGCCTTGGAGAATTTTGAGCATTACTTTGCTAGCATGTAAGATGAGTGCAATTGTGCGGTAGTCTAAACATTCTTTCGCATTGCCTTTCTTTGGAACTGGAATGAAAACTGACCTTTTCCAGTTTTGTGGCCACTGCTGAGTTTTCCAAATTTGCTGGCATATTGAGTGCAGCACTTTCACAGCATCATCTTTCAGGATTTGAAATAGCTCAACAGGAATTCTATCACCTCCACTAGCTTTGTTCATAATGATGCTTCCTAAGATCCACCTGACTTCACATTCCAGGATGTCTGGCTCTAGGTGAGTGATCACACCATCGTGATTGTCTGGATCATGAAGATCTTTTCTGTATAGTTCTTCTGTGTACTCCTGCCACCTCTTCATAATATCTTCTGCTTCTGTTAGGTCCATACCATTTCTGTTCATTACTGTGCTCATCTTTGCATGAAATGTTCCTTTGTATCTCTAATTTTCTTGAAGAGATCTCTAGTCTTTCCCATTCTATTGTTTTCCTCTATTTCTTTGCAATGATCATGGAGGAAGGCTTTCTTATCTCTCCTTGCTATTCTTTTCTCAGCTGTTTGTAAGGCCTCCTCAGACAACCATTTTGCCTTTTTGAATTTCTTTTATACGTAAATAAAAATTTCCTTGAAGAGTGAGGTTAGAACCAGTCAACTTAATTATAGAGCACCCCTGACCTCCTTAAATAAAAAGGAGCCAGGATTTGCATTACCTAGAGTCCGGTAGTCATGCCCAAGCAGAATCACCTTTGGGTGGCTGAGGCAAATAGCACATCATCACTGGCTGTTCTAATGTGTTTAATAAGGTAATTCTCTGACAACCATATGTCAATATAATGGCTCGAATATTGAGAAGACATTATTCTTACTTAGTTTTAAAAGATATGTTAAGTATTAGTGACAAATCAGGTTAGAATTATTAGATATGGGTCAAGGATTAAATAATGAATAAAAGCAAGATGTAAATTAAGGTTACAGTCAAGCAATTATACCTTTTTATTTCTGAGGTATGCTTTCTTGGCCGAAACCCGTCCACGTCTTGCCTCCAGCTGGCGTGCTTTCTGCTGAAGTTTCTGTAGTTCTTCTCTCTGAAAATGCACAGACGCTGCCATCTCTTCCTTCTCCAGCATGGCCTCCATGCTTTCATAAGTGTCATAGTATACCACTTCATCTCTCTTTTCTGGTACAAAACAGAAACAAGGGGCAATGGTTAAGAGCATGGGCCATGGAGCCAGACAGAGCAACTCTTATCCACTCACTAATTCTGTAACCTCAAGCAAAGCTATTACCTCTTGAATTTCTCTGTAAAATTGTGATTATTAGGAAATACACCTCAGAGGGGGGATGTGTGTGCCAGTATCTGGCACACAGTTAAGTGTTCAATCTAAAAAGCTATGAACCTTGTCTCCCAAATTAAAAATCTGAGAGTCCATATTCTTGCTGAAGCAACAAAGCAAGTTAGAAAGTACTTTACAAAGGTAAGATCATAGTTGAACTGCTACATCTATTAATCACTTGTTTGACTTTACATTAAGTTTTTTTAGCCTCAACAGAAGAAATAAAGCTAGTATCCATGTACATTTTTCCTATGCAAGCGAACAACTACATGGGGAAATTCCATCATTCATTCAAAAGTATTTTTGTGGACTTGTGTTGTTAGATACACATCATACCTGATATAAGTCTTTTGATGCTTTCCAGTTGTGCTGTCAACAGTAACTCTTCACACTTCAAGATTTCAAATTGCACTTCATACAACTGAAGTTGCAGATCATAATAATCAGCTTCTAACTGATCCAATCGAGCTATGGCTTCTGTACCGCCCTGCAGACTCTGCATCTGCATTGAAAATAAAAATAAGGACATATCTAGTTGAAGAGAATAAGAAATCAAGTTATGTTTAGAAATGTATTCTAACTGATCAGACAGGGTAAATCCCATGAAGCAACTGAACACCAGCAAACAATCTGGTGTGAAAGGCTCACGTACAGATGATTTAAGAACCTACTAAATTTGTCTACAAAGCTGTGTGTTACCAACAAAAGAGGCTGTGACCTAAAAAGAGGTGAGAATGATTATAATCAAGACTCAGTTAAAAAGGATATAAATTAAAAAGAATAGTACTTACTCTAAAGTGTAGTTAAAATTTATCAAATAGGATTTTGCTTCCTTGGGTGATATTTTAATATTTCAATGTTGATTTAAAAGTTATTCGAAGTTCAGCATTGTATCATGGAATGTACCATTGTCACATTTGGAAGAAGTCTTTGTTTTTAAAATAACCTAAGGAGATGCAACATATCAACATTTTTTAAAACATCTCCTCAAAATTTATCAGGGCTTCCCTGATAGCTCAGTTGGTAAGACTCTGTCTGCAATGTAGGAGACCCCAGTTTGATTCCTGGGTTGGGAAGATCTACTGGAGAAGGGATAGGCTACCCATTCCAGTATTCTTGGGCTGGTAAAGAAACCACCTGCAATGCAGGAGACCTGGGTTCAATCCCTGGGTTGGGAAGATCCCCTGGAGAAGCTAAAGTCTACCCACTCCAGTATTCTGGCTTGGAGAATTCCATGGACTGTGTTAAGTCCATGGGGTCGCAAAGAGTTTTATAATTTAAACCACAGGGTAGTACTGTATCATAAACCAAGGGATTTGTTTGGGATGGGCTTAATAAATCACATCTGGTCTGTGTCTCATGAGTCATATGGTTGTGTTAAATTAACACTAATAACACTAGTGCAGTCATCATCACATATGTATATAAAAATCACAGTGCATATATTATGTCACTCAACAAGCATAAACCTGGCAAGAATGACAGTTTTACCAAATCCTTTGAAGAACTCAAACATAATCCAGAACATTCAAAACAGACTATTATGATACTGGGATGACCCCAGGGAAATTGACCCCACCAATAAATGCCAGACTCCCCGGCCCATTTCAGCCTCGCCCTTCCTCTACCACAAAAGACCAATTCCAGTAAGAAATGTTATTGCAATAGCAAACAGTTACAAACCTAACTCTCTGCAGCTCTTTTAGGCACCCTATGTTGTTAGTACTATTCATTCTGGTTAGAATAAAGCTAATCAGTGTGATGAAGAGTAGCACTCTATTTCAGAGTCAATAAAATGCTAGTATTTCAAGCTTTAAAGTTCTAGAACTTAAGAAACATTAGAAACATAAAGGAGAAAGCTAACTAGCAAAGAAGGTTGGAGTGGAAATGCCTCAGATGAAGAAGAGATGGAGCTAAAATCTGTAAGAGATTGTGAATAGTTTGAAAAAGTTCAGAACAAGTTCTAACTTTTCCTTTAACAATAGTAGCAAATAAGAAGAGGGAAAAATAGATCCATTAACAAAAGATGTTTCTACATCAAAGCCATAATATATTATAGATTACCTCATACAGTCTTTTTTAAATAAGAGACATGCATATGCACGTTCACAGAGCAATGTGTTTTACATAAAGCTATATTAACAAAAGCAGTGATGACATTTTGTTCTTCTCTAGAGTAGAATGTACAACTTTCACAGACACATATTTAATGTATGTTAGAAGCCAATCTGGTCAAGCCACAGAATGGGAGCAAATACTTACAAATCATATATTTGATAAAAGACTTGTATGTGGAATATGTAAAGAACTTAGGAAGCTTCCTAGCTTTCCAGTAGATCCACAGGCCATGAAAAAAATGTTAAATGGGCAACTGATCTGAATTGAAATTTCTCCAAAGAAGATGCATAAGTGGCCAATAAGCACACAAAAATATACTAGACATAAATGCCATCAGAGAAATGCAAATCAAAACCCCAAGACACCACTTCACACCCACCAGGATGGCTAAAACAAAAAAGACAGTATTAGTGATAATGTAAAGAAAGATGTGGAGAAATTTTTTCATTTTGTACACTGCTGGTGAGGATGGAAATGGTACAGATGTTTGGAAAACAGTCTGGCAGTTCCTCAACAGGTTAAATAGCATTTCACACCAAGATAAAGGAAAACCTTGTATACAAATGTTCATAACAGCTTTACTCATAAAGCTCTAAAAATAGAAAAACCCAAAAGTTCATCAACTGATGAATGCATAAAATGTGGTGTAACTATAGAGTGGTGTATCATTTGAAAAAGTAGTAGACTGAGCAATGAAACATGCCACAATATGGATGAACTTTGAAAACATTATGTGGGGTGAAAAGTATTAAAAAAAAAAATCACATGTCTTATGATTTCATTTACATAAAATGTCCAGAATAGCAAATCTAACGAGAGAAAATAGCTGCCAAGGTATGGTGAGAGTTGAAGGGGAGACAGGAAATGAGTGCCCCTTTTCTTTTAACAATTGTTAACAATTGCTGCCTACAGTCACGCTGGGATGCTGTGAAAATGCGGTAACTCGAATTCTATCATAGGCCCCACTGTGAAAGTTATCATCACCTCATGAAGATAGTGCTGCCTGGAGGGTCAGAAAAATTTAAGTCTTGTACCAAATATAGCACATCTTAATTAAAAATAATTTTTAATATATTTTTCTCATGGTTTTTGTTACCTCTTCTTTTAGAGCATGTTTCTTCTGTTCCAAACAGATCTCTTTAGCTCTCATCATCTGCAAAGTCTCCTTAGAAACTGCATACTGAAGTTTTTCCATACGTTCAGCAGCTGCTGCCCATGATGCTTTACCAAATTTCTTCTGATCTGCTCGCATTCGATCATACACAGCTATTGATAATTTTAAAAAGGACAGTGAGACATTAAGACATGAAACAACTTGATACTAAAGAGTTTGGAAGTCTTAAGATCGCACTGATCACCCACTCAAAGCTAAGCACACAAATCCTACCCTCATGATAAATTACTTGTACCAGTTCATGACAGATTACCTATAACGTAATAAAATACTTATAACCTATATAAATCAATTCTATCTTAGATTTTCTCTAACGTCTCCAATAAGAATTTTAAATAATCGTCCTGAGAAATAACTTTCTGAAGATGAAACTTAGTTTTCAGGTTTATTTTAAAACTTACTTAAAAATATTCTTTTCACAATTTCCAGTATTATTAAATTTCAAAGTTTCTATAAAACTTTATTCTGTGAAGGTTCATACCTTTTCTGAGGTATGTTACTTGAAATCAGAACCATAACTATTAAAAGTTATTTAAAAATTATTTAAATTCATGTACTTTTTGAGTTCTCCAAAAGTATTTTAATGATATGAAATAGGGTGAAATAAGTGTCTAGACATTATCATGAAGCTTATACTGCTAAGGTTACTGCTGGAGTACAGTTAAGCCCCAAGGAAGACACCCAACTTCTTGCCACCACACAAAAAAGGAAAAACTTTCAGTTTGCCACAACAGAGGCCTCATCCAGGAAACATTTCTTGACAATCAAACAGATAATATCTTCCAGTTAAGTAAGTTTCAACTGATATCAGTTTTAACTATTTAACTGATAACAGTGTGGTGCTGGCTCATCTTGGGTCCTTATACAATGAATCCAACCATTCTATGTCCCTTCTGCTTAACAGGTCAGAAACATGCTTTAACTATCATAAAAGAGGCAAGCAATCTGATTACAAAGTATCTAATAGGTTAAGTGATTAATACTTTTGTATTGCAACTACAACATAACTCTCTTTGCAAAAAGTGTCTCAGTAACATCTGCCTCAGTATTTCATGAAATTTAAAAGTTTTTTTTACAATACTACTAGAACATACTTAAAAATTAAAATTGTACAGAGAAGCTGATAGTGGAAAAGAACAATTTCTCGGGGTCAACTCCCTCCCTCCACCCTTAGTGCCAATGACCAAATACAACCAACTTGGAACCTGCTCCTGGTAATTACCTGCATTCAAGAACATTACTATTTCTTGATTTAGTCTTAAAAATCTATTGAGTTCTTATGACAAATGAGCAATCTATTTACTCAGAATCGTCTCTCAATATAGTTCTTTTGGTTTCTCTGTTTTTCTGTGGCCTTTAAATGCTAACATATTGAACACTGATCTGATCTTTAATTTTAGGGTTTAACAAATAACATCTACTTATGTTGCCTACATACCAAATGATTCTGCCATTTTAAATCTCTGCCTATCTCTTTAAAAAATGTATGACAATATTTATGCAACCGTAGTATCAATATAGCAGTGCACTGTAGGGGCAAAAACAACAGCAGGGGGTTAGGAGAGAGCTTGGAGTTAACTTCCCACTTGTACCCATCAACATGTAACTTAAGGCAGAAACTTAGCTGTTCCTGGGCTAAATTCCCTTGAATGATAAACGTAAGGAAATACAGTACCTCCTTGGAAGACTTGTGGAAATTAAATGAGAGGATAATATATACTCAAGTGTTTCTCTCACTTTACATAGCAATAGTAATCAAATACGTGGTCTGTTTTGTTTCTTCTCTCCCTCATGCACACACAACCACTCACATTAACACGATGCTATGTTAATTTCAAAGCACTTTTTCCATGTATTCTATTTATCTGCCTAGCAATCCTATAGAATAGGCATGGTGGCATTATCAATACCTTCAACACAGATAGGTGAAACTGAGGAGTTCTGGTGACTTAAAACCAAGGAGAGTTAAACTAGTTGCTTAAATGCCTACTGTGCTACTCCCCTCATTTTTACCTGAATCTGTAATCACAACTTAATAAAGCCAAACATTCTGTAAAAGCAAAAATAGTCTGGAGCCTTTTCTCGTGCTTTCCACTTAAGGACTATGTACATAGAGCAGTTCCTGTCCTAATTCAGGCTCATGTTGTTACCTACTATAAGAGCTAGTCAATACTTTGTCTACCAACATCTCTTGACAGAATGTATTCTTTCACCTAACTGCTGCTTACTTCACTGGAAATTATTTTCCAACAGCTCAGGAATATGAAGGTAATGCAGAAAATCACGAATATAGAATGCTCTATATGAATATGAATAATTCAAACTGCTTCTCAGAGACTGGTGGAAAGATTTCTGTGGCCTCCTATGGAAAGGAGGTGGAAGAAATGGACCTAGACAGACAGACCTTGTCATATGTATCTCTTCATTTGGCTTGATTTCTATCTTTTTTAAAGAAGTTTCCTCATTTATTTTTGGCTGTGCTGGATCTTCGCTGCTGTGCGGCTTTTCTCTAGCTGCATGAGCAGGGGCTGCTCTCTAGTTGCAGTGCATGAACTTCTCACTGAGGTGGCTTCTCTTACTGTGGAGCACAGGCTCTCGGGCAGGCAGCCTTCAGTGGCTGCAGCTCCCGGGCTCTAGAGCTCAGGCTCGACAGTCGTGGCATATGGAGCTAGCTGCTCTGCAGTGTGCAGGATCTCCAAAGATCAGGGATAGAACCTGTGTCTCCTGCACTGGCAGGTGGATTCTTTACCACTGATTCACAGGGAAACCCTTGCTTTCTATCAACATACATGATCTCTGTTCGTTTCCAAGGCAAACCACTCAGTATCACGGTAATCCAAGTCTATGCCCCGACCAGTAACGCTGAAGAAGCTGAACTTGAACGGTTCTATGAAGACCTACAAGACCTTTTAGAACTAACACCCAAAAAAGATGTCCTTTTCATTATAGGGGACTGGAATGCAAAAGTAGGAAGTCAGGAAACACCTGGCGTAACAGGCAAATTTGGCCTTGGAGTACAGAATGAAGCAGGGCAAAGGCTAATAGAGTTTTGCCAAAAGAACACACTGGTCATAGCAAACACCCTCTGCCAACAACACAAGAGAAGACTCTACACATGGACATCACCAGATGGTCAACACAGAAATCAGATTGATTATATTCTTTGCAGCCAAAGATGGAGAAGCTCTATACAGTCAGCAAAAACAAGACCAGGAGCAGACTGTGGCTCAGATCATGAACGCCTTATTGTCAAATTCAGACTTAAATTGAAGAAAGTAGGGAAAACCACTAGACCATTCAGGTATGACCTAAATCAAATCCCTTATGATTATACAGTGGAAGTGACAAATAGATTTAAGGGACTAGATCTGATAGACAGAGTGCCTGATGAACTATGGACGGAGGTTCGTGACATTGTACAGGAGACAGGGATCAAGACCATCCCCATGGAAAAGAAATGCAAAAAAGCAAAATGGCTGTCTGAGGAGGCCTTACAAAGAGCTGGGAAAAAGAAGAGAAGCAAAAAGCAAAGGAGAAAAGGAAAGATATTTCCATCTGAATGCAGAGTTCCAAAGAATAGCAAGGAGAGATAAGAAAGCCTTCCTCAGTGATCAATGCAAAGAAATAGAGGAAAACAACAGAATGGGAAAGACTAGAGATCTCTTCAAGAAAATTAGAGACACCAAGGGAACATTTCATGCAAAGATGGGCTCGATAAAGGACAGAAATGGTATGGACCTAACAGAAGCAGAAGATATTAAGAAGAGGTAGCAAGAATACACAGAAGAACTATACAAAAAAGATCTTCACAACCCAGATAATCAAGATGGTGTGATCACTCACCTAGAGCCAGACATCCTGGAATGTGAAGTCAGGTGGGCCTTAGGAAGCATCACTATGAACAAAGCTAGTGGAGGTGATGGAATTCCAGTTGAGCTATTTCAAATCCTCAAAGATGATGCTGTGAAAGTGCTGCACTCGATATGCCAGCAAATTTGGAAAACTCAGCAGTGGCCACAGGACTGTAAAAGGTCAGTTTTCATTCCAATCCCAAAGAAAGGCAATGCCTAAGAATGCTCAAACTACCGCACAATTGCACTCATCTCACATGCTAGTAAAGTAATGCTCAAAATTCTCCAAGCCAGGCTTCAGCAATATGTGAACCGTGAACTTCCAGATGTTCAAGCTGGTTTTAGAAAAGGCAGAGGAACCAGAGATCAAATTGCTAACATCCACTGGATCATCATAAAAGCAAGAGAGTTCCAGAAAAACATCTATTTCTGCTTTATTGACTATGCCAAAGCCTTTGACTGTGTGGATCACAATAAACTGTGGAAAATTCTGAAAGAGATGGGAATACCAGACCATCTGACCTGTCTCTTGAGAAACCTGTATGCAGGTCAGGAAGCAACAGTTAGAACTGGACATGGAACAACAGACTGGTTCCAAATAGGAAAAGGAGTACGTCAAGGCTGTATACTGTCACCCTGCTTATTTAACTTATATGCAGAGCACATCATGAGAAATGCTGGGCTGGAAGAAACACAAGCTGGAATCAAGATTGCCGGGAGAAATATCAATAACCTCAGATTTGCAGATGATACCACCCTTATGGCAGAAAGTGAAGAAGAACTAAAGAGCCTCTTGATGAAAGTGAAAGAGGAGAGTGAAAAAGTTGGCTTAAAGCTCAATGTTCAGAAAACTAAGTTCACGGCATCTGGTTCCATCAATTCATGGGAAATAGATGGGGAAACAGTGGAAACAGTGTCAGACTTTATCTTTTGGGCTCCAAAATCACTGCTGATGGTGATTGCAGCC
Organism: Okapia johnstoni; assembly: GCA_024291935.2. Classification (NCBI taxonomy): domain Eukaryota; kingdom Metazoa; phylum Chordata; class Mammalia; order Artiodactyla; family Giraffidae; genus Okapia; species Okapia johnstoni. The sequence continues at coordinate 83,213,955 of CM044307.1, forward strand.
ATGAAATGAAAAGACGCTTACTCTTTGGAAGGAAGGTTATGACCAACATAGATAGCACATTTAAAAGCAGAGACATTACTTTGCCAACAAAGGTCCGCCTAGTCAAGGCTATGGTTTTTCCAGTGGTCATGTATGGATGTGAGAGTTGGACGGTGAAGAAAGCTGAGCACCGAAGAATTGATGCTTTTGAACTGTGGTGTTGGAGAAGACTCTTGAGAGTCCCTTGGACTTCTAGGAGATCCAACCAGGCCATTTTAAAGGAGATAAGTCCTGGGTGTTCATTGGAACGACTGATGTTAAAGCTGAAACTCCAATACTTTGGCCACCTCATGCTTAGAATTGACTCACTGGAAAAGACCCTAATGCTGGGAAGGATTGGGGGCAGGAGGAGAAGTGGACGACAGAGGATGAGATGGTTGGATGGCATCACTGACTCCATGGACATGGGTTTGGGTAGTCTCCGGGAGTTGGTGATAGACAGGGAGGCCTGGCCTGCTGTGATTCATGGGGTTGCAACGAGTCGGACACGACTGAGCGACTGAACTGAACTGAATGGGAACTATGTTTTCCTGAGTTCTGTGAGTCACTGTAGTGAATTTTTCAAACTTAAAAGGGCTGTAACAGAACTGCTAAATTTGTAGCCAACTGTTTAGAAGTACAGATGGCCTGTGGATCCCCCAAATTTGCAAGTAGTGTCTGAAGGGAAGGCAGTCTTCTTGGGAATTTTGCCTTTAAGGTGTGAGCTCTGTAACTGCAAACATTTATTGTCAGAATTGAAATCTGCTATACGAATACCTATTATTTTTAATTATTTTAAAGGTGAATATGTTAACACACAATGCCTAGAAAAAGACTGAAAGGATATACCTTAACTTGTTAATAGTGGTCTTCTTTAACTGCTGCGATTGGATGGTCTTTATATATTTTTCTGCAACTATTGTGAACACAAAATATTTAAACCACTCATTAAGAAAAAAAAAAAAAAAACAAATCTTCACTCACTTTTAAAAATACCTAACAAGGATAACTTTACTAGGAAACTCACCTTTTTGCGCTTTAGCTGTTATTTCAAAGTATTTGACGGTAAGATCTTGAATGGACAGCACGGCCATGTGGGCTTTCCGCTGCCAGTCAGCATCCTCTTTCTGTAGACTTTCAATTCTTCGGGGGCCCAGGTAGTCATTTTCCATAGAAATCTTTAGAGAGAAAAAAGAAAAAACTGAAAAAAATCATTTCTTCCTCTTATTTATTCCTTAAACATCTACTGAATGTCTGTGGGTCAGGTACTCTTGGTACTAAAAGAATACTTGCTTTTCTCTGCTCTTGAGGAGATGCTATCAATTTACAAAACAATTAACAATAATGTTGAAGACAGTTAATATAGAAACCTGTTTCCCTTTTCCTCCTCTATTGGATTCTTCATCCTTCCCTCTTCTACATATATATATATATAAATGAAGAACACAGAACAAAACATTTGACTGATTATTTTGGGGTGCTGAGAAATTTTTATTTCCTCCTTTATGATAATTATATTTTCAGGTTAAGAATTATTTATGTCAATAAAGTGCTTATTTAATCATCGACATAAATAAATAAGGTTGACAGTATATAAAAAATAAGCCTATCTGTCTACTGAAGGACTCTGGAATAAGTAAGTAACAGAGAAAAACTGGCTATGTATTATTTTTAAGAGCCACAGCTAAAATGAAAGGACAAAGGAAAAGTTGAAAATCAGATAATGCACAGAGATATGCCAGGTGAATGTCACAGAAGTAACAATATTAATACCAAAGTACAGAAAAGCACTACACAGGTATGTTAATATGGAATAAAGGTACAGTTCAGGAAAAATAGCCACAGACCTTCTGTATACTCTGTACTATTTTACCACATACCGAGAAAGATTAAAAATTAAGCAGTTAAGTTAGTAACACCAATATTAGGATGATGGGGAAAAACTTTAGAGTGAAAAATGTTAGCCCATCCCTAAACTGATCAAGTAAGCAAATTTCTAAAGTAGAAATAATGAAGGCCATACTCTTTAAACAGTACAACTAAAGGAACAGAAATCAAAAGAACAGTCTATAAGATTTGGTTTAGTCTCAAAGTAACAATATACTGCTCCTTAAAGAAACAAAGTCTTCCAAATAGAGGGAAAAAATGATTCTAGTGCTACCGAGAAAAAAATATGTACATGGAATTGACAAGAATTTCATTTTACACATGTTAAGTTTAACTCTGCAGGTCATGTCCAGAGATATAAGCTTGGGTACCTTTGACACCTGGGCTCGGTAGGTGGTGCCAGTGGTAAAAAACCCACCTGCCAACGCAGGAGACATACGAATTGTGGGTTCGATCCCTGAATTGGGAAGATCCCCCGGAAGAGGGCATGGCAACCCACTCCAGTATTCTTGCCTGGAGAATCCCATGGACAGAGGAGCCTGAAAAGCTATAATCCATGGGGTTGCAAAGAGTCCGACACAACTGAATTGACTTAGCATACACACACCCTTGACACGGTAGAAGACATTTAAAGCAATGAGAGTGAATCAGTTCCATGTAAGGAATCACAATCACATAAGTAGGAAGAGTCAATGGAGAAGAAATCAACTCTATCAACCACTGCTTAGGGGTCAAGTAGATACAACACCAGTATTCATGGACCTAACAGCATGAACTTGGCAACAATTTGGAGTACAGGCAAACTCCTTTTGCCTATTAATTCCCACCATATCTTCAGATCTCAGTTCAATTACTGGTTCATGGATGTCTTCTCTGACTCAATGTTATAGCCGGTATAAGCTCTTTAGCGTAACAAATACCTTTCCTTCTTACCTCTTATCACACTCGTATTTTATTTTATATCACCTGCTTCCCACTCTGAATGTTTCATGAGGGCAAAGAATGCACAGTATCTCTGCTTGCTTGCTCTTCACTAGCACACTGCCTGGCATGAACTAGGTAATCTAAAATATTTCCTGAAACAGTGAATAAAAATCCACTTCCATACATGTTTTTAAGGAGGACAGAGATATAGAAACATGTGTAAATACTCTTTTCAGAAATCTGTGTAAGTGAATAGGAGAAGAGACTAAGGCTTATTAAGGGTACGTACTACGCTTTATTTTAATGGGAGGTCATGGAGCAGGTTGAGAGGGAGAACCTATGCTTTCTCCTGTGAAGAACGAACCCAGTTATGAAAAGAATCTGAGAAAGAACAGATATATGTATCGTGTACAACTGAATCACTTTGCTGTACACTTGAGAGTAACACAACTTTGTAAAGCAACTATACTCCAATATAAAATAAAAAGTAAAAAAGAAAGGACCCAGTTAAAAATAAACTGGTAGAGAAGAGGGGAGGAAGAGGACACAAAACAGCTGTTTTCAGATGAAAAGAAAGCAAGTGGAGTCGCTCAGTCGTGTCTGACTTTGCAACCCCACGGACTGTGGCCCACCAGGCTCCTCTGTCCATGGGATTTTCCAGATAGGAGTACTGGAGTGGGTTGCCATTTCCTTCTCCAGGGGATCTTCCCACCCAGGGATGGAACCCAGGTCTCCCGCATTGCAGACAGGCGCTTTACCATCTGAGCCACCAGGGAAGCCCCTAAAAAAAGCCACTCTTGACCCCAACGTGACATGAACATACAACCTTCTGATTGTTTTTAGTTTGTTTTTAGATGGTAGGATGACAAACCATTTAGAAAAATTACTAAGCAAAATTTTAAATTTATTAAGCAAAAATTAAAAACTAGGGTTAGTGAGGTCATGGTGAGACAAGACGCACATAATATACTTCTGGTGGAACTATAAATTGATTAAAACCTTTTCTGAAAAGTAATTTATGATACCATAATCTCTGAACACATTTAGCTGTTTAGATCAGGACACACAAACTTTACTGAAGTCCATAAATTGCAGAGGGATTTGAAGGAGGGGTAGGATTTTGACAGTTATGTGGGGAGCATATGGGAAAAGAAAATCACCCAAAATGCATGCTGTAGATAAGAATTAACCTGAGCAAAGCCTTGAGGCAAGTTCAGTTCAGTGTTTGGTAAAGGACAGAGAGCAGTCTAGCCTACCTGGAGTTTAGGTAAAACAGATGAAGGTAGAGGAAGATAAGACTAGACAAGTAGGCTACGATCACCATGAGGAGGCTGTGGAGCTTGTACTGCACATGACAAGCAACTGGAAACCACTGTGGCATTCTCAGCAGTACGTGGCATATTTAGACTTGTTTGCATTCAAGATTCTAGAACACTTGTTTTCCATAATAAAACCATCAAGGTTTTGTGCTTTTATTTTGCTGCGATTTAAAACAAGCTAAAAAGCAAAAGATTCCCACATATGAAAAAAAGGTTTAATAAATTGATCACTGCAGCAAAATTTAAATTCTTATTCAACACGTTATGATAGAAGTCCCTTTCAATGACATGACTAAACTCCGTCTGTTTATTATACCTAAGACTGTAATTTAGGTTAGCTACAGCTTTTCCCTGACTTCGAAAGTCAAAATGTATTTAGATTCTATCACCTCCAAGTTCAACCTTCTGCCTTGTGATGCTAGGATTCGGGCTCTGAAAACCACATTTAGCCTTTGCCAGGAGGAAGGGCTGGAGGAGATTTCAGAGTTGAAGGAAAGAGACACCTTGCATCTTCCTATCTGTGTCACTTGACTTTCCTGTTTGCTGTTCCTGTGATCATCATTCCAGTCTTGCTTTTTAATCCCAGCATCTATTACCTTCTTCAAGAGGTTAACATAAACGAGTTTTCAGTTTTTTTAACCTCTGCAGAACTGGCCTCATTGTGTGTGCCCAAGACAAAGCTGCAGCAGTCCGTCAGTGCTTTATCCCCAGGGATCTGGTTCTCTCCATTGACCTCAGTCACATTGGCACAAACAGCAGTGTCTTCTTCCTCAGAGGTCAGCTTCATAGGGCCTATCCTTCACCTTTTCCCTTTGTAGCCCCCAATCCTAGGAGTGGTGGCCGTTCCTGCAATTACCTCTGGTACCTGAGAGCTGCCTTATGGTTCTTTGTAGAACCATACACATGGTTCTCTGTTGAAATAACTGGTTTGATCTTCCAGTCAGATCCCAACAAACACAACTACGGAACAGAAAATGTAATAAAACGAGCAGTGCTCATAATTCAAAAATCTTAACTCAGATCATGAAGATAGAAACTTTCACTTGCATAGTTAAACACGGTACAGAAATGAGAAATTAAAAAATATCAAAAATCTGGTATTTGGAGATAACTTGTACTTTGTTGTTGGATTATCTTTACCTTCATCGCACATATATACCCAAATACACAGAAGAGAAACATGCTATGCTTTTTAAATGCTGTTTTTTCAACTGACTTCTAAAATTCTGTAGCTAATGCTACAGCCTACTGTTTAAAAATGTAATTATAGTTTATTGTACTGAAGATGTTAAGCTAGGATATTGAGTTCTTTTCCTAACTTGGCTAATCTGAAGATGTACAACACTGGTCAGCTGGGTCATGTGCTAAAAACAGTGACTCCTCTGTTGTCAGTTTCAGAGCCAGAAAGAAAACAGTGTCTGTTTTTAACATGGAAAAAAGTATGTGTCAGTTTAGGTAGCTAGGATAGTGAGACTAGTTTATAAACAGATTTCTTGGCAAGGAATTACTTATTATAAAGTACATCACTAGCTTAGATACTGGGTTTTATATGAGACACTTAAGTGTTACTTCTATTGTTGAGATAGTAATTTTAAAAAAGCACTCTGATTCTTGGGTAAAACAAATGCAAAGATAAACTTGTGAATATACTGATGTAGTGATGATCTTAATGCGAATTTTCAAGGCCCAGGAGTTATATGACTCTTGATTAACAGGATGACATAATTAGATTAGGCATCATGTATTTCATGCATTTTTACATTCAAAGGAAACGTTAAATGTAATGTCCTCAGGAAAGAGTATGAAATGATGCATTTTTGAAGGTAAAAGACATCTAAAGATAAGGAAATCAATAAATAGTTCAGGTGAGAGATAAGTTATCTTAATGTACAGTGGTAAGCACTATATGTATAGTGTAAACATATAATGTATAGTGGGGCTTCCCAGGTGGCTCAGTGGTAAGGAACCCGCCTGACAAGCAGGAGATGTGGATTCGACCCCTGGGTTGGGAAGATCTCCTGGAGAAGAAATGGCAACCCACCCTAGTATTCTTGCCTGAGAACCCCGTGGACAGAGGAGCCTAGTGGACTCACAAAGGGGCCCCATGGGGTCACAAAGAGTTGGACACAATTTACCAACTAAACAACAAAAACAACAAGCACTATATATTTCACAATGTACACAGCATATAGTGGTCCAATGATGTAAAAATTGCACGCTGCACAAAACCAGGAGGTTGGCCAAGCCATCTGTACTGCTGCATATGCCCACTTGTCTGTTGGAATAGTGTGGAGATGGGCATCTTTTTCTATTTCACACAAAGACACCTACAGATTTCCCTGGGGGAGGGGAAGGGTGGAGGAAGAAGAGTATGTTCAAATTACAACCAGAAAATAGTCAAATTGCAAGATGATATGACTGGCTCCAAAGGGGAGGGAAAAGCTGAGGGTGCCTTCTAATTTTTATGTACTTTCGGCAAGTTATTAAAAATAAGCTGGACAATGTGTTTGAAGTGCTTATGGTTAATCCAGGAAGACTATCAGTAGGTGAACTCACTGTGACTCATTAAGACACTGGGTTTAAAAATCTAGAGAGGATCATCTACTTTATTTACTTTTACTTATTTATTTAAGCTTCTCTCTTTTTGGGGGAGGGGGTGTGCTGCATGGCTTCTGCAATCTTAGCTCCATAACCAGGGATCAAACCCTGGCCACCAGCAGTGAGAAGTCCCAGTAACTGGACCACCAGGGAATTCCCCAAGGATCATCTCGTTTAATTTTCATTTTATGGATGAGAAAACTGAGGCCCAAAGTCAATGTATCTTAGAATTTAGTGTGCTCCACACCTTAGCTGTTTCAGATTTTATTAGACATGTGGTTCTCAACTCTAAAGTGTGTCACACTTACCAGGAAGACTTGTTAAAACAAAGATGGCTGAGCTCTTCCCTAGAGTTTCAGTTAAGAGTATCTGAGGTAAGGCCTAAGAATCTGTATTTCTAACAAGGTTTGAGGTGATACTGATGCTCCCTGTCTGGGGGTCACATTTTTCACATGTTAAATAACCAGTACATTAAAGTCTGGGAGCTTCTGAAAGGGATGAGGCTAAAGAATAAAGGTCAAATTCCACAGGATGATACAGCTTTCTAGGTCCTGACCATACTTCCTCTCCTACAAATCCTTAGACCTGAAGCATACCAAGCAATTCACACCCTGTGGAAAAACTAATAGAATAGGCTTTGCAGTCAAATGTGTTTCAATCCCAGCCATGCCACTTATTGGCCTCCACACATGGTGCTGGGTTGGTGATTCAGTAAGGTATGAATAATTTACTGTGTCTAAAAACCCAAGTACTATGCCTGTTTACTATACCATTCCTATTCTTATATATATGGAATATTCTCAATTCCAATCTCTAATACAAACATATGTACTCACTTCCTATTGAATTCTTATTCTTCAATAGTGAAGCTCAATAATCCCTCTTTACCATATGTCTTCAGGCTATGTTGATTGCTTCATTTTGTGTCTCTACATAAACTTGTACAGTTTGCTCATTCCTCTTTTAAAAAATCACCTAAGTTATCATTTATATACAACAAAATGTACCCATGTTTTAAACATAAATTTTGACAAATTTTTATACCCATGTTAACAGCCACCATAATCAAAATTTAAAGCACATCAATCTCTCCAAAGGATTCTGTTACATCTGCTTGCTCTCAGAGACTCTCCCCAGCCCCACCACAGGCAACAACTCTTTAAAACAATTTTCTAGAATTCCATGTAAATGGAGGCGTAGTTTATACTCTGTGTCTGCCACCTTTCGCTCAGCACAACTTTTTGTAAGCTGTTTAATCAAGGTTTAATTAATTTACATATAATCAAGTGAATCAATCCATCTAAAGTATGTGATTTGATGAGTTTTGACTGCTGTAAACCCAAGAAACAACCACTACAATCATGATACAAAACATTTCTGTCACCTCCAAAATATTCCAATACCATCTTGCCATCCATCCCTTCACACAGTATACACTCTCTTGTATATGGCTTCTTCAACTTAGCATGACTTTGAGATGTGTCTATGTTGCTATGTCTTGTGTTTAGCTGTTTAGTCATGTCTGACTCTGTGAACCCATGAACTGTAACCCACCAGGCTCCTCTATCCATGGAATTTTCCAGGTGAGAATATTGGAGTGGGTTGCCATTTCCTTCTCCGGTGACCTTCCTGACCCAGGGATTTAACCTGCGTCTCCTGCATTGGCAGGTGGATTCTTTACCACTGAGCCACCAGCGAAGACCACCCTTTTGCATTGTCGAATATTATTCTATCATATGGAAATACCACATTTTATTTACTCATTCACCTACTGATGGTTATTTGAGCTGTTCAAGTTTGGGGCTACCGGGAATCCAGTCGGCATAAACACTGACAAGTTTTTTCTTTTGTGAACAGATGTTTTCATTTCTCTTGTATAGGTAACTAGGAGACAAATAGCTGAGTTGTAAGATATGTACAATTGACTCTTGAACAACATAGGTTTGAACTGCATGAGTCCACTTCTATGCAGATTTTTTCCCTGACAAATATTACAGTGCTATAAGATCTGCTGTTGCTGAATCCACAGATGGGGAACCATGGATCTGGAAAGCCATTTTGCCATTAAACATCTGACAATTCTGGTATAAATGGCAGGTATTGGAACCACACCCAAGGGTTGTTCAAAGATCAACTGTATACATTTAATTTTTGAAGAAATTGTCAAGCTGTTTTCCCAAGTGGCTGTACCACTTTAAAATCCTATTATCAGTGTATGACTATTCCAGTTACTCTAAATCCTCATTACCATTTGGGAGGGCCAAAATATTTTCATTACACTCACTTGAATCATCAGTGTGTAACAGTGTCACACTCTGGTATCTATCTCTATTTCTAGGTGAGTGTGTAACAGTGTCGCACTCTGGTATCGATCTGTATTTCCTAGGTGAGTGTGTACAGTGTCACACTCTGGTATTGATCTCTATTTCCTAGGTGAGTGTGTACACTGTCACATTCTGGTATCGATCTGTTATTTCCTAGGTGAGTGTGTACAGTGTCGCACTCTGGTATCGATCTCTATTTCCTAGGTGAGTGTGTACAGTGTCGCACTCTGGTATCGATCTCTATTTCCTAGGTGAGTGTGTACAGTGTCGCACTCTGGTATCGATCTGTTATTTCCTAGGTGAGTGTGTACAGTGTCACACTCTGGTATCGATCTGTATTTCCTAGGTGAGTGTGTACAGTGTCGCACTCTGGTATCTATCTCTATTTCCTAGGTGAGTGTGTAACAGTGTCGCACTCTGGTATCGATCTGTAGTGTGTACACTTCCTCTGGTATTGAGTATTTGGTGAGTGTGTACAGTGTCACACTCTGGTATTGATCTCTATTTCCTAGGTGAGTGTGTACAGTGTCGCACTCTGGTATCGATCTGTTATTTCCTAGGTGAGTGTGTACAGTGTCACACTCTGGTATCGATCTGTATTTCCTAGGTGAGTGTGTACAGTGTCGCACTCTGGTATCGATCTCTATTTCCTAGGTGAGTGTGTACAGTGTCGCACTCTGGTATTGATCTGTTATTTCCTAGGTGAGTGTGTACAGTGTCACACTCTGGTATTGATCTGTTATTTCCTAGGTGAGTGTGTACAGTGTCGCACTCTGGTATCGATCTCTATTTCCTAGGCGAGTGTGTACAGTGTCACACTCTGGTATTGATCTCTATTTCCTAGGTGAGTGTGTCCAGTGTCACACTCTGGTATCGATCTGTTATTTCCTAGGTGAGTGTGTACAGTGCCGCACTCTGGTACCGATCTGTTATTTCCTAGGTGAGTGTGTACAGTGTCACACTCTGGTATTGATCTCTATTTCCTAGGTTAGTGTGTTGGGCATCTCTGTATGTGATTATTGGCCATTTCTTTGTATCCTTTTAAATATTTAGCTGGTACTGAAAATTTTGGGGTTTTATCTTACTGAGTTGCACAGTTCCTTTTTCAGATATATTGATATTACAAGTTATTTTGTCTCAGTGTATGGCCTGCCTTCTCATTTTCTTAATCCTTCAAATAGCAAAATATTTAATTTTAGTGAAGTTCAATTTATCATTCTTTTTATTAGTTTTTGGTTCAAGTTTTCTGCATCAATCTAAAAAAAATTTGCCTTTCCTTCCCGAAGACTGTAAAACCTTTCTCAGTTTGCTTATAAAAGTTTTATACTATAAGCTTTATGTTTTGGTCTAAGATGTATTCAAATTAATTTTTGTGTATGGTGTAACATAAGGAAGACTAAAGTTCATTTTTTCTATATAGTTATCCACTTCTGGCACCATTTGTTGATAAGACTACTCTTTCCCCCTGCTGAATTGCGTTGGTACCTTTGTGAAAAACTAATTGAATATGTAACCACAGGTCTATTTTAAAAAACCCTACTGGAATTTTAATTTGCATCTACAGATCCATTGAGAACTGACATGTGAACATTATTGACTACTGTTAATAGATTTTCTTCCAATCTACTACCATGGTCTATCTCTCATTTATTTAGGTATGCTTTAATTTCTCTCAGCAAAATTTTACAATTTTTCAGTATACAGTCCTTTAATAGATTTTATAAAATTTATCTTTAAACATTTCAAGCATTTTAAAAAATTTCTATTTCAATTTCATTTCTGGAAGACAGAAAATACAACTGAATTTCTAAATACTGACCTTGTAACTAAACTTACAGATTATTTCCAGTAGCTTTTTTAGATTTTTCACGTGTCATCACATAATCTATGAATTACAAAAAGCTTTACTTTTTCCTCCAATGCCAGAGAAATACTGAATAAAAGTTGTGAGAGCAGACAATTGTGTCTAGTTACCAATCTTAGTGGGGGAAGAATTCAATCATTCATCATCACATATGATGTTGAATGAGCTTTACATAATACCCTTTATCAGGTCAAGGATGGGCTTCCCTGGTGGCTCAAACAGTAAAGAATCTGCCTGCAATGCAGGAGACCCAGACTTGATCCCCAGGTCAGGAAGATCCATCCCCTGGAGAAGGGAATAGCTAACCACTCCAGTATTCTTGCTTGGAGAATTCCATCGAAAGAGGAGCCTGGCGGGCTACACTCCACGGGGTTGCAAAGAGTCTGACACAACAGAGTGACTAACACTTTCACTTTTGTTAGGTCAAGGAAGTTCCCTTCTCTGCCTACTTTGCTGAAATTTTACCATGGATGGGCAATGAACTTTATCAAATGCAGTTATGCACCCACAGACACTGATTTATTTTTCCTTTATTGATAATATGGTGAGTTACATTGATTACGTTTTCTAATGTTAAAGCAATCTTTTCTTTCTGAGATAAACCCTGGTCACGGTATATTACTGAATCCTATTTTTCAATATTACATTAAGGATTATTACATCTACATCCATAAGGGACATTTATCTGTAGATTTCTTTTTCTCTGTAATGTCACTTGATTTGGATAATGCTTACCTCAGGGTTTTAAATTATGAATTCAACTTTGTTAATATTGAGCTGCCAAATTTTTTCTATTTTTCTTTGAACCTATTTTGACAATCTGTATTTCTATAAGAAATGTGTCCATTTCATCTAAGTAGTTGAATTTTTGGCACAAATTTGTTCATGTTCTCTTTCTAGCTCATCCTTATAGTTAAGAGGCATTAGAGGGCCAATGCAGTAAAATACCATTTTTACCTCTGAATATATTATCAGTTTAAAAAATACATTGTCTGTTCCTCCTCACCTATATTCTGCTTCCCAGGAGAAAAAAATGGAGTAGTAAGTGATGCTAGTGGACAATATAGTCTGACATTCGAGGTTCAATCAATTTGCTAGTGTTAATACTCAATACAAATCATGATATATTAATAATTAACATGAAAGCAAAAATTCACATAGACTCCGATAGTAAATGTTAGGCTGTATAGATTATGTCTGCTCTACACTGCAACCTAGTTTAGAAGAAGATGGGGCTTCCATGTCTTCTAGTTCATCCCTGGCCTTCCAGTCAAGTTTTCAATGAGCAAAAATTCTACAGTTCATTTTTAAAAATTGAAGGAAACTGTAGTGCCTAAAAATTCTTAGTTACTATTTGTCACTTTAACCAAAATGCCCAGTTTATGATAAAACTGCCATTTTTTCCCAAAATGCCCATATTTTTCAAAATTATTAATAAAGGAGAACATATCAATTATGTGATGGTCTATATGGCTCCATGTTGATTCATTAAAGGGAAAAAGACACACAGGCATGCTCTGTTATATTTTTTCAAATATACACTCATTCTTGCCCCCAAGCATGAAATTCCCAGAATAATTAGTAATTTCTCACATTTAAATTTATTAAATAATGCTCCAAATTAACCTATTATGCAAAAAAATTTTAATATCCTAGTTCAGCAATATTTCATGTGAATTAAACAGCAACAACGATTTGAGGTCAGCTATAAAACCAAACCCTTAACACTCACCTCAAAAAATGTAGTATTACTTTATACACAAAAATCAAATGTCATGCAGTTTAAAGCTCTACCATTAAAGCCTTATAACTTTTAAAAAGGTCCTCCCAAAACATATGCTCCCAAAACGCCTGCTAAAGTAGTCTAGGACTAGACTAGACAAGGTCCTCTCAACCCTGCCTACTCAGCAGAGTCACCTTTTCAGATGCTTTTAAAATGAGGTATTCAGGTTCTACGTAACACAAAACTACCAAACTAGCATCTTTGGGAACAAAGGACCAGATATCTACACTTATAAAAGCTCCTCTAATAATTAAAATGCATAGCCAGCCAGACTGAGAACTACAAAATAGGTAGGTTACATTTTAGGTTTTAAAAAAAAATACCTTGATCTGCTGTCTTCGTAGCATAGCAAGTTCTCTCATGTCTCGGAATGGCTGCAGTAAATACTGATAGAGTTCAGTTGTGGCTTCTGCAAGGCTGCTGTAGGCTTCATCCTCCATCTGATACAAGTCCAGAAGCTCTACCATGCTCTCTGTATTCTTGTGCTTATCCAAGAGCTGTGGAACAAGAAAGTTTCACTGCAAAGAAATCCACTAGAATAGCCTGTAAACATTTGCAAACTCTCTATCTTGTCAGGACTTTGGGACCCTGAAATGCGGAATTAAGAGAGAAGGAGAAGCATTGATTGCTTGCATCACTCATCTCCATGCCTCATGTGTTTTACTACAAGACCACTGTCTGACACATCCTTTTCTGACTATGTCTCTAGGTTATTCCGGTTCTCTGCATATTCTGGTATTCTGGAATGCCATACCATCTAACTATCCTTAACTCTAAAAAAAATTTTTCCAGCATCTAGTAGCTTTCTCCACATTTATATAATTTTTTTTTTCATCATTTATCTAAGGCCTCCTCAGACAACCACTTTGCCTTGTTGCATTTCTTTTTCTTGGGGATGGCTTTGGTCACCATGCAAAGAAATAGAGGAAAACAATAGAAAGGGAAAGACTAGAGGTCTCTTGAAGAAAATACCTACAAAACAATACCGGTAAAGTTAGAAGACTGACATTCTCCATTCAACTTCACTAGTTACTAAACCTAGAGCCTATTACACAGAGTGAAGTAAGTAAGAATGAGAAATATAAATATGGTATACTGACACATATATATGGAATCTAGAAAAACTGTACTGATGAATTTATTTTCAGGGCAGCAGTGGAGAAACAGGTGGAGAACAGACCTGTGGACACGGGGGCAGGGAAGGAGGAGAGGGTGAGATGTATGGAGAGTAACATGGAAACTTACATTACCATATGTAAAATAGATAGCCAATGGGAATTTGCTGTATGACTCGGGGAACTCAAACAGGGGCTCTGTGACAATCTAGAAGGGTAGGATGGGGAGGGAAGTTCAGGAGGGAGAGGACATGCGTGTGCCTATGGCTGATTCTTGTTGATGTCTGACAGAAAACCACAAAACTCTGTAAAGCAATTATCCTTCAATTAAAAAAAAGTCCCCCCCCAAAAGATACAGTAATCAAGACAGTATAATACTGGTAAAAGAATAGATCAATGGAAGAGTCTAAAAGCAAATCCACACGCAAATAGTCAAGCAGTCTTTTGACAAAAGAGCAAAGACAATTCAATGAAGAGATCAGTCTTTTCAACAAATGGTATTGAAACAAATGGATATCCATGTATGAAAGAAAAATCTACAGACCTTAAACTTTTCACAAAAACTCATTTAAAATGGACCACAGACCTAAATGTAAGATAGAGTTATAAAACTCTTAGAAAATAACACAGGAGAAAATCGAGGTAACCTTAGGTTTGATGACTTATTAGATATAACATAAAAACACAATACTTTTCTGTAAACCTAAACGTGATAAAACAAAGTTTATTAACTTTTAAATGATGATAACAAACCTATTTAAAGACATAGTTTTATATTTCACTTTATGCATGCTTTTATTTTTTAAAATAAAACAAAAAATCATTAAAAAAAATCCATAATATCCAATTAACAATGATTTTCACCCCTATTAAGTCCTAGTGTTTTAAAGTGATCGGACCAATCAATGTCTTTCTGCTTTGTTAACAAGTAGTTTTTGGTAGGCTGGTTTTGTTTGCTGTTTGTTTTTAATAGAGGCCTACTAGAACAAAAAGAATTAATTCAAACATCAGTGATTTTAACAACTGATAACACACAAATGATTAACAGATGTAGACAGAAGGCCAGACGAAATGCTGATCTTGCTTTATGCTGAAAGCAAAGAGATGCCATCAAAGGTTTGTTGATTTGCTTTGTTTTTCCTTCAAAAATCTCTCTGGTTCCAGGGAAGCATCAAGGAATACTTTCCCAAGCAAAGGAATCTTTACTTGTATTCTGAAGGGTAAAAAGGAACTAACTAGGCAAAGTGGGGCTTCCCTGGTGGCTTAGCTGGTAAAGAATCTGCCTGCAATGCAGGAGACCTGGGTTCGATTCCTGGGTTGGGAAGATCCCCTGGAGAAGGGAATGGCTACCCACTCCAGTGTTCTAGCCTGGAGAATTCCATGGACTGTAGAGTCCACAGAGTTGCAAAGAGTCTCACTTTCACTTTCTTTCAGGCAAAGTGTAAAGGGAAGACTGGGTCAGAAAAACAGTGACTTGTCCCTGGATACCATAAAGTAAGGTTTATAAATTGGAGTAGACAGAGAAAGGCAACATACAAAAGACATTTCTGGAGACACTAACATTCATGATGGACTGGAGTTATATACTACAGTGGTGAGAACAGACTGGAAGGGGCAACAGAGTGGATGCAGACAGGTTAGTTCATAGTCTCCTAGGCTGGTCCATGAAAGCTGCTGGTAAGCTTAGACTAGAGGAAGGGAAAAGCACGGATTCATGAAATGCTTTGGAGATAAAAGCAACTGGACTTGTTAAAAGACTGGATTTCCCCTTGACTCTAAGATCTTTGGTCTTCCCTGATACAAAGAACACAGGAATAGAAACAGGTTTTTAGAGCAAAGTTTACAGATTCAGAGACACTGAGTCCAAATTGTTTTTTAGATATCCATGAGGAGAGGTCATAAAGGGAAGGCAAAATGTCGCCAAGCTAGACCTTTACCTTTAACTGGTCTACAATCTAACTAGGGAAACAAACCAAGGGACAGAAGTAAAATACTGATTGTAAAAGTTTAGAGAAAAGATGGTTCAGAGTGGACTAAAGCAGCTGAAACAGATGTCCTAAAGCTAAGATTTGAAGTGGATCTTGAAAGACGGGAAGTGCTAGATAGGTGAAGAAGAACAACCCAGTCTTAAGAAATTACATGAATAGAAGTGTCACAGATTTGAAATTTGGATAGGAGGAAGAGGGTGGCAGAGTGTCATCGTGCTCCCTGAGGTAGAGACTATGCACTAGTAAGCAGGATACCATACTGAGTCATTAAATGCAGCATTTCTAAAAAGCAGGGAAACCATCTATAGAATAGAGAAAAAAAGAATGATGCATTTGATCAATGGGATCTGTTTAACGTTTAGTTTACATAGTTCAACTTATCTAGAAAATATATCAAAGTGATGGTCATTTAGTACCTGGTTACTTGAAGCATGATCTGGGACCAGCATCATCTGAGAACTGGTTAGAAATAAAGAACCTCAAGGCCCACTCCAGACCTACAGAATCAGAATGAGCTATGAGTATGCACAGCAAAGTTTGAGAAGCACTGCTTCAGTAAACACCTTTTATGCCCACATTGACTATGTATGCCTAGTCGCTCAGTCGTGTCTGACTCTGCGACCCCATGGACTGTAGCCCACCAGGCTCCTCTGTCCATGGGGATTTTCCAGGCAAGAATAATAGAGTAGGTTGCCATGCCCTCCTCCAGGGGAATCTTCCCAACCCAATGATCGAAACCAGGTCTCCGGCATTGCAGGCAGATTCTTTACTGTCTGAGCCATCAGGGAAGCCCCCACATGAACTATAATGTGAGACAAAAGTCTCGGTAAATTACACAAATTATGTAGCACATTTTCAAACTGAAAATTCTAAGAATTATGATATGTAACATTTTTTCTTGTATCTAAAATCATTTTTCCCTCTCACTGTTTCTCTCACTATTTGACTATTATTTTAGCTCAATTAGCACTATTCAGACTAAAATTAAGGCAAAATTCCCATTTCTCATGGTTTAGTTCCATATTAAAGCATTTTTAGCTATTCTAAAAAAAAAAGTTACTACTGAAGTCAACCACAGAATAATCTTCACCTTTAGAAGACAGGTTCAAAGAGACAAAGTCAGTCTGGCATTATCTCCAGCACTGGCCAGATCTTATCTCCAATACACGGGCCATTCAATGAAATTGAATGTTTAAAAGCAATCCCCCCACTCCCCATAAATACATTAAATAAGTAAGAATAAACAAAAAATATTAAACAAATAAAAAATAAAAGTGATGGCCATTAAAATAATCAAATTGACTGTTTTCATTCTGATATGTTTGCCTGTTTTTTAAAAATTATAATCTGGCCTTTTACTACTGCAAAGAAATGGTGAAATCATGATGAAGATATTCCAGTTCTTCTGATAGAATTCTATTAATTTACAAACTGGCAATTTACAATCCAATTTAGAATAACCTGAAAAATCACAATAGAAATAGAATTCAATAAGCTGTTATAATTTACATGCAGAAACCAACAGCCCTTTCATCTTAAATACAAAACAATCAGCAAGGATTCCATCTGTAATAAAACAGAAAAATACCCAGGAATAAACTCAAATCTATTAAGAGCCATGTAAATAAAATGTTATGGCAGACTATGTAAATAAATGGAAGACTGAATCTATAAATTTCACATGGTAACAAAACACCTCTTGACACTTCTATGGCACAGGAAAAGGCCAATTTTAAAGTTCACATGGAAAAATAAGACGACAAAATAGCAACAACAAAAAAATTTTTTTCTTATAAAGAGTAAATGTGCAGAAAGATAATGGCCTACCCAGGCATTATAAATATTTGATATAAGCATTGAGTACAATGAAGTAATAGAGAGTTCAGATATATGAAAGTTTACTGCATGATAAGCAAAGAATCATTCAAGAAATATTTGTGGTAACTGTCATTTCCACAGAAAAAAAAAGAGTTAGACCCCGTCTTTATTCCTTACATTCTTTATATACAAAATAAATTCTTGCAGGGTCAACAGTTTAAATGCAAACAGCAAAATCAACTGGCTACAACAGACATAAATAACTAAATCAAGAAATAAATGACAAAGGGAAAAATATTTGCAACACAATTTCCAAGATCAAAACAAACAACAAACAGGTAAAGAAATTACTCTTGAACAAATGAAGATTCATTCATACTGCAAAATAAATCACAAATTAAAACTTTTCATGAGAGACAGGGTGCTCAGGGCTGGTGCACTGGGATGACCCTGAGGGATGGGATGGGGAGGGAGGTGGGAGGGGGGTTCAGGATGGGGAACAAATGTACACCCATGGCTGATTCATGTCATTGTATGGCAAAAACCACTACAATACTGTAAAGTAACTAGCCTCCAATTAAAATAAATTAATTAAAAAAATAAATAAAACTTTTCATGGATAAGATCAAAAAGTTTTGAAAATAAGTCTTGGGTTTAAAAGGACATATTAGGTTGGTACAAAGTAATTACCGTTTTGCATTGTTGAACTTTGCCATTTGATACTGGAATACATTCTTAAATAAATGTTGTTATGTTATACACCATTTTAATATGCATTTCTCACTTTATGCTTTTTGCTAATGAATTATTACTAGCTGTTTATACTCATTTTAGACTATGCAAATGATGTTATACAAAAGACAAATTCGAGCAATTTTCTTGTTTGAGTTCAAAATGCGTCATAAAGCAGCAGAGACAACTCACAACATCAACAACACCACTTGGTCAAGGAAGTGCTAATGAACGTACAGTGCAGTGGTGGTTCAAGAAGTTTTGCAAAGGAGACGAGAGCCTTGAGGATGAGGAGTGAAGTGGCCGGCCGTCGGAAACTGACAACAACCCACTGAGAGCATCATCGAAGTTGATCCCTTTTACAACTACACAAGAAGCTGCCTAAGAACTCACTGTCAACCTTAGTACAGTCATTTGGCATTTGAAGCAAACTGGAAAGGTGAAAAAGCTCAGTAAGTGAGTGCCTCATGAGCTGACTACAAATAAAAAAAAAAAACATTTTTGAAGTGTAGTTTTATTCTTTTTTAAAAATTTTAATTGGAGAATAATTACAATACTATGATGGTTTTTGCCATACATCAATACAAATTGGCCATAGGCATACATTTGTCCCTTCCATCCTGTACCCCTCTCTCACCTCCCTCCCCACCCCATCCCTCCACACTGTCACAGAGCACTAGCTCTGGATGCCCTGCATCATACGTCAGAAAAAAAAAGACACATGTATCCCAATGTTCACTGCAGCACTATTTATGATAGCTTGGACATGGAAGCAACCTAGATGTTCATTGGCAGATGAATGGATAAAGAAGCTGTGGTATATATACAGAGTGGAATATTTCTCAGCATAAAAAGGAATACATTTGAGTCAGTTCTGATGAGGTGGATGAACCTAGAGCCTATTACACAGAGTGAAAGTAGCCCAGAAAGAGAAAGACAAATATCACATATTAATGCATATGTATGGAAACTGGAAAGATGGTACTGACAATCCTACATGCACGGTAGCAAAGGAGACACAAAGAACAGACTTTTGGACTCAGTGGGAGGAGAGGGTGGGATGATCTGACAGAATAGAATAGCATAAAACCTATACATTGCTATATGTAAAACAGACAGGCTTCTGTTATTCTATGCAACAACAATGAATCATTTCTCAATCGGATTGTGACATGAGGCAAAAAGTGGACCGTATACGACAAGTGTGATGACCAGCTCAGTGGTAGGACTGACAAGAAGCGCCAAAGCACTTTCCAAAGCCAAACATGTACCCAGAAAAGGGTCATGGTCACTCGTAGTGTGCTGCCCCTGTCTGATCCACTACAGGCTTCTGAATCCTGGCAAAACCATTACATCTGAGAAATACACTCAGCAAATCGATGAGATACACCCAAAACCGCCTTGCCTAAACCCAGCGTTGGTCAACAGATAGGGCCCAATTCTTCTCTGCAACAACGCCCAACCACACGTCGCACAACCAACACTTCAAAAGTTGAACAAATTGGGCTACAACGTTTTGCCTCATCTGCCATATTCACCTGACCTCTCACCAACCGACTACCACTTCTTCAAGAATCTCGAGAACTTTTTGCAGGGAAAATGCTTCCACAACCAGCAGGACGCAGAAAACTGCTTTCCACGAGTTCATGGAATTCCAAACCATGGATTTTTAGGCTACAGGAATAAACAGACTTATTTCTCATTGGCAAAAGCGTGCTCACTGTAATGGCTCCTATTCTGATGAATACAGACATGCTTGAGCCGAGTTACAATGATCTACGATTCAGGGTCCCAAATCACAATCACTTTTGCACCAGCCTAACAGAAACAAATAGCAACCGCCTTCTTTTGTTTCAAACAGTGTGAACTGATACATTCTCTACAGAAAGCAATTTAAACAAAATGCATATTTCTCTTTGGCTCAGCAATTTCTCTTACAGAATTTTATCCTATAGATATATATGCACATGTGGGAAAAGATACGCTATTTCAACAGCAAAAGACCAGGAAAAAACCTATATATCAAACCAAATCCATTCAATGGAGCATTATTTAGCCATAAGAAGAAATCTTGTTTGTTACAGGAAAAAAGAAAACTAAGATGTTAATAACATGCTACCATTTGAGTTGTTTAAAGGTGGAAAATAGGATATATCTGTATGTATTGTCTATGTCTTTATGTATGTAACTGAATCTGTAAGACACACAAGAAACTCTTATGGGTGGCTGCCTCTGAGGAGATGAGAAGATGGGGGAAGGAGTTGGGTTTATACTTCGGCTTTCAATCATGATCTATGGAGTAAATATACTTTTTTAAAAAGAGCAAGTCTTATAGCCTATTTCTTCTCCACCCCGAAAGTATCTTGGATTATACATCAAAAGAGGAAAATTAAATTATACCCTTTGCCACAATATCCAAAACTACACATACAACTTTTGCTAAAGTATGACAAATATGAAAATGATACATGCTTCTCTTCCTTTGTTCACCTACAAAAGTACCTAAGTCATGTGTTAAACCATCTACTTTAAGCTACAGCTGAAAAGGAAGATTATCAAAGTTAATAGCAGCCATGTGAAAAATCAATTTCTAATCACAACACTCTTCTCAAGTCCCAGAAATCAGTTCTAATCAGTGGCAAAGATGCGCCTATATTTAACACCAAGGCTGCAACATATCTGAAACAAAATATCCAGATTAAGGAAGAACAGGACAATAAAAGGGGAGGGGGGTGTTGTCATATGAATGTGTAATAGCAACAAAGCAATGGCTATCTTTACAATGAATTATAAACTATCTTTTTTTTTTGGGCCCACCTCACAGCTTGAGGTATCTTAGTTCCCTGACCAGGGATTGAACCCAGGCCCTTAGCAAAGAAAGCACAGAGTCCTAACTACTGGACTACCAGAGAATTCCCTAAACAATCTTTTTATTGTTATAATAAATGCAGTAATTCTCTCCTTGCAAGAAAATATACAGAGAAGCCCTTTGTCTATTATTCCACTTGAAAATGGAACACTTACGTTGATTTTCTACCAAGTCCTAGGAATAGCAGAACTGTTAAAAAAAGATGTTTCAATAATAAAGTTCCCCAAGCCATTTACAAGCAATCGAATGAGAGGATTCAACAGTAAGACAATCCTCAGATATTAGGCTTCTCTGAGCTCTTCCTACAGACACTAAAGTAAATGTTAAGGCACCAAACAGTTTAGATACTATTTATATTTAGTACTGACACAAAAACATTGCCACCATATGCTTGTTAATTAAATCACAATAGGACTCTACACAGGTGTGCAACCACAAGAAAATCAGTTATTCTACTCAAATATTAACAGTTATGTATTTCCCAAATGCCTTTGATCAACAAAGAGAGCAGTACTTTACAAAGCTATTATGCACCAACTAAACTTAATACTCCTGCAGAGAAGCCCAAGGCATCTCACCTAACACTGCTAATTTATTAATTTGTCTTCTTAGCTATAAAGTTTCACGTTTTTCCAACGTTAGATTACCTAAAAACCAATTACAGCTTCAATCCGCAATCTATTTTAATCTAAATATCTGAAAATAATCTTAAAGGAAATGAATTTTAAAGAAATGAATTTTAAAATGTCAAAAGAGGCAATTTACTAAGCATTAGACTGTTTAGTCTAAACCATTTCCTATAATCCATGATAAAAGACTTCAACTGTAAAAGATAATCACAACCTGCTTGCTGCTGCTGCTAAGTTGCTTCAGTCGTGTCTGACTCTATGCGACGCCATAGACAGCAGCCCACCAGGCTCCTCCGTCCATGGGATTCTCCAGGCAAGAACACTGGAGTGGGTTGCCATTTCCTTCTCCAATGCATGAAAGTGAAAAGTCAAAGTGAAGCCACTCAGTCGTGTCCGACTCTTTACGACCCCATGGACTGCAGCCTACCAGGCTCCTCCGTCCATGGGATTTTCCAGGCAAGAGTACTGGAGCACAACCTGTTACAGTAACGCATTTAATTTTCTATTTTGCTAACCAAAACTAAATCCAAGGACTAAATGAACTGTGGATATTTGCAGGTTATTAACTGTGAAATGTAAAAGGTGCTATAAATAATATGCACAGAAAAAAGAGTAGAAAGAAATTGGAAAGAGAGTTAGCTTACTTAGGATTTAGAATATCTGAGATAGATGTATAGGGAAGGCCTGAATTTAAAATGGAGAGAATGCTGTTTGCTCAACTTGAGAAGATTCATTGATGGATACAAACCAAGTCAGAATACAGATGAACCTATGAGAATACAACATGCCTACAAAGGGTGACTTTGGAAGGGCTCAAGTGCACCCAATACAAAATAGAGATACTCCTTACAGGAGGCAGTGGAGAGGAGGACAGACAGGAGCAGGGCTTAGAAAGTAAGAAACTGAATCACTTGTTTCAAAATCTGACACATCACTCATGCAATTTATTTAGAAAGTCATTTTGCTCTACTGAGTCACTTAAAAGAAATGAAGCAGAATTATATAAAGCATTAATTAAACACATTAGCCTAAGAAGTAGAACACTTCTTTTCCCTTCCTTCCAGCTTCCCTACCAGACACCTTTTTTTGCTTCCCCCAGTCTAATTCTGATAACTAAGCTCCTAACCTACTCTGATATTTGAAACAAAGCTCAGCTTATTGCAAAGTTTCTCTAGGGCAAGGACCCCACAACTTTCATCAGGTTCTTAAAGGAGTCAGTGACAACAGCTTTTAAAAAATTTCTTTCAAGACTCCCTATAACCATTGTAACAGAGAAAGTACAAAATAAACTTGTGCCATTTACTCCCTTCTTTAGTCTGATTCAACTTTGGCTTTTTAACCCTGTGAACAGTTACAAATATAGGGGAGAGGAAGAAAGCACCTCCTGTGCTTAATTGAGTCCCCATCCCGCAGGGTGCCAATCAGTTATAGAGCCTGATCTCTGACTTCAGGATTATAGCGAAAGTCGCTCAGTCACGTCTGACTCCCTACAACCCCATGGACTGTAGCCTGCCAGGATCCTCTGTCCATGGAATTCTCCAGACCAGAATACTGGAGTGGGTAGCTGTTCCCTCCTCCAAGGGAGAGGACTGCCACTATCCTTGAAGATCCTCAGATAATTTTTGAAGTCCTGGGTATAAAATTTAGAAGCTAAACTCTCTCCTGCCCAGAGCCTCAGAACTTTCTTCCTACTTTAATGTGTCAAACCCAACAGAGTGCCTCATTTTTTAAATTAAAATATTTAAGAAGCAACATAAAATCTACAAATAATACCATCCTTTAGATTATTATTAAGACATGCAAATAATTATCTGCTTGTGAAAAAGGGTGACACAAAACTAGCAATGAGGTGCTAAGATGGGAGGCGGCAGCCTATCCCAGCAATCAAACTGGATCTGTGGCCCTAGGAATTTCCTTTAGGGTCTAGGGGATTGGTTTTCTTAATGACAAGGAAGGACCAACGCCACATACATTTTCACACAAAGCACACTGCTCAACTCTGTTCTTGTTTTGTACAAGTGTTGAATCATTTTTATTACTATGTTAATCACTGATTATTTATTAGGAACTGTTAATGCTGAAATCCAATTTTGGAAAGTATAAGGGCTACTGTTTTGAAAATTGGTTTTCAGATTATTTCATAGATGAGTGGCAAATTTAATTTCATTTTACTTCTGGGGAGGAATTACCTTTAATTAAAATGTTAGGTACATGTATACATGTCATATATAGAAACCAACTTTATAACATATCAAAAAACATCCACTGAGTACCCACTGAGTACAGAAACACTGGGGAACTGAGTCATTAGAAAAGAGTAACAGCAAACCCACCTTTGTCTCCTGGGCCTTACAATGCATTTTAAAGGGTAGGAGGGAATCCATAATGAGAAAAACCAGAAAAGCAGTCATGAATGATGTGAACCATATGTAATATAATGCCTCTCTGATCTCTGAATTTCTGACAGAAAGTCCTGGTTTCTGAAAGTGGTCAGAAATGACTTTCTTCAGGAGGGTTACCTGACCTGGCCCTGGAAAGAAGGAACTTAAACCAAAAAAAGGACAACACGGGCAGGGGAGGAAGGTGTCCTTCCTATTATACAATACATGGTGTACGGTGAGTTCAGTGAATAATGTGTAAAAGAGACTGACTAGAATAATGAAAGGTTCACGTAGAGAAAAGAAAGAGATTAAGACTGGCGGGTTAACCAAAAAAATGGATGATACTGAAGGCCAGGATTTGGGCTCTGTTACAGGATAATGGTAAGCAATAGAAGAGGTTGGTTTGATGTGTGTATATTACAGCTAAGAGTTGGGTATGAAGATGTGCAAAGTAATGCTTGGAAGCAAGTGTTACAAAGGCTACTTTGCAAGGAAGACATTGAAAGAGAGCTAAAATAAGTTCAGGGATGAAATTGTGAAATTAAACTAAAAGTAGGTATAGGAGCAACATGAGAAAGCAGAAACTAATGCATAAGTGATTCCATAGTTCTAAAGTTCTAAAATTCATATTTAACATTTCTGAATCAGTATGCATATTATGGCCACTTACAGAAATAACAACCAGAGGCACAGGCTCAGGAACTTGCCTAAAGTTAGGGAGCTGGTGAAAGGTTGAGGTAAAGTGTGAATCCTTGCAGCCTAACTCAAGCCCTTAACCACTGCCCTACTTGTCCCTATGCATAACCAGTCTATTACCTTTTCCTTATCTGAATGATACCAATCTTTTGGGTTTAGGAAGACTGAAAACATGATGAGATATATATACAATGGAATATTACTCAAGTCACTTTTAAAAAATGAAACTTTGCTATTTGCAACCACATGGATGGACTTGGAGGATAATATGCTTAACTCAGAGAAGAAAGACAAATACTATATGATTTCATTTATATATGGAATCTAAAAAATAAATGAATGAACATAGTAACAACAAAAAAGAAACAGATTCATATATACAGAGAACAAACAAGTGGTTACCAATGAGTAAAGGGAAAGGGGGATGGGCAAGATAAAATTAAGGGGATTAAAAAGTACAAATTTATTGTCTATAAAATAAATAAGCTACAAAGATATACTATACAGCAAGGGGGGAATATAGGCAATATTTTATAGTAACTTTAAATAGAATACATAAAAATTTTGAATCCCTATGGTATATACCTGAAACTAATATTGAAAATCAATTATACCTCAATAAAAATAAATAAATAAGTACTCTTCCCCCCAAGTTTTAGGTCTCATAAGGCTCAACGTATAAAGTAAAACCTGCTCAAGAACTAACTCCAAGGCCCTCCAGGGAGCCAGAGATCTTTTATTAACCCTTTACAAAATCAAGCACTTTGACAGGCTTCACTGTGAGCCGGCACATAATTTCCTTTTATTAAAATAATGCCTGTTTTTCAAGTTTAGATACTGCTAAAGTAATTCTTGCTCCCTTCTCTCTTAATCCTCCATTTCTTTTTAAAAATGTTTATTTCATACCGGAGTATAGTTAATTAACTATGCTGTATCAGTTTCAGGTGTACAGCAAAGGGATTCAGTGATATAATACATGTATCCACCCTTTTTCAAATTGTTTCCCCATTTAGGTTATTACAGAGTACTGAGTAGAGATCCCTGTGCTATAACAGTAGATCTCTGTTTGTTATCTATTTTAAATATAGCAGTGTGTACATGTCAATCCCAAAATCCCTCTAACCCTACTTGTCACCATCTTTCATTTCCAGTTAGCAACTCCAATACCCAAATTCACAACACTTAATAAAAAAGGGTGGGGGGGAATTTCCAACTAAAAATAAGTCAAGAGAGTTAACATCCTTAATTGCCCTCCTCCCCTGCATAGCCAGAAAAATTAGTATAGTTATGAGAGAAAAGAGAGTTCAATATTAACTATTGAAAGTTACGCACTACTTGTTTGAAATGGTAATAAACAGCAAAAGAAAGGAGGTAGATTTCGGGTCTTACCTTATAATACACCAAATTCCCTATTACTACTGTGGAAGGAAAAAGTATTAGGAAATGTTTAGAGGAGAAAATAAACTTTCTTAAAAGTACTACCATACCATCTAAACCAAGTCACCCTTAGCTAGCTTAATACAGAACAGAATTTGTAATAGATTAAATATCAGTATAACATTTATTCTTCTTGTGGTTATAGGAAAATTAATTTTATAAGCCTGTATGAGACATATGCATTCTGTCTCACGTTAAAGTTTTATGTATAATACATGTACAAATTTAAATTCACTTCCTTTGGGATTCCAATGTTCTCCAACGATAGACAACACCATATACGTATATAACCAAGGTTTTGCAGAAACAGTCATCGGCCAGACACTGTTGCAATATTTTTGCCCAGTGATGACGACACTGACCATGTATTTCAACTTGACAAAGGCTAAGTTTATCAGTTAGCCTCACTCCCTTTCTACAGGGATGAAGAGAGTCCAGTGGTTAAGAAAGCCAGCTGTAATCAGGCATGGAATTGAACCTGGTTTTCATATATGCATATGTTATCTTAGACAAGTTTATCTAATTTCTTTGAACCTGTTTGCTCTATTGTAAAATCCCTGCCTCTTAGGTTGATATGAAGATTAATACTAATAAGAGTTAACATTAATTGAGTAAATGACACTAAGTACTTTACATAAAAGCTACTTTTCAGTCACTCTATGAGGCAGTAGTATTATTCTCCTCACTTTACAGATGAGGAGGCTAAGGTATTTAAGAGAATTAGGTGGGCCCACATTCATTAAGCTATTAAGTGGAGGAGCCAGGACTCAAACTTATTTGAACCCTACCTCTTAGCTCCTATCAACATGCTGAGTTAATGTATTCAAAGACCTCTGCACAGTGCCCGACCCATAGAAAGCATTCAGTAAAGGTTAGCTACTGTGATCACTAGGAGAAGGGAATGGCAACCCACTCCAGTATTCTTGCCTGGAGAATCCCATGGACAGAGGAACCTGGTGAGCTATAGCCAATGGGGTCACAGAGTCGGACACGACTGAGTGACTTTCAATTCACTCACTGTAATCATCAAAAACTAGGGCCTCACACACGTCTCTACACATCGGTCATTCCAGTTATGACCTTCTTAACAGTCAGTAAAGAAAACAATAACAAAAAGAGCCAGTAAAGAAGTGACAGACTTGCCTAGATAGGACGGTGAAGGGGAAGAAAGACTTTCAGTTAGTTAATTAGATATTGGTTTTGTAAGTGTAACTTTAGCAAGTTATCAAAACACTGATCGGAAAGCAATTTAAATAATAAACTCTGTAGGGAAAAGCACTCACATCAAAATCCACCTCAAGTACAGGTAACGAACAAAGTGAGGACAAGAAAATAAACAGAAGAAACAGAAACACCACTCCTGCCTGCTTTAGTGCCCCCATGTACTAAAAAATGAATTACATCTTTTTTAAAACCTAAAGCAAGAAAAAATGAAGAGACAGAGCCAAAGCAAAAACAACACCCAGTTCTGGATGTGACTGGTGAGGGAAGTCAAGTCTGATGCTGTACAGAGCAATATTGCATAGGAACCTGGAATGTTAAGTCCATGAATCAAGGCAAATTGGAAGTGGTCAAACAGGAGATGGCAAGAGTGAATGTTGACATTTTAGGAATCAGCAAACTAAAATGGACTGGAATGGGTGAATTTAACTCATATGACCATTATATCTACTACTGTGGGCAAGAACCCCTTAGAAGAAATGGACTAGCCATCATAGTCAACAAGAGTCTGAAATGCAGTACTTGGATGCAATCTCAAAAACAACAGAATGATCTCTGTTTCCAAGGCAAACCATTCAATATCATAGTAATCCAAGTCTATACCCTGGCCAGTAACGCTGAAGAAGCTGAAGTTGAATGATTCTATGAAGACCTACAAGACCTTCTGGAATTTACACCCCAAAAAGATGTCCTTTTCATCATAGGAGACTGGAATGCAAAAGTAGGAAGTCAAGAAATACCTGGAGTAACAGGAAAATTTGGCCTTGGAGTACAGAATGAAGGAAACAGAATGGAGTACAGAAATAGAGGAAAAAACAACAGAATTGGAAAGACCAGAGATCTCTTCAAGAAAATTAGAGATACCAAGGAAATATTTCATGCAAAGATGGCTAATAGAGTTTTGCCAAGAGAACGCACTGGTCATAGCAAACACCCTCTGCCAACAACACAAGAGAAGACTCCATACATGGACATCACCAGACGGTCAATACCGAAATCAGATTGATTATATTCTTTGCAGCCAAAGGTGGAGAAGCTCTATACAGTCAGCAAAAACAAGACCGGGAGCTGACTGTGGCTCAGATCATGAACTCTTTATTGCCAAATTCAGACTTAAATTGAAGAAGGTAGGGAAAACCACTAGACCATTCAGGTATGACCTAAATCAAATCCCTTATAATTACACAGTGAAGTGACAAATAGATTCAAGGGATTAGATCTGATAGACAGAATGCCTGAAGAACTAAAGACGGGGGTTCCTGACATTGTACAGGAGGCAGTGATCAAGACCATCCCCAAGAAAAAGAAATGCAAAAAGGCAAAATGGTTGTCTGACGAGGACTTACAGATAGCTGAGAAAAGAAGAGAAGTGAAAGGCAAAGAAGAAAAGGAAAGATATACCCATTTGAATGCAGAGTTCCAAAGAACAGCAAGGAGAGATAAGAAAGCCTTCCTTAGTGATCAATGCAAAGAAATAGACGGAAACAATACAACGGCAAAGACTAGAGATCTCTTCAAGAAAATTAGAGATATCAAGGAAACATATTTCATGCAAAGATGGGCACAATAAAGGACAGAAATGGTATGGACCTAGCAGAAGATATTAAGAAGAAGTGACAAGAATACACAGAAGTATACAAAAAAGATCTTCACGACCCAGATAATCACGATGGTGTGATCACTCACCTAGAGCCAGACATCCTGGAATGTGAAGTCAAGTGGGCCTTAGGAAGCATCACTACGAACAAAGCTAGTGGAGGTGATGGGATTCCAGTTGAGCTATTTCAAATCCTAAAAGATGATGCAGTGAAACTGCTGCACTCAATATACCAGCAAATTTGGAAAACTCATCAGTGGCCACAAAACTGGAAAAAGTCAGTTTTCATTCCAATCCCAAAGAAAGGCAATGCCAAAGAATGTTCAAACTACCACACAATTGCACCCATCTCACATGCTAGCAAAGTAATGCTCAAAATTCTCCAAGCCAGGCTTCAACAGTATGTGAACTATGAACTTCCAGATTGCAAGCTGGATTTAGTAAAGGCAGAGGAACCAGAGATCAAATTGCCAACAGCCGCTGGATCATCCAAAAAGCAATAGAGTTCCAGAAAAACATCTACTACTGCTTTATTGACTGTGCCAAAGCCTTTGAATGTGTGGATCACAACAAACTGTGGAAAGGAAAATTAGTAAAGAGATGGGAATACCAGACCACCTGACCTGCCTCCTAAGATATCTGTATGCAGGTTAAGAAGCAACAGTTAGAACTGGACATAGAACAACAGGCTGGTTCCAAATCGGGAAAGGAGTTCATCAAGGCTGTATATTTTCACCCTGTTTATTTAACTTATATGAAGAGCACATCATGAGAAATGCTGGACTGGATGAAGCACAAGCTGGAATCAAGACTGCCAGGAGAAATATCAATAACCTCAGATATGTAGATGACACCACCCTTGTGGCAGAAAGTGAAGAAGAACTAAATAGCCTCTTGATGAAAAAGTGAAAGAGAAGAGTGAAAAGTTAGCTTAAAACTCAACATTCAGAAAACTAAGATCATGGCATCCAGTCCCATTACTTCATGGCAAATAGATGGGGAAACAATGGAAACAGTGACAGACTATTTTGGGGGGCTCCAAAATCACTGCAGATGGTGACTGCAGCCTTGAAATTAAAAGATACTTGCTCCTTGGAAGAAAAGTTATCATCAACCTAGAAAGCATATTAAAAAGTAGAGACATTACTTTGCCAACAAAGGTCCATCTAGTCAAAGCTATGGTTTTTCCAATAGTCATGAATGGATGTGAGAGTTGGACTATAAAGAAAGCTGAGCGCCCAAGAATTGATGCTTCTGAACTATGGTGTTGGAGAAGACTCTTGAGAGTCCCTTGGACTGCAAGGAGATCCAACCAGTCCATCCTAAAGGAAATCAGTCCTGAATATTAATTGGAAGGACTGATGCTGAAGCTGAAACTCCAATACTTTGGACTTTGGCCACCTGATGGGAAGAACTGACTCACTGGAAAAGACCCTAATGCTGGGAAAGATTGAAGGCAAGAAGAGAAGGGGATGACAGGATGAGATGGTTGGATGGCATCACTGACTCAACTGGACACGAGTTTGAGTAAACTCCAGGAGTTGATGATGGACAGGGAGGCCTGACATGCTGCAGTCCATGGGGTTGCAAAGAGTCAGACAACGACTGAGCAACTGAACTGAACTCTTACTGAAAGAAACTCTTAGAATCATTAAAAGTGCTATGTCTTAGTCACCTTGCTGCAGAGAAACCCAAACCCGGAGACGAGCACATAAAACTAGTGGCCCAAGTTCTAACCCTTGCCACACTGTGCTTGTAAACTGCCCTGCATCCTTAAGGAAAAGGACAATGTAATTTCATTTTCCAAACATGAAATTAAGGCCCAAATAGAGTAAGTGGCAGCGTAAGGTCAAGCCACTAGCATCAGAACTAGGACAAAAACACAGATTCTCCTGAGCCATGTTCAGTAAATTTTTTTTCCACTAAGCACTAATTAAAGACAGTGCAATGAGACATTCCTTTAAAAGTATACCCTGCCTCAACTAATTCTTAGCAGCAGCAAGACTTGGTGACCAATTTTAATTAAAACATTTTTCCTGAGGAAAATGACCATTCCTGTTTATCACTGTATTCTCCCTGTGCCTATATTATATGAATGCACTAATACTGATTGCATACACTAAGTCCCAAGCCATCACCCTCACTGTAACCTTAAAAGCTACAATAAAACCCCAAATCATTAAATGAACTTCATTTATCCTTAAGACCATTCTCTAAAAATGTCTAGCCCACTAAGTTTATATTTCTTTCACATCCTATTACACAAACCTTCACTATAATTTGAAAAGTTATATATTATATCAAATCATAACTAAAATTTAAAATTAAAGGACAAGGATAAAGGCAGTTCCCCATATTTAGGAAAAACAACTCACAAAATCTTCTAGCCTTTTGTTGAATGAATCCTTCTCTGCCCCACACAGTTTTAATGACTTAGACACTCTGTGTTAAGCCTAGTTGGTATTAATGGTCCCCTATAAGCAGCTTGAAAAGCCAAATGAACTTCACCACCTATACCAAAAAGCAATTAGCACCAAGAACTACCGTTAATGTTCACTGCCTGTCTTTTACCCTTAAAACTTAATTTTTCTCCTATGACATCTAAGGAAACTGGGCAGATTCAGAGGGAGCAAATGCTGGCCTATTAATGAGTAATAAAAAGAGCCATAGGGAAATTTCCCATTACAAAAAAAAAAGCACACATAAATCCTACCATCAATGGAAAGTCACCCTGAGCTTTCAAGTACCACTTCCAACAATATCCTACAGTCAATAAAAGGACAAATAGAGCAGCAATGGAAAAGAGTGAGACTAAAGTTAAATGTGAAGATCTGGGGAATGAAGATTGCTAATTCAACCATAACAACTGTTATGTTTGACAAACCAAACCTCCCACTCACCTTCTCCCTTCAACACGCACGCACACACACGTACATACACACCCTTGTACTCACATTACAGAAGTATTATTTTTGCCCAAGCTGGCCTTGTTTTTGCAAGGAGGAAACATGTCTGTGAAATATCTGGTGGGCCAGGCATCATGTGATGTCAAACAGCAAGCAGAGAAACCACCACATAAATTATTTATTGGGAAGGCTGCCGTCCTGCCACCAGCCTCCATTTCTCTGTTTTACAGAAACACTAACACAGAAGCCTGTATTCAACTTTTTTTCTACACCTATCTTTTTATTTTCAGTTATATGAAAAATGGCCAAAAGTTTATTAAGGCATAGGATTGAAGAAAATGATAAATATCTTAAGTGATTATTTTACCAGCTTCCACCTTTTAAGTCTTAATTTTCAGGAATCCCACAAAATTCATTTAGCTTCATTATCCCATAACTGTGTTTTATAGTAAAAGAGCAGTTTGCACTGTTTATGTAACTATCCAGGCAGAATGTCTCTCTCTCCACTGCAACTGAGTACATTATGTCCCTCCCCAGCCTGCTTCTAGTACTTATACCTAATCATGGGTCATGGCTCACCAGCCCAAAGACTAGCATCTTAGGGCTCCTAAAAGATTGTCATTTCTCTAGTGACATATTAGAGATGTATTTAACAGATACATAACAAGTATATAGCAAGTATAACAGATCTTCCTTGACTTGCATTGGGGTCACTGCCCAATAAGCGCGTCGTAAGTTGAAAATACTGTCAGAACTGCATTCAGTATACCTCACCCACTGAACATTACAGCTTAGCCTAGCCTACCTTAATTATGCTCAGAACACTCATGTTACCCTAAACTTGGGCAAAACTCATCTAAAACAAAGTCTATTTTATAATAAAGTGTTGAATATCTCCAGTACTTGCTTTTAATACTGTACTGAAGTGACAACAGAAAAGCTTTATGAGCACAGAACGGTTGTTCACCCTTGTGATCACATGGCTGACTGGGAGTGACGGCAGGCTGCCCAGTATTACAAAAGAGTGTGGTACCCAGAAGAGGAGGTACAGTTGCTACTGAATGGGTATCTCACTCATATCATCTTAAAGCTGAATGACCTTAAGTCAGGGACTGTCTGTAGCTGGGATTTTAGCAGTGCTCCAGAGTTTTACAGCTAAGACAAGTCTCAAATGGAGACGGACATCCCTTAATGTCCATGGGGGCATGAGGACAAATCAAGGTTGAATCTGAGTTTAGTCACTCCTTAGCTGGTTAAAGTTGGCCAAATCAACTTCTCCTTCAGTAAAATACGTATAAAACATCACTTGCCTCAAAAAATAATATGGGGGATGAAGATAGGTAATGCGAAGTACCCAACACCTAAAATAGTGCCAATATTTACATTCCCTTGAAACAACACTTTCTGGACGCCAAATACTTTGTTAGGTACTTTTTCATGATGTCTTAAATCTTCAGAAATCCTTTAAGTATTTCCCCCATTTCTCCGTTTTAAAGAGGTTAAATAACTAAACAGGTCACAGAAATGATGAGCCCTAATTTAAACCCACATCTTTCTGACCCCAAACACAAGGTAGTCTTTGTCTACTGTGTGCCTTACATGGCTACTTTTGAAAACACAAGCTTCTCTCAGTGGTTAACTGGAGAAGTTAGAAATGAGCAATTCTATAAACATAATAAATTTCAAAGTGAGCACTGATTTTTAGATTTTAATCAACTCTATCATCATAGTTAAGGTTTACTATCTAAACGACCACAATGATTTTAATAGTTGTCCTTATACTGAACCTTTTATTTCAAGTCATCAAAGGTAAACCATACTATGGCTTATAATACAATACTCAACTTTTAACCAACAACCAAGGCTACTGTTGAAACCATTCCAAGAGGTCCTGATGGCACTTGATTCATTCAGAGATTGAGTGCTTGCTATATAAATAGCACTACTTACAGCAAATCCTTGTTAAAGTTCAAGACAAGTCTACCATGTAATAAATTTCACATTTCATTTGTACTCAAGATTAAAGGCCTAAGTAGTATACAACCTACAATTCTTAATCCATCTAAAAATAATTTCATTAGTATTGTATAAATTGTACCTCCTCACAAACTAGTCAGTTGACCAAATTTGTGAACTATTAACAAAAACTTTTGGCAGAAAATGTAAGGTTTAATAATACTTCAGTACTCCACAAGACAGATGTAGGAGTACTTCTTATAACCCCACATAAATCATAAATGTATTCCCAAAACTAAACTCCAAAAGAGGTTATGTCCTAAGTTTACAAAGTAGATACTTTCTAATTGTGATTTTAAGGCTCTTTTTGAAGAATACTTTTCAGTCTTTCTCTCCAAAACTGCAAATACGCCTATGCATATAAAACTCTGCACACTGCTTAAGGTATTACATTAAAGTCCATCAATAGCTCCTCTCAATTCATAGGAAATTCACCAACCCCAGATAACCACTCCTTATTTAGGAGGTTATGTTATTATAGTTTTAAACAGATTTTTCTCCTAGTTTATAAATAGCAGGGTTCCTTAAGGAATTTACATTTATCAGCTTAAAAATTTTATTTACTTACAACTTTATATTAAAATAACACTTCTTCCAAATCTTTTAAATTCCTGCAAAACAGACACACACACAAAAAACTGATGTCTTTTGTCCACTATTATTAAGAGTGCTCACGAGATGTGTGGCCCTGAACTAGAGATGGCAAAGAAGAGAATTCCAAGATACTGTCAAGGCCAGTGACCTTGAGAAGTTTACAATCTCACTGTACAGTCTGTCCTATTAAAAAAATAAAATAAAACAAACCTCTCCTTCAACAATTTACTGACATTTTGAACACAAATTGGTGTGGTCTTTAAACTGAAACCTTTAAATATATAGGAAAAGGAAGACTGTAGAATAAAGAACTGGAAAATAGATTCAGGGAAATTAAAAAAGGAAAAAACACGACCAAAGGATCACGCAACGCATACCTAAGAGTATGTTTGATTCACCACATATTACCTAGCTTTAAAAAACCTATGGTTAATTCCACAAGAATTGTGAGACTGAGAATTAAAAACAAAAACCAACACAGATTTAGACATAATTACTAACTCAATAGAACTGATAACAAAAAATGACACAACTTCTACAAAGATTTTACCTAAAAGAATATTACTGTAAGCTATTAAATTGGCAAAAAGTTTAAGCATATGGGGTAGAAAAAATATATGGCAGTTATATATACACTCCCACTGTCACACTCACCGTAGACATCACTGATTAATCATGCAACCCTTTCCTCCTACTGAGCCTAATTTCTTCCAAAATAGCCTCCCAGTAGAAATCAGGGTGGGCATTATAATTGAACCTATCTGTTGTCCTTCCTTGATAGCTATTTTTCAAATACTGTTCAGTCAACTATGTGAAGAACCCAGAATTTATGTATTTAATGTTCAATGAATTTAAAATAAACTCCATTTATTGAGTTGCTCCCCCTCCCCCAAAAAACTCTACAAAAAATAAATATCCTGTTAAAGAGAATAAAACATATGGTCAATATAACCTTAATTAGGAAAAATAATCTTTCTAAAAAAATGTACATGAGTTCTAGAAAACTATTTCTCAGCAGTCCTCAGTTTTGACCCAATTTGAAAGGGAAAAAAAAACAAACCACAATTACTTTTTCTGAGTATCAAAAAAATTAAAACCAAACATATCTTCACCATTTAGGGATTAAAAAGTAGAAAGGTAAAAAGAAAAAAAAAAAGACAATATATACCTGTAAAACAAATAAGCGAAAGAAGCACTAACTTTGTCCTTGGGAGTTTAAAAGAAACACAGGTCACTATTAAAACTCTAAAGAGAACATGACCATTTAAGATTTATCACTTCTTTCCAAAAAGGACTTAAGGTATTGATAGAACAAAGACTCCAGAAGTGAGATGATAAAAAGGGAAATAAAAACAGATCCCTAGAACTATCGGATCACATCATGATGGGTGATGTTTAGCATCAAGTAATCTAACAGGAAGAAGTGAAAACCTGGAGTCACCAGGTTTTAAGAAAGCACTGTGGGGTAAGTGAGAAAGAATTATTTCCTAAATCCTGAAAAGAGAATATTCTATGAAGAAAGCAAGAGGTTACTGCTTTCTGGCACATACTACAAGATTCCAGTAGTATGTAAACACAGGCAAAGGATATAAACACGACAAAAGGAGGCATTTCCCCAACCCAACTCCAACCTCAATTGGTACTAAGACTAAAAATAATTGATTTGAGAACGAGAATACTTTTTTAGTAGTTTTCCAGCAGAAGCTCTTAAGTACGCATGACCTCCAATTATACATCCTACACATCGTAGAGCTCCCTATGTATAACCATTCAGACCTTTTCCCATTGTTTCCTGGAATTTTAAGGATTCGTTTGAAAATAAGCGCCTGCATTACTTTTACTCAAGTCCAAAAGTATAATAAACATTCCTGCCCAAGACCTTTTTCCTCCCTAAAACAAGTGAAACATGAGCCCTCCCTAAAGGCTTGAGATATTCCTAGAGTATGTATAAAAGTCCATTTGCATCCAACTGTCAGTAGGGGCTTTTTATTTGGACAGGCCGCTCATCTGGAGGAAAATGATTTAAAATTTGCCAAAGTTGCCAACTTACATATGGAGACAAAAAACGGACCAATTTTACTTCATAAGGCAAATCATTTTCAATAAACGAACATGACACCAGGAAAGGAGGTTTAATGATCCGGGCAATTATTGCTGGAAAGAACTTTAGGGACAAAGAGAATCACTCATTTAGCTTATATTTATGGGACATCTTTCTTCTGGGTGGCTTTAATCTTATTACCATTAATTAGAGGTAAACAGAGCATTTTATAGAACTTATATGATAAGTAGGAGGTGGAAATCTAAAGGTTTACCCAAGTTCCTTCAGAGGCCAAATTAAGGAAAGCCATGGTTTTTCCCACCTCTGAGAGGAATGAAGGGGGAGAAAGGTCAGGACCCCCTCCTTTCCCCTTGTCTAGCTAGGAAAACAAGTATCCCAAATGCGCACAACCTAAACAGGGGCTCCAGTCTCCGGCAGCATGGAGGAGCCAAAAGCGATGCGTGGAGCCTAGACTGGGTCCTTACCTCCTGGATGCGCTTCCTGGCCCGCTGGAGCACTTCTTCGTAGCCCTTCTGCCGCAGCTCGCTCAGGCTTTCGTAATATTCCTCCGGGTCGTCGGTCTCGGTGAACAGCACCTGGGACAGGATCTTCCAGCCGCAGGTGTCCAGGCCGTGGCCCAGGTAAACCTGGAGCTGGTAACATAGCGTGTCGATCTCCTGCTCGGTCATCTCCGGGGCGCCCCCGAACAGCACCGTCCACATGCCCGACGGCTCCTCGGGAAACACCGGCAGGCACGGCTCCAGCTGCGAGTTCACGGAGCACAGCTGCTGGTGCACGGCGCGCAGATCCTGGAAGGAGAAGAGCCCGGCCCAGCTGCACTCTTCGGCCGGGGACTCCAGTTCGGCGGCCGGCGGCGGCTGCTCCGCGGCCGAGAGCGCCAGCGCCGCCGGGTCCGCCTCATCTTCCCTCACCATTTCCAGCACCTCGATCTCCTCGGTGACCGTCCCGCAGGCGCTCACTACCTGCACCGACGACAACGAGGCCTCCTTGGCCGCCGGAGGGGCTGCCGCGGCGGCGGCAGACCCCGCCACATCTCTGCCTCCGGATGCCCTCCGGACCGGGCTGGGGGTGGCCCTCACTGGGCTCCGGAGAGGACTCTCCGCCCCTTTGCCGGCCGGACTCCGTAGCGGCGGGTCCCGCGGCGGGTCCCCTCGAAGGCTGCACGCGCTTCGCGGAGAGCTGCCCTCTGGCCAGGCTGGGCGCCTCCGTGACCCGGGGCTCCTGCCCAGAGTCGCGGAGGCAGTGGCCTCGGGCCGACCCTTGCCCGCCGGGCTGCCCGGCCCGCGAGTCCCGTCGGACGCGAGCGCGCCTGACTCGGCGCCGCCTCGCGCCCCCCCGCCTGCTCCCGGGTGCCGCTCCTCTGCCTCTGGGCCGTCCGGTTGTGGCAGGTTATGGCAAACTTGCCCTCAATCTCGTTCCAGGCTACGATGAAGACGAATTTGTGCTTCTCGCGCTCGTCGAATACGTGGGGCCGCACGGCTACCCAGTCCGACTCGACCGTCTCCTCCAGCGCGAACGACATGATGGCTTCGGCGCCAGGCCGCGGGGAAGGCGCCGCTGGCCCTGCCCGCGCGAGGACTCGCCGGCTGGCTGCGCCGCGCCCCCTACTCACCCTCGCCGGGCGCCTTCAGCCATCTTAGCGCGCCGGCCGGCACTCCCCGCTCGCTCGTCTGTCTCTCCGTGCTCGGACTCGTCGCGCTCCTTTGTGGCGCGGCTCGCGGGAAAGACAATGCGCGTCCCCGGAGCAGGTAGTTCACATGGTCACGTGCGGCCGGGTCTGTTTACAAGCCCTGCGCCCGCCCCGGGCCGCCCCCCGAGCGAGGCCGCGGGGCTGAGTCTGCGGCGCACCGGAGGTAAGGCGCGGGTGGCCCGGGGCCGGGCGGGTGGGTGGGGTGGTCGGGGCCCTTGGCTTGCGAGCCTCCGCCGCTCGCCCTGGCCGATCTCAGCGCCCCTCCTCCTCTTCCTCCCGACAGCCTGGAGCCGGCCTGACGAAGGGACGCATCTCCTAAGC
The DNA here is from genome assembly GCA_024291935.2 of Okapia johnstoni. Lineage (NCBI taxonomy): Eukaryota > Metazoa > Chordata > Mammalia > Artiodactyla > Giraffidae > Okapia > Okapia johnstoni. Next base: position 83,252,744 of record CM044307.1, read on the forward strand.
GCGGAGCCTCAGTATCGCCACAATGTTGCCATTCGGCTGCTGACGTAGCGGCTCCACGAGGGACGTAAACACGGGCACGTGCCGCACGCTGGTGACGCGGCGGCGGCGGCGCGCGCACACCCTCGCTCGCGCGCGTCGTCGGCCCCGCCCCTCCGCGTCTCCCGCCCCCGCCCGCTCGCGGCCGCGCGCGCGCGAATCTTCTCTTCCTCAGGCTCGGGTCCGGAGCCGGTGAGTAGCGCAGTGAGAGTGGCAGGTGTGACCTACGGGACAGGTGGCCTCCAAACCCAGGGACAGAAGTACAAAGGCGGAGGAACTGAGCATTTTTGAACTCCAGTCATTCAGAGGGACCCTCAATGTACATTTTCGTCTATTTCGGAGGGATAACTCCCGTATTCAGAAAGAAGTACGCCGTAACGTTACGTGATCTGTGTGCTAGACTTTGTCGGCATCCCCTAGACAGTTGGGTTCTCCCTTAACACCCTTGCGATACACTGTTAGGTACAAAGGGAAGGTGTCTGAACACAACCCAGTAGAACTTCAAAACAAAATAAATGAAAATTCAGTCATGTCCTACCAGTATGTTTACATCTCGGTTCATCAGTGTTTTATTGCTTCTGGCTTCATCACTGTGTATTGTTCTGTGAACCTCGTTTTGAGGTCACCGACTTGAGCCCTTTTGAAATTGTATCCAGTTATCAGAGTTCCCAGAATCCACATACCGAAAAAAAAAGAAAAAAAAATCACGTAAATCTGAAGAGTTACGCTATTCATACTGAACTATGATGAAACACATTCTTAAAATTGCCTCATTGATCTTATAATCTAGTTTAAAATATTCACATACTCTTTCCTACTACTATCCAATTCATATTGCAGGTATTCTGCATTCACAGTAAAGCACAATAGGAATTATTTGTTACTTTTATCCATATTTCTAAAATATATGCGAGACTGTTTGGATTAACCTTACATTGTTAGCTATACTTACTTCAGTATTGTCCCGACATCTGAATAAACAGCCGAGAGCTTTAGCCCTGTCAGTCAGTTGGACATTTTATACCTATAGATCTGCTCTGACCATAGAAAAGGGGAAGGATGATCTAAAAAGGAAAATGGCTGGTTTTTGAACCGTTTTACAGTTCAATATATAAACCATATGTTTTCAAAGCTTGTAACTCAATTTATGGTAATTCTCAAGTGCAAATCAGAAATACACCTTTTGAAAGGCAGGAAGAAAGAGAGAAAATCCGTTTCAAATCTGTATCACCAGCTAAGCAAACAATAGCACATTATAGAAAAATTTCCTCTTTTCTGCAGAAAAGTTACTGCTAACAGTTTTTTGATAAAAAATGAAAGAGTCATAGCTCTTCTTATAATACATTATATAGATAAGTATGAATACTAAGAATGAACTTCAAAAGAGTATGTTTATGGGAAGTATTTTTATTTACATGTATATTAATATTGCAATATTTATCCACAACATTATGTCTTATCACAGTAGTGCTAGAGAAAATTGGTTTGTGGTCACACAGGTGTTATTGTTTCTCCACAATACTCTAGCTACTGTGTTTTTTCAAAAGAGTTGTTTCAATGTTTCTCATTTTGTCTTAGTAATTGTTACCCTACAAATAAAAAGAAACAAACAGAAATTCCCATGGCACATTACTGTGGTACTTTACAATTCTTTATTTAGGTCTGTATATGATTTTAAGATCTCTGAGTGTATAAATACTCTCTGGGAATAAGTAAAGTTACAGAAGGCCACATTTTGACCTTGGTGGGTAACCCCAGGAGGCTGGGTTGTGATTCTTCCTCTGAGACTTGCTAAAAGTTTTACACTGCATCTTCTACTACTAATATCTTCAGTCGCATAGGGTGTGCTGGGATTTTTGTTCTAAGCAGCAGTGCTGCTTGTTCTGCAGGGAGGACTTCTGGAGAGCCAGTCTCTACTCTGAGCGCAAATATAAATTTGGCATCTTCCATATCGCCTGATATATGAGCTTTAGCAGTTTTCCTAGGTGTGGAATGTATTGTGTCCATAGCCCAAGGAAGCTTAAGAGTCACTGTGTTTCTTTTATTGTAGTAGTGGCTGCATCGTGCACAAATATGTCCTTTGCTTTAAATGGAATGTCCTGACATATACCTGACCTTGGGATGTGCAGAAACTTTACTGACTTGGCCAGGGCCTGAATTTTTGTAGAGTTTGTTTCCCTCCCTCTGAAGTGCATATGTCTTACCAAGGTTGCTAGCATGCCAGCACCCTATCCTGCCAGATCAGCATGATGTCATCAATGTAATATATCTATATGATATTCTGCACTATGTCCAGGTGGTCGAGATGTCTATAGATTGTGACAAATGGTGGGAGAGTTAATGTGGCCCTGGAGCCAAGTGTTTCTGATCTTTTTTGTCTGGTGGGAATAGAAAAGCACACATTCACCAAATCAATGGCTGCATATTGAGATGTTGTTCAGTCTTGTCTTATTCTTTGCGACCCCGTGGACTGCAGCACGCCAGGCTTCCCTGTCCTTCACTATTTCCCAGAGTTTGCTCAGACTCATATCCATTGAGTCAGTGATGCTATCCAACCATCTCATCCTCTTTTATCCCCTTCTCCTCCTGTGTTTGGTCTTTCCCAGCATCAGGGTCTGTTTCAGTGACTCGGCTCTTTGCAACAGGTAGCCAAAGTATTGGAGCTTCAGCTTCAGCATCAGTCCTTCCAATGAATATTTAGGGTTGATTTCCTTTTGGATTGACTAGTTTGATCTCCTTGCTGTCCAAGGGGTCTCAAGAGTCTTCTCCAGCACCACAGTTTGAAGGCATATTGAGTACCGGAGACCATATTATCTGCTCTAGCAAAGAGACTACACCTAGCTGGGGAACTGTGATCAAGACTATACTTTGGTTGAGTTAGCAGTAGGCTTCAGAATCCATCTGGTTTCTGTAAGGACCAGACCAGCAAATTAACAGAGATGTTCTAGGGACTGCCATGACTACATCTTTAAGAGTGGCACTAATCTCTGCTATCCTCCTCCAGGATTATACTGCTTTTGCTTCACTGCCTTGGGAGATGAGCCATTTCAGAAGCTTCCACTTGACCTTCCCTTTTATGATAGCTCTCATCAACAAGCTCACTGTATGGGTTATTCCAACTGCCACATACTTCAATCTCAAGATATATTTGGGGACCAGGGAAATGAGTACCAGGTGAGTTCACAGACCTGGTGGACCTAGACTTGGGTCAAGACTCCATTTATTACTTGACCCCTGTAGGCCCTCACTCTGCCCCAGAGCTCATGATGAAGTTTCTGGTTGTTAGGTATCAGCATCAGCTTGATGTCTTCAACAGTCCTTGAAAACTTTGTGAGAGACTCAGTACTTCCCTCAACCTCCCGCTTGTCCATTCTGGCTCTGTTTTGACAATGTATTGAATATATTAAGCAGCGTCTATTGGCTGCTCAGCTATTTTGGCTCAGCTGGTAAAGAATCTGCCTGCAATGCGGGAGACCTGGGTTCAGTCCCTGGGTTGGGACGATCCCCTGAAGAAGGGAAAGGCTACCCACTCCAGTAGTCTGGCCTGGAGAATTCCATGGACTGTATAGTTCATGGGGTCGCAAAAGAGTTGGACACGACTGAGTGACTTTCAATCAGTCAATTGGCTGCTCAGCTATTTTGCCCTGGGGATGCTTTGTTTTATTAACCATCCCATAAGTGTGGACCCTGTCACCCTCTAACTGCTGATGGTGAAATGTTGACAGTAGCCTCTATTGCTCTAGGGCCTTCTCATCTCTATTGCTATCAGTGAATCAGATTCTGTGACCACTTCTCCTACCTTGGCCTGCAGAGGAGAGCCACAGTGAACTTCATTGGGATGCTGGGTCCCCTCTCACCAGCACATTTCTAACGAACACCCTTAGAGAATGGCATATCCTTGGGACCTTCCTGGGAAACGTATTTGTTCTGTCCTCACATAGCATATCCATTCCAGCATTCCCACTTCCCTGGGTCTTTTATTCCTTCCTCTTTTGTATACCTTGGCAATTCAAGCATTTCAAATTGGACTCTGTGAGGCCCATTGCTTTTTCCAGGTTTCTAGGAGTCACCCTCATGGCAAGTTTTCAACATCCACTAGGGTCTTAGCTTGGATATTAAATTCTCTTGTCCTGAGAGAGTGACCTTCAAGTCTGTAAATGATGTTAGTTAACACAGCTTCTTATTATTAGTCTCAGTCTGATCTTATAACAACCCTCCAATTCCATTATCCTTAGATTTATCATTCCTCTTACATTTCAAATGCCTAAGTTTTCACATCCCCATGGGTACATTGTTCCAACTCATGCCCAGTGAAAATTTTAGGAAGAGGACTCTCACCTTTTGGCAGGGCCTCTAAGGGGCAAAAAGAAGGAAAGGAAGTTGAGGGGAAGTGAGAAGGTAAACAAAGTTTACATCGGATACAAATCTGCTTCTAATATTTGACAGTACCTAAGAGTAGCCATGCTTCATTAAGATCCTCCAAGAAGCAGACAGCATGATAGAATTAGATGTGTAAGAGAATTTAGAGGGAAACACTTGTAAGGGAAAATAGGGAGGGAGCCAGAGCAAAGGGGAGAGCTTATGATTGTGAAGGAGTGAGGAAGAAAGAAAGTTTTAATGAAGAGCATCTTGGAGTGAGTGCAGTGCAATCTAGAGTATTTTCTCTAGGTCAATGGGGATCCTCAAGCCAAAGTAACCTGTTAGAGGAGTTTCATGTCTCACAGCCAATAGGCCTGCCATATTCCCCGTCTCCTCAGACAGTGGCTGGGAGCAACCTGGAGGAAATGTGGTGGATGCATAATGCAGCAGTCCAGGCTGTCAGTATTAAGTTCAGGGAGCTGTGACGCACATTCTCATGGCTGTCACAGACACCAGCTGTGCTTTACAAAAACTTGGTTTTATTCACTAATCTGTGACACACCAAGGGCACAAACATGAGTACAGTGTGGTGCTCACATTGTAGTAATTGGCTTCAGTTTGACTGGATCATCACAAATAATTTTTTTTAATTAGAAACAGAAATTGATAGATTTTCAGACTCTCTTGAGGAAGATCTTGAGGGTGTGGCTTCATTATCTTGCTTGAGATGATTTTCCAGGTTCTAAGGTAAATTCTGAGCAAAATACTAAATGGGGTTTGAGTTTTTCCTTACTGTGTAGAGCCAATCCTGTTTTCATCTCACATGATGCAGAAAACCTGGGTAAGAAGTCTAGAACCTGAAACAGTAGTTGCCATTTCTAAAAAAATGTTTGAGAGAGAGAGCAACATACCACTCACTCCCAAACACACTTACTTTCCTGCATCACTTACTTACTTTCCTTATACTACTTCTTTTATATCTATATGGTTGGTGTTCATTTTCTATGGCTGCTGCAACAAATTGCCACCAATTTAGTGACTTAAAACAACTCAGATTTATTATCTTTAAGTTTTAGAGGTCAGAAGTCTAAAGAGAGTTTCACTGAGCTAAAGTCAAGTTGTCTGCGAGGCTGCAAAGTTTATTCTAGAAGCTCTTGGGCAAAATCCATTTGCTAGCCCTTTTCAGCTTCTGGGGCTGCCCACATTCACAGGCATGTAGCTTCTCTCTCCATCTTCTAAGCCAGCAATAGTGGGCCAAGTTCTTCCCAAAGCACATGACATTTCTTCTGAGACAGATCATGCTTCTCTTGTCACATCTCCTTTTTGACTCTTTATTTTAAAATAAATATTTATTTATGTCTTTGGTTGCACTGAGTCTTTGTTGTGGCACATGGTATCTCCCGTCTTTAATTGCTTTATGAGGGATCTGGTTCCCTGACCAGGGGTCGAACTTGGGTGCCCTGCATCAGGAACATGGAGTCTTAGCCAGTGGACCACTAGAGAGGTCCCTCCTTTGACTCTTGGCTTTCACTTCCCTCTTTCGCTTTTAAGGATCCTTGTGATTTTATCAGGCCTTGAGGATAATCCAGGATAATTTTTGTGTCTGCTGATTAGATGGAATCTTAATTCCATCAGCAACCTCAATTCTTTTTTTGCCAAGTAACCTCACAAAGTCACAGGTTTTGAAGATTAGTTTATGGATATTTTTAGGGGGACATTATTCTGCCGTCATAGTTCTCATAGCCAAGGTCTCTGAAACTATCTGTTGGTGTTTATTAATCTTTTGGATGTTCATAGGAATGAATCTAAAGATTTGTCATTCTTAGGATATTTTTCCTAGTTTTTGTTAGTTCTACATTATCATGTTAAGTTATCATCTATTGCTATGGTTTCTTTATATGTTACTCTGTAATAAAACACTCCCAAACTTAACAATTTAAAACAATCTATTATTATCTCTCATGTCACTGAAGGTTGATGGGTCTTAGCTGGTTGGGTCTCTCTTGAGGCTTGAGCAAGCTTGGTGTCCAATGTGGTTAATTCTCTTATATGTGCTTTTGTGCTTCTCCAAGGGGGCCCTTTCCCACATGCTCGTCGCATGTATTGAGATAATCATATTTCTTCTTTAATCTGTTAATGTTGGCAGAATTCAACATGCAGATTGTTTACTAAGTATGCCCTTGGGATCAAGGCTTGAAAAAGAAAGACAAGGGAGCTGGAGTGGGGAAATGGAGGTCTCAAGCTCTGATGGGGGCCTGACACCCCTGAGTCCATGGGGGTCTTCTTAGCTGAGTTGCTTCCACAGTGGGCCAGGTGTTTATGCATTCATCCAATCATTGGTTGTGGGTTGTCCCTGGAAGAGAAAATAACCCTGGATGAAGCTGAAGTGATTTCCTAAATGTGAAGCCTGAATGAAGGTTGTGCAGTGGCAGCTCTCTCACAGATGAGGCCATGATGAGCCCCTCTTTGGAAGAGGATCTGGGTTGTGTCTCTCCATGTCTCTTCCATAAGGTTCCTGGTAGTAGTATGTATAATAGTAAAAAACAAAAACAAACCCTGGAAACAACCTAAATCTCTATCATTCAGTAGTCAATAAACATATGTAATATAGTCATATGATGAAAAAAATATACAGCAATGGCAATAAATAACTAATACCACATCTGTCAAGAACTAGAATCACCATCTGTCAGCATGCTTAAAGCTCAGAAACATGATGTTACGTGAAAAAAGCAAGTGCAGAAAATAGCATGTCTGTTATCTCTGTGAAAGTTGAAACCACTTAAAATACAACTATACCCTGTTTATGGATCATTAATATACATGTATATGGAAAGTAATAAAATATTCATCAGAATCATTCCACTAACTTCATACTGTCTAGACAGGGACGGTGGGAACTAAGATAAAGGAAAGGGGTTCAGAGGCTACAAATGTATCTCAAAATTTTGTTTCTTTTTTTTAAAATTTATTTATTTATTTTAATTGGAGGCTAATTACTTTACAATATTGTAGTGGTTTTTGCCATACACTGACATGAATCAGCCGTGGGTGTACATGTGTTCCCCATCCTGAACCCCCCTCTCACCTCCCTCCCCATCCCATCCCTCAGGATCATCCCAGTGCACCGGCCATGAGTGCCCTGTCTCGTGCATTGAACCTGGACTGGCGATCTGTTTCACATGTGGTAATATACATGTTTCAATGCTATTCTCTCAAATCATCCCACCCTTGCCTTCTCCCTCAGAGTCCAAAATTCTGCTCTTTATATCTGTGTCACTTTTGCTGTCTCACATACAGGATCATCATTACCATCTTTCTTTTTTTTTTTTTTTTAATAAATTTATTTATTTTAGTTGGGGGCTAATTACTTTACAATATTGTAGTGGTTTTTGCCATACATTGACATGAATCAGCCATGGGTTTACATGTGTTCCCCATCCTGAACCCCCCTCCCACCTCCCTCCCCAACCATCTTTCTAAATTCCTTTCTCTATATATTTGTTAATATACTGTATTGGTATTTTTCTTTCTGACTTACTTCACTCTGTATAATAGGCTCCAGTTTCATCCACCTCATTAGAATTGATTCAAATGCATTTTTTTTATTAGCTGAGTAATATTCCTTTGTGTATATGTACCACATTCGTCTGCCAATGGACATCTAGGTTGCTTCCATGTCCTAGCTGTTGTAAACAATGCTGTGATGAACATTGGGGTACATATGTCTCTTTTAATTCTGGTTTCCTTGGTGTGTATGCCCCCTCAGTGTGTAATCCCACCAGTTTGATTGCTGGGTCGTACGGCAGTTCTATTTCCGGATTTTTAAGGAGTCTCCACACTGTTATCCATAGTGGCTGTACTAGTTTGCATTCCCACCAACAGTGTAAGAGGGTTCCCTTTTCTCTGCACCCTCTTCAGCATTTATTGCTTGTAGACTTCTTGATAACAGCCATTCTGACCAGTGTGAGATGGTACCTTATTGTGGTTCTGATTTGCATTTCTCTGATAATGAGTGATGTTGAGCATCTTTTCATGTGTTTGTTAGCCATCTGTATGTCTTCTTTGGAGAAATGTCTGTTTAGTTCTTTGGCCCATTTTTTGATTGGGTCGTTTATTTTTCTGGTATTGAGCTGCAGGAGCTGTTTGTATATTTTTGAGATTAATTATTTGTCAGTTGCTTCATTTGCTATTCTTTTCTCCCATTCTGCAGGCTGTCTTTTCATCTTGCTTATAGTTTCCTTCATTGTGCAAAAGACTTTTAAGATTAATTAGGTCCCATTTGTTTATTTTTGCTTTTATTTCCATTACTCTGGGAGGTGGGTCATAGAGGATCCTGCTGTGATTTATGTTAGAGAGTGTTTTGCCTGTGTTTTCCTCTAGGAGTTTTATAGTTTCTGGTCTTACATTTAGATCTTTAATCCATTTTGAGTTTATTTTTGTGTATGGTGTTAGGAAGTGTTCTAGTTTCATTCTTTTACAAGTGGTTGACCAGTTTTCCCAGCACCACTTGTTAAAGAGATTGTCTTTTCTCCATTGTATATTCTTGCCTCCTTTGTCAAAGATAAGGTGTCCATAGGTGTGTGGATTTATCTCTGGGCTTTCTATTTTGTTCTGTTGATCTATATTTCTGTTCTTGTGCCAGTACCATACTGTCTTGATGCCTGTAGCTTTGTAGTATAGTCTGAAGTCAGGCAGGCTGATTCCTCCATTTCCATGGAGATTTTGTTTCTTTAAAAAAGATCATAAAAAAGATTGAAACTAACATATCTCAGTGCTAATATATGATAAAATTGGTCCTGAGTACATGAATGTTTATTATATTTTTTCTGACTTAAAAAACTTTATTATAAAATTAATAATTAAAAAATATCATGCAGTCATTAAAACAGAATTAATTATATATATATTTCAAAAGCAATGTTAAATGAAGAAAATTTGCAGCAAGATATGTATACATTATGATGCCATTTCAATTTTTTGTGTTTTTTCTTTTTTAGTTTATATCTTCTTTTTTTATATTTTTGACATTTTAATTTTTAATAAGTAAAATGACATTCTATATTATTGATAGATCTATACTCATGTGGTACAAGTATTTTAAAATATAAAGGCAGGACATACACCAATGATATCTGAATAGTTTTACCTTTGAGGAGAGGTGATGAATAGTATTGCAGATATGAAGATTCCCGGATAGTCACATTGGCTCAGTCTTGGTGTTGAGTACATGGCTATTTATTGTATGACTCTCTGTATTTCTTGGTATGTTTCAGATAGTTCATATTTTTAAAAATTAATTTATTTTTAATTGGAGGATAATTGCTTTACAATGTTGTATTGGTTTCTGCCACACATCAACATGAATCAGCCACAGGTATACATATGTTGGACACAACTTAGCGACTAAACAATAACAAATAATTTGTCCCCTCCCTCTTGAACTTCCCTCCCACCTCTGACCCCTTCCCACCCCTCTAGGTTATCACAGAGCACTGGGTTGAGCTCCCTGTGTCACACAGCAAGTTCCCATCAGCTATCTATTTTACATATGGTGATGTTTATGTTTCAGGTTCATATTTTTAATAAATTAAACATTCTATTCTGATTGGTCTTTCCCTTTGATTATAATGAAAGTAACCACATAAGTATATGCTGTCACTTGACTGGCATGAAAAGGAAAGGAAAAGAATGTCTGTAACCTCCAGTTGCCATATCTTTCTGGTACATTCTTTACTGCACCCGTATTTTCAAAACACTGACCATATCCTTGATTAAAAACAACAACCCCAGTGCTTATGTACTCAGTTATTTTTGTGAGTGTTAAACTGCATTGCTGCAGTGGGACAAAAACATTGGTGCAGGCACCAGAAGAGAAGAATCACAGTAGGCAAGTCCTGGCTTATGCATCTCTCCCATTAAAAAAAAAAAAAAAATGCAGATTTTATGGTTCAGGTGAACCTAGTTCCAGGACAGGAATGGGGTCGTGGTGGGGGTGGAGAGAGGAGGATGTGATGAATTTAGACATTAAGATTGATAAATATACACTACTATGTGTAAAGTAGATAACCAGTGGGAACCTACTATAAAGCACAGGGAGCTCATCTTGGTGCTCTGTGATGATCTAGAGGGGTGAGATGGGGAAGGAGGGAAGACAAGCCCAAGAGGGAGGGGATATATGTTTATGTACAGCTGAGTCACTTAATAGTACAGCAGAAACCAACACAACATTGTAAAGCAATTATATGCCAATAAATAAGAAAAACAAGAAATTTACAAACAGCTCATGAGGCTTAAAAAATCCAGATTTTATGTAATTTTATGAAGAAAGGATATTAAGTTATCTATTTGCACCCCTCCATGTTATCCTCTGATCCCTACAAAGGGATTCTGGTGTTGTCTTTTTATTTAACATCAGTTAACATTTCTGTGTATCTACCTAGCCCACACACTAGTCAGTGTTCCATAGTTTTCCATCTTGATCATATACAATGGTTTACTTAGCCTTGTCACTGTTGTTGAACTTTTGAGATTTTTCCAACTTTCCAGGATTATAAATAGCATTTCTATGACCATCTTTGGGCAAGCTACCTCTTTTCTTTCTGGTCACTTCCTTGAGGTATAATCCTAAAGTGGAATTAGACCAAAAGGTATGAATAGTTTTGTGACTCTAAGTTCATATTCTAATATTATATACACTTACCTTAGATCCAAAATATTAGAGTTACACATTTTAATATACTTTAAAATTTTAATAGATATGGAGTGGTTGTTAAAAGGTGATTAATGAAAAGTTCTCTCAGCTGCTTTTTAAATTGTGTGTGTGTATATGTGTCTAGTTATTAAAAGTCATACTCTCATTGTGAAAAAATAAAATCAGGTAAGTGAAAGTACACTATAAACCCTGCTCTTAAAAGATTCCATGTTCCAATTTGACTTACACTCTTTCATATGATTCTATATGCAAGCAATAGTTTCATTCTTGAGACTGCAGGCAACATTTAGAAGTTCTTTAGAAACCCATTCAATTAATCCATCCTGTGTGCCTGGGTCTTTCCTCTCTTGACTTTGCAATTCTTTCATTATTCCCTTTCTGTTCAAATCTGCAGCCCTACTGTCTTCACCAGCTCTTTTTTTCTGAAACTTCCAACATAATCCAACCTCACCAAAATTTTTATTTGCCGTGTTAAACCTTTCAGCTACAAGTTTACTTTTATTCTTTACAATCTGTTCCAAGCCACAGCAGCATCTTAGAACAATATCCTTGACCCACCCCAGATTAGTGAAATCAGGATTTTAAAAGGTGGGGCCCAGGAATCTGCTTTTTCCAAAGTTCCTTAGGTGATTTTTAAAATAGGCAGGATGAAAACCACTGTGTTACTCTAATTTCTGGAATCATTTTTCTGTGTCTGCTTGTTTTTACTTTTTTACTAATCGCTTTCTCCTTAACTTTCTATAAACCGGACTCTTGAGTCTTCTGTTTTACTGAAACCAATAACTTTCTTTAAAAAAAAAAATCAAATTTAATACCATTCAGTCCTGAGAATAGGTGGTAGGTCTAGAAGTTGCCTTTTCTGCCCTTGATATGCTTTTTTGTTACTTTGCAAGTTTCGTATTGATTTAAAACTTTCATGTTTGTTAATGTATGTTTACCTACTGCTACACTGTAAACTACTCCAAAACCTAGTGGCTTAAAACAACAAACCGTTCCTTTGTTCCAATTCTGTGATGTGGGCAGGGCTGGATGGGGACTGCTGGCGTCTACTCCTTGTGGTGTTGGCTGGGAATGCTTAACTGAGGACTTGAGTACTCATGAGGCTTGACTTGCATGTCCAGTGCCTCAGTTGCCTCTTTCTCCAACAGGGAGAAAAAGGGAGGCTGGACTTTTTTTACATAGTGTTTTGGGGCCCTCAAGAAACCAAAAGCTGAGGTCATCAGATTTCTGAAGGCTCAACCCTGAGATCAGCAGGGTGTCACTTTTGCCGCATCCTATAGGTTAGAGCAAGTCACAGGCCAGCCAGATTCAAGGAGAGAGGAAATAGACTCCACTCTGGCTGGAGAGAAAGGGCGAGTGTGAACAGGGACAGGAGGTTTCAAGCATGTGCCAGACAAAGAGTATCAGTTGTAATTATTGAGTGATCGAATGAACGAACAGACAAATGAATAGAGTAACAAAAAGCATAGGACAGAAAATATTTTAAAATATACAGACAGCACATAGACAACAAAAATATCCTTTTATATAAAGGGAATGTATTTAATGGTAGAGACTGACTGCCTTCAGTTTTGTATCAAAAAGGTAACTGAGGGAAGCAGTAGATATTTTACACTGAGACAGACTGTGGCAGGCAAGGCCAGACTGTGTGAGGTGAGGGACACTTCAGCTCGAACAGGAGGAAGTCTCTATGGCAGGTGCCTAAGGCAGGCAGGACAGAGGTCAGATCCAGAGAAGTCAGTTCTGGGTGTGGAACCAGAGCAGGAGTGAGATGTGAGAGAGATTCTGAGATCAGGGCAGCAAGTCCAGATCAACCATGTCAGACTCTGCCACCAGAAACCCAGGACAGGAAAATGAAAGACAAAATAGAGACACAGGCCAACAGGAGACAAGATACCAGGCATTAACATCAAGCATGGCCCTTGACCCTGTGCATACTGCTCAGCCGGCCTGATGGGTCAGGCCTGGAGTCTAGGTCTACTGGGGCTGAGCTGGTGCTGGGTTTGTCAGGATCTCTTTTCTGTTTCCTTACTGGATCGTCTGTTCTACCTGAATTTCAGAAAGAAGTAGCTCTTAGTCACTTTTGCCAGGATTACCCAAAATGTAATGTGGCCATAGCCTCCAAGATGGCTTCTAGTGACCCCCACTTCTTGATATTCATACATATGTCTAGTCCCCTCTGACATTATGAGTATGAGTCTGTGTGACACATAGAATATGGCAAAAGTAATGATATATCACTTCCAAAATTAGGCTATTAAATACTGAGAGTTCCATCCTGGGCTGTCTCTGTCTTTCTGACGACTCTGTGGGAAGGATGTTGTCGGGTTGTGAGCAGCTCTATGGTGAGGCCCACGTTGAGGGTGGGAAGTGGGAACTGAGGCCTCTGGCTGACAACCATGTGAGGGAACTTGAAAGTCAGATTCTCCAACCTAGTTGAGCCTTGAGATGACTGTAGCCTCTGCTAATGATTTAACTTCAACCTTATGAGAGACCCCAAGGCAGTAATATCCAGTTAGGTCCCTGCAGAATTTACGACCCTCTGAAACTGTGTGAGATAATAAATGTTGAGTTTCAAGTTGCCAAGTTTGGGTAATCTATTATGCAGCAATAAATACCTAATGTATGTGCTCTGTATCAGAATTTTCTGGAGAGCTATTGAACAGGTAACTCTCCTGTTGAAAAAAACACTATCAGATGAAAAAGCTATCTTGGAGTAGGGGCCACTCATCTATACTTTTAGCAAGCTTCTAAGCTGATTCTTGTGTGCTAAGTCCCCTGCTTAGTTGTGTCCGACTCTTTGCAACCCTATGGACTACAGCCTGCCAGTCTCCTCTGTCCATGGGATTCTCCAGGCAAGAATACTGGAGTGGGTTGCCATGCCGTCCTCCAGGGGATCTTCCCAACACAGGGATCAAACCTGTATCTCTTGTGTCTCATGTATTGGCATACGGGTTCTTTACCAGTAGCGCCACCTGATTCTGTGTACTTTCAAATTTGAGAACCATTGTCTTATGCATTTAATCCCTTAGAATTACTTCTTCCAAATGAATTTTCATTTTAATCCTAATCTCTATGACCTTAAACAATAAGTATTACTGAAGGCTTAAACACTAAACCCAGAGATTCTGATGCTTTGGGGTTCAGGACACTATTTCAAATATTGCAAGTTTTCTTGATATTTTTGAAACAACTAAAAGACAAAATGAATGCTAAGCAAGCCAACGATGGTTATAACCAATCACTGCTGTTGTACAGACTTGTCCTTAAGGTGTCTGTATTAAATATGCTTTTCCCTGGTAACCCTTCAGCCTTGAGGATGAATTTATAGCTCTGTATGTGCTCACTCATTAACTCAAGAGGCCAAGTTTTTCCACATTCCAACAGGAGTATGTCAGGCTTTGTGCTAGGCATGCATTAGGCCTCACCCTTATTTTTGCCATCTCTTCTATGCCCTATTATATATCCAACTCACTACAATATCCCACTGGTAAAAGATTCTATCTGGTTGAGTACCATAGCTTAAGCTCTTGATAATACTCAGCAATTGAAATAGTTGTTCTATTAGTTAGGGTTCTGACACGAAAAATATTGCATCTTCAAATTGTGATCATTCAAGAAGAGTTTAATGAAGGGAGGGTGAACAAAGGTGTAAGGTGGGAGTAGGGAAACACAAGACATAGACACTAGTAACAGAGCCATCCCTAATGCAAGAGGAGGGATTGGTTGCTAGAACTGAAGAAGGGGAGAGGGCTGTGTGGAGAGGACCACTTGTCAGGAGCTGAGAGCTTTGGTGGGAGGAGGCTCTCAGTCTCCAGGAAACCCTATGTGGGGAAAGGAGGAGAAAAATACCCAGACCATACTTTCTTTTCTTCCTCTTATCTCTTCCCAGTTCTCTGCATTGGTCAAAACCAACAGGAAGCCAGAGGTAAGACAGTTCGTGGAGGTAGTTCATAAAGGTCAGCCTCTTAGAGAAGGGTGGGCAGTGGATCTGGGGTTACAGAGATGGGAGAGATATAGAAGATGTCTGACACAGATATCCATCTTTGCATAAAGCTGTCCTGAGAATTTTTTAGACCTAAAATGAACTACTTCAAGTTCAATAAGACATAGCTTATTTAATAATGTGAGATTTGATGGATGCTTGTTTGTTTCCAAAACCTCATGACCACAAACATGGCAGTCGTATCCTCTTTAACCCTTCATTTAAGCCCTCTTGAAGCCTCAACCGAATCTTAACATTTTATTCTATTTTAATCTGTGAACCTACCTTTGTGGTGATTTTAATTAGAAGTTGTCGAGGAAATGGGCGACCAGAAATTGAATCTGGACTTCCCTGGTGTTACAGTGGACAAGAATCTGCCAGCCATTACAGAGGACATGGGTTGGTTCCCCGGTCTGGGAAGATTCCACATACCATGGAGCAGCTAAGCCTGTGTGTTGCGACCGCTGAGCCCACATGCTGCAACTACTGAAACCTGAGCACTCTATAGCCCATGCTCCAAAAAAGAGAAGCCATGACAATAAGAAACCTGGGCCCTGTAACAAGCAGTAGATCCTGCTCACTGAACCTAGAGAAAGCCAGTACAGCAACCAAGACCCAGTGCAGCCAAAAAAAAAATAAATGAAAGTTGAATCTGTGATTGGATGTCGCATTTAGGGGAAGATAGAAGTGTCTTGACTTTCAGTAGAATGTTGGAGAAGGTTCAGAGATAGAAATGGACACCTGGACATATAGGCCTGAAGTGAGTGGAAGGAAAGAATGGACTGGGAGGAAAGAGTTAAATAGTTTGAGGAGCACTTCTGAATGTTTTTGAACATAAGAAACAATGGTTAGATTGACTCCACAAACTCTTCCTAATTGGTAAGAATGGTCTGTAGATAGTCCTATTCTCCCCATTCCCATTCGGGAGGTCAAGCAGGGGCTTTGTGAGTAAAAATTCAGTGCCCAGTAATTCCTCACTTTTATGGGCTTTGGACCTCTGAAATGTGGTGCGGGTGGAGAGGAGGTACTTTGTGATACTAGATCATAAAACCCAAGATCTGGAAAGGATCTCTTACCACTATGAATCCACTTTACAACTCTCTTGCTATGTTACTTTCCAGTCGTTTACATGTGGCTAGTGATAAGGAGCTCAGTATTCTAATAAGCAACTTTTCCACTCTTTGCCTGTGTGTGTGTGTGTGTGTGTGTGTGTGTGTGTGTGTCAGTGTGCGCGCGCATGTGCCCATTCGCTCAGTCACGTCCGACTCTTTGCGACCCCATGGACTGTAACCCACAAAGCTCCACTGTCTACAGAATTTTCCAGGCAAGAATACTGGATAAGGTTGCCATTTCCTCCTCCAGGGGAATCTTCCCAACCCAGGGATCGAAGCCATGTCTCTTGTTCCTCCTGCATTGGCAGACAGGTTCTTTACCATTGTGCCACCTGGGAATCACTCTTTGCCTATGTCTGGGGGGTGGGGTGGGGTGGGGTGGGGTGGGGTGGGTTAGTCACTCAGTCGTGTCTGACTCTTTGCGACCCTCTGAACTGTAGCTCTCTAAGCACCTCTGTCTATGGAATTCTCCAGATCTACTCAATCATTAAACACTTTTCCCCAAGGGCAGAGAGATGTTTTCTTATAACTTCTGCCCGTTAATTTTTTTTTCACCCATTGATTCTTTTTCTGCCATCTAGCCTATTCCTTCTGCTATATGAAAAACTCTCTAACTGCTGTCCTTCCTTTTTTTTTTTTTCTTCCAACTTTCTTTTATCCTGGTGAAATAATTAACAATAAACAAATACACATCATTTTTTTTTTCCTTTTTGCTGTGCTGTGTGGCTTGCAGGATCTTAGTTCCCAACCAGGGACTGAACCTGGGGCTCCAGCAGGGAAAGTGCTGAGTCCTAACCACTGGACTACCAGGGAATTCCTAGGTATGTGTGATATTTTATTGCCCACCATGAACCAGACACTGGCCTAGAGGTTTATTGATAGGGGAGCTGGCCATGCTGCTGTCGTGTGGGATCTAATTATCAGTTGCTTCAGTTGTGTCTGACTCTTTGCGACCCTATGGACTGTAGCCCGCCAGGCTCCTCTGTCCATGGGATTCTCCAGGCAAGAATACTGGAGTGGGTTGCCATTTCCTCCTCCAGGGGATCTTCCCAACCCATGAATCGAATGTGTGTCTCCTGTGGTTCCTGCATTGCAGATGGATTCTTTACAGCTGTACCACCAGGGAAGCCCTCTAGTTCCCTGACTGGAGATCAAACCTGTAGTGGAAGCATGGAGTCTTAACCAGTGGGCCATCAGGGAATTTTATGGCCCAGAGGTTTTGTACATTGTATTGTTAATCTTTAAAAAAAGTTGAGGTCAGCATTTTCATGCTCATTTTACCGGTGAGAAAGTCATGCAAGTTCTATGTGGCTGAGCTCAGAGTAGAAAGCAAGATGTGTGAGTCCAAGTTTCAACTTTCCCCAGTTGCAGTTCCTTCATTTCCTGGGTTTCTCAGCATCCTGGTCACTCTCTGGATTAGTACTTCCCAAAGCAATAGTTTTCAAAGTCTGATTGAGCTGCATAGTCATTGTTCTTACAACCAAAGGAAAAAAAAAACAATTTTTTTTTTTGGGAAAACATTGTGTTAAACAAAATGAAGAAGAAGTTCTATATTTTAGGGCTTCTCAGAGCCTTGAGTAACCTAAGTGCATTGTGAAGCTCTAGGAAGAATAGAGAGTATTCAGGGTTTTCTTTCTTCCTTTTCTTTTCTTTCTCCCCCCACCCCACTCCCCACCCCCAACCCCCCAAGGTTTTCTAATCTTATTTGAGACTGGGACTCTTTTGGGCATGGAAGATTTTACAGAATGATGTTTACCATTATTCACTTTAGTGTACTAAGTTGCTTCAGTCGTGTCCGACTCTTTACGACTCTGTGGACTGTAGCCCACCAGGCTTCTCTGTCAGTGGGATTCTCCAGACAAGAATATTGGAGTGGATTGTCATGCCCTCCTCCAGGAGATCTTCCCTACCCAGGGATCGAACCTGCGGCTCTTATGTCTCCTGCCTTGGCAGATGGGTTCTTTACCACTAGCACCACCTGGGAAGCCCATTCACTTTGGTACATTTTTTAAAATTAGTATTATTTTGAAGATGTGGCCATACCAAACTGAGGATGATAATCTTTCATGTAACTGGCCAGTAAAAAAAAAAATCCTGTTACAAGTGTAATTTTAGCTTTACTGAAACAAAATCTTCTTTCAAAACACTGATAACTGAGATAATTACTTAATTCAATTGAGTAGAATTGAATTGAATTATTTTTTGGTACCAGGACTCTATAGGTAGCCAGTCTCTATTCTAACAGTGGGAAAAAAACCTACATCCTATAATAGGCACTAACATTTTTTGAGCAACGAAAGTTTTTAGGAAAATGTCTTGAAAAAAAATAACATTCATTTAAAAAAGCATGCTTTATAAAAATAATACTTGATATTAATCATACTTGATAAAAATAATAGTGATGTGGAGATTGATTTTTTAAATGCTGAATCAAGTTTTTGTGGCATGATGTCAGGAAATTCTCTCTCCCTTTGTTTTAACTCTGAACAAAGTTGCAAGATTTTATCACTTAGCTTCCCACTGATTTAAATTCAGTTTGTTTAGATTTCACAAAGCCTCGCCTCTGTGTTTAGATTTAACATAATAGACTACAGCTCTCAACTTCCTGAAAGCTGTGTTCTTTTATTCTTATGTATTCTCTCTTTTTTTTACTCATTTCTTGAAATTAAAGTGTTAGTCGTTCAGTTGTGTCCGACTTATTGCAACCTCATAGACTGTAGCCCACCAGGCTCCTTCATCCATGAAATTCTCCAGGTAAGAATACTAGAGTAGGTTGCCATTTACTTCTCCAGGGGATCTTCTTGACCCAGAGATCAAACATGGGTCTTCTGCATTGCAGGCAGATTCTTTACCATCTGAGCCACCAGGGAAGTCTTGTATTTAAATCTTTGAATATTGGTAAAACAAACAAACCCTACTTTGAGACATTTTTAAAAGGTATATTGAATCTTGGGGTTCAGAATTTTTTAGTATTGAATGTTTTTGAAGGAAGAATGATAGACTTTCATTTCCAAATCTATCATATAAGAGAAGTTAGAGTAAACCTGTAATATAACTGATGACAGTAAGCTTATCTCCTATAACCAAAGACTCAATTCTTAGAAGAAATGGTGTGTTACAACTTCCCATGCTTATGCCTTCTTTCCCATTTAGAAACTACATTGAAGGCGCTTGCTGTGAGATAATAGAAAATACACATCCAAGTCCCTGCCCCTGGTTTCTTGCACAAAGCTCCTGAGACTCTTGTAATTTCCTAAGTGAAAAGACCACTTGGATGGAACATCTCTTGTTTTGATATTTTGTACTTGACTCCATCCCTGTCACAGGGCTCCTGAAACTCTTGTGGATTCCTAAGTAGTAAGAGCACAAGGGCCATCTTTAGCTCTTTTGGGGCAACTCTAGTCAGCTCCTGGAAGGGGGCTGTTCACCAGAAAAACCAAGCCATGATTAGAAGCCTGGAGTTTTCAATCCTACCCCTCATCCTCCAGGCAGGAGAGAGGACTGGAAATGGAGTTAATAATGGATTATGCCTGCTTGAGAAAGCCTCCATAAAGTTCCAGTAGTACAGGACTCAGGGAGTCCAAACTGACATATATCCATGACAGAAGGATGACACACCCCAACTCCTGTGCTCGGATCCTCCCAGACCTCTTCTGTGTATCTGTTCATCTGTATCCTTTATCATATCCTATAATAACCTGGTAAGCGTGTTTCCCTGAGATCTCTGAGCCACTCTAGCCAGTTAATGGAACCTGAGGAGGAGGTCACAGGAACCCTCAATTTGTAGCCAAACTGGACAGAAGTTGTAACCTGAGGATCAGCTGATTGCGATCGACATCCAAAGTGGGGTGGGAAGTGTCTTGTGAGATTGAGCCCTTAATCTATGGGCTAATACATTGGTATTAACATTAGTATTAGCATTGAGTTAACTTGTAGGATATTCAGCTGGTGTTACAGAGAAGTGTTTGGTGTGGGGCAAATTGCCCCCCCCCCCCAACAGTTGGTCATTGAAAGTATCAAAAATGAAGTGTCCTGAGTGAGTAGTAAAGGAAACACATAGGGCAGAAAGATAGGAGGGGAAATTCAGGTTTTTCCAAAAACACTTGCCATCAATCTTTTTATTTGGAGCATAAAAAAATGTCGCAGCCCCCTCTTTTAAGATGCTATGCTATGCTAAGTTGCTTCAGTCGTGTCTGACTCTGTGCGACCCCATAGATGGCAGCCCACCAGGCTCCCCCGTCCCTGGGATTCTCCAGGCAAGAATACTAGAGTGGGTTGCCATTTCCTTCTCCAATGCATAAAAGTGAAAATCGAAAGTGAAGACGCTCAGTCGTGTCCGACTCTTCGAGACCCCATGGACTATAGCCTACCAGGTTCCCCCATCCATGGGATTTTCCAGGCAAGAGTACTGGAGTGGGTTGCCATTGATGCCTGACCCTAAAAACAACTGACCTTTACCATGCCCTCTTATTAGATGGTTCAACTCATTTTGTAGGAACACCACCAAAAAGAGTCTTCAGATTTCTTAAATCCTGCTTTATCCAATCAGGAGATTTATGATCCCTTTGAATTGTTGCACAAAAGAAAAAAATATCATTTTGAACCTTATGGGGGACTAACAATATTTAATTTTACTTAAAGATTCTGGAAAACAGGTTAAGGTTAAGAAATCTCCAAACTCTTTCTGTTCTGGAAATTGACTTATTGCAAAGAACTACTCTCCCCCATGTGATGTGCTTAAAACTCATGAATGCTCCATTTATTTATCTATAATAAAGCCAGGCATAGGTCCTCTAAATTTCCATTCTCTGTCTCATAAGTGGAATTGGAAGGAATTAGGATTGGAAAGAAAGAGCTTGTTAACAAAATTTAGCTGGTAAAAGATCCATCTGCAATGCAGGAGACCTGGGTTCAGTCCCTGGGTTGGGAAGATCCCCTGGAGAAGGGAATGGATACCCATTACAGTATTCTTGCCTGGAGAATTCCATGGACAGAAGATCCTGGCAACCTACAGTCCATGGGGTTGCAAAGAGTCGGGCACAACTGAGCAACTTTCACTTTCACTCCCAGGCTGAGCTGGCATAGCTCGGTCTTAAAGTTTTCTGCTGAAAATAGGTTGACCTCAGGGCAAAACATTCTCTGAACTACTATCAGATCAGCGACCTCACACTTTCATCCCTCCCACCTCACACACTCTCTAGCCTAGTTTACTCCTCTCTGTAAAAGAAAAGCCCTTTTTGCATGTGCCTGCATGCGTGCTAAGTTGCTTTAGTCGTGTCTGACTCTTTGAGACCCTATGGACTGTAGCCCACCAAGCTCTTCAATCCATGGGATTCTTTAAACAAGAATACTGGAGTGAGTTGCTGTGTCCTCCTCCAGGGGATCTTCCTGACCCAGGGATTGAACCAGTGTCTCATATCTCCTGCACTGGCAGGTGGATTCTTTACCACTAGCGTCACTAGCGTTAATTCTCTCTCCCTAATTAGAGATACCAAGGGAGCATGTCATGCAAGGATGCACACAATAAAGGACAGAAACAGTATGGACCTAACAGAAGCAGAAGATATTAAGAAGAGGTGGCAAGAATACACAGAAGAACTGTACAAAAAAGATCCTAATGACCCAGATGACCACGATGGTGTGATCACTCACCTAGAGCCAGACATCTTAGAGTGTGAAGTTAAGTGGGCCTTAGGAAGCATCACTATGAACAAAGCTAGTGGAAGTGATGGAATTCCAAATCCTAAAAGATGATGATGTTAAAGTGCTCCACTCAATGTGCCAGCAAATTTGGAAAACTAAGCAGTGGCCACAGGACTGGAAAAGGTCAGTTTTCATTCCAGTACCAAAGAAGAGCTGTTCCAAAGAATGTTCAAGCTATTAAAAATTGCACTCATCTCACATGCTAACAAAGTAATGCTCAAAATTCTCCAAGTGAGGCTTTAACAGTACATGAACTAAAAACTTCTTCCAGAGGTACAAGTTGGGTTTAGAAAAGGCAGAAGAATCAGAAATCAAATTGCCAGCATCCGTTGGATCATAGAAAATGCAATAGAATTCCCACTTGATGCCAAAGAAGAACATCCACTTGATGTTCCACAATGATGTTCCAGAAGAACATCATTGACTACACTAAAGCCTTTAACAGTAGAGATCACAACAAACTGTGGATAATTTTTAAAGAGATGGGAATACCAGACCTCCTTACCTGCCTCCTGAGAAACCTGTATGCAGGTCAAGAAGCACCAGTTAGAATTAGACATGAAACAACGGACTGGTTCCAAATTGGGAAAGGTGTACATCAAGCCTGTATATTGTTACCCTGCTTATTTACCTTATATACAGTGTACATCATGAGAAATGCCAGGCTGGATGAAGCACAAGCCAAAATCAAGATTGCCGGAAGAAATATCAATAACCTCAGATATGCAGATGATGCCACTTACAGCATGTAAGATCCTCCTGCACCTGAGATCAAACCCATATCTCCTCCTTTGGCAAGCAGACTCTACCACTGAGCCACCAGGGAAGCCCCTAAAGAAAGTCTTTTTAAACGTTTGGAGCTATAGATAACATCTCACTCAACCAACTGGGACCCTATTCAAGCTGAGAAAATTGTATTGGTATAATTTTAAGCAATATTGTTTTTAATACAATCAGTCATTACATCAAAAACTGTAGATTATCTCAACATTAACTGGATAATTTCATCAAATTAGAGAATGACAATTCTTTAAGAATTCAAACTTTATATGTGATTAAAACTATATTTATATGTTGGAAAGTTGATGAGAAAAAACTCACATCATATGTAACTGAAAATATAAATGTATGTATATACACATATGTGTGTTCTTCTCTCACTAAATTTGCCACCAGGTAAAGGTAGTACTTTTTACAGTTTTTCATTATGAAAAATTTCATAATAATTTGAAGAATTGTACACTACTTATATTAAATAATTGTTAACACGTCACCTTATTTTCATTATTACCCTCTCTATATACGTGCTGTTTGTGTCCTGTTGTTGTATAGTTGCTAAGTTGTGTCTGACTCTTTTGAGACCCCATGGACTTATAGCCCACCAGGCTCCTCTGGCCATGGGATTTCCCAGGCAATAATACCAGAGTATGTTGCCATTTCCTTCCCCAGGGGATCTTCCCAACCCAGGAATCGAACCCGAGTCTCCTGCACTGGCAGGCGTGTTCTTTACCACTGAGCCGCCAGGAAAGCCCATTTTTGTTTTAGTCATTTGAAAGTAAGTTGTAGACATTGTGAAACTTCACCTTTAAAAACTTAAGCGTGTAGAACCCAAGAATAAGGGCATTCATATACCAATGTCTTAATCATATGTACTTAATCATCTATCAGTGCCAGGCTAATGCTGAGGCAGTGGAAGTGGTCCACCCTGGGTGCAGGCAGTGATAGGGTGCACTGCCTGTAAAGAATGAAAAAGCAATAAAAACTGACCATCCACTTTGTCCATTGTCAATTCTAAACAATGTCAGTGATAAAATACTTCTCCCTAAAAATTTTTTTTGTTTAGTTGTAAATAATTGGTCTATAGTGTTGAATAATACGTAAACTTCAAATTAGCACCTTTTACTGCTTGTATTTAAATAAACACTGTATTCTAATGGCAGTTAGAGAATTCTTGTGACACAATTGGCCCTGAACTTATAAGCATTTGGGCTGAACTATAAACATTCATTTCTTAAGTTCCTCAAGGTTTTGAATTGTTGAACTACATTGGGTGGATGGGAGGTTACAGAGACACAGTTTGTATTTGAGGCCCCAGTGGTACTAATACTCCTGCATCTAGACAATAGATGGACAATGATGGCATAATAACGGTAAAGATAAAGAGAACTTAAATACTTCAATTTCTTTATTCTATGTGACCACTTGGATTTGTTATTTGGGTTTAAAATTTAAAACAGTGAAACAGTTTGAAAGCAAGGTGAAATATTTTTGTTTGATAGTTTTACATTTTCTAATATCAAAACAACTTTTAGTTTTGTGGACAGAATTCAGATATGAGCTAGGCCTGATTTCATAAAGACTTACCAGGATCTGGGACAAACACTAAAACCTGTGACTTGGAGCAGATTGGAATCCCTGAGCAGAAAGCTGACAAGTTTTAATTCATACATGAAATATCTCAGTTACCTTGCATAATACCTTTATTTTAGTTGGAATTATTCTTATTTAAATGCAATTAAATTCTAATTGTAAGTGGATAAGGTAGGGGGTTCCTGGGGAAAGAAAACCAGGCATGGCTTTCTTGACATAAGTGAAGCCACTTTTGGCCTAAATCATTGTGTGACTAAGTCTAGCTGCAATGCTTGCCCTTGAACTGGTCTCAGTAGTTAATGATCTTAAGGGGATAAATGAATGAAGAAACAAGCTACTGTTATAAGGTGAGAGAAGTAACAACAGTAAAAACAATATTGTTAGTTGTAAAGGTTCCCAGATCTATTCAATGGTAAAAATTAGCTTGAAGTGCTGAATCACCACATCAACTGCAACCTAAGGGGTGATGATTTTGATCTTTTCTGACCCTTTAGATTTCAATCCATTAAAGCTTGGACTCTGTAGACTGCCTAAACCCCTTGGAGAAGCCCCTTCCTTCTTTCTCCTGATCTTTGGCTTGGTTATGTGTTTTGGCTTGACACCCAGCAAGAAGCGAAACTAGTTTCTGAGTAACATAATGTTATCATTCATTACTGTGAAAGGCCAACATGTTGGTGTGATTTTGTCCCTTAAAATTGATGTAGTTAAACAGGAAGAATTCATTACATTTTTGCGTATGTAGTCTTTGTTTTGTTATTTCTTTATTTTACTGACATGTTTTATACATCTAAAATTCAATCAATTAAAAATATACTGTCAATTTTTCTGGCCATTATCAATTTGATTTCATGCTTATTACTGGAAAATGTTTGTTGTATAGAGAGTTAGGAATTTAGGTCAGCTCCAGACATCAAATAAAATAGGTATGTCAATGATCATGCATAAAAAAATTAGCAATAATCCTCTATCACTATCAAAATCCAACCAAGTGGTACATTTTAGGCTCTAGATTTTCCAGAACTTGGTCAGATCCAGCAGGGAGAAGGGCATTTGATATTTCTATTAACTTATTCCTCTAGAAAATAAGGTAAAGCAAGAGAGAGAAAACAAAATTATTAAAGATTAGGTAAATGATAACAACCACCACCCCAGTTATAAAGTATGAAGAGAGATTTTGTTAATTGGTCTAGCAGAAAATAAAGCACAACAGCTTGCAGAATTTTACAGCCTTATTTCACCTAGAAAAGAATTTCTGCAGGTAGAATGAGGGTACTCTGGAGGACTTGACAATTGGGGAGCTCCAGTGCCAGCCTACAGTGGTCACAGACTCTGCCAGCAGCTTGATGACAATTCTAGGAGGTAAGAGTGCTTTCCTTCTGCTACCACCTCAAAATCCCTCAGGTTAGTAATAAGTGAAAACGTGATTTTGTTTCTTCCTTCTTCTTGAACTGTAGGCAGCAATTCTGGAAAATCTTTCACCACTTTGTCTAACATTTCTCCCACTGTATCCTTCTTTTCTCCACATGGGGAGTGCAGTAGAGGAGAGAGGATAAAAGTGACTCATCTGGGTGAGTTTTAATCTTTTCATACTTGGATAAATTACTTTCTCTTCATTTGAGAAACTGAGAGAATTATAGTGATAACAGTATAGTGAAAACTCACTCTGCTTCAGAAGAATCTATGCCTGTATTACTTTGTTTAGCCCTCACAACCTTATGAAGTCAGAACTGTTTTTAATCCTTTTGACAGAAAGGAAACTAAAGTAACCTGTCTAAATTTGTGATAGGCCCCTCTTGATCACACTACTGTACTTAACAAGTAGAGAGGTTGAGAGGATTAAATAAAAGCATGCGTGTAAAACTCTTAGATTAGTGCTGACAGTGTTGAATTTTGCCTTGAGGCCTGTGATCCTGGAAAGTACTTATGGTTAAAGAAATCCTTCTTCCCTTTGTGTTCTGGAAAATGGCAAAGAATGATCCTTCCTCATAGATTTACAAAGACTCTTGGGTGCTCACTTGTCTACCTGTGATAAAGGCCAAACAGGGATCCTTCAAATTCCTATTCTTTTTCTCATAATGAGTTGAACTGTTTTGTCCCCACTGTTCTGTCAAACTTTGATTAGGATTCTCCACTTCCCTCAATTTCCTCTACTTTTTTGTTTGTTTGTTTTTTGAAAGTTTTGAGTTAAGTTTTATTTGGAGTGAAATGACTGCAGCCCAGGAGGCAGCACCTCAGATAGCTCTGAGAAACTGTTCCAAAGAGGCAGGGAGGAAGGTCAGCATATATGTGATTTTGGTGAAGAGGGAATACATGCAATCAAGCACATATTTTTCCAGAAGC
Organism: Okapia johnstoni; assembly: GCA_024291935.2. Lineage (NCBI taxonomy): Eukaryota > Metazoa > Chordata > Mammalia > Artiodactyla > Giraffidae > Okapia > Okapia johnstoni. The sequence continues at coordinate 83,279,364 of CM044307.1, forward strand.
TTTCTGCTAGTCACCAGGAACAGTCACTACTACGAACATTTTAGTGCTTTTCTAGATATGAGGAGATACAAAAATTGAAGCCCCTCTATTTTGACCTGTCCTCAGCCTAACTTGGCTTGCAGCCCCTCCTTAACAGCTTCTTATGAAAATAGGTTGACTTCAGGGTAACACATTCTCTGAACTATCAGATCAGTCACCCCAGCACTTACATCTCACTCTCCCACTTTACATTCTTTCTAGCCTTGTTCACTCCTCCCTCTAAAAGAATAGCACATTTTACCTAATCTCTGAGACCCTTGCACTTGTCTTATTTTCAGGGAATCCTCCCTATCACATGAAAACCCTCTTCTTTTACCATAAACTTCTTCCACTGCCACCCCATCCCTGAAATAATCCTTTCACATGAAGCTTCTCCTTGACTAAGTCTGGATTTGTTTTTTAACAGTGCCTGAACATACTAAGTACTCAGTAAATATTAACTATTATTATTATATTTCCTTGTATCCTCTTCCATTGTCCTGTGCTAAAACTTTGCTGGTATAAGTAGGAAGCGATGGAGGAAACCAACTTTCTCCTTATACCTGATGGGTCTATATTAATCTTAGTCCCCAAAGGAAGTGGATTAATCAAATCTGGGCATTTTGAGCAGGATATATTTATAAGGGAGACTAGTTACAAATGTTTGGCTGGTGGAGGAGAACCACAAGGAATAATAGCAATAGAGTATTTACCTTCTCTGGATCTGAGAGGACTAAAGAGGCAGATGCTGCCAGAACCTGGAAGGACAGAGTCATGTGGACCTAGCCAATCTGAGAGCAGCATTGACCTTCAGTCAATCAAATGACCCAGCCAACCTCGATCAGGGAGTAAATATCTCACCTTACTGTCCTCTCTCCCTCGGATCTTCTGCTGTGGCATTCTCCTGACTAAATCCAACAGGAATGTAGGGACACAGGAACCCTGCTAATGTAATTCACACCAGTGAGCCACAAGGGCCAGAAAGTCAAATGGAAGAGGGCGGAGATCTGGGGGGACGAATGGAAAATGTCTGTAACAAAGAGGTTTGCAGGTTTCTGTGTGTTGTCAATTGGGTCCTTGGAAACAGACTCTGAGACCAATTGTCATGTGCAGAAAGTTTATTAAGGATTTCATTCAGGAGATACAGCTTATGGAACTGAGGGAGACAGGACTCCAGAGAGGGAGAAACTGACTCATGATACAGGTGCCACCCAGGGCTCAGCCTGTTCTATCAGGACGTCTGGAACTGGGGTGGTTCTTCAGTCATCCCCAAACTGAGGCCATTTGTAGCCCTTTTCACCTCTGTGTCAGCTAGATAGATTGTGACCTGGGGCTAAGGCTTGGGCCAGACACCAGGGAGCACCTTTCTGGAGCAGGCTGTCAGGTGTATCTGTCCCCCGGTCTCTCAGTGTTTGCAGAGAGGCATGTTTGGACTGGGATGTGGCTGAGCCTACCAGGGGACTGTACACCATCTGAAAGACAGTGACCTCTGTTACTCTTGTATCTTAATCAGCAAGTGTAAGAGTTTCTCTAATGGTTCAAGAACAAAGGCACGTTAAAACAAAGTGGTTGAACACAGGTGATAGCTGCTCAAAACTTCAAAATCTTTTGGGTTATCACTTAAAAAGGGAGAAATCTCATTGTCCTGCAAACCAGTTTGAACTTGTTCACTCATTGGACAATCCTTACTTTTTCACGGGGCTGAACATAGATCCCTAACCATTAAAGGTTTTAAATATCCTTCAAAAGATGGCCTTTCAAAATTTAAGGGACCCAAGAAAAGGTGATGAGATCAAACTTCACTCTCAAGGAAGTCATTTTTTCTTACTGGAACATAAGCCCTTTTACCATAGCAAATCATACAGATAAGCCTCTGTATGCTTATGATATAATTTTTTTAAGTTGAAGTACAGTTGATTTACAATATTGTGTCAATTTCTGCTATGTAGCAAAGTGATTCAGTTATATATATATATATATATATATACACACACATTCTTTTTTAATATTCTTTTGCATTATGGTTATTATAAGATATTGAATATAGTTCTCTATACTATACCTTGTTTAATCTACTCTGTATATAATAGCTTACATCTGCTAACCCCAACCTCCCGCCTCCATCCGCCCCCTAAACCCTCCCTCTTGGCAACAACAAGTTTGTTTTCTATTTTTGACTGAGCCAAGCTGCTTTCAGGATCTTAAGTCCCCAACCAGCGATTGAACCCAGGCCCACAGTAGTGAAAGCACAGAGTCCTAACCACTGGACAACGAAGGAATTCCCCATGGGACTGTTCTCAATGTCCATGAGTCTGTTTCTACTTCATAGATAGGTTCATTTGTGTCATATTTTAGCTTCCACATGTAAGTGATATATGATAAAGTTTTAATAACGCATCTTATGAGAAGAGTCTTTATAAGTCATCATTTCTACCAAGTTCTACCGTAAAGAATGGCTCAAGTTCCAATTCCTGCCTTCCATAGTCCTCACCAGAATTCAAACAGCTCCATGCAGAGGGCCAGGTTATGCAGGTGCCTGGCTGTACATGTTGCAGCTAATTCATTCTGGCAGGCAGGTCAGGAAATTATGCTGTTCAGAATCAAATGTTCCACAGGAACATTACTGGACTTTTTCTATGGCTGAGTGGCAAAACTGATGATACCTACTCTGAAAAGTTTCCAGGTCAAACTTATGTATACCAGGCTCTGGCCAAACGTTCTTGCTAGGAAGATGAGTCCTATGCAATTCTGTAGGTTTGTGTGTTTCTCTGGGGACCTCAAGCAGGTACCCAAATGGAAGCAAAGGTATTTTGTGAGGGAAAATTTTGGCTTTGGCTCAGGTATTCTGAAGTTCATCTTTCCTCAGAACAGAGAGTTTGGGACAGGGTATTTTGGGGTTTTTTGTTTTGTTTTTTCTGTTTTTTTGTTCCCCAACCAGAGATTGAACCTGGGCCATAGCAGTGAAGCCCAGAATCCTAACCACTAAGCCACTAGAGAACTACCTGAGACAGCATTTTCAACTTGCTTTATAGAATGTAAGCCTTGCTACCTGCTTCCTTGATATACAAGATTTATGTATCTTCTATCAGTCAGCAACATAAAATCCTAACACTACATTCTGGTTGGAGAATAACCTTGAACTCTCAATTACTTTACTCTTCAAAAACTAAGCATAGACAAGTGACATTTAGTGAAGATTAAGGGACATGTTACTTATCTATTTTTGGTGACTTTTAATATCTGTCCTGGTATCACATTAGATCATGGTTTAGCTATATATTTAAGTGACATTAACAGAGTCCTCTCCAGAATCACTGTTATTCTCTATCTTTTAGAGAGTGCAAGGATCAAATTTTGCTACAAAGCTTTTGAAGTTGTCGACTAAAATATCTAACAATGTCTTCAACATAAGACATTGTATGATGGTTTTATTTTATTTTAGAGTTTAGTATTAGAGGAACAATCCCTTCTGAAAAACAGGCTTCCAAACTTGCCATTTTAAGAACAACACATTCTATAGCTCTTCTTTCTCTGGCTAGCAAAAATAGAATAATCATGCCCAGATAACATGTTAGCCTTTGGGGCCAGAGTATATGCTTCCTCCTCCTTTTTATGACTTTAGTATTATAGTTCTATAGGCTATGGTTTTTCCAGTGGTCAGTGTATGGATGTAAGAGTTGGACTATAAAGAAATCTGAGTGCAGAAGAATTGATGCTTTTGAACTGTGGTGTTGGAGAAGACTCTTGAGAGCCCCTTGGACTGCAAGGAGATCCAACCAATCCATCCTAAAGGAAATCAGTCCTGGGTGTTCATTGGAAGGACTGATGTTGAAGCTGAAACTCCAATACTTTGGCCACCTGATGCGAAGAGCTGACTCATTGGAAAAGACCCTGATGCTGGGAAAGAATGAGGGCAGGAGGAGAAGGGGACGACAGAGGATGAGATGGTTGGATGGCATCACCGACTCAATGGACATGGGTTTGGTGGACTCCGGGACTTGGTGATGGACAGGGAGGCCTGGTGTGATGCGGTTGATGAGATTGCAAAGAGTTGGACACAACTGAGCAACTGAACTGAACTGAACTGATTATATTTCTATCCCAATAAGTGTGTTCTATATGCATCTCTTATTGGAAGTTACTGTAAGACCTAAATTTATTTTTAGAAAAAGTAGGGCTATGAATTTATATTACTATAAAATGCTTCCATTGAAAACAACATTATGTTCATATGAATAAATAAAACAACAACAACAAACTATACCCAGGCAAGGAACAAGATTTTAAAAATAAGGAAGTCTGAGAAAGAAAGAGTAAAAGGACTCACTATTTCTTTTTTCACTTATCCATTCTTCTTTGTTTTTGGCCACATTGTGCCACATGTGGGATCTTAGTTCCCCAACCAGGCACTGAATTTGTGGCCCCTTCATTGGAAATGCGGAGTCTTAACCACTGAACCACCAGGGAAATCCCATCATTTATTCATTCTTAAAGTTATTCCTGGACTTCCAAGGTGGCTCAGTGATAAAGAATCTGCCTGTAATGCAGGAGATGTGGGTTCAATTCCTGGGTTGGGAAGATCCCCTGGAGAAAAAAATGGCAACCCACTCCAGTATTCTTGCCTGGAAAATCCCATGGACAGAAGGGCCTGGCAGGCTACAGTCCGTTAGGTTGCAAAAGAATCAGATACTATTTGGTGACTAAACAACAACAAATTCATCCCTAGCAGTTGAAGTTCAGGTAAATTTATCGATTCTCTAAATGTAGTAGTAAATGTTAAGTATGCTAAACTTCATGTTGGAGGCTGGCACCTGCACCCTTTTGGGAGATTCCAGGAAAGGCAAAAGTGGGGAAAAGAACGATAGTAGGGAGGGCAAGGGTATCTTACACCCACTCAACATGCCTGCCCACCAACTTAAGCTGCCTTAATGGGTCAGTCCTGACTCTTCTTGGCCTGGTTCAGAAATTATATAAATCCTGTGAGGGCAAGGAGTTTTACCAGGCCCAATGAACTCAGACTTTCTATTAAATATTTGGGGAATGAATAAATAAATAAATGAGAAAATGAGTCAGTGTTATAGGTACCCACTATTATGATGGCGATCCAAGTCTCCCGGGGCCTGAATTCCTGCCCTCAACCCCAAGCTTCTTTTGCCAGGAGATAGTAGCCCCATCTTGGGATACACTGGGAAGCAGTTGCCTCAGTGGGTTGTAGGTCTTGGAAAAGTGATTCACATATTTTCTACACCTAAACTTCACTCCTATGAATATAACACTGGTTATGTTTTAGAATACTGTGCTCTTTAGACCACTCATAAATTTCCAATATTCATTTCCCCTAATTTTTCATAGTTGGATACAAGACAGTGTAGTGTGAACAATATGCTGGGTCTTCTGAAGCTTTGTGATAAAATCATATACATCAAAAAAAATGCGTGACATTGGGAAACCATTCTAATCCAATGGTTCTCAAACTCTTTTTTTGTTCTCAAGATTTGCGCGATCTTAGTTCCCTGACCAGGGATTGAACTTGTGCCTCTTGCAGTGGAAGCCCATAGTCTTAACCATTGGACCATGGAAGTTCCCCCAATGGTTCTCAAACTTCAGTGTGCATCAAAATCACCCAGAGGGGCTTGTTAAAGTTCACATCACTGGGCCCAACTTTCAGAATTTCTGATTCCCTGGATCTGTGGTGAGGCGCAAGAATTTGCATTTCTAACAAAATGATGCTGAAGTTGCTAGTCTAGGTATCACACTTTGAGAACGACAGGTCTTTAAACCAACTTTCTTTACCCAACCATCTGCCTGTTGTGAGCCTGTGGTGGCTTCTGCCCTGAAATGTGGTTAGCAAATGCATAGAATGGCCTCAGAAGTGTGAGACTGACTAATCTGGTGACTGACCTGCATTATCTGCAGCTGCTGGCTGGTTGCAAAATGGAGCAATTAAGGATTAAAACATAAATCACAGGAAATTAATATGAAGCACAACTGAGAATAAAACCCATAAAATTGCTGGCATTCCTCTGTTTTGGTCATACACGTGCATCCTGCTTTGCATTGCTGTTCTACCCAAGATGATGAGACCACACCCAGAGCAAACAAAGGACCGGCTCTGCCATCAGAGAATGATGAGGTCACAGGCAGGCAAGAAAATGGAAGTAGACTCCATGAAATAAGATCATGGTGCTGATCATAAAGAAAAATGCCATTGTATTAATTTAATAAATATCCTTTCTCAGCCTGAGGCATAGTCAAAATCTGAATTTCTGTTGCCTCCAAAGAATGATTTTTTAATGCCAAAATAATTTCTCTCTGAATGTTTTTTACAAGTCAAAACTTCATAAGACTATTTCATAAGAATTCATTATTGATTTAAAATAAAAACATGAAGCATATTACATGATAAATATGAATTTGAAATATAGGTTGGTGAAGTGGAAACAAGCTTAAATTTTATAATGCTGATTAATAATTCATGTAACATCTTAGAAATTTATATTTGGATTTCTTCTTATATACCCTCATTTAAAAAATTTATGTTGATTAGCACCAGGTAAAATGAACTGATATAAAGTCTGGAAAATCTGGTTAGATTGACTGGACAAAAATTAGTTTGAAAGTCTTCTTTTTATTTTGTCCCTTCCATGAGGTCACATAGTCACTTTTCTTGTCACAGACTTCCCCAAATGGTTACTTATTCCTTAATGTTTTCTTTGACTAATCAGACCAAGATGGCAGTTTCTTTTTTATTTATCCTACTACTAATCTCAGTGTTATTTATCCAAATCTGCTCCATCTACTAGTCATAAGGATTGCATTGATGCATGTAAGTTAAGGTGAATTGATTTAAATAAAATTGATTTAAACTTGAATTACTACCCAAGAAGGCAGAATGTAATAGCTTCAACTGCAGCTTCCTATCTCTTATTTGATTCAACCACAATACAGTTCTCAACTGGTAAACAGATAGTTTCATTTTTAGAAGGCCTATGCTATACACTTCAAGTATTGACTGATTTTGATAATTTCTAAAATTATTTTTACTGTCTAATCAGGAAAATGATGCATTGGAAACAAATAGATGCAAATTCTTTGAGATGGTTAAACACCTCTGAGTCAATAGTTTTATCATGATTTTGTGTGGTGTATTTAACAATATGTCAGCATATCAAACAAAACACAAAACAATGTACATATCTGTACAAGTTTTATTCGATTAAAACAAAACATGCTGAAAAATTTGTAAAGACACACAAAAATGCTGAAATTCACAAAACTTGGAGAACAAATCTTTCACCCCCATTCCCTGACTCCCTGGGACTAGATTACAGCACAGGGAGTAATGAAGACTCATGTTTGCAATCATTCCTTTGCAGAAATTAACGTAGATGATGATGAATGTCTTGCTGCAGAATCTAATCTTGCTTAAAGAAGAAAAAGCAGGCTGCAGCTTTAGAGTCTTGGCTTGGTTTGTGTACAGGGTAATGAAGTAGGTGAGTTTAGAAGCTTAGAGCTAGCACAAAAAGCATATTAATATAGCTAAGCATCATCTCCACTGTGGATTGGGGCTCTGTGCTGATCACCTTATGTAGGAAGGGCTATTTTGTTCTCTTTATATACTTTAAGTATATGACCTTTGAAAATTATTATTTTTCCTTAGAAGGTAGCTTGTGTGTGTGTGATTTAATACTCACCTCTGAAAGGCAACCCACTCCAGTATTTGTGCCTGAAGAATTCCATGGACAGAGAAGCCTGGCAGCCTGCAGTCTGTGGGGTCTCAAAGAGTTGGACATGACTGAGTGAATCTCTGTCTGTCTGTCTGTCCAGGATGCTCTAGAATGTGTGTGTGCTAAGTCACTTCAGTCATGTCCAACTCTTTGTGTCCCTATGGACTGTAGCCTGCCAGGCTCCTCTGTTCATGGGGATTCTCCAGGCAAGAATACTGGAGTGGGTTCCCATGCCCTTCTCTAGGGGATCTTCCCGACCCAGGGATTGAACTCGTGTCTCATGTTTCCTGCATTGGCAGGCGGGTTCTTTAGCACCAGCAACACCTGAGACACCCATGCTCTAGAATAGTGAAGGCTATATCTTCAGGTTACACCAGGAGTCCAGGTCTTGAAATACTGAAGCTCATACTAGGCTGTCCTGGATTAAGTCAAACATATAACTGCCATACATTGATTGAACTTAAGAGATTTAAAAATTTTTTCCTTAGCAAGATATTTATAAACAATGTTTCAGGGTGGGTTAATTGTGCAGAACAAATGTTACCTAAGCTGCTAACAAATACTTAAGTATTACCTCCTAACAGGTCCTCACAATGACCCTGAAAAATTAGCTTCATTTTTCAGAGGTAGAAGCTGAGGCACAGAAAGGCTAAGTAACTTTCCTTAGTTGCCCCAATGGTAAGTAAGTGGTAGAGCTGAAATTAGGCCCTTGTCAGTCTGGGTCATGAGCCTGCACTGTGTGTGTTTGTGATACTTTGAAAAAAGAAAACCTCATCAACATTGGGGCACATTCTGCTCAGTGTGGCTTATTGTTGTCCTTGAGGATGAATGTTCTTTTAGTTCTTTTAAAAAGTGGGTAAACTTGAAACCAAGGGTAGTCATAAGTTAGAACCCTTGAACAGTAACTTGCTGAATAAGTAACCTTGTAATGTGCCTTGATTGTTCCTGCAGGCTGCATACTCACCAAGCTTCATGTGGCTTAGACAATACACCACAAGACTCCTTTAACCGCCCACTATAGATAACACCTCTGAAGTGTGGGTTTCTATAGCAATGGTAACTTAAATTGGTTTTCGGGGAGGTAGAGCTAGCCTTGCCCAGGTCAAACAGCTCAAGACTCCACCTGGGTCTGCCCGAGGTGCCAATGGATGACTTTTTAATGCCAATGGTCCAAATCCCCACCCTCAAATCATGACAACACTGCCATTTTCTGAACATGCATCCCATGAAGAAGCATGGTACTCATATAGGCCTGCACAGAACACCCATCATTTCACCTTTTCTTGCCTCCAAGCATCTCTCTCCACACCTCAGACCACCCTGCTTCCTTGTCCCATAAATATTCTGGCCCCTCACCTTCAGGGGGACAGATGGGAGGTTTGTTGTCCCATCTCCTTGTTTAGCTACCTTGTGAATAAACCTTTTCTCTGCTGCAAACCTTTAACATCTCAGCATTTGGCTTGCTGTGTTTTGCACAAACCTGGTTCAGTAACAAACTGTCTTCTGAAGGACTGTGAGCCTTTGCTGACAGATGTTCAGCCAGATCATGTGCCACAACTCTGCAAAGTGGAACCTCTCAGAAAAGAGCAGCAGAACTAGCAAGGGCATGAACAGCTTCTATATGAAGCGAGACTAAGAAACTCAAGACCCTTCCCGCTGATATCCCCAACTCTCAGCCCTACCAGAGTCGACAAAAGATGGGAGAAGAATTACTATTCTTAATTGTGAGTTTTAGGATTTGTTATTTGTTTGGCTATTCCTTTAACTAGGTATGTAGAATGTGAGTAAGCCTAGTTATATCACTGATCTTGGTTTTCTTATCAGTAAGATGGCTCCGGATTTCTAGGGAACAATATCTACACCAAGGCAGTGTAGAGTGGCAGTTTGGAGCAGTGAATCTGGAACCAGGTCATCTGAGTTTGTAATAGAGTTCTCAACTAATTTCTTACTTCTTAGATTCTTGTTCTATAAAAGAGGGATAATAGTTTCTATTCCATTGGGTTGGGCTAACAGTGGGATAGTATGTATAAGCTCTTTAAAATTGTGCTAGGGACAAGGTAGTCACTCAGTCGTGTCTGACTCTTTGCTACCCCATGGATTATATAGCCCACCAGACTTCTCTCCATGGGATTCTCCAGGCAAGAATACTGGATTGGGTAGCCATTTCTTTCTCCAGAGGATCTTCCCAACTCAGAGATTAAACCTGGGTCTCCCACTTTGCAGGCAGGCTCTTTACCACCTGAGCCACCAGAGAAGCTCCAAGAACAGCACGTGGCACTTAGTAAACTCTAAACAACTGTTCTAAAAACTTCAGCTTCTTCAGAACTAACACCAAAAATGATGTCCTTTTCATTATAGGGGACTGGAATGCAAAAGTAGGAAGTCAGGAAACACCTGGCATAACAGGCAAATTTGGCTTTGGAGTACAGAATGAAGCAGGGCAAAGGCTAATAGAGTTTTGCCAACAGAACGCACTGGTCATAGCAAACACCCTCTTCCAGCAACACAAGAGAAGACTCTACACATGGACATCACCAGATGGTCAACACTGAAATCATATTGATTATATTCTTTGCAGCCAAAGATGGAGAAGCTCTATACAGTCAGCAAAAACAAGACCAGGAGCAGATTGTGGCTCAGATCATGAACGCCTTATTGCCAAATTAAGACTTAAATTGAAGAAAGTAGGGAAAACCACTAGACCATTCAGGTATGACCTAAATCAAATCCCTTATGATTATACAGTGGAAGTGACAAATAGATTTAAGGGACTAGATCTGATAGAGTGCCTGATGAACTATGGATGAAGGTTCGTGACATTGTACAGGAGACAGGGATCAAGACCATCCCCATGGAAAAGAAATGCAAAAAAGCAAAATGGCTGTCTGAGGAGGCCTTACAAATACCTGGGAAAAGAAGAGAAGCAAAAAGCAAAGGAGAAAAGGAAAGATATTCCCATCTGAATGCAGAGTTTCAAAGAATAGCAAGGAGAGATAAGAAAGCCTTCCTCAGCGATCAATGCAAAGAAATAGAGGAAAACAACAGATTGGGAAAGACTAGAGATCTCTTCAAGAAAATTAGAGATACCAAGGGAACATATTTCATGCAAAGATGGGCACAATAAAGGACAGAAATGGTATGGACCTAACAGAAGCAGAAGATATTAAGAAGAGGTAGCAAGAATACACAGAAGAACTGTACAAAAAAGATCTTCACGACCCAGATAATCATGATGGTGTGATCACTCACCTAGAGCCAGATATCCTGGAATGTGAAGTCAAGTGGGCCTTAGAAAACATCACTATGAACAAAGCTAGTGGAGGTGATGGAATTCCAGCTGAGCTATTTCAAATCCTCAAAGATGATGCTGTGAAAGTGCTGCACTTGATATGCCAGCAAATTTGGAAAACTCAGCAGTGGCCACAGGACTGGAAAAGGTCAGTTTTCATCCTAGTCCCAAAGAAAGGCAATGCCAAAGAATGCTCAAACTACCACACAATTGCACTCATCTCACACGCTAGTAAAGTAATGCTCAAAATTCTCCAAGCCAGGCTTCAGCAATATGTGAACCGTGAACTTCTAGATGTTCAAGCTGGTTTTAGAAAAGGCAGAGGAACCAGAGATCAAATTGCCAACATCCGCTGGATCATCGAAAAAGTGAGAGTTCCATAAAAACATCTATTTCTGCTTTATTGACTATGCCAAAGCCTTTGACTGTGTGGATCACAATAAACTGTGGAAAATTCTGAAAGAGATGGGAATACCAGACCATCTGACCTGTCTCTTGAGAAACGTGCATGCAGGTCAGGAAGCAACAGGTAGAACTGGACATGGAACAACAGACTGGTTCCAAATAGGAAAAGGAGTATGTCAAGGCTCTATATTGTCACCCTGCTTATTTAACTTATATGCAGAGTACATCATGAGAAACGCTGGGCTGGAAGAAACACAAGCTGGAATCAAGATTGCCAAGAGAAATATCAATAACCTCAGATATGCAGATGACACCACCCTTATGGCAGAAAGCAAAGAAGAACTAAGGAGCCTCTTGATGAAAGTGAAAGAGGACAGTGAAAAAGTTGGCTTAAAGCTCAACATTCAGAAAACTAAGATCATGGCATCTGGTCCCATCACTTCATGGGAAATAGATGGGGAAACAGTGGAAACAGTGTCAGACTTTATTTTTTGGGGCCCCAAAATCACTGCAGATGGTGATTGCAGCCATTAAATTAAAAGACGCTTGCTCCTTGGAAGGAAGGTTATGACCAACCTAGATAGCATATTGAAAAGCAGAGACATTACTCTGCTAACAAAGGTTCGTCTCGTCAAGGCTATGGTTTTTCCAGTGGTCATGTACGGATGTGAGAGTTGGACGGTGGTCATGTACGGATGTGAGAGTTGGACGGTGAAGAAAGCTGAGTGCTGCAGAATTGATGCTTTTGAACTGTGGTGTTGGAGAAGACTCTTGAGAGTCCTTTGGACTGCAAGGAGATCCAACCAGTCCATCCTAAAGGAGATCAGTCCTGGGTGTTCATTGGAAGTACCGATGTTGAAGCTGAAACTCCAATACTTTGGCCACCTCATGCGAAAAGTAGACTCATTGGAAAAGACCCTAATGCTGGGAAGGATTGGGGGCAGGAGGAGAAGGGGACGATAGAAGATGAGATGGCTGGATGGCATCGCCGACTCGATGGACATGGGTTTGGGTAAACTCCGGGAGTTGGTGATGGACAGGGAGGCCTGGCATGCTGCGATTCATGGGGTCACAAAGAGTCGGACATGACTAAGCGACTGAACTTAAACAACTGTTAGCTATTAACACTATGAGTTTCTATTACAGTTTCAAGGTCTAACTTTATACAATGGAGAATATTTAGACAAGTCATCAACTTGAATCCTTTTTCTTAGTCTCTCCAAGCTTAAGAGGCTCAGGAAATAACAATTCTTTTTGTGACCGCATTCTGTTCTCTTACCCAATCAGGCATCCCCCAGCTCTAAGCTATTGTCAGGGCAGGGTTTCAAGCAGGTGGAGGCAAGAGTTGGAGCAAGAGAAGAAGGAGGAAGAGAGTATTAAGGCCGGATGAAGGGCTGAGTGTATTATTAATAGTACAAGTTGTGTATAACTTGGCAAACACTTACGTACTAATACGTGTGAAGCTTGTTTCCCTCATGCAGAGTCAACACTGATAATGAGCTTGGACAGCTGGAGGTATCACCCTGCCAGGCAGGTCCCACCATCTCCTCTGCTACCACCCACCTTACTCCTACCTTCCTGCATTCTGTTATTCTTCATTTCCCATTAACACCTGCTATCACCACTACCTACATGTCATAACATCAAGTGAGGTGTCCAGATACCAATGCAGAAATTGCCTGTTTCTATTCCGCCTCCAGAGAGGAACTTCATGAGTCAAGGCATTTCCAGAGCTGGAGTCATCCTCTTGAAAAGGGTGAATGAGATGAGATCATTTGAAAGTTGAAATTTTATCAAAATACAACATTTTAAAGCTCTCCTTGAAAGAAACAAAAATCCTATGGGATATTCCTTTAGGTATATTCAAGTTCAAATGTCATTATAAACAGATAATTTAAATTATAATCTACATCTTAATTTAAAAAATACTCCTTAATTTGAGTATATTTTTCTTAAAACTTTGAATTTTAGGAATGAAAAAGTCTTTTGAGATCTTTCAGTTCCATGTCAGCATGTTAATTTATTTTTAACTGGAGGATAATTGCTTTATATTGTTGTGTTGGTTTCTTCCAGACAACAACATCAATCAATCATAAGTATACATATGTCCCCTCCCTCTTGAACTTCCCTCCTACCCCCATCCCATTCCACACCTCTAGGTTGTCACAGAGAATAGTATTGAAACATATACATTACCATTACATTACTTGTCAAGCTGTCCTCAGGCGAACTGCTCTAAATATTATCAACTCATCCTGCAAAACATTGATTCTCAAATTTTAGCACATATCAGAGTTCCCAGTAGGGCAGTCCCCCACAGGTTAGGCTTCCCTGGTGGCTCAGTGGTAAAGAATCTGCCTGCCAATGCAGGAACTCAGGTTTGATCCCTGGGTTGAAAAGATCCCCTGGAGAAGGAAATGGCAATCCATGCCAGTATTATTGCCTGGGGAATCCCATGGACAGAGGAGCCTGGCAGGCTATAGTTCATGCAGTCACAAAGAGTTGGACACGTCTGATGGACTGAACAACAATATACATTATCATGTGTAAAATAGGTAGCTACCGAGAAATTGCTGTATAAACACAGGAAGCTCAACACTTGTCAGCATTTTTTAGATGAGGGAACTGAGAAGAAGTGAGGTGAAGATATTTGCCCTTGTTTATGGGGCTCATTAGCAGAGCTGGGGCAAGAACAGAATTCTCAGGCAAGAATTATTCACTTTAAATCACAGAGGACTCTTCCTCCAAATTAATAGCATTGCACTGCAAAGCGTTCCAGAATGGGAGGACAAGTGAAACTAGTTGCATCCTCAGCTCAGCCGGAGTGGTGGTTAAGGATGTGGTCTGGGGCCAGACTGGCAGGGTGGGACTCCTGTCTTCCCTAGTTCCTAGCTGTGTGCTCATAGGCAAGTTATCCCATCTCTCTTTGAAGTCACAGTTAACCTGATTGCAGATGTTTTAATGTATTAGGGGCAGAATCAGTAGTGGATGCATGTAAATCAGGAACCATTTTGTTCAGTTATTGTTAAATACTATTTCTGAAAGGCGCATTATGAGTATCTAGTGCAGTGATGGTTTTTAGCTTTGCTAAATCAGGATATTTAGGGATGTCTACATCTGGATCCTTTACTAGGTGTCTCCCAACTAAGAGTCTTGAGAAATCAGAATTTTCTTTCTAACTGCATCTTGTCCCTACCTGAGTCCAAGCAGACACTCCCCTGACTCTATAATCCTGAGGACAGAGACTTGGTCAGAGTATAATGTCAGCTGTATCCCAGTGCCAGTCCAGTGCCTGAAAAAGAAATATTTATGAAAGATTAATGCTATGAGATCTCTGGGATTTGGATATAGAAATGCTTCCCTGGTGGCTTAGACAGTAAAGAATCCGTCTGCAATGCAGGAGACCTGGGTTTGATCCCTGGGTCGGGAAGATCCCCTAGAGAAGGGAATGGCTACCCACTCTAGTGTTCTTGCCTGGAAAATTGCATGGACAGAGGAGCCTGGTGGGATACTGTCTGTGGAGTTGCAAAGAGACAAATACAATTGAACAACTAACACTTTCACTTTAACACTTTCAATTCTGTGAGAGCTGTAGGATTTGTATATTGAAACGCTTCATGTTGATATGGCAGAAAACAGCAAAATTCTGTAAAGCGGTTATCCTTCAATTAAAAAATAAAAAGAAATGTTTTGGGGTGATCATCTAGTTGGGATTGAAAATTAGGGAGCTTGAACTGAAATTGTGCTTGCTGTATGAAATGAGGGTGATTAAAAGTATGTGGCTAATGTCCCCTCATGTCAGTCTTTAAAATCAACAATCAATGAATATGTGAATGAATGAAGTGCTGAGTGAATTTGAATGAAGATGGTGGAGCTACAGCTTTGTTACAGTAGACCGCAGCAGTGGGATACAACCTCCAAGCAAAACCGGGGAGGAAAAATGCTTAAAATGGGACCTGAGATGGGCTAATACAATATAAAATGGATATTAATGTGTCATCTTTACCTGTGGACGTCTTTAGGCTGTAGAAGTCTGTGTTATAATGATTACACAAGAGATGCATTCAATGCTCTTGCAGGAAGACAAACAACTTGAACCTGGCCTTTGGCCAAAGACCTGTGACCTAGTTTAGAAAATCATATTCTAGAATGAACATACTTACTGATGAGGTGGTCATTATGTTTTCATTTTTCTTCACAGTGGTATAAGAATAATAAGCTAACCATTTTACATCTTGATGTGAAGGAAACTCATGTATAAATTATTACTGTTGTATTTATAATCCAGAATGATCTGATGAAATAGCATATTTAGATACTTAAATGATAATGAAGAGTTTGTGCTGAGTTTTTAATTTATTTGATTGATTTGTTGAATTTTAAATTAATTTGAGTTTGTAACAGAACTGTGGGTTTTTTAATTCATTCAGGGCCAAAGGTTATATGGCTTCTCTTTGTTAACAAGCCACATCTTCTCCTGGTCTCTACTTTTTTTGCATTTATTTTTATTTCTATCTGGAAACTTGTCTGACTGGTCTTTGCCACTGAAGGCATCAGGTTGTGTGAAAGTCTTGGCAATCCTTGCTTGATGACTGCACAAATGACTAATTAAGTGTGAGCAAATTCTTGTTGGACAGCTTCATCACATAGTTCCAGAGAATCACTAGTACATGTTGGTCATTAAAGGATTTTTTTTTCCTTTTAAATGACTGCCATACTTATTAAAATAGCAAATTGCTTTATTTTCTTTCCTTTCCAGAGGTTTTCGTTTTTCTTATTTAGTCTTCATGGCTAGACTTCCTTTAGAAGCTTGAAAATCATTTCTCTCTTGATATTAGGGCCTTTTTGGCAGGCACTGCTTTGTTGTTGGAGCTAAAATATGGCTTGATTTATTTTTATTGTTTCTGGGTTTGTTTTCCAACATAATTAATATTATCAAAACTGTTTCTGGAACAGAGCTTAATCCCTCAGCTTTTGTTTCTGATGCTAGGATGATTAGGTCTGGAGAAATAAATTTAAAAAAATAATTGTGTGCCAGGCATAACAGCCATGGTAGCATTCCTTAGCCTTCCTGCTTCTGCCCACGTTTGTTTACGTGTATATTCATCTGTATCGTCTCAGAAATAATCACCATTCCTCCAGTCTAGAGAAAATTGGGAAGTCTCATTTCTGAGCTTCTTTCAACAAACAGGCCATAAGATCCACTCACTGACACAAATTCTTTTTTCTAAGAAAAGAAAGTCACCACTTTTAACGTGCCACTCCTTAGCCTCTCTTAGCTAGAATATTTAATAGGAATATCCTCATTGTAAAATCTTGGGTTCTTTCATAAAAGTAATTTTTGGCAATTCTGTTTTCATTCCTTCTGTCTCTTCTTTCTTTTTAATCCCATGCCTAACCCTTTGTGACCCAATGGGATTTTCAGGTCCCTTAGTAAAAATATTCTCAGTCTGGGATGCTGGTATCCTGCACCACAAGGATCTCAAGTAATGAATGTCATATTAGAACTTAGGTTCCACTGATGACAGATTGTGCAAAAAGTAGTGCAATAGTGAGTTACTGTTTTGGTTTGAGCACTAGTTGCTAAGGAACCACAGTTCAGTCTACAAGGGTTATTCTGTTAATTTGGCTCTTTCCTTAATATGCCTACATTTCATTTATTTTATTGTTCTTTCCACCACAAAAGTCAGTGCTTTCCTCTAAGATCCTCTTCTTCACATACCCCCTCTCTGATCTCTAAAGAAAACCTGGGGAAAGGTCCAAGCCCAGGGAAAAGGGACAAAAAAGATGGGGAGGCAGGGGAGTGGGTGGGTAGACCTGCCCTCCACCCTTCAGGGCCCCCTCTTACTCATCTAGCTAACCCGAGTCCAAAACTTGGCCCCCACAGCTTCCTTTGGCTTCTGCACTTGACTTGAAGACCATCCTCTGGGCTGACTGCCTTAGAAGGCAATTGGTTATCCTCCTTGTTGGCCCACAGGGCAATTCTGCCACTGTACCCGCTGGCCTAACCTCATGGAAATCTGACAGGCCTGCCATGCAGAGACATAACAGATTGGCTTCTTTCTCTTCTTTCCTTTATTACATTCAGAGAGAGGCCCAGAGGAGGAGGAAGCTGAGGGGGTGGAAGTCGCCCTCTACAAGGGAGCTCTTGTGAAATTCACTAGGCAGAGAAAACAATACGTGGGGGTGTCATTTTCAGTCGTGCTGTCTGTCTCTGGCATGACAATTTAAACAGTACTGTTTCCCTGATCTATCTGGGCTTGGTTTCCATTCTTGCATAATGCACATGCCTGGTTCTTTGTACTGCGGGTAACAGAGAACCCAAGGGTGCCTGGGCTAGAGAGCTTCAGGGTTCTCTAATCTTATGAGTCAAAAGAGCCCAAGATGCATATTTTTAAATCTCGTCTTTTGGTTGCTTAAACAATATATCAATATTAAAGATCAGTTTTAATCATTATGATCTATTTTAGCAATACAAAATATAAAAATGAGCCCTCATCTCTCATTTTTAAAAATTTTCAACTAAAGGATAATTGCTTTACAATGTTGTGTTGGTTTCTGCTATACAACAATGTGAGTCAGTTATAAATATACATATATCCCCTCCCTCTCAAGCCACCTTCCCAATCCACCCCCATCCCAGCCCACCGGGTCATCACAGGGCACCCAGCTGAGTTACCTGTGCTATGTTCTTATCTCTCATTCAGTGGGACAGAACTGGGTGCTCATTAGAATCACCCGGGAACTTTTCAAATTACGAAGCCCAGGTCTTACTCTAAACCAGATGATGTGTCTATAATGGTGGGGCCCTAGCGGCTGTATTTTTACTAAACTCTTCAGATGAGTTGAGAACCACTTTAATCAGTTTACTCTCCAACCAGCATAAGAAGTATTCTTTCCCTGTGACTCTCTCCCTGGTCACATTTCCCTCCCAAGCCCTAAGGTAATCACTATTCTAATTTTGCTGTTTATTACCCCCATCCAAATATCTCAGCTTTAATTACACGGGTATATGTATGTTTGTACCCTTCAATGATATATGGGATAGCATTGATAAGTTTTTAAAACATTGTGTAAGTGGAAATATGTCGTGTGTATCTTTGTGAAACATTTCTTCTCAAGATTTATTCATATTGATATGTGTAGTTTGTTCATTTTCACTCTATAGTATTCTATTGTCTAAATATTAAAAAAATTTGAGGGGGACTTTCCCAGGAATCCAGGTTAAGACTTGGCGCTTCCCCTGCAGGGGGCACGGGTTCGATCCCTGGTTGGGGAGCTGAGATTCCACGTGCTTAATGACATGGTCAAAAAAATTTTTTTAAAGTAAGAGAGTGGTTGTACCATGTTAACAGAATTATTTTCATTTGCAGTTTATAGTCAAGGGTGCATATTTTAATAGTGATAATTCCATTATAACTCAATTTTGATTCTTTTTCCATTTAATATTTTTTCTTTCTATTTTGTGTTGTATCATAAGCTTCTTTCCATATTTTAACATGTTATAATGATCATTTAATTAACTATATAATTTTCCTTCAGGTTTATGCTAATTCACCTGAATATACCCCTAATATTTACTCCTAGTATCTTTTCAGGGGATGGAGCTAGCAATGCGATAAGGAAGATTTGGATGTGAGTAGCTTACTTGTCTATTGAGTTTTTTCCCTGGAATAACTTCCCAGGAGTAGGATTATTAAATCAAAGTCTTTGAACAATTTTATGATTCCCGACACATTTTGTAATATTGCCTTTCAAAAACACTTTTACAATCTCTCTCGGTTATCACTGGATGATTTTGTTTCATGGGGGAATTAGAGTGTTAGAAGTGCCTCTTTTGGAGAAGTCATACTATTGGTTACAAACTCTTAGAACAAATCAAACACTGAAAAGTGTTCCTAGAATTGAATCTATTAAAAATAAAAATCAAAGCTAAATGGAATAGCAAACACACAAGGAATAGTGAAAACAGTGGATAGTAAATTGATTCCAGATGTGATTTAACAATGAGAATTGTTCCTTAAGTTGCCTAACCTCTTTACTAAACCTCAGTTTGCTCATCTATACAATGGGATTATAGTAAGAATGATGATAGCAATGAGTAACACAACAGCATTTTTATAGTCTTTATCATATGTTAGGCACTATTCTAAACACTTTAGGTATACCAACATTTAATTATCATAACATCCCTATGATATAGGCATTATTATTATTATGCCTATTTTATAGCTGAGGAACCAAAGCACAGAAAGAGGTTAAGTGACTTTTCTAATGTCGTATAGTTAGTAATTGGCAGAGCCAGAATTCTAACTCAGACAGTCTGGCTCCAGAGTTTACACTCATAATCTCTAAATAAATAATATAGTTTATATAAAATACTTAATACAATGCCTGGCACATAGTAAGTACTCAATAAATGGTTGCTTTTATTTTTATTATTATATATTTTAAAAAGCCAACTAACTAGTATAGGGAGTGGCAGAACTGATTTAAAACCTCTAGCAGACACAAATCAGTGAGTGGAGGTTTCAGCAGGGTGACTTCTGACTATAGCAACAGTGCACCCCTGGGCGCTGGACATGAAAAAGGAGAGGCTGAATGGACACTTGTTAAGAATGTTGTACAAAAAATTTCTGCATCAGATGAGTGGCTGAGCTATATGACCTCCAAGGCACTTTTCAGCTACAGGATGCTATGATTCTAAGCCAGAATCTTATGTTCTTTTTCCACACAATAAAACCTCATTTGTTTCAGTTTAATATTAGTTTTAAATATTAGTTTCAGTTTATGAACCTTGTTGATGTCATTTTCATTGTAATTATCTGAATCATTTGCCAACAAGAGCGTGGCTTTGTAGTTTGGGTAAGCCCTTGGCAGTCTCTTGTGTTGTAATGTTTGATGTGTTATAGCACCTGAACATTATAATGACAGGTGCTGGGGAAGCTGACACATAAATGTGTATGTTACTGTGCAGTGGTGGTCAGCCCTTCGAGGTAGGCGTTTACAGGGTTACTGTCACTTGGCTGAATATCATTTGGAGTCAGTCATCTATAACTATCAAAAGAATGCATAGACCCATGAAATCATTGTGGCATTAAATGTTTACACTGAAAAATTATGAGACTATTTTTGTAGATGTGAGTTGGTGTTTCATCTCTAATAGCACAGTTGGCACGTGACTCAGGGGAGTGGCAGTGAGTTTCTTGCTGGGAAGGGGAATTACTCCCTTGATGGAAGAAATAGTTTTGCTCAAGTCACAGGGAAGCTACACCTGACCTCACAGTTTGCCTTCCCTTTGGATATCATCCTAGGCAATTATTTTGCCTTTACCATGGCATCTTAAGCAATCCTTTGGGAGAATACACAATTTTCTATATCAACTTTATATAAGTTCTCCAAAAATGCTGCCAAAAATTTAAAAGGCATAGTTAATTCCATTATGAAGATGTTGATATGTATATAAAGATGTTGATATGTATATAAAGATGTTTGCTATGGCATTCATAGCAAACACACTAGACTGGCTCAGAAAGTCAATACTTAGAAAATGGTTTCTTCTTGGCTATGTATTTTTGTCTTTGGTCTAAAGTTTAAGATTGTGGGGAATGTGTAGTTACTATGGAGATAGATGAAAATAGGCATGGAGTTTAGGACATCAAACTGTCAACAAATTTACTATATAAAAATAGGATGTGGATTCAGAAGGAAAGTAGGCAAAAGCTTCCAAAACAATATCATGAGATTTAATCTATAATGTAAGGGGGATGTGAAAGCTGGAAAGCAGATAGAACTTTAGGCATTAGATTCTACAAAATCTTAAGCAATTTGAAATGATCATATTTGGGTCATCATCACTGAAACACACAATATATTTGCCTTATAAGGATAATAATCTATTTTTATTTGGTGAGATTTGACTATTTTCAACATTAGTAATAATTCTCTTGAAACAGAGGTTGTTACAGGTTGACTTCCTATTTATGATGGCACCTTCATGCAAACAGCTCATGTATTTATGTGTATGAGTCTTTATACTCTGTGTTTGAGAAATATTGTAACTCAAGTTACATAAAGGAAAAATATGCCATTTTGTTTTGAGTAAGCTAAAGTTTGCTTTGTAATCTCACCAACAAATAATTCTGAGCATACATTTGGGGCATCTTGCTTTGGGGAACTTCAAAGAGGATGGCCAGCTATCTGTCAGTAATTACAAGTGTCATTATTCTTGTGTTATTCATAATGAATCCAATAGGATGTGGGTGTTGTCTCCATTCACCCAGGAACTTGAATTAGAACCCTTAGGACTTGAATGACAGCAGTAAGCGATCAGAGTCACTGCTTTTTTGGAATGTAGGTAGCATTTCTAAAAGGAACATGTGTTATTTACATACATAAAGTAAATATTGAAAGACTGGCTTAGGCTAAAAATATCCAAAGTAAGGTTGTAGGAGAGGACAGTAAAAGAATGAGTTTGACTTTTCAAAACAGAAAAATTCCTTTTGTCATATCTGTTTAAGATGAAAGTCAGTTTTTTGATTCAAATAAAACAGAAGGGAGTTGACAAACATAATTCAGAAGGGAGTTAACAAAAAAAAGTTTATCCAAGAAGTGACAAATGTATAGTATAGCCAAGAATAAATCTCTATTTAAAATATTATTCTTAAGCAAATTATACTTTGATGACATCTTGCTACATTTCAGATTGTATGTTTATAAGAATGATATTTGAAAATTATTTTGACATGTACTATTTTGGGTTACATTATGAAAAATACATCCTAAGCAAGGCAGTATATTTATCGTCTATAAAACAAGGCAAAGAAATTGAGCTTAGAGTCTTCTTCTGGTAGATTAGGTGAACAAACAAAACTTACCTATAGACCTAGAAGTTGACATTGATCTTCTTGCCCATGGTAAAGCCTTGAATGAGACAAGACTCCATTTAGGAAAATAAAAGAAGGAATGTCTCTCTTCTTTACTGAGGACAGAAACACAAAGTGATTCCGGTAGCTTGAATTTATGCCTCCTCTTTGAAAATGTCCTTCTTGTACAGCTATTTCCCTTTGCTTCAGATATTTTCTGTTGCAGCATAACCCTGCCAGAGGGTTACTGGAGAGGACACATGTTCTTTTTCTTTAAATGCAGGTAGAGCTGCTCAGTAAACATGACAATATGCCATGGAAGACTTGATGTTCTTCGAGTGAGTCCTGTGAGGCACAGCTGCAGAGGGGAGGCCAGTTAAGCCAGTGGCCAACCTGCTGAGATCAGAGCAGTGGTTAAGGTAAACCTGGCTAGTGGCTCCTGGGGGGCAAAACTCCTCCTCACCATCATGGCAGCTGTGCCCTGCCTGCTTCTTCCTCCCACCCTAGCCCTTCAGTCAGCCCAGGTTGGGGGCTGCTTATGTTCCTGTGAGGAAAGAACAGGTTTCTCCTCTGCTCACTTTGCTTGTGGTTGTTGTTCAGTCACTAAGTTGTGTCTGACTCTCTGCAATGCCATGGACTGCAGCATGTCAAGCTTCCCTGTCCTTCACTATCTCCTGGAGTTTGCTCAGATTCATGTCTATTGTGTCGGTGATGTTATCTAACCATCTCATCCTCTGCCACCCCCTTCTCCTTCTGCCCTCAGTCTTTCCCAGCATCAGGACCTTTTCTAATGAGGTGGCTCTTCGCATCAAGTGGCCAAAGGATTGGAGCTTCAGCATTAGTCCTTGCAGTAAATTCCTCCTGTGAACAACCCTCTCAAAGAACAGGGAGCCTCTATAATGCTCCTGTGACTCTGGAGACCAAGTAGGTGACTTTACACTCCAATCCACTGGCAGAGATTCAGGAACAAATCAAAGAATTTAGAACTGGAAGGAAGTTTAAAGCCTTAAAAAAATACAGCTTTCTCATTTTATATGTGAAGAACTGAGACTGTGTGAGAGCGTTGCAGCTAATTAGTGCCAGAGAAATGAGACAAGAACCCAAGTGTCTTGAGCAGGATTTTTGTAAAGGCGAGAGCGTGTCATTATCTCAGGAGATATGTGGATGCTGCCTCCAGGCCAGTGCTCATTCCTCTGTATAGTTACTAAGCAATGTTGGTAGGAAACATAATCTTAGATGGGGTGACTTGGGGCTCCATATTTAAAGAAATGAATTATTGTGAGCCTGTCATGTGCAAACGAGTGCCAAACAGTTCTCTTCACACTGTTTTATAAAACAATCATAAGCCCCGCAGCTTTTCCTTATTGGGCTGTGTCCTTAACTGAACTCATGGAGGCACTTCATCTTCTGTCCCTTTGAGTGTCTCACTCACACATTGAGGAAGCTATACTTGAAATCTTGAATTCTTTGGCCCATATTTAGGGATGATTCTCTTTCTAGTAGATATTCTTTATCTGAGTCTTAAGTCTAGGATCTGGGTATCCATTTAACAGGAAGACCTGAATTTCATCCCTTCCAGGCATAGTGCCCAACTTGCAAAATGGAAATCCTTGCAACTCTTCCCTGCATTTGGTCTGATCTGCCTTGTGTAGTCACAGTAAATTTACACAAAGCAAAGCGTGTTTGGGAAGCAGAAACAGACAAAAACACTCCATTCTTAGCATCCTGGAAGTAAATTGCATTGCTTTAGTTCTGCTCGCCATGAATGCATAGAGTAACAGGCTGTAGATATTGGCTCCATGGAAGTTTTAGAGTAGGTGAATTTTTACAAAATTGTGTACCTATTATGTGACAGGCATTTTTTTTCATTTGTTTTTTTTCATTCTCCTTCTGGTTGGCATCTATCATAAAAACTTTATTTTGGGGAACGAATTTGATTGGTTATTTATATTTTAGTTTATGCATTTGTTTACCCAGTGAATATTTCATGAGCAACTACTATGTACCCGACACTATGCTATTTGTTTGGATACAATAGGGAGAAAAAAATTAGACAAATTCTTGCCTTTATGAAGCCATGAGAGAAGCTAGTGAGAGACACAATATAACAAAATAAATAAATGTAAGATAACAACTTGAGGATAGCTGTGAAAGAGATATGCAAATTGCTAGGAGACAGGGGACTAGACCTGGTCGTAAAAGCCAAGGGACGCTTCCCTGTAAAATGATACTTGAACAGAAATGTGAAGGAGTCAGAGTTATCAAGAAGGGAAGAGTGATTCAAGTCAGGAAAATAGTATGTACAAAGGCTCTGTAATAGTGAAGGGTCAAGGGGGTATAGTTTCCACCTGATGAAGAGCCGACTCATTGGAAAAGATCCTGATGCTGGGAAAGATTGAGGGCAGGAGGAGAAGAGGGCAACAGAGGGTGAGGTGGTTGGATGGCATCATCGACTCAATGGACATGAGTTTGAGAAAACTCCAGGAGATAGTGAAGGACAGGGAAGCCTGGCATGCTGCAGTCCATGGGATCGCAAAGAGTTGGACTTGACTTAGCAACTGAACAACAACAAAGGGGTATTAGTATATATTATATTTTTGCTTTTGTTGTAATATGGTGAATAAGTTTGGGGTTAGAAGGGATAGAGGTAGACTTGTTTGGAGGTTTTTAAAATAGACAAAATCTGGGTAAAGAAGGTGAAGAAGATGTAGAGGAACAGAGAGTTTTCACAGAATTAGGGGATAGTTTGGGCATGGAGGTGACGGGAGGTCACTTCTGGCTTTCAGGTTGATTCTACTGGATGACTAGTTCATTGAGATGGGAACCAAGGAAGAAAACCAGGTTAGGAGTATTGGTGGGTATGGGGAATGATGAGAGCTTGAATTCATTAAGTTTGGGCACCTTCAAGAATCCTAAGAGGACAAACTTGCCAGTTGTATAATCAAGTTTGAAGCCTGAGGAGACAGAGGCTTGGGCTGGAGATGTGAATTTGTGAGTCATCTGTGTTTGGATAGTAATGAAGAAATTGAGTAGAGATGAGAGCACCTGGGAAGAGAATATTTTTGATTGGATTTAAACTAGATGCTTTGCTTTCCTCTGGGAATGTACCTTTTGAGCCTTGCCTAAGTACAAAATAAAGCTCTTTGTTTCCTGAGCAAAGTCTTTCCGGTTTTAGAGCCAGTGGGCAAACTTATGAATTGGGCAGAAATGTCCCTAAAATCATGCCACATAGGTAGATCCTCCTGGGCTTTTTGAATAGTTAACCAAAAAGGCTTGAAAGGTATTTTTAAAATCCTTAAGAAAAATCAACTTTTAGCTGTCTTCTTGGGAAGCAGATAGTACATATGGAGAGGACAGGTAAAATGCAAATGTCCATAGAGCAAATTAAATTCTGTGTTGGCGAAAAAAACTGATTAAAATGATCAGAGATGTCCTTTCAATCTACAATAGTTTGAAGATTTTTTTATGTGAAGACTAAATTAATCCAAAGCAACGCTACTGGCTTTTAGTGAGTTAAAAGTGCTTGTTTTCATTCTATGTCAATGGGTTTGTGTTCCTTCAAAAGATAAACTTTATTTATGTTTATTTGTTTTATTTTTGGATGCATTGTGTCTTAGTTGTGGCATGCAGGATCTTCATTGCAGCACGTGTCTTCCCTCTAGTTGTGGCTCATGGGCTCTGTATTTTACAGCACATGAGCTCAGTAGTTGCAGTGCAGGATTAGTTGCCCCGTGACATGTGGGATCTTAGCTCCCTAATCAGGAATTGAACCTGTGACCCCTGTATGGGAAGGTGGGTTCTTAACCACTGCACCTCCAGGGAAGTCTGGTAAGCTATATTTATATATTTATTTATTTTTATTTTTGGCTGCGCTGCAGGGCTTGTGGGATCTTAGTTCCCCGACCAGAGATTGAGCCCAAGCTGGCAGTGAAACACCATGTCCTAAGCACTGAACCACCAGGAAATTCCCAAAATATAAGCTTTAATAGCCAGCATAGGTGAAGCGGCTGTGATTCTTCCTTAGGGTTCTTGCTCTCACCTTATCTGCCAATGAGTGGTTGAATGTTCCTTTCCTGATTTGTTCCTTTGTTCTCAGGGCATGTGGAGCTTCCCTGACCAGGGACTGATTGAATCTGCAGCCCCTGCCATAGAAATGTGGAGTCTAGACCCACTGGCGGAGAAGGCAATGGCAACCCACTCCAGTACTCTTGCCTGGAAAATCCCATGGATGGAGGAGCCTGGTAGGCTGCAGTCCATGGGGTTGCGAAGAGTCAGACATGACTGAGCTGCTTCACTTTCACTTTCCACTTTCATGCATTGGAGAAGGAAATGCCAACCCACTCCAGTATTCTTGCCTGGAGAATCCCAGGGACGGGGGAGCCTGGTGGGCTGCCGTCTATGGGGTCGCACAGAGTCGGACACAACTGAAGTGACTTAGCAGCAGCAGCAGCAGCAGCAGACCCACTGAACCAGAAGTCCAGTGGGGAAGTCCACCACTGATCTCTTTTATTGTCTCTAGTTTTGCCTTTTCCATGGTGTCACATAATTGGAATCATCTAGCAGATAGTCTTTTCAAACTGGCTTCTTTGACTTAGCAATATGCATTTATGATTAAGAGTCCTCTATGTTTTTCATGGCTTGAGAGCTCATTTCTTTTTATAGTTGAATAACACACGATCATACAGACGTGCCATGCTTTGTTTATTCACCTATTGAAGAACATCTTGGTTATTTCTAAGTTTTGGCAATTATGAATTCGTGTTCTGGTTTTCATGTAGACATGATTTTCAGCTAATTTGGGTAATGCTAAGGAGCATGACTGCCAGATCATACGGTTAAGAGTAGGCTTAATTTCTTTTCCTTCTTTTTTTTTTTTAATGTTTTTATTGAAATACAGTTGATTTACAGTCAACATTGTATTAGTTTCAGGTATACAGCAAGGTGATTCAGATATATATATGTGTCTTTTTTTCAGATTCTTTTCCCTTATAGATTATTACAAGTCATTGAGTATCATTCCCTGTGCTATACAGTAGGTCCTTGTTTGTTATCTGTTTTATATATAGCAGTGTGAATGATTAATCCCAAACTCTTAATTCATCTCTTCCCCCTCCACTCCCTCAAGAGTAGGCCTAGTTCTGTAAGAAACTGCTAAACTGTCCTTCAAAGAGGTTGTACCATTTTGTATTCCTATCAGCAAATGAATGAGAATTGTTACTTATAGTACTTTAAAAAAATCTATTAGCAACATTTAAAAACAAATCTATGCATAAGCTATTCGTCTATAAAGAATAGCCATTGTTTGTTGTATATGAAGCAGAGCCTCCCTCCCTTACTGATTGTATTTTAATATTTTTTTTTCCCCAAGTGGATAGAGTTTCTCCTCACTGTGAAGGATCTGCCTATAGATAGATTCCTCCAGAATTCAATTTTTGATATTGAATCTTTGAATTCTTGACTAGTAGTGATGAGGAATTATTTTTTAAGTTTTAATAAAATCATGTGCTTCCCTCAACAACACCACATAGAACACAAAGCCACAGTTTGAGGTATTTGTTACCAGACAGTAAAATCTTTTACCAGTCAATTTTGCATGTAGCCATAATTAACGGTAGCATGTAAAACAACCACAAAGACTTTGAGTGTGCTCAGCTGAGTTATTTTTAGGTTCATGCAAAATATTTTGTTAATGTAATTTTCAGATTACTTATCTAAACATTCAAAGGAAAGACAAAGAGACCTTTCATGCTGCTACTGCAGGGCTCATCTGTCCCCTCCTTGGACCTATACTGGAAACTCCCAGGATTGTACCATAGAAAAACATACATGCCTTTACTCATAGACTCATGAGCTAGAGGGTCTCTCAAAGGCATAAGCCTGACCCAGTTTAGGTCATATGCAACACAGAATGCTTACTCTAATCTTCCAGACTTCCAGATTTTCTTTTCTACTGAAACAGAAAAATTCACAGGCTTTTCCTTTTTCAAAGGAAGGAAAGGCCAAACCGAACTTCTTTACCCGCAGTTAGAGAATCATTCCTTTGTGTTCTTCTGTTTCAAAAACACCAGGAGCATTTTTCTTAAATGTTCTCACCATAACGACAACAAAATGTTAGTTATGTGGGGTGAAGGATGTGTTAACTAACCCTATTGTGGGAAATAGTTTGCAATATATGCAACTATCAAATCATCCCATTATACACCTTAAGCTTCCGTAATGTTATATGTCAATAATATCTCAATAAAGCTGGGAAAATGTAAGTTCTTTACTTACCTGAAGACAGGCTCCCTTTTCCCCATGGCTTTTGAGTTATTTTTAAATAAGGCTTTCTTTTTATTCTTGGCCTTTTCTCTTATTCTTTTTTTTTTTTTAAATTCTCTTCTGTTATGGTTTATTACAGGACACTTATTGTAGTTCCCTGTGTCATACAGTTTGACCTTGTTGTTTATCCTTTCTCTCCATAACAGTTTGCACCTGCTAATGCCAAACTCGCAATCCATCCCTCCCCTGCCTCCCTCTGCCTGGGCCACCACAAGTCTGTTCTCTGTCTGCGAGTTTGTTTCTGTTTCATAGGTAAGTTCATCTGTATCATATTTTAGATTCCACATATAAATGATATCATATGGTATCTATCTTTCCCTTCTGACTTATTTTGCTTAGTGTGATAATCTCTAGGTCCAACCATGTTGCTGTAAATGGCATGATTTCATTCTTTTTTATGTTTGGGTAGTATTCTCTTATTCTTGAGCCTACATATTTGTTATCTTTCTAGACAATTTGATTAACATTTATAGAGCACCTATTATGTGCCAAGTTTTGGGTTAAGTTCTAGGAATCCCTTTAAGGAAACATCAAGGACAGGAGTTGGAAAACTTTTTCTGTAAAGGACCAGATAAATATCTCAGTTTTGGGGGGCTATCCAGTCTGTGTCACACTAGTCAACTTTCTAAACAGTTCAATTAACATTTAATGATGTAGTGCTAAGGCAGCTACAGACAGTTAGTCAAAGGATGGGCATGGCTGTGTGCCAATACAACGTTTTATAAAAACAGGTTATGGACTCATGGTGAAAGAAATTACTGATACTGCTAAAATGAATTGGAATACGATGTAAAGAGTACTCTTCATCAGCAGTATACACATGCTATGTGAACTCTAAAAGCAGTACAAACAACTTGAGATTGGAATACAGAAAAGGAAAGGAATTCATTTTATCTGGCATTGTAAAGCAAGTTTTCATTTAGGAGGTGACTTGTAGGATTTAAAGGATTCCAGGAGGAAGAAAGGATTTTGAAAAGAGAATTCCATCTAGTGTGAACAAGGAATGTGAGCATGAAAGAACATGTCATGCTTGGGAAGTCTCAAGTTCTCCTTTTGTGGCTAAAACACAGTTTCTTTATAGGAAGATGTGGATGAGAGGTATTCCGGAGCCAGACTGTCAGAGGCTCTGAGGCTGCCCTCTGGGAACTAGATTTCAGCTGAGGATCAAGATTGGAACACCATCAGCTCTGTTTACAAATGCAACCTGTAGGTCTATTCCTGTGGAGGGCATTTTGGAGTGGGAGAGGGTAGAGGCAGGGAAATAAGTTATAAACCCATTTCTGTTGTCCAAGTGAGAGGGTAAGGCTTGAACTGGGCAGTGGCTTTGGGATAGAGAAGAGAGGCTGTGGGAGATGAATTGACAGGTCATAATGACTAAACGGTTGTTTCTAAAGTTCTGGGACTGTCACCCGGTTGGTTGTGTTCAGATTGCTCACGGATCCCTTCCCTGCCCTTCCTTGCTTGGCATCTCGGGTAACCGACCCCCTCAAACTACTGTGCCTGGCTCCCTTTCCTCTTGGCTTCTGGTTGGGTCGGAGGTGGGAGGAGGAGAGAAGCCAAGCCTGTTCTCCCCTCTCTCCCTGTCCCCATGGCATCAGCTGCCATGGCTGAGTCTCCTTGCTACATCTAGCTCCTGCCATGGTCCAAGTTTCCAGCTTCCACTTGGTGTCCTTGCTCTAGGACTCTCTAACCCCACCTTTTCTGCACTGTTTCGGTGTCAGTGGTGATAGAGGCTTCCTGCTGCTCTAATCTCTCTCTGGGTTGCCTCACCTTCTTCTGTTTTCTCTTTCAGCTTTTCTGATCTGTTTGTATCTAGTTCCCCTCAGTTGGACTAATTAATATAAGTTCTATTTTTCTAACCAGATCCTAGCTGATAGAGATGTAATGATTAAACTAGTTGGGCAATACTGGGGTTTAAGTTAGGAAAGGAAGATAATTCAGTTTTCAATCTGACTCATGGTTTGATAGAAAGTCCCTATTGTATCTGTGATGACCTTCATCCCTGTTTCCTCTCAACCAGGGGTTCCTAACCCCTGGGATCTACTGCCTGATGATCTGAGATGGAGCTTATATAATAATAATAGAGATAATGTGCACAGTGAATGCAATGCACTTGAGTCATCCTGAAATCATCCCCCTCCCCTTTCCCTGTGCCATGTGGAAAAATTGTCTTCCACAAAACCAATCCCTGGTACCAAAATCGTTGGGAACCACTGCTCCAGACCATTCATTGTGAAGCTAGTCTGAATATATTTTTAAAATCCTGAGTATATAAGATCCTTCCCTACTTAAAGCCTTCCAGTGACTTTTTGTTGTACCTAGAATGAAAGCTAAAGTCCTGTATAAGCTTATACTTGCACCTACTTATCTTTCTCTCCTCACTTACCCTGTCCAGCCACACTGGCCCCCTTGCTGTTCCTCAGACTCACTAAATTAATTTCTGTCTCAGGGCCTTTGCACTTCTGCTCTTTTACTGGAAATGCTCCTTGCTCCACTCTCCATGTGTTGTCTTCATGCTGGTCTCTGTTTTTGTGCCACCTCTTCAGAGATCCCACCACCAGTTACCTCCTTACTGGTTTCTGTTCTTCATCACATGTATCACTCTATGAAATTCTATCCTTTATGTATTTCTACTTCTTTAAAGCTTAAAGGTAAAAAAAAGTTTGCCTTGTTCACCTTTCTATTCTTAGCACCTATATGCAGTCTGGCATATAATTAAGGACAGCATGCATGTGTGCGTGCTCAGTAGCTTTAGTCATGTCTGACTCTTGGCAATCTCATGAAATGTAGCCCACCAGGCTCCTCTGTCCATAGGATTTTCCTGGCAAAAATAGTAGACTAGGTTGCCGTGCCCTCCTCCAGGGGATCTTCCCAACCAAGGGATTGAACCCGTGTCTCCTGCCTTGCAGGTGGATTCTTTACCACTGAGCCCCCCAGGAAGCCAAGGACAGCATAAGTATTTGCTAATGAATAATGATGTTACCTTTATAAAGTGTTGCATAGCAGAGGTGCCTTATACACTTATTTATTTATTTATTTTTGATACCTGGATAGGGACTTGAACCCTGGACCCTGGATTAAAAGACTGATGCTTTACTAGCTGAGCTGCCCAGGTACTCTTATACAAGGTACTTTTTTTTTTATTTTTATTACTTTGCTTATTATTTTACTTTCATGCTATCTCTTCCTGAAATGCCCTCTCTCATTCCATCTTCACTGTTCTTCTGAAACAGTTGGAATCCTTTCCTCTGTGAGACTTTCCCTCCAGGAAATTGACAGGAAATTGACTTCTCCCTTCTTTGGGGTCCATTGTACCCCAGCAAGACTGACATTTTATTGTAGTCACTTAATATTTATCTCCTTTTCCTAAACAGCAATATCTTAAAGGGAAGTGGAGATCATGAATTTTTCACCTCCATAGCTTCAGTCTGTAGAATAGTGCCTGCCACATTGTTGCATTTGGTAAATATTTGTTAAATGAATGAATGAAGTAGGAGATACAGATTTTCCAGCTTTACATTTCTACTTATTTCCATACACTGTGGATCACTGAGAAGGAAAAATGTTTCCAAGTCTGTAAAATGGGGATGATAGTCCCAACCTCACACTGTTTGTGGACATGACTGAAATAATGGAATGAACAATCTTAGGAGATTATTAAAATAACATAAGTAAAACCTGCCATTCGTGTGTTATAGGAAAAGGGCTTCTTCCATTGACTAGGATCCTTGTCAAGACTGATATGAATATCAGTCTTACCTGAGACTTGTCTATCAGAAACCTTAAACTTTCTAGAATTTTCATGATGATTTGTGAAGAATGTCCTGAAGGAGGTATAGTTGAGGTAGTGTGTGTGTTAAGTCACTTCAGCAGTGTCTGACTCTTTGCAACCCTATGGACCATAGGCCACCAGACTCCTTGGTCCATGGTATTCTCCAAGTAAGAATAACTTCACAGAAAAATAGGAAGATGTCTGAAATTCTTGGCTTTTTCAGATGCTCAGTTAATCTTGGGAGGAAGGCCTTTTAGCACATTTTCTGGGGATAAGTGTACAGAGCCTATAGCTAAGAGAAGCACACACTCGGGGACCCCATAGCTAGTCTTGGGTGCAGGTCCAAGATGGGCGGAGCCAGGTACAGCGTCCACCTGCACCCACCCTTTCCCCTGTGAACCCAAGTCCCCAGCCCAGCACCAGGAAAGACTGGTTGTCACTGAGCACTGGAGTGTTGGGTCCTGACAAGTGCCCTCTTGATCTGGTGCCTTTAAATCCTCAGCTCCTGATCTCTGTGGCTTAGAGAAGCCAAAGGTGGGATGGAAATGTACTAACCACTCTTTCTGCCAGCAGCTTTCCCCTGTGCTACTCTGCTGTGCCCTTGGGAAGCTGAGAGGCTGTTTTGTCTCCAGTCCTATTTTGCCCTGAGTTTTACTAAATATATAACTTACTATTAAGTAAAGACCAGAAAGAAGAAACAGATTTGAAAACATTTAAAAGTATTTAAGTGCCAAAGTTTCTTTTTCTAAGGATAAAACTAGTGACAGAAGGTTGATTTTCATCCAAATGTTCCTTGAAGACAAAAACAACCCTTTTGAACACATCTTGATTGAACCTGGCTGGGGCAGGGGCACGGTGGGTGGGGACCCTGGGCGAACTGGGGTTCTCTGTGTGAAACTGATTGTGACCTTGGCTTTGAAGATGAAGTAATAGTGTGCTGAGACACCTTCCCCCGTGTATCATCCATACTACGTTTCCATGAAGGAGGTCTTAACTACAATTTCAGCCATATCTTTATCAGATTATCAGAAAAATAATCCCAGTTCTGCTAAAACAATTGTGAGTATTTCTGCTAAAACACAGAGCCAAGTTTTAAAAGAAATCCAAGGCTTTAAAAAATGAAAAAATATTCATTACCTGCTTCCCCCAACTCTCTGTCTTTTAAAAATTAAGTATTCTAGGGCTTCCCTGGTGGCTCAGCGGTAATCTGCCTGCTAATGCAGGAGACATAGGTTGGATCTCTGATCTGGGAAGATCCTACATGCCACGGAGCAAAGAAGCCCATGGGCCACAACTTTGAGCCTGTGCTCCACAGCCTGGGAGCTGCAACAACTGAGCCCAAGTGCTACAATACTGAAGCTCAAGTGCCCTAAAGCCTGTGCTCTGCAACAAAAGAGACCACTGCAATGAGAAGCCCACCCACCACAACTAGAGAGTAACCTCCACTTGCCACAACTAGAGAAACACCCATGCAGCAACAAAGACCCAGCACAACCAAAAATAAAAATAATTAAAAATTTAGTATTCCAAGAAAATATATGTGAATGGTTGGTACATAAGCATTAGCTGCTCTTCTCTGTGATCTGTTTTTGCATTCCTTTCTCTTTCTTTTTAAAAATAACATATTGTATTTAATTATATGTTTCTACAGCCCTCATTAGACTTGAGCTCGTCTGGGTTAGGATAAAGTTTCATCCATCTTGGATTTATCAGGGCCTATGATATGAGTGTGCCCAGTGCAGAATTGTTTTTCAAAGCTACTTGTTGAATGGATGAAATATCATTTTTAGCTCTAGGCCTTTGGTTGTCTGACTAATTAGATAATTTTTAATTCATCACAAGCACTAGCTCTTAATCAGATCTAAGGGTGCCCAAGATCACCTTTAATAAAAGAAGTACAAATTAACACTACTGCAATACCATTTTTCATCTGCCATAACCTTGTATATCTTGTACACATACTATCAACACTTTGTTAGTTGTATATGTTAATATTACTCCTAGGGAAGGCATTTTGGCAATACCTATCAAAATTCCAAATGAATGTACTCTTTGACCCAGGAATTCTATTTCTAGGAATTTATCTTGACAGTTATTCTCTCACCGGAGAAGGCAATGGCAACCCACTCCAGTACTCTTGCCTGGAAAATCCCATGGACAGAGGAGCCTGGTGGGCTGCCGTCTATGGAGTCGCACAGAGTCAGACATGACTGAAGCGACTTAGCAGCAGCAGCAGCAGCAGCAGCAGTTATTCTCTCACACGTGGCAATGCTACAGGTAGGAACATTCACTGTGGTCTTGTGTGCAGTAGTAAAAGCCTTGAAATGACCTAAATGGCCACCAGTAGGAAACTAGTTAAATAAATAATGGTCCCTGCATGCAACAGACAATCTAATCCAGAGGAAGAAAAAGATGAGGCAGCTCTATATCCACTGATAGGGGATGATTGCTGAGATACATTGTTAAGTCAGAAAACAAGATTCAGGGCAGTGTATCCAGTATGCAACCATAAATTATTTAAATGATGATAAGATTAACAGACATATTTGGATATGTATGCATAGCTATTCCTGAATGGACTTATAAAACCCTAGTAATATTGGCTATCTCTGGTTCAGGAAGCTGAGTGGATAGGGGACAGGGAGCTATGGTTTCTGTCCCTCACAACACAAAAAGTCCTTTTTGATTCATTTGTTTAACCCTGCACCATTTTCCCATTACTGTTAGGATTAAGTCCAAAATCCTTCTCGTGGTCGGCAAGGTTCTTTGTCACAGGACTACTACCTCCCTCCCCTGCCTCTTCTTCAGCTTCTTTCCCTCTTGACTTGGTCTTCTTTCATTTCCTCAAACATCATTCTTCTTCTTATCTCATGGCCTTCACAGATGCTGTTCCTTTGCCTGGAACACTCCTCCTCTCTGCTTTCACCTCCCTAATTCCTAGTGATCCTTGAGGCAGCAAGTTTGAGACCCGTTCATCAATGTGAATTTTGCTACCTCCCCAGTCTAATGTAGGCCCCTGATAGATGCTCCCATGGCATCGTAAACTTCTCTTTCTATAGTAAACACTGAATTGCAATTAAGTGCAACTAAAACACTTTTGTTTGATGTCTGTTTTCCTTTCCAAGTCACAAGCTAATGTCTGTCTTGGTTACTTCTGTATACATGCATGGTACAAAGCACGTGCTCATAAGCATTTGTGAAAGGAAGCAAAGAAAGAAGGAATGAAGGTGGTTGGGGGAGGAAGTGGGGAAGGTAACACGTAAAGGAAAGATGAAGGAAGGGAGAAAGGAAGTAACAACCAAGACAATAAAGCCCACCGTAAAGTGCTATCCTTATGTGCTCATCATTAGAATTCATATCTTATGAAAATTGAGTATTGTGGTTTATTGCTTAGTGAAAAATAAAATTATCACCACCAGTGAATTTTTGTTTTCCTTAGCCTAGAATCATGTTATTCTGAATTTTTCTTCTTTTACCACTGAGGGGCAGTAGCTTTTCACTCAGAAAGTACTGATTTCTATCTTTTATGGGTGGGAAAATGTTTTAATACATACACATTAGGGCTTTAGGCTATTTTAACTAGTCCATATATTTTTACATTGATGTTGCTGTGTCTAAATATAAATCAGATGGCTATTTGACTGCATTTAGAATGAATCAAACTTCTTCCCAAGCCTCCAAGACCCTGAAGGAGCTCGTCTCCCTTGGAGGCCTTGTCACTCGTTATTTCTTTCTAGAATGCCATCCTCATTCAGGTTTCTGTTCCAATGTCAGCAACTCAAAAAGGCCTTTCCAGATCTTTCCATCTAAATTAGCTTCACCCAGAGGCCGGATGGGTTTTGTTAGGTCCGAATTTGAGAAAGAGAATACAAAATTATGAATATAAAAATCCATACAATAGTAAACACTTACTGAGAAAAAAATCACAACAAAGGACAAAGCAAAAAGACTGACACATACCATAGCCATCAGAAAAGCCTGAAGAAGAACATGTAATTTTAATAATTAACTGCCTGACATAATATGTTTTTACCCTAGAATTTTGC
This sequence comes from Okapia johnstoni, assembly GCA_024291935.2. Lineage (NCBI taxonomy): Eukaryota > Metazoa > Chordata > Mammalia > Artiodactyla > Giraffidae > Okapia > Okapia johnstoni. The sequence goes on from CM044307.1 coordinate 83,315,807, forward strand.
CTATATGTTCTTTGGTTACCTCTCCATATGACAGTAATGGTGTGGTATTATTTTCTAGTTGGTGAATAAAAAGATAATCCAGTCTTTGGTAAAATATCATTGATTGAAATGTGTTTTTATGATTTATAGTACAGAAAAGTTGTTCTTTGCTTTCTCTACTCATTATTTGTAATGACATGTTAAGTTTTAGGATTGCTATCAAAATTTTAGAGGGCTTTCCAGGTGGCTCAGTGGTAAAGAATCTGCCTGCCAATGCAGGAGATGCAGGTTTGATCCCTGGGTCTGGAAGATCCCTGGGTCAGGAAGATCCCTTGGAGGAGGGCATGGCAACCCACTCCAGTATTCTTGCCTGGGAAATTCCATGGACAGAGGATCTGGGCGGGCTACAGTCCATGGGATTGCAAAAGAGCTGGTCATGACTTAACGACTAAACTAAAACAACAAAATTTTAGCAGTCTCTGTTAGGTTGTTTGTTTTTTTTTGTATGTGGGCTCTAAGAAGTGTTTTTGTTTCCAGATGTGTGGTGTGTGTGCATGCGTGTGCCTTCACACTAGCCTAGCATCATGGACCCTCCAGGGGGCTTGGACTGGGCCTGCATGGATGAAGAGCTCTGAAACTTAAGTTGCATTATGTTGGAGTCAATGCCCCTCAACTCCACTCCTCAATTACTTGTTATCACTTCCCTTGGTTTTCATTTTGCTCAGCACTAACCACAATCTGAGCTTATCTTATGCACCAACCGTTTGCAGATGGCCTTCCCCCACTGCCGTGGAGCAGACAGGGAACACAGGCCCCTGACTGTTCTGCTGGGCCCCCAGAGCCTCCCACAGGCTTAGCCTAGGAGAGGGGCTCGATGCTTGTCGAATGAATGAGTGAAAGAATGTTACACGAGATTTGATGTTAATCTCTCAAATTTGTTCTTGGAATTTATGAATGTTGATCTCTCATAAGAGCCACTTTAATTAAGCTTGATGGTGTAGCAAGTGTTAGGAGCACCAATTGTGTTAATAGGATAATTTTCTGAAATGGCAGTTTTTACCCACTATCACAATGTATACATTTCTTTGACTAGAAATTTCAAAAGAGTATAGCCAGATTCTTTAGAATTTGTGTGGGACTCAGTTCAGTTCGGAGAAGGCAATGGCACCCCACTCCAGTACTCTCGCCTGGAAAATCCCATGGACGGAGGAGCCTGGTAGGCTGCAGTCCATGGGGTCGCTAAGAGTCGGACACGACTGAGCGACTTCACTTTTACTTTTCACTTTCATGCATTGGAGAAGGAAATGGCAACTCACTCCAGTGTTCTTGCCTGGAGAATCCCAGGGACGGCGGAGCCTGGTGGGCTGCCGTCTATGGGGTCGCACAGAGTCAGACACGACTGAAGCGACTTAGCAGCAGCAGCAGTTCAGTTCAGTTCAGTCACTCAGTCATGTCCGACTCTTTGTGACCCCATGGACTGCAGCACACCAGGCTTCCCTGTCCATCACCAACTCCCAGAGCTTAGTCAAACTCATGTCCATTGAGTTGGTGACGCTATCCAACCATCTCATCCTCTGTCGTCCCCTTCTCCTCCCGTCTTCGATCTTTCCCAGCATCAGGGTCTTTTCAAACGAGTCAGTTCTTCGCATTAGGTGGCCAAAGTATTGGAGTTTCAGCTTCAGCATCAGTCCTTCCAATGCATATTCAGGACTGATTTCCTTCAGGATGGACTGGTTGGATCTCCTTGCAGTCCAAGGGACTCTCAAGAGTCTTCTCCAACACCACAATTCAAAAGCATCAATTCTTCAGCACTCAGCTTTCTTTATAGATCCATAATATAACAGCTTTCTAACTTTCTTGCTCTATTATAATGTAAAAACAAAGCAAGAAAGTTAACACTCTCACATATTTTCAAGTTATTAATTTTTAAATCATATTTATATATTTTAAAATTTTCACAAGATGTCATTATTAACTTAGTATAAATCGATACCTTATAAAGCCAACTGTGTTAATCAGAAGCAAAATACCAAATCAATTTGATTCCTGTCTTTATCCCTTGTAGAAATGCATTAATGAACTCTTCTTAGATAGTAGAAAATATTATAAAGTTTGTTTTTGTTCCTTAAATCTGTATTCTCATTCTACTCCTCCTCCCCCTTCAGTGTCATTTATTTTTATGTCTGAACATCTTCTGTAGATAGACCCATCAAATTTTCTACCACAAAAGCATGTTTATACATTTAAATGTAAATTTGTAAAGTTTCTGTTGTAATAACAAGCTCAAAATATTTAACATTTCTTTTAGATTGAGTTATTATTACTATTGTTATTCAGGTGATCAAAAGATAAATATATGACAAATTTTGATATGTAATTATGAAAAGTAACATGTTGCTAGAAATACATTCATTAAATGGGTTGAACTGGTTTTTCAATTAGCTTATGTATGCACATTTGAATATTATTTATTGGTAGGATGAGGCAGAGTTTAGCATCAATTCTATGCCTACTTACTTTTTTATAGACATAACTTCTGAGAAATCTTATTCAAATAAGTAAGCAGATGGGAAAGAATGTTTTGTTATAGCACTTTACTCAATCCCCTGGACTCCATCCAAGTTTTACATCAGAAATTATATAATGCTATATCACCAGGAATTATTATTGTTAATGCCTTGCTAGCTAACATATCCTGTTTCAGTTACACTAATAGCAATGAATTTGGAACCAGCTGACTTGCAAAAATATTAATCAACCATTAAAGTCATTTACTTTTTCAGCACCAGTGTTTAGGAATCTCCCTATTTGGGGCTTCAGATGTTTTGACATCTTAGGATAATTTCAGGTTTCACAATTCAGTATAGAAAGATTTGGAATGAGTGAAAGGTGTGCTTTAAATTTTTTTTGATAGGTGGAGTGATTATTAGAGGAAAGGTGGGAGGAGAACTCACAAATACCTGGACCACAGGTGTGTTTTTAGACAGAGCTATTGTCCACTCCAGTATTCTTGCCTGGGAAATCCCACTGACAGAGGAGCCTGGCAGGCGACAGACAGTCCATGGGCTTGTAAGAGTCAGACATGACTTAGGGACTAAACCACCACTATTGTATAAAACAGTCCTTTCAAACTCAAGATGAGGATCTGAAATTGATTTTCTTAAAATCACCTCTGTCTGTGCACGGAAGAGAAAAGTCCTGGAATCATATTACGGTTGGAAGATCATTCGTCTGAACCTCTTTCAGAATTAGTTTTTGAGGTGTACCTTTCAATGGTCATACCACTAGCCCGTTGTACCTCTGTGATGAGACCCAGTTGTCCTCATACCACACCCTCTACCAGGTCCTTCTCTCTTACAGCAAGTAGTTTTTTTCGTTTTTTAAAAAAGCTGAAATTTGAAAAAGTTATCATTTAAAAATTTATTTTATTGAAGTGTAGTTGATTTACAATGTGGTATTAGTTTCTGAAGTACAGCGAAGTGATTCAGTTATACATCTATACATCTTTTTTTATATTCTTTTCCATTACAGTTTATTACAGGATATTGAATATAGTGCCCTGTGCTATATAGTAAAGCCTTGTTGTTTATCCATTCTGCATACACTCATTTATATCTGCTAATATATCTGCCTCCCCACCACCCTACCCCTCGGCAACCACAAGTCTGTTCTCTATAGCTGTGCTTCTGTTTCTGTTTAATAAATAAGTCCATTTGTATCATTTCTTAGATTCCACATATAAGTGATCTCATATGATATTTATGTTTCTCTCTCTGACTTACTTCACTTATTGTGATAATCTGTAGGTACATCCATGTTGATGCAAATGGCAATCACACAAAATGAGAACTAGGAAATCCAAAAATTCCACAGAAATAGTTAGATCCAGTGGGAAAAGCACTTCACATTTTTGAAAATTTCCAGGTGGGAATGGGCAACCAAGACATCATGTCTTGTTGAGAGCTTAAAGGACCATGGAGGACATATTATTGTTAGAGCATTTTTCTTGTGCCAATTTGGGGGCTGGTATGGCTGCACTAAGGGGGCAACTCTCCCCCTTTCTAAGATGAAGAGTCCAAGTTCCAGTTCCAGGGTCTTTCCTTGGAACCCCTTCTGTTTGCTCCCCTCTCCCTGCCTCTACTTTCATTGCTCTGATGATTCTCTCCAGGACAACAGCAACAGTGTGTTGATGGGAATGTTGGAAGCCAGAAGGACTGACGTCCGGGATTGCTCGCCTTTATTGCAAAACAGGATTGTTGGGATCCCACATCCTGTATTGCTTAAGCTTTGGTTGTTTTAACATATTCATTACATTGACCTGAATCCTATTCCTTGCTCTTAATCCTTCAAAAGGATATTGTTATTAAAATTTGGAAACGTAAAGAAAGTCTAGGTCCTGGAGAGCAGATTTGTTAATTAATCACTCTACCTAGTTCCATTAATCCAGTCCTGAGTGTGCTTGAGGAAATATACTTTAAAGTCTCCTTTAAAATAAATGTCATCAGTTCTAATTATACTTCCTTTCACATGCAAAAATTTTTTTAAACAATTCTTTAGGTTGGGTTAATACTTTAGGTAATGTTGGTACTTCCCAACTCTTGTCCTGTTGAAAAACTTAAGCCCAGCTACTGAATTGTACAAGAGAAGAATTGGAGGAGTTTGTTTTGTTCTCTTTCTTAGCTCTGGTTTTCCTTCCCAGCATGTCTACTCCTACCCACAAATCTAAGGCTACAGTCTTTCTCTCTAAAACATATTTCTGCCCACAGTGTACCCACTGGTTAATTTCCATAGCTCTGCTTCATCTTGATAGTCACATGCTTCCGACAGGTGGGTACCTCCAGGCAGTCACCTGGAGTCACTTTTCTGTAATAATACGTATGTTTCATGATGGTGCTGTGTGTCACCCTCATTTTCCAGGCATAAGACATGACAGAATTCTGGTTTTTGTCCTAGCCCCTTAAGGTATTTATACTTTCCCCCCTCCCCTGTTTCTTTTCATGTGTTTTAGCAATCATTTTTTAGTTTTTCTAACCTTCTCAATGTTCTTCCAGATATTTTTTCTTCTCTGTGGGCTTTACCTCTCTTTTGGTTTGCAACGTAGTAATATGTTGTTCTGGTAATATATTAGTCAAAGATGATTTCTGTGGGGGTCATATAAATAAAGCAAATAATGAACCATGAAACCTGTAGCGGAAAATGTGGAAGTTAACGGGAAGAAAGCTAATCAAGCAGAAACAAGCTGGCTCAAGGCTGGGTTCAGGGCTGGCTATATGAAGTAGAGGCTTCCCAGGTGGCCTGAGTGGTAAAGAACGCACCTGCCAATGCAGGAGACATAAGAGATGCAGGTTCGATCCCTGGGTTGGGAAGATCCCCTGGAGGAGGGCATGGCAACCCACGCCAGTATTCTTGCCTGGAGAATCCCAGGGACAGAGGAGCCCCATGGGCAGGCTACAAAGATTTGGAAACGACTGAAGTAACTTAGCATGCATACATACTTAGGTAGGAGGAGTGTGTCTTTTAGTTTCTTCTCTCTGTTGCATCTTTCTTGCTTTCTCCCTACCTGCAGCATCCATCCCTCAGCCTCTCAGGAGCTTAGTGTTTTTCATATTTCCCAGTTTCTAGTTAGGAAGAAAAGCAACCATGGAGGACAACCCCTGAGGTGTCAGCCACACTCACCGTGTCTCTGCCTGTCATACATCTGACTCCCTCATCCACAGGGTGGCAACCTGGGAGCCATTATTAGATTAGATGACTCACGGCCCAGCCATGGTTGTTTGGATCAGGAGAGAACACTGAATCCAAACTGTCAATCAGATTCTGATTCACTTGAAAATTTCAAGTTTCATCCAAAACTCTCCCTGTTCTCTCAGCACACATGAGGCTCATGGCCCCAGTGACTTGTGTGTGAATTGGTGTGTTTGTGCATGTGAGTGATGGAGGGGTGCACTCTTCTCTCACAGAAGCCCCGCTTGTTCCACAGTGGACCCTTCTAGCACATGGAGAGGAAGCAGAAAAGGGAGGTGTCTCCTGAGGTGAAGATGTCTTCTCACTCCAGGTGGTGCTCTTTAGGAATTCAAGTCTAAACAGTCCCAGGAAGAAGCCTGTGAAAGGTCTGGTGACTCCAGGCCTGAAGTCTCCCCCAACATTCTTCTGCACCCAGAGCCCCTCTGCTTCACCCCTCGATGGTCCTTGACAAGCCTGCCACCTCTGATTGTATACCTTCTGTGGTCCAACTCTGGGGTCTAGGAGGAGGTGAGGGGCTCATGCTCTATCGTGAGGGACTGGGAACCTGCGAGTGTGTCCACTGCCCACCTCACTTCTGATCATGAGGGACTGGGAACCTGTGAGTGTGTCCACTGTCCCCCCGCTTCTGATCCCACCATCACGTCTTGGGCTTCCATGCTTACTTCCCTACTGGTATCTGAGGTGGATCAGCAAGACCAGAGCTCACCAGTCATGCAAACAGGGCCTGGGGTGTCAAACTTCTCTTTCTTTTAGACACACATCAACTTGGAGCGGTTCTATTGAGTTCCCTTCCCTCAACTTTGGAGAGGAGGCACTGAGACCAAAGTCTCTCTTGTCAAACCTTGTCTTTTCTCCCCATAGTAGAAGTTCTCCTCTTAGACCATCTCACGATAGAACCTGGCAAATTAGCCTAGTCTCTCCAGTCCCTGGGAGGGCAGAGGTCTCTAGTTAGCAACTGGTCCCTCTTTATTTCAGCTCCAAGCCTTTCATAACTTTTCTCAATACAGCACTGACTCTGCTGTGATCCCTGCGTTATTCTGCTAACATGAGTGGGAGGACTAGGTCTCAACCAGAAATGCACACTGGACTTCCCTGGTGGTCCAATGGTTAAGACTCCGCTGCATTTCCTTGCACTTCCACTGCAGGGCATGTGGCTTCCATTCCCTGATCAGGGAACTAAGACCCCATATGCCACACAGTGAGACAGACAACAACAACAAGAAAAATCCCAAACAAAACACAACAACAACAAAAACTCAAACAAAACAAGACCAAACAATGCACACCATCCTGCTACTATAACTCATGGAGCTACTGTTACTTGCAAATGGAGTCTTGTTCCTACATTTGTAACTTTTCCTGATAACATTCACTTAGTAAGATTATTGCCTAAAGAAGTAAGCATGTCTCCCAAAGGAATGACTCTTTCTGGGATTCTTCAAATCCCACCAGCTTAGTGCCTTCTATCAGACTAGTCCTCCAGAGAAACTGGGTGGTTTTGTGATTTTCCTCCAGTAGAGTTTGCAGCTTTCTTGTAGGAATAGACAAAGTGTGTGGTGGGGTTGCCCCCAGGCAGAGAAGAAGGAAGTGAAGGTACAGGTCAGGAAGTGGTTAAAGCGAAGATCCGTGAGGCTCAGGAGGTGGAGCACGAAGTGGCTCTGCACCTTGGCCACTCATTGGAATCAACTGGGAAACCTTCCACAATAATTATGGTTGTGTCCCTCCCCCAGAGCACCTGATGCCACTGATTAAGGCAGATTAGTCTTCCTGAGCCTCAGAAACTCCCCAGGCGATTCCAATATTTAGCTGAGGTTACAGAACACCACTGTATGTAAGGAAAAGAAGTGGAATGAGATGGATGCTGGTAGATTGAAAAGAAAGTGAGAATTCAAAATCTTGAATATCCCAGATGTAGAAGGCTTGACTGAGCCCTGGATTCAGGGGTAGGCTGCTCGTGTTACTGAAAATCCAAGTCTGTGTGCCCGGCACACAATGGGGTCAAACAATACTGAAACATCAGAGTTTGGAACAGATAAAATTTTATTACAGAGCCATGCAAGGAGGTGGGTGGTTCATGCCTTAAAAACCCAAACTCCCTGAAAGCTTTTAGCAAAGCCCTTTTCTAGGAAAGGTGAGGGAGGAGTTTGGGTAGTTGCTGCAAACTTCTTGGTGTCACACCCTTTGTTCTTGAGGTCAGGTGACGCTACTCCTGTAAATCTCTATCAGACAAATATTATTCTCTGTTCTGAAAAGAAACGGCAAGGTCCTGAGGCACAACTGTCCTCCTCCAAGGTCCAGGTCCTGACTGAGAAGAGGTAGATCTCAGTTGGCAGCTCCCTCAAGCCCAGGTCCCCAGACCCTGCCCGGCTGTCATCAACTGAAGGAGCCAGGCACCCAACCCAACTGGCCCTCAGGCTCCTCAGGCCACCCAAACTGATGTGTGTGGAGAGGGGGGCAGGTCCCACAGACTGTGACCCAGGCAGACAGCAGGTCCCAGAGAGGGATGGAAAGAGGTTTACCACTGCCTCAAGGCCTGGACTCCACCAGTGGGTGACCTTGACGAGGGCTCTGGAGCCCTGCAGGGCAGGACACAGCCCCTAGCCTGTTCCCTGGGTCCCCCAGCTCACCTACTGGCCCAAGGCTGGGGAACAGACTGGAGGACCCCAGGGAGAAGGCCAGCATTGGGCCCTTACCTCACCCTCTCCACCTGACCATTGGTCACCACTACCCTGAGCATTGTCGGAATCACCTCATTAATGGTCCCTCATTAACAGCTGGTGGCTTGTGGGCATGGCCCACTGCAGCACCAGCCAATGGCTGAGCCAGACCATTTGTCTGGTCACAGGTGTGAGGTGCTGACCTGCAGCAATGGCTGCCTTTTTGAGGGCTGCTCTTGTGGAGCTCTGGTATAATTCAGAGAGCAAGACGTCAGGACTGAAGGTAACCCTGGGTTCCAGGCGTGGCTGAGAGTAGTTCTGTGGGACCATGCAGGCGACGGGGCTGTCAGCTGGGTCACCTTCATGGACGGTTGTCATTTTCTGACTGGAGGCTGAGGTTGCAGGGAAAGAGCACTGTGAGGAGAGGTTGAAGCCCTTGCTGATGGTGATGGGGCAACCTGGGGCCAGAGGTGGAAGGAACAAGGATGGGAAGCGGGGTGGAGTGGGGGGTTGGCGGGCATGAACCTCAGAAGGAAGGGAGTGGGGGACAGTGATGGTTGAAAGTTGCAGTGGGGTGTTTAGAGGAGATGTGAGTACTCGTTTTCCCGGCACGGAGTCTGGGAGAAGGGAGGTGTGAGGAAAACTCAGTTTTGCCCCAGCAAATCTTTCTTTCCTCTGTGTCTCCTTTACTCCTCACACAAAACCCTTCACTTCTGGTCATCAGTGTGTGGAGGCTTTTCTCTACACCAAGCAATTCTCTGTGACACCAGCTGGGATAAGGGTGGGGGATCGTACAATTTCGCTCAGTCCTGACACTGCCTTCTGGAGATGGGGTCAGATCCTACAGGGTAAGTCTTCTGTCCCACACGACTGCCCCCACGCCCTCTTCAGATGCCAGTCACAAGTCCAGGTTGTCACCTGTGCTTCTGATGGATCGGCTATAAATTGGAGGTTTTCATGACTCCCTTGCCTCGGGCTTGATTAAATTGGTAGTGTGGTTCATGAAACTCAGGGAAACATGGTAACTGGTTTATTGAAGGATAAGATAAAGGAGACACATGAAGAGATACACAAGGTGAGGTCCAGAAGGGTCCTGAGCTCAGGAGCTTGTGTCCTCTTGGAGCTGGGGCACGTCACCTTCCCAATGTGGACATATTTACCAATCTAGAAACTGCAGACCCCTTTCTATAGGGATTTTTATAGAGGCTTCCTCATGAAAGCCTGATTAGTTATTAACTCCATTTCCAGCCCCTTCTTCTCTCCGGAGCATGGGGGCTGGGGATGAAAACTCCAAGCTTGTAATCACAACTTGGTCTTTCTGGTGACCATCTCTCATCTGGGAGCCACTCAGAATCCCTGCAATAGATGAAGAGTCCCTGCAATAGAGTCCCTTCAATATAAAAGATGCTCCAGGTGCTCCTTTCACCTAAGAAATGACAAGTTTTCAGAGGTTGTGTTCCAGGAACTGGGGGCAGAGAAAAAAAATACATATTTTCTATTATCTCCCTGTAGGGAAATGAGCAGTGTGACAGAGCTGTAGCACAAGTGAAGTCTTAGGAAAGAGCCTGACTCTTCAATATTTCTGAGACTTGGTCTCCAGACTGTTGGAGATTTCTTGTAAAGTTTTTCAGAATCGAGCAAATAGATTGTTTAGGATCCATGACTTGTCTCATGCTGTCCAGGGTTCACAAATTGACTTATTTCTGGCTCATTTTGTTCAGCCCACACAAGAGTTTGGGGAGGAAAGATTTTTGTTTCTTTCACTTCAGTCGCTCAGTCGTGTCGGACTCTTTGTGAACCCATGGAATGCAGTATGCCAGACTTCCCTGTCCATCACCAACTCCCAGAGCTTACTCAAACTAGAGTCGGCGATGCCATCCAACCATCTCATCCTCTGTCGTCCCCCTTCTCCTCCTGCCTTCAATCTTTCCCAGCATCAGGGTCTTTTCCAGGGAGTCAGCTCTTTGCATCAGGTGGCCTAAGTATTGGAGTTTCAGTTTCAGCATCAGTCCTTCCAATAAACATCCAGGACTGATCTCCTTTAGGATGGACTGGTTGGATTTCCTTGCAGTCCAAGGGATTCTCAAGAGTCTTCAACACCACAGTTCAAAAGCATTAATTCTTCTTTAGTTTATTATGAAAAATTCCAGAATATAAAAGTAAAGAGAATGTTATAATGCATCCCCCAATATTGCCTGAATCCCCATATACTATCCCCCAGACCTGAGGATTTTTGATGTTGGGACCCTGGTTGGGGAGAAAGACAATCCACTTCTTTGCAAAAGCTTTCCCTTTGGAGCTGCTTCACTCTCACCCCACCCTGACTTACTAGTTGTTCTTTGTGTCTCTATTGAAGCAACATCTTTTTATCCACTTTTCTACCCAAGTCATGCTTCCCTGGTGGCTCAGATGGTAAAGAATCCACCTGCAATGTGGGAAACCTGGATTCAATCCCTGGGTTGGGAAGATCCCCTGGAGCATGGCACGGCAACACACTCCAGTATTCTGGCCTGGAGAACCCCATGAACAGAGGAGCCTGGAGGGCTACAGTTCACAGGGTCACACAGAGTTGGACACCACTGAGCAATTAAGCACAGCATAGCACACAGTTGTTCATACATACTTGTTGAACACCTCACATGTGCCAGGCCCCTTTGTAGGCACTGGAGTCAGTGAAGTGAAAGTTACTCAGTCCGACTCTGCGAACCCATGGACTGTATAGTCCATGGAATTTTCCAGGCCAGAATACTGGAGTGGGTGGCCATTCCCTCCTTCAGGGGATCTTCCGGATCCAGGAATCGAACTGGGGTCTCCTGCATTGCAGGCAGATTCTTTACCAGCTGAGCCACCAGGGAAGTCCTAGAAATACTGGAGTGGGTAACCTATCCCTTCTCCAGCGGATCTTCTGGACCCAGGAATCGAATTGGGGTCTCCTGCGTTGCAGAGCAGAAAGCAAAACAAACAAGGTGCTTGTTCTCAGAGGACTAACAGCACAGGATGGAGGAGATAGACAACATATAACCAGTCAATCAATCAACAGGTCTATGAAGTGCTATGAAGGACAAAAGTAAGGTAATTTGACAGAGCATTTAGTCAACGTGTAAAGGAAGGCAGGACTGGGGTAGGTAGAGCACTTCAGGTGTTCAGGAGGGCACCCTGAAAGGGAGGCATTTGATCCAAGACATGAAGGTACAACCATATGAAAATCTAGAGGGTACCACACTCCAGGCAAAAGGGACAGCCAGTGCAAAGGTACTGAGGTAGAAGTGAGCTTAGAGGCTGTTGGCGATGTTTCTCAGGGCTTCCTTGGGGCAGTTTAGCTCTGCTCAATGCTGGCTTAAGTGACTTTTCTCTGTGCCTCTGTAGCATCCACTGTGACATTTGTTATAGCCCTTAGTTCCTTTGGTGAATTATTGTCTGTCTCCATCACTGGCCCAAGGCTGACCAAAGGCAGGGTGGTATTATTTTCATTTTTGTGTTTCCAAGTGCTCAGCTGCATCTGGCTTACAGACAGTGCTCAACAAATATTTGAAGCAGCATATGTGCTTGGAGGCAAAATGAATATGGGAATCTGGGCCCCTGGGCTCTAGACTCAAATTTGGAAGTAGCAGGCACATCTCAAACATTTTCATCTCCTAAAATTTTCTCTAGATGTCTGAGAGAAGACACTGAAGTATTTTTGCAGCTATTTAAGTTTCCTTCTTTCTAGCAGGGGTCTCCCCAAAATGCATTTGGTTTTTCATTCATCAGATATTTATTGAGCTCTTACTACACCCAAGGCATTATTCTAGGCATGTGGGTATGGAAGTAAAAAAGCCAAGTCTCTGAGGAGTTTGTATTCTAGTCTGTGGGGAGAAGATGAAAAAACAAATATTTTTTGAGAAAAAAAAAGTATGACAAATGGTGACCCATCGATAAAAATAAGCAGAGTAAGGGGGATAGAGAGAGTAGAGTGTGCACTGATGTTTTACACGGGGTGGTGTTGGGTCCTTTGGGAATCAGAAGCCAACAGGACATAGAACTGCAAGGTTCAGATGTCGGGTGGGGTGGAAATGCTCGTGGAAGTTAAAGGAGAGAGGGAGCAGGAATGACAGGCAGAACTTTCAGACTGCAATGCAGGTCTGACACCTGTGAAAGGGGAGGAGGAGGAGAGGGGACTGGGTTGAGGTTGAAACTGAGTTGCGATGAAGAGCCAAAAATGCCTTGGTCCACTCAGGGGTGAGTACTGGAGAGAACACTGTCCTCTGTGGTCCTTTGTTCAAAGTTGTCCTTTGTCAGGTCAATACATCAGGCTTTTATACCCTTGTACTGCTCAGATACCAGGCACAGGTTGTCCCAGGAAAGGTGTGACTTTGAACAAAGAGGCCATCTGCAGCTTTGACTTTGAAGGAGCTGGACACTGTGGTCATATAACCCATAGCAGGGCACTCTGTCTTCCATGAAAGGGCATCTGAGAGGCGAAACTCAGTATCTGTGACAGGAAGCAATTGAATCGGGGAGTGACATGATCTACTTAGTTTTTAAAAGAATCATTCATGATAGTCTGTGGAGATTAGGTCTGCGGGAGCCTATGGAGGAAGCACAGCGACTGCTAAAGAAGCTTATTGTGTTATAATCAAGGTGAGCAATGAAGGTGACTTGGCCCAGGGAGGTAATGGTGGGAAGGAAGTGAAAAGTGATATGTATTTTGAAGGTAGGTCTCACAGGCTTTGTTGATGGAATGAAAGTGAACATGTGAGAAAGAGAGGAGTCAAGGATTTTGACTTGAGCAAAATCTTAGAATATGGAGCTGCCGTGTTCTAACATGGCAGAATCTGGGAGTAGGTCAAATTTATGGGGAAAAAGCAAGATGAGATCAGGACCTGGTGTTCCGGTATGGGCTGCACCTAGGACATGAGGGCTCTGGGGAATGTTTTTATGGGATACCTGCCATATAAGCCATCTTATTTTAAAAATGTATGTGATTTAAAATATATTTAAAAACATATGGGCCCATGTGAGGTGTGGTGATCTGCCATGTGATTTAGAACAATGCATTGAAAAGCAGTACTTCTGTGAAGATAACCATCTCCTCCTCCTGAGGAATAGGAGCCCTCTCTCCTTGTTCTTCTTTGGCAAATGTACTAGTTTCCCATCTTCCACTGAGATAAAAAGAAAGCAGCACTATTCTTGCTCTGCATGCCATGGTTCTTTGGAAACCATTTGTGTTGAATAATAAGATCTCGTGTCTGTGGCTCCCTAATATCACTTATTTAATGCTGGTTACATCCATCTTCCTGACACTACATCGTCCACAGTGTGGCCATTGAATACCGGCTTCCTCACCTCTTTGGAGGTGAGTGCTGTGCTTCGTGGACAGTGACCACGAGTGCACGTCTTATGTGGGAACGTTTTGTGGTGAATTTATTGTCGGGAATGTAACTTAGAGGAAGGCCTCTTCCAACTGTATCGTTAAGCCCTACACAGTGCCTTCCTAGAATACGACCTCTCTCAGTGTTGACTGAACCCTCCCCCCTTCCACACCTCCACAGGAGGCCGTGCTGGAAGAGAGGTGCCATTCACCTGGGGACCCCCATCCCTCATCTGGCACCACTTCATACCAACCTGGGAGGCCAGGCCAGGGCTGTATCCATCAGAGGCCAAGGGGTGTGGAAGGGCGTAGCCTGCTGACCTTGTGGAGCAGTGTCTGGGAGCTCCTCGGAGGCTGAGGCATGGCCTCCTCTGGAGGAGCCTGTAGGGCGGGGTCACCCCTGGGTGGTGAGGAGGCAGTGGCCGTGTCTGAGGATGGATGCTCAGGGCAGAGAGCACCTGTCTCTACCCCTGCTGCTGCTGCTGGGACTGGATGCTATGATCTTAGTTTCTTTAGTTTGTTTTGTTTGCTGCCCCCTGGGGCTATCTCCCCTCGCCTCTGCCTTGGGCTAAGCCCAGCATCCCCACAGATGAGAATGAATGCAGGTCCCCATAGGCCGCTCAAAGCAAGGGCTGACAGTGGACCTCTGGTGGCGGCCCAGAGTCCAGAACTTGTCCTGTGTCTGACATGAGTCACATACACCCTGCTCTGTACTGGGCAGCCCAACATCACCTGGTTCAGAGACACTGCACCCTCTAGCGGGAACCCTCCTGTCACCAGGCGCCCCTCCTGGAACTGAGGCCAATGAGAGTCCCATGCGTCCGTGGAGCACTTGGTCGATGCCAGACTGGGATGGAAGTTGGGGGACATGGGAAAAGAGGTATAGATTGTCACTGAGCACCTCAAAGGAAAGAAACCAGGCCTGGGTCCTATGCCAACGTGTCCAGGCTGGGGGCACCCCTCCCAGATGGCACCGCTGACCCTGAGCATTCCTAACCACTACAGAGGGGCTTAGAAAATTTTGAGGAAGGTGTCTCTAGTGACCAGAACCCATGCAGACCGGGTCAAACAGATTTGGGGGACTCTCCCTGGACAACCACAGGAAGGGGCTCAGGGCAGTGATCTGCTTGGGTCTAAATGTCAGGTTGATGTCAAGGGCATGTTCTTGGGCATGGTCCAGGCTGGAGATACAAATCTGGGGATAGTCAAGCTTCTGGGAATGACGTTATGAAAGGAAAAAGTTCTGAGGCTTGTAGCTTCCAGACTTCATCATCTTATTATAACACACGAGAAGACAGTTCTCTCTTTCCTAGGGAGATGAAGAACTCTAAACAAGAATTAGTCACTTGATGGTTTCTAGAATTTCCATAGCTTATGCCAACCTACAAAGACCTCTGAGTCCTGAAAACAGAAACAGTTCATAATGTGAAAAACCACAGGCCCAAATCTCCCTAGGAAGCCAGTACCTATGGGGGAAAATGACATTTTCATTCCCAGTGCCAGGCTGATTCTAGCCTAATAACATTTCCCCTGCCCTCTGAACACTGTTGTTTGTTTTCATCTGCTATCTGTTTAGTCAGGGGAATAATTAATTAACAACTAAGTCTGCTGGAAACATGCCACTAGTGGCTCTCAGTAAATATTTGTTGACAATGATGAGGCTGTTGCTATTAAGTCTCTAATACCTTGCTTTAAGAACTCCACAATTTTATGTTTCTAATTTGATGGTATAGATGGGACTTCCCAGATGGCGCTAGCGGTAAAGAATCCGCCTACCAAAGCAGGAGATGCAAGAGACCCATGTTCGATCGCTGGGTTGGGGAGATCACCTGGAGGAGGAAATGGCAACCCACTCCAGTATTCTTGCCTGAAGAATTCCATGGACAAGAGGAGCCTGATGGGCTCTAGTCCATGAGGTTGTAGAGAGCTGGACACAACTAAGCGTGCTCGCGCGCGCGCACACACACACACACACACATAAACACACACATTTCAGATGAGAAAACTGAAGTTCAGGGAAGCAGGGTGATTTATTCAATATTGCAAAATGAGGTAGGGCAAAGCTAGGGCTTGCACCCAAAATTCTTGATTCTAAATTTATTTACTGCTTTTTGTACTACATTGCAGAAGTGTTTGGGGGGGAGAATGGCTGTGTTCCACTCAGCCAATTCATATGGTGAGACATTAACCTTTCCAAAGAACAGTAAAATCTCATTAAGTCAAAATAATTAGAAAGATGGCCAAGCTGAATTGGGGGAAAAGTTTGAACTATTTTCAAAGATATTCAGCCTTTTCCTTTCAAGGCCATGTAGTAAACTGGAACGAATAACCACAGAATGGGGCCAAATAGAGGTCTCACTGAACCTGCTTGAAGGAACAAATAGGAATCATTTTTAAATGGTACATTAGCAGCTTGCATATAAGTGATGACTCCTAAAAATATTTTAGGCATTTGGGGAAATCAATTTTTGTTAAAAGTACGCTGTTTCCCTTGAAAATGCACTTCATGTAAAAATTTACATGGGGAACATTCACAAATCTGTCACTCAAAGCATGTGATAAAATGTGCATTTGATTTAGTGGCCTATAAATTAACCTCTTCTGTTTGGCTGTGCTCAAATGGTTTGGCATTATTTCTGTAGCTCACAGCAGCACAAATGATGACATCTGTCTCTCTCACTTTCCATCCCCTTAATTTTTCATCTCCAAGGCCAACAGAGCCTCCAGCTGCTTGAAAACTGGAAGCATTTTCTAGCTATTCCTTTCCCTCACCACACTCCCACCAATTTTGGCCAAATGACCCTGTTCTTCCTGTCACCATCTGTGAGAAGTCTGTATTTGGCTGCCTTTCAGTCGTTTTCTGTTCAAACGCTAAACATTCATTTGTTCCCAGAGATGTTTAGAAACACTGGGCCTGGTTATCTCTAACTCTATAGTTACACATTCTCAGACAGACTACTCTTGAAGCACTTCCTGGGACTCTAGTTTTCTCTCTTCAAATTGACTCCTTCCTCCTTAATCGTGTAAGAATCAGGATTCTCCACCTGGCAGGTCACTCACGGAAGGTTTCAGACTGGCTGAGTGGATGTTATTGACTAACAGGAAGGCTATTTGGGAAAACAGTCTGTGTAATGCTCTCAGACAGCCAGTGTGCTCAAAGCCGGGAAACATGACCCCTGGGGAAAAAATAAAAAAGACAATCTGGTTGGAGACAGATAAAGCTTTCCACACTGGGTGGGTTGTCCAGGATGTGAGTCAAAGATCCATGTATCTTAGGGAAAAACTGATCAAAACAAATAAAGAGAGCTACAGCTGCTTCTGCCATTCAACGTTATAGCTTGTTCCGATGAAACAGCTCAAGTTCAAAGCAAAAATATGGCTTCTCTGGCATTCCCAGCTGGTGCCTTGCTGCCCTCCTCTGGAGAAATTGGGAACTGTCGCTTTGGATCCCTTCCTGTCCAGTTCTGGCTCCACTGTTGTTGCTGTTCAGTTAGTTCCTAAGTCAAGTCTGACTCTTTCCGACGCCATGAACCGCAGCACGTCAGGCTTCACAGTCCTTCACCATCTCCCAGAGCTTGCTCAAACTCATGTCCATCGAGTTGGTGTTGCCATTCAACCATCTTATCCTCTGTTGTCCCCTTCTCCTCCTGCCTTCCATCTTTCCCAGCATCAGGGTCTTTTCCAATGAGTCAGTTCTTCGCATCAGGTGGCCAAAGTATTGGAGCTTCAGCATCAGTCCTTCCAGTGAATAGTCAGGGTTGATTTCCTTTAGGATTGACTGGTTTGATCTCCTGCAGTCCAAGGGACTCTCAAGAGTCTTCTCCATTCTACACTGGCTTGCTTCCCTTTACTCAAAGGCACTTTGCTACAGTGTGAATAAGTATCAGGCCATAAACTAAAAACAGTTCACTCAGTGAGTTTACACTGACTCTGAGTAATGCAGGGATCTTTATTTTTTGGCAGGAGGCAGAACTCCTCCTTAGTTTTGTGAACTGTCTGTCCTGGTTCCACCCTCCTTATACCAAGAATCCAAGCTAAAGCCATCTTATCTGGCAGCCTTAGACTAACAAGCCCTTCCTAATTTGGCATCCTGCCTTTAGAATCTTATCCTTAAAAGGGAGAGTTTAAACTCTTGATTTCTAAGGTCTCTCTGGCTTTGATTCCATAAAAATATCTTGACCGGTGAGAAATGTTGAACGAACCTTCCCTTTTAATGAACAAAATTTCTGGAAATAAAATGAATGTTCTTGGTGGAGGGATGAATTAAAAAATTGTTTTCAAAATATGAGATATGCCACTAGGAGGCAGTGTTGACATACAGTTTCATTCCAGTGTAGCTTCAGTATATTTCCTTTGAGGGAAATATTTTTAAAATGAAAGGGTATTAAGAATAATTAGGGGTTACAATGTTTTGTGTGGCAGTAAGAGTTCTGAATAGAATATTAAAGGGGCATGCATCTTACACAGTAGTATTTGGTTGGCCAAAAAGTTTCTTCATGTTTTTCTGTGCGATGTTATGGAAAATCCTGAACGAACTTTTTGGCCAACCCAATATAATAGTATATTGAATAAAAGTATCTATCATCTATGAATGAAAGTGTTAAATACTGAACTTATTTGAGAGTGATAGATAGAAACTTGGTTAAAAAAAAAAGGAGGGGGGAAGGACATTCACTCTTCTTATTTCACCTCAGCCACGTGTACCTTTGGTTCTATTTCTGTGCATTGGAGGATAAGAGGTGGATTTCTAATTCTCTTAGTAAGAAAATTCTGCAAATTTCTTTTCCCTTTAAATACTTCTGCCTTCTCCTTTAAAACTTAAGCATACTTGTGTCTTTTTAAATAGAAACTGGGATATGGAAATTTCATAAAAGACTTAGCAAATTATAGAACAGAACTAAGAATCAAACACATCCAAGATAGTCTTATTGGTTTTTTTTTTTAATAGCTGAAGAAATTAAGAGTTTCAAAGCAGCCACACCAATCCAAGAATGTTTATAAAGAAGCATGAACTCTTTTCTAGTACAATGAGTAGTCATTTATTCCAGTGATCTTACATCTTCAGGCTTGAGTTTTCAGAGTAGGTATTACCAGGAAAAAATATAGTTCTCAATCTAGGAAACCTTGACGGAGTTTGGAAAATCTCTTTTTATTTATTAGACCTTTTTGTGCTCAGTTGCTTACTCATGTCTGACTCTTTGTGACCCCATGGACTGTAGCCCGCCAGGCTCCTCTGTTCATGGGATTTTCCAGGCAAGAATACTGGAGTAGGGTGCCATTTCAAGACCATTGTTCCCTAGCCTTACTGACTGGAGGCATTTAGGTGGATCCAGCCTAGAGCAGAATGGAGAGAGCCGGGGTACCAATCCCTTCTTGGCCTCCTCCATTGGTCTGAATGCTTCTTAGTGGTGGAAATGGGTCAGAAAAGAGGGAACAAAAAAAACTGGAACTCTTGACAGCAGGACTCTGAGCTTTGAATGTTTACTGATCTGGTCCCATAGGACTGATTTTCTAAGGTGAAATGTAAAGGAATAGCAAAGTCCCTATAGCTGAAATGTCCCTTAGCAGTGTTTTTCAATGTGTGGTTTTCAATTAATGGTCATAAAATCAATTTAAAAGGCCTTAACCAGCATATTTTATTAATGAAATAGGACAGAAAGGAATGGAATTAAAAAATACCAGAATGGATCACATTTTATTTCAATGGTTGTACATGTGCCTTACCGGATCATTATATAAGTTGTGTTTCTTATTAAGGGCCATTTCCAAAAAACTTGAAAGTCACTTTCCTATAGCACTTTGTCTGTACTTGTCTGGCTGCCACACCATTTATGACAGCTCACATCTCATCCTCCTTACCAGCCTGTGAAAATTTTAAAGTAGGACTAATGTCCAAATTATTTTTTCTTGGCCACAGTGATTTCCTTAATACTGTGTACCTGGTGGGTGCTTAGTAAACCTGTTTAAGATTTACTTGTTATTCATTTTGCTTCCAAGTTCTAAATACATACTTTTAAAAAATTGTCAGGTGTTATTTGTAATTATTTTCTTCAGTTCCTATCAATCTTGATGTGTAAGCTGGCATTTGTATAAGCATTGCCTTTTAACCATCTTTTCCTTAGTTTTGGAACTGTCGCCCAAACCTAGAGGAGGTCAGTAAAAATGGTTTCCATCCAGGCTACTGTGCAGACTTGAACTTCTGTTTTTCGATGAGCTCTCTCAGCTGCTGCTCAGTTGTGGCTTCTTTCTGCTGCATAAGCTCAGCTGTTCCTTTGGTCACTCCCCAGGCGTCCGGCTTTGACATGGAAGGGTTGTACGGCCTGCCCGAGGCTATCCGAAGATTCTCCCAGTATTCCTTCCTGGCCCTGGGTGAACAAAACACACAGAAACCATGAGGGTCTGTCTCTAGGCTGCGAGCTAGAACCCTGCCATCTCTGGACTCTCGAGAGTGTGTCCTCTGCAACATACTCCTTTCTTTTTCCTCAGAATCTGTAGGTCTAAAATTACTTTGAATTCCTTCTTTTCATACACACATAGGTTCAAAAGCGAAGGATTTGGAACAAGGACATTTTCTAAGTCACCTCACCTTCCCATCCTCACTTTCTGGCTCTACCTCCTGAGCCACCTATGCCCACATTCGCTGCTCTTCCCAAAGCCAGTGCCGCTTCTGCACCCCTCAACCCAGAGATCCCGCCTCTGCCTCCTTTCTATTTCCATCGTCTCCTAGTTCCAGGCCTTGCCATGTCTGGTCTCTTCCAGAAAAGACCTCCTCATAGGTTTCCCTGTCTCCAGGCTACTGAAACTTGCAAATCGAACTTGGTTTCAGATGCTTCAGACTCCTCACTGCCTTGGGATAAGGTCATCCAGACCTTGTGAGTGTGAACAGAGGCACCTCCTGTCCGGCTGTGTGTCTCCTACCAAATTCTGAATCTGAGGTTCTCAAACTTCTAATGTCTCAGCATACCGTTCTCTTGGCACTCCCACCCAGTTCTTCCCTCTAGGCTATTCTCTTATCTGGCAAAGTAACTCATCCTTCAAAACTTAGCTCAGATGCTAGCTCCATGGGAAATTCTTCACCAGCTCTCCCACTTTTTCCACTGTTGGCTGTTAGTGCAGACCCCCAGCACCTGTGTACATCTTCATCCTTAACTTACTATGTCAGGTGAACTTAGCTATTTATCTCTCTGCCTACTAGACTATTACCCTCCTTGGAGACGGGCCTGTACCTTGTCCAGCTTGCTCCTTCAGCATCTACAAGTGTCCGACACAGTTTTGTTGAACTAACGGTCGAATAGAGCGAAACTTCTGCCTCTGCTTGGGGGGGAGCAGTTTCTACCCACTTCCTTCTTCTGTGGAAATATGCCTAGCTCTTTAAAATCTAGCCCCAAAGTCCCTTCTTCTACATCATCTATTAGGTAGAGATAGTTATTCTCTTCTCTTCATTGTTACTTTTTTATCCATGCCTCTACTCAAGTAGATAACTACAGTATAATGCATCAGCTTTCTTCTCTATTTTCCCCTAGTAGACTGTGAGACGCTCTAAGCCAGGGACCGCAGCCTTTTATTTCTATATTCCTAGTACCCTGAACATTGCCTAATGTGAAAATCTATTTATTTATTGTTCTTCATCCCCCATGGAAGGTAAGCTCTGAGAGCAAAGACCTTTTTACATCTCATTCACCACTGTCTTCCCAGCTCCAAGGATCGTACTTGGCACAGAATAAGCAATTAGTATTTGTGCTTGAATCCTAACAAATGATTCACTGTTCGTGTCCACCACATAGATGGTGCTTTCCAAGAGTGTGAAATCACATTTTGTTGCAACTTATCTTATTTATATTCTATATTCTTAAAGCTTTCTCCAGAAATCACTCCATAAAGCTAAACTTATAAATATTTCTGTGAGACAATTTGAAGAGGCTAAGTGATTCTTTGTCATTACACTGCAAATTGGCAGTACGTTTTGTAATGACCTCACTTGGATGTATTCATAATTTGTGTGACTTTGGTTTGGCAAATACAGTTTAAGGTTCTTACCTGGCTCTAATCCAGGGTTTGGTGTGCATGTCCAAACCACTTCCCCAGCTGCCATGTTTTTCTGAAGCCAGTGGCAAAAATCCCTTCTCCGGGGCCAGCTCCTCTGCAATTGCCCTGATATGGTAGGGTTCAAATCCACAGCACCCGCCTATGTACCTGACCCCCAGGTTGTAGGCCTCTCTGGCGTACTTTTGAATATCCCATCTGGTTGCAACTCTGGGTTCCAGTCCTGTAATAAATGATGCTCTGCTTCAGTAAAAATATTCAAAATAAATAGCTATAATAAATGTTATTTTCAGTAAATGAATTAGACAAGATCTTATAGTTCTGAAAAGAAATATTCAGTTCCTAACTTTTAAAAATGATTAGCTACCTTGCATTGACATGCCCAGTTTAAACAGCTGTGACAGCAGGACTTCAAGATGGTTCCCAATGATCTCTGCCCTCTGATGGTCTCACCCTTGTGTGATCCTTCCTGCATTATATCAGGTTGGTCTGTGAGACCAATAAAGTATTGTGGAAGGGATGGCTTGTGATTTCTGAGGCTAGATCATTAGAGACATTGGGGTTTCTGTCTTGTTCTTTCCTGGCTCACTCATCCCAAGGGAAGCCAGTAACCACACTGTGAGATGCTCAAGTATCACAGTGGAAAAGCCCATGAGTCAAGAAACTGAGGGCTCCAGTCAACAGATAGCAAAAAAACTGACCCTGACTCCCAACAGCTAACTAAGAGAGCTTGAAAGAGCACTCATCAGGCCTTCAGATGACTATAACCCTTGCAAGAGTCTGGAGTGCAGCCTATTAAGAGACTCTGAGTTAAGCTCTCCCAAATCCATGACCCACAGCTACTATGAGATATAAAAAATATTTGCTGTTTAAAGCCACTAAGTTTTGCAATAATCTCTTCTACACCAATAAAACCACAAATGCCTCACCATTCTTCTGTGTGGTTCTTCTAGACTGATGATTTTACAGAGTCCCTCTAGAATATGAGATAAGGACCCTAGAATGAAATAGTTGGCTGGCCAGGCCAGGCTCACCTCCAGCTTGATTCTCCAGGTAGACTCAACCCCACTTCCCACACAAGCTTTATCCCTCTTCTCAGACTGCAAGGGTTCCCCCCACATCATCTGCTTTGTTCTCTTCAAATCTGTTACACAGTAACCCAATGATGGCACCTTTCCTCTGCCCACCCCCCAGCTCAGATATAGCTAGAGTATTCAAGCAGCATTCAAAATAAGAGAAAAGTATATTGGTGATAACTTGGCCTAACCTTATTTATCTGATGAGAAAATTCAGATCTGGATGAACTAATGAACTTTGCTAAGGTTCTGCCACTTAGTAACAGAGCTAGAACCAGAATCAGAGTCTTCGCTGATCCCACTCAGGAGGGCGTTCTTCTTACCAAACTCCACGTGTGATGAATTGGTTGTCTACCTAGGTGTTGACTCACCTTTGATTTTGCATTTAAATCAGAGGTCTTTTTTGCTTGCTGGTCCTGTGTTTCCTAATGTCTAATTTAAAGTTTTGGGGCTGCAGGGAGAGAAGTAGGGCCAAGAAATGAGGAGATAGGCTGCCATTGTTTTACCCTGATAAAGCTCTATGGCCAGAGATTTATTTGGAATTTGTCAAGCATGAAGACCCTGAGATGATTTATAAAATGGCTTTCTTACCAAAGGGGAATTCTGGCAGGTCGATAAATCCCTGCTTGCCGCAGTCGGGAGTATGGTAGGCCAAGGGCTGACTCATCAGGTGGGCTTTCAGGCCCGCGGCCTCCAAGCCTTCTTTCATGAGCTTCACTGTTTGTAAGCTAATTGTGGGGTCAAAATGGCAGTTCACCCCCACGATGGAAGCTCCTGCAAGTGGAAGAACAGTTTAGCTTTAGAGATTCACCCAATACCGGGAGGCCAACTCTGAGTCAGGGAGCTTTAATTGGGAATGGTGAATTAGAAGTTTAGCATTTGGTCCCTGCAAACTTATCTTACCCTTGGGCAAGAATGACTACTAACAGGCAGCAAGCGCTTTCTCTAAAAAGTGCTCTGAAGAGTCTGATACAATTGAAGTGTCATTTATGAGCACTTGGCAGTCCATCTTTTTTGGAAAAAAAAAAATCGAACATTATTAGAGGTTTTTTTTAACTTCAAATTTTAATAGTCATTTTTTTCAATCTTTGACATTATATTGCAAAGCATGATAATTTTTCACTAATCCCAGCTGCCCAGTGGCACCTGTGGTAACCATACCACTCATCTGAGGAAAAAATCAATGTTCTCTTTCACCAGGCCAATTTAAAGCATTATTGAGTTTCTTGGGTATAACAGCAGAATGTGATTTAGGAAAAGGTTTTTCTGAAACTTTCATGTAAATGAAATCATACAATATGTGTCCTTTTATAACTGGCTTATTTCACTTAATACAGTGTTTTCAAGATTCATCCCTGTTGAAGCATGTGTCAGAATTTCATTCATTTTTATGGCTAAGTAATATTCCATTGCATATATATACACACACACTGCATTTTGTTTATTCATTCATTAGTTGGATACTTGGGTTGTTTCCACCTCCAAAAAGGACTTTTTTTTGATGAAGTCGCAGCCTAGAATTTTGCATCTTGGATACAGAGTTATCAAGAAAAAGGAAAGGAAAGAATCTTTCTGGCTATAATGAGAGTGACACCAACATCTAGGTTCCCAGAGCAGCAGAGCTGATGCTACATGCTATGATCTCCAGTGTTCAGTAGCAGACATCTTAGTAGTCCTCACAGGCCTGGGCCTGCAGTTTGCTCTTCATTCTTGTTCCAGTCAGGCCTCATTCCCCATCATTCCTCTAAATCAGTTTTTGTTAAGGGCACCGATGACCTCAATCTTGCCAAATCTAGTAGTCCCTTCTCTGTTCTCATCTGATTCAACGTCTCAGCCACTTTCAACCAAGTGGCACTCTCTCCTTCAACTCCTTCAATACTCCCCTTCTCTTGGCTTCTGAGAACTTCCCTTGTTCTCTGAGTATTGCTCCTACCTCCCTGGCTGCTTTTTTTAGAGTGCTATGTACTAACCCCTCCTCAAGGCTGAACCTTTCAATCCTGCAGTGTCACAGGATTCCACTGGGCCATCTTCTCTTCTGCGTCTACACTTCCTTTTCTACCCCAGGCTCTCAATACCATCTACATACACAACTCTCCCAAGGTTCTGTCTCTAACCCTGACCTTTCCATTGGATTCCAGGCTGGCGTATTCAACAGCTTACTGAACAGGGTCGCTTGGATCTTGACTACTTTCTTTTTTTGGATATTCTGCAGCCAGAGTTTCTCTTTCTTTTCTTGACTTCATTACACTAATGAACTAATCATATGTTGGCTATTTGTTGGATGTCATTTAGGTACAAAGGTCTTTGTAAAGGGTTATGGAGAAATATAAATATAGGACACCAAAGATTTTATAATTTAGCACAGGGTTTTCAAAGGTTTGCTCTATGAAAATAAGGTTCTATGAACAATTACATTAGGAGTAGTCTTTTTTTTTTTTTTTTCTGTAGCCCCTTCTTGGAGACTGCAAATATATATGAATATGTCAAAGGCTCTGAGAAGTTCTGCAGTCAAGAGACTGCTTCACTTGGTTTAAAAGTGAATTTTCTACCTCTGTGTAACTGCAGAACCCTATTAAGAGTCTCACAGGTTAGAAAATGTCTTTTTGAGATAAAAAAAAAAAAAAAAAAGAAAATGTCATCTGAGGATACTACAAATGTGTGGTATAAATAGAAAGTGTTAAAGCTGCTGAGAGGAGGAAGTGATCACTTGGGGCAGGAGTGACTATGTAAGGACACATGGAGGTTGGACTAACAACACTGGAAGATGGACGCGATTGTGAGATGAATACTAAGAGCCTATATGTGCTGGGTGGTATGCTGGGCACAGGGCACTCAGTGCTGAGTCAAGCAGACATAGTCTCTGCCCTCTGGGATTTTACAGTCTAGTGAGAGACCCAGACATTTAAGATATAAACAAATGAGATACCTGGGTAAGTTCTATAAAGGATATAAACAGGGTACAGTGACGGCAAGCACTGTGGCCACTTACTCTGAATAGATGGGCGAGGAAAGGATAAGACACAGGCCAAGAATCCCTGCCAGCTAACAACTGGGAGGATGAAGGCCTCCTCTGATCTTTCTGAAACATGTTAACTTGGCTTCTCCCCCCATTTTTTTTTAATTTTTATTTTTTGGCTGTACTGGCTCTTCATTGCTGCATGTTGGCTTTCTCTAGTTGTGGCAAGGAGGGGCTACTCTTTGTTGCCAGCTTCTCATTTCAGGGGTGGCTCAGACAGTAAAGAATCTGCCTACAATGCAGGTTCCAACCCTGGGTTGGAAAGGTGCCCTGGAGACTGAATGGCAGCCCACTCCAGTATTCTTGCCTGGAGAATCCCACGGACAGAGGGGCTTGGAGGGCTGCAGTCCATGGGGTCTCAACAAGTTGGACATGACTGAGCAACTAAGACTTTCTCATTGCTTGTTGCAAAGCACAGGCTCTAGGTGCAGGGCTTCAGTAGTTGCGGCACGTGGGCTCAGTCGCTGCTGCTTGCAAGCTCTAGAGTGCAGGCTCTGTAGTTATGGCTCATGGGCTTAGTTGCTCTGCAGCATGTAGGATCTTCCCAGGACAGGGATCAAACTGGTGCCCCTTGCATTGCGAGGTGGATTCTTAACCACCAGACCACCAGGGATGTGCTCTCCTCATTTTTTGTATTTATAATCAGAAATTCAGATTCTACAATGTTATCCTAAACCTAAATAATTGTAATTATTAGTGACTAATATGAAATAACTTTCATGACATATCAAGAGTTGGATAAAGATGAGAAATTAAATTTTGATTGGCTAGATAAGGCTAGCCAATCAAAATCTCTGCTTCACAGAGTGAGTCAGACTCTTCCATAGACACTGCTACTCCTCAGGTTTAAAATGAGGCAGCTTTGAAAACAGTCTGAGTTTTCCCTAACCGAAACGAAACCCAATATTAGGGATGGAAATTATATAAAAAGATAAATTGAATACTCAATATTTCATATCAAAGGATTTTAAATTTTATGATACCAATTACAAAAAGTTAAGCATACCAATAATTTATGGAAAATGGAAAAACTTTGGCAAAGAGGGCAACCGTCTTGGAAGATATTAATATATAAAGACCTCAACTTGAGATTTAAATTTAAAATAAAACATAATTTGTCCTAATACTCTTTAAGATTTACCAAAATTCTTCTCATTTCTAGGTATTAAACCTTTAGTGTAGGTCTAGTTGCCCCTTTCAAAAGTCTGATGGGTGTACGTTTTTTTGGTTTTTTTACACTTTTTCTCTTTGAGACGCAATAATGTATCTGCATTCTTAAGAAAGTGAATGGTTTTCCTGTAACAAAAGTAGTATATACTGATTCATAGGTGGACCTGTGTTTGTATGTCATTTAAAAGACACACTAGTTGCAAACCAATCAAATCCATCATCACCTGCTTTAACCAGGCGCACTGCACACTCTCCAGGGGTCACGCCATGCAGGTCTCCCTCTGGGCCGATGCACATAGTTGCCGCCACTGGTTTCCCTGACGCTTTCAAGGCTTCAACTGCCCATACAGCCTCTTCAACATGTTCAAAATACTGAAATAAGTAAAAGTCAAAGTACTTTAATTTTGTTTCTCCCCAAATAATTTGAAAACTTATCCTATTGCATATTAACCTAATTATCCCCAGATGACTGTTTCTTAAACTCTGAGTTGCAATTCATTAGCATTTAAAAAACAGGATAGAAAGGTCATTTCTGTGAATTGCAGTCCAAATGTTTGAAGAATGCTATATTACATCAACTGAATCACATTTAGTTGAAGCCCTAAATTGGAAGAAGTTTTCAAAAATAAATATTACTGGTACTAGTGATGACTGGTACCTAACCCCCAATGGTCCTCATGAAGAGTAAAGGCAGATAAAATGTACTAAGTGTACTCGTCTCATCTTTGATAGTATCTATTTACCTCTGCAATCAAAAAGTCCACGTTCTTCTTCATGAAGACCTCTAACTGTTGCTGAAAGACTTTTTTGACTTCAGTTTCACTCTTGCAGCTAAGGTACGAAGGTGTCTGGCTCACGCCCCCTGCTACCAAAGCATCTCCTTCATCAGCCACTTGCCGGGCAATGTCACAAGCAGCTTCATTGACTCTCTGTCCCTAAAGAGGGTGAATATATGTTATGGTTACATTTCCATGTGAAACTGAAGCAAAATTGTTATTCAAATGTCTACATCTCAGTTGTATGTTACAACAGTGATTTTATTTCAGAAAATGACAGTGATGGAATAGTTCAATGCTTTACAGAGTTGAACAATTTGTAGTAACAACACTGCCAATAACAATGATGGGAAAAATAAACCTTACAATGGTATTTAGGGGTATTAATTATACCAGAGACCTGTGAGAGGGTAAAAGTCTTCCCGTAAAAGGATCTGGTATCTTCTGGGACTTCTCTGGTGGTCTAGTGGTTGACTCCGCACTTCCACTGCAGGGGGCAGGAGTTCAATCCCTGATCAAGAACTAAAACCCCACACGCTGCAACGTGCGGCCAAAATAAGTCAATAAATAAAAGGATCTGATCTCTTCCGAAGCTTAAACTGCAGTTAGAAGAATACCTAGCCAATAGTGGTGGTGATGATGATTTGCTTTTTTGACGAATAAGAATAAACTCAATTAAAATGACTACAGAATTCATGACGTTTTGTCATTATATATTTTCTCAATTAACAGATAAATGTATCACAATTAAGGTCTTTTTGAAGTATTTAGACCTTAAAAACTGATTCTTGTCCTCAAAAAAATCACACAGATGCATGGATTTTAGAATTCCTTTTTCATTTTAGAGATGAAGTTGTTGATTTGATGGAATAGATAAGTGGTTTGTCCAACATCACACAGTTAATTGTAGCTCAGCTAGGAATATTCTAGATTCGCTGAATATGACCTTTCTCCTATACTGTCACATTAAAAAACTGTAAAGATCTAAGAGTTTGTAAGGATACTCACTCAAAAACTTAGTCAAAAGACTTGGAAAATCATTAATAGTTAAATACTTCTTTGATCTGCTTCATTAAATGCCTTTCTGTTAATTTGGGGGACTCTAGCTAAGACCTGAGAGTATTATTCACACATACCTCGTTTCTGTTTTGTTTAAAACAAAACGAAACTCTAACAAGGCTCAACATTTTCTTTTTACAGGAGCTTTGTTGACAACACACGTGCCTAAGACACAGTATGATGTTACTCACAGATATTTTCTCTGCAACATAGTTTCCCCTGTTCTCCAGCTTGTCTTCACTGGCGTAGAAGGTGAAGGTCTGCATGACATTCGAGCCAGCTCTGAGGAACTCTCGATGAAGTTGGCGAACTGGGAGATTGAAAGATATTCTTTGCTATCAGTTTATCAGCCTGTGATGCTTTCAGAAGGCTCTTAGATAAACAAACATGAAAATATGCACTTAAATTCCTGATTGCCTGGCATTTGCTCATCCTGGGGGCTAAGGAGAGGTGGATATGGAGTCTCTTGCTAGGAGCAAGAGATTATCTCCGCCAGCGATGTAGGTTGAAGGGAAGAGGGAGGTCCCACAGAGGAGGAATCATCTCAGCGATTTTGCTAGGCAGAGAACATGGGGAAGGGCATTCCCTAGAGAGGAAACAGCCCAAGCAAAGATAAGGAGGCAGGAACAGTCTTGGCATTTGGGGGAATGACAAGCAGCCTGAATGGCCAGGGCTGAGGATATGCTGGAGAAGTGGTGGGAGACAGACTTGGAGAGGTGGGCTGCCAGACAGAGTGCAAATGGCCTTGCACATCATCCCAAGGAGTCTAGGCTCCAGACCATAGATACTGGGGAAACATCAACAGTTTTAAAGCAATTGATTAATACTCTTAGCTCAGTGTTTTTGAGAAATAATTCTGATAGCAGAGTTGGAGCAAGGTTACCAAGCTAGGTCCACAGATGAATACCATGTGGCAAAGCTTTCATGGCTGCAGGAAATATAGTGGGATGTTTTTGTTTTCCATTTAATCAAACGTATGCAATTTAAAGAGTTATCCATTATCCTTTGCTCTAAAATAGTGTTCCTAAACTCTGGTTGCCCATAACATAACCCTGCAAACTTTTAAAAAATTATGAATGTTAGGGTCAAATCCATGTATATTCTAACTTAATTGGTTTAGGGTAGGGCACAGGCAATTTTTTGGAAAGGTTTCCCAACTGATTTTTACTTTCAATTTTGTTGAGCATCACCATTCCAAGAGAGCAGAAGAATGTTCCTTTTATAAAGCAATAGTGAGACTTAGAGGGTGTTTTGTTTTTGTCAAGAGAAACGACTGGGCAGAGTAAGAAATCAGCAATTGTATTTTGGACACTAAAATTTATTTCTAAATTTCAGAGGCCTATAAAATCCACAGGTTTGGGAGCAATCAGATTAGAGTCTAAAAAATTACTAGGACACTGGTGTTCTTAGTCCTTCAGGGGCTAAGACTGGAGATTAGTCTGGCGGCTTTGCAGCCTAGATGCCTAGTAGAGTTCCAAGAACATAGGAAGCATTTTTGTTTGCGTTTGTTTATAAATGGACTTAAAGGTGAGGCAAAAAAAAAGAAAAACAAACTGTAATGTATTTCAGAAAATAGATTCCTAAGTTTGAAGCCAAATCTTTGCTTTTAAAATGTGGAAACTTTAGTTCCCACTGGGAACTTGAAAACATTCATAAATTAGGACTTTTCAAAGTTGTTTTAATTTGCAACAGAACCAACTGAAAACTCCTACATAGAGTAATCAGGAAAACACAGTGCTGTGACTGGAGTAGGGGAGAAGGGACCACAGACTTGGTTCCTGTTCTCCGTGACAGAATGGCGTATGAATAACAAGTCCACCCAGGTGGTCCTTTGATGGATTTCCAGAGACTGTAC
This sequence comes from Okapia johnstoni, assembly GCA_024291935.2. Classification (NCBI taxonomy): domain Eukaryota; kingdom Metazoa; phylum Chordata; class Mammalia; order Artiodactyla; family Giraffidae; genus Okapia; species Okapia johnstoni. The sequence continues at coordinate 83,346,533 of CM044307.1, forward strand.
AACACAAAACAAAAATCCTGGAGTAGTGTGCAAACTGTTTGCATGTACAAACATTTTATGATTCTCAGAGGGTCTATAAGTTTTATCAGATTTTTCCAGAGGGCAGTGATTCAAAAAGGTGAAGACAACTTTCACTTTAAATCGATTTGATTATTCCTTCATGCTTCCTAAAAAAGGAGAGCTTCTCCAACTGTGACCTTACTAGATTCACTTGGGAACAATTAAATATTCAGATTCCTCAAACCCTTCCAGACTCAAATTCATTTCCAAATACAATGCTAATTCCACTGAGTGCAAGAACCACAACTTTTGGCATAAACTTTAGTAGGAGACTTAGTCTGGTGATTTCTGGATATCCTTTCAATATCTATTTTCTGTTTCCTCTCATCATAAAACTCTTGAGTCTTCATCCTCTAACCAGTAATATAGGATGTGACTGGTTCCTACAACAACGATACAACCTATACTAATTATATTCATTTTATAGCTTTAAACTCTCCATTATACTAGTCTCATTTTAGCATCATTGAAGCTAAATATTACCAAGTATGTATTATACTTGACATACAATGTAATATACAATATTATATAAGTATATATGTGTGTATACATGTATATGCATATATATGATCATATATGTATATGATCCAGATATATATGTATAGAGCATAGCTATTACCTTGTCAATTTTCTTGAGAAAGGCGAGTCTTTGGAATTCCACAGCTAACTCTAAAAAGTCAAAAAAATTTTTGCAATATTTCTTCACTGGAATAATAAATTTGTAGCAAAATCACTTGGGAGCAAAGTGACTTGAACTAATGTGAGGATATTTATAATTGTATCCCATTTAGAGTGAGTAGCCATAAATATTGATGCAAAAAGAGTATTAATGTGTTTGATGGGGGTTGGGGGAGCACTTTAGACCCTAAAGAGAGTGTTACACAATATATAGCATATGTAATGTATTAACTTTCTAAAATTCCCTCAAATTCTGGATTCTAATACACATTTGGCCCCAAAAGGGCTTGGATAAGAGATGGTAGATCTGTAGTGTAACTTTCCTTTCCTCAAGGCTTACAGCCCCCAAAAGTCAAGCCCAAGCACCAATCCTACAAAAATGTTTTGGGTGCCGTTCAGTTTGCAGGGAAACTTAGCGGAATCTATATGAATTCCAGCTATCACCCAATCAAAATTAGAAAAGCACCTGCAGAAAACAAACTGATTTGCATAAAACAGCATGACACTGACCAGTGTCTCATTTAGAGCGTGAGTGTGCATGTGTGCTAAGTCGCCTCAGTTGTGTCTGATTCTTTGCAACCCCATGGACTGTAGCCCGCCAGGATCCTCTGTCCTGTGGGCTTCTCCAGGCAAGAACATTGGAGTGGGTTGCCATGCCTTTCTCCAGGGGATCTTCCCAACCCAGGGATCAAACCCGTGTTTCTTATGTCTCCTGCACTGGCAGGCAGGTTCTTTACCACTAGCGCCACCTGGTTTTAAACACCTTTCACCCCTCCCCTCCTTGAACAGGTTAAATACATCTGAGGTCCTATGAAATGTTTCTATGAAGATGCATTGCAAGCAGGAGATTTGTCTTTTCTGATGCATCCTGGAGTTGCCCTGGGGTTGACAGAGTTTGAATTAGGCACTGGCAGACTTGAATATATGGGATGTCAGTCTGTAGCAGAAAGGATTAAATCTAATAACTCAGAATTACGGAGTTTTCATTAATTCTTGAAAAAGCAGGCATCTCCCAGAAGAAAAAGTAGAGCAAATGCTCAATACATTTAAATAAGCTTAAAATATTCAAGACACAAATGGCCAAGAGATCAAACGTGCTATTTCTGCATTAACAAAATCAAAGGAAATCAGAGCAATTTCCCTTGAGCTCCTCTAATGTGTAACTTTAAAAAAGAAAATGTGACTCACAAAACTGAAACTTGCAGTTTAAACAAGTCTTATTTTGTTTTCAGGGTAGAATTTGGGCAAAGGTAGTTGATCATTAGTGTCAGTTTGGCCCAAGAAATATTTCATTCTGAGTTTACCCCAGCAATCAAACCTTAAGAAACAAAACATGGATATATTAGAAATCCTCCATCTCAGGTCCTAATTATTCCACTGTGTTCCTTACATCCCTTTAATGAAGTGCTTCTGAAAGTGGGGTTCATCTTGCCATTATTTGGGGTCAGGTAATATAAATATGCAGATTCCTGGACCCCCTCAAAACCTGATGAAACCAAATTTCTATAAATGGGGGCTAGGAATCTATAATTTTTAACAAACTCCACTGGTGAATCTAAAATTTGAGATCTACTATTGGTTTAGCTTCCCAAGCCTCCGCATTTCACTTTTTTAAAATGGTAGAGCACACAGTATTATTTCTTTTATTTGGACATATAAAAGTTGTGTACATTTGCTAGGTTTCATAGTGTGACTATAGCTCTTTTACTTTGATACTTTTTAGGGACTGTGTGAATTGAACACATTTCTGTACTTCTCTAGCAGAAATAGATGAATACAACCAAGAAACAGACTGTTCAATCGCTAAGTTGTGTCTGACTCTTTACGACCCCACAGACTGCAGCAAGCCAGGCTTCCCTGTTCTTCACACTCTCCCAGAGTTTGCTCAAACTCATGTCCATTGAGTCAGTGATACCACCCAACCATCTCCAAGAAATAGATTAATACAGCCAAAAATATTAACAAGATAAGAAACAACTCGGTCAAGTGAATAATAACAATAGTTAATACTTGTTGCGTTTAACATGCATCAGACACTGTTTTAAATACTGCACATAAATTTATTTAATCCTTATAACATATTTATGAGATAGATGTCAATATTATCTCAGTTTATACACAGGGAAGCTATGTAATTTCCCCAAGGCCACACAACCTAGTGGCTGTGTCAGGATTTGATCCAGTTAGTCTGGGTCTAGAGTCTGTACTGGATCTGAAAGCTGAACTCGCTCTGATTATGTTCTTCATTAGTTTCCATCCTTCATTTCTGAGTTCATGGAAACATGCTCTCCTTTACCATAAAAAACCAACTGTTTATTATCTTATACAATATTCACGAGAACTCTGGCTTCCTCTGAAAGATTCAGATTCTTTCCAAGTGTTGATTGCTGATGACTTATGACTGAGATCCTCCTTAGGAAGTGCCTTAGGCCAAAGCCAGAGGGGAGATCAAGCTTGTATGTAGGGCTTGGTCTCTTCACACGGGGAGAACACAAACTAGCCCCCTTGCTTCAATCTGGGGCAACTCTGAGGGGCCTGCCCAACTCTGAAGCTCTCTGAGGGGTTGGCTGGGACCTCTGTTGCAACTCATCACAGTTGAGCTCTTTCTGCTGCTCAATCCTGCTTCCCTTGCTCCCTTAGAGGTATTATTTCTGAAAATACTTCCTTGTAGAACTCTTGAGCACAAATCTCTACTTCAGAACGTGTTTCCTGACTGGTCTGACCTGCAAGAGTTGAAGCCACAACCAGCCACAGGAAATTACTCTTCAAGCATTGTTCTGGAGTCAGATCCCTTTCTGGCCAGCTAGAACACCCACCCATTCAGAGTTCTCAACCAGAAAAGTATTCTATTGCCAAAAGTTAAGATCTGATTAGAAAGAAATGGGACTTGAGACCTGGAATAAAGACATAGTTGGATTAACCCATCAACCTTGAAAACCCTGCATCCCCCTGAACTCTCTGGGCCTGTAGAAGTGGCCCATTTCCTCCCCTTTTAAAGATTAATCCTTCTCTATTGCTTAAGGATGATACAGAGGCCCTGAAGACAACATTTATTCCTTTCAGGCTGCATCCTACCTCCCTTCCTAGCCAAAAAGATTTGTAATCAAGAAGATAAAGTGAGAATAAGGTTTGTGGATACAGATGCAGCATAGGTAGATGGCTGAATTTAAATAGGGTGGAGCTAGTATACAATGAATTTAACTAGTTGGCAAATATATAATGGAAGACAGCTTATCTGCAAGATAGTGACTGACACTGTATCATGGAACTTAAAGTGGGTTAAGGAGGGAAGGTGGACTTATGGGGAAGAATGGCTAAAACTCAGTAAAATGATAGAGATGAAGGACACAGTTGTGATGAGATTGAAGAATAGGAATACTAGAAAGAATGAGCAGAAAAGATAGGAGGGGGCATGGTCAGAAAATGTGGTACTTGTCCTTGAGATTTCAGAGGTGGACAGCTATTGATGACGGCAAGGCCTAGGAGTGGGTTGCTGAGGTGGAGAAGGAGGAAAGTTTTGTTGGAAATGAGGAGGAAGTCAGGGTACTAATAGGAAGAGAGCTGGATGAATCACATGTATGGATGTTGGAGTCACCTAGAGTGTTGGAGAGGTAGGTAGAGGAGACGGAAGTGAGCCAGGTTCCAGACTCATCTAGAGCAAGGAGCAGGGAGCAAGAGGTAGACACAGGTGACAGAAATAAGGAGGGGCCGTTGGTATTTACCCAACAGGTGAATCTATATTCATACACCAGCACAGTGCCCAGCAGGCAACAATAAATACTTGGAAACCGTAGCTTGGAAGCATCTGTTTGATGGCATGCTCCTAGACGTGGGTCAACACAGTGGTCTTTTATAAGAGCTTAAAATAGAGCTGTGCACCAACCTGCTTCTGGGTGTTCCACAGCAGCTTCTGGGGTCCAGGGCCCTGCCTTCACGTAGCCCCTCTTCTCCAGTGCAAAGACAAACCCTCCATCTCCAATGATGACCTCTCCAGAGTTTAACCGTTCTAGGATGCCCTAAAGTTATGGGGGAGAGGGGGAGGGGAGAAAATGAATACATGAATTATTTGAATTTTTAATACAATTTTCTACTCATTTCTAGAGTAGAACTTTTGCTCTTATATTGTTGAGAAGTATGATTTCTTTAAAATTCTCAGAAAATACATATATATTTTATTCAGAAATTTGTGACTATAAGGCAAACCATCAGAATGCTCATATAATGAAAGCTTGTGTATCCATGTGTATGTGCCAGGGATGGGGGTTTTACAGAACCCATTAAATAGTATTTGAAAGATATTGTGGGAGGATGTTATGTTTGAATAAATATCTTCAGAAAGATTAAATGAAAAGGTTTTATTGTAAAGCCTCAAATGAATACTTAAGCACATATTCTTAAAATGGTGACTGTTAGTCTTTCTCTTTATTCTATCAATAAACAAAAGAGAGGATTATATTTTATAAAGAAGTTGAAGTGGCATATGATGCTACAAAGGCGTTTTGAGACTGAAAAGTCAAAATATATTTGGTGAGGACAGAAGGCAGAAGATACTACCACAAAGATGGCCAAATCAACTAAAGACTTCTGTCTTTGGTGCTAAAATTCAGTTTCCATAACAGCAGCTGCATAATGCTGTCCAGAAAGTTGTAAGTATGCATGGCCTGCTCTCTGCATGTGAGAGAACTGGAAAGAGACCAGTAAATAAAATATTTGTAAACTGATTTCCAGTCCGACTTGCATACTTATTCCATTTACTGTACATGCAGTCACTACCCTGGTGTTAAAATAGCAACTTTGAACTTAATATTTTTAAAGCAATTTGTGAATTGGTAATATTCCAGTAGAATAATTTCTTTATTTCAAAATATCATAAATTTTAAAATAAAAGGTTACTCTGATTTTGTGCGTGTGTATGCTAAGCTGCTTCGGTCATGTCTGACTCTTTGTGACCCTATGGACTGTCGCCCACCAGGCTCCTCTGTCCATGGGATTCTCCAGGCAAGAATACTGGAGTGGGTTGCCATGCTCTCCTCCAGGGATCTTCCCGACCAGGGATCAAACCTGTGTCTCCTGCAACTCCTGTGTTACAGGCGGATTCTTTACCACTGAGCCACCAGGGAAACCTCTCTCTGATTTTACAAACGAGGAATTAAAGTCCAGAATCTCTGAGTAATTTACACAGTCTCCTAGGTCAGCCCCTAGGGATTCTTTTACCCTTAAATAGTATCTAGATTTGATTTTGAATGGGAGTGAGGAGAGTGGGACAGCCCTGAAAAGATCATGTAAAGTAATAACCTGGAATGTACTTATCTACTGTGTTCCATTTATTGCCATTAATGGTTAATAAATGCTGATATAACAAGGGTTACAAAATCTATGCGAGGCATTCATAAGAATTTGAATGGCATCTTGAGTCCCTTCTGCCCCTCCCCATGTGAACTCAACAGCTGGTATTCAGAGAAAAGAAACACCTGACATTTTAACTTTAAAGCAGTAAAACAGGAGGATTGTGCTATCTATTCTTGTTTTTAATTGTGAAGTAATTTTACAATTGCTTCACAAAGTTCTGTTAGTTTCTGCTGCACAGCAAAGTGAATCAGTTATACATATACATACGTCTGCTCCTTTAAATTTCTTCCCCATTTAGGTTACCACAGCAAAGTGAATCCACTATATGCATACATATATCTGCTCTTTTAGATTTCTTTCCCATTTAGGTCACCACAGATCATTGAGTAGAGTGTCCTGTGCTAAACAGGAGGTTCTCATTAATTATCTATTTTATACACAGTAATGTACAGATAAATCCCAGTCTCCCAATTCATCCCACCCCACATTTCCCTCCTTAGTAACCATAAGTTTGTTCTCTACATCTGTGATTCTGTTTCTGCTTTGCCAATATGTTTATTTGTACCATTTTCCTAGATTCCACATATATGTGTTTTCTATTCTTGAATAGCTTTTCCAGATAGGAAAAATTCAAGTGTTGAAGTCCATGAGATAACAACTACAAAGTATAGAATTCATCTCATGTAATTTTTAAATCCAAATACCTGTCATGATTACAATGTGTCTAAATGTCACATCTTAGAACTACAATTTTGATCATTATGACCCAATTAATAAAAAAAAATTGATATATTGCTGATCAGTACAGTTGTATAAAAATATGAACAACAGTCAAATACATGAGATATGACTGGCTACTAATTTTCATTTGGGTGAAATAATTCATATTTTGTTCAGTCACCTAGAAACTCTCATGAACTCTTGTGTGTGTTTTCAGACTTTAGTACCACAACATCTTGATGTACAGCATAGCTAACAATCTGATATTTGGTGGCAAAGTGGCTAGTGGTGATTCACTTACCATGCCGTACATTAATTTATTGAACAATTTCATGAGGAAAAACACTTGGATTCTACTGCATTTTAATTTGAAAATTTTATTTGTTTTTTTTTAATTGGAGGATAATTACTTTACAATGTTGTGTGGGTTTGGATGAACCCAGAGCCTGTTATGCTTTCCTGGTGGCTCAGACAGTAAAGAATCTGCCTGCAATGCAGGAGACCCATGTTCCATCCCTGGATTGGGAAGATCCCCTGGAGAAGGGAGTAGCTCCCCACTCCAGTATTCTTGCCTGGAGATTCCCATGGACAGAGGAGCCTGGAGGGCTCCATCCACGGGGTTCACAGAGAGTCAGACTCGAGTGAGTGACTAAGCACATGTGAAGCACAGAGCCTGTTATACAGAGTGAAGTAAGTCGGAAAGAAAAAGCAAGCATTGTTTACTAATACATATATATGGAATCTAGAAAAATGGTACTGATAAGCCTATCTGCAGGGCAGGAATGGAGATGCACTTGTAGAGAATGGACTTGTCTACTGCATTTTTAAATAACTTGAACTTCAGACTTTTCTGTTCCTGTTTTTGTTTTAAAATGGAATGTGCTATGAGAAATTGCTCAAGACATTGTTTGTGAAAAGGTGTTGCAAAACAATGTGTTTAATATCAGACTGTTTTTGTTTAAAAAGTACATATTTGCTTAGACAATAAACTAGCAGAATATACATCAAAATGTAACAGACATTGCTGTTAGTGTTGTTCCTAGTTGTACTCAATGAACATGTGTTAGCTTTGTAACATATTTTAGTTTTAATCAGAAGTGTAGACATAGTATTGTCTATATTTTAACAGTGAAATAGGCATGGAAACCAGGTTACCAAAGAAACTTTTTTATTCTCCTTTTATGTCCATCTTGCTAAAGTAATCCTTTAAAACGTTTCATTTTGTGAGTTTGAGCTTGGAGAGTGGATTAGAATTTATGGAATACATGGGGCCAAAGCAAACATATTTTTTAAATCTCTATGGGAATCATCCTTTCCAGCCATACATTATTTTAGTAGATGTAGGGACTGGCAAAAATTCTCCCCCTAATTGAACAGGTGACAACCTATAAGCAATTGCCATCTCAACATTTTAAATCCTTGGACTTCATGGCATTTACAATTTTTAATTGAATTAATTTTTGTTTTTCCTTATGTGGAGGTATTTTTGAGGTGGGGTCGTCCCTTTAGAAACTAGGTACAACCCATTTCTAGAGGGATGACTGGCAATGAATTTGTCCTCACGGGTATAGTTGGCTGGCCCTGTCTCCTTGCCTGCCATTCCCTGGCCTCTGCCAGTCCTGCCAGGTGCTTTGACATCCAAGGGGCAAGGATACTCCCTCCTCCCTCCGTCCTTCTCATCCCGCTTCCAACTGTAACCTTATTATCAGTCCATCTACTCATCCATCCACCCCTTCCCTCCCCCCCCCCCTGCCCTCCCACCCCCGCCCCCACCCCGCTCCACCCAACTAGACGAAGGCCCACATCTGGACGGAAACACTAGGCCCAAGGGAACGGTGGGCTTCTTACTGGGTTTTTATTTTAAAAACTCAGCATTCCTTTCTCAATATCTTAGGGCCATTGTGCTTAATTTTTCTTAAACAGTCTTTTCGAGGCCTGCACAGTACACTGTCCTGTAATTTCTGAATCCAAACTGCCTGTGAAAACTTACCATCATCCAACCAATGCCAGAGCCTTAGGACTGGTGAGAACCTTGCAGGGTGGGGTCCCCAAGATGAAACGGTCGGAGCCTAGGCTCGCGCCTTCTCTCGCTAGGGGCGCCGAGGGGGCGCGCAAACCCAGAGGAACCCAGGGCGCGCAGCAGGTAACCCCAAGTTCCACCGCCATAGGGGAGAGAAGTCGCACCTGTGGGTCAGGAGCCGCATCTTAGGGGAGTGCTCTGGTCTTGGGGTGCAGGACCCAGAGCTTTAGGGGTGCCCTGGAGTTGGGGGTCACATAGCTCTAGAGGGCGCAGTGGTCAGGGGACAGGGATTGGAGCTCAGAGGTGCCTTGGTGTTCTGAAGCAGCAGTTCTGGGGGCCCTCTGCTCTCTCCGGGCTGGGGTGCAGGGCTGGCCGATCTAAACCCAGAGCACCTTTGGGTCCCCCACGCACTCACCTTCTTGGCATTTCTGCCCCCAGCCGGTGCCATCTTCCTGGTGTCCCACACCGCACCTAACACGGTGGATGGACGAGGAGAGCGCTTCCCCTTGCGAAGCCTGGAACTGCGGCCGGGTTCTTTATACCCGTTGCTCCGGGTGTGGGTTTCCCCAGCCTCAGCGCGGTCCAACAAGGGCCTTGGGCGGGGAACACGCCCACCATCCCTTTATCCTTGCCCGTCGCTGCTTGGGAACTGGTATTTGGAGTTGGTGATCGAAATTGTCCTCCCAAATGGGTGAAATTATCCAGAAGTAAACTAAGAAAAACATAAATAAACAATGAGGTTGCCACTCGCTAAGGTTTCAGACCTATCTGAGCCCGGCCCTTCTTTTCCCCTCGCAGGTCCTCGAACTCAATTGATTTCTCCCTTGCCTGGGATCATGCCCCATTAGTCATGCACCTTCAGTCGCTAGGCCAGACCCCCAAGAATTCCATCCAATGCCCAAATATTTGTCAAAGGCCAAGGATACAAGATTATTGAATGAGGATTATTGAATGACTATAAAATGTAACTTCCAGTGTGATACACACCCAGTGGTTATGTATCTGAACAAAATATGACATTTACTGAAAGGTCCGATACTAACCCTGCATTAGTGTGTGTGTGTGTGTGTGTGTGTGTTCAAAATGAACTTTGCCCTTATATCCAAACATGCCTTACAGGTTCTAATGCTATCTTTGCAATATTTGACAAGAACAAATACTTGATATTTATATATGATAGTGGAAATGTACTTTATAGACTTAAAAATTCCATGTGAAAACTGTGTCTAAAAATGAACAGCATTAGAGGAGCTGGAGGAAAACAGAAATGTTAACAGTAGTTATCTGTTGATGGTAGAACAACACCTCTATTTGAACAAATGCAAAGAAGGAAATTACTGTAGTAAATGATGATTTAATATAAATAAAATGATGTACACGAGATAAAACTGAAAAAGCAGGGAAGTCCTTTTGCTTCAGGTAATTGTCAAGTTTAGAATGGAAAAAAAAACTGAATGCATATATTGTAATGCAAATGATCTCTTATTTCACTTGTCCAGCAAGAATGAGGCATGAGATATTGTAGGCATTCTTCACAGTGCCTAGATTTTCAATCATGACAGGGTTGGACTATATGAGTAGGTAATAGTTCAGTATTTTAATGCATTAACTGCTCATAGTCTTAACCAGGGGATTTTAGATTGAGCCTTGCTAGGGTGGCTCAGATGGTAAAGAATCTGCCTGCAATGCAGGAGACCTGGGTTTGATCCCTGGGTTGGGAAGATCCCCTGGAGAAGAGAATGACTGACCACTCCAGTACTCTTCCTGGAGAATTCCATGGACAGAGGAGCCTGGCGGACCATAGTCCATGGGGTCACAAAGAGTCAGACACAACTGAGCAACTAACACTTTTACACAGGACTTCAGAGGTGGCCCTAGTGGTAAAGAATCTACCTGCCAATGCAGGAGACATAAGAAATGCAAGTTCTATCCCTAGGTCGGAAAGATCCTCTGGAGAAGGAAATGACAACCCACTGCAGCATGGACAGAGGAGCCTGGCGGTCTATAGTCCATGGGGTCACAAAGAGTCAGACAGGACTGAAGCAACTTGGCTCAGGGCTTAACAAAGAAGTTGTGGTGGCGGGTACCAGGTGCTAGGGGGCGGTATCAGTGCTTGACAGTAAAAACTGAAAACAGCCATTCTCAATTTCAGTTTGTCCACCTTCAACAAAATTTAGGAGAGATTTTAAACTAGCAGCAATTAACTTAAAAATGAATTGCAAATTTTCAGTAGATAATATAGACACCTGGCAAAAATTTAAAATTCTTTCCCCAGTTGCTGTTCCCATATCAAGGCCTCCCTGGAGATAACAACTATTATCTGTTAACTATTCTTCCAGAATTCTATGCATATCTAAGTGTACACCTATATTCACAAATATTTGTATTTAAATGAAGGGAATTTATTTAGATAACTGTCCACTTTCACCTTTTCTAAAATGATTAATAAGCAGCTGTTGAAATAATTTTGTTTTTCTTCAGCTTCTCAGTTTGTTCTACCTCTCCACCACCCCCCACCCCCACCCCACCATCACTCCAATTAGGTCGATTTAAAAAAATTCATGCACCTATGAATTCCCATAATAGCTAATAATATCCACAACTCACTTTGTACATTAAGCCTTTTATACATACAATGTTATTTACTCCTCACAATTCTGTGAGGTGGACACCCCCTCTTTGTCCTCAAGAAGCATGAAGTCAGGGAGACATAGAAAGGTTATCGGTGTGATCGCTGAAGGCTCTGTGCCCCATTTCCAAAGTACCAAGTGCTGAGGTGGCTGGATACCACCTGGGGAGTGAGTTCTGTGGTATCTGTTCTTGGGAGGCTGCCCGTGTTCTCTGTTCTCTGCTGGAGCAAGGAGATGAAGAAAATCATATAGCATTGAAGTCTTCGGCCTCCTACGAAGACATTTGGGTTTAGTTGAAACGGTAAATATTCATGATGTTTGAAACAGCGTGATACGTAGCTGTATGATCTTACATAAAAATGGATGCTTAGTTGTGAAAAGGCACAAATGAGACCTAGAAGGACACATCAGATGGTAAACTGCTTGTGACTATGAATGACTTCATTTTTTGCCTCTTGTGTTTTTGGTTTCCTATTATGCACATGTTAACTTTTAAGAAATAAATGTTGTTTTAAAAACCTTAAAAAGAAAATCTGAAGAGAAAGAGGAGAGTTAGAGTTGAAGGTCCACTCCCCCAGTTTTAGAACCTCAAAAACAGAGGTCATGGTTCTGTCTCCAGCTAGTGCTTTGCTTATAACCCCATGCTTTCATTTAACAGACACTTAAGGCTCTTTCATGTGCATGCGTGCTCAGTCGTGTCTGACTCTTTGGGACCCCATGGACTGTAGCCCACCAGGCTCTTCTGTCCATGGAATTTTCCAGGAAAGAATATTGGATCAGGTTGCCATTTCCTACTTCAGGGGATCTTCCTGATCCAGGGATTGAACTTGTGTCTCTTGCATCTCCTCCATTGGCAGTCAGATACTTTACCACTGGGAAGCTCAATTCATACAGTGTTTCAAAGACCATGGTTGGAAGTAAAGGACATTTCCTCCTTTTCCCCAGCAGGGAAATAGATTCCATCTTGTGTAAGAGTTAAAATGTCCCCTTTATCAATATGAATATGAAAAAACATGTCAGGACTTTTCATTCCATTCAATTTGGATCATCTTTAAAATGATAGTGGCTTTTCATAGAGCTTTTTAGACTAAAAATGTTTTAGCCTTTAAACCATTGAGCATGTTTTATGTTTTAACATCATGTAGAACAGTGTTTGCAAACTGGTGACATAGAAATGGGCCCAGCTTCTATGTTTCCTTTGGCAAGGTCAGTGTTGTTTGTTTTTCAATCGAACGTGGATTCCTTTATGTGATGCCTTCCTGTTTGCCAGTCTGTCCCACAGCCGGTTAGTTGTTCTACTCTCATAGATTGGTTCATGTACTCACCTTACCTGGAAGGCATATGAGTTTTCAACCTCTGCTATAAACAGAAGGAATATTAGGGATTATCAAATATATGTGACATGTCCTTTGGTCCAAGTTCTCCCAAATAGCCCCCCAACCGAAGGTTTCACTTTCCTTATATTTTTTCATTGCCACTAATCTCAGTTACTTTTTGTTGCCACTGCTGGGGATCATCGTAAAGGGTTGATGAGAGGTGGGCTTTTTACCTAAAACTCTCTTCCCTGGGTACACAGCCATTCCTCATTTTATCTTTCCAGTTGGTGCCAGGATAACTCAGGAATTAGGGGAGCCAATCCTCTGCACAGTTGAAAATCTGCCTCCTTATCAGCAGTTCTTTTGTATCCATGATTCAACATCCTCAGATTCAACCACCAGAAAATTGCATATTTGTTGTTTAGTTGCTAAGTCGTGTCTGACTCTTTGTGACCCCATGGACTGTAGCCCTCCAGGCTCCTCTCTCCATGGGATTTCCCAGGCAAGAATACTGGAGTAGGTTGCCATTTCCTTCTCCAGGGAATTTTCCCAACCCAAAGATGGAATCTGAGTCTCCTGCATTGGCAGGTGAATTCTTTAACACTGAGCCACCTGATAAGCCTAAAATTCCATATTACTGTAGTATTTACTATTGAAAAAAAAATCCATGTATAAGTGGACCTGTGCATTTCAAACCTGTGTTGTTCAAGGGTCGTCTGAGCTTCATTCTCTCTGCCCATTGCAGTGGCCGCACTTAACATGATCCCAGCAGGACAGGCACGTTAACCCACATCACACAGTTCCTCCCCTTCTTAGGGCCCTATTTACTTATGTAAAATTCAAGTTAAAGCCAGGTGACTTTTCAGATTCTTTTCTTGCAATTGGCTTAGCATACACTTAGAGCAAAAACCAGCCTTTTCCCACGTTCTTCTTCTTTTTTTTTTTTTTTGCATTCCTCTTGTAATCAGCAAGTACTTGCTTGAGCTGGCTAGGAGGATACCTCTGGCTCCTATTCCTGCCTTCAACTTCTGCCCATTCCTAGTTCCTGGAGAAACAGTGGTTTTCATTTTTGCTGGACTGTTCAGAGCTTCTTTCCACCACAGGTAAAAATGCTTCTCTCAGATCTCACTGATCTGCCAACTTGAACAGTTTCCTGGATTCCACAGAAAAACCCTGTAGCCAATGTTCCTGTAAATTCTGGATACCCCCAGTCTCCCAGATTGTCCTCCCAGTATGATAATTGCTTCCCAAGTTCTATTTCTAACTCTGAAATTTTCTCTCCTCTCCTGCCTTTCCTTCAATGCCTTCTAACAGCATAATTAGCCTGTCTTCTTCAGTCAAGTGCCCTTTTCCTCTTTTTCTTTAAAAAAAGAAAACCCAGAAACTATAACTTATGAGCACTTCCTGTGTGGAGTTAGCTGTGCTAAGTGCTTCACAGGCATTGTGTCATCTTCACAGTAACCCCAAGAGGTAGGTGCTTCGTCATTTCCATTTGACTGATGACAATACTGAGGCACACAGGTTAAATGGGAAGCTTCCCAACATCATGCCAATACCAAGCACCAAACTGAGAGGAGGACTGCAGCCCAGGCCAAATGACAGCAGAGATCATGGTCTTTAGAGAGACTTTCTTCTTCTTTTTTAGGAAACTGTTTTTCTGACAATAACTTCCCAAACTCTTTATAACCTCATCTAACTCACGGCCCTTCCCACTCCCCTGACCCAACACAGAGGTCCCCTCCCCTGATCAAGAGAAGTTTAGATTCACTGGACATACAATTAGTTACCAACAAGTAGTTACTGACAGAAAATAGTCTGCCCCATTCAGGCCATCATTCACATGATGACTCTCAGATTGTGTGTAATCCCTGGCTTGTCCAGTCATACTGAAACTTTGATGTTTTAACTGGGTACAGAAAAAGAAATACCATAATTCCTGAAACAGGCAATCTAACCTTGATTTCCTTCATCTTTGAAAAGATCAGTAAGACTTTATTTGCTTCTTTGAATGCGAGAAGGTGGAGCAGAGGCCAAAGATCCCCTTTTCCGATGGGGCTGGCATGTGATGTCTGTATGGTCTATCAGGTCTCACACACAATTCCTGATTTAAGGAGTCATACTCCAGGGACAACCCCATGTCTTGGTCTAGACCGTTCAGGGGAAATACTCACCAGGTTGGTGGGTGTGCGGCATGAAAAGGGAGAGATGATGGCATAAAAAAAATGTCGTGGGTGGTGGGGTGAGAGTGGTATTCAGCCCAGGAAGTATTAGACATTAGGACCTTGCTGAGGAGTTTATATTTGACGGGAAACTCTTTTGGGCTGGACCGGAAGATTCCCCTCCCTTTTTCTTTCTTACAAAAAAGCATGCTGTTTCCTCATTTCTGTTTCCTATTGGTTTGCACATCACTGTTTTATTCATCAGTTGATTCTGAAGAGGATTTGGTGAGGGCTTTTAGCTTGGTGATGATAGTAGAAATCTTTGTCCATGTAAAGCATTTTTTGGGTACAAGCTAGTATATGACTTTAGTTTAAATGCAAGAAGGAAAAGTGGTTGTCTGAGGAGGCCTTAAAAATAGATGAGAAAAGAAGATAACTGCAAGGCAAAGGAGAAAGGGAAAGATTTACCCATTTGAATGCAGAGTTCCAAAGAATAGCAAAGAGAGATAAGAAAACCTTAAGTGAACAAAGAAATAGAGGAAAACAAAGAATGGGAAAGACTAGAGATCTCATCTAGAAAATTGGAGATACCAAGGGAACATTTCATGCAAACATGGCCACAATAAAGGACAGAAATGGCAAGGACCTCACAGAAGAAGAGATTAAGAAGAGGTGACAAGAAATTAGAAAAGAATTGTACAAAAAAAGGTCTTAATGACCTGGATAGCCACAATGGTGTGGTCACTCACCTAGAGCCAGACATCCTGGAGTGTGAATTCAAGTGGGCTTTAGCAAGCATCACTACAAACAAAGCTAGTGGAGGTGATGGAATTCCAGTTGAGCTACTTCAAATCCTAGAAGATGATGCTATGAAAGTGCTGCAGTCAATATGCCAGAAAATTTGGAAAACTCAGCAGTGGCCACAGGCCTGGAAAAAGTCAGTTTTCATTCCAGTCCCAAAGAAGGGCAATGCCAAAAAATGTCCAAACTACTGTTTAATTGTGCTCCTTTCACATGCTAGCAAGGTAAGGCTCAAAATCCTTCAAGCTAGGTTTCAACAGTACATGAACCTTCAGATGTACACAATAGGTTTAGAAAAGGCAGAGGAACCAGAGATCAAATTGCCAACATCCTTTGGATTACATAAATTCCAAAAAGACATATACTCTGCTTCTGCATTGATTACACTAAAGCCTTTGATTGCACTATGTGAATCACAAAAAACTGGAAAATTCTTAAGAGATGGAATACCAGACCACCTCACCTGCTTTCTGAGAAACCTGTATACAGGTCAAGAAGCAAAAGTTAGAGCCAGACATAGAACAATGAACTGGGTCCAAATTGGGAAAGGAGTATGTCAAAGCTGTATTTTGTCACCCTGCTTATTTAACTTATATCAGCAGTATATCATGTGAAATGCTGGGCTGAATGAAGCACAAGCTGGAATCAAGATTGCAGGGAGAAATATCAATAACCTCAGATATGCATCTGATATCACTCTAATGACAGAAAGCAAAGAGGAACTAAAGAGCTTCTTGATGAGGGTGAAGAGAAGAATGAAAAAGCTAGCTTAAAATTCAACATTCAACAATTGAAGATCATGGTATCTGGTCCCATCACTTCATGGCAAATAGACAGGAAAAAGTGGAAACAGTGACAGACTTTATTTTCTTGTGCTCCAAAATCATGGAGGACACTGACTGGAACCACAAAACTGAAAGATGCTTGCTGCTTGGAAGAAAAGCTATGACAAATCTAGCCAGTATATTTAAAAGCAGAGACATCACTTTCCTGACAAAGGTCTGTATAGCCAAAGTTGTAGTTTTTCCAGTAGTCATGTATGGATGTGAGAGTTGGACCATACAGAAGGCTGATCACTGAAGAACTGATGCTTTCAAATTATGGTGCTGGAGAAGACTCTGGAGAGTCCCTTGGACTGCAAGGAGATCCAACCAGTCCATCCTAAAGGAGATCAGTCCTGAATATTCATTGGAAGGCCTGAAGCTGAAACTCCAATACTTTGGCCAGCTGATGCAAAGAGCCAACTCATTGGAAAACACCTTAATGCTGGGAGAAATTGAGGGCAAGAGGAGAAGGGGGTGACAGAGGATGAGATAGTTCGATGGCATCACCAACTCAATGGACATGAGTTTGAGCAAACTCTGGGAGATAGTGGAGGACAGAGAAGCCTGGCATGCTGCAGTCCATGGGGTTGCAAAGAGTCGGACATGACAGTGACTGAACAACAAAAATATCATTATCAGTGCACAGCCCTCAGTTAACTTAGGAAAGTAGTAACATATTTCTAAGTAGTAAAAGTCTTATCATCCTCCAGTTTCTGAACCTCAGGATTATAGGAACCTATATGTTTTTCAAATTAATATGTGCATATAATAGGAACCCAAAAGAGTAAAGCAAGGGATACATTACAAATAAAGTTCTCTCTAATTTATTCTTCCCTGGTTTCCACTTTTTTTGGTTTTTATAATCTACCCAGCTTCAACAATTTTTAAAAGAAGCTGGCACTTTCACAAACAAGCTCCCAGCCATATGATCACATATCAACTAGAATAACTAACATGAAAAATAGAAAATGTTGAGAAGGATGGGGAAACCCCATAACTCTCATCTCTGCTGGTTCAGTTCAGTTCAGTCACTCAGAAGTGTCCAACTCTGCAACCACATGGACTGTAGCACGCCAGGCTCCCCTGTCCATCACCAACTCCCAGAGCTTGCTGAAGCTCATGCCCATCAAGTCAGTGATGCCATCAAACCATCTCATCCTCTGTCATCCCCTTTACTTCCTGTCCTCAATCTTTCCCAGCATCAGGGTCTTTTCAAATGAGTCAGTTCTTCCTATCAGGTGGTCAAAGTATTGGAGTTTCAGCTTCAGCATCAGTCCTTCCAATGAATATTCAGGACTGATTTCCTCCAGGATGGACTGGTTGGATCTCCTTGCAGTCCAAGGGACTCTCAAGAGTCTTCTCCAACACCACAGTTCAAAAGCATCAATTCTTTGGCACTCAGCTTTCTTTATAGTCCATCTCTCACATCCATACGTGACTACTGGAAAAACCATAGCTATGACTAGACAGACATTTGTTGGCAAAGTAATGTCTCTGCTTTTTAATATGCTGTCTAGATTGGTCATAGCTTTTCTTCCAATGAGCAAGCATCTTTTAATTTCATGGCTGCAATCACCATCTGCAGTGATTTTGGAGCCCCCCAAAATAAAGTCTCTCACTGTTTCCATTGTTTCTCCATCTATTTGACATAAAGTGATGGGATTGGATGCCATGATCTTAGTTTTCTGAAAGTTGAGTTTTAAACCAACTTTTTCACTCTCCTCTTTCACTTTCATCAAGATGCTCTTTAGTTCTTCTTTGCTTTCTGCAATGAGGGTGGTGTCATCTGCGTATCTGAGGTTATTGATATTTCTCCCAGCAATCTTGATTCCAGCTTGTGCTTCACCCAGCCAAGAATTTTGCATGATGTACTCTGCTTATAAGTTAAATATGCTGGCTGACAATATACAGCCTTGACGTACTCCTTTCCTGTTTTGGAACCAGTCTGTTGTTCCATGACTGGTTCTAACTGTTGCTTCTTGACCTGCATACAGATTTCTCAGGAAGCAGGTAAGGTGGTCTTGTATTCCCATCTCTTGAAGAATTTTCCACAGTTTGTTGTGATCCACACAGTCGAAGGCTTTGTTGGAGACAATAAAGCAGAAGTAGATAGTTTTCTGGAACTCTCTTGCTTTTTTGATAATCCAACAGATGTTGGCAATTTGATCTGGTTCCTCTGCCTTTTCTAAATCCAGCTTGAACATCTGGAAGTTCTAGGTTCATGTACTGTTGAAGCCTGGCTTGAAGAATATTTAGCACTACTTTGCTAGCATGTGGGGTGAGTGCCATTGTGTGGTAGTTTGAACATTCTTTGGCATTGTCTTTCTTTGGGATTGGAATGAAAACTGACCTTTTCCAGTCCTGTGGCCACTGCTGAGTTTTCCAAATTTGCTGGCATATTGAGTGCAGCACTTTCACAGCATCATCTTTTAGAATTTGAAATAGCTCAGCTGGAATTCCATCACCTCCACTAGCTTTGTTTGTAGTGCTGCTTCTTAAGGCCTACTTGACTTTGCATTCCAAGATATCTGGATCTAGGTGAGTGATCATACCATCGTGATTATCTGGGTCATTAAGATCTTCTTGTACAGTTCTTCTGTGTATTCTTGCCACCTCTTCTTAATATTTTCTGCCTCTGTTAGGTCCATATCATTTCTGTTCATTATTGTGCCTATCTTTGCATGAAATGTTCCCTTGCTATCTCTAATTTTCTTGAAGAGAACTCTAGTCTTTCCCATTCTACTGTTTTCCTCTATTTCTTTGCATTGATCACTGAGAACGGCTTTCTTATCTCTCCTTGCTATTCTTTGGAACTCTGCATTCAAATGAATATATCTTTTCTTTTCTCCTTTGCCTTTAGCTTCTTTTCTTTTCTCTGCTATTTGTAAGGCCTCCTCAGACAACCATTTTGCCTTTTTGCATTTCTTTTTCCTAGGGATGGTCTTGATCACTGCATCCTGTACAGTGTCAAGATTTTCCTAAATAGTTCTTTAGGCACTCATCAGATCTAATCCCTTGAATCTATTTGTCACTTCCACTGTATAATCATAAGGGATTTAATTTAGGTCAAACCTGATTGGTCTAGTGGTTTTCCCTACTTTCTCCAATTTAAGTCTGAAGTTTGCAATAAGGAGTTCATGATCTGAGCCATAGTTAGCTCCTGGTCTTGTTTTTGCTGACTGTATAGAGTTCTCCATCTTCAACTGCAAAGAATATATAATCAATCTGATTTTGGTATTGAGTATCTGGTTATGTTCATTTGTAGAATTGTCTCTTGTGTTGTTGGAAAAGGGTGTTTGCTATGACCAGTGCATTCTCTTGGCAAAACTCTATTAGCCTTTGCCCTGCTTCATTTTGTACTTCAAGGCCAAGCTTGCCTGTTACTCCAGGTATCTCTTGACTTCCTACTTTTGCATTCAAGTCCCCTGTGTTGAAAAGGACATCTTTCTTTGGTGTTAGTTCTAGAATGTCTTGTAGTTCTTCATAGAAGAGTACAACTTCAGCTTCTTCGGCCTTAGTGGTTGGGGCATTGACTTGGATTCCTGTGTTATTAAATGGTTTGCCTTGGAAACTAACAGAGATAATTCTGTCATTTTTGAGATTGCACCCAAGTATTGCATTTTGGAATCTTTTGTTGACTATGAGGGCCACTCCATTTCTTCTGAGGGATTCTTGCCCACAATAGTAGATATAATGGTCATTTGAAATAAATTTGCCCATTCCAGTCCATTTTAGTTCACCGATTCCTAAAATGTCAGTGTTCACTCTTGCCATCTCCTGTTTGAGATGGCAAACACTTCCAATTTACCTTGATTCATGGACCTAACATTGCAGGTTCCTGGGCAATATTGTTCTTTACAGCATCGGACTTTACTTCCATCACCAGTCCCATCCACAACTGGGTGTTGTTTTTGCTTTGGCTACGTATCTTCATCCTCTCTGTAATTATTTCTCCACTCTTCTCCAGTAACATATTGGGCATCTATAGACCTGGGGAGTTCATCTTTCAGTGTCATATCTTTTTTGCCTTTTCACACTGTTCCTTGCTGGTAAGAGTACAAATTTAGGAAAAATGTTTGGCGGTATCTTTTGGATCTGCACATATCTGTATCAAGCAATTTCGTTCCTGGGTGAAACATGCATAATTGTTCCTCAAAAGAAATGTACAAAATGTTCACAGCAGCCCATTCATAAAAGGCCCAAACTGGGAACTGCCCGTCGACAACAGGATGGATAAATGAATTGTGGCACACTTGTGACACACTTACACTGTGGCATTCTATATTTAATGTGAGTGATTCCCTTATAATGACATGCAACAACATGGGTGAATCTCTCACTGTTGTGTGAAAGAATCCAGACACAAAAGGGCATTACTGTAAGATCACATTTATATTACGTACAGAAGCAGGAAATCTAAACTGTGCTCTTAGAAGTCATAATATTGGTTACCCTAGGGGAAGCGGGGAGCGACAGGAAAGGCAGGGAGTGCTTTTGGGTTGCTGGTAATGTTTTAGTTCTTGGATATTAGTGCTGTGGGCACCATGAACTTTGCCCATACAAAATGACAACCTTGATAAATGTTGTGTGTTCTGCCTGTTACAACTGATTGGCCATTACCCATCTCTCTCCCTCTCCTTGGGCCTCCCTATTCCCTGAGACACAATAACACTGAAGTTAGGCCAATTAATAACCCTGCAATGGCCTGTAAGTGTTCAAGTGAAAGGAAGAGTCATACATATCTCAACTTAAATGAAGTATCTTGGTTTAAGCAGAGATAGGCTGAAAGCTAGACCTCTTGCATTAAACAGTTAGCCAAGCTGTGAATGCAAAAGTAAAGTTCTTAAAGGAAATTAAAATGGCCACTCCAGTGAACTCACTATAAGAAAGTGAAACAACCTTATTTATTATAAGATATGGAGAAAGTTTTAGTGGTCTGGATAGAAGACCAAACCAGCTACAACATTTCCTTAAGCAAAGATCTAATCCAGAGCAAGGCCTTAATTATTTTCAATTCTATGAAGGCTGAAGGTTACTGATCAGGTGTTTTGTAAGATTATCTATCACCATCCCTTTCTAGGACCATCCCTTCCCCTCACCTTCATTGCAAGCCAGATAAGCTTGTTCTGAAGTTATTGTTATGACACAGAAAGCAAAAATCCCTGGAGAAGTTCTATCTCCAAATAGCTTCACCCATCCAGTCTTGTCTTCTTCTGAATCAAAATGAATACCACCTCTCTTGCTTTTCTGCTTTGAGTGTCCATCAGTCTGCCTTTAGTACCTCTGGGGTGGCAGAAGACTTGGTCTTTTGATCCCAGGCAATTTGCATTTAGAAATGCCTATAGTTAAGTCTTAAAGAGCTATGTGACTATACTGTTGGGTGAGAAGCTAAGACAGTTTTCTCTTCTTCAGTTCTTCCATGTATGGTTCTTTTGTCCTTGTGTTCTTGGTTATCCTGTAAGTTTCAGGTCAAAGTTTTGCCTGGAAAATCCTTCCCTGACCACTTCTTCCCATTTGACTTTAGAGTAGGAACTTTGTGCTGGCTTGGGAACCCAGTCACCTTCCAATGTAAGAAAATGTGCTTCAAGTCTCAAAATTTTTATAGATTGTTAATATATGCTAGAACACAGCTAAGAACTGCTTATAACTAAAACACAATGAAGTTATAAAATGTTAAAGAAATTGATATAAAATTAAGAATCATAAAAAATATTAAGGACCGTAGTATTTTTAACTGGCTTTCCTGAGATCTGGATTTGATTTCAGGTAGTTTATCTGGGATGTGACTCTGGGAAATCAGAGTGAAGAGTGGGAACAGTAAGACAAGGATGGGGTAAAGCCCAGGTGTGGTCTGCTAAGAAGGCCACTAGCTGGAGGCAATGGGATTGCATTGCTTCTGCTGTGGGACCTCCTGAGAATCACCCAGAATGTCTATGAGACTGTCTACTTGGAGGGACAGGATGTGGAGCATTAATCTACTGGGTTTGTTTCCCTTTGACTGAGGGCTGCCCTGAGGCTGTTTGGTTATCTGCCTCACACTTTGGTTGATTCCTGGTGTGAAGACAGATTTGTAGCCCATATGGGACAGGGCCCTGGGCCAGCAGGCAGGATGACTCCGGCACCCCTCAAGGAGGGCACTGTCAGGGCCAGGGGAGTCTGAGTCACAGGTACCTGGCTTCAGTAGCTACAAGTGAATTCAGTCAGGGGTATGGCAGGAATGGTACCCAGGGCCCCAGAGCTGTCTTCTAGAGTTACATGATGGATTGAGGATATGAGATGGGAGACACTGCTGTGGCTTGAAATTCTTGTCTGGAGCTCTCCACAACATCAGATTAGGGAAATTGTTCTGGGAGCTTATTGCTATTAATTTGTTTGTACAAGGCCCCACATTTGATTGCATCACAGCTCTGTGGGTTATTCCAGGCAGGTATTATTCTCCTGACTCTTTATTTATTTATTATTTTTTTTTTCGGGAAAGGAAACAGACACCCAGATCATCCAGGAAGCACAAAGGCTCCCAAACAGGATTAATACAAAGAGGCTTAACGCCAAGACATATTGTCTTTTTTTTTTTTTTTTAATTTATTTATTTTAGTTGGGGGCTAATTACTTTACAATATTGTAGTAGTTTTTGCCATACATTGACATGAATCAGCCATGGGTTCACATGTGCTCCCCCTCCCGAACCCTCCTCCCACCTGCCTCCCCTTCCCATCCCTCTGTGTCATCCCAACGCACCATCCCTGAGCATCCGTCCCATGCATAGAACATGGAATGGTGTTCCGCTTCACATATGACAATATACATGTTTCAATGTTATTGTCCCAGAACGTCCCACCCTCACCTTCTCCCTCAGAGTCCACAGGACTGTTCTATGCATCTGTGTCTCTTATTCTGTCTCACATATAGGGTTACCATTACCATCTTTCAAATTCCATATACATGCATTAGTATACTGTATTGGTGCTTTTCTTTCTGGCTCACTTCACTCTGTATAATGGGCTCCAGTTTCATCCATCTCAATAGAACGGATTCAAATGTATTCTTTTTAATGGCTGAGTAATATTCCATTGTGTATATGTACCACAGGTTCCTTATCCATTTGTCTGCTGATGGACATCTAGGTTGCTTCCATGTCCTGGCTATTGTAAACAGTGCTGCAATGAACAATGGGGTACACGCATCTCTTTCAATTCTGGTTTCCTCGGTGTGTATGCCCAGCAGTGGGATTGCTGGGTCATATGGCAGTTCTATTCCCAGTTTTTTAAGGAATCTCCACACTGTTCTCCATAGTGGCTGTACTAGTTTGCATTCCCACCAACAGTGTAAGAGGGTTCCCTTTTCTCCACACCCTCCCCAGCATTTATTGCTTGTAGACTTTTGGATAGCAGCCATTCTGACTGGTGTGTAATGGTACCTCATTGTGGTTTTGATTTGCATTTCTCTAATAATGAGTGATGTTGAGCATCTTTTCATGTGTTTGTTAGCCATCTGTATGTCTTCTTTGGAGAAATGTCTGTTTAGTTCTTTGGCCCATTTTTTGATTGGGTCGTTTATTTTTCTGGAATTCAGCTGCAGGAGTTGCTTGTATATTTTTGAGATTAATTGTTTGTCTGTTGCTTCGTTTGCTATTATTTTCTCCCATTCTGAAGGCTGTCTTTTCACCTTGCTCCTAGTTTCCTTTGTTGTGCAAAAGCTTTTAATTTTAATTAGGTCCCATTTGTTTATTTTTGCTTTTATTTCCAATATTCTGGGGGGTGGGTCATGGAGGATCCTGCTGTGATTTATGTCGGAGAGTGTTTTGCCTATGTTTTCCTCTAGGAGTTTTATAGTTTCTGGTCTTACATTTAGATCTTTAATCCATTTTGAGTTTATTTTTGTGTATGGTGTTAGGAAGTGTTCTAGTTTCATTCTTTTACAAGTGGTTGACCAGTTTTCCCAGCACCACTTGTTAAAGAGATTGTCTTTTCTCCATTGTATACTCTTGCCTCCTTTGTCGAAGATAAGGTACCCATAGGTGCGTGGATTTATCTCTGGGCTTTCTATTTTGTTCCATTGATCTATATTTCTATCCTTGTGCCAGTACCACACTGTCTTGATGACTGTGGCTTTGTAGTAGAGCTTGAAGTCAGGCAGGTTGATTCCTCAGTTCCATTCTTCTTTCTCAAGATTGCTTTGGCTATTCGAGGTTTCTTATATTTCTTATATTTCTGACTCTTTAAAATAAAAAAAATCGTGGTAAGATGTAGATAACACAGAATTTACCATTTTAACTATTTTTGTGTGTACACTTGGGTGGCATTAAGTACATTCCCTTTGTCGTGTACTCACTACAACCATCCCTTTCTAGAACTTCTAGAACCTTTAAAAATATCTTCCCAAACTGAAACTCAGTACCCATCAAACAATGAATCCCCATTTTGACCTTCCCTCATTTCCTGGACCATTCTATTTTCTGCCTTTATGAACTTGACTACTCTGGGAATCCTATATAAGTGGGATCATATAGCATTTTTTTCTTTTATGACTGGCTTATTTCACTTATAATGTCTTCAAGGTTCATTCATGTTGTAGCATGTGAGAATTTTCTTCCTCATTAAGGCTAAATAATATACCATTTTGTGTATATACTGCAGTTTGTTCATCAATCCGTCTGTCAGTTTACACTTGGGTTACTTCTACTTTTTGGCTATTGTGAATAATGCTGCTGTGAACATAGGTATGCAAAAATATGTTTGGGTTCTGCTTTTGGGTATACACCCAGTAGAATAACATGATAATTATTTTAGGTAAAAATAAAAAGTAAATCTAAAGTTGAAATAGAGAATTTTGTTCAAGCCAGTCTGACAGATATAACCCAGGAGACAGTCTTCAGAAAACTCCGAGGACTATGCCTTTTGTTAGAAATCAAAGGTGCAGTCTTACACATTTTCAAGACAAAGGATTATACATCAAAATGACACACTGATGTTTTACATAAAGTTTACCAAAGATACATAGTCCAGATAGACTTGTACTAAGCAAGCAACAGGTCACCATGACCGTTTACAGAACTAGGAAAGGAAAAATTAATCTTCTAAGGAGTTACACTGCTGTCATCAGAAGAAGTGAAAAAAAAAAAAACTCATTGATCTTAATGATTTAGCAGGGATTCCTGGCTTTGGTTAATGGTTGATGTACAATGAAGTCACATCACACATAAGGGAGCAGTCAATATTGTCAGAGAATATGTTATGCTAAATTTTCTTGTCTTGCCTTAAAACTTAAATTTTATCCCATCAGTTCTATTTTTAATTTTATAAGGAGCCACTGTACTCTTTTCCTTAGTGGCTATACCATTATACAGTCTTGCCAAGAGTGTGCAGGTGCTCCAATTTCACCTCATCCTCACCAACACTTGCTATTTCTAATGGGTATGAGTTGATATCTCATTGTGGCTTTGGTTTGCTTTTCCTTAAAGTTTAGTAGTGTTGAGCATCTTTTTATATGCTTGTTGGCCATTTCTATATCTTCTTTGGAGATATGTCTATTCAAGTCATTTATCCATTTTTTAATCAGACTTTTAAAAAGTGTTGAGTTGTAGGAATTCTTTATATATTCTGGATATTAACCCTATTCAGGTATATGATTTGCAAATTTTCTCATTCCTTGTTGTTTAGTTGTTAAGTCGTGTCTGACTCTTTTGCAACCCCATGGACTGTAGCACACTAGGCTTCTTTATCCATGGGATTTCCCAGGCAAGAATACTGAAGTGGGTTGCCATTTCCTTCTCCAGGGATTCTTCTTGACCCAGGGATCGAACCCACATCACCTGCATTTGCAGGCAGAGTCTTTACCACTGAGCCATCAGGGAAGCCCTCTCATTCCTTAGTTTGTCTTTTTTCCTGACTCTCTTGTTTGTTTTTAAGATATTGGGGCTGAGAGTGATTTAATGATTTGTGAAGATCACACATATATTTATTGGAGCCTTTATTGGACTTGAACTTGGGTCCCTACTCTCTACCTAATCTCCTTTTTTCACTATCTCACCCCACTCTCTATCATTTGGTCATATCAACATTAACAGTAGTTTGTCCTATGGCAGTTGATACTGTGTAGGCAAAGAACCAAGCAACAGAATTTTAACTGGTCCTTTGGATGACCCAGCCTCTTAGTGCTCCTCTCCCATTATCCAGTGGTGATGCTTATAGAGATATAGAATGTAGCTTGGTCCCTTTAGTTACATTAATTAGCTAATTAATTAAATTTGTTTTCAGCATCATATCCTCCTTAAAATGTTCTGTTCTGTTCCTTAAAAATGTTTCTAAGAATCGGAACATGTTCTTCAAAGGCTATTTATTCACTTTAACAAATGCTCACTATTTCATGGAGAAGGCAATGGCACCCCACTCCAGTACTCTTGCCTGGGAAACCCCATGGACGGAGGAGCCTGGTAGGCTGCAGCCCATGGGGTCGCGAAGAGTCGGACACGACTGAGCGACTTCACTTTCACTTTTCACTTTCCTGCACTGGAGGAGGAAATGGCAACCCACTCCAGTATTCTTGCCTGGAGAATCCCAGGGATGGAGGAGCCTTGTGGGCTGCCGTCTGTGGGGTCGCACAGAGTCGGACACGACTGAAGCGACTTAGCAGCAGCAGCAGCAGCAGCACTATTTCATGGTGATGACAGCCGATGGGTTTTTCTACCATATTTTAAAGAAGAGACTAATTAGATGGAGTGAGCTTCTGTGTTCTCCAAATTAATCCCAAAGCACTAATGCTAATAGATTCAGACCATTGCCTTGTATGTTGCTTGACACAAAGTAGGCCTCCAATAAATATTTGTCAAATAAATGTCATGATGCTACAATGAAGGGAGAGGATTTGCAGGGAAATCTGGTTCAATTATTTGATTTAGCAGGGGAAAATAAGCAGTATTTTCCACATTATAGCCTCTGTGGAAATTGATTTTATTGGTCTCATTCTTCATGTCTTTGGGTTATCATGAGGCTTTGGGATGCAGCGTCCTTGGGAGGAGATGGGAATAAATCTCTCCAAAAGAATGGGCACAGAGAGTGCAAGCAGCCTTTCTGGTTGGATGTTGAAGGGAGCCAAGATTTGGGCTCTTTTGATCAAAGCAACTTGGTTCCCTGCTCTACTGTGGGAGGCTCTGAAAAGGAGTTCTTCAAACAACAGGAAACTATTTAGCCTTTCAACATCGTTTCTTTTCAACAATGACCCTTGAGTAAATCACTGAGCTTTCCTGGGCTTTGGCTTCCTCTCATCAACAACAATAGCATCAAACCAGAAGAGTTATTCTCTCTGGGCTGTAAGATGCTGTATTTCTATTTTCATTGGAGAGAAAATCTGGAAAAATAAATTTAGCAGATCTAAGAGTTATATGTAAATGCTCTATTTTAAATCAGATCCTCACAGTCATTAAATTTGATGGAAAACTTGAATAGATTTTCCCCCTTTCTAGTTTTGACTTCAATCATTATCTCTAACTTGCAATTTCAGTTTATAACCTCAATTAGAAAGAAAGCTCAGCGCCGAAGAATTGATGCTTTTGAACTGTGGTGTTGGAGAAGACTCTTGAGAGTCCCTTGGACTGCAAGGAGATCCAGCCAGTCCATCCTAAAGGAAATCAGTCCTGAATATTCATTGGAAGGACTGATGTTGAAGCTGAGACTCCAATACTTTGACCACCTGATGCGAAGAACTGACTCATTGGAAAAGACCCTAATGCTGGGAAAGATCGAAGGCAGGAGGAGAAGGGGACGACAGAGGATGAGGTGGTTGGATGGCATCACCGACTCAATGGACATGAGTTTGAGTAAACTCCGGGAATTGGTGATGGGCAGGGAAGCCTGGTGTGCTGCAGTCCATGGGGTTGCAAAGAGTTGAAAACGACTGATCAACTGAACTGAACTGAACCTCAGTTATGCATTCAACATGATATATATCTCATATGTATGGTTAGATTCTCATGTGAGAGTACCATAAGGATTTTTGGTTGTTGTTGTTCAGTCACTAAGTCATGTCTGACTGTTGTGACCTCATGGACTCTAGCACGCCAGGCTTCCCTGTCCTTTGCGGTCTCCCAGAGTTTGTTCAAATTCATGTCCATTGAGTTGGTGATGCTATCTAACCATCTCATCCTCTGCTGCTCCCTAATTCTTTTGCCCTCAATCTTTCCCAGCATCAAGGTCTTTTCCAATGAGTTGTCTCTGTTTCTAGTCAATTGAATGTTTGATTTCTCTTGGTTAATGTAGTCATGTTATCTGGCTGCCTACCAATCTTTGACTATCTTTCCTATGTTTGGGGGTAATTTTCCATTTTGGAAGTCTTGCCTCTTCAAGGTAAAATCCCCCCAATTCACTTTCCCAGCTTTTCTGACAGCTAGGGTTATCAGGTCCATGACTGAGGCCCTGCTAATCAGATACATCAACTTGAGAGTATGAGTGAGAAGCAGTGGACATATTGAAGCAGGCATCATGTAGACCCCTTATTTGAAACGGGTGTGGCCAAAGCAGCAGTGATGGAGGGAGGTGGTCCTCATATTTGTTGTCAGCACTGGGCTCACCCATGGACTGGTTTGAATGTTCCTGGTTAAGATCTGTCTGACTCTAGTCCTCCTGAAGGTTCTTTGAACTTCTGAATAGTCTTTAATAAACCTTTTCCTGCTTAAACTTGATAGAATGGGTTCTATTGCTGGCACACCATAGAAATGGTTCTATTTCTAAGATAATCTCTCATGTGTCCAGGGTTTAAATATTTACTTTCCAAGGCAAACAATAATCTTCAAATTATCTGTTCTTAAACTCAATTTTTTAAGTTCATAAAATAATTGTTCTTCTTTTTCCTGTTGCTTTATGTGTAATATTAGGTTGTCTATTTGATGTTTCTCTTTTTTCTTGAGGTAAGATTATATTGCTGTAACCTTCCCTCTTAGAACTGCTTTTGCTGCATCCCATAGCTTTTGAGTCATTGTGTTTTCATTGTCATTTGTCATGTTGCATCATTTGTTTCTAGGAATTTTTTGATTTGCCCTTTCATTTTTTTAGTAACCTGTTGGTTATTTAGAAACACATTGTTTAATCTCCATGTGTTCATGTTTTTTTTTTTTTACAGTTTTTTCCCTGTAATTGACATCTAGTCTCATAGCATTTTTGTCTGAAAATATACTTGATATGATTTCAATTTTCTTAATTTACCAAGGCCTGATTTGTGACCCAAGATGTGATCTATCCTGGAGAATGTTCCATGTTCACTTGAGAAGAAAGTGTTGTTTTTCTGTGTTTGGATGGAATGTCCTGAAGATATCAGTTAGGTTCATCTGATCTAATGTGTCATTTAAGGCTTATGTTTCCTTATGAATTTTCTGTTTTTATCATCTGTCCATTGGTGTAAATGGGGTGTTAAATCCCCTACTATTATTGTGTTACTGTCTATTTCCCCTTTTATGTCTGTTAGTGTTTGCCTTATGTATTGAGGTACTCCAGTGTTGGTTGAATAAATATTTACAATTGTTGTGTCTTCTTCTTGGATTGATCCCTTGATCATTATGTACTGTCCTCCCTTATCTCTTGTAGTCTTTGTTTTCTCTAAAGAAGACACACATATGGCTAGTAAACACATGAAAATGCTCAACATCACTTATTATTAGAGAAATGCAAATCAAAAACTACAATGAGGTATCACCTCACACCTGTCAGAATGGCCGTCATCAAAAAAATCTACAAACAATAAATGCTGGAGAGGATATGGAGAAAATGGAACCCTCTTATACTGTTTGTGGGAATGTAAACTGATACAGCCACTATGGACAACAGTATGGAGATTTCTTAAAAAATTAGGAATAAAGCTACCATAAGACCCAGGAATCTAAACTGGGCATATACCCTGAAAAATCACAATTCTGAAAGACGCATGCACCCCAGTGTTCATTGCAGCACTATTTACAACAGCCAGGACATGGAAGCAACCTAGATGTCCATTAATAGATAAATAGATTAAGAAGTTGTGGTGTATATATATATATATATATACACACATACAATGGAATATCACTTAGCCATAGAAAGGAACAAATCTGAGTCAGTTCTAGTGAGGTGGATGAATATAGAACTGTTATACAGAGTTAAGTATGTGTCATAAAGAGAAAAATATGACATATTACATATATATGGAATTTAGAAAAATGATACCATTTGCAGGGCAGCACTAGGGCTGCAGATATAGAGAACAGACTTGTGGACACAGCAGGGGAAGGAAAGGGTGGGACAAATTGAGAGAGTAGCATTGAAACATATATATACCATGTGTAAAAATAGATAGCCAGTCAGAATTTGCTGTATGATGCAGGGAGCTCAATCTGGTGCTCTGTGATGAACTAGAGGGGTGGGATGGGTGGGAGGTGGGAGGGAGGTTCACGAGGGAGGGGACATATGTATACCTATGGCTGATTCATGATGATATATGGCAGAAACCAATACAACATTGTAAAGCAATTATCTCCCAATTAAAAATAAATAAATTTTAAAAATGCTTTAGTAACAGTTTTTTATTCATTCAGCAAATCTTGTGCTCAGAGCTAAAAAGGATATGGGTGATTAGTAAGTCACAAGCCCTAACTTTGAAAGCTCACATCTGTTTCAAAGCTGAGCCTCTATTGCTGGATGACTTAATAATTATAAGAATGCATAACATTAATGAGCACTTATACTGCTCCAGGCACATGTGTTAACTCATTGAATTGTCCCAGTAACTCTGTAAGTAAGTACAGCTCTTACTCCTACAGATGAGGAAAACAAAAAATGTCTCTAAACTAAGCTGCTTGTTCAAGGCCAGATAGTAAGCAGCAGAACTGAGATTTACACTCAGGTGATCTGTCCCCAGACTGCACATCCTTACAACCCTCCATGGCAGTAAGCTTGAGCCACTGTGAGACTTTCAATTTAGATAATACTGTTAATTTTCATCGTGTTTAAAACTGCTTCCCTCATTATAAAATTGAGAATCAGCCATCACGATTAGAGCAGGAAAGAGTAAAGACTCCTCCTCCTGATCTCTTTTTCTTAAAGACAAAACAGCCCCCAGATGGGCGATAATCTTTTCAGTTTCCGTGGGTACAGCTAAGAGGAATCAGAACTTTCAAAGAGATGATTTAAATCTTATACCTCTCTTGCCTTGCTCTGACATCTTTGTGGCTTATTCTCAATGCAGCAACCAAAGTAATCCTGTCCTCTCTTGGTTCAAAACTCTACAGTGTCCTCTCATATGATTCAGAGTAAAACCCAAAATCTTTGTTAAGGTTGCCAAGTCCTGACGTAATGAGGCTTTCCTAATTTCCAGATCTCAGGTCCTGTGACTTGCTCATTGGGTCTCCTGGTTCTTCAGCTGTTCCTCGAAAATATGGGGCAAGCTGGCTGCCTTGGGTTTTGACCTCTTTGGACTTCTCCAAGATGTCCACGTGTGGCCTTCCTTATCTCCTCCTGGTTTTTTCTTGAAAATAACCTTTTGAGTAAGGGGTCTCTCTATCTAAAATTTCAACCTCACCTCACTGATACAGGCTCTAGGATGACCAACTTTGGCCTAGGAGAGAGGGGTTTCCCAGGACACAGGACTTTCAGTGCTAAAACTGGGTTTGTCCCAGGCCAACCGGGCCAGTTAATCTATGAATTTCTAGAACAGTGTCTGACTCATAAATATTTATTGCCTTAATAAATATTTATTGAAGAGAATGAGTGAATGAATAAGTAGGTAAGAGAAACAAGTACTTTTAGAGGGGAGTGAAAAGGATTATTGCCCTTGAAGTCAGAAAATATAGGTATATCTGTTACATCATAGCCATTTGTAAGGCTTTTTCAGCATGGAAAGAAGCCTGCATTTCATGAATGGGGAACCAATATTTCTTGATCTACTAAACAGAAAGGTTTGATTTATCATTTTGCTGTTACCAAAAGTAGTTTGTAACCGTGTGTTCCACACTCATCTTCTCCAGAAACAGTTAAAATGGCTATGTTAGCTTTACTTTTTTGTAGACTTCAAAATGGTTTCCACATTTTAAAAAATATTTATGTGTTTATTTTTGGGTGTTCTGGGTCTTCATACTGTGCATGGGTTTTCTCTAGTTGCAGAGAGTAGGAGCTATTCTCTAGTAGCGGTGTGCAGGCTTCTCACTGCAGTGGCTTCTCTTGTTGTGAAGCACAGGCTCTAGAGGTTCACGGGCTTCAGTAGTTATGGCCCATGGGATCAGTAGTCGAGACTCATGGGATCCAGAATGCAGGCTTAGTTGCCCCCTGTCATGTGGGATCCTCCCAGATTAGGGATTGAACCAGTGTGTCCCCTTCATTGGCAGGTGAATTCCTAACCACTGGACTACCAGGGAAGCCCTGGTTTCCACATTTTAAATGGCAACAATGTATTTTTAAAGGTGCAGTTTTTTTCCATTGGTAATGGTCCTGAGTGCAAACTGCCCCCTCTACCCTAACGCTTCTTCTAGCTACTCCAGCCAGAATCTGCCTGGGGTTGCTTCCTAAGCCATTCTTCTTGTATAATATGCTGTTCCAATTCCCGATGCCTCTTATTTTCTTGCACCAGTCTCTCCAACATCAGCTTCTTCAAACGAACACAATCTGATGCTGGTCTGTCATATATCATGTACTTGTTCCTCAAAATATTTTTGGCGAAGTGAAGTGAAAGTTGCTCAGTCGTGTCCAACTCTTTGTGACCCCATGGGCTGTATAGTTCTAATAATTCTGTATTAGACTGTATAGTTCTAATATAATTCTCCAGGCCAGAATATTGGAGTGGGTAGTCTTTCCCTTCTCCAGAGGATCTTCCCAACCCAGGGATCAAACTCAGGTTTCTCGCATTGCAGGCTGATTCTTTACCAGCTGAGCCTCCAGGGAAGCCCAAGAATACTGGAGTGGGTAGCCTATTCCCTCTCCAGTGGATCTGCCTGACCCAGGAATCGAACCAGGGTCTCTTGCATTGCAGGTGGATTCTTTATCAACTGAGCTATCAGGGAAGAGAATTCAACAAAGTAGTATAAAGACAGTGACTTACTCATCTTTGCATCCCTTGACCCTAGCATAGTTTGTACATTCACTTGCCCACTCAATCATTCATTCAACATATCTTTTTAAAGTTCTACAGTATGTCAGGTACTGGGAATACATCAATTAACAAGATATCTTCTCTGCCCCCTCTAGTGGGGACAGGCAAGTAAACAGGAATGATCAGGAGAGTATTAAAACTACATTGTACTTATTCACGATAAATATAGGATACTACAGAAGCACATAGAAGCAGGGGGCAGTAACTATCAGAAGTCAAGTACTAGGAAAATGTTTAACAAATGGATGAGTGAGTGGTTGGGTGAATGAATGAATGAATATAACTGGTATGGGAGAACAGAATCTTCAAGGTCTTTGTCTCTTAGGTTCAGCACATCTCTTCGATCCCCTGTGATTGTTTCCATGCCAGCTCTTTGCAGGTCTGCATTGCTGATTCTACACACAGCACAGCAGGGTTTATCCGAGGGCCATCTACTATTCCCAGTAACTCCCCAGTAAGGTAAACATCTGCTGTGGAACTGGAAAGAGCTGGTTCAAACCAGTTGTTCTTAGTTTCACTGATCATTTTTAACTTTTTACAATGACCTTTTCTTAATTTCCCTGTACCAAGTCAGAACCTGTAAGAATTTTGCTTTTGAAGAAAAGCCTCATTTTTTCTAATTTTAAAATTTATTTTTAATTGGAGAATAATTGCTTTCAATATTGTGTTGGCTTCTGCCATAAAACATCGTGAATCAGCCACAAGTACACATATGTCTCCTCCTTCCTCAACCTTCCCCCCACCCCGCACCCCATCCCATCCCACTAGGTTGTCACAGAGCACTGGGCTGAGCTCCCTGTGCCCATACAGCAGCTTCCCACTGGCATCTGTCTTACACATGGTAGTGTATATATGTCAATGCTACTCTCTCAATTCAGCCCACCGTCTCCTTCTCCTGCTGTGTCCAAAGTCTGTTCTCTATGTCTGCATCGCTCTTCCTCATTTCTATATGTTAAAATAGTTAAAGTGAATTATAAATAGTAACTTAATATTTTAGAATGTATCAAAAAATTCATATTCATCTTTGAAAAGTAAGGACAAAATTAATTCAGATTCCTTAATACCCGTCCATATTAAATTTTACCCAATTCGTACCTAAAAGGCCTTTTACAGTATGTTTGTCAAATCGAGGATCCAATCCAAAACTATGTATTGCATTGGTTTGTTTTATACACGTGTGTGTGTTAGTCGCTCAGTCATGTCCAACTCTTTGTGACCCCACGGACTGTAGCCAGCCAGGCTCCTCTGTCCATGGGATTCTCCAGGCAAGAATACTGGAGTGGATTGCCATTCCCTTCTCCAGGGGATCTTCCCAACCCTGGGATAGAACCTGGGTCTCCTGCACTGCAGGCAGATTCTTTACCATCTGAGTCATCAGGGAAGCCCTTTATACATGTCAGCTCTCCCAATACACTGGCTTATGGAATGGACCAGGCCAGCTGTCCTGTTGAACATATGATTCACTTGACTGCTTCCTTGCGGTATTATTTACCTTGTTCCTAATCATCTATATTTTCTCTAAATTGGAAGTGAGATCCAAAGGCTTGATTAGAGTCCAGTCAGGCACCCTTGGCTGGTACATCATTGATGATATAGTGTTTCTCATTCTGTATCATGACAGGACTCATAATAACTGATTTTCCCTCTTGCAATCATAAATCTTGATATAAACTTTAAGATTATAAAAAATAAAATTTTTATTTCATTGGAAAAGTAGTAACTACCCATATTAACATATTTGAACACTAAAAAAGGTATCGGAGAAAAGGAAGTCTTCGTCTACACTAAACTTTCAATCACAAGTTTCCCTTTCCTAAGAGGGAAGGAATCCTTCCAGAAATATTCTACACACACGTAATGGGAGCATACTTTCACTTAGAACTTATCTTGGGGATCCTTCCATTTCCATACATGTTGAGCTCATGTATTCTTTTTAATTTTTGAATTTTTTTTTATTGAAGTATAGTTGATTTACAAAGTTGTGTTAGTTTCAGATACACAACAAAGTGATTCAATTATACACATGTATATATGCATGTATATATATATATATATATATTTATTTTTCAGATTCTTTTCCATTATAGATTATTACAAGTACAAGATATTGAATGTAGTTCCCTGTGCTATCCAGTAGCTTCTTCTTGTTTATTTTATATATAATATTGTGTGTATATTAATCCCAAACTCCTATTCTTCCCCACTCCCCCTTTGATAACCACATGTTTGTTTTCTATTTCTATTTTGTAAATAAGTTCATTTGTATCATTTTTTAAGATACTACAAATCCCAAGCAATATCATATGATATCACAGCTTGTATTCTTTTGAATGACTCCATGGTCATTATCCTGTACATCGTCCATAAATCACTTAGCTAGTATTTCACTGATGGATATTTTGGTGGTTTCCAGACTTGTGTGAGTAAGTAAGTGAAAGTCGTTCAGTCGTGTCCAACTCTTTGTGACTCCATGAACTATACAGTCCATGGAATTCCCTAGGCCAGAATACTGGAATAGGTAGCCTTTCCCTTCTCTAGGGGATCTTCCCAACCCAGGTATCGAACCCAGGTCTCCCTCATTGCAGGCAGATTCTTTACCAGCTGACCCACAAGGGAAGCCCTTCCAGACTTATGTGTTTTTGCACAAATATGAAAATAATTGTAGGTTACATTCTTAGAAATGACATTGCTCATCCAAGGGTCTAGGAATTCTAAATTTGGATAGATATAGCCAAATTATTTTACAAATAGTTCCTACAAGTTTACAATTCTACAAAAAGATATGTATGATAGTATCTTTTCCTTTACATCCTCATCAATGCCAAGTATTATCAAATTTTTTGTTTTTGCTAATAATAGATGAAAGAATGTCTTATTGTTTTCATATGCATTTACCTAATTTTGAATGTGTTGCGTATCTTTTCCTATATTTAATAGGTTAAGGAAATCTTTTTTTTCGAATTTACAGGTTAAGGAAAATCTCCTTTGGTATATCAACTGTATGTAAATATTTGTGGCAGGATATTGGATTGCTTTATACACAATAATAATTTATAGATTAAAAGGAAAGAAAAAAATATTGTTCTTTCCCCTGTCTTTTTCCTGCAGTGGAACGATGAAGAGCAAATACATTCCACACTTCCAATAAGGGTGCCTTTTAGGAATGTGGACCTCATTTATCCATTATATTTTGTCTAATATACTGTTACATCAACAGAGCAAGAGGGCAAGAGGTTTTCCAGAAAATCATAAAAGATTATAGACATTGGAGAATGTAGAGAGGAGATGGTATGAGCTGCATGTGGGCTATGGGAGCTGAGAGTTAACCCCCAGAAATTTCCCAAGAAAGGAGAGGACCTGCTGCCTAGGAAGGAAAGAGTTAAGTTGGGCCCAGGAGGTACCACATTAAGGGATATTGTGTCAGCACTCAGAAGTTGCCTGAATTCTCTGTCAGTGCCTGCAGACTCACTACCATCACCTCACATCATCTCTACCAGGTGCCCTGTGCTTCATCTCTACCAGGTGCCCTGTGCTTCAAGGGCTTGGTCACATCTCCCTGTCATAATGCCTGTTTGCCCAAGAACCCAGGGTAGAATTCTGAAAGCCAATCACATAGGCAAGCCCCTCACAGCATGTATTTTTGAGAGTCTAACCTCTATTCTAGGTTTTTAATCTTTGCTTTTTGATATTTGCTATCACCTTTATGAATCTAATCTTCAGTACCCATTTTCACTTAGGCATTTGATTACTGGCTTGATTGGTCTCTCCCCTTTTGACTCTCCCTTTCCTCCTCTGGGTCACCTCTATCTCCTTCTTCCCTCTCTCTACATAACTCTGAGAATCTCTCTGGGTCTTCCTGGCTGCAGAGAATTGCTTCACCATTAACCTGGGGATTTTATCTTCTGTGTGGTATGGATGGAGAAGCCCTGAGGCTACTGTAAGAGAAGGACTGAAAGTCAGAGGCAGGAAGCTTAACTCCAAAACTTTAGAACATCAGAGAACTCCTGATTCCAGGAACATTAATAGACAAGAGCTCACCCAAAAGTCTCCACACCTGCACTGAAAACCAAGCTCCACCCAAGAGCCAACAAGTTTCAGTGCAAGACACACCACACTAGTTCTCCAGCAAACAGGAACACAACCCTGAACATTACAAGCTGGGCTGCCCAAAGCCATGCCAACCCCATAGACACCCCAAAACTCACCACTGAACACTTCATTGCACTCCAGAGAGAAGAGACCCAGCTCCACCCACCAGGACACAGACACAAGCTCCCCCAACCAGTAAACCTTGATAAGCCACTAGTCCAACCCTATGCACAGGGAGCAGACTCCACAGTTAAGAGGAACCACGAACTTCCAGCCTGCAGAAAGGGCACCCCAAACACAGCAATCTAAACAAAATGAAAAGGCAGGGAAAT
Source organism: Okapia johnstoni (assembly GCA_024291935.2). NCBI lineage: Eukaryota > Metazoa > Chordata > Mammalia > Artiodactyla > Giraffidae > Okapia > Okapia johnstoni. The sequence goes on from CM044307.1 coordinate 83,384,614, forward strand.
ATTCAGCAGTGAAGGAACATGGTAAAAACCCACCAAACCAAACAAAAGAGGAGGAGATAGGGAGTCTACCTGAAAAAGAATTCAGAATAATGATAGTAAAGATGATCCAAAATCTTGAAAACAAAATGGAGTTACAGAAAAATAGACTAGAGACAAGGATTGAGAAGAGGTAAAAAATGTTTAACAAGGACCTAGGAGAAATAAAGAAGAGTCAATCAATAATGAATAATTCAAGAACTGAGATCAGAAACACTCTGGAGGGAACCAACAGTAGAATAACTGAGGCAGAAGAGAGGATAAGTGAGGTGGAAGATAGAATGGTGGAAATAAATGAAACATAGAGGAAAAAAGAAAAAAGAAAAGAAATGAGGACAACCTCAGAGACCTCTGGGGCAACGTTAAATGACCCAACATTCGAATCATGGGTGTCCTGGAAGAAGAAGACAAAAAGAAAGGGCATGAGAAAATACTTGATGAGATAACAGTTGAAAACGTCCCTAAAACGGGGAGGGAAATAGCCACCAAAGTCCAAGAAACAGGATAAACCCAAGGTGAAACACCCCAAGACACATATTAATCAAACTAACAGAGATCAAACACAAAGAGCAAATATTAAAAGCAGCAAGGGAAAAGCAACAAATAACACAAGGCTAACAGCTGATCTTTCAATAGAAACTCTTCAGGCCAGAAAGGAATGGCAGGACATACTTAAAGTGATGAAAGAGAAAAACCTACAACGAAGATTATTCTACCCAGCAAGGATCTCATTCAGAATTCAGATATGAAGGAGAAATCAAAAGCTTTACAGACAAGCAAAAGTTGAGAAAATTCAGCACCACAAAACCAGCTCTTCAACAAATGCTAAAAGATCTCTAGACAGGAAACACAGAAAAGGTTTATAAAAACAAACCCAAAACAATGGGATCATACTTATCAATAATTACCTTAAATGTAAATGGGTTAAATGCTCCAACCAAAAGACAAAGATTGGCTGAATGGATACAAAAACAAGACCCCTATATATGCTGTCTACAACAGACCCACCTCAAACCCAGGGACACATACAGACTGAAAGTGAAGGGCTGGAAAAAGATATGCAAATAGAGACCAAGAGAAAGTAGGAGTAGCAATACCCATATCAGATAAAATAGACTTTGAAATAAAGACCATGATAAGAGACAAGGACACTACATAATGATCAAGGGATCAATCCAAGAAGAAGATAGAGCAATTATATATGCACCCAACATAGGAGCACTTCATACGTAAGGCAAATGTTAACAAGTATGAAAGGGGAAATTAACAGTAACACAATAATAGTGGGAGACTTTAATACCCAACTCACACCTATGGATAGATCAACCAAACAGAAAATTAGCAAGAAAACATACGCTTTAAATAATTCAATGAATCAGTTAGACCTAATTGATATTTATAGGGCATTTCATCCCAAAACAATGGATTTCACATTTTTCTCAAGTGCACACAAAATGTTCTCCAGGATAGATTACACCCTGGGCCATAAATCTAGCCTTGGTAAATTTTAAAAAATTTAAATCATTTCAAGCATCTTTTCTGGTCACAATTAAAAAAAAACTATTAAAAATACATTCCTACTATATATATATATATATATATATATATATATATATAGTCCACTGATTTTTAAAAATTCATATTCAGTGCCTTTAATAACTAGGTTATATATAGAGATTATCTGGCAAGGCCACACCTTTCTTACTATCTCTCTTTTTCTAATTTTCTCATGAGCCCTACAATATCTGCCCCCATGTGATCTTGAGGTTTGCAAGTCTATTTCCCCTCAATCTTCATGATTTTTCCCCTGGGATTTTATTACATTTATTAATCAATTTAGAATAACTTTGCATCTTAAAATACTATCTTTCTCTTTATGACCATGTGTATAGATTTCTTCATCTTATTTTGCATCTTCAAATTTACTTCAACAACTCTTACACATTTTTTGTAATATTACTCCTAGATATTTAATCATTTTGCTGAAAATATAAAATAGATCTTTATGTCCACTATACTTTCAAAATAGTTGTTGAATGTGTATAGAGAAGTGATGACTTTTGTATATAGCATTTTCAACCAGTCATTTTACTGAATTCTACTGTTGTTTGTAAGAACTTACCAGATCATCTTGAGATTTCTAGCTGTGTAATCATTTCATCTACATAAAATATAATTTTCACTTTTACATTGTTTTAAGTTATCTAAATGTGTTGTCTAGTATTGCCAGACTAAGGTAATAACAAAGAGGAACTGAGCATACTTCCTTGACTTTATTTGGGGGCACTTTATTGACCTTATTAAATTGGAATTAGAACCACATGATTTGAGATAATTTCCCCCAATATGTTTTTATTATTACTTAAAATTTGATCCAATTATTATATAAACTTTGAATCTTTCAGTGTAGGAATTCTATTTTTTAAAGACTTTATTGGCTATCTGCCTCTTGGAAGTTTTATCAATGTCCATCTCATCAACATTCTATTCTGAACATTATAGTTATTATACCCAAAATGAAATCTGTGTGTTTCATAAATCTAGGCTGACTTTTGCCATACATACATATATATATACACACATATGTATATTACAGAGAGAGAGGAGAGAGAGAAGGAGATGGGGAGAGAGAGAAGGGGAGAGGGAGAGAGAGAGAAGTAAGAGCCTGGAACATAATAAATGCTTGTTGCTATTACTTTCCAAAAATATCCATGAAATTTAAATGTTCAAACACTATAAAAGATAAATTATTTTTAATTTTATTAATTATTACAAATTGATGCATTGTTTTGAAAAATAGAGAAATCAGCACAAAACAAATAGCTCAAACATGTCAAGAAAATATAAGACTATGACAGATTTGAACTCTGACTTTTATAAACATCTTCTTCAGCTGTTAATCTATTTTTACTTATTTTATTTATTTATTTACTTATTTAAAATAATCAAAAATAAGTGTTTCATTGAGCATCTATTACTATGCCTGGCACAATGCTAAATACTTTGAGGAAAAGTATAAGAAGCATCTCACATGGTCCTTGTCCTTAGTGGTTTATAATCTAGCTATTTATGATTTATAGAGATACATTGAGAAAATTCTGGGACCTAATACATTTAAGTAAAATTATCTTTGAACCTAATCACTTTGGAATGTTATATGATTATTTTAAAAAAATCCTAAAATATTTTATGTATCTGTTCCTTTGGGATTGCCTTTGGAGTCATTATACAAATCACTTGAGAAAGGCAGACTCATTAATTTTAGTTTAGAATGCTGCTTTATCCTTCTGTACCTAGTTTAGTCACCTGAATTAATCACTGCATTTGTTGCTCACTAACTTTGGGTTATTTTAAAATCTCACATTCACTCTAACTGACAAGTTTTACTGTTCTTGATGCCCTTCCAATGCATGTCCTACAGCACCACTGGACAGTCAGTACCTGGAAGACGAGAAGCCTTTCTTGTCAGCTTTGCATCTTGCCCAGCATCCAGCTCTCGCTAAAGCACAGCAGGACTGCAAAACGAACCCTGTGTTGAATTGTCAGCACATAAACTGACAATTGTTCAACAGCTGGAGACATCAGGGTGGGCTGAGGATAGAGGCACAGAAGTGTTCCAGATGGGGTGTGAGAGGGATTTCTTTCCATTCTGCTGTTTCAGTATTTTCTTTCATTACTCCTTACGCATCTGGCTTTGACAATGAAGGACAGAGAGGTCTACTAGAAGCTGGCTGCAGATTCTCCCAATACTAGCCCTTCTAGCCCTGTGTTTGAAAAGATATATAGTTAATCAACTAAAAGATTCACGTCTATTGTATAAGTCAATATATTATGTGTGTGTGTGTAGGCTAAATACACCTAAGTTTGGTGGATGATCAGGCTAAAGTAGAATTTCAGTTTTAACATATACACAGAAAACTGTGCCCATATCCATTAATTTCAGGAGTCTTTCTATATTTCTATTCTCAATAACAATCACTGGGTTTCAAATCACCTTTCAGAAAAAGACGATGTTTGAATTTTACATGTTTATATGTTTTTGTGAATTTTATTCATCCAGAAATATCTAGCAGGATCCTTCTAACCCTACTCGATATTTTAACATAATGACAAGTATATCAGGCCAGTATTTTTTGAAATTTTTAATTAATGTACTTTTGGCTGTTCGGGGTCTTCACTGCTGCGTGGGCTTTTCCCTAGCTGCCATGAGCAGAGCCTCTCTCTAGCTGCGGTATACGGGCTTCTCACTGCAGTGTCTTCCCTTGCTCAGGAACACAGGCTCCAGGGTGCACAGGTTTCAAGGCTTCAGTTCTCGGGCTCAGCAGTGGCGGTTTCCGGGCTCAGAGCACAGGTTCAGTGGTCATGGCGCATGGGCTTAATTGCTCTGAAGCATGTTGGATCCTCCCTGACCAGTGAACCCGTGTCTCCTGCATTGGCAGGTGGATTCTTTACTGCTGAGCCACCAGGGAAGCCCCTGAAGCCAGTTTTTAACATAAGGAGACAAAGTAAAATTCTTCAGAAACTAACTAAAAACAGAATACAAATTACTCAGTATTTGTATCTTGTTTTGGGAAAAAGAAAGAACACAAGGTTCCTGGTCACAGACTTTTGTGTTAAATATATTTTTACAGTTTTTTTCACTTTACCTATGAAACAACTAATAAACCAGTTTTTTTGGATGATGAAAATGTCAGAAGTCTATAGGTTTTTGGGTAATCACAAATTTTTGTGAATATCAGTACGTTTGGGAGTTTAGGGTACAAAAATGCCTGCCTTTAGTCTACAGAATAATATTTTAAGTTGCTAATGAATTTCAAATATCCTTAGACAATGTATATTAAAATAAGCCATTTCTCACTTAACCTGAACTGTTTTAATCATCATCAAAGTATGCTTTCCTCATCTTTTAATTATATTTCTATTTAGTCCTTTTTTTCTGAGCATGAGACCTTTAAAAAAATCTTTCTGGATAAATACCCATACCTTTCAGAAGAAATGTTTGCCTAAATGATTTCTTGCATACGTCTACAATCTAAACATATTTGCATTCAGAAAGTTGTCCCTGTTCAAAAATGAAGACTGTTCTAAATCTCTTCCCCACTGAAATGGATAAAGTGCAAAAATGGATTAAAGACATAATAGCACTGATTAGAGAAGATGGCAGAGAAGGTAGCTGGTTTATGAAAGATGGAAAAGGGATAGCATTGTTTGACAGGAGAAAGAGAGGGAGAGGGAGATGGGAAGAGGATAATTCGAAACAGAACAGTGATTTAAGGAGCCTCCCAGAAAAATGTCTCCAACAATAAAGTGATAGATTGTAACAAACAGCATAATTTAGATACTGGAAAACCTTAGAGAAGGGGAAGGCCTGTTATTCTTCTTTCAACAATAGAAAAGAAAGTTAATTAGACTTTCCTATAAAACCAAATGTTGTATAAAGGAAGTTGTAGTCCAACTATGATGTAAATTAAAATATGACCTGAATTTGGACTATGAATGAAATGTAAAAGCAAAGACTCAATTTGACCTTGATGCTTGGAACATTCTCCTATACAGGGCTCAGGTTCTGTGAAATAGGTTTATTTCTATTTCTCTTGGTTCTGTAATGAATAATGTTTAGAAAATCATGACATAGTACCAAGATATTAGGTTGGAAAATTGGTTAGTGGCACAAGATACGATAGAGATCAGATATTAAAGCAAGACAGACACTGCAGAATTTTCAGAGTAGGTGGCTAAGAGCTGATCAGCTGACTCACTGACTCTACACTGGAAAATCAGATCACGGAGACTAATGAGTCGGCTACTTTGCTTGTGGTTAAACTGAGATTAGACAACACTCTTAGAGTTCGTCTCCATAAAGGAAGGGTGAAAAGTCTTCTTGCCAGTTTTGAGCCTAATAGGAGAGGGTGCACCAGCTTGAGGTATTTAAAATCATGCTCAAGAGAAACACCAAGAAGGAAAATGAGACTCTCACAAATAGGGTATATCTGTAGTGACCTATTGAGAAAGTCAGGATCTGAAGGTGAAGCAGAGAAAAAAATTTTACAGAAAAATACAATGTCTGTGGCATGAGAAATAACAAAAATTCCTGGTGGAAACCTCTGAAGAGCTGTAAATACACTCATGAGGACCTGCCAGGTCCAGGGAGTGTGGTCTTAACTAACAGTGTGCCTGTCAGGCAGTAGCAGTTTACTGCTTTTCCAGCTTCTCGCCTCACTCTTTGAATCTGAAGAGGTCAGAAAGAGTGATCAGCAATACGGGAAGGGAGGGTTGGAAGCACAAGAGAGAGAAAGGGAAAGATCAGACAAGCCATCCCTGGTTTCCTACATATTAAAATCTTCTGCTAGAAAAAAGGATTTTAAGCTTGAAACATGTTCCAAGTTTTGATTTCACATGGAATTGAACACTTAATTACTGAATTGCCGTTGTGTTTTCTTATACTGTGTTTAGTTATAAGCACTGATGATCTAAAAGGAATGGTATACCATCAAGAAACCAAGTACATGAGGGAGGAAAAGCAGAAGAAAATAGAGGAAGTCAATTCTGATTTTACAGAGAATGGAATCAAGAGATACTGCCTCATTAATGGATTAAAAAATAGGTGGTTAAATATGAAATTCAAACTTGTAAAGATAACTAACCGAACAAGCAAAAATGTAACAAGGTAAAATTGGCAAAAGGAGAACAGGGAAAGTGGGAAGATTATCTGATTTAAATTTCTCAGCTTTCATAATTACCAGTCAAAATTGATGAAACAAGAGTTAGAGGAACAAGACTTCAAAACATAAACGGCAAATAGGTTACCCCTGGAATAGGATGGGTGTCAGGAATGGGGTGGCTTTTACCCTTCATTTTGTACATTTCTATCCTTATGAATTTTTATTACCATGTGCATGCATAATGTTAATAAATGAGATTAGAGGAAAATAGTATTGTTAATTTAAAAATTCCTACCTGGCTCTAGTCCAGGGTTTGGTGTGCATATTGAGACCACTTCCCCAGCTGCCATGTTTTTCTGAAGCCAGTGACAAAAATCCCCTCTCCGGGGCCAGCTCCTCTGCAATCGCTCTGATGTGATAGGGCTCAAATCCACAGCACCCGCCTATGTACCTGACCCCCAGGTTGTAGGCTTCTCTGGCGTACTTTTGAATATCCCATCTGGTTGCAACTCTGGGCTCTAGCGCTGTAAAACAATAGATATGGTACTTCTTTTACCACCTCTATTTTCAAATTATATTTTTTTCAATGACAAAACGAAATTTTAGAGTATGAGTTCTTCAGATAGCTCATTTTTGGTTGACATTGAATGCCTTTGTCTTATGCAATCTCGTATCATAAGTCTGTGTTGTATTATAGTTGTTCCTTACAGCCATTTCTATTTTGTCACAACAAGAAATCACAAGGTCTCTAATATGCACCAGAGCTCACCAAAGGGAGTCAGGGAGATCCACAAACCCTCCTTTGCCACAGTCAGGCATGTGGAACCCCAGGGACTGCACCATCAGTGTGCTTTCAGCCCTGCAGCCTGTAGGGCTTCCTTTATGAGGCTCATTGTCTTCAGGCTGGTCCACGGTCCAAATCGGCAGTTCACACCAACAACTGAAGCCGCTGTGCAAAGAAATACATTTATTTCCTTGTTTCACAATTTATTTACTTGTTTATTTTTCAAATTGAAGTCTAGTTGATTTACAATGCTGTGTTAGTTTCAGATGTACAGTGAAGTGATTCAGTTAAACATATATATAAATATATATATTCTTTTTCAGATTCTTTTTCATTATAGGTTATTACAAGATATTGAATATAGTTCCCTGTCCTATACAGTAGGTCCTTTTTGTTTATCTATTTTATGTACAGGAATGTGTGTACCTGTTAACCCCAAACTCTTAATTTATCTCTCACCACTCCCTGTTCCCCTTTGGTAACCATAAGTTTGTTTTCTAAGTCTATGAGTCTTTTTCTGTTTGGTAAATAAGTTCATTTGAATTATTTTATTAGATTCCACATATAAGTGATATGATATGATATTTGTCTTTCTCTGTCTGATTTCACTTCTGTAGACTAACAACAAAACATCAGAAAGAGAAATTAAGGAAACAATCCCATTTACCACTGTATCAAAAAGAATAAAATACCTAGGAATAAACCTACTTACCTAAGGAGGCAAAAGACCTGTACTCTGAAAACTATAAGACACTGATGAAAGAAATTGAACATGACACAGGCAAATGGAAAGATATATAGTGCTCTTGGATTGGAAGAATCAATATTTTAAAAATGATCATACTACCCAAGGCAATCTACAGATTCAATGTAATTCCTATCAAATTATGGATGGCATTTTCCCCAAAACTAGAACAAATAATTTTAACATTTGTATGCAAACACAGAAGACTCTGAATAGCCAAAACAATCTTGAGAAAGAGGAACAGAGCTGGAGGAATCAAGCTCCCTGACTTCTGTCGGTACCACAAAGGTACAGCCATCAAAACAGTTTGGTACTGGCACAAAAATAGACACAGAGATCTTTTTTTAATAGTTGGAAGGTGCCTTAGAAATTAGCTATCTTCCTCCACTTCTTAAGTTTTGCTGATAAAGAAATCAATTCCAATCAATGATTTTATTTCCAAACTGCTCTCCCAATCTTAAGAAACATTGTTAAATTTCATAAACAATAACTTTATTGCTTATCACATCATGGGTCCACATTACCTGCTTCACAGCACATTCTCCTGGTGTTACACCATGCATGTCTCCCTCTGGGCCTATGCACATAGTAGCTGCCACAGGCTTTCCAGATTCTTTGAAGACTTCCACAGCCCATACAGCTTCTACAGCATGTTCAAAATACTAAGAGAAATTTCATGTTTTACTATTGGTCTAAATAGAAAGCAGACTTTAAGTGGTAGACCATAAATGTTGCAAAAAACAGTTATAAAAATTACCAAATATATGTAATAAAATGTGCTAAGAAATGTGTCTCTATCAGACTGACTAAAGAATATTTTTTTCTGAATAAATTTTAATTCTTTTAATAATAACATAGATTTTCATTCATATATTATTAATAAAAGATTTTAAAGTAATTGAATACTTAAAATTATCATTTTGAAGGAACAAAAGTTTTACTTTTAAATTTTAGACTCATTTTTTTTTAATGTAAATAGGGTGGTCTCTGAAGAATAGTGAATAGTTTTTTATGCTTTAAAATACTTTCCTATTCACTTCTAGTTAGATAGTCAAACGCTCATGACTTTGCTCAGTCGCTCAGTCGTGTCCTACTCTGTGTGACCCTGTGGACTGTAGCCCTCCAGGCTCCTCTGTTCATGGGATTTTCCAGCTAAGAGTACTGGAGTGGGTTGCCATTTCCTTCTCCAGGGGATCTTCCTGACCCAAGAATTGAAACCACATCTCCTTTGTCTCCTGAATTGGCAGGAGGATTCTTTACCACTGAGCCACCTGGGAAGCCCTGGTATTCATAAGTACTCCATAAAATAGGAAGGGAAATATGATTATTTCCCTAGGTGAGAATATTGAGGCACAGAGAAGGGAGGGTTACTATTGAATGTCTTTGCTGACAGTGGAGAAGACCTTGTCTGGTAAACCCAGGCCATTTGCTGGGGAGCTTCCCCTGCACTTAAGGAAGCCCCTTAAGTGCCACAATTGAAGAGCTGGTCTTAGTTAAGTAGGTGGAGAAAAGCTAGCAGAAATCTCTGCATTTCTGCCTTCTTGGCTTAGATTCTGCAGAAGCAATGTGTGAGGAATCATGGAGAAAGTCAAAAGAGAGGCTCTTAAAATACAAACTTGTGTTCTCACCCATCTGGAGAACATACAGGGTGGAGTTTGCCTTCATTTTTGTAGATCACTTTTTCCAGGTGGATTAGCCAGGCATGGGTAGCCCTAAGCCTTGAGAAGGATGATGAAGCAAGGTTTCTCATAGATTCAGTAGGATGACTGGGGAACCAGCAGTTAGGAGGCTATTGTCCTTGTCAAGGGTAAAACCTGGGATGAGGCCTTGACTCAGACAGTAGCAATCATGATGGGAAATAGGGAGATGGGAGGAAGAGAATACTCTGGGACTTCATGTGTAGTCAGTGACAACTTTTATTGATTCTAACTTCAAAATATTGCTCATGTGTGACAACTTTAGTGAAAGCGAAGAGATGGGGTGAGCAAGGCATGGACGGAGGTGGGCAAGTAAACTGCTGCTTAGCCCTGAGAGTTACTGGGGGGACTGGAGGAGCCCCAGCAGCAGTCTATCCTCAGGGTTTGCTCCTTGACAGCCTCTACTCCCTAGCCCCCAGTTCCTTCCTGCCTTGCGTCTCCTGTAGGAGAAGATGCTCCCAGAATCCCTGTCCCTGTCCTCTTACCCTTCATTGTAGGGTCCCCCAAGAGTCAGCTGCTAAAATCACCCAGAATAGAACCAAAGGCTACAGGCAGGCCTCTCCTGGCTCTGTTCTTTGGCTTCACAGAGAACCTAGCACACAAGCGAGCAGATGTTGGCCTTGACCATAGTGCACATAAGCCTTGACCATGCACAGGGAGGGAATGAGGGCACAGGGCAGTCCAAGACTCTTACAAAAGTTGTAGACTGTGCAGTTATACCAAAATAGAGTTAATTTTCCCCTATAACATTGGCTTACCTCTGCAATCAAGAAATCTACATTTTTCCTGGAAAAAATCTCTAGCTGTAGTCAAAAAAGCTTTTTAATTCTAACTTCATCCTTGTGGTGTGTGTACAACGATGTCTGGCCGATCCCCCCTCCTACCAAAGCATCACCTTTGTCGGCTGCTTTTCTGGCGAGGTCACAGGCAGCGGTGTTTGCAGCTTCCCACTAAAGTTAGCAAGAGTTCACATGGTGAGCCTGGCATTTGAAAGGTGGAATGTAATAAATAACAAAGAGGGCAGTGAGCAAGGGGCATGAGTACGAGTCACTGGTTTAACCTGCAATTGGAGAAGACCAGCAGAGTTGGGTATTATCTCCTATATTCCCAATGAGCTTGTATTTCCATTATTGTACTTATCACACTGGATCTTAGTGAATGCTCATTTTTGGAGAATCCCATGGACAGAGGAGCCTGGCGGGCTATACAGTACAATGGGTTGCAAGGAGTCAGACATGACTGAGCGACTTAGCACGCATGCATGTGCCTCCCCACTGGGCTGTGAGCCACTTCAGAATAGAGTCTATGCCTTTGTATCGTCTCTGTATTTAGCACAGAGAATGGACTATAACAGGTATTCAGTAAATGTTGGTTGGTTGAATGAATAAATGGGCATTAACCTTTATAAGTATTAATACTCTCCATTTGCAGAATATCTCGCAATACTTCCATATCCTTCACCTTATCCATTTTTCCCAACAACCGAATGCATGTAAGCATCAGTTGTCACACAGCCAGTAGATGGCAAAGTTGAGTATCAACTTTGTTCTCCTCTTTCCTAGCCAGTGATGCTGTCTTCCCTAGAACCATCCTGTCTGCAGATGTCAGAAAAAGAAGAATGTGAAATGAGAAGGTAAAGAGAGATCTATAGTGTTCTTTCTCAAAAAAAACGTAGCACAGAGGATGGCCATGCCCTTCCAATAGCCTGTTTTCCCCCAGTCCCAACCCCTACCCTTCCCCTAGATAAACAGACAAAAAATATTTATATTTTACATAAGTTTACATAATGATTACTTAGTGAATATTTTTTTTAATTAATCTATTTATTTTAGTTGGAGGCTAATTACTTTACAATATTGTAGTGCTTTTTACCATACATTGACATGAATCAGCCATGGGTTTACATGTTCCCCATCTTGAACCCCATGGAGGAATTTGTAATAAAGCATAGTACCACATCAGGTCAGTTCCATGGATTCTCTTCAAGAGGTTATTTTTATTATAGATGACCCCTCTTCTCACCCCACCCCACCCCCAGCTACCACACTGTAGTCTACCTGACTTTCCATATTGTCCTCACTGGCAGAAAAGGTGAAGTCTGCATGACATCTGATCCTGCCCTCAGGAATTCCAGGTGAAGCTGACGAACTGCAAAGGAGTTGTTTTTCATTTTCCATTGAAATTAAAAAAAGTGAAAATCACAGAAACTAGCATTTTTAGCAGCAGCTCATCCACCCACATCTCTTTCAATCATATACACTTCCAAACCAAGTACTTTTTACAGAAATTTCAGGTCAGGTCTGTAGAATTCAGGGACAGGAAAAGGCAGAGTCCATACCAAATGGGGGCTGTTGAGAGTAACCTCATGTTGACCTGCCAATGGGCCTCATGGCCTGGTGCAGTCACAGGCAGGCCTTAAGGTTGGGTTGGCCCACTGATCCTTTGTCTCTTGGTCTAAAGAGGGTCTCTTCATTTGCCAGTGTCAAGAAGGATGTAGCTGGTCTATTTACAGTCAGTAGTGAGAAGCCCTCAAAATAGAATGAGGGAATTCTCACAGCGGGCAGAATGCAGATGGTAGAGCCCCCATCAAATGGAGTCGACTCGGGCAGCTGGGGAGATGCGGCCAGAGAGCTTTCCTTGTCCATCAGACACTCCTTCCTCTCTCTCTTCATCCCGCTCCCCGCCACCTCAATCTCTATCCTACTATTTCAGCACTTTCTTCCTGGGAGCGCAGAAAAGATCTTGTAAAATTAAGAATGAGTTCTTCTTGGGCCATATGAAATCTCCCTGCTAACACCAGAAAGACAGAACTTTGTCCTACCATCTAACTCTGAGTGTCTGATGAAACAGTAATCATGGCCATTGGGTACTTATATGCTGGGCATTTCATGTAGGTTAACTCATGAGTCCTCACAACCAGCCCATGTCATGCTCCCGTGTGACAGATGAAGAAATTGATCCTCAGAGGTCAAATGACTTGTCCAGGGTCACTCAGCTGGTCAGTAAAACCCACGTTTGTCTGATACACTGTGCATGTATGAACAAAATGAGAGCGAATCAAAAGTTCCATCCCAGCTTGTATCCTGTTCTACCCATTTCTTCTTTGGCTGTATTTCCCACTTTAATTTAGGAAGCAAATACAAAAAATAGCAAACTTTATAGAATTAAAGTTTCAATTTGATGTTACCAACCAATCCTATCACAGTTTCTACCTCCAACTCTTTTTTTTTTTTTTTCAGCCAAGAGGATGAAGTAAAACTGTGTTTATTTCTTTGCCTCTCTTATCCCCACAACAGAACCTGGCTGTCTCCTATCTAAGCTCTGTTAAGTTTAAAAGTGAAAAGTGAAAGTGAAAGTTGCTCAGTTGTGACCAACTTTGTGACTCCATGGACTATACAATCCATGGACTTCTCCAGGCCAGAGTACTAGAGTGGGTAGCCATTCCCTTCTCCAGGGGATCTTCCCAACCCAGGGATCAAATCCCTCCCACATTGCAAGCGGATTCTTTACCAGCTGAGTCACCTGGAAATTCCATCAATCATCCCTATCAAACATACTGTTTTGATATCATATGCAAATTAGCCAGAAGGATGACTCCGAAGCAATAATAGTTTTACTGTGTCATGGAAACTCTTGAATATACATAAGGTAAATATTCATGGAACAAATATTGGGGTATATATTTTACCACTCTCTATACATAAAGATGTATAGTTAGTTCAGAAAACTAAGATCATGGCATATGGTCCCATCACTTCATGGGAAATAGATGGGGAAACAGTGGAAACAGTGTCAGACTTTATTTTTTTGGGCTCCAGAATCACTGCTGATGGTGATTGCAGCCATGAAATTAAAAGACGCTTACTCCTTGGAAGGAAGGTTATGGCCAACCTAGATAGCATATTTAAAAGTAGAGACATTACTTCGCCAACAAAAGTCCGTCTAGTCAAGGCTATGGTTTTTCCAGGAGTCATGTATGGATGTGAGAGTTGGACGGTGAAGAAGGCTGAGCGCCGAAGAATTGATGCTTTTGAACTGTGGTGTTGGAGAAGACTGTTGAGAGTCCCTTGGACTGCAAGGAGATCCAATCAATCCATCCTAAAAGAGATCAATCCTGGGTGTTCATTGGAAGGACTGATGTTGAAGCTGAAACTCCAATACTTTGGCCACCTCATGCGAAGGGTTGACTCATTGGAAAAGACCCTGATGCTGGGTAGGATTGGGGGCGGGAGGAGAAGGGGACGACAGAGGATGAGATGGTTGGATGGCATCACCGACTCGATGGACATGGGTTTGGGTAGACTCCGGGAGTTGGTGATGGACAGAGAGGCCTGGCGTGCTGCAATTCATGGGGTCACAAAGAGTCAGACATGACTGAGCGGCTGAACTGAACTGAACTGATACATAAAGATGCATGTGTGTGTGTGTGTGAGAGAGAGAGAGAGTGCGAGCACACACATGCAGAGTGGGGAGGATGGGAGAGAGAGAAGCCATTCCTTCTATTTGATTCATGTACAGCCACTATCACCACATATTAGAAATTTTGGAAAATGAAACAGTCCTTAGAAAACATTCACTATTATTTATCTTCTCTCAGCCAGATTTAAGCAATTGTCACCCAGGTAACCACTGAGGGTGATGCTGGCACTGACCTGCGTTTGGGTGCTCTACTACAGCTTCTGGAGTCCAGAGCCCAGCCTTCACATAGCCCCTCTTCTCCAGAGTCAGGAGAAAGCTGCCATCTCCAATCACAACCTCCCCACTATCCAGACATTCCAAAAGGCCCTAAGGAATAGAAAGAAAAATCACCTAAGACCCTTCTTTTTATTTTTCCTAAAAGCAGTTTCCAATTGTAGGAAAGGTGGGTACAATGCTCTTACAGCTCCAGTTTTGTGAAAATCATCTGTGCCTGACAGTATTTCAGAAAACTTGAATAGACTCTCTTGGACGATCCAGGTACTTGTTTTGCCCCAAGTTCTGTGACTATTTTTTCTCAAATGTCAGTTCAGTTCAGTTCAGTTCAGTTGCTCAGTCGTGTCCGACTCTTTGCAACCTCATGAATCGCAGCACGCCAGGCCTCCCTGTCCATCACCAACTCCTGGAGTTTACCCAAACCCATGTCCATCGAGTCGGTGATGCCATCCAGCCATCTCATCCTCTGTCGTCCCCTTCTCCTCCTGCCCCCAATTCTTCCCAGCATTAGGGTCTTTTTCAATGAGTCAACTCTTCGCATGAGGTGGCCAAAGTATTGGAGTTTCAGCTTCAACATCAGTCCTTCCAATGAACACCCAGGATTGATCTCTTTTAGGATGGATTGATTGGATCTCCTTGCAGTCCAAGGGACTCTCAAGAGTCTTCTCCAACACCACAGTTCAAAAGCATCAATTCTTCAGCGCTCAGCTTTCTTAACCGTCCAACTCTCACATCCATACATGACTACTGGAAAAACCATAGCCTTGACTAGATGGACCTTTGTTGGCAAAGTAATGTCTCTGCTTTTAAATATGCTATCTAGGTATCAAATACCATTTAATCTGAATCAAATTATAGTGAAAATGCTGATTCCAAGATATTTTGGTTTTCCAAGATGTTTGTGGCAGACACTGCTTATCGCCTAATGTGCATTTTTTCTCCTCGTGTTTGCTAATGTATTTTGTTTGGGGAGACAATGTCCCCAACTTAAAAAAATTCTCGGGTCCCAGGCTCCCTTGCTGTGGGGGACTGGCCATGTGACACAATGATGGCCGATGGATATAAGTGAAAGCCTGCTGAAAATTTCTAGAAGAGATTTGTCTTCCTGATAGAGATGCCCACACCCTTCCATCTTGTCCCTTTTTCTCCTTCCTGTCTGGAATATCAGCTTAAGTCCTGGTGCCACAGCCATCATCTTGCAGCCATGCCATCGAAAGCCACATGCTAAGGCTGAGGGCACAGGCTGCTAACTGCAGCCTGCTGTCTTGACGACAGCTTAGAGGAGCTGCAGAAGCTGTTGACTGTGACTGCATTTTTTAGGTGAGAAAAACCTCTTTTTTGTGTGAACCATTGGACATAATCCCACTAGGCACAGCATTTCATAGTTCTGCCCTACATTTTCCAGCATGTTCCCAGACTTGTTAAGAGTACTGAATGATAACAAGTCTGGGAGCAAAGCAGGGCAGCTTGGCAGACAGTTTTTATTGTGACTTTATAAATGAGGAAACTGAGGTTCAGAGAGGCTGAGTGAACTGCTCAAGATCATAGAGCTAAGTAGGTAAAACAGTAGACGTCAGACCTTCTAAGTTCCTAGTCTAGTCTCTATTTTGCCACCTTTCTAGTCAGCCCACCTATAACCTGAATAAAGAATTACATCCAGAGCAGTTATCCAAGGGCTCATGGTGTCCATTGTGTACAAAGCGCGTCCCCAGATACCTACATGGTTCATCCTCTCATTTCCTTCAGGTCATTTGTCAAGTGTCATTGTTTCCCCAGAGAGACCTTCCTTTTGATTTATGAAAACTGCAAATACCCCCATGGGAATCCTTATCCTTCTTGCATAGACTACATTAGTTGAAGATATAACCTTTTTCTCTCTTTCTTTTCTATTTTTTAAATTTTGAAAGTATGATAACACATTTACAGGAGACTTGGAAAACACAGAACAAAGTTATGTATAGTTACTTTTTAAGTAGATAAATCAAGATTTTTAGTTGGGGTTTCAATATCAAACTCTCAAAAATTAGTAGAATGAATATACAGAAAGATAGGAGAATATAGTAGATCTATAGTAGACCAAGTGTCTCCCAGTTTATCGTCTACGGGAACTTGAATAAAATTTGTATCCTACTGTTGTGTGAAAATTTTATAAATCTTAACTGGGTTGAATTGGTTTGAAGATACAGCCTTTTAGTGAAAATATCAGCCAGTTTGTCTCAGTTCTGCCTACAGCTGGACGCAGAGCCATGCATGAATAGGAGAGCTGCCCCTTGTAACCAGTCATATGTGCAGCTCAAGAATGGACATTAGAAGTTGTTGCCCTGAGGCTAAACACCAGACCACCATCCTTCTCCATTTTCTTGTCGGGGGAAATGGAATGCAGCCCAGCTGTGTCAACCAGAAACACTATTTTGGCAGAGAGAGCTCCTGACTCTGGTTATTTTTCCATGCTTCACATCCAAAGATAAATTTTAGCTGAATGTAGAAGAAATGTTAATGTGTTCTATGATTCTCACCTCCCTCCCTACTCCCTCCATCGAGTGAAATTTGCTCCTTTCATTTTGTACTTTTGAAACATAAAAAGGACTTAAACTTTCACTGAGACCTTCCCACACACTAGATCTGGTTTCTAGGCAAGAGGGATAAACATTGGAATAATGGTCACTGCCCTCAAGAAGTCCAAGTTCTGGTTGCCTTGGGAAGGCCATTATATCAACAGACCATCACAGTACAGGGTAATGACTAAATGCTGCAGAGGGACATGGAAGGGAGAATCACAGGTATCATCATTTGTCTAAAATTCCAAATTGAAAATCTAACACATTTCAATGAAGCTAACTTTGTTAAGAGTTGGATTGAATGTTACACATTCAACAATTCTAGAGAGAAAAATATTAACACACAATTTGGCTGTTATAGGTTAATCTCTCACCTCCCACATCCGATCTGTCATAGAGTTACACCAAGCATATCTATTTAACACATCTCACATATGCCCCCTCCCCCATGCTTACTGCCCTGGACTATTGTAATGGCCTCCAGTTCACTCCAGCCCACTCTAAACTATCTTTCCACTGCTGCCAGAACAAAGCCTTGTTTGACCTACTCTTATTTATGATTATATCCTCTTTTGTCTCTTGCTGAAGTTCATATACCTTCCATTCCTGCATCCATCATCTGTGTTGCAGTATCTGGTTACTTACCTGTTGCCTCTGTTTGGCTGTAAGATCCTTGAGGCTCAGGTGACAAGCCTGTCTTGTCACCTTCTTGTCTCTCCACCTCATACAGCATCCAACATGAAGTGAAGTGACAGTCACTCAGTCGTGTCCAATTCTTTGCGATCCCATGGATTATAGCCTGCGAGGCTCCTCTGTCCATGGAATTCTCCAGGCAAGAATACTAGAGTGGGTTGCCATTCCCTTCTCCAGGGGATCTTCCTGACCCAGGGATCGAGCCTGCGTCTCCCACATTGCAGGCAGATTCTTTACCATCTGAGCCACAGGGGAAGTAGGCCCTTAATAAACTATGATAAGAGTTAGCAGACGACTGGACTGTTTTGAAAATGTCACGTATCTCATATGTTACAAGTTTGGTCCTGACAAGGAGGGAAAAAATAATATTCTAATAGAAAATTAACTAGGGTTTTAAGAAAATGATGGTGGAAATTTGACTGTTGCCTTCATGATAACAAGTAAAACATTTTGATCTGTTATCCGGATGTTTGTCCAGTATTTTAAAATTTTGCCAGTTTTCTAAACAGCTATTAGCAAAATAAATGATCAAGATACTCATTCAGAGCATCTTTTAGCCCCTCTTCACTGCTAGACTTACCACCTCAGTTAACTGCTACACGTTTACAATCTAAATATAGCTCTAAAATGACAGAGGACCGTGTAAAATAAAGAACACTGTAAATTATTTGTACTATGTCTATATTTTCATTCCATCCTCCCTTTCTGTTTGGCAGTGACTCTCCCTGGGATCTGAGTGTCTCTGAGAGGCACTGATGCCCTCTTTTTGCAGATAGCAGTACCTAGACCTCTTGGATTTAAGATCTGGCTTCAGGGCACCTTTATTCATATACAGAGGAGTAGGGCAATTTCACTTAGTGGCAGGAAGCTGCCAGAGGTCCACTGTACTTAAAATATCTCTCCATCTGCCTGAAATTGCCACCAGGACTGCTCATTTGTATTAAAGAAAGCAATTGGAGCTGTCCTCTGTGGCAGTTAAATGAATTCTTAAGATGCACCTGTTAGCTGAGAAGAGTGGTGAGGTTAGCTCTACCCCACTAACATTTAACTCCCAGGCCCACATTAGCATGGACTCTCATGTGAAAATCTTGGTGTCGCAAAGAGCAGAGGCCAGCAGGACATAGAACAGGGAAAGCATATTAAAAAAAAAAACAAAAAAAAACCTTTAAAGAAATGAACTGAAAAGTAAACAGTATTAGTGAAAGCTTAGAGAAAGAAATCAGCATAAGGTTCTTTTTATCATGCTTATTTTCTTCAATTCCCATATTTTACTTTTATAATCAGAAAAACATATCCAAAGTGTGTTTTTTGTTAAGTTTTTTAAACTCATATTCCACATCTTATGTAACTACTACCTTATTGTGTCTTTCTGCACAGTGTATGTATAAATATTTTTATTTAGTTGGGATCAGTCTGTGACATATCATATCTCCTTTTGTAACTTATTGCCAAAGCACTTTGCCTGTTTCCACACTCAACTTTTTAATTGGCCGCCTAATAACTTACTAAGTGAATGATCTTTATTTACAGAGCCCAGGACTGTGGGGCACCTTGGTTGCCCCTATCTTTTTAGTATAAATGAAACGGTGCTGCACGTTTCCGCTTCTGTACTGCCACTGCCTTGCCCACCCTCTCTTCTGAAGTACCTGGCGCAGGTGGCTTGCTTTGAGGAGTTTGGAGATGTTCCGCGTCCAAGTTCATGCCCTTCTCAATTGTGTTTTGCCACCCCTTCTCCTCACCACGCGCACAGCTAGTGTGAAAATGGGGGAACAGGGCGACAGCGGAAAGGGGAGCTAGGAGACCGGTACTGCAGGACTGCGTGAGGTGGAGCCCCTACCCCTCCGCCCGGCACAGCCCCACCCTCCATCCCGGCTGCGGGTCTGAGGTGTCCGCGTCCAGGACCGGTTTCAGGCCAGTGCGAGGCTCCGCTCTTGCTCAAACATGAGAGGAACGCGCTCTGGGACAGTTGAGTAGAACTGTGGGTGCAGGTGGGCTGAGGGTAGAAAACGTGAGCGCCACCTAAGTCTGAAATGCTAGACTTCAAATTCCTGCTCCACCTGGACCCGATCTATGAGCCTGAACTAGTCTGCCGACGCTGAGACTCAGTTTCCTCACGTGTAACATGGGAATAAAAGTGAAGCGGAGATAATTTGCAGGGTACCGAGGCAAGGCTCCAAAACTGGTACCCAAGATTGCTCTCTCATCCTGACACCGAGGCGGCACTGTAGTCCTGGCGACTCGCGAGGGGGTCAGAGCTCAGAGCCCTCCAGGTGCCTCGCCCGGGCCGCAGAGCTTGGCCAGAGACTGAGGTGGAGCCCCCCGGCCAGGAGGGCTGAGTACCTCCCGGACTCCCCGAAACTCACCTTCTTGACTCTGGGTCCCGCCCCCCCCCCCCCCCCCCCCCCCCCCCCCGTCGGTGCCATCGCGCCTCTGAGGCGCAGCGCGGGGTGGCGGGAGCGCGCGCAGCCAGAAGCCCGCCCCTCGCCCGGGGGAGGGTCCCGGGAGGGTCCCGCCCGCCCGCAGGCCCTTCAGTCCGCTGGCTTGGGAGTCCATGCCTGAGCCCTCGCCCTCAGCCTCGCCATGCTCCGCGCGGGCACACGGCGGCTGCGGGGCCTCGGGCTGCGGGGCTTCCCGCCGAGGGGCTCCCCCGGCCGCCCGCGCTCAGTCTGCAGCCGCCAAGGGTGAGTGGGGCCGGTCCTCGCGGAGATCCGCGCCTGGACAGCGGCGGGGTTGCAAGCCAGGGGCTGAGACGTCTCCTGCTATGGGCCCTTGGGCACTTCTGACCCCGAGAAATGGGATTTGGATTTCTTCTTGAATTATGTATGTTTTCTTTCCCATGCACAACCGTCCAAAGTGAGACTCAAAGGGTTTCTACTGCAAGGACTCTCCTACCCTCACCTTCTTCCGTCAACTGTTAGTGTCTTCTGTATTTATCCAGAGATGGTCCGTGGGAAGGCAAACACGGGGGTATATATGGTCTTCCTTGGCTTATTATACCTTGTTTCTTTACAGTTCATCCTGGAGAAACTCATGATCTAGCTAGCTAGGAAGACAGTCATGCATATAAACCTATCCATCCACTGAGCAATGATTATAATTAGAGAAGCAGGTACACGGGGAGAGGACCTTAAACGAGGAAAGAACATTGTACTCCATTTGGCTTTCTTCAACCCGGAAAACAATGGAGAGAGGAGGTGATCCAAGATTTATAGATAATGGACTTCATGATGATTATGGTTTTTCATGGAATAAAATGATAAGTGTGCTTTTAAAGTAGATTGAAATAGATTATTCTCTATATTTCTTTGTGAAAAAGAAGTCATCTGCTCAATTCTTTAGCTCTGTTAGTTATCTATGATGGGTCAGAATTACGGGAAATGGGGCTCAGATCTGTCCTCCTCCCTCTCCCAACTAAGTGAGGTTGAGGCCCTGAAAATGATTAGATTAGTAAATGCAAATCTCACAGACACAAGATGTTAAGTACTAGAAGAATAAATAAGGAGACTCACACTAGTCAGGAAAAAAAAAAAAAAAGAAAAAAAACAAACAGAAAACTTTAAGTATCATAGCCTAGTAAAGCTATTACTAAATAAATTGTCTTCCAGAGAGGAAAACCCACCCTTATCTGCAGAATCAAGATGGAAAGACAGAGCAGAAACAGTGATCATTGGAGGTGGCTGCATTGGTGTGAGTCTGGCTTATCATTTGGCCAAAGCAGGCATGAAAGATGTGGTCCTTCTGGAGAAATCAGAGCTCACTGCTGGATCCACCTGGCACGCAGTAAGAAACCTCAGCACTGTCACAGGCACCAAGTTATGCATTTGCATGATTGGTTTCTTTTCCATTCACAGCTCCCCACCGTGAGCCCATTAGAGTGAGTTCCCTTTTCATAGTGTTGGAGAGTGCAGTTGCAGCTTAGTTGATGGACTTTCAGGGGGGTGATCAACATTTATGATGTTGGTCATCTTGATAAGATCATCTTGAACATATGGTTTCTGGATTCACAACCTGGTTCTGTCCTTTTCTACTTATGTGACTTCCAGCAAGTTACTTAAGATTCCATTTTTCTGATGTGTGAAATGGGAATATTAATAAGTGAAAATGCAAGTTGCTCAGTCGTGTCCACTTCTTTGCGACTCCATGGACTATACAGTCCATGGAATTCTCTAGGCCAGAATACTGAAGTGGGTAGCCTTTCCCTTCTCCAGGGGATCTTCCCAACGCAGGAATCGAACCCAGGTCTCCCGTATTGCAGGCAGATTCTTTGCCAGCTGAGCCACAAGGGAATGTTAATGGTCCCTACCAAATAGGGCGATGATGAAGATTGAGTTTAATATGTGTAAAGTTATTATGGTGAGAGCTTTTGTATCAAGGAATAGTGGCTGAGTGATCCTGAATATAGGCCTAAGACCTATGTACCCTACCTGGTTTTAGTCATCCTTTTATATTTATTAATTGTAATTTTAGTTTAATGCTGGGCGACAACAGCTTGGCTTCATGAGGACTTAACTATGACAGCTGAGAATGTGTGACACAGCTCTCATGTTGTGTTAATTAAGACACACAACCAAGTTTATCTTGCATATTTAATAGTATGCACAATTGTTCCAGTTCTGTACAATAATTGGGCTTAGATGGAAAGCTGCTCAAGTAAATGAGGCGATTGACACTACTTTCATACTGCCCATCTAGTTATTTCTGAAGTCAGGATGGGAGAGGAAGTTTTTAACAACATTAGATTCCATTTTTGTTTGGAGGAAGAGTTGGGATAAACAACAAGCTCCGACTATATAGTACAGGGAACAGTAATCAATATCCTGTAATAAACCAAAATGGAAAGAATGTGAAAAAGAATATATACATGTCTATTTACATATATTTGAATCACTTTGCTATACACCAGAAACTAACACAACATTGTAAATCAACTATCAGTTCAGTTCAGTCTCTCAGTCGTGTCCGACTCTTTGTGACCCCATGGACTGCAGCATGCCAGGCTTCTCTGTCCATCACCAACTCCCAGAGCTTGCTCAAACTCATGTACGTTGAGCTGGTGATGCCATCCAACTATCACATTGTCAACTATACTTTGATTAAAAAAAAAAAGTTGGGTAGTGTTAGCTTCTGCCCGTCGTCCCTTTATATCATTAGCTTTCCTCCACTGAGACAAGAGGGAACCCCGCTTTAGAGGCCTTTTGACACCCAGAACCTGCCCATGGTATGGGATATAGTTGGATCTCCTTTCTTCAGCCAAGTTTGGGGGAGGGCACTGCCCAGACTTAAGCCTATTTCACTCCAGAGTCCCCATGGTCATGTAGTCAGACTACACCCACTAATTGGATGGAGACTTCTAGAAAAACAGCACCAAGCCCAGTTTCTCTTCCTTCTTTCCTTTCCTGCCAGCCCCTCACCCCTCAGTCTGGGATGGAGGCCTGGTCCTCCTTGAGTGTCTCTCTCTTTTTGTTTTTTCCCAAATATCTCTTCTGAGTCTCCACTGGCACACTGTCTCTTGTGTCACCAGTCCCGCCTCAGCTTGTTTCCTGCTATCTGGAGAGAGGGTCCAGGAAGCCATTGACACTGCTGGCTCTTCTCCCCTCCCTGAACTAGACTTTCTAGGCAGGCTTCCTGTTATCATGTAATAGAAAGCTTGTATTTATCCCCCACCTTTCTCTAACTTCTTTTTAGCGAATATTTGGTCATTCTTTCAACAAATATTTATGAAGAGCCTGTATTGTGTTGGGGCTTCCCTGATAGCTCAGTTGGTTAAAGAATCTGCCTGCAATGCAGCAGACCCCAGTTCAGTTCCTGGGTTGGGAAGATCCAGTGGAGAAGGGATAGACTACCTACTCCAGTATTCTTGGGCTTCCGTGGTGGCTCAGCTGGTAAAGAATCTGCCTGAAATGTGGGAGACCTGGGTTCAGTCCCTGGGCTGGGAAGATCCCTGGGAGAAGGGAAAGGCTACCCACTCCAGTATTCTGGACTGGAGAATTCCATGGACTGTATAGTCCATCGGGTCACAAAGAGTCGGACACGACTGAGTGACTTTCACTCATTCACTCTATTGTGTCAGGCTAGAACTGTTCTAGGAGATGAGGACACAGCAGTGCCCAAAAGAAAGCCCTGCCTGCACAGAGTCACATTCTGGTGGGGCAGATGGAAACCACATCAGCCATGCTCTTGAGTAATCAGTGCCTGAAGAGCAGAGCGGGGTAAAGGGATTAAGAATGATGGGGGCTGAAAAGCCTGAAGGCTACTTTGAAAAAGTGACACTTGAGCAGAGATGGGCAGAAGTGAGGGAGTGAGGGGGCCCTGAGGCTGTCCCGGTGAGAGCAGACAGAAATTTTAATGAGTGGGAATACCCGAGAGGGTGCACTGACACCTTTGTCACACTTCTGGATTGTAAAAGGAAGGTGTGCATTTTAACATTTTAATTACTGATTTGTTCATTTATAGTTGATTGATTTGATGTAACCTGCATTTTAGTTATTGGATTCCCTGCACTATCACTTCTTAAACATCTCATGCATAATAATGGTAACAATAAAACAGCATATCCTTAGCCTAAGATCTTTTTAAGAAAAGTAGGCAAAATTTTTAAGATGATAGCTTCTTGTTAAAAGTTAACTATGCAAAATAATTTCTCCTTAAGCAGAGAGATACTAGGATGAGTTGGGAAGACATTATCTGCTTTGTGAACAAAGTTCACAAAATGAGGTTGATGCAATATGAATTGAAGGTGAACTCAGGCATCAGAAGCCAGGTTATACAGGTCCCTGCAAATACAGACAGCAAAAACAGAATTGTCCTAGGAAGCTGATTAGAGGAATTCTTACAAATCAAGGGGTCTCCCACCAAGGAGAATCATGAAGATATCCCACATGTTAGAATTTTTTGAGATATAACTGACATATTAGTTTCAGGTATACAACATAGTGATTTGATATTTGTATATACTGAAAAATGATCACAATAAGTCTAACTAACATCCATTACCACACATAGTTACAAAACTTTTTCTTGTGAAAAGAAAAATGTTAAGATTTACTTTCTTAGCAACGTTCAAATATGCATTACTGTATTGTTAGCTATAGTCACCATGCTGTATGGTACATCCCCCAGGACTTACTATCTTATAACTGGAAGATTGTGCTTTTTGACCTCGTTCACCCGTTTTACCCATCCTCCAACCCCTGCCTCTAGGAACCATCAATCTATTCTCTGTATCTCTGAGTTCTGTTGTTTTGTTTGCTTGTTTTTAGATTCCACAAGTAAATGAGATCACTCAGTATTTGGTATTTGTAGTTCTTTGCCTGTTTTATTTAGCATAACGCCATCGAGCTTCATCCACATTGTTGCAAATGACAAAATTTCTTTCTTTTTTATGGCTGATTAATATTCCATTATATATATCTATGTGTGTGTATATATATGTATATCTCCATTCATTTTTTTAAAATAAATTTATTTAGTTTAGTTGGGGGCTAATTACTTTACAATATTGTAGTGGTTTTTGCCATACATTAACATGAATCAGCCATGGGTTTACATGTGTTCCCCATCCTGAACCCCCCTCCCACCTCGCTCCCCATCCCATCCCTCTGGGTCATCCCATTACCCCAGCCCTGAGCATTTGTCTCATGCATTGAACCTGGAATGGTGTTCTCTTTCACATATGATAACATACATGTTACAATGCGATTGTCCCAGAACGTCCCACCCTCACCTTCTCCCTCAGAGTCCATAATCATTTTTAACATAGAGAAGTTTCGGAGGAGATATGGAAATGTGGAAGTTTGAGGGGCCAGCTGAAGGGACAGACTACAAAAATAAAGGCAGTTTCACTGAAGTACAACATGTGCTCAAGACTAAACATTTCTGGAGCAAGGGGAATAAGATGCTTTGGGGAGGAAGGTGCAGCTTGTGAATATTCAAAATGGAGTCACAAATTCCCAAAGTCCTGACGTTTTGCTATATTTTAATGAGACTGCTTTGTCAGCACCTGATACTACTATTGATACTAATATAGAACATTTCTTGTAGGATGCAAAGAAAGGAGAGAGGATGGCATAAGAAGTGGTTTTGGCCCAAGAGGTCCCTGGGAGAGGCTGCTCCTGGGAATGGTGCTAAAGAGAATGTTTTGGAGGGTTGAGAACTAAAGATGCAAAATTTTCCATTTAGGGTGTAAGAAAACAATATTAGACCTTTCTATTTATTTTATGTAATATATAAGAAAGAAATTAATCTTTATTGATCTTTATAAATAGCCCTTGCCTTTGATGTGGTTGACGTATTGTGTATGATGACAAGGTTGGCCGGGGAGAGGTTGACACTCTACATTGGAAGCATCCTCATTCTCTTGTTTGTCTTCAGTCAGTCATGACATATTGCAGATCACGTGTTGTAGGATATCAACAGGATATTGAGTTCCAGGATATTGTGATTGATTTTATAGAAATAAGGCTTTAAATAATATTATTTGTGATGAAAGGGAGAGTGAATGACTTTGAGAGTGTTGTACTACACAGAGATTAATTGGTTATACTGTAACAGTAATTAAAAGAGTTGTAAAACAAAGTTTTTCTTTTGAAAAAAGACAAATGTCCCCAGTTTGGTGATCTTTGTAGTGATGGAAATAGCGATCAGGCAGTCTATGTAGTATAAACATATAAAACTATAGACGTAGTTTATTCCTTCAAAGTCAAGGTGTGGTGTTCACAATAAGTGAAAAACAATGATTTTTTGCAAAATAGTCCTGTTGGAAAGAAAGCATTTTAAGAAGGGATGTTTGGAAATGTTGATATCATGATTAGATTTTTTTTCTTACCAAAATGATATATCACCTAGAAAAACTCTCATGTATGCAAGAGGTACATTTAAATTTAAATACATTTAATATTTTCCCAAATAAGGAGTTTCAGCGGAGTTTGTATCCATTTGTCAAAAATATAAACTGTGAAAGTGAAGTGAAAGTGTTAGTCACTCAGTCGGGTCCAACTCTTTGTGACACCATGGACTATAATTCACCAGGCTCCTCTGTCCATGGGATTTTTCAGGCAAGAATACTGGAGTGGACTGCCATTCCCTTCTCCAGGGGATCTTCCCAACCCAGCAACTGAACCCAGGTCTCTCACATCTCAGGCAGATTTTTTACTTCTCACCGCCCTAGCAGCAAGGAAACTAGGTTAGTGTGAATTGTTCAATAGAAGTAGTTATTCTAGTTCAGTAAGAAAGATTAACTTTTCCTTCACCAGAAATTCATAGAAGAACTTGTTCCCTAGGCAAAGGATATTGGGCTAAACGTTCTGAGTAAAAGTTTTACAAAAACAAATCCATGTGACTCTTTCAGAAGAGAGATCATTAACTCATTCTATGAAAATAGCTTTCCAGAGTGGGGAAGAAGACTGATGTAGTGTAGATAGGTCACTTTCTGGTGGCCTGACTTAACCTAGGTTAAGCTTAGAGGATATTGAGGAGTGAATGTTGGACAGTATCCTAGGCCCAGGCTCATGAATATACATTTTCTCAACTGATCCAAGATATAAGGGAGACAAAATTGAGTTCTCTAGAAGATACCTGAAAGCCAAAGATTCTCTATTATTGAACTAGAAATGTTCATATCATACTAGATACCAATCATGTAAAGAAGGATGAGATGTTTGGTGAAAAGTTAGGGAGTCTGACTCACAGTTGCATCATTATGGGGCTGGACTATGAGAGAACTTATAAATTGGGGCAACATTTTTCTTAGAAAAGTAGCCAAACACTTGAACAAGTACTTGATAGACACCCCAAGATTCTGGTCCATAAAAGATGATTGATGAACTTTAATAGTGGTGTTGGTTTTTTTTTTAATATAAGTACAGTTGATTTACAATGTTGTGTTAGTTTCATGTATACTATTAAGTTGGTACAAACAAACTTGTGGTTTTGGACCATGAATTTTAAATCATTATAACTAGACTTAAACACATCTTTATTAATCAAAATAAGAACCATTACGATCAAAACATTTTTGCCAACAAGAAATAAATTTGTTTTTTCCTGTAGCATAAAAGTCTGTGCTTCAGGGTTCAGCGAACTCTTGGAAAGCATTTTCTGCTTACTGCCAGTTGTAGAAGTGTTTTCTCTGTAAAAAGTTGTCAAGATGCTTGAATAAGTGTAGTCAATTGGCAAGAGATCAGGTGAATATGGCAGATGAGGCAAAATGTTGTAGCCCAATTTGTTCAACTTTTGGAATGTTGGTTGTGCAACGTGTGGTCAGTCATTGTCACAGAGAAGAATTGGGCCCTTTCTGTTGACCAGTGCTGGCTGTAGGCATTGCAGTTTTTGATGCATTTCATCAATTTGCTGAGCATACTTCTCAGATGTAATGGTTTCACCAAGATTCAGAAAGCTGCAGTGGGTCAGAGGGGCAGCAGACCACCAAACAGTGACCATAACCTTTTTTTGGTGCAAGTTTGGCTTTGGAAAGTGCTTTGGAGCTTCTTGTCAGTCCAACCACTGAGCTGGTCATCACCAATTGTCATATAAAATCCACTTTTCATCTCATGTCACAATCCGATCAAGAAATGGTTCGTTATTTTTACATAGAATAAGAGAAGATGACACTTCAAAATGATGATTTTTTTGATTTTTGGTTTTTTCACCTTTCCAATTTGCTTCAAATGCTGAATGACCATAGAAGAGTTGATGCTGAGTTCTTCAGCAAGTTCTTGTATAGTTGTAAGAGGATCAGCTTCAGTGATTGCTCTCTATTGGTCATTGTCAACTTCCAATGGCTGACTACTACACTCCTCATCTTCAAGGCTTTCAGTCTCCTTTATAAAACTTCTTGAACTGCCACCGCACTGGGCCAAATGAGTTGTTGATGTTGTGAGTTGTCTCTGCTGCTTTACAACCCATATTGAACTCAAATAAGAAAATCACTTGAATTTGCTTTTGTCAAAATCATTTCCCTAGTCTAAAATAGATATAAAATACATAGCAAGTAGTAAGTCATTAGCAAAAAAAAACATAAAATGAGAAATGTGCATTGAAATGATGTACAGCATAACCACACTTATTTAAGAATGTATTCCAGTATCAAATGGCAAAGTTCAACAATGCAAAACTGCAATTACTTTTGCACCAACATAATACAAAGTGATTCAGATATATATATTTTTTTCAGATTCTTTTCTATTACAGGTTATTACAAAACATTAAACATAGTTCTTTGTGCTATAGAGGACTCTCAGTGGATCCTCATTATTTATCTATTTTATATATAGTAGTGTGTATCTGTTAATCTCAAGCTCCCAATTTATCCCTCCTCCAGCCCTTTCCCCTTTGGTAACCAGTAGTTTGTTTTCTACATCTGTGAGTCTGTGTCTGTTTTGTACATAAGTTCATTTGTATCTTTTTTTAGATTCTGCATCTAAGTGATATCATGATATTAATGGGGGTGTCTTTGAGTTCAAGAGAACCAAATGCCCAATACAATCCTAGAAGAACCTTATAAATACTACTAAACAGATTTTATTTTAAACAGATTGTGTTTCCAGGAAAAATTACCTACAGAATGGGCCCCCAGACATTTAACTGAGAGAATCTGCTTCATATCATTGCTTCGAATTCTTTGTCTGGATGCTGTATTGTATCTGCTAGAATTGACAGAAGAGGTTTTGGAAAGTAGTATTTAGATTTTTTCTTGAGACTGATTATTCAGTATTGACTCAGGAAATATTTGTGAGGTACAGTCTATGTGCTCATTCATGAAACTGAAGTCTGTTTACCACTCAATAGGCTCTAGTTCTTGGGAATGTTCTAGTTCTTCAGTTTTGGAAATTTCAAGAAAGGAAACAGGAGGGCTGCTCCATTCAAGGGAATGGTGGGGACTGGGACATGGAAAACTTTTTGCTTGCTTGTTCATAGTTCTTCTCCTTAAGGGGACACACATGCTTTGTTAGTTTGAGCCCTCATTATATGTCACCTCCCCCCCCCATTCTTCCTAATAGTGTATATTCCTAACCTAAGTGATTCCATCTAAGTCATCCCATTTCTGAATCTGCAAACAACTCTTTCTCTAATAACTTTTATGGACTTAACATATATGTTTGTTGGCTGGTTCTTGCATTATTTATGTGGTTCAGATGGGTTCTTATAACTGTCATGAACCTTAAGCAATGTGTGTTCAAACTGATTCTGATGTATTTTCACCCCCAAAGGACTGGCTGGTACTTCTCAGTTTCCCACCAACAGTAATTTAATTCTTAACAGATAAACTATTAACATTTTGAATTTTTTTTCTTGGTATTTCCTTTCCTCCCCACTTTTAAGGCAGGTTTAACAACTTACTTTCATCCTGGAATAAACTTAAAGAAAATACATTACTATAGCATCAAACTTTATGAGAAACTGGAAGAAGAAACTGGACAGGTAAATGCATTTAACTTGAAATTATCTTTTAGGTCAGTTTCTGAGATACAGAAGATTACTGAAGGATTTTGATATCATTATATTTCACTGTCTGTAGTGACATCTATGGCACAAGAAATGTTTAATGTGGTAGAAGATTCTGATGAGAGTTTAAGATGAGAACCTCTAGAGCTTGCTTTTCAATCAATTGAATTTCTTGAAGTATATTACCCATGTAATTACCTGCTCCTCTTGATTTTTTAAGAGAGAAGAGAATAAAAATCAGTCTTTAAAAATATCTTTGGTCAGCTGTTATATCTGGAAACTAAGAAATCAGAGCCTTTAAGCACTGGTTTGCAAAGGATGTGATGATTGTACATGCCAGATTGTCACATGACTTTGAAAAGTGCTTCCCTTAAAGCCCCTTACTTTTATTTTCATCTCATCTCGTTTGTATTAGTACTTTCAAAATAAAGTGGCTGGCAAAGAGTATCCATAGACTAAGACTGAGTCTACTTAAAATTTTCATGCAATTTCCCTCACCTAAAACCATCACATGGCTCCCCACGGTCTACAGGACAAAAGCCAAAGAAGAGGGGCCTTTATTAGCTAAGCCCTGCCTGCCTTTCCAACGTTTTCTCTTGCCACTCTTTGCTATGCTTATATACTTCAGCTATTCTTAATTGTGTACAGTTCTAGAATGAGCTGATCTCTGTCCCTGAGACGATATTCCCTCTGGTCCCCATTTCAGCATCACCCTCCACCTTCCCGGGAGTCGTCTGCTTTGAGAAGCCATCCCTGACTTTCTTCATCCAGCAATCAGACGGGATTGAGCATGCATCTCTTGGTTCTAAGAACATGAGTGCACAGCCCTCTTATAACATGAATTTCTCTCAGTTGTGGTTGTTGCTTTATTTACTTTATTAATTGGCCTTTCCTACAGACTCTGAGCAAGTTGAGGATAAGGACTGCATCATTGTTTGTGACTGTTCTGGGTCTTCATTGCCGTGAGCGGGCTCTAGTTGCTAGGAGCAGGGGCTGCTCTCTCGGTGCCGAGTGCAGGCTTCTCAATGCAGTGGCTTCTCTAGTTGCAGAGCACAGGCTCTAGAGCATGTAGGCTCAGGAGTTATAGCTCATGGGCTTCGCTGCTCCACAGCATGTGGAATCAAACACATGTCTCCTTCACTAGCAGACGGATTCTTAACCACTGGGCCACGAGGGAAGTCCAGGGACTTCATTTTTGATCTCTGTCCCTCAGGGCCTCGCTGAGTGCTTGGCCAAGTAAAGAACTTCAATAAATGCCAAATGAATGTTTCTTTCAGTTCATGCTTATTCTCCTTGTTGCAACATTCTAATTCTTCATGTTCCCTCTTCAACTTTTTCTCTTTTCACATAATTTTCTTCCACTCTGTAGATGAACACTATCTCATGTTGTAATTATGCATTTAGCTATCTGTGTTCACCTGCAGAATGTAAGCTCCATCCAGGCAGGGTCTTCCTCTCTCTTGTTCACATCAGTATCTGTAGGGGCTTCACATGGTGCCTGGCACAGAAGAGGCACTTAGTGAATACTCCTTGAATGAATATCTTTTTGTATGAGGCAAACATGGTGTGTAGTTATCACTATCATGCATAGCGAATCTCTTTTCTGGCACACCTGCATTTTCATTGTGCTGGAAAAGAACCATGGTTGAGTACCAAATCATGATTTACTTATGAGTTTTTATTGGCATCATTGTCGCAGGTGGTGGGATTCCATCAGCCAGGTAGTATCAGAATTGCTACAACTCCTGTAAGGGTAGATGAATTTAAATATCAAATGACTCGGACTGGCTGGCATGCAACAGAGCAGTATATTATTGAACCTGAAAAAATTCAAGAAATGTTTCCTTTACTCAACATGAATAAGGTATTTATCTTAAGGGCATTTTCACCATTTGTTAATTTTAATTAAGATTATAAAATGTTATTTTAGAAAGTTAATTAAAAATAGAAAAACGTTGTGCATACATTTTGAATGACAAAATCATATGTTTAATGCTGAAATTTGGGTAAATGACAAGGTGGGATATTATGTATGTTAAATAAAGTAAAAGTAATGAAAAATCTGATTAGTTTTCTACCTATGACAACCAAGGAAACATTTTCAATATCTCTCTATTACTGTGTCCCTCAGATCTAGAGGTTTCTATAATAAGCCTTCTGCTTGAGACATCCAGAGAAAATAACTGGGTGTGATAAATGTGTGTGTAGAAAGAATGTATTATTAATTTTTTTTTATAAAATCAAAGATAGAAGTACATGCTATACCTAATATATACTGCTACACAAATATCACCTAACTCACAAAGTAACTAGCTTGACGATCTCTGTGTCAGGTATTGATCTAACCAAATTTGGCTGAGAAAATCCATTTGGATATTTAGTGTCTTTTTGCTGAGTAGTAATCCCTTTTGAATAATAGTAACAATGACTAATACTGCACTACCTAACACTACAGCACATAATTATGTACTAGGTATTATGCTAAGCCTTTTACATATATAATCTCATTTAATCTTCACAATAAAAATAGGCATTTGGGGTTCCCAGATGGCTCAGTGGTAAAGAATCTGCCTGCCAATCCAGGAGACACACAAGAGACATGGGTTCATTCCCTGCGTCAGAAAGATCCCCTGGAGTAGGAAATGGCAACTCACTCCAGTATTCTTGCCTGGAGAATTCCATGGACACAGGAGCCTGGCAGGCTACAGTCCATGGGGTCACAAAGAGTCATACAGGACTGAGCGACTGAACCCATCCCCCCCCTCATCCCCCCCAACACACACACACACGCACATTATCAAGAAACAGGAAACTGCCCCTTGGTTCACATAGTGGGCCCAAGACCATCCAGTTAGAAAGTTGGAGCAGAGATTTGTACTTAGGCTCTCTGACTCCTTTATACATACTACCTCAGGGTATCAGGTAGGGCTGTTCAGGGAAGCAGAGGCTTGTATTTCTCCCTGGTAAGTCCGGCAGTGTCTCTGATCCGCGAGAGTTCATAGCTTTGATCTGGGAGCTGGGGTTGTTTGCCTCTGGAAGTCTTTACAGGCTGCTGGCACTCCCTTGTCTATAGTTTTGTGTGATTCCAGTGTGATGGCAGTTTGGTGTTGCATCGCATCATCTGCATTAATATTCTGCCACCACTACTAGGAAGCATATTTCTTCTATCTGTTTATATGTCAATCTTGGGGTGCTTTGCTCCAAGTCCTTACCATCACAGATTTTTCTCAAGAGTATTAGGCAGTGGAAATATGTGGGAAGAGTATTCTCTGCATCTGGGCAGGGTTCTAAATCAAACAGATACAGGATCACTGCATAAGGACATATCCATTATAAAACATCAGTGTGATGTTTGTGTGTGTGTGTGTTAGTTGCTCAGTCTTGCCTGACCCTTTGTGACTCCATGGACTGTAGCCCACAAGGCTCCTTTGTCCATGGAATTCTCCAGGCAAGAATACTGGAGTGGATTGCCATTCCCTTCTCCAGGGGTTCTTCCCGACCCAGGGATTGAACCCCAGTCTCCTACATTGCAGGCAATTTCTTTACCATCTGAGCCACCAGGGAAGACAAGTGATATTTAGAAGTTTACAATAATACAAATGCCATTGAAATAAAAATTCTCTTGCACTAAACCTGTAACCAGAGATTGGATTAGTAATCCAAAACTTCCCACAGAGGAAAGCTGGGCCCCAGATGGCTTCACTGGGCCCAGACATTTAAAGAAGAATTACCACAATTCTTCACAAAGTCTTCCAAAAATAGAAGAGAAGTGAAACCTTTCCAGCTTATTCTATGAGGCCAGAATGTATACCAAAACTAGACAAAGACATCATGAGAAAAGAAAGACCCGTATCTCTTATGAATACTGATGTAAAAATCCTCAACAAAATACTAGCCAATTGAATTCAGCAACTTATAAAAAAGATTCTTTAGCATAACCAAGTGGAATTTATCCCTTATGCCGGGTTAGTTTAACATCTGAAAAATCAATCAATGTAACATTGCATGAATAGAATAAAGGATAAAAAACACATGATCATCTCAGTAGATGCAGAAAAAAAATTTACAAAAGCCTCTTACCCATACATGATGCTTAATAGATTTTTGTTGAATAGATGAGAACTAACTATATATTTCAGTGCTCCTTGCTTGTTTCATCTGAGTTGGATTCTTCTTTGTTTCTCCCTCAGCATCTCAAGCCCTAGCACAAAGTAGGTATTTAAGAACTAGTTGTTGAATGACTGAATCAAGTACACATTTTCCTGATACCAGTTATATATTTAACATGTGGGCTTATTAATAGTATTAAATAATTAAATATAAATAACTGATCAATTAGTATTAGATTTGACTACAAATGTCAGAAACCAAAACAATAATGCTGAAGACAAGATAGGTGTTTATTTCTCTTTTATTTAGGAAGTCCAGGGCTTGGATGGTGACTCTTCTCCATGAAGACTTCAGGGACCCAGTTGCCTTCTAAATCACTGCCCTGTCATTCCTAGGGTGTGGCTCTTTTGTTCTTATTCCAGGATGGCAGCTAGAGCACCAACCATCATGTCTGCATCACAGACAGCATGGTGGAGGAAGGGACAAAGAAGGGACAAGAGACATATGCCAGTTGTCTTTTTAAAGTGATTCTTGTGACCATGATACTTTCATTTGCATTTCATTGACCAGAATTTAGTAACAGTTTTAGTTACCAGCTGGAACTAATGGCTGCCAACTATTGGACACTCTTTGTTCTTAGTATTTATGTGTCTAAAAAACATTTGTCTTCCATTGCTTTCTGGGGGAGGGGAGAATGAATGTTGGAGACAATTGCAAACCTCTTTCAAATAGCTTGTTTACTTAGCTCTAAATGTGACTCCTACCTAGGTCTGAACTTGGACAGGGAAAATAAAGTGAAGATGAAGCAATCTGATGCCATGATGCATTTTTAAAGTTAAGCTTTACTAAATATTTGCTGGCAGGATACTGAGTGAGTATATATATAAATTCATTTGAATATTGACTCTTGTATGATCCATTTAGATTTTAGCTGGACTGTATAATCCTGGAGATGGTCACATTGATCCT
This sequence comes from Okapia johnstoni, assembly GCA_024291935.2. Classification (NCBI taxonomy): domain Eukaryota; kingdom Metazoa; phylum Chordata; class Mammalia; order Artiodactyla; family Giraffidae; genus Okapia; species Okapia johnstoni. The sequence goes on from CM044307.1 coordinate 83,420,001, forward strand.
TACTCTCTAACTATGGCCCTGGCAGCTGGGGCTAGGAAATATGGTGCCCTTTTAAAATATCCTGCCCCGGTGACTTCTTTGAAACCAAGGTCAGATGGAACATGGGATGTTGAAACACCACATGGATCTATGAGAGCAAATAGAATTGTGAATGCTGCAGGTAAGCATCTTTTCTAATAGTGGGGTTTTTTTTTTTCAAGTGGCAAAGAAATAAGATATTTAGCTATAAAGTAATGTTTTATACTCTAAACATTGTTATGAAACACTGTGATGCTCTCATGTTGAACATTCTGTCTGTTTCTAAGCTATGAATCTCTCCCTCCATCACCTTGTTCTTCATATGTGAGATATGACTCTGTCCTTGGTTATCCATAAGAAGTTGGTTTTCCATCTTATTCTTCTCGGGGTCATATTTTGCCAAACTATGCTTCTTTTTCATTCCTGAATTTTTGCCTTCTCTATAATAATAACCAAATTCTAATGTTCAAATTCATAAGCATTGTCTTTTTGCTTTTTAGAGCAAATTTGATCATTTGTATCCTTTCCCATCCATTTTGATTACTTGACTCTATTCAAAAAACTTTTAACTCATTAAATGTATTGCATAATCTTTTGTTTAGTTTGCTCTGTTACAATTTAGACTCAGAATGTTGAAGCCAAAAGGGATATTTGAGATAATCTAACAACTCACTCATTTTCCATTTGTGAAGATCGAAGTCCAAGAAGTTTATGTTTATTGCAAAGTGACAATTATGCTAATTGGCAAAATGACAGTTATGTCAAAGCCAGGACTTGAACCTGGGTCTTTGGATTCTTGAGTTAACACAGTTTCTATCAGATCCTTTGCCTATGAAGTAATTTTCAAATAACACACTAAAAAATAAATTCTTGTGCAAATGAAACTGCTTGTGCAGTCTAACCTGGGCTCATAATTTATGTTTACCTATGATACATAATGGTTAATTTAAAACCTAAAATAAGCATGAAGCAGCTGTTGATTTTCTCCTGGTCTGCTCTTTGAGTCATTGCTTATATTTACAAAGTGAAAACAACCTTTATATTTATCAGATCAGATGATATGCCATGAGAACCTGCCAGAAGCAAGTACTCTTAGGATTGTTTCCTTTAAATTGTATCTTCTGTTTGATGTTATTTTTTTAACAAAACATTTTTAGTGACCCTGGAAAAAGTAATGTCTTCAATATTTAAGAGTTTATGTTAGTATTTCTGACCCTTTCTAATCCATGCTCCCATTTGTAAAGCATAACAATCTAATTCTTTGACATCATTTGAAATTGTAGATAATGTAAGATGACTTGCCTAAAAAATAAAAGCAAAAGCATTGCTTGTTTTTGAACTTCACTTGCCCCGCCCCCAAGGAAATCTCCATCAGGAACCCCCTCCAATCCCCCACTGTCCTTGGGCACACCTGGTCTAAATTCTCCCAGAAGATCTAAGGCAACAAAATTGTTCATTCTCTTTTTCCAAGTAACAAAAATTCTTTGTCATCTTGCAACTTTCTTTATGGCCTCATGAATTCAGCCCCTAAAAACATTTGACAGTTTTCATAGTGATAGTAAACACTAAACAGACAATCTCTGTGAAGTCAGACGTTGCTCATTGATCACTGAACTCATTTCAGAGAGACTTGGACAAACCCCATGATTTTTCTTACACAATGCTTCAGGCAGCCACATGCTTTCAACTGTTTTGAGAAATAACATAGAAGACTTTAACACATTTATCTGTTATTTTCCTAAAATGGATACTTATTCATACAATTCATTGCCATCATAATATTTTTTTCTAAAGCACAATTTGTAAGGAATAAGAAATCACTGAAGAGAAAGAATAATTTCTAAAGAGATCTTACCTAAGCCTAAAACATTGGTTACCAGATGAGGTATTCTGTGCAGCTGTGCAATCTTGTGGGGTGGCCTGGGCAGAGGAGAACAAGGGCAGGAGGTCCTGGAGAAGTGTTTCCGGTGTCGGCCTCAAAAAACAAATCCCAGAGCAGTACCAGAAAAACTGTTCTTCAGACGTCCTGCTTCTGAATGCCTTTGCTCCTGATACCTTTAACTCAGCCCCATCTGAGTTCTGTCCTGAGGTCTTGATAACTCCAGGGAGCTCCCTGTTCACTGTTGTATGAAGAACTGTGTGCTTGTGCACTTGGTTGCTCAGTCGTGTCTCACTCTTTGCGACCCCGTGGACTGCAGGCCGCCAGGCTCCTCTGTCCGTGGGATTTCCCAGGCAAGAATACTGGAGTGGGTTGCCATTTCCTCCTCCAGAGAATCTTCCTGACCCAGGGATTGAATCTGCCTCTCTTGCATTGGCAGGCAGATCCTTTACCACTGAGCCTCCTAGGAAGCCATACGAAGAACTGTGTTGTCTCAATTCTCAGTTCTTTATGCCATTCAGATCACATCTCAGCCCCATATCTTTTTTTTTTCCTTTTTCTTCTCCATCTCTTTTCTTCCATTGGCAAATGTTATTGGAGAAAATCTAACTTATCACATATTGGTAGTCTGTGAAAGGTATGGAGGAGTGTGTACTTATTTATGTCTGTTTTCAAAAAAAAACAACAAAGAAAACCGTTTTTTTAAAAGTATAGAGGTTCCCCTAAATGTAAGCCTCAGTAATTTGGGATAAAGTTTTGGACATACCCTCTTCTATACTTAAAGCTAGCAATGATTAATTTTATGAATAACAGCAACCATCTGCAGAAGGCATTGTGCTGACATGATTTAGAACGTGTGTCTTATGGAATGTTTCCCAGGGTTATTCAGTGAAACCAATATGTCTCATAAATTTCAGAGCTAGCCCTCAGGCAGCTCTGAAACCTAATTAACATCACTGGGATATAGACTTGGAAATATAACCAAAATGTAAAAGATGTAAAGGCCACTATTAGTTACTCAACTGTACCATAACCTGCCAAAGGTTTCTTTACATTGAGTCATAACAGAAGGCTGTTGAGTCTTCAGGAGAGCCATGAAAAGGGAAGTCCAAAAGCAAAAATTTGTCAGTTTGCTGATGTATCTCCAGCACTGTCCAGGGCAATGGGGCTCTCTTGACCAGAGACATGTTATTGCCAGCTGTGTGACCTGGGCAAGTTACCCATTTGTAAAACAAAGATGTGTGTGAAAGTGTTAGTCACTTAGTCATGTCTGACTCTTTGCGACCCCATGGACTGTAACCTGGCAGGCTCCTCTGTCCATGGAATTCTGCAGGTAAGAATACTAATTGCCATCTCAACAAGTTATTATGATCGGTAAATGAGCTAATAATGTAAAGTACCCAGATAAGAGACTTCTCTAGTGGCTTAGTTGGTAAAGAATCTGCTGCAATGCAGGAGACCCAGGTTCCATCCCTGGATGGGGAAGATCCCCTGGAGAAGGAAATGGCAACCCACTCCAGTATTCTCGCCTGGGAAATCCCACGGACAGAGGAGCCTGATGGGCTATAGTCCATGGGGGCGCAAAGAGTTGGACACAACTTAGCCACTAAATCACATAGAAAGCACTAAAAAAATTCAGTAGAATAATGATAATAATTTTGATTATTATAATTATTTCCTGGAAGGCCTATGCCCTGGTCTGGGAAACACTAGCATTGGATGTGTAGCTTCTTGGTACCAACCTTAAGATTTCCCCGCTCCTATCGATTGCTCTGTGGTCATCCAGCACACGTTCTGCTGGTAACCTGACTTCACACAGAGCTTGGTTTTCAAGCTAGGTGCATAAGAGTCACCATGAGAAGTTTCCCAGGTGATCTGGCTGGGAAGCTGTATTTTAAACAAGGCTCCAGGTAGTACTGTACTGTCTGTACCAGAGGGACTGAAAATATCTTTCGAGAAACACTGCTATATCAGTGTTTCCTGTATATCTTGTTCTACAGAAGAGGTAATGTGGGAAGCTTTTTGTTGAGCAAGCAGAGCTGAGGAACTGTTTCTCACCCTGCTGACCTCTTGGTGTGCAATAGGCTAACCCGCCTTTAGTGTTGCTCTGAACACAGCTTTGCTCATCCTCGGGGATCCAACCTGAGCCCCAGAGCAGCTCAAGGGCAAGGGCAGGAGCTATTTGCTGTGATGCCTGATGATGAATGTTTCTCTTGACCTTATTTCCAATCTACTCATTAAGCCCAAGTTAACCCTGTAAACTTAAGAATTTTCCTAATACGGTAAATCAGAAATGTGATTGGGTCATGCCAACATGAAGTCCAGTATTCAGCCAAAAAGAAGTGCTTAATTTTGTTCAGGCTTTGCCTCAGAGAATGTCACTATATAAACCATCATTGTCACTGTATAAACCATCTACTAGAAGTAAACTTGTTCACAAACCCGTACTGTTCACTTAAACTCCATTTCTATTAATCACTGCATTTTTAAAATGGAAGCCATTTCTAATGATCATGTTTATTGACTCTTCTATGTTTTTCAGATAATAATGGTAGATTATAGAAGATTCCTCCACACTTGTTTCTCTTCCCTTTGAACTTGGTCAGTGGGTGATTTAGCAAGGGTTAAAGTGTAATCCTGGCAAGATTTAGGTTAACTTGATTGACATATAGAGGAAGAGAATGCCAACAAACACCACCACAGTGTAGGGGAAAACAGTGTAGGGCTTGCTATGGGGTTTGGAGTAAGATAGTTATATGATGCTTATGCATACATTTCCACTTTATTTTAATGATGAAGTGTATTAATAAGCAGTTAGGTTCAGAAATTTGTAAATATGTTTGAGTAGGACAGAATTTATTTTCTTTAATTTTTGTTTTTAATTGAAATGAACTTATTAACCACTGCAGTGGTTTGAAATGCTAGGCTAAATATTTCGGCATTTTATATTTTACGACTGCTCCAGTGCATATAACTAGAACATGTGGCTTTACTTTATTATCCTACAAAGTCCTGATATTGGTAATCTACATCTTTCTATCAGCAAGAATAAATTAAATCTTTAAATTATTCAAAGACAAGCAGGCAGCCCTAATGCCCCCAGGTAAGATTTTTGGTTTGCAAATGGATACCCATTTCTGTTATCCAAGTGTGACCAGCTTAGCTGTTGGGCTAAAACAAATCAAGAGAATCTAAGAGTGATGTTTGGATGTCACATAAGAGAATATCATCAGGGTTCTCAGATTCAATTGGTAATTTGTGTCTAGCTCTGAACTTCATAGTGAGAGGGACTTCAGGACTCTTTACCAGGTTGCCCCCCCCCACCACCACAAAGAATAACCAACAACAACACCCAGAAATAGTTAAAAGTTTAGAGAATGCATCCTGTAAAGAAATAACTTGGGGAAGATTCCCTAATCATTAGAATGATCATTCAACATTATTTTGAAACAAACAAGCAAACAGGACCCACCATCCCCCCAATAAATCATTGGTGGGTCAGATGGTCCTGTATCCCTGACAAATAATTGTTTTTGTCATTTTAGGTTCTAAAATACCTTTATTCAAGTGAACGTGTCTTGGATTTTTAGAATAGTGTTTCTGTAGCCAGAAAACCTGGAGAAGGAACTGGCAACCCACTCCAGGGTTCTTGCCTGGAGAATCCCAGGGACAGGGGAGCCTGGTGGGGTCGCACAGAGTCAGACATGACTAAAGCGACTTAGCAGCAGCAGCAGCCCCACATCTGTAGACTGAAGAGTCACTGGGGAGGGGAGAGAATCAAGGGTCCTTTCAGTCACATCTTATCTGGTTCTGTCTTTTGCAATTAGAAAACAGTAACATTAGTTTCCCTCAAGAAGACGCTCCCGTGCATACTGTGAAGGGAGAAACAGGTGAGGGAATGCTCACTTACCTTCGGCCCTCTCCCCTTTGCTGGGGCACTACCTCCCTCCTGCTCAAGGAGTCTTCTGCCTTTGCAATAAAGGGCCTTACAAACATATCCAAACTAAACTTTTAATATAACAGAGAGCTTAAGTTGTTATCTTTCCCAAAGTATATACATTTTCAAATTTTAAGTTGACAGAAGAATTATGTATTCGTAGAATTTTAGGCTCCCGGGATTTGGAGAGAGGAGAGTCTGGGGGACAGACGGCTGACTAGCAGGGTTTTATTTTGCATATTATTATGCTGATCATAGCTACACAGGGTCTCTTTCATTGCCTGACCTCCCTGTTATACAAGTAAGATCAGTCCATGACTGTCTTTATATTTGTGACATTTTATATATTGGGGTTGTTTATTTTTTCCTTCAAAGAATTTTTTTCCCCATACCTTTGCTTATGGGCAAAATACTTTTTCAGGAATGGAGTTCCCTTAGATTCTTCAGAACTCTAGGGTAGTATAAAATATTGTCTTCTCTTCCTCCATTCACTTTTGCAATGACAAAAAGTTTAAAGTTGTTGTGGACATTCATTTCTTAAAAATTAATTTTAGCAAAGTATAGTTGATTTTCAAAGTTGTGCTAATTTCTTCTGTACAGCAAAGCGATTCAGTTATTTATGTGTGTATATATATATATATATATATATATACACACACACACACAAACACACATACATTCTTTTTCATATTCTTTTCCATTATGGTTTATCACAGGATATTGAATATAGTTCCCTGTGTTATACAGTAAAACCTTGCTGTTTATCCATCCTATACATACCAGTTGGCATCTACTAACCCCAAGCTCCCCTTCTGTCCCTCCCCGTTCTTTGGCAGCCACAAATCTGATCTCTATGCCGATGAGTCTATTTCTGTATCATGGATAAGTTCATTGGTGTTGTTATGACATTCTTTAGACTTTGCCATGAGTGCTGAATTCTTCTAAATATTTTATTTTAATTGAAATAGCCATATCAATGTCATCTGTGGTACATTTTTATGTGAGGTGACATCTTCTAATACTTTTTCTTATTTCAGGATTTTGGGCTCGTGAAGTAGGTAAGATGATTGGACTAGAACATCCTCTCATTCCGGTTCAACATCAATATATTATCACATCGACCATCCCTGAAGTGAAAGCTTTACAGCGAGAACTCCCGGTGCTCCGTGACCTGGAAGGATCGTTTTACCTCCGACAGGAAAGGGATGGGCTTTTGCTTGGTCCATATGAAAGTCAGGAGAAAATGAAAGTTCAGGACTCATGGGTCACCAGTGGAGTCCCTCCAGGTGTGTTCAGCAAATAGAAGCATATGCAGGTCAGACACATATATGTTGTCCTTTCCGTCTCTCTGAGCTGTTTGTGGAATAAGATGACACCATGATACTAGACTATCAAATAGATACCTGGAACATTGGAAGTGAGGGGTTTGAGGTAAATTCTGTTCTCATACCCCTTTGAACAATCACAGCACGGGATAAGGAAAGAGAGTTGGTGGTAGAAAAGCTGAAAAAAAAAGTGTTCCCTGCTGCTTTGGAAAGCCCAGGTAATTTTTACCTGATCACACCAACCTCCTGCCTCCCCCCTTCCTTCTCACTCCTCTGCTTACTTGGTCTAGTTTCTAGGTTTGTATATACTTCCTCTTGTGCTTTGAAAGTTGGTAACACAACAGGTATCAGAGATAGACACGCAGCCTGTTAAGAATGAAAGCCTTGAAATCTACAGCAGAACAGGATAGGTTGGACCGCAAACTGAAGCTCTCTCCTGCTGCATAAATGGATGTGGAAAAGGCTTAGGCCTCCATGCTAACTCTGGGGGCACCATAGTTTCTCTTTCAAGTTCTGTAAGGGAGAAAAGAACCTGTTTTATTTATTTACTTTTATTTAAAAAAAATTTTTTTCATGAAACATTTCTGCAAAGCCAGGTGAAGTATTGGGTCACCTAAGGAGGTATCTCGGGTTTTAATCTATAGAAGAAGCTAAAATGCCATTGGCACACAAATATTATAGAGATATGAAGAAATGCAGATGATAGTGCTTTCTGGAATTATACTTTGATAAGCTGCTGGGGCTACAGAGTGAATCCCTCCCTCCTAGTCTTCAAAGAACATCTTTACCCAGTTACTGCACATGATAAACCACCTTCCACAGATGTGAGGCCAGCCAGTTAAGGGCTTGGCTTTGCAGAGTGGACTCTGCATGTTTGGGGCTGAGGGGAGTAGCTCTGATCCCAGAGGGAGGGCTGAGCTGCCACCTGGGAGCCTACCTCTAGGTCTTTCCTCTGTGCTGGCAGCCTTTCCTCCACATAAATGTTGAACAAATATTTAAATAATTCTGGTTGGAGGAAGAGCCAGATTGTTGGCTGGTCCTGGGTGCCCACATGCTCGGGTCTAACTCCCATGATCTGCAGGCCTCCCTGACCCAACATACTGTCCACAGAGGAGCAAGAAGGGGCTGGCTGGCTGCTGTGTGGGAATACCCCCAGTACTGGTGGAGACGTTCTTTTAGCAGTTCATCTGTGGCCCTGTCCTCAGTCACAGTGTCTTTCACAATGGAGAAGATGACTGTGTTCCAAGACCTTGACTTTTCACAGTATTCTAGTCCTCGATGTGTGTGTGGGAGAGGGCTTGAAGAATGAGGCCTCCTTGCCATTCCTTCCCTGCTGAGAGTTAAAAGTTACCTAGAATCCATCATCTGGATCTTAAAGTGGTTTTCCATTTATCCCCAGTGTCCTGACATGACTTTGTAAACTCCCATTTGCCCTCACCTGAGAGGATGAGAAGATATTAAGAAGAGGTGGCAAGAATACACAGAAGAACTATACAAAAAAGATCTTCACGACCCAGATAATCACGATGGTGTGATCACTCACCTAGAGCCAAACATCCTAGAATGTGAAGTCAAGTGGGCCTTAGAAAGCATCACTACGAACAAAGCTAGTGGAGGTGATGGAATTCCAGTTGAGCTATTTCAAATCCTCAAAGATGATGCTGTGAAAGTGCTGCACTCAATATGCCAGCAAATCTGGAAAACCCAGCAGTGGCCACAGGACTGGAAAAGGTCAGTTTTCATCCCAATCCCAAAGAAAGGCATTGCCAAAGAATGCTCAAACTACCACACAGTTGCACTCATCTCACACGCTAGTAAAGTAATGCTTAAAATTCTCCAAGCCAGGCTTCAGCAATACGTGAACCATGAACTTCCAGATGTTCAGGCTGGTTTTAGAAAAGGCATAGGAACCAGAGATCAAATTGCCAACATCTGCTAGATCATCAAAAAAGCAAGAGAGTTCCAGAAAAAACATCTATTTCTGCTTTATTGACTATGCCAAAGCCTTTGACTGTGTGGATCACAATAAACTGTGGAAAATTCTGAAAGTGATGGGAATACCAGACCATCTGACCTGTCTCTTGAGAAACCTGTATGCAGGTCAGGAAGCAGCAGTTAGAACTGGACGTGGAACAACAGACTGGTTCCAAGTAGGAAAAGGAGTGCGTCAAGGCTGTATATTGTCACCCTGCTTATTTAACTTATATGCAGAGTGCATCATGAGAAACGCTGGGCTGGAATAAACACAAGCTGGAATCAAGATTGCTGGGAGAAATATCAATAACCTCAGATATGCAGATGATACCACTCTTATGGCAGAAAGTGAAGAAGAACTAAAGAGCCTCTTGATGAAAGTGAAAGAGAGGAGTGAAAAAGTTGGCTTAAAGCTCAGCATTCAGAAAACTAAGATCATGGCATCTGGTCCCATCATTTCATGGGAAATAGATGTGGAAACAGTGGCTGACTTTATTTTTGGGGGCTCCAAAATCACTGCAGATGGTGATTGCAACCATGAAATTAAAAGATGCTTACTCCTTGGAAGGAAAGTTATGACCAAACTAGATAGCATATTTAAAAGCAGAGACATTACTTTGCCAACAAAGGTCTGTCTAGTCAAGGCTATGGTTTTTCCAATAGTCATGTATGGATGTGAGAGTTGGATGGTGAAGAAAGCTGAACGCCGAAGAATTGATGCTTTTGAACTGTGGTGTTGGAGAAGACTCTTGAGAGTTCCTTGGACTGCAAGGAGATCCAACCAGTCCATTCTAAAGGAGATCACTCCTGGGTGTTCATTGGAAGGACTGATGTTGAAGCTGAAACTCCAATACTTTGGCCACCTCATGCGAAGAGTTGACTCATTGGAAAAGACTTTGATGCTGGGAAGGATTGGGGGCAGGAGGAGAAGGGGACGACAGAGGATGAGATGGCTAGATGGCATCACCGGCTCAATGGACATGGGTTTGGGTAGACTCCAGGAGTTGGTAATGGACAGGGAGGCCTGGCGAGCTGCGATTCATGGGGTTGAAAAGAGTTGGACATGACTGAGCGACTGAACTGAACTGAACTGAGAGGATGAAACAGAATTTTATGGTTAATTGAAGGATAAAAGATCTCTCTTGACAAACCAAGTTATTATTGTTGGTTTTTAAAATTGTGATCAGATTAAATACTGGAAACTGCTAATATGAATAAAATAAAATTTTCTATTATAAAGGTTACCTTTCATGATTTAATGTTTCAAGAAATAACATTATTATTCCCAGTATATAATATAGTAGTATAACAATACTCATCTGTTGATAGCAAATATCAAGTATAGAATTTAAAAACAAAAAAGAAAAGTAAGTTCCTTATAGGCCATCTTTAAATGTAAGTTTGGATTCTGGGATTTAAGTCACTTTGGAGCACGTGTCAGGACAGGTGTGGTATCCTCACTGCAATGACATTTCTTTATTTTTTTTTTAAACTTATTATTTTGTATTGGGGTCTAGCTGATTAACAATATTGTGATAGCTTCAGGTGGACAGCACAGGGACTCAGACATACATATACATGTATCCACTCTTCCCCACACTCCCTTCCCATCCAGGAGGCCACATAACATTGAGCAGAGTTCCCGTGCTGCACAGTAGGTCCTTGCTGGTTATCCGCTGTAAATATGGCAGTGCGCACATGTGCATCCCAAACTCCCAGCTATCCCTTCCCCCCGCCCCTCGCCCCCCTGCAACCGTAAGTTCGTTCTCTAAGTCCGTGAGTCTGTTTCTGCTTTGAAAATAAGTTCATTTGTATCATTTCTTTTTAGATTCCACATATGCGAGATGTCACACGATATTTCTACTTCTCTGTCTGAACACTGGCATTTCTTTTCAGGTTTTGGAAAGGAGCTCTTTGAGTCTGATCTAGACCGAATCATGGAACATGTTGAAGCTGCCATGGACATGGTTCCAGTCTTGAAAAAGGCTGACATCATCAGTATCGTCAATGGTCCCATCACCTATTCTCCTGACATTCTGCCTATGGTGGGGCCCCATCAGGGAGTCAGAAACTACTGGGTGGCTATAGGTTTTGGGTGAGTATCTCTATGTAATTCAACATTTATTATGGAGTTACATATCTTAGACAAGTGTTGCCCCATAATCTCAGGCCAAAAATGGAAAACAAGGGAGAGGCAGAGAGTTTTCTCCCTTTCATGAGGAATGACATGAAAGGAATAAAAATTTTCAGTCTTAAAACTTTGACTTGTATAGGTCTGACAGATTTGTTCACAGAAGGGCAGTGACTTCCTGGAATTTTCTCTTTGCGTATTTCTTGCCATTTCCATTATTTATGTCTCCTTTCATGCTGTGAATGTTCAGATAAATGAATCTGCCCCACTTTTACAAGGATGTTTTCATAACACAACATGACAAAGATAATTTAAAATGTCAAATGTGTAATATATCTGATGCAATTTTCACCATAATTCATATTTGTTCAACATGATTTGTTTCTTTATGATTACTCAAGTTGCTTACTGTTTATGGTTCCATTACCCATTTGATCTTTCATCTCTAACATTTGTTCCATTAATTTGGTGAATATTAATGTCAAGCCTACTTTACTGTCATGTCACAGTTTCTAATATTCTATTTTCCTTCCCCATTTTCTTTGGCCGTTTATTCAACTGATGTTTGGTGACTGGCCAGCTTTGAGCCAGGTCTATTGCTGGGCACTGGGCTATAGCTGAGAACAAGGCAGGATGTCTGACCAGAGGCACAAGACTGGTTGGGGTGCTGTTCTTCTAGGACAATAGAGAGGTTGGTTGGGGTCTGAACTAAGGAAGCAGCAGTGGGGACTGAGAGATAGGAAACAGAATTACTTAGATTTGGTGACAGATTGCATTAGGTCTTAAGGGAGAGAGAAAAGGAGCAAATGATGGCAACCTTTCTGTGACTTCCCTGATGGCTCAGATGGTAATGCAGCAGACCCAGGTTCAATCCCTGGTTTGGGAAGATCTCCTAGAGAAGGAAATGGCAACCCACTCCAGTATTCTTGCCTGGAAAATCCCATGGACAGAGGAACCTAGTAGGCTACAGTCCATGGGGTTGCAAAAAGTCGGACACAACTGAGCGAATTTACTTTCACTTTTCACTTTCACTTTCCAACTTACTCCTATGGTTGCTGAGGCCAAAGGAAGCAACTACCAGGAAGATAATGAGTTGACTTTTTGACAGTGTTAAGCTTAAGTCTTCAGAACATCCAGAGGTAGAAACCCAGATGGAGCTATGAATCTGGAAGGTATAATGGAACTGGGGGCCTAGGGAATCACCTATAGAGTCAATACGTAGGCCTGTGCATGTGAGAGTGTTTCTTTTGTGCATCCCTCGTATATCTTCTTTGGAGAAATGTCTGTTTGTATACTTCACCCATTTAAGAAATTAGATTACTAGTCTTTTTATTGTTAAGTTGTAAAAGTTCTTTATTCTAGATATAAGACCGTTATCTGATACATGATTTGCAAAATTTTCCCCATTCTGTGGGTTTTTTAATTTTCTTGATGATATCCATTGAAGCACAAAATTTTTAATTTCCATGAAGTCCAAAATGTGTATGTATTTCTTTTATTGAATGTAGTTTTGATATCATATATAAGAAACTATTGTTTAATCTAAGTTAATGAAGATTTATACCTTTATTTTCTTCTAAGAGTTTTATAGTTTTAGCTTTTACATTTAGATCTTTAATCAATCTTGAGTTAATTTTTGTATGTGCTGTGAGGTAGGTACGCAGCTTGATTCTTTTGAGGATAGCCAACTGTCCCAGAATCACTTGTTGAAAGACTGTTCTTTACTCACTAAATAGTGTTGGCATCTGTGATGTCTTTTTTTCTGATCCCACTTCTGACACCAGCATTTAGTTCTCCTGTTCTCTGACACCAACTGTGTGTCCAACAGTTTCAATTCAAATCTGCTACTCACTCTCAGAGTGCAGACCCCACTAGTTAAGGACTCAGTCTCACAAACCATCCTCACTTCAGATGCCAGTTTCAACTTCCAGGAATCACCTGTCCTTCTGACTGAATGGCTACAGACTTGGAGGTTCCTACAACTCTTCCTCAGTTTTGATAATTCACTAGAATGACTCACAGAACTCAAGAAAAACTTACTTAGTTATACCTGCTTATTCTACAGAATGCAACTCAGGAACAGTGCATATGGAAGAGAAGCGCAGGACAAGGTCTGGGAGGGAGGATCTGCTGAAGAGCTTTCATGAGCCTCTCTGGTGCATCATCTTCCTAGCACTTCAGTGGATTCACCAACCCAAAGGCTCTTTGAACCCTGTGGTTTAGAAATTGTTCTGGAAGCTTCATTACATAGGCACAATGGATTAAAACCATTGATCACTGGTGATTGAACTTCTGGTGACCAGCTTCTATTCTGAAGCCTTTTGGTTCCCCTGCCCCCTCTCCATGGAGCCAACTGTTAGCATAGCATACAAAAGAATATAATTCCAAAAGTTTTAGGAGCTCTATGCCAGGAACTGAGGACAAAGGCCAAATATTTACTTTTTTATTGTCCCACAGCATCCTTGTAAAAAGTCAGTTTACCATATAAGTATGGATTTATTCCTGGACCTTCAATTTTATTCCATTAGTCTGTGTATCTATTCTTAGGCCAATACCATGCTGCCTTGATTACAGTAGTTTTTCACTAAGTTCTGAAACTGGGAAGTATGACTCTTCCAACTTTATTCTTATTCAGTATTGTTTTATCTATTTGGGCTTCTTATATTTTTGCGTAAAATTTAGGACCAGCTTGTCAATTTCTCTAAATAAACCACCTAGGATTTCCATAGGGATTGCATTTTTGTAGATCAGCTTGGGAAGTACTGCCATCTTAACAATATTGAGTCTTATGATTCACACACAAGGGATGTCTTCCATTTGTTTGTGTGCTGTATGTGTGCTTAGTCACTCAGTTGTGTCCAACTCTTTGTGACCCCATGGACTGTAGCCCACTAGGCTCCTATGTCCGTGGGGATTCTCCAGGCAAGAATACTTGCCATGCCTTCCTCCAGGGGCTCTTCCCAACCCACGGATTGAACCCAGGTCTCCCGCATTGCAGGCGGATCCTTTACCAGCTGAGCTACCAGGGAAGCCCATTTGTTTAGGACTTTTAAAATTCTTTCAACAATGACTTGTAGTTATCAGAGTGTAAGTTTTGTACCTCTTTTGCTAAATGGATTCCTAAATATTTTACTTTATTTTGATCCTGCAATTAACTCAATCACTGAATTATTGATTTAGTCAATAAATTTTGTGGATCATTGCTGTTTATCTATGAACAAACAGACAGTATACCTGGTCTCATGATATTTATACTTTAATAGATATTAGATAAATAAATAGATATTTATACTAGAATAGAATAGAATTAAGAAGTTGCTTTCTTTAGAACACTAGTTACTTATCGCCTAGACATTGTATCTCCTTGTGTGGGGTTGATGTTGGCATCCTGCTCCGATTGTTCTGAGTAATTTCCCCAGGTTGTAAACACTGTGAGGTGAATGGGAAGGACAACAAGTAGGGTTGGATCAAAATGCCTCACTCTCTGACCAATCTGGCCTAACCCCATAAGGCATTTTTGTTATTTAAAAGTTGAGATTGCTAAAATAGTTCTCATGAAAGACGGTGGCATGCTTACGTCGACTGCTCCTGCCAGCTTATAAAGGGATCCAGTCCATGGTTCTCAAGGCCAGCGCTTTCCATATCTGTGGCTCCTCTGTCCATGGGATTTTCCAGGCAAGAATACTGGAGTGGGTTGCCATTCCCTTTTCCAGGGGATCTTCCTAACCCAGGGATCAAACCTGAGTCTCCTGTATTGCAGGCGGATTCTTTACCACGGAGCCACCAGGCTTGTTAAAAAGCAAAATCTCAACTTTGTTCTTAGTTGCATGTATGTTTCATCCTCCTTTGCATCTTACCTATGAAATTCCTATTATTTGTCTTTAGAATCCATGAAAGATGTGTTGAATTGGAAAACCAACAAGCAAGCGTACTCCCATACAACCCTCTCCTATAGATTCTGATTCAGTAGTCTGGAGAGGAGCCCAATCACATTTCAGTATTGTCTGCTATTCTAGTCCAAAGAATAGGTATTTTCAAACTATCTACAGATATGCCAGTGCTCATTTTTGATACCCTAGTCAAAGCTGTTTTACTTTTGTCCCAAATATAGCAAGTTCTCCTGCTTCTAGGTGACTAACACAGTGCTCCCCAGATGTTTAATGGGTTGTGTTGAACTGAGTCTAGTTATCTTGGCTTAGAACAGATTACAAACAGCAAATTTAAAGACAGGAGAGTGCTGTAAGTTGTAATGCCTGACAGTTTAACAGTCATCATAAAAAAGCAGACACAAACACTCAGAAGGCATAGCAGCTGGGCCATGTAATAATGGGTTCTGCAGATAAATGCTAGACATAGAAGAAAAGCCTAACTCTTCTTTCCTCATCGAGTTCCCTTTCACTTCCATGTTATACGTTACTTCCTTATGAAAATCTTATCCATTGGGCAGAGGCATACTCTGTTGTTGGTTATACAAGGACCCAACAGCCACTGTGTATCGCTTGCCTACTATATGCTTTAAAATGCCATGTCAATTAATTCTCCACCAGCATCATAAAGTGTGCACATGAGGAGACTAAAGCTCAGGGTGGTTACACAACCTGCAAGGTCGCACAACTGGTAGTGGCAGAACAAGAATTGTACCCAGATCTCCCTTACTCGATGCTTTTCACTCTCAACCACTCGGAGCTCTCAATAGATGTTTCATCCATCTTAATAGATGTGTTGTATGAGATTTTATGTATAACTTAATAATGGTTATAGGGCTAAAGATTGGGGAAATTTCCTTTTTGCTATGTTTAAAATGGTTATCCATTAAACCAACAAGCACCTGCTGTGTAGCACATGGAACTCTGCTCAATGTTATGTGTTAGTCTGGATAGGAGGGGATTTGGGGGAGAATGGATACATGTATATGTATGACTGAGTCCCTTCACTGTCCACTTGAAAGTATCACAACATTGTTAACCAACTATACCCCAGTATAAAATAAAAAGTTTTAAGTTTAAAAAAAAAACATTTTAACATAAAAATAAATAAGATTATATTCAGGATTCATCTCAAGTAACAGCACTCTGCCCTGTTTATTTACTCATATGCATTGTTGAAAGATAAAGACCATGATGGTCTGGTAGTGAGTCTACACGAAACCAAAGCACAACCCTGGCTATGCCCAAGGAGTCTGCCAAGGATATAAATTCTGTTATGTGTGTCTTGGCAGGAAAAAAAAAAGGAAGAACCATTAAAGAAGTAAAGTCCAATAACAGAGTGTGTACTGGGGTCAGATGACTGAGTTTGTATCCTAAATCTGCACTTTGTTGCAGTGTGACAACCTTATTTAACTCCTGTGTGCAGGTTGGGTTTCTCACTGGTAAAATTGAGTTGCTAAAGCATAAATCAGCTGGTAGATGTTAGAAGGAAACAATGCCTGGTAAATAGTAAGTGCTCAGTGAATGCCAAAAGAACTTTATATAGTTTCAAGTCTTGTAAACAGTTATCTCTAGTTCTCAAAAATGGTAACAGTTGTAATCACACACTGAAACTGGTTAAATGAGTAAACAGTTTATACAAATAGTTCATAATTATTTTAAGCATATATTTAATTCTTTTTGCTTTTTTTTCTTACTTAGTGAGATTGTTTGTGGGTGATTTCGATGAGCCATGTCTCTTTTCAAAATTATCTAGAGAAGTATAAATTGCTATTTTTTTATCCTGCTTGAGAAATGTCCTTATAACAAATATATCACTATTACAAATGATATAAATCATTTTTATAAAATAGTAAAATTGGTATCTTGTTGTAGAAAAAGGTAGTTAGCATTTCCAGTCTTTGCTAAGGTCCTCCCTTGGTTGTTTTTTTTTCCTCTTTTTTTTTCCTCTCCCTTGTTTTTAGAAGCTTCAGTGTTGGCTAAATAGTTGTCATCTGGGGTACTGGAATTTCTTGCATTTTGATGTTTGCCCATGTGACTCCTTTTTGCTCCTAGTCCTCTCCCCATGACTCCCTGCTCATCCAGTTCCTTGAAAGCTTCTCTTGACTTAAACCACAGATGAACCACCGGAGACTTTACCTACAAGAGTGAGTGGGTAGAACCTCACATGGGTGACATTGAACCCTGATTCCTCCGTCTGATATAAAATTATTTGCCGGTTATGTTCTTGGTCTTTTAAAGAATAATTATTCATTTAATTTTGATTGTGCTGGGTCTTCATTGCTACATGGGCTTTTTCTCTAGTTGCAGCAAGTGGAGGCTACTCTCTAGTTGTGGTGCACAGGTTTCTCACTGCGGTGCTTCTCTTGTTGAGGAGCGTGGGCTCTAGGGCGCACAGGCTTCAGTAGTTGCAGCTGCAGGCTCTAGAGCCCAGGCTCAATAGTTGTGGCTATGCTGATCTGTGCTTAGTCACTCAGGCGTGTCCAACTCTTTGCAATCCCATGGACTATAGCACACCAGGCTCCTCTGTCCATGGGGATTCTCCAGGCAAGAATACTGAAGTGGGTTGCCATGCCTTCCTCCAGGGGATCTTCCCAACCCAGGGATTGAACCCAGGTCTCCCCTTTTGCAGGAGGATTCTTTACCTTCTGAGCCACCCCGTAGGCTTAATTGTTCTTCAGCTCTGCATAAGATCTACAGGCATGCTCCCTGATCTTAGTTGCTTCCCAGATCAGGGATCGAACCTGTATCTCCTGCACTGGGAGGTGGATTCTTCACCACTGAGCCACCAGGGAAGCCTGTGTTTTTGGTTTTAAAGTATCTTCATGTGGATATAGAAACAAGCCAATCCTCCACACCAAGTGACTCATTGGTTGCAAAATACAGGAGCCATTGTTTCTCCCTTTCCTCCTCACAAGTCCTTGGGTGACTGCCCCTTTGTCTGTGTGCCTCTATGATAATAGCCTAAGTTCTTGTACAGAGATCGTTGCTAAAGGGACGTAAACTAAACTGAGTCTGAGAAGGGATGGGTGTGCCACACCAGAGTGCACATATTTCTCCTGAAAGATTCCCTATTAGTCAGAATAATCATAGCTCAAGATAAGGTACCAACCACATCTGCCTGTGTGCTTGCTTGCTTCTATTTTCCTAAAGCGAGATCCTTACTAGCTAAGGGTCGTAGGCTATTTTGCCAATATGCAGCTCTTGAAACTGTGGAAACTAACTAGTTATCAAGTCAGGCACATTTAATTTGGATGCTTAAACATTTTTTTTTTTGAGGAAAAAGATGATAGTATAAAGATTATGTTGATTGTATGTTCTGAATAGCATGGGACACTCCAGCTTTGAGGCCTTGTGAAATATTTGGACATGTTTCATTGCTCGAAAGTAATATGTGTTAATAACAGGGTATTTATTTCTATATTTGAAAGATATGGCATAATCCATGCTGGTGGGGTCGGGAAATATCTCAGTGACTGGATCCTGCACGGAGAACCACCTTTTGATCTGATAGAATTGGATCCCAATCGCTATGGCAAATGGACAACAACTGAGTACACCGAGGCCAAAGCAAGGGAGTCATATGGATTCAACAATATTGGTAAGATGCAAATTTACTGTTGTCTGTGAAGTGTGTTCAGAATTAACTTACGGCACCTCTGACTTTAGATGCTTTTTATTCTGTGCATCATTGGGGAATGGTTAGGGAGTCTAAAAAGCATATGCTTCTAAAACAAAAAAGGAATCTATGGGAATATATATCTTTAATGTGAGGAATGCATCAGTGATTTTAACTTTTAAATCTATTTTTACTTTACCTTTGATGATCATTGTGAATGATGGTTTTGGTTTTTTGAAAATATAAATTTAATATGTATTATTATACATGCTTATGTATTAAACATATATGATGTATTTTACATATATGCTATGTATGTATGTATGTATGTGTGTGTATATACATATATATACACACACACACATGTAGCTTCTGGATTTTAAGTACTGTGTTTTCCATTTTCTGAATCCCTTCAGAATATTTTGTAGTTTTGGTTCTATGCTATTTAGAATATGGGTTTTCCTTTTTCAGTTGGTTATCCTAAAGAAGAACGATTTGCTGGGAGGCCAACTCAGCGAGTCAGTGGCCTTTATAAAACCCTGGAGTCTAAGTGTTCCATGGGGTTCCATGCAGGCTGGGAGCAGCCACACTGGTTCTACAAACCAGGCCAGGACCCTGGGTACAGGTAAACAAGTGACTTAACCTACCTGTGGCTCTGACTGCAGAGTGAACTTTGGGAGTGGGATGGAGGGACCCTAGAGAAGCACCATATCCCCCACACTGGTTCTACAAACCAGGCCAAGACCCCTGCTGCTGCTGCTGCTGCTGCTAAGTCGCATCAGTCGTGTTCAACTCTGTGAGATCCCATAGATGGCAGCCCACCAGGCACCCCTGTCCCTGGGATTCTCCAGGCAAGAACACTGGAGTGGGTTGCCATTTTCTCCTCCAATGCATGAAAGTGAAAAGTGAACGTGAAGTAGCTTAGTCATGTCCGACCCTCAGCGTCCCCATGGACCGAAGCCTACCAGGCTCCTCCATCCATGGGATTTTCCAGGCGAGAGTACTGAAGTGGGTTGCCATTGCCTTCTCCTCCAGGACCCCTGGGTACAGGTAAATGAGTGACTTAGCCTACCTGTGGCTCTGACTGCAGAGTGAACTTTGGGAGTGGGATGGAGGGACCCCAGAGAAGCACCATATCCCCCTCACTGGCTCTACAAACCAGGCCAGGACCCCTGGGTACAGGTACATGAGTGACTTAGCCTACCTGTGGCTCTGACTGCAGAGTGAACTTTGGGAGTGGGATGGAGGGACCCCAGAGAAGCACCATATCCCCCTCACTGGCTCTACAAACCAGGCCAGGACCCCTGGGTACAGGTACATGAGTGACTTAGCCTACCTGTGGCTCTGACTGCAGAATGAACTCTGGGAGTGGGATGCAGGGACCCCAGAGAAGCACCATATCCTCCTCCCACCCCTTCACTCTACCCTTTTCCAAACAGCATTGAGCCTTTTTCCATAGAAATAATTTCTGTGCATTGGAGGCCTTAGTTTATCCCACGTGACACTGGTGCACATTAAGGACCCATGTGGCCTCGAGAAACCCACCATCAGCCCAAGTGAAGCGCCTGCTTGGAATTTTCCAATTGCCGAGAGGAACCTTCCCCACCCTCTCCAAATCCCCTTTATTTGGCTTTTAAAGGTTTACCTTGATTTAAGATGCCTGGTCAAATCACATAGTATGGAAACAGTATGGAAATAAGGATTTTCTGTTTATAAGGGAAAAGCTGAAAGCTACTGCTTTCTAATGTGTGTGCAATGAATTATGCAAATTATACGCACTGTTGATAAATTAGGGGAAAAGGTCATTTACTTACTATTTTGCTGCTGCTGCTAAGTCGCTTCAGTCGTGTCCAACTTTGTGCGACCCCGTAGACGGCAGCCCACCAGGCTCCGCCGTCCCTGGGATTCTCCAGGCAAGAATACTGGAGTGGGTTGCCATTTCCTTCTCCAGTGCATGAACGGGAAAAGTGAAAGTGAAGTCGCTCAGTCGTGTCCGACTCTTAGCGACCCCAAGGACTGTAGCCTACCAGGCTCCTCCGTCCATGGGATTTTCCAGGCAAGAGTACTGGAGTGGGGTGCCACTATTTTAGGTTAAGCTAAAATATAAAGCATATAACTGAAACAATTCTCTGATTTCCTCTAAAGTTGTTGACATAGTACTTTGATTGCATACCATCCTTGTATTTAGGGTTAATAATGATTACATCGGAGAAGGCAATGGCACCCCACTCCAGTACTCTTGCCTGGAAAATCCCATGGATGGAGGAGCCTGGTAGGATGCAGTCCATGGGGTTGCTAAGAGTCAGACACGACTGAGCGACTTCACTTTCACTTCTCACTTTCATGCACTGAAGAAGGAAATGGCAACCCATTCCAGTATTCTTGCCTGGAGAATCCCAGGGACAGGGGAGCCTGGTGGGCTGCCGTCTACGGGGTCGCACAGAGTCGGACACTACTGAAGTGACTTAGCAGCAGCAGCAGCAGCAGCAGCAGCAGCAATGATTACATACTTTTTTCTCATGAGAAGACACAAACCAAGAGAAAGCAAGTTTTCAAGTTGTTACCTTTTTTTGACTGTTACTTTGCTTATTTAAACAGATTTTGACGTCTACTTTATAATCAGACCTAAATGGTCCAAAGTATAGTAGTGGGCCAATTGATTAATGAATTTGGACTCTGTAGTCAGCCAGTGGAGATCACCTGGGGGCAAAACACTGGCTTGGTTTTTTTTCAAAGTGACCCAGATAAATGCCAAATCTATTCTTCATGTTGTACTATTTGGACCTGGCCTGTTTTTTCTACTATTTTAATAATTAAACCACTGAAAACATATCCTCCTCTGAAGTTAAAATACCACATTAGTAGTCTACTCCGTAAAGTAGAAAGGACCCTGCATAATGAGTCAGTAGACCTTTGCTCCAGGCCCAGATCTGTCATTAACTAGTACAAAGGCCTAGGAAGTCACTTTGTGCCTTTTCTCTAAAAACTGAAGATATTGAACCAGATGCTTGCTTACTCCAGGTGGTCAGCATGGGCATCACACGGGAGCTTGTTAGAGGGCAGCATCTAGGGCCCTCCCCAGACCTGCTGCATCAGAATCTGTAACAAGTCTAAGTGATGTATTTACAGAAACATTTGAGAAGCACCAGACAAGACAGCTCTACCCCTCATATATTCTGATTTTTGTTCCCCAAATTAGTATTTTTAAAATGCTTCCCTAGGTGATTCTAATATGTAACCAAGGTTGACAACTAAAGGACTGGGTGACTTCTAAGCTCTTTTTCAGGTCTGAGAGCCCACATAGCCTATCTTATTTTCTAGTTAATTAATACTTCATTCACTGTGAAATGGGTCAAGGGATAGATGAGTAACTTAAAAAGTCAGTTTCCAATATATATGTATGACTTGTAGAACAGGTGGCATTTTCCCCCCAAATGAAAATGTCTAGACAATTAGGGCTTGTTAGGGCTTCCCAGGTATCTCAGGGGTAAAGAATCTGGTTGCCAATGCAGGAGATGTAAGAGGCACTCGTTTGATCCCTGGGTCAGGAAGATTCTGTGAAGTAGGAAATGGCAAGCCACTCCAGTATTCTTGCCGGGAAAATTCCATGGACAGAGGAGCCTGGTGGGCTACAGTCCATGGAGTCACAAAGAGTTGAACATGACTGAGCACACAGAGCTTATAAAAATATTCTGAATTTTTTTGAAAACAAATAACATGTTTTGTGACGTTGTGTTTCAGGCCAAGTTTCCACCGCACAAACTGGTTTGAGCCTGTGGGCTCCGAGTATCAACAGGTTATGCAAAGAGTAGGGGTGATTGACCTGTCACCGTTTGGCAAGTTTAATATCAAAGGCCAAGACTCCATTAGACTGTTGGACCATCTCTTTGCAAATGTTATTCCCAAGGTAAATAACCTTATAGGGGTAGGGGTACAAGGTCCAGGATCCTGCCCTGCTTAATTTTCTGTCCCCTCATTTTCGAAAAACCAGTATGTTATTTTAGTTCACCTAATGATTTCTGTATGAACACGAGAATTCTTCAACTAGTGAAGGGCATTCTAGCTAATTTTCAAATTTAAATTTTTGTTGACTGAATTATTATCTAAGGATCATATGGCTTTGTTTAGTTGTGTCAATAGGAACCCCCAGATTTGTTGAAATGTAATCTTTATGATCAGTAATTATAATGATCATTTAAACTGAAAACTTCAAAATCAATGGGTTTAGGTTTACAGATAGTTCACACAATTGATAATAAAAGGTTCAGATGTCTTACATTGTTGACATCCACATTTTTATATCCATGTGGCACTGAAAGGATACATAAGACTTTATTCTTTTCTGTAGGTGGGTTTTACAAATATAAGTCACATGTTAACACCAAAAGGTCGAGTATATGCTGAGATGACTGTCTCTCACCAGTCTCCTGGGGAGTTTCTATTAGTAACTGGTTCTGGGTCAGAACTTCATGATCTTAGGTAAGTGTACACGTACTAAGAAAACTATGTACATTATAACTGATCCAGTCTTGCACCGAGGGTATTAATGTTTTGTGGGCTTTTTTTAAATCAGTAATTGAAAATACAACTTAAAATCTTTAAACCTGATTGTTTTAAATAAACGTCATGTCTTTTATAGGAAATTACTTCAAGTGAGGGTCCCTATAACCATCCCCCTCCCAAAGGTAATCCATCCACTGGGTTTACTGGTTCTAATAATATTAACTCCTATTAATTAGGTATCACTCATATGTCAGAACCATTTTTACACATTATCTCAATAAGTTCTTTTAGTGCATTTATCTGCAAGGTATATATTATGCCTGTTTTCAGGTGAGGAAACGGAAGTTTGGGTTAAAGTGACCTGCTCGTTAGTCTTATTGATTCTGATGCTCACATTCGGTTCACGTTAGTGTGTTGCCTCCAGGGTTTTCTTCTTTTTTCTCATACTTTGTGCTCTCTGGCCCATCACTGCGTTGAAATCATTGATTTGCCAACTCTATCCTTCACATGAATTTCAGTCTACTATTTAGTCTACTCTAAAATATTTTGTCTTTAGTATTTCAAAAATATTTGGAATATTGTTGTTTGATAAACATCTTACTCCAACAGACTCTCACTCTAGTTGTAAGATGATGCAAATTCTATCCTCCTATCCAAGATACATTAGGAGTCATCTTAGTCACTTAGCTTTGTGTCAGTCCAGATGATCATTTTATGATAGACTTGTGTAGCTCCAGGGACTGCTCAGTATATTATAAGCAAACCCTCTAACTGGCTTCCAATAACTCAAGACTCAGAAATTGAAACCAGTCTTTAGAGTTTTAATCTTCTCCTTGTGATTGTCAAAGCAAGCATGTGTCTGGTGGCAGGCACATTATTAACCTTTAGCAGCACGATTGTGTCTCCTATGTATGGGTATTAGAGAAAATTTGGGTTTAAATTAACTTCCCAAGATGGAGTCATTAGTTTAAATGCAATAGGGCTGTCACTGTTTGAAAAAATTTTGTGGCAGAGCTTGTTTAAATGGAAGGATCATTCTGTACTGTGAAAAATCACCCACATATTTGTAAGTGGGCAGCTTAAAAAGAATCATTTACTATCTCTGAGACTCAGTTTCCTCAAATTTAAAAATTGGTTGATTATATGAAATGGCACTTTGGGGATTTTCTGATAATTCTAGACACACAGTATATCTTCAGAGAAATAATCTGTTACCAACATGTGCTGTTCCAGCAAGATTCAACACAGTGTTTATGAATCTCAAATGCAGATGGATTGAAGAAGAGGCAATCAAAGGTGGATGTGATGTTGAAATTAAAAACATAACTGATGAGCTTGGAGTCCTTGGCGTCGCAGGGCCACATTCAAGAAAAGTCCTACAGAAACTGACCTCTGAAGATCTTAGTGATAATGTTTTCAAGTTTCTTCAAACCAAGTCTTTAAAGGTTTCCAATATTCCTGTCACGGCTATCAGGATATCTTATACTGGTAAGAATTGGAAAACAACCTAGAGCAAGTCTCTAAAATTTAGAAGCACCCAGAAATGTGTGCATACACACATGTTCAGTCTCTTCAGTGTAACTTTGGAGGAAGATTTCTCCTGCCCAACTCTTCTAACAATTCTGTTTATTCAGTCCGAGTCTGAGAAAGTCATTCCACAGATCTCCAGTTGTGGTTCCAGGCCCATAGCTAGCTGCCTGCCATTCAGAAAGGTAGGTGAGAAAGTGCAAAGAACAGTTGGAAGGGATGACAGACTATTCAGGCCAGCTGATTCTGTGTTGTTGTTGTTGTTCAGTCACTCAGTCATGTCCAACACTGTGACCCTGTGGACTGCATGTAGCATGCCAGGCTTCCCTGTCCTTCACCATCTCCTGGAGCTTGCTCAAATTCATGTCCACTAAGTCAGTGATACCATCCAACCATCTCGTCCTCTGTCACCCCCTTCTTCTCCTGCCCTCAATCTTTCCCAGCATCAGGGTCTTTTTTAATGAGTCGGCTGTCCACCTCAGGTGGCCAAAATATTGGAGCTTCAGCTTCAGCATCAGTCCTTCAATGAATATTCAGGATTGATTTCCTTTGGGATTGATTCCATGTGGGAGAATTCAAAATAGTCTCCCTCAGAGAACATCTTGAATGTGTTAGGCACTGCCCTTAAAGCATTATCGCTGTTCATCTTTCTTTCTGACTCTAAGTGCATTAGAGAAGTCTTCCTTGGCACCTAATGGCATGTAATAGGTACTAGAAACAGAGATGAATGAATGCTCTCCAGTTCCCCACTGGTTCTCTGGGCTCCCTCCTAGCCTCCTCTAGACTCCTTGTCCCATTACAGGAGGAGTGCTAGGTGCCCAGCCTTCACTCGGGTACGTGATGCTTGTGTCCCGGTGGTGTCCCGGAGAAGCACTGCACCATCAGCCCTCCACGTGGGGAGCAAGGCGAGCACATGGTATAAAGGCCGTAGCTCTTCCCTAGGCTTCTCTTTTCCCCATCCTCCCTCCACCCAACCTTGGAAAACTGGTGACCAGAATAAAACATAAGCAAAATTAAAAATAAGCAGACTCTTTGAATTGGGTTTCATTTTTTTCTTTTTTTTTTTGGCCTATGGTTCTAATGGTGAATGAAATGACCAAGTAGGGGAGAAGGAGGAAGTGGGGGCCATTAGAGACTCTGGCTATCCCACAGTGAGGAACATTCGAAGAATTGTCGTCAGTGGCCTGTATGTTTAAGCCTTGTGATTTGGGGCCAAGGAGTTGAGGGCTGAGGTGTTTAAACCTTGAACCCCTCATCTTGGTAAACTTTGCCATGCTAATTCCTCACTTAACATTATGAACCCAAGGTGAGAGGTAAGGTTAAGTCCTGAATCACCATCTGTCTGAGTTGTCTTAAATGCTGCTCTCTGTGTGGGGGGTGGGGCAGTATTGGGCATGGAAACATCTGTCATACGGCTGGCTCCTTTGCAGTGTGGCTTGGTTGCAACTTTTTTGGGAACCGAGCTCTTATCACTCTACAGTGTCTATTTTGCAGAAATGGAATCTCTCCATTTGTTGATGTGTTTTAGCTAATGCACATTAGACCTAGTGATTGTCATTCTTACTCTGGTGTGGCCCTTGTGGGTGTATTTCAGGTGAGCTGGGTTGGGAGCTGTACCACAGACGAGAAGATTCTGCAGCGCTTTACAACGCTATCATGAATGCAGGCCAGGAGGAGGGAATTGACAATTTTGGAACCTATGCCATGAATGCCTTAAGACTAGAGAAAGCTTTCAGAGCCTGGGGGTCAGAGGTTTGAAATGCTATCATCTTTATTAAAACTTTACATGTGTTATATCTGACTTTTATGCAAGGGTTAGTTTAACTGTGTTACCATTGGCTCTGACTGTAAGAGTAAGAATGTATCGTAAGAAAAAAAATTTTGGGGGTGCCACATTGGACAGCATGCAAAATCTTAGTTCCCTGACCGGAGATGGAATGCACGCCACCTGCAGTGGAAGCATGGAGTCCTAACCACTGGACCACCAGGGAAGCCCTGAAAACTTTATTTAATTAGGGGCAAAGGTTTTTCTCCTCAATTTTCCAGTTGCAAATTCAGGGGAACTGTGATGTAATGTTTATTCTGCCTTAATTCCCCTTGCTTGGCAGAGAGCCCTGGACATCTGCCTCTGTGTGCTGAGTTTGGCTGCCCCAAGGGAGCCTGTCTACCCCATGGGATTTGAGGACCACCTTTCAAAATTCTTCCTTCTCCTCTGTCACATTGTCTATCATCATTTCCTTCTTATTCTGCACCTTTTGGGGAAGTAACAACAAAAGCTGTCTTTCTGAGGGGCAGGGTTGGTGGTCTGGAATGTGTTGGTCCAGCCCACACCCATCATTAATAATGAGAACTCAGGGTTTCTATTTGTGTAGTTACACACCATTTTCATAGACATGATGTCATCTACCTTCTCAGCTCTCCCTGAAGAGGGTATTATTGGTGATTCTTGGGCAAGAAGGTGGGAGTTATACATACAATCACACTAAGAAACAATAAACAACTTGGTCCAGATTGCACAGAAGTGTCCAAACAGTGGTTCAAACTCTGTTCTCTTATTTTATCTCCAATATAGCAGACTATCTTTAGATCTCAATTTTCTCAGGTCCGCTAGTTGTTTTCTTGGCATACATTGAGGTTTTAGGTATGAGAGCTTAGATAAGGGACCTTTGTAAAGGGTGTACTTCAGGGTAGGGTCTTTGGGGTTTGAATGTATCCTCCACCACATACTATGTGGCCTTAACCCTCCAGAGACTTCACTTCTCTATAAGAGAGAGACAATCTTTATCCTACAGAGTCATTGTCAAGATTAGGTAGTCCGCAAAGTGCCTAGGACATAAAGCGTGAATTTGAGGGCAAAGTGGGTCTGAAAGCACAGGCAGGGTCCCTAGGACATTTAGATCAGGGGCAGAAGAAAGTGGGTTCTGAGGTGGACAATACAGCCTGCTGCAGTCACTGAAAGAAGAGCCCTGGGGCAGT
The DNA here is from genome assembly GCA_024291935.2 of Okapia johnstoni. Classification (NCBI taxonomy): domain Eukaryota; kingdom Metazoa; phylum Chordata; class Mammalia; order Artiodactyla; family Giraffidae; genus Okapia; species Okapia johnstoni. Next base: position 83,447,816 of record CM044307.1, read on the forward strand.
TGTTGTTTTACAGAGGATGTGCTCTGTTGCGGGGATCCTCAGCCCACTAGGGTGGGGGTGGTTCTCAGAGGACGCTGCTGCAGGGAGAGACGGAGAGGACAGCTCTGCCTCCACTCTCCGCAAGGAATGAGCAGCGTTTCTCTGCTTTCCCGCTTTCCTTTTCTCCTGTCTCCATTCCAGCCCCTCTAATTTCCCAGCGGTGCCAGCACGCCCTCTAGTGTTATTACAGCAATCAAGCATCTGGACTTGGTTTTAAATTTTTTCCTGGAATTCTGAAACTTTTTTTTAAAAATCAATGAAATATTGTCTTAAAAGTAGAATATTATCATAGAACACATGCTGGCTTTAGAAATGTCAGTGTGGTGAGGACAGAATCCTAAAATCAACAAGATGGTATCGAGTGCTCTAGTAAGCGTGAGGTTTGGGGTGAGGCACTGAGAAAACCCCAAGTGATAAATTCTCATCTCATTTCTGGAATTTTGAAAATTTGAGCAGGTAAAAAATAATCTTAGAGTTGCTCAAATTGACTAGGAAATATGAGGTCAAATTTTACACCATGTAAAACAAATTTATACTACACATCTAGGTCATGCGAAGGCTGTGTTTTCTTTTGTCAAGTTTGGCTACCTTTTATGGGGTTTAAATCAGTTCTTTTGGTGCACAAGAGACCGATGACAACAAAACAAACAAAAATCAGGTCTAGTCCCAAATAATGGCTTTAGCTCCCCTTGAAGTATATTGTAATGACAGCCAATTTGAAAAGATTGAGATTCAACCTCTTTTTTTTTTTTTTTTTCTTTTCCCTCTCCTGAACTCTGTGGAAACTATTTTCCTACCGTATGCTTTTTTCCTCCACTTATCCTGATTTCTGGATGATTGTAAGATAAATAAATTACTTAATAATGTTTCAAAACATATTTATGCAGAATTATTAGGTGAAAGCTTATGAGAATCCTGTTTCTGGGAAGGATATCATTGTTGTGGCATCCCTCAGATATTTATTATGCCAAAAGAGCCTTGGGAACAAGCTGGGAATTTTAGTATCTAATTTGCTATTAAAATAATATTATTTGCTGAAAGACTACATTTGAATTTTAGATTTAAAAAATTACTTTAGAGGTCAGTTCACAATCTATATCTATGTCTGTCTATCTATATATTTCAAATGAAAAAGTATCCTCTTTAAAAAATAAATATGAAAGTGATGTTACTAAAACCACTTGTACTCATCTAAGGTTTAAAATGCATGTTTCCCTTTTAGATGAACTGTGATACAAATCCTTTGGAAGCTGGACTGGAATATTTTGTAAAGCTAAATAAGGTATGTTTACATTCCAAAGTGTACTTAAAATAAATCTTAAAATTATGCTGTTTCATGACAGAGCCATGCTTTAAAATTTAACCAAGTGTGATTTTAGGACAAATGAGTTGAACATAAATAGTAAGCATTGCTTAAGTGCTTCATGTTAAGCTTTGTCAAAATTTGATATCAGTTCAAATGATTCTAATGTGCCTGTCGATGCAAGAATCCAGCAACGTTAAAGACCAAATATAAATTCTAAGATAAAAATCAGTAAGGATAAGATGTCAGCAGGCAGTCTTGTAAATCCTGGTGACTTGTGAAGTCACAATTAGCTGATGAGACATATTGCATTAATTGACTCTTCCTGGGTTCTCAACAGCGTGAAGTAGCCTCACCCAGCAGATCTGTCCATCTGCTTGTTGAGCATCTTGGTATGCAACAACTGCGTATAAGCAACTGACACATTTCAAATATGTTCAGCATAAAAGTTATTATTGAGTCATAACTGATATTGACATTCTAAAGGGAACACCTGCATGGGTGGTTCTCAAACAGATAACATCAGTATCACCTGGGAACTTGTTAGAAATACAAATCCTTAGTTCCCTACTAAATGAGGAACTGACTCAAACCTCAAACCTACTAAATGAGAATCCCTAGGGGTCAGGCCAAGTGCTCTGTGTTTTAACAAGCTGCAGGGGATTCCGATGCACCTAAAGTCTGAGACGCACCACCCTATACAATCATTGTGGAAAAGTGTATTATGAGACCAGTTTATTACAGTCTAGCTCACCTATTGTAAATCCTACAAATATAAATGAGGTTATCCCATTAAAGACTAAGTGATTATGTCCCTCCAAAATCCATATGGTGAAGTCCTAACCCCCACGTGGTGCTATTTGGAGGTGAGGCCTTTGGGAGGCCATTAGGGTTAGGTGAAATCATGCTTGGGGTCCCCACATTGGGGTCAATGAGAGAGATCAGAGCTTGCTGTCTGCCATGTGAGGACATAGTAAGACAGTGGCTGTCTGCCAGCCAGGAAGAGGAACATCACAGGGGAACCAAACTGGCCCTGGATTTGGACTTCACCTGTCTCCAGAACAGTGAGAAGTACATTCCTGTTGTTTAAGCCACTCCATCTGTGCTATTTTGCTATAGCAGCCTGAGCTGATTCAGATACATATTAAGCAGTGTCTTAGTTACTATATGAGAACTTAGTGGAGGTACAGTTAGTGGTAATATTGAAGGATAAGGATAGCAGCTGTCTTTGTTTAGGATATTTGTTAGAATTCCAAAATTCCTGTCCTGTCCTGCCTTAGGAGTTAATCAGATAAAGGAAAAGCTGTTCTCACATTCCGTGGAAATATGTGAACACATGGATATGAATCAGGCTAAGGAAACTTTTTTAATGCCCCGAATCAGTTCCAAATTCTAAGCTAAGATATTAACATAAACATTTATATTTATGGCATTAGATTTTAGGAAAAAGAACCTCTTAAAGGGTTTTAAAGGGAATATCTTTCTGTACATTTTGCCCATGACTTTTGTTTTTACGATGTACCATCTGCCTCCAGACCAGAAAAAGCAAGTGCTTGGAGTTCAGGGAGACCCTGGCAGCAGATTGCTCCTTCTGTTATCATAAGTCTTGGTTTAGTCGTGTAAAACTCAGGATCAAAATGGCCTGACTCCTGAAAGCACGAAACTTCTGCTGTTGGTCACCAGTACATAAATAGATAACTGACTCCTTTGCTTCAGTGTTTGGGTATTATATTTTGGGAATAAGGCACAGACAGTCTCTTCATGTTGTAAATGGATTTTTAAAACTCCCTTTATGATTTATAAGCAGGTGTGGTGTGACTTGCATGTTTGTTAGTTCCTTTAAATTAGTTCAGTAACCAAATCTCAGCTCAGAACTAAGTTAGTTGTTTAATAGATAGTGACTTTGATTTATGTTATTTTTATGATTTATGAATTGTTTGTTCTCATTCTGGTGTCATAAAGTTAATTTCTAAAGCTTTCACTGGGTGAAGGTCCGTGTAGCACAAGGACTGGGACCTAATCAAGCCGGTGTTTTTCAGTTGCATAACTCTGGTGGTTAATGGGCCTCAGCCTAACCATAGCAATGCTTGCTAATTTCCAAGACAAGTGAATAGGTTGCATAAGCTTTGTTTCGAGCTTGTTTGGTGGTTTCACAACAATTTTATCTTGGTTCCGTAGCAGTCTCTAGTGCAAAACAGGTTCCTGGAAAACTTGCTTATATTACAAACTGAACTGCGTCACTTGATAAGCTGACTCCGGTGCCAGGCTGTTACCCAACCTGGTTTCATACCTTTTAAAGAATAATATAATGCAAGTCCATATGGCTTTGGGAAATTGATGTTATATGAAAACCAAAGCAGCAGATACAGGAGAACATTGTATTTAAAACAAAACCAACCCCCAAAATCCTGGCATTCTCCAATTATTATAAATCATTTCTTTCTATTTTTTTACCCTTCAAAGCAAATATGTAGACTTCCCTGCTTGGCCCTTCTGTGTCTGCACAATGACTGTATACACCGTAACATGAAGACAAATACAGAGAAGCAGGCTGTGTCAGAGCTAGGAGGATACACCTCTTTATTTGAGGATGAGGACACTGAGGCACAGAGAAGTGACCCAGTTGCTGTGCTGTGTGTTGGCCCAGGCTGAACTCTGACCTCGCTGCAGTGAGTGCTGTCTCACCCGCCGCTTTATCAGCCAGGTCCTTTCTTGTAATGGGCTTTGTTGTTGTTGTTATTCAGTTGGTAAGTCGTGTCCAACTCTTTGCTACCCCATGGACTGTAGCATGCCAGGCTCCATGGGGTCCTCCAGGCAAGAGTACTGCAGTGGGTTGCCATTTCCTTTTCTAGGGGATCTTCCCAGACCAGGGATTGAACCCAAGTCTCTTGTGTTGGCAGGCGGATTCTTTACCGCTGAGCCACCAGGGAAAGCCCTATAGAGAGCTTGAAAAAGTGCCCCCAAATTTTCCCACAACATGTATCATAGAATTTGCATAGCTACATTTTATCAGTGAGTACCTCCCACAGTCATGTTTTTGTTATAAGGAATTTTGTATTTTGTGGTAGGATCAGAATAGCTGCTTTGGCCATTTTAAGAAGGAAGATAGGTGAGTGAGGAGATGAGCCAGCCTCATTAGGGTGAATTGTGTTCTTATCAAAACTGGTACAAAAGTAGGGAAGAGAAAATTGGAGCACTGAAGAAATCTTAGATCGTAAAGATGGCATTTGTCTTCCTTAACTCTTAACGCTCTCCGAGTTGGTCTCCCAATGGTTTTGGCTTATGTGAAGCAAATACACCTGTGTGTACACATTCATCCATCTAGTCAACATTTATTAAGTACTATTTACTGAACACTTTGCTAGACCACAGGTCTAAAAGTTAAAGATATGACTCCTGATGGCTCTTAGATCTCATGAAGCTTGAAATGAGCGGAACTTTAAGAACTAAAGCTGTAGGATGTATTCTTAACCTTGATTCTAAAAATAATTCTCTGCATGAGGTGGGTTGTGCAATAACACACGTTAGAATCATCTCGTGAAGAGATGGGAAGTGCTATGAGACACGTAAAAATTACTGAATGTTTCCTTTGAAGTCTAAAACCCCTTGACCTGAAGCAAGTTATATCATTGTGCTTAATACTATTATAATTTGTTCCTGAGGAAGTTACTTTCTGGGGGGAAAAGTTAGTGGCTTTTCGTTGTTGTTGGAAATGAAAGAAGTGCATTAATTAAAAGCAAAAGGAAAATCAGCTGCCTTTGGTCACAGTTATAAGTGTTCTTGGAATTTTCCTCTTGGAATTACTGAATCTATAAAACCCCAGCCAAGGGCCACAGAGGATCAAATACTAAGGGTAACGTATTAAGATCAGAAGATTTTTTTTCGCTTATAAAATCCCCCCTGCCCTTTCTCTCTCTCCCTCTCTTTGCCTGTCTTGAGTTTCTCACCAGTAGAAACAGAATAAAATGTGATATATAATTCAAAAGGGAGGGGATATATGTATGTACTGTGCTGTGCTGAGTTGCTCAGTCATGTCCAGCTGTTTGCAACTCCATGGACTGTAGCCCGCCAGGCTCCTCTGTCCGTGGGGATTCTCCAGGCAAGCATACTGGAGTGGTTTGCCATGCCCTCCTCCAGGATATATGTATACCTACAGCTAATTCACTTTCTTGTACAGCAGAAACACAACATTGTAAAGCAATTATCCTCCAATTAAAAATATGATATTTATTAACAATAAGTTGGAAGACAATATTACTTCTAGAAATTACAGGGTCTCTCTGAGGAAAAAGGATTTGAAGCATAACCATTCAGTAAGCAAAGTGAAACAAAAAGATGGTAAAGAGGCAAGGCCCTAACCACCAGGCCTACTACATCCAAGTATTCAATAAATATTAGTATTATTAAAACATCAAACTGGAAATTAATCATTGTTCATGGACAACAAGTTAGAAAGGAATTTCTATTATGTTATAGTGGTGAAAGTACCTAGCTCTGGGGAAATTTTAGGTAAATGGTAATAGGATTTGAGGAAGCAGAATATTTTCAGCAACTCTCAGTCTTGGTTGTGCATCAGAATCATCTGAAATATTATTCTTTTATATCTTGCAACCTTTTAAAAAAAAAAACCTCAACACTCAGGCTGCATCCCAGATCAATTAAAATAGAAGTGCTGGTGTAAGGACTTAGGCAGCAGTGTTTTTTATTTTTTTTTAATTCCCCAGGTGATTTCAAGAAAGATTGAGAATGACTGTTTTTTAGGCAAGTGACTTTCAACTGTCTAAACATTACTATCTTGGAGAACTCAAAGAAAAATTACCTGATACCTTCCCCCTAGTGGTTCTCAAAGTGTGGTTCAGCAGCAGCATCAATGTGACCTCAGGATCTATTAGAAATTCAAGTTATTGGGCCCCATTCCAACCCCCCAAATCAAACTCAGCAACAGTGTCTCTCCACATGATTCTGATGAACAGGAAATCTGAGACCTGCCCAAACCAACTGGATCAACCCTGGGGTTAGGATCTGGTTTCTTGTTTTTGTTATGCAATGAAGACTACACCAAAGCCTTTGACTGTGTAGATCACAATAAACTGTGGAAAATTCTTCAAGAGATGGGAATTCCAGATCACCTGGCCTGCCTCCTGAGAAATCTGTATGCAGGTCAAGAAGCAACAGTTAGAATGGGACATGGAACAACAGACTGGTTCCAAATTGGGAAAGGAGTATGTCAAGCCTGTTATTTCTCACTCTGCTTATTTAACTTATATGCAGAGTACTTCATGAGAAATGCTGGGCTGGATGAAGCACAAGCTGGAATCAAAATTTCTGGGAGAAATATCAGTAACCTCAGATATGTAGATGATACCACCCTTAAGTCAGAAAGCGAAGAACTAAAGAGCCTCTTGATGAAAGTGAAAGAGAAGAGTGAAAAAGTTGGTTTAAAACTCAACATTCAGAAAGCTAAGATCATGGCATCTGGTCCCATTACTTCATGGCAAATAGATGGGGAAACAATGACAACAGTGACAGACTTTATTTTCTTGGGCTCCAAAATCACTGCAGATGGTGACTGCAGCCATGAAATTAAAAGATGCTTGCTCCTTGGAAGAAAAGTTATGACCAACCTAGATGGCATATTAAAAAGCAGAGATATTACTTTGCTAACAAAGTCTATCTAGTCAAAGCTATGGTTTTTCCAGTAGTCATGTATGGATGTGAGAGTTGGAGTATAAAGAAAGCTGAGTGCCAAAGAATTGATGCTTTTGAACTATGATGTTGGAGAGTACTGTTGAGATTCCCTTGGACTGCAAGGAGATCGAACCAGTCCATCCTGAAGGAAATCATTGGAAGGACTGATGCTGAAGTTGAAACTCCAATATTTTGGCCACCTGATGTGAAGAGCTGACTCACTGGAAAAAACCCTGATGCTGAAAAAGACTGAAGGCAGGAGGAGAAGGGGATGACAGAGGATGAGATGGTTGAACGGCATCACCGATTCAATGGACATGAGATTGAGTTAACTCCTGGAGTTGGTGATGGACAGGGAAGCCTGGTGTGCTGCAGTCCATGGGGTCACAAAGAGTTGGAAATGACTGAGTGACTGAACTGAATTGAACTAAGACTGAGAACTACTGTTTCAGTTCTTTTAACCTCATACCAGCTATTGTCCAGTGAATAAACAGGAAAGTGGAAAAACAGCCTGGTAAGATGATTGGCTACCAGTTAATATATTGCTTAGTTGTGTCCGACTCTTTTGTGACCCCATGGACTGTAGCCTGCTAGGTTCCTCTGTCCATGGGGTTTCCCAGGCAAGTACTGGAGTGGGTTTCCATTTCTTTCTCCAGGGGACCTTTCCAACCCAGGAATCAAACCCACGTCTCCTGCATAGCAGGGGGATTCTTTTCCACTGAGCCACCAGGGAAGCCCACCAGTTAATAAATTATGTCCCAAATCTTGTTTTTAACAGAATTTTTAAAAATATCACCAAATTCTCGCTCTGTGCCCATGGAGAAGCTATTTAACTTCATTTTCCAACTGAGATAGCTAGTCTGTAAAATAAGGGCTCCCTTTCATGTCTAAGATTCTATGCAATACCACCTTGCAGGGTGCTTGGAGACTCTATTGCTATGTTATCTATATGAGCTGCATGATTATATTATTCTAATTAAGCCAGCCTTAGTCTCTTACCCATTTCTGTTGCTGAAAGACAAAGGAGGGAAAAAGAGAAGAAAGAAAAAAGGAAGTGAAACTGAGTTTGAGATCTAGTTTATCATCCTTGAAACATGTGTCAGAGTATATTAAACTAACAACCATTGAATCATTATCCTCATATGTATCCAATTTCTGTTATAAAACTCTATTTCCATCCTAAAATCTTAAGTATGCTATTTAGCTAATTACTTTTGAATTTGTATATGTATGGGAACCCTTGGCTAGGAATGAATTGAAGTAATTCTTTAGATTGCTTTTATTTTAATTATTTTAACAGTTTGCCTGCATGCATGTGAAGGTGCTTCAGTCATGTCACACTCTTTGTGACTCAATGGACTGTAGCCCACCAGGCTCCTCTGTCTGTGGGATTCTCCAGGCAAGACTACTGGAGTGGGTTGACATATTTAAAATGTGCCACTGGATAAGTTTTGATGCATGTCTGTACTCATGAAAGCATCACCACTTCAAAGATGGTGAACGCACCTCTCATCCCCGAAGTGTGTTCCTGCCCCTTGGTGATCCATCCCTCCCAGCCTTCCCTACACTCCACATGGCCCCAAGGAACTTTTCATCACTGCAGACTATTTTGCATTTTGCAGAGTTTTATATAAATTGAATCATATGATATATACTCTTTTGGGGGGAGGAGCCTAGATTCTTTCAGCATAATTGTAGACTAATCTGTGATGTTATATGTATCAATATTTAATTCCTTTTTATACTAAGTAGGATTTCATTTTATGTATATAGCACAACTTATATGCTCATTGATGAACTTTTGGGTTGTTTACAGATTAGCTATTACAAAAAAAAATGACTGTAAACATCCTTATAGAAGTATTTGTATGGACTATGGCTTTCTTTTCTCTCAAGTAAATGCCTACAGGTAGAATGACTGGATAAAATGGAAAGGATATGTCAACTTTATAAGAAACTGTTTTACAAAGTGACGTACCATTTTTTATATTTTATGTTCCCACCAGCAGTATATGAGAGTTCCAGTTTCTCCATATCCTCGTCAAACACTTGCTATGATCAGCCTGTTTAACTTCAGTTATTCTAAGAGATGTGTAGTGGTATCTTATCATGGTTTTAATTTGTTTCATTAATGACTTGATGCTTAACATCTTTTTTATACCATTCCTGTCTCTCTTTTCATGAAGCATCTGGTCAAATTTTTACTCATTTTTAACTAGGTTCGTTTTTTCCCTTATTTTTGAGTGTTGAAAGTTCTTCATACATTCTAGGTACAAGTCCTTGTCAGGTACATACTTTGCCAATATTTTTTCCCAGGATGTGTATTATATCTTCATTTGTCCAATAGTGACTTTCAAAAAGAAGAAGTTTTTAATTTTTGAATTTTTAAACTCCTTATCAATTTGTTCCTTTATGGATCATGTTTTCATGTTGTATCTGAGAAATTTTTGCCTAACCCAAAGTTACAAAGATTTTCTGCTTTTTTTTTTTCTACAGGTTTTATCATCTTTTTACATTTAGATCTGTGATTCATTTTTAGTTAATTTTTCTATCTGATGAAAAGTATGGATGGAAGTTTATATTTTAGCATATAGACATACAGTTGTTTACAGCACCGTTTGTTGAAACAGACTATATATTCAAACTACTTTGCCTTTGTATCTTTGTCAAAAAAAATCATTCATACAGGTTTGGGTCTGTTTCTGGACTGTATTGTGTTGTATTGATCTATTTATCTTTCTTGGTAAGGATACCGTATTGTCTTCATTATTGTAGCTTAAATTAGGTTGTGATAGCCCTGAAATTTTGTTGTTTTTTTTACAGTGTTGTTTTAGCTATTCTAGGTCCCTTGAATTTCCATGAATCAGAAAGCCTGCTGGGATTTTGATTGGAATTGCATCCTATCTATAGGTCAGTTCAAGTCTTTTATCTCATGATGAGGTATATCTCTCCATTTATTTAGGTAATCTTTAATTCCAGTGATGTTTTGAAGTTTATGGGTCTTGCATATCTTTTTACAGATCTATCCTTGAGTATTTTGTATTTTGATAGCGGGCTTCCCTGATGGCTCAGGTGGTAAAGAATCTACCTGCAATGAGGGAGTCTCAGGCTCAATCCCTGGGTCAGGAAGATCTGCTGGAGAAGGGAATGGCTACCCACCCCAGCAGTCTTGCCTGGAGAATTCCATGGACAGAGGAGACTGGTGAGTTATAGTTCATAGGGTCGCAAAGAGTTGATCATGACTGAGCAACTTATAAATTTTTAACTTCAATTTTTAGTTGTTTATTGCTAGTATGTAGAAAATAATGGGTTTGTATATTGATCTCACATTCTGCATCTTTGCTAAACCCACTTAGTAGTTCTAGTACTTTAAAAAAAAATTCATTGGATTTTCTACAATTGTGTGTATGAAAATAAAACTTTTCTTTGTCTTGTTTTTCTAATCTGGATGCCTTCCATTTATTTTTCTTACCTTGTTGTACCAACTAGAACCTCTACTGGTTGAAACTACAACAAATAAAGTGGTAAGAGCAGACATGCTTATCTTATTTCCCAATTTTAGATGCAAAATATTCATCATCTTCATCAGTCTTTTATCATTAAGTATGCTGTTTGCTGTAAGTTTTCCATAGAGAAAGCTGTAGGATTTTCATAGATGCTCTTTGTCAGGTTGAGAAGACTCCTTTCTGTTTTTAGTGCTAGAAGTTTTGTGTTTTGTTTTGTTTTAAAATTAGGAATATTAGATTTTGACAAGTGCTTTTTCTGGATCCATTGAGATAATCATATGGCTTTTCTTTTTTACTTTGTTATATGATGAATTACATTCCTCTGCTATGATATTTTCACACCCAATAATACTGGCTGCCTCGTCAGCAAGACTCTGAGCTCCTTGAGGACAGAGGCCAAGAATCCTCAGGGCTAGTGCTGTGTGCTATAATTTGTAGTCTTAGTAAGTATTTGACAGGTTTGAACCACGGCTCTGCCACCAACTGGTTCTAAAACTAAACAAGTTGCCTAATCTAAAAGTGCTTTGGTTTTATCATCTCTAAAATGAAGACAACATCCACCTTTTAAGTTTGTTATAAATATTAGATAAGCCAAAGAACATTTGATACCTCAATAAATGTTAGGCCTCTTCCAATCTTGTTGAATGGAATCTAACCAAATCTTTTATGGAAAACCAACTATAGATAAAACCCTTACAGTTTTTTAAGACTCCAGCTTTATTTCTTTAAATTTTCTTTAAAAATTATTTACTTTGCATTTAGGCTTGAGTGCTCTACTTAAAACGCCAAATAGGCAATTGTTCTTCACTATAGTCTAGAGAGATGAAAGCTATTATGAAACCTCAGTATTCTAATTGTTGCTAATACAGTTAAGCATGAAAGTACCTCTGAATCACTTTGCTGTACACCTGAAACTAGCACACCATTGTTAATCAACTATGCTCCAATTTAAAAAAAAAGTACATCTGACAAAGCCACAAGCTCATTTCCCTGTTTTCCTGGGAATCAAAAGACTCAGACTATTTTCTTTGATATTGAATCTATTAAAAGTCATTAAACACACAATGGATGCTATTTTCAATTTGAAACATCTAGTTTGGATCAGATGCTAATTAACATAATTATTGGCCTGGCTCATGAGTCATATTTTAATTATTTTCTCCAAGTTTTGATGTATCCACACCTTCTTCTGGTTAATAGATTCCCTTTTCTAGTTGTATCAGACTTTTTTTGCGAAGAAATACTTAATAGATTAGCAGTTTTCGTTAGAAAAATGCTACATGAATTTTTTGTTTTAAATATACCAAGAGTAGAGAATAAAAAACTATATGAATATGAGAATATTCATTTGTAGCCTATAATAACAGACTGGAATTGCTACACTCATAGTTTAATATTTTGCTAATAAAGAGATAGGAAAATTGTGGTTATTATAAACTTACACAGAATGTTATAAAATTCTGCAAAGAGGAAAAGGAATCAAGAACTGGGAAGCCTGGTTTTGAGGTTTGGTGTTAACTCACTTTGTCACTTTGGGCATTAACCTTAACTTTGGGTCTGAATTTTCTTACATAAAAAATGAACTTGGACTAAGTTTTATGCCTGCTTAACTCCTGTATGATTCTAATTGTATGACTATGAAATGAATGATGGCATAATTTGTTTTGATGGGGTGGTGGGCTGGTAAGATCCGTTCCCTCAATGGAACAAACCCAGTATGTGACTTTATCAGTTTAACTGTAAGCCAAACATAGATGCACCTGGTATTTGACAAATGACCAGAGAAAGTTAGTTAATTATAAGGACCATAGGTTAGTATTAATTAACTAACCTCTTCCAACAACACAAGAGAAGACTGTACACATGGACATCACCAGATGGTCAACACTGAAATCACATTGATTATATTCTTTGCAGCCAAAGATGGAGAAGCTCTATACAGTCAGCAAAAATAAGACTGGGAGTTGATTGTGGCTCAGACCATGAACACGTTATTGTCAAATTCAGACTTACATTGAAGAAAGTAGGGAAAACCATAGACCATTCAGTTATGACCTAAATCAAATCCCTTACGATTATACAGTGGAAGTGAGAAATAGATTTAAGGGACTAGATCTGACAGAGTGCCTGATGAACTATGGAAGGAGGTTCATGACATTGTACAGGATACAGGGTTGAAGACCATTCCCAAGAAAAAGAAATGCAAAAAAACCAAAATGGCTGTCTGAGGAGGCCTTTCAAATAGCTGTGGAAAGAAGAGAAGTGAAAAGCAAAGGAGAAAAGGAAAGATACACTCATTTGAATGCAGAGTTCTAAAGAATAGCATGGGGAGATAAAGCCTTCCTCAGTGATCAATGCAAAGAAATAGAGGGAAACAATAGAATGGGAAAGACTAGTGATCTCTTCAAGAAAATTAGAGATACCAAGGGAGCATTTCATGCAAAGATAGGCTCAATAAAGGACAGAAATGGTATGGACCTAATAGAAGCAGAAGATATTAAGAAGAGGTGGCAAGAATACACAGAAGAACTGTACAAAAAAGATCTTCACGACCCAGATAATCATGATGGTATGATCATTCACCTAGAGCTAGATATCCTGGAATGTGAAGTCAAGTGGCCCTTAGGTAGCATCACTACGAACAAAGCTAGTGGATGTGATGGAATTCCAGCGGAGCTATTTCAAATCCTAAAAGATGATGCTGTGAAAGTGCTGCACTCAATATGCCAGCAAATTTGGAAAACTCAGCAGTGGCCACAGGACTGGAAAAAGTTACTTTCATTCCAATCCCAAAGAAAGGCAATGCCAAAGAATGTTCAAACTGCCACACAATTGCACTCATTTCACACGCTAGTAAAGTAATGCTCAAAATTCACCAAGCCAGGCTTCAACAGTATGTGAACCATGAACTTCCAGATGTTCAAGCTGGTTTTCGAAAAGGCAGAGGAACCAGAGATCAAATTGCCAACATCCATTGGATCATCGAAAAAGCAAGAGAGTTCCAGAAAAACATCTATTTCTGCTTTATTGACTATGCCAAAGCCTTTGACTGTGTGGATCACAACAAACTGGAAAATTCTGAAAGAGATGGGAATACCAGACCACCTGACCTGCCTCTTGAGAAATCTGTATGCAGGTCAGGAAGCAACAGGTAGAACTGGACATGCAACAACAGACTGGTTCCAAATTGGGAAAGGAGTACGTCAAGGCTGTATATTGTCACCTTGCTTATTTAACTTATATGTAGAGTACATCATCTGAAATGCTGCGCTGGATGAAGCACAAACAGGAATCAAGATTGCCGGGAGAAATATCAATAACCTCAGATATGCCGATGACACCACCCTTATGGCAGAAACGAAGAACTAAAGAACCTCTTGATGAAAGTGAGAGAGGAGGAGTGAAAAAATAGTTGGCATAAAAAAGACTCTGACTCTCTTATGCTTTTGGAAACTTTTAAAAGGATTTCGGCCAAAAGTTCAATCACATTGATGACTGCTTGAATCTTCTGATGGGTTTTGACTCCAAATATATAAAACAAAAAAGGTCCAAAAGAAGATTTTTAATGTTTCTTTCCCAGTCTATAGGAGCCCATCACCCTGACTTCATCTCAGAACCTTCCTTCCACTGCTCTTTTCAAGTTCACTTTAGCTGTATGTGTGAAAACCTCTCCACTGTTCTGAGAATCTCAACCCCAAATATACTGGTTTAATTGATTTCATTTCCATGTGCTTTTTGGCAATATGTGTGCTTTTAATAAAGTTAAAAAGAGATGATTAATTACATTTCACTTAAAATCCACTTAATGTTTTCATCTGTGTGGATGTTATATTTAGGATATATCACAGGTGACTGCATTAATGACTCATTGCTTTTAAAAAATTAATAGGTTAACAATATAAGCCAAAACGATTTTAAGGTATAATTTCTGTGCCCCAGAAATGTTTCTCAAAGACTTTAACAGTTACTTATATAGTTAATTTGGTAGTGACTCATTAAGAAATACAGTTCTATTCTCAGGTCATCCTGAAGATACCAATTTTAATCCCAGCACTTACCTTCAGACACATTTTCCTCTCTCATTTGTAGTGAATAACTATATAATAAAGCCTATAAACTTGAGAGGAAAGGCAAGTAAAATGAGAATGGACTGCTATCACCCCACTTTAAATCTTCCCAAGTCAGGGCCAAGGTTAGCTTCAGTTCAGTCGCACAGTCATGTCCGACTCTTTGCGACCCCGTGGACTGCAGCACGCCAGGCTTCCCTGTCCATCACCAACTCCCAGAGCTGGCTCAAATTCATGTCCATCGAGTCAGTGACACCATCCAACCAGCTCATCCTCTGTCGTCCCCTTCTCCTCCTGCCCTCAGTCTTTACCAGCATCAGGATCTTTTCCAATGAGTCAGTTCTTCGAATCATGTGGCCAAAGTATTGGAATTTCAACTTCAGCATCAGTCCTTCCAATGAATATTCAGGACTGATTTCCTTTAGGATGGACTAGTTGGATCTCCTTGCAGTCCAAGGGACTCTCAAGAGTCTTCTCCAACACCACAGATCAAAAGCATCAATTCTTCAGCGCTCAGCTTTCTTTATGGTCCAGCTCTCACATCCATACATGACTACTGGAAAAACCATAGCTTTGACTAGACAGACTTTTGTTGGCAAAGTAATGTCTCTGCTTTTTAATATGCTGTCTAGATTGGTCATAGCTTTTCTTCCAAGGAACAAGCATCATTTAATTTCATGGCTGCAGTCACCATCTGCAATGATTTTGGAGCCCAAGAAAATAAAGTCTGCCATTGTTTCCATTGTTTCCCCATCTATTTGCCATGAAGTGATGGAATCAGATGCCATGATCTTAGTTTTCTGAATGTTGAGGGTTTTTTTTTTTTGGTCTCATTGTTCTTTTTATTTTTAATTTCTTAATTTTTTAAATTTTATTTTATTTTTTAATAAATTTATTTATTTTAGTTGGGAGCTAATTACTTTACAATATTGTAGTAGTTTTTGCCATACACCGACATGAACCAGCCATGGGTTCACATGTGTTCCCCCTCCCGAACCCTCCTCCCACCTCCCTCCCCATCCCATCCCTCTGGGCCATCCCAATGCTCCATCCCTGAGCATCCGTCCCATGCATAGAACATGGAATGGTGTTCCGCTTCACATATGACAATATACATGTTTCAATGTTATTGTCCCAGAACGTCCCACCCTCACCTTCTTCCTCAGAGTCCACAGGACTGTTCTATGCATCTGTGTCTCTTATTCTGTCTCACATATAGGGTTACCATTACCATCTTTCAAATTCCATATATATGCATTAGTATACTGTATTGGTGCTTTTCTTTCTGGCTTACTTCACTCTGTATAATGGGCTCCAGTTTCATCCATCTCAATAGAACCAATTCAAATGTTTTTTTTTTTAATGGCTGAGTAATATTCCATTGTGTATATGTACCACAGCTTCCATCGGCAGATGAATGAATGTTGAGTTTTAAGCCAACTTTTTCACTCTCCTCTTTCACTTTCATCAAGAGGCTCTTTAGTTCTTCTTCGCTTTCTGCCATAAGGGTGGTGTCATCTGCATATCTGGGGTTATTGGTATTTCTCCCTGCGATGTTGATTCCAGTTTGTTCTTCATCCAGTCTGGCATTTCAAATGATGTACTCTGCATATAAGTTAAATAAGCAGGGTGACAACATACAGCCTTGACGTACTCCTTTCTCAATTCGAAACCAGTTGGTTGTTCCCTGTCCAGTTCTAAGAATTGCTTTTTGACCCACATACAGATTTCTCAGGAGACAGGTCAGGTGGTCTGGTATTCTCATCTCTTTAAGAATTTTCCACAGATTGTTTTGATCCACACAATCAAAGGCTTTGGTGTAGTCAATAAAGCAGAAATAGATGTTTTTCTGGAACTCTTTGCTTTTTCGATGATCCAATGGATGTTGGCAATTTGATCTGCCTTTTCGAAAACCAGCTTGAACATCTGGAAGTTCATGGTTCACATACTGTTGAAGCCTGGCTTGGTGAATTTTGAGCATTATTTTACTAGCGTGTGAGATGAGTGCAATTGTGCGTTAGTTTGAACATTCTCTGGCATTGCCCTTCTTTGGGACTGGAATGAAAACTGATCTTTTCCAGTCCTGTGGCCACTGCTGAGTTTTCCAAATTTGCTGGCATATTGAGTGCAGCACTTTCACAGCATCATCTTCGAGGGTTTGAAATAGCTCCGCTGGAATTCCATCACATCCACTAGCTTTGTTCGTAGTGATGCTTCTTAAGGCCCAATTGACTTCACACTCCAGGATATCTGGCTCTAGTTGAGTGATCATGCCATCGTGGTTATCTGGGTCATGAAGATCTTTCTTGTATACTTCTTCTGTGTATTCTTGCCACCTCTTCTTAATAACTTCTGCTTCTGGTAGGTCCATACCATTTCTGTCCTTTATTGTGCCAATCTTTGCATGAAATGTTCCCTTGGCATCTCTAATTTTCTTGAAGAGATCTCTAGTCTTTCCCATTCTATTGTTTTCCTCTATTTCTTTGCACTGATCACTGAGGAAGGCTTTCTATCTCTCCTTGCTATGACTTCCCTGATAGCTCAGTTGGTAAAGAATCTACTTGCAAGGCAGGAGACCCCAGTTTGATTCCTGGGTCAGTTAAGATCCCCTGGAGAAAGGATAGGCTACCCACTCCAGTATTCTTGGGCTTCCTTTGTGGCTCAGCTGGTAAAGAATCCACCTGCAATGCAGGAGACCTGAGTTCGATCCCTGGGTTAGGAAGATCCCCTGGAGAAGGGAAAGGCTACTCACTCCAGTATTCTGGCCTGGAGAATTCCATGGACTGTATAGTCCATGGGGTTGCAAAAGTCGGGCATGACTG
The DNA here is from genome assembly GCA_024291935.2 of Okapia johnstoni. Classification (NCBI taxonomy): domain Eukaryota; kingdom Metazoa; phylum Chordata; class Mammalia; order Artiodactyla; family Giraffidae; genus Okapia; species Okapia johnstoni. The sequence continues at coordinate 83,465,241 of CM044307.1, forward strand.
AGAGACTTTCACTTTCACAGGTTAGCTTAGGAAGCAACAATTGTCTCATAGGACAAGTGTTATCTCTTATCTGTGTTTTTTCAGTATGTGTTCCTTACATTTTTATTGTTTGAGTATTAGTTTTCATTCATGTCTGAGGACGATATTACTGACAAGATCATTTCTTAATTCAGTGATATATAGGCATAGAGGTTAAATTTCACTAATATTAACTTCTAGGGCATTTTCAAATTCTTTCATATAGTATAAAAATATTACTGTGTAGTACTCTTGCCTGGAAAATCCCATGGACGGAGGGGCCTGGTGGGCTGCAGTCCAGGGGGTCGCTAAGTGTCGGACACGGCTGAACGACTTCACTTTCACTTCTCACTTTCATGCATTGGAGAAGGAAATGGCAACCCACTGCAGTGTTCTTGCCTGGAGAATCCCGGGGACAGGGGAGCCTGGTGGGCTGCAGTCTATGGGGTCGCACAGAGTCGGACACGACTGAAGCGACTTAGCAGCAGCAGTGAATGTCATTCAAAATAGGTTCAGGGTACCTATAAATAATATTTTTAATTAATTCATTTATTTTGTGTTGAAATATAATTCATTTACAATGTTGTATTAGTTTCAGGTGTACAGCAAAATGATTCAGTTGTACATATTTTTTTCAGATCTTTTCTCATATAGGTTATTACAGAATATTGAGTAGAATTTCCTGTGCTATACAATAGGTCCTTGTTGGTTATCTGTTTTATGTGTAGTAATGTATATATGTTATTCCCAAATTCCTAATTTATCCCTCCCCTTTTCCCCTTTGGTAACCATACATTTGTTGTCTATGTCTGTGAGTCTCTTTCTGTTTTGTAAATAAGTTCATCTGTATGATTTTTTTAGATTCAACATATATGTGATATCATATATTTATCTTTTGCAATAATTTAAAAGAAACATTCTTTAGCTGTGCAGGCCAATGATATACTCTAGGCACAGTCATTTAAAAAATTCGTATGGATAAAATCTAAAGCTGAGTCTCATGAAAGACCCTTTGCTAGGCCTTCTCTTCATAAGCTGGGCATAAAATCGTCTGTCTTATAGAAACCTTGAGAGGATTAAATGAGCTCATGATTGTAAAGCCCTAGGCATAGTGTCTGGCACATAGCAAATGCCTAATAAATTATAAATATTGTTAATATTACTTATCTATTATGAATTTGTTACTTTAATTTTTCTCTTTTAAAGGAAGTTTTCTGGGGTTCCCCCCCTTTCCTATTTCTTGTGATTAATGGATCCCTTACATTCCTGCTTGTGTGTGCTCGGTCGCTAAGTTGTATCTGACTCTTAGCGACCCCATGGACTGTAGCCCACCAGGCTCAGACTCTGTCCATGGAATTTCCTAGACAAGAATACTGGAGTGGGTTGCCACTTCATTCTCCTGCTTAGACTTAGGTAAAATTGTAAATTTGGTGGAGTTGGGCTCCCCTTCCAGCACACCTTATTCCCCCACCCAGCAGCACCCCTTAAAGTCCCTATTCTTGGAAATTTTGGTCATGGCCAGCTTTCACCACAGCTCCTCTGAAGGTGTGGCAGATACTGGCTTAAATAGCTCAGTGAAGGCAGCTCAAAGTAGATGAAAAGAATGGGGTTGGGACTCCTGAGATCTTGGTTCAGTGTCTCTGTCTAAGTTAACTCAAACTTCTTTTAGACCCCAGATCCACCTCTATGAATGTTGGGAAGATCATCTTTTAAGTGCAAGGGCTTTTGGAGAAGGTTATTCAGACAATAGTTATCGTGAAGCCCCATCTTTCAAACCCACTTCAAGCTTCTTCCTTTACAAAACTGTAGCTGACAGAAGGCTGCCCCAGCCCCCCTCTCCTACCCCAGAAAGAACTAATCATACTCCTTCTTGAGCTCCCACTGTACGTACCTCTATCATAGCATCTGTCTGTTGGCCTTAGACATGCTTTAGACATTTTTTTTGTTTTAAAATTTCTAAACACTGATTTTAACACTCATAGAACAAGCAGAAGTAACATTGAATCACATTTCAAATTGGTATAACTTATTTGTATGTGTCATATTTTACCATGCTTTCAGTTATCTCAAACTATTCTTTTTTCTGCTGATATGTTAAAACACTAAGCAGATGAAGTAATTTCAGCACTTAGCATGTTGTAATGTGGAGGGGAAGAGGTCATATCTCCCGAGGGACCTCCCAGAGGCTGCACGACCCTGTGGTTTTAGCTCTGAATACCCTGTGTCTAGCATCTGATACACAGCAGAGGCATGACAACAGTTGAGTAAACAATTGAAAGAAAATTCTGCAATAGGGACTCAGGAGGACCTCAAAGCTTCAAGATCTAAGTGAATCTCATAACAGCAAAGATTCAGATTCTGTAACAGGAGGTGAGGACTCTATTCAGGGTTTCCCAGAGCTCCAAAATTACACTGTTTAGTGCATGGCCACTCAGCATTGTGCGCTTTTCCACACAATAAAGTGTGTGACCTCTTTTCATTGCAATCATTTGCTTCCTATATAGACAGTAACTCTAAAAAGCACTCCTTGTCATCATATATCCACGATAGTAAGTCTTCTTTTTAAAAAGATAACAATAACAACAACAAAAAACCTGTTGTAGAGTTCTTTCTGTATTTAGACAAACATTCTAACTATAATGAACTTGGTTTGTTTTGACTTGTGTTATCATGAATTCATCCTACATAGAATTCAGATGAACCAAGCTCTTCCTGTGTTTGTTGCTTTGTTTAACCCCAGTTGTCCCAACTTAAATAACATGGGTTCCAGTCTTCTTTGGATTTTTATCTGTCTTCATAATAAAGCTTGTAGTTGGTCCTCAGTATCTGGATTACAGTGGAGGGGAAAGAATTGGACTTCAGTTTTGTAATTCTTTTAACCTTGGCCAGTGGAAGCTTTCTTTAGCTTCCTGTATAGTCAGCAATTTAAAGTTGCAATATCCATAGAAATCATACTACATTGTGGGCTTGTCCTAAGAAGTTCTGAGTCAGTAAAGGAGTAAGTTGGGGAGGCTCTCAGGCAGAGGGGGTGTGAGGACCACCCCTGCTGCTTCACTGAGAGGTGAAGTGAAAGTGAAGATCGCTCAGTTGTGTCCAACTCTTTGCAACCCCATGGACTATACAGTGCATGGAATTCTCCAGACCAGAATACTGGTAGCCTTTCCCTTCTCCAGGGGATCTTTCCAACCCAGGGATCGAACCTAGGTCTCCTGCACTGCAGGCAGATTCTTTATCAGCTGAGGCACAAAGGAAACTAAGAGGTGAAGGGGCTTATTATACCCAATCCTTAATGTTTTGTGTGTAGAAAGAGCTGCATAAATCCCAAATGTTGGTAGCGGAGGACATGTTTGGCATGAAAGAGCATTTGCTTTCTTTGACCAGTAAAGAAATCAAAATTATTGTTTCCTTCCTTTTCTTTCAGAGAGTAGTTAGTCTAGGAGAGCTGTTTTGAGAATTTTGTCTTCCACATTATAAATCTAAGTCATCAGGGATGTGACTTGAATATCACAAATTATTTTTCCCCTTAAGATAAGGGATGGACACATATATGTCAAAGCCTTACGCCAGCGCCTCACCTGGGTCAGCCTTCTTCCCCTGCACTCTCAGTGCTCCTAGCCTCTGACCAGTTTCTCACATCTGTCCCGTGTCCTTGGCATTCTTGTTGCATAGAGCTGTGTCTCCTTTACTAGCTAAGTGTCTCTGCTGAGGAGTCATGGCTCACCTGTTTGTATGGTTGGTTACTAATAAATATGAAACTCCTGAAGTTTGCATGATTCCTACTTTTCTTAATGCATAAGAGTGGACTCAAGGTCATCCCTATAACATTGTCACTCTCACTTGCTTGCACTGCATTGGGAAGAGCCCTGAGTGTGCCCGGGGGACTGCACTAGGAATGAAACTGTCATCTGTCATGTGTCGTGGGAAAGGAGGTGGGGGGAGGTTGAAAAGCACAGCATTAGAGAATAAGCTCTTTAATCAGAATGTCTGTATCTGACTAATTTTGTAGCCCACACAGGGCTCAGTGTGATGCCTCTCACAGTACGAGCTCAATATGTTTCCTGTGTGAACTGACAATGCAACCCAGTGGGTTAATACATTCCAGGAACCCTTATTCTGAAGAAGGGGAAAAAGTAGGCATTTTGGAGTTGCTTTAGCATCATATTTCAAAAAAGTGTATTTCCTTCTTAGGAAAGACTTATTTTGGGTAGAAACTGAGCCACACCTTGTGCACTGCCCACCAGTCCCACTGTCCAGAGTCATCAGGTGCAAGGGTACCTTTCATAACCCACCATCACAATATCAAGCCTTGTGTGTTTCTGCCTAGGTAGTTCTGGTACAATTATCAGAAGTTATTACCCTTAAGTCTCGCCTAGTCTGAAGGAATGAATACATGGCCGATGCTGTCATCCGAGGACTAAGAAATATTTGTCTAGACGTTTGATCCAATCTGTATTTTTATTTAATGTGTAATTGGCGAGAAAATAGCAAAGACAAATTTAAATGCTTGCATCTCTAACCTTGTCACAGTGTCTGAGCATTCATTCATCATCATTATCTTGGATTCCTGCAGCCAGCAGACTTCATAGGAAAGCAGGCACTGAAACAGATTAAAGCCAAGGGGCTGAAACGGAGACTGGTCTGCCTCACCTTGGCAACGGACAATGTTGATCCGGAGGGAAATGAAAGCATCTGGTATGATGGCAAGGTGAGTGCTGAAGCCCCATGGTGAGGGGCCACTGCAGTGTTCCTGCAGCAGAAACTCCTTGTCTGTGTTTCTGTTTACAGTTTTTTGCTAGGTATTTATCTGTTGTTGAGATGACACTCTTTTGGATTCAGAACTGACAGTCAAGAGACAGAGATTACTTAACTGAAAGGAAAATGTGAAATTTTGCTCATTTTGGAAAACATCATGTTCTATATGTTTTAATGAAAGACAGTAAACTGCTAGACTTGAATACACTGGACAATGAGGCAGGTACAGTTTAGAAAATTAGGAGGTAAAATGACCTATTGACTCGCCACATCCATATCAGTGGATACAAGAGTAAGACTGTATAAAGAATTTGGTGTTCTGACTTAGCTTCTCTGGGATCTTTCAGAAGGAGGCAATTCTGACCTCAGCACATTAACAGAAAAAAATTCAAATGAAAACTTTTATGACAAGGGAGGGTAGAACTTTAGAAAGTAAAGTGGAACTCTTTCAGTTCTTCAGAAGAAGTTAGATCACCTTCTTCTCCCTTTGGGATGATACATTTCATTCTCTCTCTTGGTAAAGCTAGAGTTAGATAACTTATCAACAGAAGTTCACCTCCTCCCTCTTTTATGACTGTTTATAAAACCCACTTTGGCTCAGCATTTTGCTGTGTTTTACCTGGTGATACCAAACAGTGTAAAGAATCTGCCTGCAGTGTAGAAGATGCAGTTCGACCCTGCGGTCAGGAAGATCCCCTAGAGAAGGAAATAGCAACCCACTCCAGTATTCTTGTCTGGGAAATCCCATGGACAGCGGAGCCTGTTGGGCTACAGTCCATGGGGTCGCAATGAGTCGGACACATCTTAGTGACTAAACAACAAGCAACAACAACAACAAAAACCTAACAACCAGACAGGGGTTATCAGGCAGGGGCAATGTGGCAACCAAAGGGCCTTTAAGACTCACCTAATAGCTGTTCTGTATTGAGCAGGGTCTGCTCGGCCAACACTCACAGATGCAGAGATTCTGTGCTAAAGTTTTTTTCTCATGCATTGCAGCCTACTTAATATTTGTTTCCATTTTCCCATCAGTTCAGTGACAAAAAGCACTGGAGGTGGGGAGAGCCAGTGGCATCAAATCTTAGCTTTCAGTTTGCTAAAGAAATAGCATCTGGCCTAAGGGGTCACTTTGACATGGAGCTAACATGTATAGATTTCCTACTTGTGCTGGATATTTTTCATGTTGTCCGATTTACTTTTGTAACTACCCTCTCAGATACATATGATCATTCCCATTTAAAGATGAGGCTTTGGGATTCAGAGAGATTAAGCAACTTGCTTGAGGTCACACACTATGACATGTGGTTGGCAGAGTTGACTTCTGACCCAGGTACAGTTGGACTTAAAATTGCTTATCCTCTCTTCCAAGCCATGTTGAATTCCCCCATTTTCTCCCTTCTCTGTCTCTTATGGCCCCTGTATTCTCCTAAGCACTTCATTGTATACCCACAGTTCTTGCACATCTTAGTAACAGATGGATGTCATAGTTGATACTATGAAACCAGTAGATCTTTTCTCAGATCTGAAGCTTTTTCTCAGATGCTTCAGCTTTAACTGTGTTGAGTTTGCTCTTCTGTTTGTACCATACTTACTCTTAACTCACAGTCTCCACTTCCTCTTTCTGTTCCAGATCCCTGGTTCAGTCCTCTTTTCTTAATATGTTCTCTTTCTGGTTTCAGGTTTGTCCATGATTTCCACTGACAATCCCTCTGCCATTAGCTAACTGCATAAGCCTCTCTGTGTCTTGGTGTTCTTATCTGTAAAATAAAGCCACTGAGTGTGATAATGTCTGAAGTTCTTTCTGCCTCTTGTTAATTTTTCCCTTGTCACTATATTTCATCCCCCACCTCACCTTTGAATTTGTTCTACATTTTTCACTATTCTCATTCAGCTTTCTTGGTCTTCTGATATGGTCCACACCCATCCTTCTTCTGGCTGTTTCACTTGGCCATGGAATGAAGGACCGATTGTGTTGGAACATTCTGTATGCAACCCCACCACTGACGGTGATCCACTGACAGATTTCTAGTCATCTTAAATGTGACCATACCCAGGTTAAAAAAACCGGAATCCTGTACCTTAAACTTATACAATGTTATATGTCAATGATAGCACAACAAATCTGGGAGAAAAAAGAAAAACCCTGGAAACCCAAGTTCTATTTTTAAATTTTATTTCCTTTGCCCTTTCTGTGCACTGAATTATCTTGTTATATTTTTCATCTTTCCATTACATGCCATCTGTTTATAGTTGCCAATCCAATTGCAATTTTGGTTATTAATAATATTTCTCAGGGACTCCCCTGGTGGTGGAAATCCTGAGCAAATCTGAAACTAGGGACTTTCCTGGTGGTTAAGACATTGCCTCCCAAGGCAAGGGTTGTGGGTTCAATCCCTGGTCAGAGAGCTAAGATCCCACGTGCTACGTGGCCAAAAAAGCAAAACAGAAAACAGAGGCAATATTGTAGCAAATTCAAAAAAGACTTTGCAAAAATATTTAAAAAATACTTCTCTTGAATTTCCTGATATCAGCGTGTCTGCTTTTTGATGCTTAAATCATTTTATCATGAGGGTGACCCTCTTTGACCTACTTTATACTCTAGAATGATATGAAATCTTTTTTTTATTTTTATTTCCTGACTTTATCTGGACTTAAACTGCCTTTGGTATTTGATATCATATTCTTGCAGGTAGATATTTGCAATGCTAGCAATAGGATTAATTGCTAGCATTGCAAATATCATTAATTTGTTTGTTCAACAAATCTGAATGTCTACTAAGTGACAGCAATATTCTAGGTACTAAGGATGCAGCAGTGAACAAATCAGACACTCACTGCCCCCGTGGAGCTTATATTCTAGGGAGGGGAGAGACAAATAATGAACATTAAATAAAATAAATAGCATGTCAGAAGGTGATGAGTACTTTGGGGAGATGTGAAGTCTCATCAGGAGATGGCAGTGCTGGAGGAATGGATTATGATTTTAGGTAAGGTTTCATTTTTAAAAATCAAGGCATAAGAGTATGAATGCTGCTGCTGCTGCTGCTAAGTCGCTTCAGTCATGTCTGACTCTGTGCGACACCATAGACGGCAGCCCTTCAGGATCCTCTGTCCCTGGGATTCTCCAGGCAAGAATACTGGAGCAGGTTGCCATTTCCTTCTCCAAAGCATGCATGCATGCTAAGTCACTTCAGTAGTGTCTGACTCTGTGTGACCCTATGAACAGCAGCTTACCAGGCTCCTCCGTCCACAAGATTCTCTGGGCAAGAATACTGGAGTGGGTTGCCATTTCCTTCTCCAAGAGTATGCATGAGAAGGGTTTTAATTCAGTAAAAAAAAAAAAAAAAAAACAGTTTTGAAAAAAAACTTTTTGATAAGGAAGTTGGGAGAGTTTAGAAAGTCTTCTTTTTCATTATTAATAAACTAAAACACACAGGGATAGCAAAATAAATATATCATCCAATTTAAATTATGTTCCCTCTTTCAAAGACTATTTACCATGTTCTCTTCTCTATGTCTGTTACAGGCATCTTTAAGTCAAATAATTAAGAAAAGAATGAGACAAGGCTAAAAATAAATGAAGCTTGTTTACGTTGGTAAAAAGAAGGCCGACATTTGAGTTCACAAAGAATATGAGACTCTATTAGGCAGAGGGTGAAGATAAGTTGTTCTCATGATTCACTGAGCAAAACGAAGCAGTGAATTTAATTGAATTTGGAAAATGTTCAAGTAGAACGATATAAAATTTATGCTAGGGAAAACCTTTCCCTGGAGACATAGTAACAAGATCAAAGGAAAGACCAGAGTTCTAAAATACTCTGAGCTACCAATTCCTGGATTAGAGAGAAATTAAGGGAGAAATAAAAGTAGTCAAACAGAAAGTGACACATTCAATAACTATTTTAAGAATAGCATTCACAAAATAAACATGCTATTTAAGTTACTAATGCAGAAACAACTGCCAGATGAATTACTGCTGGATTTTAAGAGATGGGGAGACCTGAGGAAATAGGGCACGCAGTCTCTGAAGGGGGATTGTGGGCTTTTGATCAGTAAGTTAGGGAATCTGACCAAGAGATTCGCTTAGGATTCTTCCTGTTTTATTAAGATGCCCAAGAAAATTAGGTTAACTTTTCCAGTGTTTCAAACGCAGATCTCTGTTTTAGAGACTTGGAAGTGAAACCAAAGTTATCAGTATCTTTCAAAAAGCAATGATTAGAACTCCAACTACCTTGACCCAAATCCCAGCTTTATATCATGGATCTCTGATCTAGAGCAGAAGAACCACTTTGAAACATGTGTGTTATTTCAGAAATACCTTAGCAGCTAATAATCTACCAGAGAGAAGCTTTTACTAATGAATGCATTCACTTTATAAATCACCATAATAAGTTCAGAAATTATATGGAGAGCTTCTGATTTGGGGTTTCAATGAGATAATTAAAAACTGGGTCTGCAGAGATAGGAGCCTGTATTTAATGTCATAAATGTGTAAGCATCTAAAAGCCTAGAAGCTGTGACATGACTGTTGCCTGTTGTGGGCCCTTTGCTGAGGCAGCTAAAACATCACCAGGCTGCTTCATGCTCATGGATGTTTTCAAGCACCAGCTATACACAGCCACTGTGCTAGGCAGTGAAGCTGTAAGGATTAGTGTGACATTGTGTAGCCATGAAAAGCCATTTTGAGCTGGGCTATATATCATATTTTGCTTTTGTTGTCTTACTTTTAAGATATGTGGCATTTAAATCTGTATTGTAATTTTTTGGCATTTTACTCTTTTTCTTCCATCTAGAGCTAAAGAAGATAAAGTTAACATTTAAGTGCCTAGCAGTTATCAGGAATCGTTAAATGTTCTATATATTCGTATGGGCTTCCCTGGTGGCTCAGCTGGTAAAGAATCCACCTGCAATGCTGGAGACCTGGGTTCGATCCCTGGGTTGGAAAGATCCCCTGAAGAAGGGCATGGCAACCCATGCCAGTATTCTTGCCTGGAGGCTTCCCATGGACAGAGGAGGCTGGTGGGCTACAGTCCATGGGGTCTCAAAGAGTTGGACATGACTGAGCAACTAAGCACAACAACAACAATATTAATATAGAAGATTCACTTTACATTGACTGTTTATATACTAACAGTTTAATTCAGCACTTTTCTGACAGGTCATTTTCTAAATGCTAACAGGAACAGTTGACTAGGTTTGCTTTAGGATTTTTAGGGTTTTCTCCTTTATATCTATTATTGCCATGCTAGTTTGATGGAAGAGAATTTTTTAAAGTTTAAAATGGAAATATGTCATTCTTCCTATCAAATCACTTGGCATGAAACTGAGCAAAATAAATAGATATATATTCTGAGAAATGTTTTTCATAATTTTAAACTTTCATTAATCTTCTCAAAAAAGTGAAGTTTTTCTCCTGGTATTATCCTCACAGACAGCATATCATAAAGCTTTGTAAGTTGAACATATCTTTTGAGAGTTTTCATCTAAAGAGGAAGCACACAATTCAGTTCAGTCGCTCAGTTGTGTCCGACTCTTTGTGACCCCATGAACCGCAGCACGCCAGGCCTCCCTGTCCATCACCAACTCCTGGAGTCCACCCAAACCCATGACGATTGAGTCGGTGATGCCATCCAACCATCTCATCCTAGCTGTGACCAAAATGCCGAGGATAGTGGGGTCTTGTTTTTCAGGTGGTTGGCAACACGACCTCCGGGAGCTACAGTTACCGCATCCAGAAGAGTCTGGCTTTCGCGTATGTCCCTGTAGAGATCAGTAAAGTGGGACAACAAGTTGAAGTTGAACTATTGGGCAAAAATTACCCTGCAGTTGTCATACAAGAACCCTTGGTGTTAACAGAACCAACCAGAAGCCGGCTCCAAAAAACAGGTGGAAAGGACAAAATTTGAAAAGACTTTGAAGAGGCAAATGAATTATGGTTGCAATATGCTTGTACTCAGAATTATAACTGATTGGCCAGGGAATGGGGAAACCAAAAATTTATTTCAAAATCATCAAAATCTAGATTAAGAATACTAAATCCTTTCTCTTGTTTTCTAAGGAAGATAGAATAATGGATGAACGATTTACATTGTTTCAAATGAAGATACTTGAAATCAATGTTTTTGTTATCCTATATTGTTGTTTATAAAACTCCATTAGCAAAACATTTAAGTGTTTTCTAACACACAACTGAAGTAGAAAACATATAATTTTAGAAACATTTGATATGGTTCTTGTTAACTGAAAACAAATTATGTTTCACATAAAAACAAATGAAGTATTGATGGATTTACTTCATTGAAAAATACTTGTTGAATAAGGGATCATTTTAATTTTTCATAATGTGTCTAGGAAGAAAACAGTAAAATCTAATATTGGTGTGTGTAACATTTTTATTCAGTACCTTGAAATATTTACTTTCTTAATGACTTCCCCAAAGGCAGTTTTATGGGACATCATTATTGTCCTTTCAAAGATTGTTTTAGAAGAGAAATTGCAAAAAAGAACAAAGTCTTCCAAAGGAAGAGGTACTTGTAAACCTTCTGAGATGAAGCTGAAAAATAAATAGATGGTGCCAGGACAAACACAGCTTGAATACTGAACACCTCCCTTTGGGAAAGAATTAATGCAGGTTGACATTACATTGTGCTGTCCTGGATACCATTTCACAAACAGTTGACAAAGCAGGTCAAGTAAGAGCTTAAGAGCTGACAGGATTGACCTTACCACTGTGTATAGCAAGGGGAAAAAAAAGCCATTTAGAAATAATGCTTTGATACACCTCTTGAAATTATTTGCATCTAGTTGAATAAATCAAATTTTTCAAAAAAAGGTAGTTTTTCATTTATCGTTTGTTCTGTACATGCATTTGCTGCTCAGGAAAAGTCCAATAAATGTGGATTAAAGAAAGCTGAATGGGAAGCAGGATGAGATTCTGTAGTTAGAGTCTTAAATAATTTCCTAACTTGTAAGTTTTAAAAATGTGACAAATTTACATGTAAATTTTTATAAAAGTAGCCATGTATTGGAACTCTTCAGCATGCTATTCCTTTATCTTTGGTATCTCATCTTACATAAGAAATGAAGAAAATCCCTTTGAAAACACGCATTTTCTAATTATCAAGAGTATTACCCAGACCCTTTCTCTCAGCTCTGATATAGGTATAGGTATTTCTCATTCTTTGCCTTTCTGTAGCCTAATTGCTAATTGTGTTAAAACTAATGAAACAATTGAAAAAATATAATACTACATCAGTAGTACAATTTAATGGTTATCTAAGTTTTAACTTCTCAGTGACTAATTACTGGAAAATTATTTACATAAAATATTATGATATCAGACTCTAATCAAAGGAACAGTACCTGGAAGGAGAAGGCAATTGACTATACAAAAACAAAATCCAAAAAAATGGTCATTTTTTAAAAAATAAAATTAAAATTTCAAAGAATGCTGGGAGAAACAACAAAATATTCTGATCTTACATTGCTAGAAGAAATCAGTAAAGTAGTATTTGAATGTCTTCATCTTTTTCACCAAAAATTGGGCATTTGCTCTAAATCAATAGATTGAACAATGTCAAAGTTTGTTGTCAGCCATTTTCTCTAATTTTAACAGATGAAGAAAAACTTCAGAAATGTTTACTGTATGTAATATAAATATATGATGAATTTTCTGATGAAGATATTTTAGTGGAAATTTTTAAACACAGACATGTTTGAAAGCCACTATAAATGTTCCCAAAGCACCAAAGACAGTATTGCAATTACTGGAGTTTGTTGTGAAAGACTTTTATGAATTTCTGCCAAAGTTGTACATCTCTTGCTCATGCAAAAGAAAATTAAAGGCTTAAAAAATATTCTTCAATCAACTTTGCAAAGATAACTGGAAAAATCTGGGTATACTGCCTGGTAAACATTAATATGTGAAGAAGAAAATATTCAGTGAAATCACTACAAATCTTATAAAAGAAAAGGTTTATTATTCACAGGTAGCAGACCAATTTGTGAGTATAAATATTCTCCTTTTTCAAAACTCATATAGTTTAAAAATATTAACTTCTTTTTTATACTATAACATTTATTTCTATTTTTCTTATTACTGGCCTGACTCTATATTCAAAGTTTAACAGAATTATTTTATCCTTTGTATTTTTTTCCTGGTAGTTATTATTCATTTCATTGTTATTACTAAAAATAATTGTATGGGACTTCCCTGGTGGCTCAGACAGTAAAGCGTCTGCCTAAAATGCGGGAGACCCGGGTTCAATCGCTGGGTCGGGAAGATCTCCTGGAGGAGGAAATGACAACCCACTCCAGTATTCTTGCCTGGAGAATCCCATGGACAGAGGGCTACAGTCCATGGGGTAGGCTACAGTCCATGGGGTTGCAAAGAGTCGGACACAACTGAGCGGCTTCACTTTCACTACTCATTTCATTATTATTACTAAAAATAATTGTATAATGTAAAAGAGGGAGAGCATCACTAAAAAATGGTCATCCAGGCTGGCTTCTTCTCTCATGTCTGGCACCTATCTAAGGCTGATGGCAACACCTTGGGCTGGCAGGGCATCTGTCTCCATGTGGCGTCACTATGTGATTATCTTGCCAGGTAGTTCAAAGGAGGGAACTTAACACGGAAAACCAGTGAGAGATGCCAGCTGCCAAGCTGACACTATGACTCATACAGGTTGGAGCTACTAGTGGGAGCTGGAACCATAGAAAAGATATATCCATGCTGGTAACATCCTGTTTCTTGACCAGAGAGGTGGTTAGTTGAGTCTGTCCACTTTGTGAGAATTCATTGACCTATGTACAGTGTTGTGCACTATCTTAAGCACACAAAAAATGCTACGTCAAAATCTTTTTATACGAATGGTACTATTTTCCACTCTCTACTCTCATCTAGTTGGTTTTGAGGAGGTGATAAGCAACAAGCAGGATAAGAAGGTCAAAGGAGTTTCAATTTGAGTTGGCCATAGCAGTTTTTAATCAGATTCTCAATTTTAGACACTGTGAGAATTTTCAGAGATGAAGGAAATATCTCTTCTTTTTAAAAAACTGATCCTCTTCTTCTCAATACACATACTTACACTAACACACAAAACAAAATCAACAATAAATGGAAGATGCTTCTTAGAGAGAATTACCTTCCTACATGCTTGTAAGCTTGATGATTCTTAATGCCTTGACAGTAGTTAGCACTGATAGCGGTTAATGCATATAACTGATGCATGTAACCACTGGCAACTTAAACTCATCTCCAAGTTTAAAATATGACCTTATAGGCCTTTAAGAAGACTCTGACCCCCTCTGCTTCCCTTGTGGCTCAGCTGGTAAAAAGTCCTCTCTCAATGTGGGAGATCTGGGTTCAATCCCTGGGTTGGGAAGATCCCCTGGAGAAGGGAAAGGCTACCCACTCCAGTATTCTGGCCTGGAGAATTCCATGGACTGTATAGTCCACGAGGTCACAAAAAGTTGGACATGACTGAGCGACTTTCACTTCACTTGACCCCCTCACTTAGATATGGTAGAAACAAATCCCATCCCAAGTTGATTTTTGAAGCTAAATATATTTTGAAAATAGTTTAATAGCTAAACATCTAAAATGACAAAGTTTGTCTATTCTTTCTGATGTTCCAGTCTATCTCCTTCTGAACTATTCAAGGTAGTAATGGGGCAATGAGTAACGCCAACCACAATTTACCACATTTGGTTAGTAAACTTCAGTTTTTCTCTCTGAAGAAAGGCCTCTTGCCGTTCTTATCTCTACCCGCAATGGTTAAACCTTTAGATAAACATGTTTAAAACTGAACAAGCAAAGACTGAACAAGTCTTTGAACGCAATGTTTATCACATTCAGAGGCACTGAAACCAAACAGGTTGAGACAAGCATTGAACAGACACTTCATGACTTCTGAGCATAGCTTTTAGCCCATTAGAACCATGACAAGAACCCAAGACTCTGCAAACCAGAGAAATAAAGAAGTACAGCAAAAGCATCTGCGTAATTTTCTCAGTGCATGGCCTGTGGGCTTACAGCCCTGTTCTTGGGGCATATTTATTCTTGGCACTCTGTCCTAACTTAAAATGAATTTTACTTTTTGTTTAAATGTAAATTATGTTACTACCAAATTATTAATAATGATATTATTAGGAACAGATAATACATGCTCAGAGTTTAAAGTTTAGAGGTGAAGGATATATTGTGAAAGTTAGTTTGCCTCCTCTCCCTGTCCAGGGCCAGCTGCCTCTCAAGAGATATCCAGTGTTACCATTTCTTCTATGTCCTTTCTGAGATAAGTATGTAAGCATTTATCTCTTTCAATATATGAATGTATGTGTGTGTGTGTATACACATTTATACACGTAATTTTGTTGTTGTTGTTCAGTCACCAAGTCATGTCTGACTTTTCATGACCAAATGGACTGCAGCATGCCAGGCTTCCCTGTCCCTCACCATCTCCCAGAGTTTGCCTAGGCTCATGTCCATTGAATTGGTGATACTATCCGACCATACATGTAATTTTAAGCAAATTAAGACATACCAAGCATAATGTTCTTTGCCAAACTTAAAAAAATTAACAGTATATCTTGGAGATTATTCCATATCACCCTTTTAAATGATAGCTTAGTGTCTCATAATTATTTTGACCAGGCCTAGCTATTTACCTTTTTCTAATAAAAATAAGGCTAAGATGAATATCTTGATGCATATGATATTTCTCACACTGAGTATATCTGGAGGATAAATTCCTATAACTGGTATTGCTGGATTAAAGTATATGTACATTTTGATAGATATGCAAAATTGTTTCCCATAGGGGTTATGCCAAATTTCACTTCTGTGATTCATATATGAGGGCTTGTTTTACCCAAAATAGTTAAGTTCTCACTAGTATCAGTGGTATACTACTGGTTTCAATTTGTATTTCTCCTTTAAGTGAGGTTAAATATATATTCATATATTTAATAACTACTTACATTTCCTTTTCTGTAAACTATTAGGTTCCTATATTTTGCCTATTTAAAAGTGTATGTTGATCTTTTTCTTACTGACTTTAGGAGTTAACGGATTTTAAACTATGGGCCAAATAGGTTTTGTGTGGGTTAGAATGTAAATTAGGTGTCTCTAATATCTTTTCTGTGTAAAAAATATATCCCAAGTTCCAAGCACCTCATCTACCAAACAATTAACTTTAATACCTATTTGTGAGTTTGGAGCTGCCTTTCTTTCAGTCCTAATTTTTGCATTTTCAAACTGATTGGAATGTTTTTTTATCTATATTATTTTATGTGCTTATGTAGTGGGGAACCCTAAAAAAATCAATGATTAAATTAACTCAAACAATAAAATAATTATTTAGCAGAATATAAATTACCATATAGAAGTCAGTAGGCTTCATGTTCACAAGTAATAACCAGTTAAAAGACAGAGGAAAAGTTAAAGAAAGCCCCATTTCAGTAGCAACAGAGAAGATAAAATACTTAGGCATAAATTTAACAAGAAAAGTACAAAGTCAATATGAGGAAAATGTTAAAACACTTCTAAAAGACACAAATGTAGACTTTAATAAATGAAAGATAACCTTTTATTTTAGATAGGCAATTTCATGTAAAGATTTAAGCTGTCCTTAATTTATAAATTTAATGCAATTCCAATAAAATACCAACAAACAGGTTGATGTTAAAGTTTATGTAAAACATGCAGGAATAGTCAGAAAAATATTAAAAATTAAAAGCTCTGAGGAGTCAGTCCCCATCACTCATTAAAATATATTGTAAAGCCTCTATAACTGAATCCATGTGGTATCGAGCTCATGAGTCAACAGGTGGGACAGTGGGACAGAAAGCCCAGAAATAGACCCACACATAAGGTGGGTTCTTTACCTGCTGAGCCACAGGGGAAGCCCAGGAATACTGGACTGGGTAGCCTATCCCTTCCCCAGTGGATCTTCCTGACCCAGGAATCAAACCGGGGTCTCCTGCATTACAGGCAGAGTCTTTACCAGCTGAGCTATCAGGGAAGCCCATATGGAAATTAAGCATGTAATCAAGTTTGCATCTCATATCACTGGAACAATGGTGGACTTCTCTATCCTTTTTATGAACGGTGGTGGGAAAACTGAGGAACCATTTGGAAAAAGATAAAATTAGATCCCTATCTCACATCATACACAAATATAAATGCCAGTGGATCAGGGATCTAAATGTAAAAACTGAATACAAGTACTAGAAAAAAATATAAGTGCACTTGACTGTAACATTAGTGTAAGGAAAATCTAACTATGACTCAAATCCAGATGCAATACAACAGGAAAATATTGATAAATTTGTCTGCAGAAAAACAACTTTGGCATGTCAAAAAACGCTATAGCAAAATATTTGGCAGTGGACAAACTGGGAGAAAATATTTGTGATGTCAATCACAAAGAGGTAATATAGCTAATAAAGAACTCTTCAAAATGACAGGGAAATGACCAAAAACCCAATTGAAACTGACATGGACAGTTCACAAAAATAATGTAAAAATGTCCCTTCAACATAAAAGATTTTTAACTTTACTCATAGTAAGAGAAATACAAAAACAAACACAAGCTATACTGAGGTACCATTTTTCTTATCAGATTGGCAAAAAATGACCCAGCAATCCCATTGCTGGGCATACACACCGAGGAAACCAGAATTGAAAGAGACACGTGTACCCCAATGTTCATCGCAGCACTGTTTACAATAGCCAGGACATGGAAGCAACCTAGATGTCCATTGGCAGACGAATGGATAAGGAAGCTGTGGTACATATACACAGTGGAATATTCAGTTCAGTTCAGTCGCTCAGTCGTGTCCGACTCTTTGCGACCCCATGAATCACAGCACGCCAGGCCTCCCTGTCCATCACCAACTCCCAGAGTTTACCCAAACCCATGTCCATTGAGTCGGTGATGCTGTCCAACCATCTCATCCTCTGTTGTCCCCTTCTCCTCCTGCCCCCAATCCTTCCCAGCACTAGGGTCATTTCCAATGAGTCAACTCTTCGCATGAGATGGCCAAAGTATTGGAGTTTCAGCTTCAACATCAGTCCTTCCAATGAACACCCAGGACTGATCTCCTTTAGGATGGACTGGTTGAATCTCCTTGCAGTCCAAGGGACTCTCAAGAGTCTTCTCCAACACCACAGTTTAAAAGCATCAATTCTGCGGTGCTCAGCTTTCTTCACCGTCCAACTCTCACATCCATACATGACCACTGGAAAAACCATAGCCTTGACTAGACGGACCTTTGTTGGCAAAGTAATGTCTCTGCTTTTAAATATGCTGTCTAGATTGGTCACAACCTTCCTTCGAAGGAGTAAGCGTCTTTTAATTTCATGGCTGCAATCACCATCAGCAGTGATTTTGGAGCCCCCAAAAATAAAGTCTGATGCTGTTTGCACTGTTTCCCCATCTATTTCCTATGAAGTGATGGGACCAGATGCCATGATCTTAGTTTTCTGAACTTTGAGCTTTAAGCCAACTTTTTCACTCTCCTCTTTCACTTTCATCAAGAGGCTCTTTAGTTCTTCTTCACTTTCTGCCATAAGCATGGTGTCATCTGCGTATCTGAGGTTATTGATATTTCTCCCGGCAATATTACTCAGCCATTAAAAAGAATAATTTGAATCAGTTCTGATGAGGTGGATGAAACTGGAGCCCATTATACAGAGTGAAGTGGAGAAGGAAATGGCAGCCCACTCCAGTGTTCTTGCCTGGAGAATCCCAGGGACGGAGGAGCCCGGTAGGCTGCTGTCTCTGGGGACGCACAGAGTCGGACACGACTGAAGCGACTTAGCAGCAGCAGCAGCATACAGAGTGAAGTAAGCTAGAAAGAAAAACACCAATACAGTATACTAATGCATATATATGGAATTTAGAAAGATGGTAATGATAACCCTATATGCGAGACAGAAAAGAGACATGTATAGAACAGTCTTTTGGACTCTGTGGGAGAAGGCCAGGGTGGGACGATCTGAGAGAATAGCATTGAAACATGTATATTATCATATGTGAAACAGATCGCCAGTCCAGGTTCGATGCATGAGACAAGTGCTCAGGGCTGGTGCAATGGGATGACCCAGAGGGATGGGATGGAGGGGGGTTCAGGATGGGGAACACATGTAAACCCATGGCTGATTCATATCAATGTATGGCAAAAACTACTACAATATTGTAAAGTAATTAGCCTCCAACTAAAATAAATTAATAAAAAAAATAATTAAAAAAGTATAGTATAGTAATTTTTAATGACTGGTGATAGTGAAAATTAATACAACCCATATACATAATGGAAAAGGGGAAAATAGAATTGGAGGTATTCACTATGAACTCATACTTAAGGTATGTGTATATGTGTACACATATATTTGGCTTCTATCTATAGTGAGAGAATCCTTGTACAAGCAAGTTAAAGACAGCCTGAAAGGACACTGGAACCAGAATAATTATTTTTTAAAAAAGATAAAATCACGATCCTTATGAATAAATAAAAATGAATACATGTTAAAGATCTTATTTAACTCATTTATGAGAAAACTGGTGAAGTGTTAATAGCAGTTCAGAGGAAATCCAAGGAACAGATCAGGAATATGACATGTGTGCTGCTGCTGCTGCTAAGTCACTTCAGTCGTGTCCAACTCTGTGCGACCCCATAGATGGCAGCCCACCAGGCTCCGCCGTCCCTGGGATTCTCCAGGCAAGAATACTGGAGTGGGTTGCCATTTCCTTCTCCAGTGCATGAAAGGGAAAAGTGAAAGTGAAGTCGCTCAGTCGTGTCCGACTCTTAGCGACCCCATGGACTGTAGCCTACCCGGCTCCTCCATCCATGGGATTTTCCAGGCAAGAGTACTGGAATGGGGTGCCATTGCCTTCTCCGATGACATGTGTAAGTGGAGGTAAAACTTCTTTCTACGGTGGTGGTGGTGAGGGTGCCACTCCACTGGACAGAATTCATTTGCATGTGTATAAACCTGGTGGCTCAGATGGTAAAGAATCTCCCTGCAATGCAGAAGACACTGGTTCAATCCCTGGGTCTGGAAGATGCTCTGGAGATGGAAATGGCAACCCACTCTCAGTATTCTTGCCTGGAGAATTCCACGGACAGAGGAGATTGTAGGGCTATGGGGTCTCAAAGAAACAGACAAGACTGAACAACTAACACACACAATTAGTTTTCATCGCTTATAGCTG
This sequence comes from Okapia johnstoni, assembly GCA_024291935.2. Lineage (NCBI taxonomy): Eukaryota > Metazoa > Chordata > Mammalia > Artiodactyla > Giraffidae > Okapia > Okapia johnstoni. The sequence continues at coordinate 83,485,229 of CM044307.1, forward strand.
GCTGGTTATCTACAACCTATAGGTTACCTACAACCTATAAAGTTGTAAAATGATTCCCATGGAATCAGATGCAGATAACCTGAAAGGATGCTGTGCAAAATGTCTTCCCCTACAACTGTTAACAGTTCTTGTCTGTCTCCAGACACAGAAAAGGTTGAGTCTTGATGGCAATGGGAATATACTGGTCATAAGGCTAACTTCCCCATTCAGTGAGCACGTAGCTAAGGGAACTTTTCCTTCCATCCACAGATTACTTAAGGCAAATTAGATATTTTATTTTTTTGGTTCACTACTTTATTGTGGGAGAGCCAGCTGGTGGCTCTGACGGTAAAGAATCTGCCTGCAATGCGGGAGACCTGGATTCTATCCCTGGGTTGGGAAGATCCCCTGGAGCAGGGCATGGCAACCCACTCCAGTGTTCTTGCCTGGAGAATCCCATGGACAGAGGAGGCTGGCAGGCTGCAGTCCGTGGGGTCGCACAGAGCCGGACACGACTGAGCCATTAAAGCTCGAAGCACAGCTCTTAAAGGGAGCATGAACTTGACAGGTTAGTGAGCTGCTCAGCGCCCAAACAGCAGCTCAGTCAACACCCAGTGTAGCCTAAGTACAACTGCATCTGTAAAAGGGCCCCGTGCAGTCGGAGTGTGTATTTTGTATTTGATTTTTTTTTTTTTTTTTTTTGCTGGTGGTGGGGAGGAAGTGGCCTCACAGGCATGCTCTATTCTTAAATGAATCGGAAACATCCAGACCTCTGTCTCTTCATCGTTCTCCCACCTGCACGACGCCGGGTTCTTTGATCAGAAATAATTCTGCTAGAAATGAGTCACGACCTTTAAAACATCATAGCTCAAGAATTGGAGTCAGAACTGAGTTTGAGTTAGGCTCAGCCAACTACAAGCTTGTTTATCGTTTCTTTATTGGGGGCGGGGGGTAGGCAGTAACTGTGATTCCTGGCAGGGTTGTTTCAAGATGTAAAGAAATGAGGGATGTGAAACATGCTTTGTAAGCTGTGAAGAATTAGTAAAAAGAACAGATCTGCTCTGTTTCAGGGGTGCCACGAGGCACAGTTCTTCCGTGGAAAGATAAGAAGTCTTGGCCGCTTTCCAGCACCCAGGGAGTTGCCACGGAGCGCGGCAGCAGGCGCGGCCCGGCTTCTTCCCGGCTGACTCCTCCCCACCGGCCGGCGTCGGAGGCGTTGGGCGCGGGTCTCCCCTGCCCGCGGCCAGCTGAGGGTGAAGTCCCAAGCCGGGGCGGGGCGGGCCCGGGCCGCCCAGTTCCTGCTTCTATAAGCGGTGCCTGGGGCCGGCGGCGCCGCCACAAACGCGGGCACGGCGGACGGCGCAGGATGGGCGCGCGCGGCGCCGCGAGCCCCGCCGCGAGGCCCCGGGCCGCTGTCCCCCGCCGTCCTCCCGCTTGGGCTGTTGCTGCTGCTGCCGCTGCCGCCGGGCTCCGGCGCCGGGGCCGGCCGGCCGCCCCACCTCGTCTTCGTGCTGGCGGACGACTTGGGCTGGAACGATGTGGGCTTCCACGGGTCGGCCATCCGCACGCCGCGCCTGGACGCGCTGGCCGCCGGCGGGGTGCTGCTGGACAACTACTACACGCAGCCGCTGTGCACGCCCTCGCGGAGCCAGCTGCTCACCGGCCGCTACCAGGTACGCAGCGCCCCGGGGTCTGCCCGGCCCGCGAGCCTCTTAGAAGTGGGCCCTGGACCCCGAGCGAGCCCCAACAGCCGGCTGCGTCCCCGGCCGGACTCGCGAAGGGGCGGCTTCTCTCACGGGCGGCGCCGCGCTCGCTCCTCCCAGGCCCGCAGCCCGCGGCGGAGTCTGCGCATGCCCGGCTCCTGGCACACCCCCGCTTCCCCCGCGTCCGCCTGTGCCCCACCTCTCCCGGGGGGTTTCTGCCTTCGGTTTTCGGAAGGTCCCGGGGAAGGGGCTTCTGGGCAGTGCCAGCTGCGGGGCATTGCGAGTCAGTAGGCAGAAGGCCCGCGTGGACTCTGCCTAGCGGCCTTAAAGTGGGAGGATAGAGAAGGGAGGGGCCCCCAGGAATGGAGCAGGGGGAGATGGGGAACCAGGAAAGCCGGGGAACGGGGGGCGCGTTAACAGTGGGGCCGGTTTTGTTTCCCTGCGAACCCAGCGGTCCTACGTTAGGACTGCCCTACCAAAGGTTTAATTTTTCCAAGTTCTCAGCAGCCCTGGAATGAAAACCAGATTGATATTTCTTGGGCTGATGACTTTCCCCATCCAGGAATCAAACCGGGTCTCCTGCACTGCAGGCAGATTCTTTACCGTCTGAGCCACCAGGGAAGCCCCAGACAGCATTTCGAATACCTGAGACACTTCTCCATAGAGGTAGGGGAAGGTCAGCATGTGATTTTAGTGAAGGCTGGGGTGGTGTGTGTGCAGTCAAGCACACGTTTTTGCAGAGGCTTGCTACTAGTCATGAGTTAATGACTTTAGTGCTTTTCTGGATATGAGGAGATGTAAGACTTGGGCTGGTAAAATCTCCTGAAAATACCTAACTCTCTGAAGGCCTGCTCTGCCAATTTTTCCCAGAGCACAGAGTGCCTCATTCCTAATCTCAACCCTGAACTCCCTTCAGGGGGTGTTGAAGGTCAGAAGCTGTAGTGGCTTGTGACCCAACCCTTGTAGAGGCAGATGGCAAGTGCCAATTCTTAGTTGGCAGAATCACATAGCTAGAAAGTGGTAAAAAGGGGTTCCATGCCTTTCTTATATCCACTAGTCATCTCAGGCCTCTAAAATTGGATTTTTTTCTTAACCTGAATAAGATTGACATTTTGTGATTATGACTATGATAAATACAATAAACAGGTACTGCTTGAGAACACAAGCACACCTCCACATGGATGTACTGTTTATTCAACAACCCCTTACTGTGAGTCACAGGGATGTGCTTGAACTTTGCCCTTCCAAATCTGTGTTCATGTAGCCTTTCATGTAGCCTCATGTCCTGAGATCAAGGGAAGGGAAGGGTTCACTTGCAGTAAAGATTTGCGTAGTGGTCTGAGACTTTTAGAAACAGAAAAGATAAGACTGAAACACAACCCAAAGTTTGCAGTGGAGGTAAAGGATGGTTCCCTTCACCATCAGCCCTAAATACTTTCCACAGCTCTGACTGGCTGCTACGTGGACTCAGGAATCTCAGCTCTAATGCAGATCTCACCCTGGACCCTTTGTAGGAATAAAAGTGCATCTGAGTAAAGAGGGGAACGAAGGGAAGACAGAGTCTGCCCAAATGGTTCTACATTTGATCTGAAATAAGAAAACTGAACTCAAATTGCAGAAGAATGGGAGGGCCATTCATTTCCCCAACTTCCTCCCTTCCAACAGTCTTGAACAGGAAAGCAAATACAACACTTTGAAAATTTGTTCATATAACTGACTGCTTATGCCCCTGAGCATTCTCCCTGATCAGTTACCAACATTTTATCTTTGAGGGGAAAACAAAGTTGAGTGTTTAGACTACCCTGAGGTTAAGAAGTGAAGGAAGGGTAAAGGCTGCTTACTCCAAAAGAGTTTAGAGACCACTCACTGCAGCAACTAGCCTCCCAAACGTTTTGCTTGACTTTTCTCCCCTATTTTATTCTGAGTTCAAGAGACTCAATTAGAAATTATCTTGAGTTAGTAAGCATCTTATTTTTAAAAATTATTTATTTAATTGGAGGCTAATTACAATATTGTGGTGGTTTTAGCCAAAGATGGAGAAGCTCTATACAGTCAGCAAAAACAAGACCAGGAGCTGACTGTGGCTCAGATCATGAACTCCTTATTGCCAAATTCACACTTAAATTGAAGAAAGTGAGGAAAACCACTAAACCATTCAGGTATGACCTAAATCAAATCCCTTATGATTATACAGTGGAAGTGACAAATAGATTTAATGGACTAGATCCAATAGAGTGCCTGATGATCTATGGACAGAGGTTTGTGACATTGTACAGGAGACAGGGATCAAGACCATCCTCATGGAAAAGAAATGCAAAAAAGCAAAATGGCTGTCTGAGGAGGCCTTACAAATAGCTGGGAAGAGATGAGAAGCAAAAAACAAAGGAGAAAAGGAAAGATATAAGCGTCTGAATGCAGAGTTCCAAAGAATAGCAAGGAGAGATAAGAAAGCCTTCCTCAGTGATCAGTGCAAAGAAATAGAGGAAAACAATAGAATGGGAAAGAATAGAGATCTCTTCAAGAAAGTTAGAGATACCAAGGGAACATTTCATGCAAAGATGGGCTCAATAAAGGACAGAAATGGTATGGACCTAATAGAAGCAGAAGATATTAAGAAGAGGTGGCAAGAATATACAGAAGAACTATTAAAAAGGAGCTTAATGACCCAGATAACCATAATGGTGTGATCACCCATCTAGAGCCAAACATCCTGGAATGCGAAGTAAAGTGGGCCTTAGGAAGCATCGCTACAAACAAAGCTAGTGGAGGTGATGGAATTCCAGTTGAGCTATTTCAAATCCTCAAAGATGTTGCTGTGAAAGTGCTGCACTCAATATATCAGCAAATTTGGAAAACTCAGCAGTGGTCACAGGACTGGAAAAGATCAGTTTTCATTCCAATCCCAAAGAAAGGCAATGCCAAAGAATGCTCAAACTACCGTGCAATTGCACTCATCTCACACGCTAGTAAAGTAATGCTCAAAATTCTCCAAGCCAGGCTTCAGCAATACGTGAACCATGAACTTCCAGATGTTCAGGCTGGTTTTAGAAAAGGCAGAGGAACCAGAGATCTAATTGCCAACATCCGCTGGATCATCGAAAAAGCAAGAGAGTTCCAGAAAAATGTCTATTTCTGATTTATTGACTATGCCAAAGCTTTTGACTATGTGGATCACAATAAACTGTATAGAAATTCTTCAAGAGATGAAGACCTGACCTGCCTCTTGAGAAACCTGTATGCAGGTCAGGAAGCAACAGTTAGAACTGGATATGGAACAACAGACTGGTTCCAAATAGGAAAAGGAGTACGTCAAGGCTGTATATTGTCACCCTGCTTATTTAACTAACATGTAGAGTGCATCATGAGAAACACTGAACTGAATGAAGCACAAGCTGGAATCAAGATTGCCGGAGAAATATCAATAACCTCAGATATGCAGATGACACCACCCTGATGGCAGAAAGTGAAGAAGAACTAAAGAGCCTCTTGATGAAAGTGAAAGAGGAAAAAGTGAAAAAGTTGGCTTAAAGCTCAACATTCAGAAAACTTAAGATCGTGGCATCCAGTCCCGTCACTTCATGGCAAATAGATGGGGAAACAGTGGAAACAGTGTCAGACTTTATTTTGGGGGGCTCCAAAATCCCTGAAGATGGTGACTGCGGCCATGAAATTAAAAGACGCCTACTCCTTGGAAGAAAAGTTATGACCAACCTAGACAGCATATTAAAAAGCAGAGGTATAATTTTGTCAACAAAGGTCTGTCTAGTCAAGGCTATGGTTTTTCCAGTAGTCATGCATGGATGTGAGAGTTGGACTTTAAAGAAAGCTGAGCACCGGAGAATTGATGCTTTTGAACTGTGGTGTTGGAGAAGACTCTTGAGAGTCCCTTGGACTGCAAGGAGATCCAACCAGTCCATCCTAAAGATCAGTCCTGGGTGTTCATTGGAAGGACTGATGTTGAAGCTGAAACTCCAATACTTTGGCCACCTCATGCGAATAGCTGACTCATTGGAAAAGACCCTGATGCTGGGAAGGATTGAAGGCAGGAGGAGAAGGGGACAACAGAGGATGAGATGGCTGGATGCCATCACTGACTCAATGGACATGAGTTTGGGTGAACTCCGGGAGTTGGTTATGGACAGGGAGGCCTGATGTGCTGCGGTTCATGGCGTTGCAGAGTCGACACGACTGAGCGACTGAACTGAACTGACATGAATCAGCCACAGGTGTACATGTGTCCCCTCATCCTGAACTGCACTCCCACGTCCCTCCCCATCCCATCCCTTTGGCTTGTCCCAGTGTACTAGCTTTGAGTGCCCTGTTTCATGCATTGAACTTGGACTGGTGATCTATTTCAAATATGGTCATATACATGTTTCAATGCTATTCTCTCAAATCATCCCACCCTTGCTTTCTCCCACAGAGTCCAGAAGTCTGTTCTTTATATCTATGTCTCTTTTGCTGTCTTGTGTGTAGTGTCATTGTTACCATCTTTCTAAATTCCATATATATGTGTTAATATATTGTATTGGTGTTTTTCTTTCTTACTTCACTCTGTATAATAGGCTCCAGTTTCATCCACCTCATTAGAACTGATTCAAATGTGTTCCTTGTAATAGCTGAGTAATATTCCATTGTGTACATGTACCACAGCTTTCTTACCCATTCGTCTGCCGATGAACATCTAGGTTGTTTCCATGTCATCGCTATTATAGACAGTGCTGCAATGAACATTGGGGTACACATGTCTCTTTCAATTCTGGTTTCCTCAGTGTGTGTGCCCAGCAGTGGGATTGCTGGGTTGTACGGCAGATCTGTTTTCAGTTTTTTAAGGAATCTCCACACTGTTCTCCATAGTGGCTCTACTGGTTTGCATTCCTACCAAGAGTGTAAGAGGGCTCCCTTTTCTCTGCACTCTCTCCAGAATTTATTGCTTGTAGACTTTTTGATAGCAGCCATTCTGACTAGTGTGAGATGGTACCTCACTGTGGTTTTGATTTGCATTTCTCTAATAATGAGTGATGTGGAGCATTTTTTCATGTGTTTGTTAGCCATCTGTATGTCTTCTTTGCAGAAATGTCTGTTTAGTTCTTTGGCCCATTGTTTGATTGGGTTGTTTATTTTGCTGGTATTGAGCTACATGAGCTGTTTGTATATTTTTGAGATTAATTCTTTGTCAGTTGCTTCATTTGCTATTATTTTCTCCCATTCAGAAGGCTGTCTTTTCACCTTGCTTATAGTTTCCTTCATTGTGCAAAAGGTTTTAAGTTTAATTAGATCCCATTTGTTTATTTTTGCTTTTATTTCCACTACTCTGGGAGGTGGGTCATAGAGGATCTTGCCTGATTTATGTCAAAGAGTGTTTTGCCTATGTTTTCCTCTAGGAGTTTTATAGTTTCTGGTCTTACATTTAGATCTTTACTCCATTTTGAGTTTATTTTTGTGTATGGTGTTAGAAAGTGTTCTAGTTTCATTCTTTTACAAGTGGTTGACCAGTTTTCCCAGCACCACTTGTTAAAAGAGATTGTCTTTTCTCCATTGTATATTCTTGCCTCCTTTGTCAAAGATAAGGTGTCCATAGGTGCGTGGATTTATCTATGGGGTTTCTATTTTGTTCCATTGATCTTTATTTCTGTCTTTGTGCCAGTACCATACTGTCTTGATGACTGTAACTTTGTAGTATAGTGTGAAGTTAAGCAGGTTGATTCCTCCAGTTCCATTCTTCTTTCTCAAGATTGCTTTGGCTATTCGAGGTTTTTTGTATTTCCATACAAATTGTGAAATTATTTGTTCTAGTTCTGTGAAAAATGCTCTTGGTAGCTTGATAGGGATTGCATTGAACCTATAGATTGGTAAGCATCTCTGGGTGAGCCAAGGATCCTCACTGGCCTCAGATGCTATGTTCTGGTACAATTCTAAGCATTTCACATGTGTTAATTCATTTAAGTCTTACAGCAACCCAGTGAAATAGGTCCTGCTAGTATCATCCCTATTTGATAACAAGGAAAACGATGAGGTAGTTAAGAAACTTGCTCAAGGTCGTGGGGCTGGTAAGCTGTGGGTCTGTGAATCAGGGTTTGACCCAGGCAGTGTAGGTCTGTAACAATTACACTATCTTGCCTACTCAGACTTATTTTAAAATATCATTGCAAGAGCTGCTTCAGATTTACTAAACAATCTCTTTCATTTTTTAACATTTAGATCATTCCTAAACATCTTGATGAGAAAAATTAACCCACTACACTTCAAGCTAGGAATTCCCTATTTTAAATGTAAAGTGAAAACAGTGAGGCGGGGTTTATTTCAAAATGAGTCACGTGTTTTGCATAATTTTAGACAGTAAAATGAGGAAATGTGTTGACTATTTCAAAATTAGATACTTGAAAGAACTGCTCAGTGGTCTTATCTGTGAACTTAGCACAGACAGAGATTCCCCCTTCCTTAATCATCAGACTGTAGAGTAGAAAAGTACAAAGTGATAAACAAGTTTTGAGTGATTGAACTTGGTATTCTCAAGAAATGCTGAGTTTTAGGTTTTTAACTTATAAGAGTATTTACTGAAGAGGACCCTAAGAATTTTGAGATGTGAGTTCCAGTCTTTGCCATGTCAGCCTTCAGACTCTGACCTCAAAGGACATAGTTTTCCACATCTATGATATCTGAGAGTTGGAGTGAGCTCTAAGGCTCTTTTTAGCTCTAAATTTCTTTGATTTTAAGACTCTTGGGTTCACTAGAGCAAGTTTCTAACTTCAGGAAAGCACATATGATACCCACTGTCTCCACCTACTGGTAGAAAGAGATGAATCTTGCTCAACAGTGTCTGCTTGACAAGTTGCAGGAGCTGCTTGCTGTGAGGCTAGGAACTTGTTGAAAAAGGAATGTGAATTCGACGTTTTATTTTGAGATGTTTAATTTGTTCAGAATCCTCACATTTGAAACTTTTACAGCTTGCATACGTTGGTGAAAATTGCACAGAGTTTAGATGGAGGGGAGAGGGAGGCTGATCAGCAGAGGAGCTAAGTAGTTACTGGTACTCCAGGGACTGGAATTCAGGTCTCTGTCCACTTTGGCTAGTTTTCTTCCCACAGTCTTATGACTCATTCATCCCCTATTTTAAAAATCTTTGAAAAATCTATATTTTATTTATATTTTGAATAGGAAATCCTATTCTAATTCCCCATATCCTTGCCAACACTGGTATGTATTAGATGCTAAACCATCTTCAGATATATGATCTGTGAATATTTTTATCCTTATGTTTATCCTATGACAGTACCACATGATCTACGGTCAGATGTGTGAGGGTGCAAACTTGCAACAGGTAGTAAATAAGATTTAGAGATCTAATGCATAGCACAGTGGATACAGACAATAATATTGTATTATAAGCATGGAACTTGCTAGGAGACTATAAGCTAATGATTCCAACCAGTAAAAGAAGACAGTTATATAATATGATAGAAGTGCTAATTATCAGTACAATGGTGATCACATCTTAATGTATAAATGTATCAAATTAATATGTGACACATGTTAAATTTATACAGTGTTGTGTGTCGAATATATTTCAATAGAGAACACACATATCCTAAGCCAGGGATTGTGATTCATGTCTCACCTGGGGTACCAAAAAAATTAAAAAAAACACGTGTAATAAAGATGTTTATAAAAGTGGGAGAATAAGTAAATAAAAATCCTTCAACTTTTCTCATAGAATTTGTATACTGCTTTTAGTTAGTACCAAAGACTTGAAAATCCTGAATCTCCTTATTCTTACAACTTGACTTTATTTGCTGCAAAATGTTCATTACATCTCTGCACTCCCAGTTCACATTTTCAGCATGGCTGTCTATTCTCAAGTCAACTTTCCCACTAGGTTGCCCTGTTTGTCCCTGACCCAGAGAAGCACCCGATGTTGAGCAACTAAATGAGACTTTGCTCTTTAACACCTGTGTGTGTTTCCTGAAAGAGCTCACTGTCTTAACTGCTTAGGGTTGACAGGTCATTTCTAGTGCCTTGGCTTCCTTTTTAAGAAATTAAAAAGATGAAAGGGTAACGAAACTGGTAAGCCTTTATAGAAGCACTTCCTTCTGGGGAAAAAAGAAAACAGTAACTTTGGTCCTCACCTGGGAACATTCTTACCTTGGGAACTGAGGGGGCCACTCCACCAGGACTCTATAAACCTTGGCAGAGGATAAAAACAATGAAAGATGATGCCAAGGTTTCATTCTTAAGGGACCCATGCCACATTTCTCTTCATCACATTGATAAGCGGACAAGACACTTTCACGCCTTTTCATTCACGCCTGTAGCAGAACCTTGGACAGGAAATCTAGGAAGGAGGCTGTGTGGGAGCATGGTGGGTGATATTTGACTTTTGCCTCTAGTATGCTTTAAGAATGTGAGCAGGGAAGACCCCACAGCTGCAGGCAGAAGAGGGCGTTGCTCACCGCAGCGTGGAAGGAGGAAGCGGTTATGCCCAGGCAGGCTCTCACCTCCCTGTGGCTTTTCTTCATTGCCTCATTCCTCGTGTCCTGCCTGCTCAGTCTCTGTCAGCCCTCCAAGTGCGTGCCTCTCAGCGTCTCCTGTCCCTGGTCACTTCTCCCTGGCTCTAAGAAGTGGGGCAAAGGGGAGTCAAGAGCTGGAAGCAAAGGGCAGAGTCTTGGGGAAAAGTAGTCACACATTGCGGGCCATGTGCTCAGTCGCTTCAGTCATGTCCAACTCTTTGCACTCCTACGGACTAGAGCCCACAAGGCTCCTCTGTCCATGGGATACTCCAGGCAAGAAGACTGGAGTGGATTGCTGTGCCCTGCTCCAGGGCATCTTCCCCACCCAGGGATCAAACCCATGATTCTTACATCTCCTGCATTGGCAGGCAGGTTCTTTACAACTAGCGCCACCTGAGAAGCCCAGTCACACATTAGGAGTGTTCATATGACTTACTTTCCTGGTGGCTCAGCTGGTAAAGAATCTGCCTGCAATGCAGGAGACCTGGCTTTGATCTATGGGTTGGGAAGATCCCCCGGAGAAGAGAACAGCCACCCACTCCAGTATTCTTGGGCTTCCCTGGTGGCTCAGCTGGTAAAGAATCTGCCTTCGATGCAGGAGACATGGGTTTGATCCCTGGGTTGGGAAGGTCCCCTGGAGAAGGGAAAGGCTACCCACTCCAGTATTCTGGAGAATTCCATGGACTGTAGAGTCCATGGGGTCACAAAGAGTCGGACACGACTGAGCGACTCGCACTCACTTATGACTTACTGCCAAGGTGTCCAAGGAGTGAGCCATAAGAGGAGCATGTAGTCCAGAGGCCACTGGGGCTTCTGAAGAGAAAGCACTTGCTGGTCTTTATTCCTGTGCTCATTTGAGGGGAGGAGTAAAGGATGCATCCACTCCATACTGACAAGCAAGACGGCTGCCCTCTACAGCAAACACATCAGGGCTTCGCTGAAGGAAAGGGAGGGGGTGGGTTGGGGGGAGGATGACTTGCTTTGATGGGTCTTTTGTTTTTATTGAAGCCAAGTGTTCTTCCTAAGCCTAGCCTGAGCCCAGAGGCATTTCTCAAGAGGGAAGGGGCAACTGGAGCCCTTAGTCTGCAAATGTTGAAGATATTTTTTTAAAAAATCTAATTTTTACCTTTTTTACTTCCAAAATAATGGGAAAAGAGGAATAAAAAGTTTGGAGCTGAGTGGAATATGAATCATTGACTTACGGGATTTTTAGGTTGGTTGACATTTGAAGTTTGTTATTCCAAGAATCACTCTGAGTGTAAGCTGCTACTGTCTGGTAACTCTGCTTCCTTATTCATATCACTTTTCTAAAAATTCTTTTTCCTCCATATTGTCCTTCCTTTTCATTCTGGGCTCTCGACTGGATGTATAATTTAAACAGGAAGGCACTGAAACAGCTTTTGCCTTGTTTATTCTTTTTGCAAACGACATCCCTTTGTGGTTTAGTCAGAGATTTACACTCTTCGCTAATCAACACCAAAATAAATAGACCCTTAAAACTGTCAGTGACACCGGCCAGTTCTGCAGCCTGAGTTCTGAAGGACTAGGCCAGATGGCAAAGCTGGGCCCCCAGCATACATAATGTGCGTTCTGTAGCTCTTGGCGTCAGCAGTTCGGGCAGCTGACCACTTTTTAGAAGGCTTAGTGGGAAGGAGCAGATTCTGCACTATCCGTTTGTTCCATGGGGCTTTTCCAGGGATAAACCCTAAGGTGACATGAGTGGTCCTCAGCCATGGTTAAACCCTGTACTGCTCTGGCCCAGGAAGGCTGGCACTGCTGAACTCCTGGCTGACCCCCAGCATGTTCTGTGATTGTGTTCTGGTCATGAAGCTCTCCTTTAGGCTCCCTGGTGTATAAAGTGGAAGAGCAGAGCTGCCCATTTTTCGGAATTTTCAAGTATTGCAGCAGGAGGTGTTGCCCAAATACAGGGCTGCAATGAGTTCATCGTGCTCAGGTCAGACCGACAGGCAGAATCCTGCTCTGTTCCCCTGGATGTTATCTCGACACTCCTGAAGTTCAGAGAAATAGCATCCATTGCCAGTACATCCATTGCCAGTACACACACATATGAAAATTTTGCTTTTCATGTCAAGTTTTGACTTCAGACTTCCACCTTGTTCACCTGCAAAGAGAGTTTTGGCTCTTTGAAAATTCACAACTGCATCATCAAAGTGCTAATCCAATAAAACAAACCAAAAATCCTTCCGTCACATGGAGAATGGAGTAAGAAGTGGCAACCCACTCCAGTATTCTTGCCTGGAAAAATACCATGGACAGGAAAGCCTGGCAGGCTGCAGTGCTTGGGGCTGCAAAGAGTTGGACACAGCTGAGCACACATGCATGCCATGTAAGTAGCAGGGTCTCCCTGGGCCTTGGGAGAGCTTATTATAAGAGTAACTGAAATCCAGTGCTCTGAGCTTCCAAATAGATACACTGCCTATGAGATTCTGATGTGGGAGCCATCCTTCCTCCTCCCCTTCCAGGAGAGTGGTGTTTTTTTTTTTTTTTATTCTCAAGAGACCACCCTGATAGTGTATTCAAGGTCTACATGGGACAGAATAACTCACAGGGTCAAATACGTTTTTACATGCAGCAAAATATGTAAACAAAGATTTCTCATCAGTTTTCTCATAGAAAGCACCCAGAGACAAGCCAGGTCCTTGACTAACTCTGCAGACTCTTTGCCTTTGTGGAGGGAATCCTTGACATTCAAGTAAAATCTTAGGAGAAGCTGTTTTTTGGGGCTTTGTTTAATGAAGAATAGACAGCTACAGGGAGAGAGTAACCTCTTTGGACTCTCCTATACTATTTGTAGGACCCTCCCCATTCAATGCCTACTCTCCAAACACTGAAGGTAGACGTTAGAATGGAATTGTTTTATATGCTGTTGTGTTGCCAAGGGGATGCTTATTTTTCCTTTTGGTTCTTCTTGGTGCCTTATTACCATCCTGCCCCGTGAAGCATGGCGTGGCACTATAGTTCGGTGCTAAACTCAAGTGTAGTTCTGTGTTTGCCTGTTTACAGCTTCTCTACACACTACAGCTTCCTCACTTCAAACAGTGTGTGAACAAACCAAAAATATGTTTTTGGCTGTCATCCAGACTTTGGCTTCCGCTCCCCAAGTCATGCCATAAAAATGCTCTGTCGAATAAATTCTCAGGAACTGAAAAGAACGTTCCCTGCTCCATAGGATTTTAGATAATAGAAGAGGCTTCAGCTGACCACCTGGCGTGGTGCCCATGGCCTTGGAAAAGCAAATCACACAACATCCCCTGGCAGTGCTTTACAGCGACTGGAGATCAAGTGATGGATGAACTTTCCATTTAAAGAAATTTGCACATAATGTTTATCTCCACTGGCTCTTTTGAACTCCATAAAATATTATCTTTCTGTATCTTCTGCTGTTGCCAGTTAGTATAGATTATGAAGTTTTTGAAGCCAGGATTAGTTTTCTATTGAGTAAACTTCTAGTGTTAACCATGGACAGAATCCTATTATTTGAGAGATGTGTGTGTGTGTGCGCGCGCGCACTCGTGCATGCTTATGTATGTTTAGAGAGCAATGTTTCCCTTTCCCAGCCTGGATATAGTCACATCCTTATGATTCAGGATCCCAGTTGGAAAGAGATGGCATATTCCAATTAGGATAATTTAGGGAGAGTTTATTCACAAAGGGACTATTTTTATTTTATTTTATTTTTTTAGTTGCAGCAGGTGGGATCCAGCTCCCTGACCAGGTATTGAACCTGGGCCCCCCGACATGGGAACTTGGAGTCTTAACCACTGGACCACCAGCGAGTTTCCAGGGGCTATTTTTAAAAGGTGTGAATGTGTTGGAGAAACAGAAGGAGATAGTGTATGACTCACTGGAGCTGTTAATGCTCCTAGACCAGAAGGGAAGGAAAGGAAGAGGAGAGTCCAGAACCTGGAAACAGAATCCTGTAGAGAAGGCCACTTTGGGAATGGCCTGCAGGATACGGATAACCTGGCCGCTCGGGGCCATTCATCTCTTCCCTCCGTCCAATCCCTGTCTGGGCTCCCCATAGACTGGACCCAGTCAGAACCGGAGGTGCAGAAGGTCTTTGATTTGGTCCCGGTAGGTCAATTTCCCTGGCTGAAAACAGGACAGAAGGCAAATTGGGGATGTGGAGGGCAAATGAAGGGCATCTGGAACATATCCCAGTGTAGAGGTCCACTTATTCCTAGGGAGGGCACAAAATCTGAATAGAAAATTTAAACTCACTTTTATTTTTAAATAGCTTTATTGAGGTATAATTGACAATGCACTAGATGTTAGTCCAGAAAAGACAATGACACCCCACTCCAGTATTCTTGCCTGGAAAATCCCATGGACAGAGGAGCCTGGTAGGCTGCAGTCCATGGGGTCGCAAAGAGTTGGACATGACTGAGCGACTTCACTTTCACTTTTCACTTTCATGCATTGGAGAAGGAAATGGCAACCCACTCCAGTGTTCTTGCCTGGAGAATCCCAGGGACAGGGGAGCCTGGTGGACTTCCGTCTATGGGGTCGCACAGAGTTGGACACGACTGAAGCGACTTAGTAGCAGCAGCAGCATATGTTAGTCGCTCAGTCGTATCCAACTCTTTGCAACTCCATGGAAAAAAGTAGCCATTCATGCTCCTCTGTCCATGGAATTCTCCAGGCAAGATACTGGAGTGGGTAGCCATTCCCTTCTTCAGGGGATCTTCCCAACCCAGGAGTCAAACCTGGCTTTTCTGCACTGAGGCAGATTCTTTACCATCTGAGCCACCAGGGAAGCAATAAACTGCATATAATTCAAGTATACAGTTTGGTAAGTTTTTATATGTATATACCCATGAAGCCATTATCACACTATCAAGTTAGCAAACATTATCACCTTCAAAATAAACTCACTTTAACATTTATGGTATTCCATATGGTCCTTTTAGGAGGGCATGGAGAGATATCATGAAATCAAGCAATAGCAAATACATTTCCAAAAGTATTGGCTCTGGACAGGCACACAAAAAATGAAGTTCAAGACAATGTCAAAGTTTATGAGAAAGCTATATAATAGTAAGTAGTTTGTAATACATTTTTTTTTAAATTGTGAGTTTGAAGGTTTTTGTTTTGTTTTTGTGTTTACTTCATGTCTGTTTATTGCCATGAATTTAAAACAAAGCATGTACCAGCTTAAAAATTGAAGACCCCATAGAGCTTATGTTTATGTGGTTATCCCTTTCAAACTTTACCATATTGAAAATTAAAATAAAAATTTTAAATATTTTTTTATTCATTGAAAAATGGCAATAATAATTCTATTACATATTAACATAAGTAACTTAGGGAAAATAGGCTATTTTGTATTTTCCAAAACAAGAGAATTATGCAAGAAGAGTGATCATTGTTTTATATTTTTGTATGTTTTCTATGAGTAGAAACTAGCTAGTTTATTATTACATTACATCTGCTTCTGTGTTCAACCAGTGCAATACAGTTGACCCTTGAACAGCATGAGTTCAAACTGTAAGGGTCCACTTATATGTGGATTTTGTTTGCTAAATATATACTAGGATGCTGCATGACCTGTGGTTGGTTAAATCCCTGGATGCAACTGACTGTAAGGTTATACGCAGATTTTCAACTGCATGGAGGTTAGTGCCCCTTCCCCCCAGTTGTTGAAAGATTAACCATATATTGTTTTGGTAAGTTGTTGAAGAACGTCTAGCCTCACATAGACATATAGTTGGCAAAGGGAGGGTTATTTTAATGGCCTTTTCAAATAATTGTAGGCATCTATTTTAATATTATACCAAGACTCAACACATGATCATTTCTTAAAGTTGGTTGTGTGGTGCTTGCCCCCGAGGCAAACTTGTATGAACCACTCCTAACCTGTGGGGCAGGTGGCCATTTTCTTTTTTAAAGAAAAAATGGTCACTATCTTTTGAAATTATGGTTTCTATAAGGTAGAAGAAGAAATGCACATTATCACCTTCATTACACCCTTTTAAAAACTCAAGACTTGAAAAATTATAGAAGCTTCTTCTAATCAAACACCAGCTTCTCACATGCATAGGAATTAGAACACTTTTTCCTTGACAGATCCACACTTCATAGTATAGCTACTCTTTTGAAGTAGGAAGTGAAAACGGAAGTTAACGGTTTCTAACATAATTCCTGGATAAATATTTGCAGAAACTATCGAACATTTGTTAGAGTGCTTTTATTTATTTCTTTCAAAATCTTATTTATGTCTGTTACCTTATGGGAATAAGTGATAAAAATGCCTTTTAGAAATGCCTTAAGCTGGTACAGAAACAGAATTAAACATTCAGGTCAACAGATGTGTCCAATAAATTAGGCAACCACTTTATCTGCTTGTTTAGAATGTTTCAACATCACTAATCCATAATTTTATGTTTATCTCTTTTAAGATCCACACAGGTTTACAGCATCAAATAATCTGGCCCTGTCAGCCCAGCTGCATTCCTTTGGATGAAAAACTCCTGCCCCAGCTTCTAAAAGAAGCAGGCTACGCTACCCACATGGTTGGAAAATGGCACCTGGGAATGTACCGGAAAGAATGTCTCCCAACACGCCGAGGATTTGATACCTACTTTGGTAATGGAAATGCACATGTTTCTGTCACAACTCAGACCAACTGCAGCTCTCTCATAAAACAAGTAAAATGACCAGAAACTTGAAAACAGAATGCATCAGTCAGTACCACTGTGGGGCCGCTTTCTGATGTCCCCCATAGACATGGCGGTGAGCTCAGGGCATGCTGGGACAGCAGTTACCTTTACCAGGGTTCTGTTCACCACATGGTGTGCTTTGAAGAGTCTGCTGTCTCCATGGCAGAGACCACTGTACTATAAGAGAACTTTATGACTAAAGGGGGACACAGACTGACTTTTTGAAAAAAAAATTCAGGCAGAACTCAATACAAGAATATTTCCTTTACAAAAGTTCAGAATATTCTTTTCTCCTCATGAACTGTGTTCAAAGGTTTTGTTTAGTTTTGTTTTTCCTGGAGATAAAAAGATTCTTTTCCATTGGTATCCTTTCCCCATTCTGTGAGATCTGTTTTTGAAATCACTAACTTGGGGAAGATAGAGCAAATAAATAAAATGGGAGGGTAAATAACAAATGTTAATAGAAAAGATAATAAGTAATAAATATTTTATGGATGTGATAGCCCTGTAAAAATAAATGTAAAGCCTATAGTTTGTTTTAAAATATGCTCTCTTTAAACCTATTACAAACCATACTGTAACAACCTGCTTATCTGTTTATTTTGGCAGGAGCTATATATCTTTCTATCAAGTTCTTTTCATATTTTGCTTTCTATCTAGCTAGAATATTCTGTTTTATCTGCCTAGCCATTTAGCTTGCTACCAACTTCCCACTTGTCTCTTCATTTATTTACAAACTGCCGTATCCAAAACAGAACACACATTGAATTTAAATTTTTAAGAAATAAATAGAATAAAAAATCAGGGTGAGTAGAAAAAGATGGAATCATTGCATGGCACTGAATTATTAAAAAAAAAACAAGAACAGAACAGCTGCATGGCTGTAGGTGGACTTCACATTGAACTCTGAGATTTGAGACTTCTTATGTCCAAAGGGAAAAAAAAGCAGTCTATAAGAGTCATATTATTTATAAGTTAAATGGAAACCAGATGTTCAGGAAGAGTAAAGCATTTTCTGGCTCTTAGACCTGAGAGAAATTTCTCCTTTGGGAGAAAGTAAGGTGGACAGCATCCTCAGAAACATCATTTTTGTAACAAAGTAGTGGTTGTCTTGTAGATGTTTCTTGAAGCATTGTCTTTTACTCAAGCTAGAGCCAGAGCACCAGAGTCCATTTTGGATAAAGGGATGATCGAGGGCCATATCAATGCAATCAGAGCTCACAGCTCTGTAGTGCCTTGTTGGAACCAAGGTTAAAGTTGAGATGCAAGGATCCAGACATGAGACTGTGTGTCCTGTTCCCATCTCAGTTCCCTAGCAGACATTGCCAATCACCGTGCCTTCTTTCTTTCTTTCTCTTAAATATGTATTTATTTATTTGGCTGTACCTGGTCTTAGTTGTGGCATATGCGGTCTTAGTGCCCTGCATAGGGACTGAACCTGGGTCTCCCTGCATTGGGAGTGCAGAGTCTTAACTGCTAGATCACCAGGGAAGTTCCTCATGCGTTCTTTCTTAGTGAACCTGGATATATCCTCAGTCTCCTTAAAGAGCCATTAAAAAATAGGACTTGGATGTAAGACCTCTTTGTCATCTTGGAAATTCTAGGGGAAAAAACAGCCTCTACATCCTTTGACAATTTTCAATCAGGCCTTTGCAAAAAAGATGGGTTGATACCTATATTCTGGCAACTGGAAGAATTATAGATATTAAATTGTTTTTATTAAAAAATCATTTATGAGAATTAAGAAGCCTAACTGGATTTAGACAGAGTGACACCTCACTTTCATATGGAAGGGAGACTTGGAGACGAGGAGGGCATGATGACCATGAGCTACTATCACTAGGATGACTTAGATGTCCTGGTAAAAACAGTGAGATGATTGTGGGCCTGGCTGCTCGCCTCTGTGAGTACAGTAAGAACCACTGAATTGTACACTTTAACTGGGAGATTTGTATGGTGTATAAATTATATCTTAATGAAGCCATTAAATACAGCAGAGATTTTAATTGTTCAAAAAGTAGTTTTTCATTTTTCCCAAAAAAGCATCAGCTGCCACCTTCTTTAGGCTCAGCCTGAAAGGTCAAATCTGTGGATTGCTAAGATGAAAACAGCTCCATGTGACTGTCCACATGGTTGCATAGGATCAGTTCAGTCAAGTCTGTGAATAGATCTATTATGTGAATAAAGAGTCTGATTTCTAGAATCCTTTCATCTGTACTAGTTAATATTTACAATTCATACATCTTTTAATCAAATATATCCTTTGCATGTATTTTCTCAAATGATAGAAAACAGTTTTTACTTACAAATAAAGAACCTGAAGTGATTCCTCAGGGTGTTACCAATAGCTATTAACCCCAAATAGAACACCAGTGCCATAACCCCTCTAATTACCCATATAAGGGCTGAAATTATTTTCATGGATACATTTATTTTTCTACTACATGAGTTCAGTCGCTTAGTCATGTCCGACTCTTTGTGACCAAATGCAGCATTCTAGGCTTCCCTGTCCATCACCAACTCCCGGAGCTTGCTCAAACTCATGTCCATTGAGTCGGTGATACCATCCAACCATCTCATCTTCTGTCGTCCTCTTCTCCTCCCTCCTTCAATCTTTCCCAGCATCAGGGTATTTTCCAGTGAGTCAGTTCTTCGCATCAGGTGGCCAAAGTATTGGGGCTTCATCTTCAGCATCAGTCCTTCCGATGAATATTCAGGACTGATTTCCTTCAGGATGGACTGGTTGGATCTCCTTGCAGTCCAAGGGACTCTCAAGAGTTTTCTCCAACACCACAGTTCAAAAGCATCATTTCTTCTGTGCTCAGCTTTCTTTTTGGTCCTAGTCTCACATCCATACATGACCACTGAAAAAACCATAGCTTTGACTATTCTATTGCATATTAATTGACAAATATACTGGCTTTCCCTTTCTGTTATACATATAGGATAAAAGATTCCCATTTAAAGAGTTATCTTGAGACCAAGATATCTGTTATATTCAGGACCTTGAATTTACTGAATCATGGAAAAGGAAGAAATTAATTAAAAATGAATTCACTTGCTATGTAAGCTGTGTAAGGCTTTTAGTTGTGATTATAGGAAATATTCAGAGCTGAGGAAAGGGTTAGATCAATTTTATCATCTTTAAAGCTTTTTTTTTTTAAATGTGGGCCATTTTAAAGTCTTTATTGAATTTGTTATGATATTGCTTCTGTTTTATGGTTTGATTTTTTTGGACCTGAGACATGTAGGATCTTAGCTCCCCAACCAGGGATCGAACCTGCGCCCCTTCATTGGAAGGCAAAGTCTTAATCACTGGACCACCAGGGAAGTCTCTCATCTTTATTTTAATATTAATAAGCAGGGTTTGTCAGGAAATAGCTCAGAGTCCAGCACAGTTATTTCTTTTGAATAGTTTTATTGAGGTGTAATTCATATACCATAGGTTCCTCAATAGAAGTGTACAACTCATTGATCTTTCATAAATTCACAGGGTTGTGCCACTGTCACCACAATCCAAATGAAGAACATTTCCATCACCCCCCGCCCAAAGAAAACCCATACCCATTAGCAGTCATTCTCATTTCCCCCAACCCTGAGAGCCCTAGGCAACCACTAACCTACTTTCTGTCTCTATAGATTTGCCTATTCTGAATGTTTCATAGAAATAGAATCCAACAACATGCAGTGCAACTTATTTTAATATTTTTGGAAAATATGGAACATTTTCAGAAACAAGTAAAGTTGAGAAAACCCATTTTCTCCTGTGTGTAAGTCTAAATTGTGGGATAGATGTCATTTAAATTTGGAACAAAATTGAGATTACTGTAGGTAGAAAAATCTAATTTCAGTGCTCTACATTAGTTTGCTCTTTCGGTTCTGTTCTGTTTAGAGATTCTCTGTTTAGAAAAGTTTATGTCTCTCACCAGTGGGTGTCAGCATCTGACTGAAGATGGTTCCTCCAAGAGCTCCTTCTATACATAACCTTGAAGCCAGTAGGCCAAGGTCAATATCAATGTTATTTGAATCCTGCATTCATTTACATGATCACCTTAGAGTAAAAACTTGTAACAAATCACATTAACCACATGCTATTTTAGCCATTAGATAGCTTTAAATGATTAAGATGTCATCACTTTTGCTGAATTTAACCTCTGATTTTTAAAACCATATTTACTTGAAATCACTCACTTTGAGAGTTACACAATAGAGCTTATATTCTAAAGATTGAAGGATGGATTTGAATTTTTTTTACAATAACATTTTATTTTTTTTTTTTTTTTTTTTTTTTTTTTTTTTATCATTTTATTTTATTTATTTATTTTTTTAATTTTTTATATTTTTTTTAATTTTAGTTGGGGGCTAATTACTTTACAATATTGTAGTAGTTTTTGCCATACATCAACATGAATCAGCCATGGATTCACATGTGCTCCCCCTCCCAAACCCTCCTCCCACCTCCCTCCCCCTCCCATCCCTCAGTGTCATCCCAACTCTCCATCCCTGAGCATCCGTCCCATGCATAGAACATGGAATGGTGTTCTGCTTCACATATGACAATATACATGTTTCAATGTTATACAATAACATTTTAATGCCGTATGCTGGCAAATATAGAGATGTTAAAAATGGTGCTCTGATTAGCCTTGTCATGGGTAATCAATTGCATTAGGCAATTAATTGCTGAAACCTCCATTTGTTTAACAAGTTTTATGCTATGCTGACTACTTCCATCTCCCATTTCCGTTGTAGGATATCTTCTAGGTAGTGAAGATTACTACTCCCATGAGCGCTGTACCTTAATTGACGCTCTGAATGTCACACGATGTGCTCTTGATTTTCGAGATGGTGAAGAAGTTGCAACAGGATATAAAAATATGTATTCAACAAACGTATTTACTGAAAGGGCTACAACCCTCATAACCAACCACCCACCAGAGAAGGTAAATCTTGCTTCTTTATTGATTTCAAAATCATGTGAAGATAGCATCTCCTCAGGTGAACATAGGAAGAGGCCCCTGTCTTTTAGGAAACAGTCTAATAAATTCTAGGTTGGTAAAGAACATGCCTGTAATGCAGGAGACCTGGGTACAATCAGTGGATCGGAAAGATCCCCTGGAAAAGGAAATGGCAACCCACTCCAGTTTTCTTGCCTGGAGAATTCCATGGACAGAGAAGCAGAGCAGCCTACAGTCCATGGGATCGCAAAGAGTTGGACACGACTAACTTTCACTTTTTTTTTTTCACTTTCAAATGTTAGAGTACATCAGTATCAGCCTTGGAAGCTTGTTAGAAATAGAAATTCCTGGAGCTTACTTCTAATAGTCTGATTCATTAGGTCTGGGGAAAATCGGTCAATATTTTAAAGAAGCTCTTTAAGGGTGATTCTGTTGCAGGTGGTCCCCAGATCACACTTTGAGGAATGCTGTGAGTATAGTGTTTTGGTACCAATAGAGTTTTACTGTTTTAGTGTGTTATGTGCATGAGTTGTAAGTAATTAGTAAGTTGCCTTTATTTTTAAAATGATAGGCTTATGTGCAAAATGAGGTGTTATTATGACAAAATTTCTGTTAGAGACCCACAAACTTTAGATTCAGGGCAAGTTCCCTACCTTTGTATTTCCCAACCCCCCAAGATTATCTTGGCTATTCTAGATATTCTGTATCCCCTTGTTAGTTTTAGAATGAGCTGGCCAATTTCTACCAAGAAAAAAGAGGGGTCTACTTGGGTTTGGAGCTCATTGAATCAGTAGACCAACTTGAGGATAACAGACGTGTTAACAATATTGAGTCTTCTAATCTATAAACATGGTACACGAATGAGCCTGTTTTTCACATTGACCATACTGAAGCTATTTGTATATGTCATGTGCTTAAATCTTTTGATTTACTTACAGGGAAAAAGAGAAAAGAGTCTGACTAGCCTTAACATTTTTTCTTTTTGTTAAACTAAAGTTAACCTCCAGAGGTGAAGTTTAAGCTGAATTCTCTAGATTTAGCTTATAAATGCCTTTAAAATTGGGTCAGAGCCTTGTGATGTCAGATGTTAGGCTCAAAATATGGCTTCATTAAGAACTGTATTAACATGCCCTCAAAATTAGAACTTCACACAGTAAATTACAAAATGTGTAGTATTATCTGGTTTTTCTAATTGCCTCTACTTGGCAGTTACTGAAGGTTCTCAGTATGGGTCTCAGTTTATCTACCTGTTCAGCCTCGGTGCCTGGCTGCTGACTCCCTTTTTGGCATGTTTTCTTCCTGGCTCTGTCTTTGCCTCCTCTAACTCAGTATTGAGTATATTTCCTGATATCTGTCCTCAGCCTTGCCCTACTTTTGATTTTTTATTATTCTTTCATGCTGACCACTTGGAGTGGATGATGGAAGGAATTGGAACATTCTCTCAAACACGTAGACGTATGCATATGTAAACTCTAGGTCTATACCAATATTCACATAGTTGGAAAGATAACTGCTAGGTAATTGGCTTCAGTTCTCAATTTTCCTTGGTATGCTTGGCATGTTATATATACAGTTGAAGATTGAAAGAATGAGATAAAGTCTTGAGGGAACTGTGGTCCTTGTCTTGTCTTTTGAGGTTTGAGGTGGGGCATTATTTTACAAATAAGCCAACTGGCTTAGAGAAGTGAGGGAACTTGTTCAAGGTCACAGAGTTAGAACTTAAAACCGTAGTGTTTAACTCGAGAGCTCAGTGTACTAACAACCCTCCGTAGTTCACAGTTCAGATTCCAGACCAGAGGTGATGAACCCCAGTGTGATCAGCCTGACGGTTCCAACATACAAGGCATTAACAGTGTATTGGGATCCTCTGGAAAGCTTGGAAGAAGTACCATGGTTCCAAATACTGTGATGTACTGGTCTGGGGTGGGAGCCTATCAGTTACTTACTTTCCCTCCACCCCCACCTCCCATCAGTGGTTCTGCCATGAAGTCACTGTTGATTGCCCTCAAGCACAGAGGGGCAGACAGAAGCCAGCTGCCCTCTACAGGTTCACAGTATGTCACTACTTTAATGGTGTAACAACTACAATATGCCTACAATAAAAATTAGTTCCCATGAAGGAACAATAGAGTGTTCTCTCCCAGTGCCCATAATAGTAAGCAGACAAGAGGAAGCACCTGGGCTGAAAGCGTTCCTGGTGGGTAGGCTGTCTTAACTGGTGCTGTGGGGAAAGGTGCAGGAGCAGAGGGAAACTAGAGGTGCTAAGAGCTCACGAGCCATGCAAACTAGTGTGATGAGTCTGGTGCTGCTTATGGTAGCATTATGGAAATTGCCAGGTGAGAGGTGGTCCTTTCCCTACAATTGCTGAAATATTCCAAAGCAGTAACCAGCCTTTTTGGCATCCTCATAGTCACATGTGAAGCGGAGAAACAAAGGAATGAAATAATCAATAGCTGAGTGGTAGACTGGCACCCCATTCCAGTACTCTTGCCTGAAAAATCCCATGAATGGAGGAGCCTGGTAGGCTGCGGTCCATGGGGTTGCTAAGAGTCGGACACGACTGAGCGACTTCACTTTCACTTTTCACTTTCATGCATTGGAGAAGGAAATGGCAACCCGCTCCAGTGTTCTTGCCTGGAGAATCCCAGGGACGGGGAGCCTGGTGGGCTGCCGTCTATGGGGATGCACCGAGTCGGACACGACTGAAGTGACTTAGCAGCAGCCCCAGAAAGTTGAAGACATAAAATGCAGGTGTTTACATTTTCCATTCTCAATAAAAGGATGCAGCCCACCAGTTCCAGGATTTTCGTTGTTTTATTCCAACATTCAGTCTACTCCTATGCTAATTTCTCTGTGCTATCTACAGACTGCAACATGGACAACTTGCTCTAAGATGGAAATCGTTAAAGAAATACAAAGTGTCCACAAGCTGACTTAAAAATGTGTCTATTTTAAAGAGCCCTTGAGGGGAAAAGAGCATCTGGAGCTATTTTATAACAGAAACATGGTGTTGGAATCAGGGAGAAGTTGCTAATAACCATTGCACAGTGCTGGGAGAGAATGTCATTTTTTCCCCCTGCAGGATAATGCCCTTAGTACTAACACTACAACGTGAAAGTAACACATTCACAAAATATCATTTTGTTAAAAATATCCCCCCCCCCCAAAAACTTTGCAGAATAAAAATGAATGTTTTCTCACACACCTCATCTACTAGCAGCTTCTTAAAGCAAATGTGAATTTCTAGTGGTAGACACTCAGTTTTTCCTGCCACAGTTTGGGAGGAAATGTCTAAATTTGAAAGTCAAAGAATAACACTTTAAAAACATATCATATGCTTTTTAAAAAGTTATACTTTAGGAAAATATACTAAAGAAATGAAACTAAGGCTTTCTTACTCACTGAAATTAGCATAATGAGAAAGAGAAATGAATCGTTAGTACCATTTTAATGTGCTAATAACTTTAGGCAATAATGTCATACTGTTAATACCTAAACATTGGGTGATGATTCACATTTAGGATACTAATTTATAGACCTAAGAAACCCAAAAAGGGTACAGATTCTTTACCACTGAGTCACCAGGGAAGCCCATGCAATATTGGATGGAAATACTCTAAACTGTGGTACCTAGGGCCTCTCCTCATTAAATAGGCTACACTGTTTATCATTCTGCCTCCTTCTGATGACCCAGAGACATAGTGATGTGTGCAAGGCTGTTTACCAACACACTAAATGGTCCTTGATCACTGCTGATGAAATGGGAAAAAGACAACTTCTTTTGTTCAAGGACCACCTTTATCTTTATCATTAGCTAAGAAGATCTAGTTGACAAGTGTGTGTGTTGTGTGTGTGTGTGTGTGTGTGCATGCGTGCTTAGTTGCCCAATCGTATCCTACTCTTTGTGACCCCATGGACTGTAACCCGCCAGGCTCCTCTGTCCATGGAATTTTCCAGGCAAGAGCACTGGAATGGGTTGCCATTTCCTACTCCAGGGGATCTTGGATGAGGGATCAAACCCTCATCTCTTGCATCTCCTGAATAGGCAGGCAGATTCTTTACCACTGCACCACCTGGGAAGTGCAATTGGTAGGTAATAGTGGGCTTTGCAGGGCCTATAACAGTCACAGGCCAAGGCAGACTGCATCTCCTAGGGGTTGTTTTCACTTTCTTGTCTCAGATTGGTCTCTTCTGTTTGAACTAACAGGAGCCTGACCACTGGAAAAATGGGGAAATAGTTGTAGTGTCATCATTTTAATCCCTCAAGAGCAGTGGCCATGTCTTTAGCCACTAAGGAATAATTATGGGAAAGATTTTTAGGTAATTTTTTGCTACATTTAACCAAGTGAGTAGAATGATTTCCATTCTGACTATTTATAAGACCCTTGAATGGTGGTCTCAGAATCATTGTTTTTTTTCCCTGGTGTGGGTATGAGAACTCTCTTCCACCAGCCTCCCCAGCTGTCACCGCCAGGGATCACTTTCTGGTTGGAAATGACCTGCCCTCCTTCCCCTTTCTCTCCTTCACCATGGGTACTGCCACGTTGACCATAATGATGTGGGCAAGCATGTTTTCTCCTGAAACATTGGGCTCCCTCCATAATTTTTCTACCCCTGCCCACTGCAGAAAATCCAGATCAGAGTCACAAGCAAGGGCCAGGCTGCTACCCTAAATAAGTGAAGCCGTTCAGAGAGGACAGTGGAGAGACTGGAAAGTTAGAGAGCCCTTGTGGGTGGGATCTGTTTCTCATACTCCAGCCATTTGTTGTCAGATGGAGTGTGGGCCTGGAGTTATCAGAGGTTCTCATTTTTCAAGGAAAAACAGAAACTAAACAAAACAGGTTTTTAGTGTGACATTTCCTGATTTTTAAAACTTGATGTGGGTTGCAAATTGTTGTAGGCTTCCAGTTTTTAATCCTTCCCCATCCAGACCTTGGCTGGTGGCATGGGCTTGGTCTTGTGCTGAAGACTCAGACCCTGACTGCTCTGCCAAGTCACAGGTGTCCCTGCTCATTTTTTCCTCTCCAGACATCTTAGCCCAGGGTCCTTCCTCCCCAGCTGGGCAGAGTATCTGCTGGGATCCCCTTAACCGTGGTCTGGAGGAGCATGGAGTTTAGGTGGGACATGTGTGGCTGGAGGAGAATGCGTGTGTTGAGGGGCAGTAGAGGCGGAGCTAAAGTCGTGTCAAAGCTGTTAGTGTTGCCTTTTGAGGGCTGGAATTTGAATGTCTTCCCATGGAATAATGTACAAATGATGCCTAGGTCCCCCCTTATCATGGTTGTCATTCTATCACCTGCCTCTTATTGAAGAGTCACTGATACGTTTTATTTGGGAAAAAAGGTATTTCTAATTTCCAAAGATGTGAACTCGAAAATACTCTCTTGGGTGTCTATTTTACTGCATGTATACCCTTACTGTATCAAAGGATGTAAAATATATAATTTTAAAGCATTTTTTTTTCAACGTAATGAATGAAATATAAAGCCAACCTCCAGTCTGTGTTTCATAATATTCCCCCCATTTCTTTATTTGAGAGATTTAAAACCTCAAGTATATCAACAGAATTATGTTTTTATTTCCCTTGGGTCGAACATTGTCTCTTCGAGAGTTTTCAATGTCCATTAAAGAATTCTATAGGAGCACGGTGAAAAGAGTACTTCAAAAGATTCATTAAAAGAAGAGGCTAACCCAGAATACCACTAAGTTTAAATTCTGTAAAATTGATGTAAATGTAAAAGAGAATCAGTGTATCACCCCCCTCAGTTATCCCAGGAATTAAATTGGCCTTATGTTTACTTGTTTTTCTTATGAAAATATAGACAATGCTTAAATCACTCCTAAAAGGTGGTTCACTTATTTTTTCAGCTAAAGCAGAAAGCTAACCCATCAATTGGAACATATCCACACAGTAATACGGGAATTTCCAATAGGAAATTGCTTTGCATTAACATGATTTTGTGCAAGCCCATAAAGCATATCCTAACCTCAGTTAACTTAACATGTAAAATGGTTGGTAACAAGGTGGGTTTTATGAGTATTACATGAGACAGAACTGTTTGGTCATTATATTACCAATTGTTTTGAATCAGAGCTTTCTAGGCATTTTAGAACTCAAGCTTTTTCATAAAATTTCACCATTTAAAGTACACAATTCAATAATAAGCTCACAGATGTAACCATTACTACGAATCTAAGTTTCAAACATTTTCACTGCTCCTGTCAGCCATCACTCATCACTTCTCTCGCTTCCGCCAGAAAATCCAGACAGCTTCAGGCACACTAATCTATTTTCTTATCTCCATAGATTGCCTATTCTGGACACTTTCATATGAAAGAAACCTATAAATGTGATCTTTGTGATTGTTTCCTTCCACATTAATGTTTTTCAAGAGACATCTATTTATAGGAAAGTGTCACTACATCATTCCTATTACGCCTGGATCATGTTCCTTAATTGCTGTAAATTGCTGAAAATATACCACATTTTGTGAATCCTTCATCAGTGTAGACACTTTGCTTCCACTTTTGGCCTAATTGTGGAATAATGCCACTGTGACCAAACATGTTCAAAGTTTTTGTGTGGATATATGCTTTTTGTTCTCTAGAAAATGCTGGCTCATATGGTAACTTCTAGTAATTTTAACAATTTCAGAAACTGCCAGTTGTTTTTCAAACAGCTATACCATTTACATTCCCATCATCATGGAGAGAGATTTAATTTTCTGCATCTCACCACACTTCTTATTTCCCATTTATTGAAATTAAACCATCCTAGTGGAGTGTAGGAAATGGCAACCCACTCCAGTATTCTTGCCTGGAGAATTCCCATGGACAGAGGAGCCTGGTGGGCTACAGTCCATGGGTCGCAAAGAATCGGACATGACTGAGTGACTTTCATTCTTTACTTCAGTGGGTTAATGAAGTAGTATGTCAGTGTTTTTGTTTTTGTTTTTTTTTTTGTATTTCCCTAATGATAATGATGTATGAGCATCTTTGTCAGGTGCTAAATTGGCCGTTTGATTTTTTTCATTGGAGTAATATCTATTCAAATTCTTTGCCCATTATTTGTAATTGAGTAATTGAGTTTTATTTATTCAATTGATAAGAATCTTTAATAATGTTCTGGATACAATCCTGAGCAGATATATGGATGTACAAATATTTTTCAACCCATTTTGTGGGTTTGTCTGAATATTACTTTTATTAACAAATGAATCTGGAACTTCTCTCTGTATATTTCATGCTTCCAAGCCCACCTAACTGATTTTGCGCCAATTCTCTTATCCAGGCTCTGTTTCTCTACCTTAGCTCTCCAGTACTGTCCATGAGCCCCTTCAGGGTCCCCGAGGAATACTGAAGCCCTATGACTTTATCAAGATAAAATAGGCCGCTACTTGCAGGAATGCGTCCATTATGGATGAAGCAGTGGAAATGTCACTGCGGCCTTAGAAAGCCGCGGGCTCTGAACAACACGGTGTTCAATCTTCTCCACAGAAGATCTAATCAATAAAAAATCATCTCTTGGCAAAGCTTAGATGTGGTGTTCAATAAATGGAAGAAGATAAATTGGAACATTTAGCAGTTCCTTATAAAATAAATGCTACCTGCAAGAGTGAACTGTAATAAATGGTAGAAAGATGTGTCTAAGAAAAAAAGAATTAAAAGGCCCTTCTTCCCTCTCCCTTCAGATATCAAACAGTCCTTATAGTTTCCTTGAAAACAAGCTCTTAGTCCATAGCAGTCTCTATGGACCAGGCATCCTTTATGAAGAGACTTCCTCTGACTCGGGGGTCTCTATTTCATACCAAGACAGATTGTGACATTATTAAGATTTGTGACATTAAGAAAACACATAAATGGAGCTATTTAAATTTGGCTAAAGTCTCAAGTATAGATTTTTTTATATTAAAAATTCTGACAATAAGTTATACATGTAGAACTAAGAAAAAACAAAATGGAGAAAGAAAATTTTGAAAATAGTTTTCATATGGCAAGGTCATTCCTGATCCACATCTGTTAAGTACGTGTTTTTCCCCTATCCACAATAGACTTCTTAGTTCATCGGCTCTGTCATCATCGACTGGCTACCTCATGGACTGCAGCACGCCAGGCTTCCCTGTCTTCTGTTATCTCCCTGGAAGGGTTTTTTGGGCCCCCCCCCCCCTTTTCCCCCCCCCACATCCATGTCCCATTGAGCGGTGATGCTATCATACCATCTCATCCTCTGTCACCTCCTTCTCCTTTTGCCTCAGTCTTTTCCAGCATCAAGGTCTTTTCCAGTGAGTCAGCTCTTCACATCAGGTGGCCAAAGTATTGTAGCTTCAGCTTCAGCATCAGTCCTTCCAATGAATATTCAGGTTGATTTCCTTTAGAATTGACTGGTTTGATTTCCTTGCAGTCCAAGGGACTCTCAAGAGTCTTCTCCAACACCACAGTTTCAAAAGCATCAATTCTTTGGCACTCAGCCTTCTTTGTGGTCCAACTCTCACATCCATACATGACTACTGGAAAAACCACAGCTTTGACTATATGGACCTTTGTCAGCAAAGTGATGTCTCTGCTTTTTAATATGCTGTCTAGGTTTGTCATAGCTTTTCTTCCAAGGAGCAAGTGTCTTTTAATTTCATGGCTGCAGTCACCATCTGCAGTGATTTTGGAGCCCAAGAAAATAAAAATCTGCCACTGTTCCATGTTTTCCCCCATCTATTTGCCATGAAGTGATGGGACCAGATGCCATGATCTTAGTTTTTTGAATGCTGAGTTTTAAGCCAGCTTTTTCACTCTCCTCTTTTACCTCATCAAGAGGCTCTTTAGTTCTTCTTCACTTTCTGCCATAGTGTAACATTGCAACATCTGAGTATTGATATTTCTCCTGCAATCTTGATTCCAGCTTGTGCTTCATCCAGCCTGGCATTTCACATGATGTACTCTGCATATAAGTTAAATAAAGCAGGGTGACAATATACAGTCTTGATGTTCTTCTTTCCCAGTTTTGGAGGCCACTCATTTATTCCATATCTGGTTCTAACTTGCTTCTTGACTGCATACACATTTCTGCGGAGACAGTAAGGTGGTCCTGAATACCATCTATTTAAGAATTTTCCACAGTTTGTTGTGATCCACACAGTCAAAGGCTTTAGTATAGTCAATGAAGCAGATGTTTTTCTGGAATTCCCTTGCTTTCTCCATGATCCAATGAATGTTGGCAATTTGATCTCTGGTTCCTCTGCCTTTTACAAATCTATTTTGCACATTTGAAAGTTTCCTCATTCACATCCGCTAAGCCATCATGAAGGAATTTGAAACATTACCTACTAGCACATAAAATGAGCACAATTGTACAATAGTTTGAACATTCTTTGGCATTGCCCTCTTTGGGATTGGAATGAAAACTGACCTTTTCCAGTCCTATGGCCACTGCTGAATTTTCCAAATTTGCTGGCATATTGAGTGCAGCACTTTAACAGCATCATCTTTTAGGATTTTAAATAGCTCAGCTGGAATTCTATCACCTCCACTAGCTTTGTTTGTAGTAATGCTTCCTAAGTCCCACTGGAACTCACACTCCAGGATGTCTGGCTCTAGGTGAGTGACCACACCATCATGGTTATCTGGGTCATTAAGACCTTTTTTGTATAGTTCTTCTATGTATTCTTGCCACTTCTTCTTAATCTCTTCTGCTTCTGTTAGGTCCTTACTGTTTCTGTCCTTTATCATGCCTGTCCTTGCATTAAGTGTTCCCTTGGTATCTTGTTTTCTTGAAGAGATCTCTAGTCTTTCCCATTCTATTGTTTTCCTCTATTTTTTTGCATTGTTCATTTAAGAAGGCCTTCTTATCTCTCCTTGCTATTCTCTGGAACTCTGCATTCAGTTGGGTATATCTTTCCCTTTCTCCCTTGCCTTTTGCTTTTCTTCTTTCCTCAGCTATTTGTAAAGCCTCCTCAGACCACCACTTTGCCTTTTTGTGTTTCTTTTTCTTTGGAATGGTTTTGGTCACTGCCTCCTGTACAATGTTATAACCTCCATCCACAGTTCTTCAGGCACTCTGTCTATCAGATCTAATCCCTTGAATCTATTCATCACCTCCACTGTGTAATCATAAAGGATTTGATTTAGGTCATAAAGAATCCACCTGCAATGCAGGAGACCTTGTTTGATTCCTGGGTTGGAAGATCCCCTGGAGAAGGGATAGGCTACCCACTCCAATATTCTGGCCTGGAGAATTCCATGGACTGTATAGTCCATGGTTGCAAAGAGTTGGACACAACCAAGTGACTTTCACTTCACTTTCACTTCATACCTGAAATGGCCTAGTGGATTTCCCCTAACTTTTCTTCAATTAAACCCTGAATTTTGCAGTAAGGAGCTCATGATCTGAACCACAGTCAGCTCCGGGTCTTATTTTTACTGACTGTATAGAACTTCTTCATCTTTGGCTGCAAAGAACATAATCAATCTGATTTTGGTGTTGACCATATGGTGATGTCTTTGTGTAGAGTCATCTCTTGGGTTGTTGGAAAAGAGTTTTTGCTTTGACCCAGTCCTCATTGGCATAATGCTGTTTAGCCCATTGCCTGCCCTTCATCTTGTACTCAAGGCCAAACTTGCATGATACTCCTTCTCTTGACTTCCACTTTTGCATTCCAGTCCCCTAAGGAATGAAAAAGGACATCTGATTTTGGTATTAGATCTAGAAGTTGTTGTGGGTCTGCACTGAAACATCCTACTTCACTCTTTGGCAACACTGTTAGGGTAAAGACTTGAATTACTTGTTGGCTAAGGTCCAACTTTGTAGTATGCATGATTTTTATTACATGCTAATTACAGTTTTGCTATGGTTTTTTTTTTTTTTTTTTTTTTTTATTTATTTTTTTTTTATTTTAGTTGGGGGCTAATTACTTTACAATATGCAGTAAGTAATCATGCCATACCATCGACACAATCAATCCAATGGTTCACACGTGCTCCCCCTCTCAAACCCTCGCTCCCACCTCCCCTCCCCCTCCCATCCCTCAGTACATCCCCACTGCTCCATCCCTGAGCATCCGTCCCCATGCATAGGAACATGGATGGTGTTCTGCTTCAACATATGAAAATATACATTTTCAATGTTATTGTCCAGAACGTCCAACCCTCACCATCTCCTCAGAGTCCACAGACTGTTTCTATGCATCTGTGTCTCTTATTCTGTCTCACATATAGGGTTACCATTACCATCTTTCAAATTCCATATACATGCATTAGTATACTGTATTGGTGCTTTTCTTTCTGGCTCACTTCACTCTGTATAATGGGCTCCAGTTTCATCCATCTCATTAGAACTGATTCAATTGTATTCTTTTTAATGGCTGAGTAATATTCCATTGTGTATATGTACCACAGCTTCCTTATCCATTCTTCTCCGATGGACATCTAGGTTGCTTCCATGTCCTGGCTATTGTAAACAGTGCTGCGATGAACATTGGGGTACACGCGTCTCTTTCAATTCTGGTTTCCTCGGTGTATATGCCTAGCAGTGGGATTGCTGGGTCATATGGCAGTTCTATTTCCCATTTTTTAAGGATCTCTCACACTGTATCTCCATAGTGGGCTGTACTAGATTATGCATTCCCCCAACAGTGTAAGAGGGTTCCTTTCTTCCACACCCACACCACATTTAATAACTATGTAGACATTTGATAGCGTCCATTCCATACTGGTGTGAAATGGAACCGAGTCATTGTGGTTTTTGATTTGCATTTCTCTAATAATGAGTGATGTTGAGCATCTTTTTGCAGGTGTATGTTAGCCACTGTATTTCCTTCCTTTGGAGAAATTTTCTGTTAAGTTCTTTTGCCCATTTTTTGATTGGTTCGTTTAATTTTCTGGAATTCAGCTGCATGAGTTTGCTTGTATATCTTGAGATTAATTGTTTGTCTGTTGCTTTCGTTTGCTATTATTTTCTCCCATTCTGAAGGCTGTCTTTTCACCTTGCTTATAGTTTCCTTGTTGTTCAAAAGCTTTTGAATTTGATTAGGTCCATTTGTTTATTTGCTCTTTATTTCCAATATTCTGGGGGTGGTGTCATTGAGGATCCTGCTGTGATTAATGTCGGAGAGTGTTTTTGCCTATGTTTTCCTCTAGGAGTTTATAGTTTCTGGTCATACATTTAGATCGTTTAATCCATTTGAGTTATTTTGTGTATTGGTGTAGGAAGTGTTTCTAGTTTCATTCTTTTACAAGTGGTTGACCAGTTTTTCCCAGCACCACTTTTAAGATATTGTCTTTTTCTTCCTTTGGTATATCTCTTGCCTCCTTGTCGAAGATAAGGTGCCCATAGGTGCGGGGTTTATCTCTGGCTTTTCTATTTTGTTCCATTATCTATATTCTATACTTGTGCCAGTACCCCACTGTCTTGATGACTGTGCTTTGGTAGTGAGAGCTAGAAGTCAGGCAGTTTGATTCCTCCAGTTCCATTCTTCTTTCTCAAGATGCTTTTGGCAATTCGAGGTATTCTTATACTTCCATACAAATTGTGAAATGATTTGTTCTAGTTCTGTGAAAAATATCATTGGTAATTTGATAGGGATTGCATTGAATCTGTAGATTGCTTTGGGTATTATACTCATTTTCACTATATTAATTCTTCCAATCCATGAACACGGTATATTTCTCCATCTGTTTGTGTCCTCTTTGATTCTTTCACAGTGTTTATAGTGTTTTCTATATATAAGTCTTTTTTGTTTTTCTTTAGGTAGAAATATCTAAGTATTTTATTCTTTTTGTTGCAATGGTGAATGGGATTGTTTCCTTAATTTCTCTTTCTGATTTTTCATTGTTAGTGTATAGGAATGCAAGGGATTTCTGTGTTATTTTAGTATCCTGCAACATTACTATAATTCATTGATTAGACTCTAGTAGTTTTCTGGTAAATCTAGGGTTTTCTATTAAGATCATGCATCTGCAAACAGTGAGAGTTTACTTCTTCTTTCCTATCTGTATTCCTTTTATTACTTTTTCTGCTCTGATTGCTGTGGCCAAAACTTCCAGACTATGTTGAATATAGTGGTGAAAGTGGGCATCCATGCCTTGTCCTACTTTAGTGGGAAATGCTTTCAGTTTTTCACATTGAGGATATTGTTTGCTGTGGGTTTGTCATAATATAAGCTTTAATTATGTTGAGTTATGTTCCTTCTATTCCTGCTTTCTGGAGATTTTATCATAAATGGATGTTAATTTTGTCAAAGGCTTTTCGCACTATTGAGATAATCATATTGTTCTTATCTATCAATTTGTTAATGTGGTGAATTACATTGATTGATTTGTGGAGTTAAAGAAAACCTTGCATTCCTGGATAAGCCCACTTGGTCATGATTATGATCTTTTTAATATGATGTTGGATTCTGTTGACTAGAAATTTTAATAAGGATTTTTGCATCTATGTTCATCAGTGATATTGCCTGAATTTTTTCTTTTTTTGTGACATCCTTTTGTCTGGTTATGGAATTAGGGTGATGGTGGACTCATAGAATGAGTTGAAAGTTTACCATCTTCTGCATTCTCTGAAGAGTTTGAGTAGGATAGGTGTTAGCTTTCTCTAAATTTTTGGTAGAATTCCGCTGTGAAAGCAGTCTGGTCCTGGGCCTTTTTGTTGCTGTAAGATTTCTGATTACAGTTTCGATTTCCCGTGCTTGTGATGGGTCTGTTAAGATCTCTATTTCTTCCTGTTCAATTTTTGGAAGTTATA
The DNA here is from genome assembly GCA_024291935.2 of Okapia johnstoni. NCBI lineage: Eukaryota > Metazoa > Chordata > Mammalia > Artiodactyla > Giraffidae > Okapia > Okapia johnstoni. The sequence continues at coordinate 83,520,782 of CM044307.1, forward strand.
CTTTCTAAGAATTTTGTCCATTTCTTCCAAGTTTTGTCCATTTTATTGGCATATAGCTGTTGTATAGTCTCGTAAACCTTGTATTTCTGTGTATCAGTGGTGATCTCTCCCATTTTTCAATTCTAATTTTGTTGATCTGATTCTTCTCCCTTTGTTTTCTTGATGATCCTGGCGAATGGCTTGTCAATTTTTCTTTACTTCTCGAAAAACCAACTTATAAGTTTTGTTGTTTTTTGCTATGGTCTCTTTTGTTTCTTTGCATTTATTTCTGCCCTAGAATTTTAAGATTTCTTTTCCTTCTACTAACCCGGGGGTTCTTCATTTCTTCCTTCTCTAGTTCTTTAGGTGAGAGTTAGTTATTTATTTGATTTTTTCTTGTTTCTTGAGAACCTCCTGGATTGCATGAACCTTCCCCTTAGCATAGCTTTACAGTGTCCATAGGTTTTTGGTAGTTGTGTTTTCATTTTCATTCGTTTCGATGCATATTTTGAATTTCTTTTTTGATTTCTTCTGTGATTTGTTGGGTATTCAGAAGCGTGTTGTTTAGCCACCATAGTTTGGAATTTTTAATAGTTATTTTCCTGTAATTGAGGTCTAATTCTTACTGAGCAAATGTGGTCAGAGAAGATGGCTGGATGATTTCAATTTTTTTGGAATTTACCAAGGCTAATTTATGCCCTGGATGTGATCTATCCTGAGAAAGTTCCATGTGCACTTGAGAAAAAGGTTAAATTGCTGTTTTGGGTGGAAAGTCCTGAAAATATCGATTAAATCTAATTTGTCTATAGTATCAATTTAAAGTTTGAGTTTCTTGTTAATTTTTCTGTTTTGTTGATCTATCCATAGGTGTGATGGAGGTGATAAAGTCTCCTACCTATTATTGTTTTTATTGTTAACTTCCCCTTTCATACTTGTTAGTAATTTGCCTTATATATTGTGGTGCCCTAAATTGGTGCATATATAGTTATAATTGTTTACACCTTCTTCTTGGATTGACCCTTGATCATTTGTTAGTGTCCTCTTTGTCCCCTTCACAGCCTTAATTTAAAGTCTATTTTTATGCCTAAATGATATTGCGACTCCTGCTTTCTTTTTGTCTCCATTTGCATGAAATATATTTTTCCATCCCTTCACTTCAGTCTGTATGAGTCCCCTAGTATTTTGAGGTGGGTCTCTTTAGACAGCATATGTAGGGGTCGTGTTTTGTATCCACTCAGCACTCTTTGTCTTTTGGTTGGGGCTTTCAACCCAATTACATTAAGGTAATTATTGATAAGTATGGTTCCCGTGCCATTTACTTGTAGTTTTAAGTTCGTGTTTAAAACATCCATTCTGTGTTCCTGTTTAGAGAAGATCCTTTAGCATTTGTTGGAGAGCTGGTTTTGTGTGCTGAATTCCCTCAGTTCTCGCTTGTCCTGTAAAAGCTTTTAATTCGCCTTCATATCTGAATGAGATCTTGCCGGTAACATTAATATGGTTTTAATTTTTTCTCTTTCATTACATTAAGTATTTCCTGCCATTCCCTTCTACCTGAAGAGTTTTCTATTGAAAGATCAGCTGTTATACCTAATGGGATCCCTTGTGTTTTATTTGTTGTTTTCCTTGCTGCTTTATATTTGTTTCTTGTGTTTGATCTTTGTTACATTTGTTAATATGTGTCATGGTTTTCGCCTTGGGTTATCCAGTTTTTGGGACTCTCTGGTTTCTGGACTTCAGTGACTATTTCCTTCCTCATTTTTTAGGGAAATTTTCAACTATTATCTCCTCGAGTATCTTTTTCATGCCTTTCCTTTATCTTCTCTTCTGGGACTCCTATATTCGAATGTTGGCGTTTCATGTTGTCCCAGAGGTCCCTGAGGTTTTCCTCATTTCTTTTGATTCTTTTTCTTTTTTCCTCTCTGCTTTCGTTATTTCCACATTCATCTTCTACCTCACTATATCCTATCTTCTGCCTCTGTTATTCTACTGTGTATCCCGTCCACGTGTCTTTTATCTCCTTTATTTCATTATTCAAAATATATTGACCTCCTTTTTATTTCTTCTAGGTCCTTGGTAAACATTTCTTGCATCTCTCAATCCTTGTCTCCAGGCTATTTATCGTAACTCCATTTTATTTTCAATATTTTGGATCATTTTTACTACATTATTCTAAATTCTTTTTCAGATAGAATCCTATCTCCTCCTCTTTTGTTTTGGTTTGGTGGGCATTTCTCATTTTCCTTTACTTGTTGAGTATTTCTCTGCCTTTTCATCTTGTTTTAGATTGCTGTGTTAGGCGTGCCTTCAGTTTCTGGTAGTTTGAAGTTCCTCTTAATTGTGAGGTTCTCACTGTGGGTGGGGTTGAATGGGTGGCTTGTCAAGGTTTCCTGTTGGAGAGTCTTTTGTCGGTGATCTGGTGGGTGGAGCTGGATTTTCTTCTCTTTAGAGTGCAATGGAGATGTCCAGTAATTGATTTTGAGATTCATATGGATTGTGGTTGTCCTCTGGGCAGCCTGTCATATTGATGCTCATGTCTATGTTCCGCTTGCTGGAGTTTTGCGTGTATGTCCTTGCTCGGAACTTATTGGCTCTGGGTGGAGCTTTGTTTTCAGTGTATAGTGGTAGGCTTTTGGAAGATCTCTTAATAATTAATGTTTCCTCTGGCTTTCAGTCTTATCTTGCATATCTCAAGACTACTCCATCCATACAGCATCAATAATAAAATTTTTAGGTTAATGGTGAAAAGATTTCTCCACAAGAGAGGGATACCCATAGAGGTTCACTGAAGTTAATGGAGAGGTGAAGGGGAGGGAGGTTGAGGTGACCAGAGAGAGGAGGTGACTCAAACGTGGGGAGAGCAGTCTATCCAGTAGCACTTCCCCTCTGTGCCTTTCACAGTCCGGAGCCTCAGAGAGGTTCAACAGAGAAACATAGAGAGGGGGAGGAAGCAGTAGAAGGTGAGGATGAGTAAAAGGGGAGGAATCAAGAGGGAGAGAGAGATCTGGCATTATTCTGTTCCCGAAGTGTTCTCCGTATCCAAAACACCCTCAGAGATTCACAGAATTGGGTTGAGAAGAGAAGGAGGAGGTGGAGATAGAATGTTTTCCCTGGGAGAAGAAAGAGCTCAATATAAAAAAGAGGAGAGAGTAATCAGTCCAAGTAATCACACTCTGAGTAACAATGGTACTAAAGATTGTATTCTTAATGCCCAAATTGATATCAAATATTAAAACAAAAATTAAAAATCTGGAGTAAGGTAGACTCTATAAATCATACAATATAAAAAAAGAAAAAGAAACAGATAAAAAGAAAAAAGACAGTAAAACAGTGAAACAGTAAAAAAAAAGAAAACAGGAAAAAACAGTAAAAAAAAAAAAATAATAAAATCAATAAAAAAAAGAAAACGCAAAAAGCATAAGATATAGTACGCAGTTTGTTTTAAAAATAGGGTTTTTTTTTTTTTTTTCAAGGTATGTGGGTTATGAAAATGAAAATTAAAGTGTAAATAGAGGTCTTAAAGAAAAAAAGAAAGGGAAAATAAATAAAAAAATAATAATAAAAAAAATAAAAAAATGATAATAGTAAAAATAATATAACCCGGACTTTCTCTGGAGCCGTGTGAGCCGTGTGGGGTCTCTTCCGTTCAGATAAATCCTTGTTCCTGCTTATACCTTTTCCAAGATCTATAGGCCCCTTTCATGCAGTCCGTGTTAACTACAGGGATTTTAATCTGTTGGCCTGTCCCTTCCACCGCCTTCCCTCTTTATTTGCTTTTTTTGGAGGTCTCTTCAGTGTCTAATTCCACCCTGCCCACAAAGGTGCGGAGGTGGTCTCTTAAGGTTCACCTTGCTCAGTCCTCTGTGGGAGAGAGGACCACTGCAACCAGTATCACTGGCGTGTGTGTTGGAAGCTTACATGTGCGCGCCACACTGGTTCACCCCCGCCCCACGGCGTAGTGTGGCTTTCCCCGTCTACCCCGCTCAGGCTTTAGGTTACTCAGCCGGGTGGTGTTGGCCCAATATGCGCGCACTTACCAGGTTTAAACTGCTCAGGTTCAGGTTCACCGGGTACTCCACAAAGGCTCAACTCGGTTGGGCCGGCGGTTTGCGCCCTCCCGGTCGGAGCACTCAGGCAGCCAGGAGTTTGGCGAGCGCACCGCCCAGGTGCGGCTTATCACCTCCCTGGTCCCCGCCTCGGTTTACGGTTTACGGGCTCGCCCGGCTCCGGCTCCTGTGTGCTTTGTGTTAGTTCTGGGGAGCTGGTCTCTGGCTGCGACCCTCCCGGCGGCTGTAGACCCTCCGGGATCTCAGGCTGTCTTTGCTTAGAAACTGGGAGCCTGTTTGCAGTTTGGTAGGGGGTGCCCTCTCTGGAGCCGAGTTCGCCCCTTTCCGGCTCTGGCTGGTCCCGCCTGCCCGCTGTGTCCGACGGGGGATGGGGCGGTCCGCAGCCGGCTAGCTCTTCCCCTGTATCGCTCAGTCCCCTTTGTTCTGTGAGCGGGCCGGCAGTGCCTTAGCTTTGGGTTTTTCGCAGGGTAGTTCTCTCTCTCTGGCTGTCCCACAGTTTAGGTTACTATCTCACGTTAGCGGCCCGGTCCTTACCCTAAGCAGTGCCACCCGCTCCTCTCCGCCCAGCCCCCACTTGCTGGTGGCGGATGCGGGCGTCTGGGGTTCTTTACTGGAAGTTGCCTTTAGGCACGTAATCAGTGGGTTTTATTTATTGATTCTCCCGGTTATGTTGCCCTCCGAGATTCGAAATCTTCCCCCAAACCCGCCGGTGAGAAGATTTCCTGGTGCTTAGAAATTTCTCCTCTTTTACGACTCCCTCCCCAGGACGGGTCTCCGTCCCTAACTCTTTTGTCTCTCTTTTTATCTTTTATAATTTCTCCTACCTCCTTCTGAAGATACTGCGCTGACTTGATTAATGTCTGACGTCCTCTGCCAGCATTCAGAAGTAGTCTTGTGGACTTTGCTCAGCTTTCAGATGTTCTTTCGATAAGTTTGTGGGGGAGAGAGTGATCTCTCCGTCCTATTCCTCCGCCATCTTAGCCCCGCCCCCCCTGCTATGGTTTTATTTAGAATATTTGCATGAATTTAAAAGTGAAAATGAAGTAGGAGGTTTCTTTTCTATAGGGTTTTTTTTTGTATTGGTTCTACACATATCATGATATATTTTGGGAGTTTTTCCATATTTTTCTATGCTCTGGAACACTTTACAGATTGTTTGAAAGATCCTTCTGGTCCCTGGAACCTTTTTAAGAGGCATGAAAAAATGATCTCCATAGTTTACATTTTTGCTTAATTATGCTAGGGGGAGTGGGTCTTTAAAATAGTTTAAAATTAATTTTGCCTGAAATACAGTGAGCCCTTTGATCTGAATGCTGAGATTATTTTTCACCTCAGGAAGTCTTCCTTGTTCCTATTTTAGCTTATTGCTTTTGTTCTGCTTGATTTGTTTTTAAAAAATGTCTGTAATTGGTAAGTCGAATTACTGACTCAGCTTTGCTTCCATCAGCCTTGGTTTTTCACCCCTTTCCTCGGTCTTCTGGAGCTCTTCTGCATTACCAGTTCAACATTTCTGCAGCTGAAATTCTGCTCTTTAATATCTTCAGTGGAGATGATTATTAACTGTGTTTTTAGTGTCTTTGCGATCCTTTCTTTGCCTCATTCGGTTCTTTTTCCTTCTAAGCTTGTTAGTAATAATAATGACTACTGTTTACTAAATATTTACTGCATGCCCAGGCTGTCCTAGTGTTTTGCCTGTACTTTCTCATTGTTGCTCATTAAAGCTCAAAGCAGCCTTGTGAAATACGTTTCTTTATTCCTGTTTTATAAATGAAGAAACCACAAGTTAGACTTAGTTAAGTGATTTGCCCAAGGCTAATGCTAGGGTCTGAATGTTTGTATTCACCTCAAATTCATATACGATGGTGTTGGAAGGTGGGGCCTTTGGGAGGTAATTAGGTCATGAAGGAGGACACCTCGTGCATGGGATTAGTGCCTTTTTAAAGGAGGCACCAGAGAGATCAGTAGCGCCTTCCTCCACCTGAGGACACAGTGAGACGGTGTTGACTCTGAAACGAGAGGAGTCTCACCAGAACGTGACTCTCCTGACGCTTTGATCTTGGACTTCCCAGCTTCCAGAACTGTGAGAAATACATTTCTGTTTCCTTTTAAGCCACCAGATCCATGGTATTTTATTATAGCACCCAAATGGGCTAAGAGCCACACATCTTACAAATGGAAGAGAAGAATTCAAACCCAGATCAACTTGAGGCCAATATCTGTTTAATGTAAGAGCCACACATCTTACAAATGGAAGAGAAGAATTCAAACCCAGATCAACTTGAGGCCAATATCTGTTTAATGTAAGAGCCACACATCTTACAAATGGAAGAGAAGAATTCAAACCCAGATCAACTTGAAGCCAATATCTGTTTAATGTAATCAGTTGTGCTTTTCCATGTCATCTTTTTCTTCTGTCTCATCCTCTTGTCCCTAATTTCTACTTTTTAGGTTTCTACACTTCTGTTCACAGAACCCATGCTTTTCCTGAATCTTTCTGAATAGAGCTTTTCTAAAACCTTCATTTCCATAGTAAATGATTACCAGGTATATACTCTTCTGAGTGTAAGCAGCAGAGGATCTAGAGTACATGGATGTCTCTTGGCCTCTGGTCATTGTTCCCCTGGTTAATTCCTTCTCAGATCTGTAGCTTGAGGTCAAGTTGCTGCACGCAACTCACTCTATTTCCAGTGGCCTTCAGGCACTGGGGGCTTCCCTTCTGGCTCAGCTGGTAAAGAATCTGCCTGTAACGCAGAGACCCTGGTTCGATCCCTGGGTTGGGAAGATCCCTTGGAGAAGGGGAAGGCTACCCTCTCCTGTATTCTGGCCTGGAGAATTCCATGGACTGTATAGTCCATGGGGTCACAAAGAGTCGAACATGGCTGAGTGACTTTCACTTTTAGGCATTGAGTCTTCTACACTCTTGTGAACCTGATTGACCTAACTGGTATTTTTTTCTCTTTGGGCTGCCTGGTTCTTTGGCACCACTACCAGACTCTTCCTGTCTCTATACCTTCAGGGCTTTAATTAGAAGGGCAATTGCCAGGGTAGTGTGCCCCACTGCCAGGCCCCTTCCTCTGCCCATTGTTTTAGGGAGTTGTGATCTCTAACTACAGATAGAAAGTTGAGGAGGTAGTAATTCTCTGGTCATGTCAAAAATTAGCACCATCCCCTCCCCTCCTGGGCTGCCTTCGTTCCTCTCTTCGGGTAGGTAGATGGCTCTGCGGCCTGAGGCAAACAGGGTAGACCAGATGGCTCTGCATCATGAGGCAAACAGGGTAGACCAGCTCTTGTTTCTTCGGTCCAGTTTCTCTAGCCACACAGCTTATGGAAATTTCTCCAGGATTCTCTCTGGCATTTGAATAGATTGTCTGTCAGACCTGGTTTCTTACATTGTAATGAGTTTTCATCTTATTCTAACTCATGACAATGTGATGTTATTCATCTTATTCTGTGTCTGTATTGTTCAGCTGCCCACTTGTGTCCGACTCTCTGCAGCCCCGTGGACTGCAGCACACCAGGCCTCCCTGTCCCTCACCATCTCCCGAAGTTTGCCCATGTTCATGTCTGTTGCATCGGTGATGTTGTCCAGCCATCTCATCCTCTGACACCCTCTTCTCCTTCTGCCATCAGTCTTTCCCAGATCTGTCTATGTTGTTTTAGCAGAATATTGGTTAAGAGAAGCAGCACTAGAAGCTATTAGGAAGATACTATTTTAACTTGTGCCCCTATTACCAGAGCTGAGCTTTATAGTTGTTAAACTCTAGGAATCTTCACACAAGTCTAATCCTGAGTAACATGAGCTAAAATTAGAACTTACTCTAGAGCAACTAGATCATAAATTAAAACTAGGAAAACTGATTCTAAAACTTTGAAAGCAACAATTGATCACAACATCTTTCTGCAGCTATTGTATATTTATATTAACTCACATAAGAACAACCATTTCCACTTATATTTAGAGAGAGTTTGACTATAAGGACAAACCTAATTTACAGTTCTTCCTCTGGATACCTCTCTGTGTTTATTGACAATTTCTTTTCCTGAAGTGGAATTTAATAATGTGATTAAAACCCAAGGAAACAAGGGCTGAATCTGGCTGGGTATAGAGCAATGATTCATTTTTTCCAGTTTTCTCACTTTACTTCGTTTGGCACTGTTCTTCTCTCCAAGCATAAAAATACTGGGTATGTTCAAACAAATAACTGTTGAATCCGATAGTATAGAAAACCCTGACATACACTAGCTTCTTTGTATCACATGTTATTTACTGAAAGGGAGGGACAAAGACATGTTTTCTTTTTAGGTCTAGATGTTTAAGGACACTTTTAAAAATCTTTTTTTATAATCTGGAGGAGACCCATGAGGCTTCCTCATTCCTTGTTGTCATCATCTGAGCACTTAAGGTGCAGTATGCTATCTGGGGACCACTTGCCCCCTTGGAATGTTCATTAAAAATGTAGTTACATTGGCAGGTGATGGCTGCCAAACACTGTGAATGTGCTAAATGTCACTGAATTCAACACACTAAAGTGGTTAATTTTATGTTATGTGAATTTCACCTCAGTTTTTAGAAAAGTAGTTTCCTAGACTCCAGTATGGATTCTAGATCTGGGCCCAGGAATCTCCATTTTTAACAGTAATACAGGTAATTCTTCTTATAAGAAATATGAGAACTTTTAATCTAAGGGAACTTATACAAACCCTGGGAATTTAACTAATGAAGAATATATATGTATGTAGTATATGTATTACACATATATATATTCATAGGAATATACATAAATGCAGTAATATATACATGTATTTGCCAGAAACCAACTGGCAACCTCTCATAGGTATTTTCATTTCAGGTAAATGCACCCATTTCCAGAAACAGACTCTTGAACAAAGTTAGTAAGAAAAATTTAAATGTAATTTTACTGCATATAAATTACAACCTTGATAGATTAATGACACTCTTTTTACAATGTGTGATTATTAATGAATACCATTAACAAAAATTGCTTGTCTCATTACAAAAATAATATTCTGTTCTTTTTATACAAGGATGACCCTTCTAATCCCTCTTTGATAGAATATGATCAGAGTTCAAGTCCCAGTTTTCCTGCCAATTAGTTGTGTAGACTCTGGACTCATTTTCATTATCTATTAAATTCTGATTGGCCAATCATTAATTTATTCACCTGGTCTCTCAATGCAGATAGAAAGATAAATAAGATATGGTTCCAGCCCTTAGGAATCTTGTACTGTAGTGAAGCAGGCAAGCAAATGTACTCTTCCAATGCAATGGAAGAGTGCCCGGAGATCTCACCAGAGCCTAGGGATTTGGGGAGGCATTCTGAGATGTAAAGGTTGGCTATGAGTTCGCCAGAGAAGCAGTGTGCAGGTGAAGAAGAGATTGGGCAGCTGAGATAGAGGACCGTGAACAAGGGTAGAGAGAAGAGAGCTGTTCTATCAGAGGTCCAGTGGGGCTGGAGCCTAGAGTGCAAGGCAGGGATGGCGAGACGTGAGGACAGGGAATGTGACCTGCAAGTCAGCTCAGAAGAGACCTGTGTACCTGCAGGAAGGAATCTCAAAGGCAGTGAAGGCAGTGGGAGGCATTGAAAGGTCTGAAACAGGATCGGATTTTCACCTTAGGATTGGTGTGAAGGATAGTTGGAGATCAGCAGAACTTTGGGGAGGTTATGGCAGGGGGTAGAAGGAGGAGGAGAGGGGGCTGAATAAAGGCAGAGGGAAAATGGATGGAGTGGAAAGAAGGATTCAAGAAATACACTGAGACCTTGAACCAGTTGACTCCTGATGCTAGGAAAGTTGATGATTTTGTTGAGCTGCATTTTCAGAGCTTTTGTCAGTGCTGGTGACAGCTTCCATGGAGACACCCCCCCTTTAACAGGCAATGGGATGTGTCTGCACAGAGAGTGCCGCCAGAGCACCCACGCGGTCCCTGTAGCCATGGACCCAGTCCATTTGAGACTGGAGCGAGGGGGCCGGCCACAGTGTCTGAAAGTGTGCAATAGTGGTTCAGGGTGTCGTAGTTACTTGAAAGTGAAGTCGCTTTTGAAGGCCAAGCATCTGTAGTGCTCACACCAGCCTGCACAATGCAGAAGTGTCCTGACATGGACACTGGTAACACCAGCATCGAGGAACCCTGCCCACATCCTTTCATTGCACATTTCTACCTGAACAGGGTAACTTATTCCCAAACCTAAACTTTCAACATTTATTATCTGATCTTTCACAAAATTATGTGTGATTTGATGTCTTAAATAGAGCAATAAAGATTCCTAACTAATTCCCCTAAATCTTACGTCCCTTTCTCCCTCGTATGTTGAATTCCCTTCAAAATTGGTCCCCACAAATGGAGAACTCCTTTAGTTTAAATGTACTTAAGCAGTTGGCAGACTTGTAAATAATATAGAAATACGATGCCAGGAACAAAGTAATCTGATGCTGGCAAATCAATCTCACTAGGTTCTTCACACTCTTAACTGCATTCCTGACAAAGCTAAGGAAAACCTGTTAAGTGAATAAGTGATATAGTGGATCCACACCGACTTTCTCTTTGCAAATAATTGCTTTCAATGCAACTACTGTAGAGGGAGATAATAGCACATAGCTCAAAACTCGGAGACAAGAACCATTTTATCCCTCACCAGAGGTCATGAGCCCATTTCACCTCTTGAGAATTGTCATATTAACATTCATGCTAAAAGCATGTTGGGACATTTTAGGATTTTATTAGTAATAGGTAGTAATGCATACAGATTTATCAGTTATTTTATAGTCAATACATTTCAAAGGCCCCAAGAATGATGTCTTACCTGTGTAAGACAATGCAAACCACTGAATCTGTGATGAACCACTGAATCACAAGGCCAGAGTCTAAGGCAAAGATGCTTCTTAATCCCTATGTTTATCAGATCTTTGATGTTTTATCATAATTCAGCTTATATACTATAATATTATGCTATTGATATTATGAATTCCTTAGCATGAGAAACATAATCTTTACTTTCACACTTCTATGAGAAGTGGCCATTCCCTGAGTTTATAATTAATGGAAAATATGAATTGAAATAGCATATTTATTGACTAAATTGCAAGCTTGCCAATGTTTTTGGGTTTACTTTTGCCTCTTGTTTTGCACTCCATTTTAAAGGTCACATTTAAAATGGACCCATTTTTTATACTGTACATTTCTCACAAAGTTCATTAAAACCCAAAGTTCCTGTGGAGGTGAGGGGAGTATTGGGTTGGATAGGCTGTACTGGAGGATGAAGCAAGGCAACAAGGAGAGTCTGCATAGAAAGAATCACGTGGGAGCCACACTCACAGTAGGGTGGAGGGGCAGAAATAAAGCCGGGTCATCCCAGTTACAGAGGCAAATAAGCAACCAGAGGATGAGAGAAGGGACTAAATGGCCTAGGAATTATTAGTTTCTGAAACAGCAGAAAATAGAGTGTATTTCAGGTGTTTTGCATCTGGAATGTTTAAAAATCAGTCTTTAATTATAGATGGAAGATAAAAATTCAAATTTCAAAGGAGGAACCAGTATTTTCCATTGACAGGCAAAAGATGTGTATTGTTTATACTCCTCTCTGCCAATGTTAATGGGGGTTGGCGCTGTAGTAGTTGTTTTAAGAAAACAAAAAAAAATGAGAGTGGCTAAATTTTAGCTGCTGAAGAATCCAATCTAGTTCTTCCCCATTTTAATCCACATGCGAGGTTCACCTCGAGGCAGTGGTAACTGCTGTGCATGTGTGTGGAACATATTGAAACAAGGCATTTGCTCCAGAACTAGCGCCTTCAGGGCCAGCTTTGACAGTGTTCTGTCCCGGATTCCTCTGCTCTTTGTGTTGATGCAGTAATTGCTGTGTGGTTTTCCTTAGGCAGCAGAGGAGAGACTGTGTCTCCTCCCTGCCCAGGAGTTGAAGGAGACGTGCTCTTCCAAGGAGGCCCTGGGAACCAGGGCTGAAGCTCTTTGCGGGAGATAGCCCTGCTGTGCTGGGCCTCAGACCGGCTGCTCATCCTTTGCTTTCAGAAGCATGAGATTTCCCCCCACCAGGCCTAAAAACAATAATAATAATATATTTGAAAAAATCCCCATCGCGTCTCTTGCTGACTTTGGCAGTTAGGTCCCAAGCATCAACAAAATGTTGTACCGAGAAATCTGCCTTCCAGGCTTGTTCCCTTCTTACAGAACAATCCTTAGCCTAGTGGGGGCTCTTTTTTATGTTTTCTTAATGAGAAAATATGTCAGAGATTATTGGCACCACGGGTTTGTTCCTTTCTGGCGGTTTTCACCCTTAACCAACTGTACTTTCTATGATCTCTTTCCTATTTTCCTTTCACAGTATGGGACACATCTAATCAACCTCTCCTAGGATGGCTGCTCCAAGTACACTGATTTTTTTTTTCTTTATCACATCTACTCCCGAACACTTTGTTATTTGTGCAGAGATTTTTTTTAAAAAAAAAAAAAAGAAAAGGGCTTCAAAAAACTTAAACATTAAAAATGACAGTGCTGCGGAGACTACCAACAAAACCTAATGCCATATCTGTTTCCAAAACAGCTTGTGATCTGGTACCATGCTGACACACACTGACATACACACATTAGTGTACAGTGCAGAAGCAGTTGGGGGAGGGGAGACAGGAGTGCTGTGTTTGGACTGAGGATGCTGGCTTTATGGTGCTGCTTTGGCATCCTACTTTGGTGTCATGTTTGGTGTTAGAAGGTCCATCTCAAGTCCAGAGGTAATAGAGCAGGCTGAATGGTGGGATCTGTGGAGAATCCAGTCCCCCCAAGTGCCCTGTGTGCGGTACGTGAGACTTCACCTCTGGGAGTGGTTTGATTTGTGTCTGTGGTGGGTGGCTATCATCAGGCGTCACCAGGTAAGGTCACCTGGCACTGGGTAAGGTCACCTGAACAAGTGAGTCATCTTCTTCGTGAAACAAGAATCAGTCAATTGATATGCATGACTCTGTTTTATTTAGGACAATATGTTGGTCCTGAGGAGACCAGAAGCTAAAGATGAGAGGCATAAATTTCATATTCCCTTGGGGGCAAGGTGGGCTTCCCTGGTGGTTCAGCTGATAAAGAATCCACCCACAATGCGGGAGACCTGGGTTTGATCCCTGGGATGGGAAGATCCCCTGGAGAAGGGAATGGCTACCCACTCCAGTATTCTGGACTGGAGAAGTCCATGAATTAGTCCATGGAGCTGCAAAAAGTCAGACACGACTGAGCGACTTTCACTATTTCACTATGGGGGCAAGGCAGGGGCCAGGCAAGTGTAAGGCTTGGAGAGGTCCTTTCCCATGTCTGGGGCTCTGACACATGCTCTAGAAGGATTTGTGTTTATTCCCTGATCGCCAGGCTGAAACTGCTTTGTGCGAGGAGAAATGTTACAGAAGGCAGTGTGAATGGCTGGGGGAAGACGGAAAGTCTGCTCCAGCAGCGTGCCTAGCACAGACCTCAGGAAATATTTGCAGGTGGAGGAGTGTCATGTATTTGAGATCCAGCAACACACCCAAGTACCGATGATTCAAGGTCAAGTGGGTGCATCAGAAAGATGAAGTTTGGAAAAGAGCCTCTGGATCAGGGTCAGCAGGAGAAGCTTCATGAGGAGAAAGGATATAAATTAAACTGTGCTTGAATGATTGATAAAATATTGGCAGGTGAATGGAAACAGAGGGCAGGACATTTGGGGCATGCAGAGTGGTGTGAGCAGATGAGTGGTGGGAGGAGGGAAGCAAAGGTCTGTTCTGGGCGTGGTGACTAGGCCAGTCCAGCCTTTCCATTGGTGTTCACAGGGACATCCAAAACCTTGATGTGTCCTCCTGGAATGTTCATTTTGCTCCAAAATATATATAGATATATATATATTTTAGAGGGAAGATTATTTAACTTAATTGATTAGTCATTTAAAACACTTCAACATTAAAATAAACGGCAGATTAAGGAACAGAATGTAATGAATTTCACGTTTTTTTTATTAAGTGTTCAGAATCTCAGGTTTTCACTCTTAACTTTTAATGGAAGAATTGAGAATTCTTAAAAGGAGATCAGCTCCATTCATTTGCAAAAATATACCCACTACTCCTTATCTGGAACTTGGGGAGGAGTTGGGTGTCCTCCTCTGGGAGGTGGGCAAGCAGTTCAGCCCTTGGCCACAGGGCGGAGAGTTTTGCTTAGCTGTGAGCAAGCCCCATGTGATGCCCTGGATAGCATATCTTGACAGTGGTTGGTGTGGCTCATCTTAAAGGATATGCCTCCGTCCCACACAGCAGACATGCAGGACAGTAAGTCCCCTACATGCAAATGAGGTCCATTCCAACAGCACGTTCTTAAGTCCCATTTGTTCATAAGTCCAATGAAGCTAGGCTAGGTAGCCAACTAACACAGTTGGCTATATAGTACTGTACTGTAAAAGGTTTATAATGCTTTTCACACAAATAATACATTAAAAAACAAGGTAAAGAAAGCGTTTGTAATCTTACAGTGCAGTACCTTGAAAAGTACAGTAGTAGGGTGCAACAGCTGGCATGCAGTGGTTGGGATCGTGTAAACAGGCAAGAAGAGTTATTGACTAGAGGAGGGGGTGGGGGGAGTAGAGGAGCTGAAGGATGGTCAGCAACAGGTGATGGAGAGAAAGTGATGTCGCTCAGTTGTGTCCGACTCTGTGCGACCCCATGGACTGTAGCCCACCAGCTCCCCTGTCCATGGAATTCTCCAGGCAAGAATAATGGAGTAGGTAGCCATTCCCTTCTTTAGGGGGTCTTTCTGACCCGCGGATCGAATCTGGGTCTCCTACATTGCAGGCAGATTCTTTACCGCCTGAGCTACCAGGGAAGCCTAGGAGATGAAGCGCAAACTGCTTTTTCACTCATGCTGACATTAATGGCACAGGTTCTGGTTCCTTGCTGGATTCAATTCTATCTACGCTCTTGAAAAATCAATCCAGTGATGTCTGGATAGTAGCTCTTTTTTTCTCATCATAGATGACACAGTGGCACTGGATTGCATTCTGAAGGGCTGCTGTAGCCTTCATGTACTGTTCTGTGTTTGGGTCCTATGCCTCAAAAACTAACAGTGCTTTCTCAAATAGAACTAACTTACTTGATCACACATGCGAATACATGTTCACATCTTTGAAAGTTTGCAGCTTGAAGGTTCATATGTAGGGACTTACTGTACCTTTGTGCACAGATCTGGTCAATGCATTTTGTACATTTTTTTCATGCATAAAAATGAATGAAGGGAGGCCTGGATGCCTTGGTCTGCCGGGATGTTGGAATGAAGGGTCTTCAGAGGTACTTCTTGAGTCTTCAATTTCCTTTCCTTTCTCCCCTGCTGGTGCTAAACCCTAACTTCCTATCTCAGCGTCTCCAGCCGCTTTGGCTCCCTGCTCTCCCCAGGCCCGTGTCGCCCTGCTGTTCCTTTGTTTTCAGCATGTTTGGGTTGTGAATGTTTAAGCAACTTAGATCACAGATTCTGTTTTTCCTAGGCAAGGGAAAGGGCAAACCCCTCCCCTTCAAAACTGTCTCCTGCTTTCCTCAATTTTGAGAAAGCCACGTGTAGCCTCTCCAAGCTACAGGGGCATCTCAGAAGCCAAACAGGCCAAATTGTTGGTGGGCGATGGAGCTCCTAGACCTTTCTTTACCATTTCTCTTTTAATTTCCCTCTTTCCTGGCATATGTTAGATTGACTTTGTTACAATTTTTTTGTCATAATACCAAACTCTGCCCAGTGCTATAGATAGCTTTCTCGTATCATGGTCATCCATTCACAAGTTAAAGGAATTAAGAAAATGCCAAGAAGAACTCAGCTAACCTAATACTGAATAGTGCACTAGCCTTCATTATTTGGAGAAGAAAAAGATTTGGATCTGTGCTAGCCACAGAAGGCTACTGAGCATTTGAAATGTGGTTGGTTTGAACTGAGATGTACTATAAGTGTGAAGTACTGAACTTCAAAGACTTGTTATGAAAGAAGAATGTAAAATAATATCTCAATAATTTTCATATTGATTACATGCTAAGCTGATAATATATTGGGTTGAACAAAATATATCATTAAAGTTAATTATAATTCTACCTTTTTGAAATGTGGCCCCTAGAAAAATTTTCAGTTACACCTGTGGCTTAGGTTATATTTCTGTTGGACAGTGTTGCTCTAGATTGTATCTTTGCAGTAATTAATTCCTCATGGGAATTCCCCAGGGATTATTTATTGAAGATTTTTCTCTCGTAATCACCAAGCTAAGATGGGAAAAGGACATAGTAGACTGTGAAGTTCTACAAGACGAGAGCTTGTCTGTTAACCTCCTTCTTTGGAGGCAGGAATGATGAGGCCATTTTGCTTAGGAGGCTCATAAACTGTCTTTGAAGATGTTTCCAGAAAGAGTCTTGACCAACTGACAACATCACGGAAGGAAGGGGATTGCCTTCCAGTGGCTCCCCTCAAAGATGTGATTCATTTAGTTGCCTAAATCAGGGCTTGGACTATTGAATAAAGAAAGAAAGCAGTCTTACTACTTAAAGTCAGTATCCCCAGTGGGTCTCAGCATAGAAAAAGACACATGGGCAAGAACCATGATCATCCCTATTACTGTTTTATAAATGCAGACCACAACGTGATGGAGGCAAAAGGGGAAAAGAAAGTCTTCTCCAACTGCTCTAAAGAAAACCCAAAGTATTTAACTTGTTTGCTGTGGTGCCAGAAGAAATATTGTTACAACATAGAACAAATAGGATTATGGAATCTTGAATCATAATATTATTAAATACCCATACTGTCTAACATTTTCTTTGAAATCTTATACATTAGTACTTATGGAGGTTGAAGATGAACTCTCAAGATCTCTGTATCCATTTTCAGCAAGCTTTTTTTTTTCTTTAAGATTATAAAATCTTTTAGGGGGACAAGTTCACTATTAGGAAGTATTTCTCTATAAAATAGAAGTAATCTTTTCCAAAAAAGAAAATTTTTTTTTTTAATTTATTTTTTAGAAGTGCTTTTTTTTTTTTTTTTTAAGATTTTATTTTTTAAGAGCAGTTCAGGTTCACAGCAGGATTAAGAGAAAGATACCGACATTTCCCCATGCCCTCTCTGCCCCCATAGGTATGTGCCTTCCCAATCTTATCAACATCCCCCACCAGGGAACCTTTGCTTCTTAAGGTCTTTAAAGTGTTCCCTTTGTTGTAGCCTCCATTGTCTTCTAATTCTCTGGGGTAGATGAGAAATAATTATCAGCTTTTTTGTAAATAAAGATACAGTCCCAAGGGTTATGATAGGGATATAACCCCAAGGGAGGTGATTTGTTGAAAAATTGTAGGTGACCAGTAACAAAAATTATTTGAAAACTTGGATCATTTGTTTTGCATTCCAGCTACTAGGAATCACAGGGCCGTATGAGTATATAAGTCTTTTGTCCACAATAGAACTTGCTGTTCTGAACAGTGAGGAGGTATGTCTTATTCTCAGGGGTACTTCTTGTTATTAAATTCTATACTGTGGTTTGTTCAATAATATAGTTATTTATACAATGTTTAGAAAGTTAAGAGATAAATTGAATTCTTAATCTTAGTACTCTTACTTTCTTCCCAATAACAATAAAAAAATAAAAAAGATTTAGGCCTCTTTGCTGGCTTCTTGGAGGCTGAGTTGCCATGAAGCTATGAAACCTTCATTATCACATTCCCACTACTTGATTTGCCAGCTCACTTTCTTGAGGAATTTAATCAATCTTATCTCTGTGTATGGCTAAAAACCAATGGCATTTATTTGCTCTGCAAGCACTTATTTACTTTTTCTCTTAGATGGCTGTCCCTGTGTTGATAATCTTTTCTCTAGTCTTAAAGCACGGATTGATTTTGGAGCTTCGGCAAGATCAGTGGTTCCACTGATTGTAGAAACCATGCTCCTGTGGATTAATGAGCAGTCTGTGTAACCATCAACAAGGGATCCTGCAGAGAATTGTAAATGAGAAAGACGTGATGGGTTGTGAGAATTGGGGGCTCCAAACCTGAGGATTCAGAAAAGAGCAGATATAAGCAGTCTCTTCCTTGTTAACTCTTTTCCCAGCCAGTCAGCCAGCCTTTGTTCCTTAATCATTTGGGGCTTGAAAATGTATAGACTCTTGAGAACATGTTTACAAGTGACTTCCCTGGTGGCTTAGTGGTAAAGAATCCACCTCCTGCAATGCAGGAGACATGGGTTCAAGCCCCAGGTCAGGAAAATCCCCTGGAGAAGGAAAAGGCAACCCACTGCAGTATTCTTGCCTGGAGAATCCCATGGACAAAGGAGCCTGGCAGGCTACAGTCCATGCGGTCCTAAGAGTCAGATGCAAATTAGTGACTAAACCACCACCACGTGTTTACAAGTGCAGAATTGTTGGTCAGTGGATCTTTCTTATACAGTGTGTGAAGAGTAATACATGAGAAACAGGTTGGAAAAGAAAAATGAGTTTAAATGTTGACATATCAGGACAACGCTTTGCTTTTAAAGTTACATGCTATTATTTCAACTCCGATTCAGTCTGTTGCCTAAAGCACATTCAACTGTTTCCTGTGTGTTCTGTTACTGTTCTTGGCCTTAGGCATACATGGCTCATCACAGTAACTTAGTAGTGGACTGAGATTTTCTTCCAACTCAAAAGAACACACCAAAATTGAAATTACATTTTAGCTCCAACAGGCTGCCCAAGTCCTGGCTCAGTGGCAAAGAATATTCCTGCCAAGGCAGGAGATGCGGGAGACTGGGGTTCGATCCCTCAGGTCTTCCTGAGGGTCAGGAAGATCCTCTGGAGGAGGAAATGGCAACCCAGTCCAGTATTCTTGCCTGAAAAATCCCATGGACAGAGGAGCCTGATGGGCTACAGTCCTTGGGGTCACAAAGAGTCAGACACAGCTGAGCAACTGAGCTCAGGCACAACAGCTACCCAAGTCAGGTGGCTGCTGCTGCTGCTGCTAAGTCACTTCAGTCATGTCCAACTCTGTGTGACCCCAGAGACGGCGGCTCACCAGGCTCCGCCATCCCTGGGATTGTCCAGGCAAGAACACTGGAGTGGGTTGTCATTTCCTTCTCCAAGGCATGAAAGTGAAAGTGAAGTCGCTCAGTCGTGCCTGACTCGTAGCGACTCCATGGACTGCAGCCCACCAGGTTCCTCCATCCATGGGATTTTCCAGGCAAGAGTACTGGAGTGGGTTGCCATAGAGCCACATAATATGCCAACAGAGATTCCAGTTTCAGTCAATACAGAATCCCCTACAGAAAATCAATACAGAATCAATACGGAAAATCAAGATGGCATGTTGGGTGGCATGTTGGAAACAGGGAGAAGCTAGGAAGCCAGGTCTGGGGAAAGCCAGGAACAGGGGACTAGGCTGCCTGTAGGATTGGCTTCTGAAGTTGGGACAGAGTTGATTTGTGATGGACCAGAAGACATGGCGACCTTGAGGCCCTTCTGGGAGAGTCAGCATAGCAAATGGTTAAGACAGAGCAGGAGCTCTGTAATCAAACAAACCTGAATGCAGATCCTCTTTCTACGACTTACTAATTGGGTAACTGGCTAAATTACTTTTCTGAGTATCAATATTCTATCAGTCTGCAAAATGGGAATGATGCTTACTCATAGGACTATTATGAGAATTTATGTAATGCACCTGATATCAGGCCTGGTGTAAGGAAGGAATTTGGTAAATGCAGCTACCATTATTATTACCGTCACTATCTGAGCTTTCACTTTTTTGCACTAGTTGACCAGGACACCACAGCAGTAATCCCTGGGTGATATGTTGTTGTACAAACACTGTAACTGTGTTCAGGAGCCAAAAGGCCAGGAACTCTCTACTACATTTGCAACGTGTCTGTACCTCTAACACTATTCTAAAATTAAAAGTTTAAAGAAATACTTGGGGACTTCTCTGGCAGTCCAGTGGTTAAGATTTCATGCTTCCTTCCAATGCAGGGACAGGGGTTCAATCCCTGGTCAGGGAACTAAGATTCCACATGCTTCACAAAGCGGCCAAAAGATAAAATAAATTAAAAAAAATTAAAAGTTTAAAGAAACACACACACATAAATATCTCTTAAAGGCCCATAAAAATCAAATTAGATACAGTCTACAATAAACTGAAGGAGAATATCTCTGAGAAGTTTCCATAAGTATAATTCCACTTAAAGGAAGTTCACTTTACTTTAAAAATTGACAATATGTTGGTATTGGTAGTTTTAGTTACAAGTAGTACCATCAGAAATCCCTGCTAAAATTGCATGTGAAATATTTAGTTGCTACATAGAAGGAGATACCTTTCTGATCAGAAAGAGTAAATCTGTTCACTAAGGAATCTACTCTATACCTCAGTCAAACCTACAGTTAAAAACTATGAATTAATTGTCTTTAGGATTGAAAAGATGGCTCATGAAGCTGATGGGCCAACATGAGGAAGTGTGGTGACAGTCTCAGTTGTACCTTTTTTTTGGTTTGTTCCACTGTAAGTTTCTAAGAAATTGACTGATTTGGGGCCATATTTGGTTGAAGACTACTCAGTTTTCCTTGATTTCTCTCAACATTGTAGTTTAATTTGCCACTTTTCAACACAATTGCGTTCAAAGAAAGGATTTCAAATGGATATGTATCCTAGCCTATAAAAACATTTCAGGGAAATCAGTAGGTGGGTAGGACAGATAATGAAAGAAAAGGGACAATAATTATAAAATTTGACTTGAAGTTTCTTTGCAGTTGATTGCCAGTCATCATTGAGCTTATGTTTTTCTTGACAAAAATAACTTTCTAGCAATATAGTTAATAGAGTCTTTAACTTAAAAGAAACTTTGGCATAATGTGTCCTCCCACCCTAGCATTGTGTTAGAGAGCACCTTTGAACTTGAATTCCCTGTGTACGGACCTTTCTTCTCGTAACTATCCCAGAGCTGATGCCTTGTCATTTAATGTCTCAGCTCACAGCCAGCCCTTCATTTGATGTTACCTTCTCTGGCCCTTCACTGTCTGTCCCATTACAGCGATGGAATGCTTAGAGCACTTATCACAGTGGGAATTATCATGTCTTCTTGTTTTTTTCTTGCTCATCAAATTAAACCCTAAGAGAGCAGGGGCCTTGTCTGTCTTGTTCATTACTATCTTCTATGCTTGGAACACTGCACACAGTAGATTGAGACTTTAAAGTTTGACTTTGCAGTGTGTATGTATAGACATATATGGATTCATAATTCCTGGTAGAAAAACAGGCCAGAAAGATCCCCCTTACTGAATGAAAACAAGTAACAATCTCCAGTCACTAAGTCCTTTTCTCATTCCTTATTCTGTTTCTGATTTCCTTAGACACATACTGACTTTAGGGCATGATAAATGATAAAATTTAATAGGAAAATGATAAATCTCAAGAACAAATCTCAAGATAGTATTTTATCTACAGAACAAACTGATGTTTTAGCTGCCTTCTTATCTTTTGGCTGTTGTCAGTAAGAAAAGAATGACTTGGGATGACCAGGCAGTTTAGGGGTAGGATTACTGGGGTTGTTATGTCAGTGACCTCTTGTTTTACCTAAACATTCCCAGAAGACAGGCAAGGTTAGTGTTTTACCACAATAACTCAGAAATTTGATCAAATCTTCTCTTGGCTTTGGACTATAGAAGACTCGTCCATGTGCCCAGACCCGTCTTCTTTGCTCTGGAATGGAACAAGCTGGGGCAAAGCTTTCTTTTTCTCCCGAAAGGTCAGGGCACCTTCATGTAGTTGGCCACTTACCTGCCTTGGAACTTGCATGGAAATTGCAAGCCTCTGCAGACCTGCTGAGATCCTGAAAAGAAAGGAGAGTGTGTGATCTTTATCAATTATTTACTCATGGTTTGTGTGTACCTGTCTGGGGTATTTTGAATTTTGTGGAAGCCATGCCTCACTTGTTACTCTCATCCAAAACTTCAGTTTCCTATTTAGATTATAATGGCTCATTTATCTTAGAGGATATTTGTAAACAATAAATGCTTATCTAAGAATGTAAATGGAATCACAGACTAAGATTGCCTAAGAGATATAGCAAGCAAATCAACATCCAACAGATCTGACGGATGTCAGGCTCCATTTGACATCCTCTCCCTCCTTTTCTTTTTTTCCCAAATGAATGCAATCTTCATGTTTAATAGAAAGCCCATTTGACCTTCCCCATTACTGCCTTTAGAGGCTTCTCAGGTGGCTCAGTGGTAAGGAATCCTTCTGCCAAGGCAGGAGTCACCAGAGACAGGGGTTCTATCCCTGGGTTGGGAAGATCCCCTGGAGGAGGGAATGGCAACTCACTCCAATATTCTTGCTTGGAAAATTCCGTGGACAGAGGAGCTTCTTGAACCCCAGAGGGCTACAGTCCATGGGGTTGCAAAGAGTTGGACACGACTGAACACACACGTGCGTGCGCGCGCGCGCGCGCGCACACACACACACACGCACACACACTCAATTACTGCCTCTGGGGCATCTTTTCTCTTAATGTACAGAGTTAGCTTGCCTTAGATTGACCTGAACAAAATGCTTTACTTATCCTGATCCTCAATGCAGAGAATCTTTTCTTAGGATCATTGGTTTCCTTTCAGATACAGAATCAATGCTGCTGCTGCTGCTGCTAAGTCGCTTCAGTTATGTCCGACTCTGTGCGACCCCATAGATGGCAGCCCATCAGGCTCCTCCATCCCTGGGATTCTCCAGGCAAGAATACTGGAGTGGGTTGCCATTTCCATCTCCAATGCACGAATCAATAGAGTTCAGAAAAATCCCTTATGATGTGACTGATGAAACTCAGAGAAAAGAAGCTAAGGGCCTAGATATGTCAGCTAGATAAATTAGGTCCATGTTAATTAAAGTGGCAGCAATAGTTGGTTAGGTGATTATTGGAGAACTCAAGAAGGTATCCAGGAAATGAATGGGAGACAGAAACCAAACAGATTGCACACTGATAGGAAAGACCAGATTTATTTGACAAAAAGGAACATTTCTACCAGAATTGAACTATGCCTCCTTTGGTCTGAAATACACAAGTAAGGAATGATGAGCACACTCAAGAGCTGAAGAAATTAGTCTATTGGTTGGCAAATTACCTGGAAAATTAATAGGAATGTTGAACATCTGTCAGAAGATTTTCATGAAATATAACAAATATAAAGTATCTCAGTGCCAGCATGTGATTCTGAGAATTTGGGCCACTCCATTCAGTTGTGTGGGCCACTCTTTTCTAACAAGGTGGGGCTTAGACAGGGATTGCTGCAAACTTTGAGATTTGCTTCATTGTGTGTTTTTTTAATAAGTTGGCTCTAAAATGTTACTTTTCTCTCGGAGAAAAAGTACTTTGCAGTTCATTTCTTTCTTCTTTGTAAATTAACATTTAAGTAATACTTTCTAACCTTTGAATTCCAGAGTAGACTTTATTTATACAATGTGAAAAGTGTAGGTTGATCAGTCATGTCCACCAGTTTGCAACCCCATGGACTGTAGCCCACCAGGCCTCTGTCTGTGGAATTCTCCAGGCGAGAATACTGGAGTGGGTTGCCATTCCCTTCTCCAGGGGATCTTCCTGACCCAGGGACTGAACCCAAATTGCATTGCAGGCAGATTCTTTACCATCTGAGCCACCAAGGAAGCCTGAGTTCATGGGGCTGCAAAGAGTTGGACGTGGCTGAGCAACTGAGCACACACATACACATGGTAGAAAACTATAACACTGTTGAAAGATGCAGAGAATAAGCTGTAAAGTATCAATTATTCTACTACCCAAGATAAATACTTAACTTTCTACAGCAACCATCTCTCTGATATTAAAAATTATTTCAAAACATGGTTTTTAACAATAGTGGTCACTTTAAGAAATCATGCTTTGGGTGACTCCAGCTAGGAAAGAGAGGGTTTGGTGGGGTTTTCATTTTGCTAAAATTTGGGGTACCTTAATTGAATATTTTGGTATAAATACTTATATCATGGCAGAGATTAATTGTTATGTACCTAGGGTGTGTGTGTGTGTGTGTTGTACTCAGTCTTGTCTGACTCTTTGTGACCCCATAGACTACAGCCCACTGGACTCCTCTGTCCATAGGATTCTCCAGGCAAGAATGCTGGAGTGGGTTGCCATTTCCTACTCCAGGGGATCTTCCCAACTCAGGGATCGAACCTGCATCTCTTGTGTCTCCTGCATTGGCAGGCAGGTTCAGTACCTGGGAGGCCCAGGTACTGGTGCCCAGTGAGACTACAGCCCACTGGACTCCTCTGTCCATAGGATTCTCCAGGCAAGAATGCTGGAGTGGGTTGCCATTTCCTACTCCAGGGGATCTTCCCAACTCAGGGATCGAACCTGCATCTCTTGTGTCTCCTGCATTGGCAGGCAGGTTCAGTACCTGGGAGGCCCAGGTACTGGTGCCCAGGATGGCAAGTCTGTAAATTTCATCTCCCAGCACAAGTATATAGTACTGAGCCTATATTGAAATATAGACCAAGAGATTCAAATGTGCTTTTGTGAAGTAAATTGATAGAAACCAGTATGTCTGTGTCCGTTCATAGTTGTAAGAAGCATGAGAATTAAATGAAATAAATAGGTTCCATCATACAACACGACAGGAACACCACTAAGTCCTCCTCAAACTGCTGCCTTTGTCCGTGACTCAGCCTATGTGATGATATTCAACGTGAATGAAAACTACCCGTTAGAAGCCTGGTTCCCATCGTGATTTTGGCTGGCAAGAAAAGGACTGGAGAAGGAGGGGGCACCACTCTGGCTGAGCATGAGACGTTCGTGGATCCCACTGACTCCCTGAGTCCTGTCCCCGAGCTCTCCGTGTGTTTTTAGTAACCGTGGAAAAAAGCATTTAAGTGATCAAAATGATACATTAATTCTTCTTTCTAATACCTCGAATATTCTTTCAGCAAAGCTGCTTTAAAAAATAATTTCAGATTGTATGTTTGGTTTTTATCAAGAAACAGGAATGGATAGTGGGATTGTGGATTGATCCCAAGAGAAAAAATTTCCCATAAAATGTAAGTGCCTTAGTCAGATAGTTGGAGAAGCTCCTGCCCGACCTCTGTTCCATATTTTGAGCTCACACCTTCCCCTCGGCCGTGTGGTGTCACGTTGTCTAGTTGAGTGAAATGTTGCTGCCGCAGTTGCTTGAATGGGAGCAGCACTTCCAGACCCACCTGCTGTGTAGGTAAACCTGAAACCCATCCTGGCAAGTATGTCTATTTGCTTTTCCCTGAAATGTGCTGTCCCTTTTTACCTCCTGCCGATAAAAACTGACAGGTCCTTTTCCTGCTAGCCAAAAACAGTGATGGGAACCAGGTGGAAGATACGGCTCTTAGAACGTAGTTTTAATTCATTTTGAGTCTCATAAAGTAGGCTGAGTCACAGACAAGCTGGGGGCCTCACCAGATCACTCCATGACCTCACTTTCCCTCTGGCAAACCTCTCTCAGTGCAATAGGGTGATCTCAAGGATGGAGTATCAGAAACAGCTTGCTTGAGAAGAGCTGGCCTGTGAGCTGCCAAGGCTGCCAGACGGCATTGCTCTGGTCCATCATCTCTCTTTCCTCTTGTTCTTCCAATGCATATGGTCTTCATGTACTACAACAGTGTTATTAAACCAATCTCACCACAACCACTTAGGTTGTAGATAGCAAAGGCCCATTCATTACATAACCATTCATTAGAAGAGTGGCTTTGGAACTGATGAAAGCCTATGTTGACTTCTCATTTTCTTAAAATGGATACTTTGAATGAAACCACTGTACTCTCCAAGAAGATTATTGACCTTACTGTTGTATACTGACATCCCTATTTTCAGTTCTCCCCAATTACCTTTTTTTTCCATATCTTTCAAATTATTATTGCCATTGTAGTTGAATATATAATAGCGATTTGAATGAGCTTCAGGAACAGAGGTTCAGCTGTGTCTTTGCTTCTAACTGGCTGTGCAGTTTCTTACATGCCATTTCATCTTTCTTGACATCATCATCTTTGTGTTGATTTCTAAGATATCATTTGAGATTTTTGTGGTCTAATCATGAATTCAAACACCCTTTTCTACAGGGAAGCGGACCTTCTAGGCAGGTTTGTGATCTTCTCTATATTCCCGAACTACCTTGAAAGCCCTCTCCAAAGATTCTGGTTGCCCAAATGGTTCTGTAGTGTAGCTGAAATGAGAACCACCATGTGTGGACTCTAGACCAAGGGCTCATTGTTATAAAAATTTCTCCTCTACTAAGTTTTTTTCCATCTTCAAGTGAAGGTCAGTTTTACCCTTCAGAAAGCAACTACTTTTTAAATTCTTTTATAATTTAATCCTCACAAAATTAAGGTCCAGCCATTTTCTCTTTGTGTGACTTTTGTGAATATTCTGCACGGATTCAGTTCCCATTTGTGTTCTTACTTGCTTTTCCACTCTTAGGCTTCAACCACACTTGGCCAGTGATTCAAAAGAACAGAAAAAATGATGCAGGGTGAAAACTGGTTGACTTTTTTTGGGTTTTTTTTTTTTGAGGTTTTTTTTATTGTTTGTTTGGCGGGGCAGGGTCGGGGGGAGGGCTGCGGTTTGCCTGTGCTGGCATCTTAGTTCCTCTACCAGGTTTCAAACCTGTGTGTGCCCTGTGCAGTGGAAGCAGGAAGTCTTAACCACTGGATTGCCGGGGAAAATCCCTAAAGCTGGTTGATTTTAATGTTGTTGTTCAGTCACTAAGACATTTCTGACTCTTTTGCGACCCCGTGAACTGTGGCCCGCCAGGCTCCTCTGTCCGTGACATTTCCCAGGCAAGAATACTGGATCGGATTGCCATTTCCTTCTCCAGGGGATCTTCCTGGCCCGAGGATCTAACCTGCAGCTCCTGCTTTGGCAGGTGGGTTCTTTACCACGGAGCCACTTGGGAAGCACTGCGTTTAAGGCACAAGCCATTAAATCTCTCACTGGAGAAATGATTTTCAGACTGTGGTCTCAGGAGCATCACCATCACCAGGAAGCTCATCTGAAATGCAGGATCTTAGGCCCATCTTTGGACCAGAAACTCTGGAGATGGGACCCAGCAATCGTTGCATTAACATGTCTTCCAGGAGATTTTGGTACATGCTGTTATTTGAGAGCTGGTCTAGAGAAATTGTATATTTTCTCTGCCTTCCTTTTTTTCTTTAAAAAAAAAAAAAAATCTTTTAGAAGTTTTCATGTTCTGCTCCTAGAAAGCCTATTCGTATTTCTACCTATTTACACACTAAAACTTGAGTCTTAAATTAATTCTGTTATCATGATCTACGGTGACACTAGATGGAAAGTGACTCGTAAAATATTTATTTAATTTATACTACTTTATTTATTTATTTGTAATTAGCTAATTTATTTTTGGTTGCACTGAGTCTTTGTAGCTGTGTGTGGGTTTTCTCTAATTGGGGCATTTGGGGGCTGCTCTCTAGCTGCAGTGAACGGGCTTCTCATTGTGGGGCTTCTCTTGCTGGGGAGCATGGGCTTTAGATACTTAGGCTTCAGTAGTTGCAGCACAGGGGCTCAGTAGTTGTGGCATACAGCCTTAGTTGCCCCATGGCCTGTGGAGTCTTCCTGGATCAGGGGTCGAACCCATGTCCCCTGCATTGGCAGGAGAACCCCCCAACCCTTGGACCACCAGGGAAGTCCTATTTAAAAAAAAAAAAAAAAAAACCTGAATCTTCTAAATGGCATTCTTCTTCCTTTAGAACATAGACAAGGATGATTTTTTTGTTTTCAGTTGCCCTCAAATAAATGAAACTGCCTCACATTAGACCCAAAGGTTGTTCTTGTCAGAGGGATATTCTTACTGAGTTGAATGCTCTCTGGAAGAAAGTGTGAGCAGAAGCTAATATCGTGAATTAGAAGAGGAATAAGAGAAGGGCGTCTGGTCCTCAGTTAGGAAACTTGGACCCAGAAGCCTGCTGACTTCCAGCCCCAGGATCGACTCTTCCAGTCCAATATTCTCTGCACCAAATACTGCCTTCAGGACCATGCTGTTCACCTAACTGGTAGGGTTTTTGTCAAAAGCTTGATCCAAGTGAGGTTTTTTTGTTTATTTGTTTTAAGATAGAAAGCTTTTGCAAGTTCTTTCAAGGGCAGCATATAGCTTTAACTCTCTCAAGTCCTCTCTCCTCTGTCAAACTGCACCAGGAAATTCAAGGTCTAGCCAGAGGCCCCCAAAGAGTTAAAAAAAGAAAAGACAATCAGCCTGCAGAGTAGAAGAAATCAATGTCAAAAACATATGTTCCTCTGCAGGGCCTCTCTGGATTCCTAAGTCCGGATAAAGCCAGTGTGTATGCATACACGTCAAAAAGAAAAAAATAAAAAGTCTTGGCCAGTGTCGTGGAGCAATGAAGCGTTGTCCCGCATCTGCAGTTCCTCTTGAATCCCTGCTGCCTGGGAGCCCAGCCGGAGGGCTCCCAGGAGGCTGGTGGCCCTGACACTTGAGCCATTAACTCAGAACACCCTCGAATCCCGTTTTCCTTGTGAGGGTTCCGGCTGAGCGGCCTGGAC
Source organism: Okapia johnstoni (assembly GCA_024291935.2). Classification (NCBI taxonomy): domain Eukaryota; kingdom Metazoa; phylum Chordata; class Mammalia; order Artiodactyla; family Giraffidae; genus Okapia; species Okapia johnstoni. The sequence continues at coordinate 83,549,360 of CM044307.1, forward strand.
AGACCCTGCCCGTTTTCATTGGCTTCGAGGCTTGTTATTGGAGTGGCTGACAGCTGTCTGCCAGGCTGTCTGAAACCGCCTTCCTGTGCTCTCTGCCGCTGCTCAACTTCACAGCGCTATTGTTCCTGTTGGGCCTTTTTCTTAAAATCTTTCCCAGCTGTATCCTGATATGGTAAACCACTTAAATTAGCTCCAGATTGTTCTGTTTATTTTGTGTTAGATAAGCGACAAAATACAGTCCCGGCAGCCAGCCAGGAGGAGGGTGGAAGTGGGGGATGGGGACAGAGGGACACAGGCAAGGTCCTTTACAAAAGGTAGTGTTTGCAGACCGAACCGTGGAAAGGCCCAAATGTGATGCCATCACAGGTCCTGCCATTGACGAGCGATCCTGACAGGCTGGCCAAGTAATCACTTTGGATCTGAGCACAGCTCAGTCCAGAAAAGAAAACCAAGACCCCAGGGTTAACACACAAGCAGGAAGCTAGATTTCTGTTATTGGAGATAGATGCAGCACCTCGGTCAACCACAGGTCTGGTTGCAGGGCCAGCTATCCCCGTACCATGCTTGGTGCCCTCAGGTGACAGGAATTCCTTTTATTCTTTTTTAAATTGTCCATCTGTGTTGCAATGCATGGTAGCTGGTGGGCTCAACACCGGCTGAAGTCCACCAGGCTCCCTGTGTTCTTAGCAGTTGAAAGTGTGCTCTTCTGCGCTGTAATTTAAAGCTAGGAATCCAAAGATGTTGAGTCACTGGCATAGGTATTTTCCACACAGCTGCAAGTGAAAACTCACAATGGACTTGGCCATCTGTGCGCCCACTCTACCCATGGCCTCTCCTCCTCTGTGGCTGTCTGCTCACAGGGGCTGTCCGTGCAAAGCCTTTCTGAACACTTAACAAAAAAATATCTTCAAATGTAATAGATGCTGTCCTAGGATGAAGATACTGCTTTTGTGATTGTAGGAATAAACCCAAATCAAATATGAAGAATAAACTTCCGAATGTTTCAACTCAGCTGAAGCACCGCACAGTGCCAGCAACCAGCTGAGTTACAACCATTATTGAGAATTGTGTCTGTGGAAATTCAAGACTCCCCGGGAAAGATCCCATGACTCACTGCAGCCTCCAGCCTTCACTCTGAACCCAAGTCCTGGAAATGCTTTTTACCAAGTTGAGGGAAGTACAGGGTCAGGAGTAATAAAATGCCCTGAGAAACCGCCTCTTAGTTTTCCTCTGGGCAAATAAACTCAGTGTGTAATAAAAAGGTACAAAGCCAACTTTGAAAGAATAATTACTCTGTCAAGCCCCCTTCTCTCGGGTGGAATATGGCTTTTCTTCATCAAGGCCTGGCCAGGGGTTGAATGGCCTCCATGTCACCCTCTCTGATCCCCAGGCTTTCATCTCTTTTCTCCGTATCCTTTTTAACCCAAATAGTGGACAGTCTTGTATCTTTCACCTGGGCCGGGCTTCCCATGAACAAAGTGTCCCTTGAGAGTGGGGAGCGTGTATTGAAACCTCCATTGTCTTTTCTCACAATGCTAACCAGCAGTCACGGGCACTGAGAGGTGCTTAATTAAGGCCTTGCAAATAATAGGTTTCTTTTTATTCTTAAATGACATGAGGTGTCATTCATTTTGCTTCTGTGTTAATTCAGGCCAAACTAAAAACAACAGCAAAGCAAGAACAAACACCCCAAAACCCCAGATCAGACATCACAGGTCCCATGAGCCTGTTCTCATTAAAGTCATGTACGCACCCTTCTGGCACTGGGCAGGATGGAGCAGCCACAAAAGACCTGTCTCTGTCATGGACTCCAGCTATGATCTCTGGACAGTACAGAAAACAACTGCCTGGGGCACCTGAAAAGTAAGCCACAGCAGGCAAATGGTGAACGGGGTTGAAGTAAAGCATCACCCACACCCGAAGTGAGTTTGTGGGGTTTGTTTTCACTCCTCTGTCTCTGGGCTTTGACCCAAGGGCTGATGGAATTGTGGAACTATGTAGCAGGTGTTGGCAGCAGAATTTCCAGGTGAAACCCCCTTATTCTAATCAGAGCTTTGGGGAATGCTTTTGCCGGAGAACATAGGAGAATTTCCATTTCATTTATTTCCTTTCATTTTTTTCTCTTTTCTCTCCTGACCCTGCCTTAACGCAACCCCACTTGAGGATCTGCTTGGCTTTGGTGGTGGCGGTTTGGGCTCCTAAAATCCAATAAGAAGATTCTCTCTGACCAGAGGATCAGGGAAAAAGGGGCCTCTTTTATCCAAGGATAGTGAGAGGTTCCTATTACTATCTCTCTCTCTGTTTTTTTTGCTGCTTTGCTCCCAAAGGCAATCTCAGTTGTGTTTCTATGGGGCTAAAATCTGAGAAAAGCCTGTCTTTCTGGCCAGAGGAGCCAGGAAAAGGGAACTCTGGGGGATGGAAAATATGGGGGAATCTCAGAGAAGAAAGAGCTGGGAAAGAGGATCCCCTGACTCTGTGAGTGAACTGACTTAAGTCCCAGATCCAGGCTGCTCATGTGTCACATAGGCCCAAAGAAGCAAAGCAAAGACTCCAATAACTCATCTGCAATATAAACCAATGCCCGAACCCTAGACTAACCCCTGCGTTGGGCACACACTGGGCAAACCCAAACATCATAGCAATGACTTTTAAAAACTAAGCTGACATTAGGACCGCTGCCTGCAGACAAGACAGACCTTGTACTCTAACTAGCTTGTATAACCATTCTCCATGAAACAAAGTTGAACACTCTTGAATGTAAAAATAGGAATTCTTGAGTGAAGTAGAAAGGGAAAAAAAGAACCAAATTGAGATTTTAGAATGGAAAAGTACAGTGAAAAGTGAAAATGGAAGTTGCTCAGTCGTGTCCGACTCTGCGACCCCATGGCCATACAGTCCATGGAATTCTCCAGGCCAGAATACTGGAATAGGTAGCCTTTCCCTTCTCCAGCGGATCTTCCCAACCCAGGGATCGAACTCAGGTCTCCCACATTGCAGGTGGATTCTTTACCAGCTGAGCCACAAGAGAAGCCGGAAAAGGATAGTACCGAAAATGAAACATTCACACTATGGGCCCAGTAGCAAAATGAAGATGATAGAGCAAAGAGTCAGTGAACTTCAGTATAGATCAACAGACACTACTCAGTGTGAAAGACAGGAAAACGAACACTTGAGCTGAGATGATGGGCCTATGGAATACTGTCAAAAGGCTTAACATTGACATCATTAGAGTCCCAGATACAAAGGGAAAATATTGGTGCAGGAAAAAAATGTGAAGGGATAAAGTCTGAGAAGTTCACAATTTTGGTGAAAGATACATGTATAGGTTTAAGAAGCTCAATAAAATCGGATTAACCCAAAGAAAACCTCGTCCACCTTGTAACCAAATTGCTGAAAACCAAAGATGGAAAAAAAAAATCTCGAAATCAGAAATTCTGATTGTGGGAATTTACCCAAGAGAAATGAAAACATGTTTACACAAAAACCTATACCCACATATTAATAGCAGCTTTATTGTTAATTGCTAGAAACTGGAAAAAACTCAAATGTCCTTCAACTAGTAAGGAGATACACAAAATTATAGTACATCCGTACCGTGGACTATTACTTAGCAATATAATGAACCATTATACATGCACTAACATGCCTGAGTCTCAAATGCATTGTACTGCTGCAAGAAGCCAGACTCAAAAGGTGTTCAGTCCCTAAGTTGTGTCGGACTCTTTGTGACCCCATGGACTGCAGCACAACAGGCTTCCCTGTCCTTTACTGTCTCCCGGCTAGTTGCGAAAAGTTACAAGAGGTCACGCACTGTATGATCCTTCCTATATGACATTCTGGAAAAGCAGAACTTTGAAGATGGAGAAACAATCAGTGGTTGTCAGGGATTAAGGTTGGGATGGAGGGTTTGACTCTGGAGGGGCCGCACAAGGGAGGGATTCTGGGTTGATGGAGTTTTCTGTATCTGTGTCGACCTTAAAAGTTCTTTTACCAGCAAAACATGAGTCACTCCAGAATAGCAAAGAACTGCAAATTCAGGACAAGCAAGCTATAGCAAAAGAATAGGCACGTCCAACAAAGGAGAGGAACATTATTTTATAAAGACAAAGGAAGAAGTTGGGAAAGGTTGTTTTGAATGAAAGTCTACTGGAGAAAAGTGAAAATTTAAGACATTTTGTGGTCTTTCATTGGCTGAGTTGTTGGGATCGTTGATTTCTTGTAAGATACAGTGTACATCTTTTCCTCTTGAGGTCTATCTTTGATGGTTCTTTCCTGCTGGTGATTATTCTATTGTGGTCTGTAATTGACAATTCTTCCTGTAATTGACCATGAGTGGTAGTGTGTGAGAACTTCCTCTTCTGGTTCCAATTCCATTTTAGTGAGTCTTCCCTTTATTAATTTTCACAATTAATTGTGGTGCTGCAGGTATGACTTCACTTGTCAAAATGAATGGAACTACACACCAAAACAAGTGAATTTTACCATACACAAATCAGAAAATAAAAAATAAATCACTAGCATGGTATTTCATATCTGATAGGGTTAATATATTTTTATGACTACATGAAGTATGGAAAGATTCATGTAATCTCATATATTTTGAAGTCATTTTCCACTTGATTCCACATTTAAACTTGCAGGAAGTCAAAAATGGAATAAACAACGAAGCAGTCTCTTTGGGTCCATAAAAAAAGTTTTCTGAAAAAGAATTTTGTGTCTCACATGCCAGGCGTATGTTTTATAGGGTCAACGTACCACAAAGGCCATGATGAAAAAACAGGTAGAAAAAGTTGGCGTCTGTAAGAGACAAATGTTGAATCCAGGAGAGATCTACTGATTTTAGAAGAAGCAAGGTCAATTTGTTGGATTGGTGAAAACAAGAACAAAGCATCTGCCATGTCTTGGAAGCTCTGGGTTTTGATAACTAGGGTGGTGTTGAGAATTCCTTGTCTAGAAGAATCACATCTGGTGTACTGACATACAGCCTTGCCTGTGTAGTTGTTGTTCAGTCGCTCAGTCGTGTCCAACTCTTTGCAGCCTGGCTTCCCTGTCCTTCGCTATCTCCCAGAGTTTACTCAAACTCATGATTGGGTCAGTGATACCATCCAACCATCTCATCCTCTGTTGCCCCCTTCTCCTCCTGCCCTCAATTTTTCCCAGCACTGGAGTCTTTTCCAATGAGTTAGTTCTTCATATCAGGTGGCCAAAGTATTGGAGCTTCAGCATCAGTCCTTCCAAGGAGTATTCAAGGTTGATTTCCTTTAGGATTGACTAGTTTGATCTCCTTGCAGTCCAAGGGACTCTCAAGAGTCTTCTCCAACACCACAGTTCAAAAGCATCAATTCTTCAGTGCTTAGCTTTCATTATGGTCCAACTCTCACATTCATAATGACTATTGGAAGAGTCATAGCTTTGACTATATGGACCTATGGTGGTGAAGTGATGTACCTTGCCTGTACTCTGAATATACTTGGAGTTGTCAGGCTTGGACTATTTCCATGAAACAGATTGTAAACATAGTTGTGACAATGGGAAGAGTTTTCCTGAATGTAGGATTTCTTCCTTAGTCCACCTTTTATCCAAACGGCAAAAAATGCAGGATGGATGCTTAATTGCAGTGAGATCCCACCGGCTGCGGAGAAGGCAATGACACCCCACTCCAGTACTCTTGCCTGGAAAATCCCATGGATGGAGGAGCCTGGTAGGCTGCAGTCCATGGGGTCGCGAAGAGTCAGACACGACTGAGCGACTTCACTTTCACTTTTCCCTTTCATGCATTGGAGAAGGAAATGGCAACCCACTCCAGTGTTCTTGCCTGGAGAATCCCAGGGACGGGGGAGCCTGGTGGGCTGCCGTCTATGGGGTCGCACAGAGTCGGACACGACTGAAGCGACTTAGCAGCAGCAGCAGTAGCAGCAGCGGCCCACCAGCTGACCAGAGCCATACTTTGTCCACTGCTTATTCTGCCTTTGAAGTTCTATCATCACCTTGCCTCATCTTACACCATTATGGATTTTATCAATTTTAATACACAAATGTATTATAAAACCTGTTGATTTTAAGAACCTTTTCCTACCTCCAAGTCACAAAGATATTCTCTTACATTTTTCTGTAAAAGTCGTATGGTGTTTGCATTTACATTTAGGCTTTGGATCCATCTTTTATTTCTCATACAGCTTTGTTTTGTTAAGATATAACTCACATTACCATCAAAGTGTACAGTTCAGTGGTTTTTAGTATATTCACAGAGTTGTACAATCATAATTTATTTTTTTATCTTCTCCACAAAAAAATCCTGTATCCATTACATTTTCCCTTCTTCCTAGCCTTGGGAAGGCACTAATCTATTTTCTGCCTCTATAGATTTGCCTATCCTAGACATTTTATATAAATGGAAAAATACAATATATGACCTGTTTTATCTGGCCTCTTTCACTTTTTCAGGATTCACCAATATTGTAGAATGTGTCAGAACTTCATTCTTTTTATTGTTGATTAATATTTCTTTTTTTTTCCTGTATATTGCTGAAAACGTATCTTATCCCTTCATCAACTCATGGACATTGAGTCTTTCCACTTTTTTTGGCTATTATGAATAATGCTGCTATGAGCATTTATACACGAGCTTTTGTGTAGATATATGTTTTCATTTCTTTTGAACACACACCTAGAAGTGGGATTTCTGGGTTATGTGGTACCTTTATGTTTAATTTCTTGAGGGTCTGCTGAACTCTTTCCAAAGCAGCTGTGCCACTTTACATTCCTGCCAGCAGTGTATGAGGATCCTAGTTTCTCCACATCCTCACCAACACTCCTCATTGTCTATTTTTATTATAGCCATTCTATTAAATGTGAAGTGGTATCTCTTGTGGTTTTCATTTGCATCCCCCTGGACATTTTTTCATGTGGTTATTGCTCATTTGTGTATCTTCTTTGGAGAAATATCTGTTCAAATGCTTTGCTCATATTTTATTTTATTTTTTTTTACTATTGAGTTGAAATATGAGCCATCTTTTTTTTTTTTAATAAATTTATTTATTTTAGTTGGGGGCTAATTACTTTACAATATTGTGGTGGTTTTTGCCATACATTGACATGAATCAGCCATGGGTTACATGTGTTCCCCATCCTGAACCCCCCTCCCACCTCCCTCCCCATCCCACCCCTCTGGGTCATCCCATTGCCCCAGCCCTGAGCATTTGTCTCATGCATCGAACCTGGAATGGTGTTCTGTTTCACATATGATAATATACATGTTTCGATGCTATTCTCTCAGAACGTCCCACCCTCACCTTCTCCCTCAGAGTCCATAAGACTGTTCTATGCATCTGTGTCTGTTATTCTGTCTCGCATATAGGGTTATCGTTACCATCTTTCAAATTCCATATATATGCATTAGTATACTGTATTGGTGTTTTTCTTTCTGGCTTACTTCACTCTGTATAATGGGCTCCAGTTTCATCCATCTCAATAGAACTGATTCAAATGTATTCTTTTTAATGGCTGAGTAATATTCCATTGTGTATATGTACCACAGCTTCCTTATCCATTCATCTGCTGATAGACATCTAGGTTGCTTCCGTGTCCTGGCTATTGTAAACAATGCTGCGATGAACACTGGGGTACACGCGCCTCTTTCAATTCTGGTTTCCTCAGTGTGTATGCCCAGCAGTGGGATTGCTGGGTCATATGGCAGTTCTATTCCCAGTTTTTTAAGGAATCTCCACACTGTTCTCCATAGTGGCTGTACTAGTTTGCATTCCCACCAACAGTGTAAGAGGGTTCCCTTTTCACCACACCGTCTCCAGCATTTATTGCTTGTAGACTTTTGGATAGCAGCCATTCTGACTGGTGTGAAATGGTACCTCATTGTGGTTTTGATTTGCATTTCTCTAATAATGAGTGATGTTGAGCATCTTTTCATGTGTTTGTTAGCCATCTGTATGTCTTCTTTGAAGAAATGTCTGTTTAGTTCTTTGGCCCATTTTTTGATTGGGTTGTTTTATTTTTCTGGAATTCAGCTGCAGGAGTTGCTTGTATATTTTTGAGATTGTTTGTCTGTTGCTTCGTTTGCTATTATTTTCTCCCATTCTGAAGGCTGTCTTTTCACCTTGCTCCTAGTTTCCTTTGTTGTGCAAAAGCTTTTAATTTTAATTAGGTCCCATTTGTTTATTTTTGCTTTTATTTCCAATATTCTGGGAGGTGGGTCATGGAGGATCCTGCTATGATTTATGTCAGAGAGTGTTTTGCCTATGTTTTCCTCTAGGAGTTTTATAGTTTCTGGTCTTAACGTTTAGATCTTTAATCCATTTTGAGTTTATTTTTGTGTATGGTGTTAGAAAGTGTTCTAGTTTCATTCTTTTACAAGTGGTTGACCAGTTTTCCCAGCACCACTTGTTAAAGAGATTGTCTTTTCTCCATTGTATACTCTTGCCTCCTTTGTCGAAGATAAGGTGTCCATAGGTGCGTGGGTTTATCTCTGGGCTTTCTATTTTGTTCCATTGATCTATATTTCTATCCTTGTGCCAGTACCATACTGTCTTGATGACTGTGGCTTTGTAGTAGAGCTTGAAGTCAGGCAGGTTGATTCCTCCAGTTCCATTCTTCTTTCTCAAGATTGCTTTGGCTATTCGAGGTTTCTTATATTTCCATACAAATTGTGAAATGATTTGTTCTAGTTCTGTGAAAAATACCGTTGATAGCTTGATAGGGATTGCATTGAATCTATAGATTGCTTTGGGTAGTATACTCATTTTCACTATATTGATTCTTCCAATCCATGAACACGGTATATTTCTCCATCTGTTTGTGTCCTCTTCGATTTCTTTCATCAGTGTTTTATAGTTTTCTATATATAAGTCTTTTGTTTCTTTAGGTAGATATATTCCTAAGTATTTTATTCTTTTTGTTGCAATGGTGAATGGTATTGTTTCCTTAATTTCTCTTTCTGTTTTCTCATTGTTGGTGTATAGGAATGCAAGGGATTTCTGTGTGTTAATTTTATATCCTGCAACTTTACTATATTCATTGATTAGCTCTAGTAATTTTCTGGTAGAATCTTTAGGGTTTTCTATGTAGAGAATCATGTCATCTGCAAACAGTGAGAGTTTTACTTCTTCTTTTCCTGTCTGTATTCCTTTTGTTTCTTTTTCAGCTCTGATTGCTGTGGCCAAAACTTCCAAAACTATGTTGAATAGTAGTGGTGACAGTGGGCATCCTTGCCTTGTTCCTGACTTTAGGGGAAATGCTTTCAATTTTTCACCATTGAGGATAATGTTTGCTGTGGGTTTGTCATATATAGCTTTTATTATGTTGAGGTATGTTCCTTCTATTCCTGCTTTCTGAAGGGTTTTTATCATAAATGGATGTTGAATTTTGTCAAAAGCTTTCCCTGCATCTATTGAGATAATCATATGTTTTTTATCTTTCAATTTGTTAATGTGGTGTATTACATTGATTGATTTGCAGATGTTAAAGAAACCTTGCATTCCTGGGATAAAGCCCACTTGGTCATGATGTATGATCTTTTAAATATGATGTTGGATTCTGTTTGCTAGAATTTTGTTAAGGATTTTTGCATCTATGTTCATCAGTGATATTGGCCTGTAGTTTTCTTTTTTTGTGGCATCTTTGTCTGGTTTTGGAATTAGGGTGATGGTGGCCTCATAGAATGAGTTTGGAAGTTTACCATCTTCTGCAATTTTCTGGAAGAGTTTGAGTAGGATAGGTGTTAGCTCTTCTCTAAATTTTTGGTAGAATTCAGCTGTGAAACCGTCTGGTCCTGGGCTTTTGTTTGCTGGAAGATTTCTGACTACAGTTTCGATTTCCGTGCTTGTGATGGGTCTGTTAAGATCTTCTATTTCTTCCTGGTTCAGTTTTGGAAAGTTATACTTTTCTAAGAACTTGTCCATTTCTTCCAAGTTGTCCATTTTATTGGCATATAGCTGTTGGTAGTAGTCTCTTATGATCCTTTGTATTTCTGTGTAGTCTGTTGTGATCTCTCCATTTTTATTTCTAATTTTGTTGATCTGATTCTTCTCCCTTTGTTTCTTGATGAGTCTGGCTAATGGCTTGTCAATTTTGTTTATCTTCTTGAAAAACCAGCTTTTAGTTTTGTTGATTTTTGCTATGGTCTCTTTTGTTTCTTTTGCATTTATTTCTGCCCTAATTTTTAAGATTTCTTTCCTTCTACTAACCCTGGGGTTCTTCATTTCTTCCTTCTCTAGTTGCTTTCGGTGTAGAGTTAGTTTATTTATTTGATTTTTTTCTTGTTTCTTGAGGTACGCCTGTATTGCTATGAACCTTCCCCTTAGCATTGCTTGAGCCATCTTTAATTAATTTTCCCAAATGTTGTGAACCAGGAATTGGTCAAGGTTCTTCCCCCCGCCCCCCCATAGATATTCAACTACTCTAGAGTCATTTGTTGCAAAGACTTTTCCTCAACTGACTTATTTGGCACCTTTGCTGTATATCAAATAATAATTAAGGGTGGCTCTTTTATTAGGCTTCCTATTCTAGTATCAAGATAGGCAGGAGAAACATCAACAATCTCAAATATGTGGATGATACCACTCTAATGACAGAAAGCAAAGAGGAACTAAAGAGCCTCTTGAGGGTGAAGGAGGAGAGTGAAAGAGCCGGCTTAAGACTAAATATTAAAAAAACTAAGATCATGGCACCTAGCCCCATTACTGCATGACAAATAGAAAGGGAAAAGGTGGAAGTAGTGACAGACTTCTTGGGCTTCAAAATCACTGCAGATGGTGACTGCAGCCATGAAATCGGAAGATGATTGCTTCTTGGCAGGAAAGCGATGACAAACCTAGACAATGTGTTGAAAGCAGAGACATTATTCTGCCGACAAAAGTCCGTATAGTCAAGGCTACAGTCTTCCCAGGGATCACGTACGGTTGTGAGAACTGGACCATAAAGAAGGCAGAATGCCAAAGAATTGATGCCTTTGAACTGTGGGGCTAGAGAAGACTCCTGAAAGTCCTTTGGACAGCAAGGAGATCAAACCAGTCAGTCTTAAGGGAGATCAATCCTGAATATTCAATGGAAGGACTGATGCTGATGCTGAAACTCCAGTATTTCGGTCATCTGATACAAACAGATGACTCATTAGAAAAGACCCTGATGTTGAGAAAGATTGAGGGGAGAAGGAGAAGATGGCATCAGAGATGAGATAGCTGGATGGCATCACCAATGCCATGAACATGAACTTGGGCAAACTCCAGGAGATGGTGGGGTTAGGGAGACCTGGTGTGCTTCAGTCCATGGGGTCGCAAAAAGTCGGACACAATTGGGTAACTGAACAAAAACAACAATTCTAGTATACCAAGCTATCTTGATTACCGGAGCTTTATAGGAGGTCTTAGAAGTTGGTTAGTGTACTTCTCCCAACATTGTTCTTTCATTTGAAACTTGGTTGCCATCCTAGGATAAGCCTCATTTGCTCATCACAATTGTGGTAGGCAGGGTAATATTCCCTTCTCTTCCCCCAGAGATGTTCACATCCTAAAGCCTTAAGCCTGTGAATATCTTATGTTGTATGGCAAAAGGAAACTAAGATTGCAGACTGAATTAAGGTTGCCAATCAGCTGACCTTAAGATGGGAATATTACCTGATTGGGCCAAATGGAATCACAAGAGTCTCTAAACGTGGAAGAGAGAGACAAAGAGGAGGTCAAAGTAATACCAAATGAGAAAGACTCAACCTGCCATTGCTGACTTTGAGACAGAGAAAGCAAGCCTTGAGCCAAGGAAGTCTAGCAACTCTAGAAACTGGAAATGGCCAAGAAGAGATCTTCCTCTATTGTCTCAGAAAGGGAATGAAGCCATAACAACACCTTGATTTAGCCCAGTGATTGTTGCTTCAGACTTCTAAACTGTAGGACTATGAGATGATACTGAAAGGTTGTTGCTGAACCACAAAGACTCCACGATTCTTGGCCTCTGAAGGAGAAGAATTCAATTCGGGGCCAGAGTCGAGGCTTGATTGCTCAGAGCTTTTGTGTAATAGAGTTTTATTAAAGTATAAAAGGGATACAGAAAGCTTCTGACATAGACATCAGAAGGGGGCAGAAAGAGTGCCCCCCACTAGTGTTAGCAATGGAGTTATATACTTTTAATTAGTTATTACAGTGAATCAAAAGTATGTCTGGAGGTTGTAAAGACCTTACTAGATCCACTCTCATAATTTACATTTTAAGGTAACAGGATTAGCCAGAAGGTTTTTTCCAGAGACTGTCGTCAAGCAGGATACATTATTGTTATATAGCCCTAAGGAATGTAGAGGAAAAAAAATGTTTGTCCTTTCTTCCTCCTTGAGAATTCCAGACCCCTCTCTCCTTGGGGACCCCTGGACTTCTTATCAACCTGCCTAGGAATTGACTTTCTCAATACATTTGTGTTGTTTAAGTGGGTAAATTTGTAGTAATTTGTTATCGAAGCCCTAGAAACCTAATACAATCATGTATTAACATTTTTATACATAGCTGGATTTGACTTACTAAAATTTTATTGAGGATTTTTGCATGTCTGTTCATTGTAGTTTTCTCTTTTTTGTAATGTCTTTAGCTATGGAATCAGAGTAATGTTGTCCCCAAAGAATGAGTTAGGAAGTTTAGGCTTCTGTTTTCTGGAAGAGCTGTTTTAATTTTTATTTTCATGTTCATTCCTGCTCTTTTTCATTCTTCTGTGCTTCTAGTGTAGAATGGCCTCCTTTAAGTCCAAGTGTGTTCATATATAGTCCATGCAATTATCTAACCACTTTGCTATGTATTCTATGTCTGCATGTTTTCATATGAAATACATGCTATTTTATTATCAGTTGCCTTTTTATCCTTATGTTACGTTTAGAGATATTTTAGAAAAATTAGGTGTCCAAGTATAAAATGTATGAATTCCACTATAGGGCAATCAAAGGAGCATGACAAAATATTTGTTATAAAAAGGGGGTGTTAGGCTTGAAAGACTTGAGAACCATGATATAGAAGCTTCCCCTGCCCTATTTCAGAACTTTCCCAGTTATTATAGTTGTTATCAGGTAAAAAGGTAAAGTCTGTGAATGAGCCCACAGGCAGGTCACATATTACCATATCCACAATAAAAATAAAACAACCACAATAGTGAAAACATATTCATGTTCTGTCTCACCTGCAAAGTAATTTAACACAACTATTCTACCCATCCAACACAGGGCATCCAGCCACAATGCTCATATGTATGCATGGTAATCACAGGTGTCAATCCACAACGGTAGAAGTACAAAAAGTGTAACTTGCTCCCCCCTACCGCCTGCAACCCTCACCAAATAACCAAGCTTAGTCCTGTCGGAGCCCCAACTCTGCTTAGAGTAATCCTGTTTTCAGTCCATTCGGATCATCTCAGTTAATCCAAGGTGTCTCTGTCTCATGTCTGCCTCCCCACCGGAAACCAAAATATTGCAGTTGAGGGGAGCTTGTGGTCCACAGTCACCATCCTGCTCACTGTCTGCAGAAACCTCCAGATTCCTCTCTGGTCTTTGAGCATCATCCATCTAGATCATGCTGCAGCCTCCTTGCCTGCAGACTTGGGCTCTCTCTTGCTGCATGTGTGCTCTTCTCAGGAGCAAAAGGAAACCATACATCAGTGGGGCTACAGTCTCTTCCACATTGTGACCTGAGGGCCTCTGAGCCCCCAGCCATTGCCACCTGTGACACCTCACTGGGCACAGGGAGATGCAGGCAAGCTTGCTTTCCTGTCCCATGCCACCAGGCTCCCCTGGGGCAGGAAATACAGGCTGTTTCTGCTTGATCTCGAATGCCCACATCTCCCATTCTCTCTACCCTGTGATGCAGGCCGGGAGCCCGGAGTGCCTTCTTAACGTCACAGCCACGTCCTGTGGCTCTGCTTTCATCCCTCTCTCCTCCCCTCACTGGCCACGTCCTCTGGCTCTGCTTTCATTCCTCTCTCCTCCCCTCACTGGCTCTGAGTGATCATGGAAGTTAAATTTAGTAGCCCATCCATCTGCTGACTCCTTCCCTGAAGCCATTCACCGAATGCCCTGCTCACTTCCTGGGTGGAAGGAAGTCACAGGACAACTGGAATTACTAGGAATGAGAAAAACCTGACAGACTGTCTCAAAACACTTTTCCAGTAGGGCTGTAAGGCTTGTGAAGCACTCTGCCTTGGCATCATTTTCTCTCTTCTGACTACAGGCTTAACTCTTTGCCAGGATTGTAGAAGACTGTGTGTGCCTGCCGTTGTGACCTAAAGATGACCTGTGGAGGTGGTCACCCTATATTGCTATAGATGGGATCAGTGGCATGAATATTAGATCTAAACTGTCCTTAACTGTCTCATAGGCCTCTGACTGTCTCAATGATGTAAGGTTATCATTTTAATGTTTTTAGTTACTGTGTGATGCTTCTTTCAGTGGTGTCCCTAAAATACATCAATGTGGATCACTTAACCTTGTGAAACAGGGAAATAGTTTTTAGTTTTAGAACTAAAAATCATATTTTTTTTCTTTTAAAATTCATATTTTTTCTTTTTCTCCTCTCATTCTTAGGCTGCTAACTCTCCCTACAGAGACCATCTCCAGCAGCCTGCACCATCCTAATTTGCAGATTCTAGCCTGCTGGGAAATTAGGAAGCCAGCCATCATACATGTTATTAGAAATGTGGCTGAGATTAAATGGGCCCTGAGTTAGGATCTGATTGCAGGAACTTGGTTGTGCCTATGGTGGTCACTCAGGGACATTTATTTGGATTTGTTTGGTCTTTTTTTTTTTTTTAATCCTAGGAGATGTTGCATTTCCCAGGTGCCAGACCTCTCTCTCTCAACATCCTTTTGTATCCTGCTGAGACACTTCCACTTTACTACTTGCCTCTCGTTGAGCAGAGACCCAGGTTGCCCCCAATACGTTCTCCTCTCCTCCAGCTTCCTTCACTCCAAGAGCTAGCCCTGTCTTCACCTGCTTGAGATGGCCGGTGTCACCAGGGTTTCTTCTCCTTCTCACTACATACATCCCAGTCAAAAAGGGTGCTTCCTGCCTCACATGGTCAGGAGGACCCGGTGTCCAAAAACTCCAAGTGTGTCTCACTCTGCCTTTGGATCAGGTGTCACCTGAAGCTCTGAAAGGAATCATGTTCTTGTACCTATCTTAAGTATGTTCATCATTTGAAATTCTTTAAACAAACTTCTTAATATTTAGGTACATTGAAGGATTTTTTTGTTTCTGCCATTAAATGTTTCACTCTTCTTTTTTCTCCTTCTTAAGTTTTCTTAAGATGTAATTGACATACAGCGTTGTATAAGGTGTATGGCATAATGATTTGACTTACATGCATCATTAAATGATTAGCACAATAAACTTAGTGAACATCCATCATCACCTAGGTCCAAAATTTTTAAAAAGAAATATATTTTTTCCCTATGATGAGAAATCTTAGGATTTACTCTTCAGCTGTTCTTCAGAGAGGACCGTTGGTGTTGGTCCATGCTTGTGCTCAGTCACGTCTGACTTTGTGACCTGATGGACTGTAACCTGCCAGGCTCTTCTGTCCATGGGATTTCCCAAGCAAGAACACTGTAGTGGGTTGCTGTTTCCTCCTCCAGGGAATCTTCCTGATGCAGGGATCGAACCCACATCTCCTGTGTCTCCTGCATTGCAGGAGTTCTCATGACTTTTTTTGTGTGTGTGGTCTCTCCCGCTGTAATTAGACAATCATGTGTCAGTAAGACCCTTTAGCAGTTAGCAAACTTCAGAGAAGAGCTCTGGGAAAACAAAACTGCCTGTGTACAAAGCTTATTGGTTTTTCCGAATAACCCTAGAAGCAAATCTTAATACTTGTGAAGTAGAGATCCAATAAAAATCAGTTTCTGCTTCAGGGTTAAATTCAGAATAATTAATTTGTGTTGTATATTTGGAAACATAAAGAGAAATTAGTTGATACTTACCCAGATAGAATATGTGAGCTGTCTCTTGCTTCATTCTCTCTAAAACATCACGGGCCTTAATTCCGTATTTCTCACATACAAGTAGTTATTACACTTGTTGTTTTGCAACCGCAGTTTTACCCTTTTCTACCTCCTGATGATGTTTTCACTTCCCTCTTGCTGTCTTTAAATTTGCCGGACTCTGAAGTGCTTCTCTGATATTTTTTCATCTATCACTTCTTGACTGACCTTAGTGACCAATAAACAAACTAGTAAAAAAAAAAATTATCTGACTACCTAAAGGGATTTCAAGTCTGATAGAGGAGTCAAATAATTTGTGAGTAAACTGTGAAACTCCATCAAGATGCCAAAACATTTTAGTTTGCCCTGAAATTCAAAACTTTATTAGTGTAAAAAAAATCAAGCATTTGTTCAAGATCAAACTGCAGGAAAAACAAGGAGAGCTTTAGCTGTAAGAAAGGACTGAATAAACATTTGGTACTTTTCTTGGCCCTAAATATTCCAAACACGGGGCTTCTGTGCTACTTGTTAGGGGATCCAGAATGTGGAGATCAAAGCTACCGTTACCCCTGCCTTCTAAGTGAGAATGACTCATAACATCTTGTACTTACAACTTTCATTTAAGGATCTCCAAGATCTGTGACTACCTATGATTTAAATTTCAGAGAAAAGTTTAGTTATTTGCCTACCAATATGCAATAAATTAGGACACTGTTTTTCAGTTCCCAGTTCCATTTTAACTTTTGAGACCAAATGTTTTCAATCTTTCAACAGATTTTTGAGACTTTTCATCCTTAAGTTTTAAAGGAGAAGATAAAAATCCCATTGGTATCTCATCATTATAAGCAATGATATTAACCCTATAAAAATGAGGAAATCTTTGACTACAACTGTGTGTAATTTTTTTTTTCTTTTTAATTCCCATTCATTCCTGATTTTGCCCTTTTCTTGCATCCATCTTCCTTTATCTTGAGCTCTTTTGGTGGCTGTCTCAGTTATTTGGTGTCTGGCTGCCAATTCCATTCCACCAGAGTCTCCCTGATGCTGGCTTGGCAGGAACACTCTCCTTTGCTGGTTCTTTTAATCAAGATGTAAAGTCTGATTATGTCTGGCTAGGAATTGGGGGTCAGAGCATGGATCTACCCTGAATGCTGCAAACCATTTGAAACTCCTACAGATATTCAGATGAGCATCTGAATAAAGATTCCTTTTCTGAAATTTAATTTGAATAACAGTTCAAATTAAATTGGTGCCTTAAATTTGTGCCTCTATGTACCTCTTTCTTTGATAATTGATATGCTCTCTTTAGGGCTTTCTCGGTGGTGCAGTGGTAAAGAATCCGCTTCCCAATACAGGAGACTTAGACGTGGGTTTGATCCCTGGGTTGCGAAGATTCCCTGGTGGAGGAAATGGCAACCCACTCCAGTATTCTTGCCTGGGAAATCCCATGGACAGAAGAGCATAGTGGACTCCAGTCCACGGGGTCACAAAAAGTCAGACACGACTGAGCATGCACGCTCTTTTTAAATTCATGGAAACTGAAAGGAGTCGTAACAACAAAACCCCTCACAATTCACTGTGTTTTTGTGACTCTTAAGAAATTACATACAGAGAAGAGAGTGCTCCCTGGAAGGGTCTATGCTTGGAATACTTTCTTCCTACAAAAGCTGATTATAATACCTAACTCTAGCATCTGTTTAATAAACACCCAGCTAGGAGCCTGTGCTGCTCTGCATACTTTGATGATCCCCATCAATGAAAACAGCTAACGTGTATCAAGCACTACTTCTGTGCCAGGCTCTGTGTTAAAGTTGGTATTGTTGTTATCTTCACTTTTCAAATGGAAGAAATTAGCCTCAGAAACAGAGTGATTTGCCCAGAGTCACAACACTTAACTCTACCCCTTGAGTACTCTTCAGCAAAATTGGAAATGTGGCCATAGAAATGATAGGGAGAAATAATATTAGTCATAAAACAGCTAGACATCTTTGTGTTTATATATAGTTATTGTTCAGCTCAAGTTTTCCTTGTGTTCTGGCAACAGAGTATTCTTAAAAGCATGGTTCGCTTAGTCTTTAATCAAGAAGCTTGATGCAGAGCACGTCCCATCTAACGTGTAATTGAATCAGGCCCTCAAGCCTCGTGCGCCTCATGTCTGGGCGCTCCTCTCTCACATTGGTTGGCGGTGCCCTGGCATTCTGCTCCCAGCTCCTCCACAATGCTCAGTCACCCACTGCCTACTTCCAATGTTGAGATCTCTCTTTTTCTACTCATTCCATGTAAAAGGACCTTGTCTGTGTTATTTACTTCCATTTCCCCAAAGCTGGAGTGGTCCCTGGGCCATGAAATCCAGAAAGAATTGTTCAAGGGGTGAGTGAGGGCTCTTCTCCAGGCCAGGACCGTGTTTCCTCAAATTCTGTCCAACAACCCCCTTTGATTTCAGTGTAACTGATCAGGTGCCAGATTGGACAAACAATTCCGGTATTTGTGGGTTGGATTTGCTTAAATCCTCATGGGGTTCCAGGAGCGCCTCTGGCCAATATCCTGTAAAATAAGCGGCCTCTGTGTGCAGAACAGCTTCCTAAAAATCCAGGTCATGGGGCGGCTGGATGAAGGCTCAGAAAACCACTCTATGGTGATCAGAGTGAATTGTTAGTGTCTTCAGTCTCCATTTTTGCTGACCTTTCCTCCATTCACTTATTTGTCCCCTCTCCCCATCCTCAAATTCTCCAGCCCTCCTCTCTGGCAGGTCCTGGGAATGCAAACAAGAATGAGGCATTGTTCTTGTCCTGGAGAGCCAGAGTTCTCTCAGAGGGTAAACCATGAATGATTAATTAACACCAGACAGAGATAAGTGTGATAGAAAAGTATAACGAATATGCAGGAGGACAGTGGAGAGACAAAGACGGTCTGGGGGAGTAAGGAAAAAAAGCAGCAAGGTGACATTGAAGTCAGGCAGGAAAGACAGGGAGGGCATTTTAGGCAAAGGAACCCACATGGACCCACACAAAGTCAGCGTGCTCAATTCCAACAACAAGAAGCAGGTTCCCTGTGACTGAAACACAGGGCACACTTTGTGCAGATGGGAGGAGCTGATGACCCAGAAGTAGTGTGGAGGATGTGTGAAGGATTCTAGGTGTTGGGCGGAAGTTGGAGCTTTTTGCCGATTGAGAAGCGATTAGAGGTCTTGAAACACACACGTGGCCTGATTGGTTTGGGGCATTGTCATGCCTCTGATGACAATGTGAAATATTCCATATGTTACCCCAAGAGTCCAGGTGAAAGCAGTGCCAAACCCAAGGCAATGGGGCTGCAGAAGGGGGAGATGGACTGGAGTCCATTTTCAAGGTCAACTTGGCAGAAATGAATGTGTTGGATGTAGGGCAGGAGGGAGAGAGAAGAACATAAGATGGTAAATTGAGTGTCTGGGTAGATATGTTCTCCAGAAGCTTTTACCAGGAGAAGGTTGAATTTACCCAGTCCTTTAGATCCACAGTCTCTAAACTTTTCAGCACCGGGGACTGGTTTTCTGGAAGACAGTTTTTGTACGGACCAAAGGAGTGGGTAGGGAGATGGTTTCAGATGATTCAAGTGCATTACATTTATCGTGCTCTGTATTTCTCTTAGTACATCAGCTCCATCTCAGCCATTAGATCCCAGAGGTTGGGGACCCTTGGTTAAAACATAGATTAACTCTCCAATTTGCAGTCTAAAAGAATCAACCATGAGTACAGGTCCTTTTATGGGACAAAGAGGCTTCTAGATCTTTGAAATCCTGTTGTCTGCTCACGAGTTGCATGCCAGTGGGCGGCCCTGTTCAGAGGGAAGTCCAGGCCCTGGTGCAAGGCTGTCGGAGCCCTCCTTGCTTTTCAATCCAGGATCCCCAAGTCAGAGTGAGGGGCTGCCTTGGGTTAGCCGAGGTTGAAAGGTCTGCAGGGAGCGGCAAGATGGAAATATACACTGATGGTTCAGAGCAGCCTTCCTTCCACAGCCAAGCCACAACATTGCACTGCGTGGGGGAGGAGTCCTCAACACCAATGTGTTGTCATGGTTCCATCTTAATTTTTATCAGCTGGATGCGAATGAGGCTTCATTGTCATATGCTTAATGCATTTGCTCAGATCTTTGGCTAACCTATGTTTTTCCATGACTTTTTGACAGCTATTTTTGTTCAATAATGAATAATAAAGTGAGATTTACCATCTGTAGATGACAACATTTGTTTTATTTTGACATTTCTTTGCTAGACGGCAAAGATTTTATAATTAGGTTTCTCCTCTGCCAAAAACATTGTTGAAAAAACGTTTTCCCTGAAAAAAAATGCTTCATAGCTTCCTATGCTAGTTGGAGTCATCTTATGTTGATTTGGAAGTTTTTCCTAAGTCAGCTGGGAAATGAAACAAGAAAAATCTCTCTTGAAAATTAATTCTTAACAAGAACAAAGATTAACTGTTGCCCAAAAGAAAATGAGGAGGGAAAATGAAAAGAATCGTGTTTGAAATGGTAGTGGTTCCATTAATGTCTTTTTGAATTTTAATTTATGTCAGACTTAAGTGAACAATATTGGAAACCCCCTTCTGTACCTTCTTTCAAGTGAGCTGACTTTATTCTTGTTACTTTGATCACTTTTATGTCTAACTCCTTGAAATACCTCTGAGACTGTACTAGAACTGAGGCCTAAGTCTTTGAATTTTTTGCTGAGAAGTGGCAACTGTCAGCCAATGCCTCCTGGCCTGGTCCCTCGCAAAGCTGAATGGCCTTCTTCATGCCGTGGACTCTGCACTTGGCTTCATGACTGGGGAGCCCAAGAGAATGAGTTGCAGGTGTGTCGATTAACAGTGCTTTCTCCCTGGAGTGCTCTCAGAAAAATGATGGAGGAAGCCACGTCGATAACAGATAATAGACTCACTCATCATTGCTAATGGGAAAAACATCACAGAAGCTAACGGCAAAAACAGCCACACTCACTGCCTCAGCGCCTCCCAAATAAGACATGGAAACACCTTCCAGCTCCTACAGTAGCAGCGGAGGCCAAATTCTCTTTACAGCCCAGAGTATTTTCCTTCCTGAGTCATACCTCAAGGCTGCTCCTAAAATCAGATTCCAGACCCAGCCCACCCTATCCCCATCACCTCTACTCTTATTTCTGTCATCGTCATCACCCAGCATTTTTTCACTGAGCTCTAACAAATAGGTGGAATTAAAAGAGACATTACCTAATATTTCAAAGGAGAGTATCTATCGAAAATGGACACAACAGGCGTCTCCTACAAGCACTGAGCCAGTATCATGCAGCGGGCTCCAACCTTTCTGGCACCAGGGATTGATTTTGTGGAAGACAATTTTTCTGCACACCAAGTCCAGGGGATGATTTGGGGATGATTCAAGCATATTAAATTTATTGTGCACTTCATTTCTATTATTATTGCATCAGCTTCACCTCAGATCATTAGGCATTAGACTGAGATGCCGGGGACCCCTGATTTATAGCAATCCAGAGAGCAGAGGGAAATGAGTGCTGTCTTAGACATTCTTGACCTCACAGGTAGACTGTATACATTTTTCCATTGTATTTTTGTATCACATGAGTAGCACGCTCTTATAAGTTCTGGTGCATGGTTATTGGTGACTAGTACTCAGTGAAGAATAAGGAGCATGGAGGAATCCCCTTTATCTAAAGATGGTGCCCCTTGTTTTGAACATGTAGGGTCTCAGATCAGTTCAGTCACTCAGTCATGTCTGACTCTTTGTGACCTCATGAACTGCAGCACACCAGGGTTCCCTGTCCATCACCAACTCCTGCAGCATTGCTCAAAGTCATGTCAATTGAGTCAGTGATGCCATCCAACCATCTCATCCTCTGTCATCCCCTTCTCCTCCCACCTTCAATCTTTCCCAGCATCAGGATCTTTTCCAATGAGTCAGTTCTTCACATCACGTGACCAAAGTATTGGAGTTTTAGCTTCAGCATCAGTCCTTCCAATGAATATTCAGGACTGATTTCCTTTAGGATGGACTAGTTGGATCTCTTTGCAGTCCAAGGGACTCTCAAGAGTCTTCTCCAACACCACAGTTCAAAAGCATCAATTCTTCGGCGCTCAGCTTTCTTTACAGTCCAACTCCATAAATGACTTCTGGGGAAACCATAGCTTTGATTAACAGACCTTTGTTGGCAAAGTAATGTCTCTGCTTTTTAATATGCTGTTTAGGTTGGTCATAGCTTTTCTTCCAAAGAGCAAGTATCTTTGAATTTCATGGCTGCAGTCACCATCTGCAGTGATTTTGGAGCCCAAGAAAATAAAGTCTGTCACTGTTTCCATTGTTTCCCCATCTATTTGCCATGAAGTGATGGGACCAGATGCCATGATCTTAGTTTTCTGAATGTTGAGTTTTAAGCCAACTTTTTCACTCTCCTCTTTCACTTTCATCAAGAGACTCTTTAGTTCTTCTTCACTTTCTGCCATGAGTGTGGTGTCATCTGTATATCTGAGGTTATTGATATTTCTCCCGGCAATCTTGATTCCAGCTTATGCTTCATCCAGCCTGGCATCTTGCATGATGTACTGTGGATATAAGTTAAGTAAGCAGGGTGACAATATACAGCCTTGATGTACTCCTTTCCTGATTTGGAACCAATCTGTTGTTCTATGTCCAGTTTTAACTGTTGCTTCTTGACCTGCATACATATTTCTCAGGAGTCAGGTAAGGTGATTTGGTATTCCCATCTCTTTAAGAATTTTCCAGTTTATTGTGATCCACACAGTCAAAGGCTCATGTGAAATAGAATGTGTATTTAATAAAGTGGCTTGGATGACCGTTTGTTTTGTCAAGAAGAGATGTGAGGTTTCAGAAAAGGTTCTTGGAAATCTGATAGCAAATGATGAGATGGACTGTCACCTACCCCTGTGTTAAAGAACTGTTCCCTTCATCTAATATGTCTCAAGACTCTTCCCTCTCCCCTTCTTGAGGCCCAGAGAAGAAACAAAGACTTGTTGTGTCAAGGGCTTGGTCAGAAGCCCCCCTGACAGTAGAGCCTTGAATTTCCTACCCACCAACAACAGGAACACCTCTAGAGGGAATTACTGTCATCTTGAAGCAGCTCTCCTGCTGTGTTATGGGAATTGTGTGCACATGGTTGAGATGGACTGGGTTTATTATGTTTTTCTCGGGGAAGTGAAACTTAATGTCCCTAAAAAACCCACTCCACTCCAGGGACATCAGGAGCAGGGCGCTCTGGGGGCAGGAAGTACCTGGGAGTCACACAGACTTTGAATCTTAACTTTGCCAGTTAATGACTGTTTGGCTTTTTCAAATCTCTCTCTCTCCCCCTCCGCCCCCCTCTGTTTCATGATAGAAAAGTTATAATACTAGACTATCTGTATTGTTATAAATATTGTTGTTGTTCAGTCCCTCAGTCGTGTCCAACTCTTTGCAATCCCATGGACTGCAGCACGCCAGGCTTCCCTGCCCTTCACCATCTCCCGGAGCTTGCTCAAACTCATGTCCATTGAGTCGGTGATGCCATCGAACCATCTCATCCTCTGTCATCCCCTTCTCCTCCTGCCTTCAATCTTTCCCACCATCAGGGTCTTTTCTAATGTAAGACCCTGATGCTGGAAAATATATGTAATTTCTAATATAAATATTAGCTCTCATTTATTGAATACTTAGATTGTGCCAGGTCCCTAGCCAGACAACTGTCATAAATTATGTGACTTAAATCTTACCATAATATATGAATGAGGTAGAAAGTATTGTCTCTACATTAAAGACGAGGGAACTGGCAGAGTGTGTTGCTGTGGGTCACACAGCTAGTGAGTGGCTGGCATCAGGCTTCAATTCTAGGCCTATCAGACCCAAGATTCTGTGATAATGTGAAATTAAAACAGTGCCTAGTGCAGAGTGGGTGCTTAACAAAGGCTAGTTCTCTTTCCTTCCATGAGAATCCTTTGGCTTTGATAGAGCTTGATTTCTGTGTTATATTTCTTTATGCGTGCATGCTTAGTCACTCAGTCATGTCCAGCTTGGCAACCCATTGGACTGTAACCTGCCAGGCTCTTCTGTCCGTGGGATTTTTCAGACAAGAATCCTGGAGTGGGTTGCCATTTCCTTCTCCAAGATTTCTTTATCTATTTGTTCTATAGAGCAGGTCTGTCATACTGCCCCCCTGTGGTTCATTTGGATAATAGTGGCTTTTAGGAAAACAGTTATTGGGGTGTAATATACATGTAAATATATGGGCTTCCCCCATGGCTCAGATGGTTAAAGAATCTGTCTGCAGTGTGGGAGACCCAGGTTTGATCCCTGGATTGGGAAGATCCCCTGGAGGAGGGTATGGCAACCCTCTTCAGTATTCTGTCTTAGAGAATTCCATGGACAGAGAAGCCTGGCGCGCTACCATCCATGGGATCGCAAAGTGAGACACAACTGAGCAACTCTCACTTCACTTCACTTTTACATGTAAATAAGTGTTATTTACAATGTCTCTAAAATCACCTAAGCATATGGGTACTTTGGGAGATAATGCAATTCTACAACCTCAGTGTATAGAAATATGATGTTTACTTTCTACAGCCCAACTCAATATCTGACTCTGAACCCCACCCAACTGGTCAGATACTGAGGTCACCCTTGTAACTTCTCCGGTTCCCCCAGGGTCCTCCATTCCCTCAGTTGTCTTGGAAGAGAAGCCTTCTCTTCCCTGGCACACATCTCACAATGCGGCTTTGTCCTGCCGTCTTGTCAAGAAGGGAAGAATTTTTCTTGCAATTATTTTTTCCACCCAACTTTTCTGTGTGCTGAGATATTTAGCCCACTGGCAAAGTTTTCACCTTTCACACTTAAGCAAGAGTTCAAATCACCAGGGAGTCAAATGTTAATTCCATGACCAGTTTAAATGTTAGAAAAAATTTCCAGGAAGAAAAGAAAAAAGTTCACTCTCCCCACTCACTAGGAGATTTAAGTTTCTAAGTGAAACTTACTCAGAGGTATCTTTTTGTGTATCAGGAGGGGCTTCCCTGGTGATTCAGACAGTAAAGAATCTGTCTGCAATGTGGGAGACCCGGTTCAATCCCTGGATCGGGAAGATCCCCTGGAGGAGGGAGGTCATTCCAGTATTCTTGCCTTTAGAATTCCATGGATAGAGGAGCCTGATAGCTACAATCCATGGGGTCACAAAGAGTTGAACACGACTTGTGAACTAACATTTTGACTTTCATTTTCTGCCCACCTGGGTTCCTTCTCCTGTGTTACACAAACTTGCACACGTGCGTTTGAGTCTTAGTCAGTGCTCAGCAGCGTCCAAGCAGTTCCCCTCAGAGGCCTTCCTTGTTCTTCAGAGGCTTTCTCCATGGAGGATTTCATGGTCTCCCGTCACATGTGTCCCGTGCTGCCCCATGGTTATGTCTGTCAGATGGAGGGTGGTGTTGGGTGGGAGGAGGGTAGTTGGTACAGAAGAAGGGAAAGAGGAATTTCCCTTTTTAGTTCTGTAGCAGCATTTAATAACAGGACACATGCAAGTCTTTTCTTAAATATGTCTAGTAATTAAGCTTGTCCTCATGCCATGTCCTAATTGTGTTTCAGATAACGGCGGACAGACTTTGGCGGGGGGCAATAACTGGCCCCTTCGAGGAAGGAAGTGGAGCCTGTGGGAGGGAGGCGTGCGAGGGGTGGGCTTTGTGGCCAGCCCCTTGCTGAAACGGAAAGGCGTGAAGACCCGGGAGCTCATCCACATTTCTGACTGGCTGCCCACCTTGGTGAAGCTGGCCGGGGGCAGCACAGAGGGCACCAAGCCTCTGGATGGCTTCGATGTGTGGAAAACCATCAGGTACTGCCCATCTTTCTCTTTCCCCTCTGAGGTCAGAAGCTCTAGAAACATCTTGACTGAACTGAGAAGGATTGCTTTTATGTGAAAATGATAGTATAGCTTGCAAATAAAAGATTGGAAAAAAAAGAAATGCCTTTACAAATACTGTGTGTGTATATACACACACACATATATACACACACACACACACATATATATATAATATGAGGAATAAGATCATCGTCAGTGGCTCACCCTCTACAACAGGTCTTTACAGTAGAAGCCATGCTAAGAAATTGGATAGGGTATTGTTTGCTTCCTGCAGAGGCTCAGAAGACCTGTCCTCTTGCCTGCTAGGAGAATGGAGGACGAAGGAAGGGAGGGAAGATATGGAAAAAGCCTCATCTTCTACAGTTTAGATTTTTCCCTTAGATATAAATGATCTGAAATTAAATATTTAATTGAGCTAGAGAATGACCGTTTGAACTAATTTATTATTTTTCCCCTTGTTTTTTTGTTCAGAATAATTTTTCTCAGCTTGGAATGTGCCAAATATTTATCCATATTTTCTTCTAAGTGTTGTGGTCTGAGTTTCTCCCATGTAATTTTTGGACTATTGTGACATGATTTTATGTGTTCCATGAAGTCAGTATCTAAATCAGAGGAATGAGTTTTTTTTCCTCAGGTTTTTGTATCATAGACCTCTTTGAGACTCTGAAAACTGAGATTACAAAAAAATGTACCTAAGCATATGCACAAAAGCTTAGATAGAATTTATTTTTATGTTATTAGATGTTGATTACACATTTTTTGCTATGTACACATAGAAAATATAACATTCTTTGAAAGCCTCTGCCTTTTACTCATTTTTAATACAAAAATTATCACTTACTTTATGATAAAAAGGAAATAAAAATTTCCAAGCAAAACAAAACTTGAACTTCAGCTTACTGCCAGCTTTCACTGTGAAGGCTATTGGAGTTTGACTTATAGAAGCAGGAGAAAATTTTGAGTCATTTTGCTATGACAACATATGTGTCAGCCAGTGGTAGAGCATTTGGCACCCACGCCTGCCAAGGCAGAAAGCATCCAGTCTCACTGACGTTTTTGAAAAAAACAAATTTCAAAACACTCAGGTCCCAGAGTTCTGGATGAAAGAGGAATGCCAGAAATGGCAGTAACAGAGTCGGGTGTCTGAAAACATCCAGAGTTTCCCTAGTTGCATAGTTATCGATTCCTCTCAAGGCTGCTTCAAAATACTAAATTTTAGAGGAAATTGCCGTTTTTGGAGTGGATGACATTCTTTGTAATAGGAGTTCCTTGACTTCTCTTTTTCATCTGTTTCAAGATGCAGTGCATGTTTGTCAGTTGTAGGGGACATGACCTCTCCAAGTTCTTTCTGATTCTGTTCTTTTCTGATTCTCTGCTTTTCAGCTTGATAAGCCGCCTATAGTTTGTTGCAAGTCCTTTCAAAGGATTTTAAAATTTATTTTATGTTTCACTAAACTTATATAAATATAAGCTGATCCCCTAATCATAATGGAAGGTATGTTTTTCCTTTCTGATCAATGGGAAACTGATCTAGATGTTATAAAAATCTTCCCAACCCAGGGATCGAACCCAGGTTTGAACAACGAATACTGCAGGCAGATTCTTTACCATCTGAGCCACAAAGGAAGCCCCTTATTATTATAACGGTGGTGACAATCAAATATTATCTGATAACGTGAAATATCTTAAAAACTTATTATGAAACTATAAAGACTTTCCCCACCTCATGGATTCAATTTTAAGAGAAATGTTGAAGGAAAAATAAGTCACTTTTCATCCCATTTTCACAGATACCATGAGGCCTAAAGCAGTTGTAATACTTAATGAGCCAAAGTTTAAGAACCTCTAAACTAAAATGATGCTTTATTTAAAATATTAAGACAACTCAGACTGATTTTTGAGTAGTTATTACTGAATAATAATTTCATTGTTACTATTATTGAGTATTTCCTTTTTCACTGATTAGTAGTACTGCTTTATGTTCTTATTAGTGCTATGATCTGTCTGGGTGCCATCTGTTTTAATCCACTGATTATCTGTCCTTATGTTAGCACCTGACTGTTGTAATCTGTAATCTGCTATTAATATAACTTTCAGAGTATATTTATATACCTGGCAGAAATAGCTGTTCCCCATTATATTCCTTTACAAAATCTCCTTGACGAGTCTCATTTTTCCCTGGTGGTCCAGTGGTTAAGACTCCACACTGCCAATGCGAAGGGCACAGGTTTGATCCCTGGTCAGGAAAGTAAGACCTCACATGCCCCATGGCAAAAAAATTTAAAAATAAACTGAGATGAGTCAAAGGCTCCTTAGGCACATGAGTATAGGGATTATTAAGTGGTGTTTTAAAGTAAATCACTTTAAAAAGAGAAAAAGCAGGATTTTTAAAATATATCTTATAATACAATGATGCATGAATGGGTAATGATTATGTAACGTAAATTATATAGCCTCAATCACACACAAAAAAATGAAGTTAACCACAAAAATTAATTTGGGAAGAATGGAGGTATTTGTCTTTTCACCTAAATCTTCCCCCTGCTGATTGATGCTCTTTTCTTTTTTTTTTTTTTGTAATTATTTTTTCTCTATTTATTCCATTTTGGATAGATTATGTTAGTATGCCTTCAAGTTTTACTACTTTTTTTCTTAATTCTTACTCTTCTGTTAAATCCGTCCAATATATTTTTCTTTTTTGAAGATTTATTTTTAAATGTGGTAAATACACATAACAAAATTTACTATCTTAACCATTTTTAAGTGTACAGTTCAGTAGTGTTACCTGTATTCACATTGTTATATAACTAATCTCCAGAAACTTTTTTATCTTGCAAAACTAAAACTATATATACATTAAACAACAATTTTCTACTTCCCCCTCTCCCCAGCCTCTGGCAACCACCCTTCTACTTTCTGTCCCTATACATTTGACTACTCTAGATACTTCATGCAGGTGAAATTCTACAGTATTCGTTGTTCTGTGGCTGGCTTGTTTCCCTTACCATAATATCCTCAGAGTCCATTCATACAACATATATAAGAATTTCCTTCCTTTTTAAAGGCTGATTAATATTCCACTGGTATATACCACATTTTGATTTTCCATACATGCAGTGTTGGACAGTTGCATTGTTTCCCTCTTTGGCTTTTGTGAGTAATGCTGCTATGAACATAGGTGTACAAATATCTCCTTGAGACCCTGCTCTCAATTCTTTGGGTTATATACATAGAAGTGAAATCGCTGCACCATATGGTGATTTTGATTTTCATCTCGCTTGTATTTAGTGATACTGAGTGTCTTTCATGTGTTTGCAGATCATTTGGGTATCTTCTTTGGAGAAATATCTACTTGAGTCTTTCATCCATTTTTAAACGAGATTTTTGTTGTTGTTACTATTGAGTTGTAGAAGTTCTTTATATATTCTGGATATTAAGTCCTTATTATATGTATCGTTAGCAGATATTTTCTCCTATTCTGTAGATTGCCTTTTCTTCCTAATGAATATGTCCTTTGATGTACGTCTTTTAAAGGAGTCATGAATTCTGTATATTTAAAATATTTGAATGCAAGTTATTAGCTTAATATTTTTGAATCTTATATTAATAATCAATGATCTTACAGTCAATGGTGCAATTAAAAATATTCAGAATTTATAATATCAGTTATTTGTATTAAAATATAGTTGATTTATAATATTGTGTTAATTTCTGGTGCCAAAGTTATATATACACATTTTTCAGATTATTTTCCATTATAGCTTCCATTATACAAGTTATTGAATATAGTTCCCTGTGCTATGCAGTAAGTCCTCGTTGCTCACCTGTGTTACATAGAGCAATTTGTATCTGTTAATCCTGTACTCCCATCCACATTGCTGCAAAAGGCAATATTTCGTTCTTTATGAGCTGTTTGTATGTTTTGGATATTAACTCCTCATCAGTTGCATCATGTGCAAATATTTTCTCCCATTTGGTAGATTGTCTTTTCATTTTGTTGATGATTTCCTTTGCTTTTAAGTTTGATTAGTTCCCATGTGTTTATTTTTGCTCTTCTTTCTTTTGCCTTGGAAGACTGATCTAAGAAAATACTCCTACAATTTATGTCTGAGAATGTTTCGCCTCTATCCAGTCTGGTTTTCATCTCACATGTTGCAAGTTTTTACTTGTAGAAGTCTAGTTTGGATCTTTTATATCTTCTTTAATCTAACTTTCTAAACATGCAGAATATAGTTTTAATAACTGTTTTAAGGTCCTCTGCTAACTCCAACAGCTATGTCAGTTCTGGGTTGGTAGTGATTAGTCAGCCACCTCATTGTGGGTCTTGTTTCCATTACTTTTAATCTTTGATTTGATGCCAGACATTGTACATTTTACTTTCTTGGATATTTATTTATTGTTATGAATCTTCTTGATTTGTACTGAAATGCAGTTGAGGACACTTGTAGCCTCCAGGGTATTGCATTTATGATTTATTAGGCAGGTCCATATCAGTGTCTGGTCTTGGACAACCTAGTCTTCACTGCTGAGTCAAAACCTTCTGAGTAATCTACCAAAAGCCCTTTGAATTTAAGTTTTTCCAGTGTGGCAGATGGGAGCAGAGACAACTGTTTCTGACCCTTTGTGAATGCTGGGCACTGATTCCTTTCATCCTTTCAGACAGTGCTTTCCCTAGTTTTGGGTAGTTCTCTTGCATATATCTGATCAGTGCTCAGCTAAATATCTAAGGGACTTTCTACAAATCCCCAAGGTCCTCTTTCTGCGCAGCTTTCTCTTCGCTGGTACTCTATCCTGTCAACTCTACGGTCTCCCTGGTGCCTCAGCTCTCAAGTCAGGGGGTCCACGGGGCTACGCCTCAATTCCTCATCCCTACAGCAGGGCTTGGAATCCTACCATTCTCATGGTAATAAGTGAGGACAGTGATAGGAATTCCTGTGTTTCCTGGCACTTAGGGATCACTGTCCTTTGCCTGATATCTCATCTTTTGGAAACTGTTTCATATATTCTGTTTCTCTTTAGGTTGTTTTAGGCAAGAGGGTAAATCCAGTCTGCTTGTTACTCCATCTTGGCTAGAAGCAGAAATACCCAAGGAATATTTTACTACCCTATTTTCTACTTTCAAACGCTTTTCACTTCAATTTGGGATCATAGAACCAGCTTTCTGAAACATAATATTGTAAGTCTTATAACTCTGTTCCAGAGAGTTTTTCTTCTTTATAAACCTCTGTAATCATATATTGAGAAATTATGTCTATTGATCTATAAGTTAATTACTTTTTATATTACAAATATTCCTTAACCTTCTCATTCTCAGTTCCTAGTTTTAATTGATCTTTTCATTAGTTGGTTAATACTTTAAAGTAATTTTCATAGAGGTACATAAATGATAAGGTTTTTTTTTTTAATCTTCATGTTTGGAAGGATATCTTTCTGTTACCTTCAAACATAAGTAATAATTTGACAAAGAATTCTTGTCAAATTTGTTCTCATTATTACTCTATAGACATCGCTTTATTGTCTTCTGATAAGTATCATTACAGCAAAGTGTACCAAGTTTACTGGATAACAGAAAAGCTAAGATTACAATCTTGGTATATCTGACACAGGTGGAATTTATGTCAAAATCATTGTTAAGAATAATGGTGGAAATGGTGCAAATGATTTCTTCTTTGATCCGTGTGTTTAGACCCATTTATTTTCCAAAATTTCAGATTCTCTCTGTTAGATTATTGATTTCTAGTTTAATCCTATTGTTGTCAGAGAACATACTTTTTATTATTTCAGTCCCTTTAAATTTGAGACTTGTCTCACTTTCTTGGAATCTGTGCCAGGTAGTCGTGAAAAGAATGTGTATTTTGTAGTTGTTAGGTATAGTATTAGGTTTTTCTTTGTGATCCAACCAGAAAATATTTTACTTCAGTAAATGAGTTTTTATGTATTGCTTTAACTATAATTTTTCTTAGCTCTGTTGTATTGTTTTATATTATATTTGTTTTTTATCTTTGATTAGAACAATGTATAGTTTATTCTAGTGGCATCATTATATTGATATATTTATGTAATTCTCTTAGTCGCTTTTTAGGTTCTGCTATTTGGTTTGTCAGCTTTAAATGTTATCTTTGACTTCTACTTATTACCTATAAGAACATCAACAAGTTATTCAATTCTACCCTTTGTCTTACCTTTCTCTTTCAGTGCTATTTTTAGTTGTATTATTTCTACTTTGTCTGAGCATATAATATTATAATGCTGTTTTTCTACCCTTGTCTACAATTTTGCTTTTGTCTTAGATCTATAATAATATATTCTGTGCTGAACACTTGTCCATTCCTAAAGTGTTCTCAATTATCTCTTAGTTGGAGGAATTCATTCTTTAATAGATTTCTCAGGATTCTTTGAATTGCTGCCTATGTATTGAAGCCATTCCTACAGCCTTGATAATACCAAAACAGTTGAACTAATATAAGATCCTTGTCTCATAGACTTTTTTTTCCTTGAGTTTCTTGACAGTGTTACCCTCCTCTATACTTGTTTCATATGTCAGTTGATAAATTTCATGTTACCTGGATCTTATTTCATTGGCAAGTGAGTTGGTCCTTTTGCCTAGAGGTCTGGAAGGTTTTTATTATCACTAGTATTATTTAAAGTTGAAGACTTTTACAAGATATGTCTCAAAGGTGACCAAACTGAGTCACTTTCCCAGATGCACAATGGGGTACATTCAGGTCTTTTGTTTCAGAGTTTTTGGTGTTGGACACTCAGTGTGGGGGCCTCTCTGGGTTTATTTTGTCAGATACAATCTGAGTCCCTTCCCCTCTTGGACCTGCACCCTCTTTGGCACAATCCCAGCCTGACTCCTCCCCTAGGTGGGAACCAGCACTGACCCTCCAGGGCTTACACGGTTGTTTCCTCATGTCCATCCAGGTTTCAACATATACTATCTCCTGCTTATGTTATAGGCTGAGTGTTGGGTAATTTGACTTTCTTTCGTTTTCAGTGTGTCTTTTAAGGGAAGTGTGTGGAGAGGTTCAAATGTAGATGGCCACCATTATCCTGTGGAAATCTGGAAATTCACACGTTCTTTGGCTCTCGCTCCAGTGTAAGAAAAATGGCGCTGGAAACTGGACATGAAGCATTATAAAAATGGCTTATGAAGTAAAGATGATAGCGACACCAACCAGTAGCTCTGCATTCAAAGTCTATATATATTTAGTCACTTCAGTCAAGGGAATATACATCTATATCGTGTGTGTGTGTGTGTGTGTGTGTGTGTGTGTGTATACATATGTATCACATATATACGTATATGTATTTGTTAAGTTGAAGTAAAATGTTTAAGAAGTGATGCATTATTTTTTGATTCCCTCCTTCTCCCTCTCTGACAGAAGAGCTTCTTCTCTGTGTCCATAGTTATGTAGTGCTCCCTGTTTCAGACGTTTTCTGTTTGGCTGCATCACCTTCTAGGATGCGGCCTGGCTGCCTAGTTTCTTCTGATTCCTCCTAGGTTGGTCTTGTGTTTGCTGCCGGGAGGGACAGAGAGAGGGAAGAAACCAGTGGTGAGGGAGGAAAGGCGTGGTGGGCCAGCTCTGAAGCCAGCTAATGAGAGGTCCCTGCCCACTTTTGTTTAGTGTGACCTCTAAGGCCTAAGTTTGGGGCTTCCCTCATAGCTCAGTGGGTAAAGAATTCGCCTGCAATGCAGGAGAACCCGGTTCGATTCCTGGGTCAGGAAGACCCACTGGAGAAGGGATAGACTACCCACTCCAGTACTCTTGGGCTTCCTTGGTGGCTCAGCTGGTAAAGAATCCACCTGCAACGCAGGAGAAGTGAGTTCGATCCCTGGGTTAGGAAGATCCCCTGGAGAAGGGAAAGGCTACCTATTCCAGTATTCTGGCCTGGAGAATTCCATGGACTGTATAGTCCAGGGGGTCCCAAAGAGTTGGACATGACTGAGCGACTTTCACTTCACTTTGAGTTCTATAGCTAGACGCAGACGAAGTGAATCCATCTTTTCCTGTTTTCTTGGGGACCAGGTTTTGATTCGTCTGTTTGATTCCAAGAATATGTTGTTAATCTCCTCAGCACTGGCACGAGTGAAAATCCCCTCAGGACTTTGGCGTCTAGTCTTCTCTTTAGTTTCCAACACTGTTGCCAGTTTTTGTCTTTTTGTAATTCTTCACGGGTATTATAATGGAAATTGGAAAAAAAGGGATATTAGGTTCTGCTGGTTTGCCCTGATACTAACCTGGAAGTCCTACCAATTATTTTTTAATAATAAATAGGAAAAGATTATAATAAAGGCATGATTTAGTTATTCTGAATAATATTGTATCTTTTAGAGTAGCCTACTTTAATATTTAATGACTCCTTAATAAAGATGTACATGAAAAATTTCTCTCATATAAAACTCTACATCAGGTGGTTAAGTTACGTATTTCCTCACCAGTTTCAGTCAAAATGTTTTGATTTCCATGGCTAAACACTTTATTCATGGTAACGTTTTGCATGTTAAGATGGCTTTTAAAGGAGCATGGAATTTACACAAACCCAATATCACCGTCACCCACGTAACAAAGAAAATGTATACTGGGAGTAATGTCACTCGAGTAACGGCTGGAAATGTGAACTCTGTGGTTAGATACGGTTCAAATCTGGTCTTTTCCATTTATTATTTGTGTGATCTTGGGCAAGTTACTCTATGCCTCCAAGCATCAGTTTCCTTGTGTGTAAAATGTAACATTAGTGATGCCCACTTCATAGGCACTTACGTGAGGATGTAGTGAAAGAATATGTATGAAACAGCACAGAGCCTGGAACATAGTATTAATAGCAACTCAGTAGCTTTAGGGGAAGATAATAAGGATGATGATAATTCTTACAGAAAATTCACAGGATGAAGTTACTCTGTGGGTATTTCTTGGATTTTTTATCAATAATATTTTTTTTCAAAATTTCATGTCTGGAAATATTGCCATGGCTATTTCTGTTTCTAAAAATTTGAGATTGCCTTCCAGGGTGTGTCTTTTTTACGACAGATGGTCAGCAGCTAGTGGTAAAAGAAGTGTAGAATATCATAGCACTTCATTTATTTATGGGAAATGTTTTACTGCCCCACCCTTCAACTAGTTGGAAAATGAAAGTCAAAAACTGGAAACTCTATTTATAAATGGACAGTGCTGTGATCTCAGTGTCTGAAACTGTAGACTTTTAGAAAATATTTAT
Source organism: Okapia johnstoni (assembly GCA_024291935.2). Lineage (NCBI taxonomy): Eukaryota > Metazoa > Chordata > Mammalia > Artiodactyla > Giraffidae > Okapia > Okapia johnstoni. Next base: position 83,584,381 of record CM044307.1, read on the forward strand.
AGCATATCAGAAACTAGTTACTGATCAGTGTATCCTTGCCCCATTAAAAAAAAAAAAGAAAACATGAAATTTGGGTAAATTAAAATTGAATAATGAAATGGCATCAGAGACAACTATATACCACTTTATATAAGTCTTTAAGAGAAGAAGATGGAGAAAAATTATTAATTCTTTTGTTAACAGAGGCATTTGAAGTAAACAGATATTTATTAATGGATCCTTAAAAATAAGCTGAATGAATGGAAATGTAATATTTTTAAAAAGATACTGAGTCTGTGTCTACATTTGATGGAGGAGACAATTTAGCATACTGGCTGTGAGTAGGGAATTCAGGAGTTTGCCTGAGTTCCAAACCCAGTTCTGTCACATGCCCAAACACATGATCTGGTAAGTCACTCAATTGCTCTGTGCCAAGGTTGTGTCTGTCATAATGGAGAAGATTAAATGAGATACGTGCAAAACATTTGGAATGGTGTGAAGCACATAATAAATGCTCTCTAAATTCTAGCTGCTGCTGCTGTTGCTGCTAAGTTGCGTCAGTCATGTCCAACCCTGTGCGACCCCAGAGACGGCAGCCCACCAGGCTCCCCTGTCCCTGGGATTCTCCAGGCAAGAACAGTGGAGTGGGTTGCCATTTCCTTCTCCAGTGTATGAAAGTGAAACGTGAAAGTGAAGTCGCTCAGTTGTGTCCGACTCTTTGCGACCCCATGGACTGCAGCCTACCAGGCTCCTCTGTCCATGGGATTTTCCAGGCAAGAGTACTGGAATGGGGTGCCATTGCCTTCTCCAAAATTCTAACTGCTATTATTCAAACAAACTTGGCCCAGACAACCCCCACTCATTCCCGAGTGGCTCAGTGGTATAAAGAATCCACCTGCCAATGCAGGAGATGCTGGTTCAATCCCTGAGTCAGGAAGATCCTCTGGAAGAGGAAATGGCAACCCACTCCAGTATTCATGCCTGAAAAAGCCCATGGACAGAGGAGCCTGGTGGGCTACAGTCCATAGGGGTCTCAAAGAGTCGGACACGACTGAGCACATGCACCATACCGGTGGGCATGTTACAGTTCTTTGTCTTCGCATAAATCTTCCTGTCATGGTAGTTACTACTGTGACCATTATTGTCTGCTAGGGCAGGTAGTGAGCACTGTGCAGGAAAAAAGAATCTCTGAACAGTCCCCTAGGTGCCTAGCTTAAAGAAGCTGATTAGATGGCTCTGTTTCATTCCTATCAGCCTGGAGCCCAAACATTTGCCCTAATAAAAACACCCATTACCTTGACATAATAAAATCAGGGCATTTCGTGAACTTGTGTGATTACTGAAAAATCATTTCCCATGAACATCATCAGTCATTATTTTTAGATTTACATTTTGCAAATGTAATCGACAGTTTAATAAAGATAATATTGCACGTACAGCTAAACTATACCATATGCTTAATTCAAAACATTGGGGAAATTCCTAGATAACAAATTGCAGTGTATCCTTTTTTATATGCAGTTCATGTGTGGACTGTGTGACTTGGCAGGATTTGACACTGATGCTTTTCTCGAAAGAGACTTTCACTTGGAAAAGAATATCATAGTATGTCTTAGAAATTAAAGTTATAGCTACATCAGCGTATTTCTAAGGGGAACTCTTGCCAAGAAAGAGGGAAAGATAGGACTATTAATGTTCCATTGTTTTACATATTATTCATGTAGCTTATCTAGGTTATAGTCTTGTATCCTTGATTATATTCTTTCCGTGTTTACAGAGTCAGGATCTGAATTCTTCAACAAAAGGTGTTGTCATTGTTTTTAAGCTACCAGCTTATTCAGTTCAGTTCAGTTCAGTTCAGTCTCTCAGTCATGTCTGACTCTTTGCAAACCCATGGACTGCAGCACCCCAGGCCTCGTTGTCCACCACCAACTCCCACAATTTATTCAAACTCATGTCCATCGAGTTGGTGATGCCATCCAACCATCTCATCCTGTTGTCCCCTTCTCCTCCAGCTTTCAGTCTTTTCCAGCATCAGGGTCTTTTCAGAGATTCAGCTTCAGCATCAGTCCTTCCAATGAATATTCAGGACTGATATCCTTTAGGATGGACTGGTTGGATTGCTTTGTAGTCCAAGGGACGCTCAAGAGTCTTCTCCAACACCACAGTTCAAAAGCATCAGTTCTTCAGTGCTCAGCTTTCTTTATAGTCCAACTCTCACATCCATACATGACTACTGGAAAAACCATAGCTATGACTAGACAGAACTTTGTTGGGCAATGTCTCTCCTTTTTAATATGCTGTCTAGGTTGGTCATAACTTTTCTTCCAAGGAGTAAGCGTCTTTTAATTTCGTGGCTGCAATCACCATCTGCAGTGATTTTGGAGCCCCCAAAAGTAAAGTCTGTCACTGTTTCCATTGTTTCCCCATCTATTTCCCATGAAGTGATGGGATCAGATGCCATGATCTTAGTTTTCTGAATGTTGAATTTTAAGCCAACTTTTTCACTCTCCTCTTTCACTTTCATCAAAAGGCTCTTTAGTTCTTCTTCACTTTCTGCCATAAGGGTGGTGTCATCTGCATATCTGAGGTTATTGATATTTCTCCCAGCAATCGATTCCAGCTTGTGCTTCGTCCAGCCCAGCGTTTCTCATGATGTACTCTGCATATAAGTTAAATAAGCAGGTTGACAATATACAGCCTTGATGTACTTCTTTCCCGATTTGGAACCAGTCTGTTGTTCCATGTCCACTTCTAACTGTTGCTTCCTGACCTGCACACAGATTTCTCAAGAGTCAGGTAAGGTGGTCTGGTATTCCCGTCTCTTTAAGAATTTCCCACAGTTTGTTGTGATCCACACAGTCAAAGGCTTTGGCATAGTCAATAAAACAGGAGTAGATGTTTCTCTGTAACTCTCTTGCTTTTTTAAAGATCCAACAGATGTTGGCAATTTGATCTCTGGTTCCTCTGCCTTTTCTAAAACCAGCTTGAACATCTGGAAGTTCACGGTTCACATACTGTTGAAGCCTGGCTTGGAGAATTTTGAGCATTACTCTGCTAGCGTGTGAGATGAGTGCATTGTGTGGTAGTTTGAACATTCTTTGGCATTGCCCTTTGGTATTCGAATGGAAACTGACCTTTTCCAGTTCTGTGGCTACTGCAGAGTTTTCCAAATTTGCTGGCATATTGAGTGCAGCACTTTCAAAGCCTCATCTTTTAAGATTTGAAATAGCCCAACTGGAATTCCATCACCTCCACTAGCTTTGTTCATAGTGGTGCTTCCTAAGGCCCATTTGACTTCACATTCCAGGATGTCTGGCTCTAGGTGAGTAATCATACCATCGTGATTATCTGGGTCATGAAGATCTTTTTTGTACAGTTCTTCTGTGTATTTTTGCCCCCTCTTCTTAATATCTTCTGCTTCTGTTAGGTCCATACCATTTCTGTCCTTGATTGTGCCCATCTTTGCATGAAATGTTCCCTTAGTATCTCTAATTTTCTTGAAGAGATCTCTAGTTTTTCATCACTGACTATATAGCCCAAGCACTTTGCATATATTTCCCCACCTAATTCTCATACAACCTTGTAAGTAGGTACTTTTATCCACCTCCTGCTAGAGAGAAAAACAAGGCTTAAGTTTATATACTTGTGGAGTTCAGATGCAGATCCTGAAAGGCTATGCCCTTAAAGACAGTGCAGGGCTGCACATGAGACAGTGAAACCTTCAGAACTGGTGGAGGGAAGACCATAAACCACGGAAGCAATTGACATTGTCCTCTTTCTAGAGCTTTCTTTGTGTGGAAATGAAACTTTTGAGAAGTATGATATCCAAAAGAACCATGAAAAACCACAATAATTGTAGCATTACCTATAAATACATATCAATAGATACATTAGAAGATAAAAGTTACCACGCTATAACAGTGATCAATCCCATGAACATTTAATGAGTTTTATGAGGCCATTATTTATTCTACAAAGATTGTGATGATTATACAGCTGATATTGCTGAAAACTTCTTTGAATATAGAAAACATTTCCCCCACCCCATAGCCAACTTTGTTATACACACCTTTAAGGACAAAATTATATCATGTGCTAAAAGTTTGTGTTCAAGGTACTTATTCAAGGGCATATAAAGGAAATGGATGTAGGAAGTTATCAATAGATTTCTTAAGGTATTTTCTGAGGCACTAAGACTTCCTTTCAAGAAGGAAAGGAAGTCTTATAGAATTATATATGGGCTCATTACATAAATATCCTAAAAGCTTAGCCCTCATCTTTTTGTTCTACAGAAAAAAATCAAGAATTTAGAATATATAATCAGATGTGGTACCCTCAGATAGAAAGGCTTGAGATTGGTGATTCTCATCCTAAACTCTGTGTGAGAATCAGCTGTATTTATGTGTATGTATGTGTATGTTTGTTATTGAAGTATAGTTACTGTACAATGTTATATAAATTATAAATATATACTGTAGAGATTCACAATTTTTGAAGGTTATATTCCATTTATAGTTATTATAAAATGTTGGCTCTATCCCCTATGTTGTACAATATATTCTTGTGGCTGATTTTATGTATAATAGTTTGTACCTCCAGTCCCACCTTCCCTCTCCCCACTGATAACTGCTAGTTTGTTCTATTGTTCTGTATGTCTGTGAGTCCACTCCTTTCTTGTTATATTCACTAGTTTGTTGTATTTTTTTATTTTTAAATTGAAGTATAGTTGATTTACAATATTGTGTTCGTTTCTGATGTACAGCAAAGTGATTCATATATATATTTGTATATATTTTTCTTTTTCAAATGCCTTTCCATTATAGGTTATTCCAAGATACTGCATGTAGTTCCCTGTGCTGCAGAGGTGGACCTTGTTGTTTATCTGTTTTATATATGGTAGTTTGTATCTGACAGTCCCAAACTCCTCATTGATCCCTCCTTACCCCATTCCCTTTTAGTCACCATAAATTTGTTTTCTTTGTCTGTGAGTCTGTTTCTGTTTTGTATATAGATTCATTTGTATAATTTTTTAGATTCCACATATAAGTGATATCACATTTTTGTCCTCTGTCTTACTTCACTTAGTATGGTATCCATGTTGCTGCAAATGGCATTGTTTCATTCTTTTTTGATGACTATGTAATATTCTATTGTGTAATATATATGCATATATGCCACATTTTATTTATATACATATGTATTCATCTGTCAGTAAACATTAGGTTAGTTCTATGTCTTGGCTATTATAAATAGTGCTGCTATGAACATTGGGCTGCTATCTTTTTGAATTAGAGTTTTCATATTTTCATGATATATGTCCAGGCACGGGATTGTTGAATCATATTGCCACTCAATTTTTAGCTTTTTAAGGAACCTCTATACTGTTTTTCATAGTGGCTGCACCAATTTACATTCTAACCAGCAGTGTAGAAAGGTTTGCTTTTCTCCACACCCTCTCCAACACTTATTATTCTTAGACGTTTTAATGATAATCATTCTGACCAGTGTGATGTGATGCCTTATTGTGGTTTTGATTTGTGTTTCTCTAATAACTAGCGATATTGAGCATTTTTTCATGTGCCTATTGACCATTTTTATGTCTTCTTTGGAGAAATATCTATTTAGGTCTTGTGCCTATTGTTCAATTGAGTTGTTTGGTTTTTGTTATTGAATTATATGCTGAGTTTGTATATTTTAGAAATTAAGCCCTTGTCAGTAGCATCATTTGCAAATATTTTCTCCCATTATGTAATTTGTCTCTTCATTTTATTGATGGTTTCCTTTGCTGAAAAACCTTATAAGTTTGATTAGGTCCCGTTTGTTTCTTTTTGCTTTTACTCACTGCCCTGGGAGACTGACCTAAAAAAATATTGGTATGATTTATATCAGAGAATGGTTTTCCTATATTTTCTTTTAGGAATTTTATGGTATCATGTCTCCTATTTTAGTCTTTAAGGAATTTTCAGTTTATTACTGTGTATGGTGTGAAGGAGTATTCTAACTTTATTGATTTACATGCAGCTGTCCAGCTTTCCCAGCACCACTTGCTGAAGTGTTGTACTTTTAAGATTCCACATAGAAATGGTATCATACAGTATTTGTCTTTCTCTGTCTTACTTCACTTACCATAATACCTTTCAGGTCCATCCATGTTGTTGCAAATGGCAAAATGTCTTTCTGTTTTAGGGTTGAATAGTGTTCCGTTATGAATATATACCACATCTTTTTTTGTTCATCTATGTGTTGGTGAAAACTTACTTCCATATCTTGGCAATCATAAATTTGCTGGGTCATGTGGTAGTTCTATTTTTAGTTTTTTGAGAAACCTCTATTCTGTTTTCCGCAGTGGGTGTACCAATTTGCACTCCCACCGAAAGTGTATGAGAGTTCTCTTTTCTTCGTATCCTCACCAAGTTAGCTATTTGCATTCTTTTTAATGATAGCCATTCTGGGGCTGTGGAGTGATGTCTCATTGTGGTTTTGATTTGCATTTGCATGATGATTAGTGATGTTGAGTATCTTTTCATGTGCCTGTTGACCACCTGCATTTCCTCTTTGGGACAATGTCTATTCAGTTCTTCTTCCCACTTTTAAATTGGGAGAATCAGTTGCGTTTTTGACAAGGATGCCAATATAGTTCAATTGGGAAGAATAATCTTTTCAATAAATATTACTGGGATAACTAGATATTCACATACAAAAGGATGAAATTAGATTCTTACCTCACAGAATACACAGAAATTAACTTAAAATGGATCATAGACATGAAAGTAACAACTAAACTTGTAACAGTTTTAGAAGAAAACTTAAGAGTAAAACTCTGTGACTTTGCATTAGGCAATTACTTAGAAAAAAATACCAAAAAGCAACAAAAGAGAAGACAAGTTGTTCTAAACCAAAATTTTAAACTTTTTTTTCTGCAAATGATACTGTCAAGAAAGTAAAAAACAACTCACAGAACTGGAGAAAATATTAGCAAATCATGTATCTGATATAGGACTTGTGTTCAGAATATATTAAGGATACTTGCAGTCAATCATAAACAGATAAATAGCCCATTTTTAAAATGAGCAAAGGATCTGAATAGACATTCCTCCAAAGAAGTTGTATAGATGATCAATATACACATGAAAGGAGAAGGCAATGGCACCCCACTCCAGTACTCTTGCCTGGAAAATCCCATGGACGGAGGAGCCTGGTGGGCTGCAGTCCATGGGGTCGCTAAGAGTCAGATACAACTGAGCAACTTCACTTTCACTTTTCACTTTCATGCATTGGAGAAGGAAATGGCAACCCACTCCAGTGTTCTTGCCTGGAGAATCCCAGGGACGGCGGAGCCTGGTGGGCTGCCGTCTATGGGGTCGCACAGAGTCGGACACGACTGAAGCGGCTTAGCAGCATACACATGAAAAGGAAAATGTAAATCAAAACTACAGTGAAATACCACTTCATACCAGCTAGGATGGCTGTAATAAAGAAGACAGACATTTATAAGTACCACTAAGAAGAGGATAGGGAGAAATTGGAATGCTCATACTTAGCTAGTAAGAGTGTAAGATGGTGCAGCTGCTTTGGAAAATAGCTTAGCAGGTCCTTAAAAGTTTAAATATATAAAATAGATGTACCAGGTCTACTCCTAGAGACACTCCCAAGAGAAATTAAATAAATGTCCATACAAAATCCTATACATAAGTGTTCATAATAGGCAAAAATGTAGAAACAACTCAGATGTCCATAAAATGATGAGTAGGTAAAGACGTTGTGATATATCCAGGCAATGACTATTATTCAGCCATTTAAAAGGAAGATGTACTGATACATGCTATAAAATGGATGTACCTCGAAAACATTATAAATCATATGGTTTGTAAGTTATATTTCAGTAAAGCTAATTTGACAAAATAATCAACTTGGATACTTTTGTAAATCTTTATGCCCAAGTGAACTCCAGATCAATGAGATCATTCTCTTATGGTGGAACTCAAGCATCAGTATTTTTTAAAGTTTCCCAGGTGATTGGATGGTGTAGCCAAGATTGAGAATCACAGCTCTAGAATCAGCTCTAATCTAAATGAGCTTCTAACTTAGGAAACTCTAGAAAAGTTCAGATCCCAGTAAGAGGACTGCAGGAAATTTCTACCAGTCTCGCTACTCAAAGTGTGGTCCTCAGACCAGTATCACTGGGGAACCTGTTAAAAATATAGATTCCTGGACAGCCTTCACCCTGGGTCTAGTAAATCAGAATCCACAATTTAACAAGAGCCCCAGGTAATCTAAAGTTTGAGAAGCACTGCCCCAGGTCAGTGATTCACAATCTTGGCTGCATGTTGGAATCATCTGGGAGTTATACTGACGCTTGGTTCCACCCCCAGAGATGCTGCTGTTATGAGGTACAGCATCTGGATTTTAGAAGCTTCTAGGTGATTTTAATGTGATACAAATTGAGAATAACTGGTGTAAACATACTGTTTGGAGACATTTAGTGGCAAAAAGAAGAAAAGATAAGATATTTTAAAATAAAAAATATTTTGTTTTTAACATAAAGGATTGAGGAACATGCATAAACAAATGGAGATTATTGGTGTCAAAAATTTCCAGAGGTGCAGGGAAGGAATGGGAGTAACCCAATAGTAGGGAAGGTTTGCCCTAAAAAGATATTGAAAAAGTAAAAAAAAAAAAAAAAGAGACCAAGCATTTTCCCCTCCAGGTACAAGAGTGAGATATCTTTTTATAATAAATGATTATTAGAGACTATGCAAATTTAAGTGGCCAAGGATCTGTGAGTTCTTGAGAGAAGAGTGTTTTTAAATTGTACCAGAAAATGTTCAGCAGCTACTTACTGAACTTTTCTCTTTTTTTGATATTTAAAAAAGAGTGTTAATATATTAATTCAGCAATAAATAATCCTTCCCAATAACCAGGGTACCAGTGTCCAGTTTCTCAGTTCTGGGGAGACTGAATGCCTACAGACAATGGGAGCTGAGCTGGGTGGGAGGTGTTCTTCCTGGGCATGAAGGACTCCCCTCACCAACAATGGGCCTCACCTTGTTATGACCGGCGTCTCTCTACCCTCACTGGTCTTTGTAGAATCATGACTCTAAAGTGTCTCCTAGACACAGATAAATAGAACAGTGTTATGGACTCTATGGGAGAGGGCGAGGGCGGGATGATATGGGAGAATGGCATGGAAGCATGTAAATTATCATATGTGAAACGAATCGCCAGTCCAGGTTCAATGCATGATACAGGGTGCTCGGGGCTGGTGCACCGGGATGTGACCCGGAGGGATGGGATGGGGAGGGAGGTGGAAGGGGGGTTCCGGAAGGGGAAAACATGTACACCCATGGTGGATTCATGTCAATGTATGGCAAAACAAATACAATATTGTAAAGTTAAAAAATAGAAAATAAACTAATTAAAAAAAAATCATGCTATACATGCCAAAAAAAAAAATGTCTCCTAGACAGAGTCACAAAGCTCACAGAATTGGTCTTTGTGATCTCTCATTTCATCCCCCACCACCAGCCTTAGTCTCTGTGTGCTCTTCCCCAGGTGACTTGAGTCTACTCTGTTTCAGCATCAATATACAGCACCCTTGTCTCCACTGAAATGAGCCACGTGGGTTCTGTGCCTTCTGGAGTTGGGGTGTGTGTGTGTCTGTGTGTGTCTGTGTGTGTAAGTGCTTTAGTGAATCTGTGCTAACTTACTGCGTAACTGTTAAAGGAAAACCACAGCCCTTTTTCCTTCCTTCTTCCTCTTCTTCCCCCTCCTCCTCCGGCTTTTCTACTTCCCTCCTTTCTCCCTAACATCTCCCTCTCTTTTTTCTCTTATTCTCTCCATCTTAGGCACTGAGACCCTGAACCCTTTACCAAAATGAAAGAAGTGACATAAGTGTTGAGACTTGAGCACCAACCCAGTGACCATAATGCCTTTACTGTGTTTTCTGCCTTTTGTTAAAGGCAAGTCTGATCTTAAACATACCAGGACATTTCTACATGCTGAGAGGGAAATCACATGATCAATTATTACCAGTATGTGATAGCATGAGTGAGTAGCATGCAATTAAATTCCAAAAATCAACTAATGTGTTTAAATACTGCAGGTACAATGTAGTTATGGGTCGTTTTCCTGTCTTTAAGTTCCAAAATTCTGTAAACTATCTGAGTTTTCTCTTTTCATGCTTTTTAAAGTCTTTATTAAATAATAAAAATGTTCACAAGTTATATACTACCTTAAAAAGAATCTTAAAATTTTCCTGATTACAATAAGGATGCATGCCAGCTGTATAAAGCACTGTTGAAAATGAAAGTCTTGTAGTGTCACCAAACCCATCCCCCCATCCAGCTAATGGTTTGGTATACATTTTATCGTATTTCCATTATCACTGTCTTCCCTTTCCATGTATGTATGCATTTGTAAAAAAAATCACCTGGAGATATTTCTAAAATCCATCACTTTCCAAAGGACTACCCCCAGGGAATAGGTACATAAACTTGTCTAAGGATTTTAATAACTTCTCATATTTTGATGTGGGGTAACCCAAGGTTTGAGCTTCCCAGGTGGCCCTAGTGGTAAAGAACCCGCTTGCCAATGCAGCAGGCTTAAGAGACATGGGTTCAATCTCTGGGTCAAGAGTATCCCCTGGAAGAGGGCATAGCAACCCACTCCAGTGTTCTTGCCTGGAGAATCCCATGGATAGAGGAGTCTGGCAGTCCATAGGGTTGCAAAGGGTCAGACACCACTGAAGAGACTTAGCACACACGCAGCCCAAGATTTGTGATACTTTATTCAGTTCCTTTAAAAGTACATGTAGTTTTCTTGATTTATTTAATAACTTGAAGTCTCTAATGGTATTTGATTATTGTTTAGATCACTTCACTTGTCTTACTTTGTATTTCCTTGGCTTATATCTCTGACCATGTCCTTATCAAAATATTCTGATTAGTAGATTTTAAAAAGTAGCATCACTACATACATGACTTAAGAAGGTTGGTTGACTTTGGTTTTTTCACTCCTGTCTGCATCATGAGATTCTACCTGCAATGATTTTCCCCAGCAAATAATTCATCACTGGGATTACTCACAACCTTTAGTGTTCAAAATTTATCTCTTGCTATTAAATTTCATTATTGTGCAGTTTCCCTGGCTCTTCTGAATAATGATAAAATGAAATGAATGATATACAGATAAATTCCCTTTAAAAATTATTGGAAAAATATCTTTTATTTAAGCATGGCTAGTACTTTGGGGTATTCCAGTGAGCTCTACTTATAAAGATGAGAAATCTGGGAGTTACTCCATCTTCTTTCTTGTCTTTTTTTTTTTTTGGATTGAATGAATTCTGTTTTGTTTTAGTCCAGAAAAGTCATACCTTTGTTTCTAAGTTACCTAAAATTTTAACATGCAAATTTTACTTTGCTAAAATCTAAATTTAATGAACAGTTGTATCCTCTTCCAAATAATACAAAGACTTTCAAATGTTTTTATTCTGATTTCCTCTCCTGACTTACTTGCTATTTGTATCAACCAGCTTTTAGCTCCGTTTGCTTGCTTTTTTTAACCTCAGGAATTAGACATCACCGTTCTGTTAAGAGCTCCTTATATTCATCATTTTTTTTTTTTTTTTTTGCTTATCATCCCTACTTACACTCAGAGCTTCTGGGATGAAACCCTAGTTCCTATCATTTTGGACTGGTTGATAGTCTCCATGATATACAGGTCGTTAGTTAAATGTCTCAGGAAGAAAATGAGGAGTCCAAGGAAATAGCCCTCCCCACATGCACAGAGCTGCCCCCAGGCCTAGAAGCATCCCTGTATATTTTCCTGTCTCAAGTTAGAGGATTTTATGGAGTAGAGAGGAAAAAGGAAATCTTACAGAATCCTGAAGTTAAATATATTCACTTTAAAGGATTGTTTCTTATTCTGAGACTATATTTGTCCTAACTTTTGTTGCTGTTAAAATTACCTTTATTTTGTAAAATAACGGATGGTGATGGTAGTTGAAAGTTTTTTTGATTTTGATTTGTATTCATGAGGTTTGTTTTAACTTTTCCTTACTTGGCAAATATAACATTGCTGATCACAACCCAGATTTTTTGAAAATTTACGAGTCCTTGAAATCCTAAGCCACAGCTGTAGACAACTAGTTGTGAGTTTGGGATGTGGACATTGAAGCATGTATTCTTGGTTACATCAGGGGCTTTATTGGTTATTCAGATGTGGACAAATCCTGTAGTATTAGTAGGACTTTGCAACCTTTTGTTGTATTATCAGGTAGTCCTTAGGAGTCTCCCAACAATTGAAATTATGTCTAAGAACTTCTTCCATAAGTTTGGGTCTATACTAGCAAAACGATCTGGGTGCTTTTTGCACACCCTGTGTACAACTGGTGATGTTTATGCTCCCAATTTTTTAAAGACACTCACAGCCAAATATTTGGCCAATAACTTACTATGTGCCTTTCTCGTTTGAAATACAAACAGATTGAACTGCTCTCCAAGTTTGTTTTCAACACTAATGTGAGTTGTGATTGCATTTTCACATATATCTTAAAAAAAAAAAATCTTAAAGAGATATAACTATTTTGTATGTATTTATATTGCATATAAGTTTCACACTGTAAATTTAGATGCAGAAGACACTCATTTTTCTCATGTGGGCTAATTTAAAAGGCATGCTGCATCTGAATATGGGCACTGCTGTCTTAGCGGATTCCCTTTCTTCCTTTCTCTGTGAGTGTTCAATGTGGAGTCTACACTGGAGTTCTCATTTCACTGCTGTAACAAAGGGTCATGTTCAAATACGGTCATATTATTTATTGCAAAGGGTCACAGAACTCATCTTTGTAATGGTCATGTGCTTGACACTGAAGTTGTTATATAAACATTCAGTCATTGTGACAATGTAGACAAATGATGACTACTTGAAGATGCACAACCACAGATTTGGGAGGCCTCTGAATTCATGACAGAGTTGTTAACTGGCAGTTTTGTTATTTCCTGTAAGTACAAGGAAAGGAAGTATTACAGTTACTCATACCCATTTGAAAAAGGAAATTAATGTTTTCTAAAAAATTCTTTTTTAGTGAAGGAAGCCCGTCTCCCAGAATGGAGCTGCTGCACAATATCGACCCAAACTTTGTAGATATTTCACCATGTGAGTACGTTGTTTATTGCTACTAATGTAAATCTCTTTGGCTTACAAAGATGGTTTTATTGCCTAGTATCTCTCTAGCCTAATTCTCCTTTTCCACTTGCATTTGCTATAAAAGTAAACATTTCTCCATAGCACCTGTGGCACCAATGTCACTGTGGCTTTGGTGACACGAATGATGAATGCTGCTAATCAGCTATGTGACCTTCTAAGCCAGTTCCCTCCCTGAGCGCCAGCTTTCCCATCTATAAAAGGAGAACCCATCTCTGATAAGCCCATTCTCTCTCTGAGCCCCAGCTTTCCCATCTATAAAAGGAGAACCCGTCTCTGAGAAGCCCGTTCCCTCCCTGAGCCCCAGCTTTCCCATCTATAAAAGGAGAACCCATCTCTGATAAGCCCGTTCCCTCCCTGAGCCCCAGCTTTCCCATCTATAAAAGGAGAACCCATCTCTGATAAGCCCGTTCCCTCCCTGAGCCCCAGCTTTCCCATCTATAAAAGGAAAACCCGTCTCTGATAAGCCCGTTCCCTCTCCGAGCCCCAGCTTTCCCATCTGTAAAAGGAGAACCCATCTCTGATAAGCCCATTCTCTCTCTGAGCCCCAGCTTTCCCATCTATAAAAGGAGAACCCATCTCTGATAAGCCCGTTCCCTCCCTGAGCCCCAGCTTTCCCATCTATAAAAGGAGAACCCATCTCTGATAAGCCCATCCTCTCTCTGAGCCCTAGCTTTCCCATCTATAAAAGGAGAACCCGTCTCTGATAAGCCCGTTCCCTCTCCGAGCCCCAGCTTTCCCATCTATAAAAGGAGAACCCATCTCTGATAAGCCCATTCCCTCCCCGAGCCCCAGCTTTCCCATCTATAAAAGGAGAACCCATTGCTGCCCTATAAATAAATTCTTCAGCACCATTTTTCTAGATTCCGTATATGTGCGTTAGAATACAATATTTCTCTTTCTGACTCACTTCACTCTGTATGATAGGTTCTAGGTTCATTCACCTCATCAGAACTGACTCAAATGCATTCCTTTTATGGCTGAGTAATATTCCATTGTGTATATGTACCACAACTTCTTTATCCATTCATCTGTCAATGGACATGTAGGTTGCTTCCATGTTCTAGCTGTTGTAAATAGAGCTGCATTGAACATTGGTGTACATGTATTTTTTCAATTTTGGTTTCCTTGGGGTATATGCCTAGGAGTGAGATTGCTGGATCGTATGGTGGTTTTATTCCTAGTTTTTTAAGGAATCTTCATACCGTCTTCCATAGTGGCTGTATCGATTTACATTCCCACCAACAGTGCAAGAGTGTTCCCTTTTCTCCACACCTTCTCCAGCATTTATTGTTTGTAGACCTTTTGATGATGGCCATTCTGACTGGTGTGAGGTGATATCTCATTGTGGTATCTCATTTGATTTGCATTTCTCTAATAATGAGCAATGTTGAGCATCTTTTAATGTGTTTGCAATGGAGAAACAGACATAGAGAATAGACATATGGGGAGAGGGGAGGAGAGGGTGAGACGTATGGAAAGAGTAACTTGGAAACTTACATTACTGTATGTAAAATAGATAGCCAACAGGAATTTGCTGTATGGCTCAGGAAACTCAAACAGGGGCTCTGCATCAACCTAGAGGGGTGGGATGGGGAGGGAGATGGGAGGGAGGTTCAAAAGGGAGTGGGGATATGTATACCTATGGCTGATTCATGTTGAGGTTTGACAGAAAACAACAAAATTCTGTAAAACAGTTATCCTTCAATAAAAAACTAAAAAGAAAAAAATAAAGTCAGAAAGAGAAAAGCAAATATTGTATATTACTACATATATGTGGGATCTAGAAAAATGGTATAGATTATCTTATTTGCCAAGCAGAAACAGAGACACAGACGTAGAGATCAACCATATGGACACCGAGGGGGAATAGGAGATGGATGAATTGGGAGATTGGGATTGACATATATACCTGATGGATACTATGTATAAAATAGATGATTAATTAATAAATGTTGCTATGATGACAATATCCCCTCAGCTTCTCTATAGGTTCAATGCAATCTCTTTTAAAATAGTGGCTGGGTGTAAGCTAAGAATAATTGTTACATTTTAAAAATTTAATTTAATTTTTATTTTAGGTTGGGATGCGGTTGATTTACAATGTTGTATTGATTTTGGTGTGCAACAGGTGGTTCCGTTGTACATATGTGCTTGCACACTCAGTCACTTCAGTTGTGTCTGACTCTTTACAACACTATGAACTATGGCTCCCCACCTCTACCCAGGCTCCTCCGTCCATATGATTATCCTGGGAAGAATACTGGAGTGGGTTGCCAGTTCCTCCTCCAGGGGATCTTCCTGGTCCACGGATTGAACCCATGTTCCCCCACTGCAGGTGGATTCTTTATCACTGAGCCAACTGGGAAGCCCATACATGTACATGTATCTATTCTTTTTCGATTTCTTTTCTCGTATAGGTTACTATAGAATACTGAGTGGGTTTTACATTTTTTTCAGCTTTGTGATTACTTATTTTTAGATCTGTTTGAAAAATGAAAATTGTAGAGGGAGGTTCAAGAGGGAGGAACATATGTTTACCCATAGCTGATTCATGTTGATATATGGCAGAAACGAACACAATATTGTAAAGCAACTATCCTTCAATTACAATAAATGTTTAAAAAAAAAAAAAAGAGAGCCCATCTTTGATAAGCCAGTTCCCTCCCCGAGCCCCAGCTTTCCCATCTGTAAAAGGAGAACCCATCTCTGAGCCTCCTTGTAACCGTCAGCGTCGTGCTGTTGTTGCCCCATTCTTACCTGAGAGTGTCAGAACCTCCTTCCAGAAAACTCAAGGCCAAATCAGCCAGCACATCATCTAATCAGGCTGCCCAGGTGCTGCCCAGACCTGCTAGGTCTCGTAAACCTGTGATTTTCCTGGCAATCCTGCAACTTAGCTTGATTCTGCCGAGTGCCTAAATTAACCCATAGGGAATCCTATTAATTCCTTCAGGGAGAGAGGCCATGTGGTGCTCCCACATTCCCATAGGTTGTAATGCATGCAATAGCCCTTTATAAATACAATGCTAGTGGCCCTGATGCCCCTGTGTCATGAGTTAGAGCCTAGAAAGTGTTAACTATTAGACCCTTTGCCAGGATCCATCATCATGCCTTGTTGTGAGACTGTCTGCAGGAAATATTGCTCTGACATTCCTTTCATTCACTTGGGTGCTCCCATCCCCTCTTTAGACATACCACTCCCCCATGGTTCAGGCTCTTACTCTTTTTGTCCTCTCCAGTCTGTGCTACAACCTGCCTTAGGGTTTCCCTGCCCGGAGGATGACTCCACAGTAGTTCTGAGTGGGTCACCAGGCATTTAGGGTCAGCTCTCCTTGCCAGCCTCCCTCCAGGCCCTTCTTCCATCTTCTCACCTTCCTAGATACCTGCCATTTCCAAGTATGCAGATTGTTATTCTTAGGTCTAGAGCGTGCTTCTCCCTATGCCTTTCGCTGCTCCTCCAGAGTTTTCCTCATCCCTTAAAACCTAGTCCACTTGTCCCACTTCTGTGAATGCTTTCCAGAAACCCCAGAGGAAACAGTACTCCTTCCTCTCTGCATATATGCACTCCTTCATTTATGTCTCTGTGTATGCTATGCTAAGTTGCTCAGTTGTGTCTGACTCTCTGTGACCCCATGGACTGTAGCCCGCCAGGCTCCTCCGTCCATGGGATTTCCCAGGGAAGAATACTGAAGTGGGTTACCATTTCCTCCTCCAGGGGATCTTCCTGACCCAGGGATCAAACCCAGGTCTCCTGCATTGCAGACAGATTCTTTACTGCCGAGGCACTGGGGAATGCCATATCTCTGTATAGCATTCATCAAATTTTCCTGTATGTGCCTATATTTTCCACTAAGCTGAGAGCTCCTGGACTTCAAGGTTTATGTAATATTTATCTTTCCATCCTCATAAGTTAACCCAAAAACCTGGCACTTGGTAGGTACTCTGTGAGGATTATTTAAGGACTGAGTGGACAGTTGGAGAAGGTCTGGGATGGAATAAAGACCACCTAGAATCATTAGACCTGGAAAGGAAACTGTCCTGAGATAGGGAAGAATGGCTACAGGATGGAGAGATTTCTATTTCTATTGGAGTAAACATATGTCAAGAGAGGCAAGGGTAGTAATATATCCAATATGCTAGCCACTAGCCTTGTGCGACTACTGAGCACTTGAAATGTGGCTAATTGTAGATCAAGGTGTGCTGCAAACCTAAAACACTCATCCGATTTTGAAGACTTCGCACAAAAAATATAAAACATATATATATTTATTAGTGGTTGAAATGGCAGTGCCCTTGTGGCTCAGCTGGTAAAGAATCTGCCCGCAATGCGAGAGACCTGGGTTCGATTCCTGGGTTGGGAAGATCTGCTGGAGAAAGGATAGGCTACCCACTCCAGTATTCTTGGGCTTCCCTTGTGGCTCAGCTGGTAAAGAATCCTCCTGCAATGTGGAAGACCTGGGTTTGATCCCTGGGTTGGGAAGATCCCCTGGAGAAGAGAATGGCTACACACTCCAGTATTCTGGCCTGGAGAATTCCATGGACTACAGTCCATGGTGTCGCAAAGAGCTGGACACAGCTGAGCGAATTTCACTTTCAGTTCACTTGGTATATCAAGTTTTAATCTATTGATTGTAATTTCATCTATTTCCTTTTCCTTTTTCAATGTGCTTAATAGAAATTTTTAAATCACACATGTCATTTGCATGTTCTAGAAAGTACTAGGAAATGATTCGATTGGCTATGTGAGAGCATCACAGACCTATGGTTAGCTACTATGGAGATGCATCGATTGTTTAAACTCTTCTCTGCCCCAGCACACCTGGGGATATGACACAATCCAGTCCATAGCTGGTTCACTAGAGCAGTGATGCATAGCCAGAGGCCAGACAGGTAAGAATCTCTCAGGGTGGTGAGAGAGAATAAAGGGGAGGTGGGGATGGTTTTCACAACCTCTGAGTAGCTTAATGCACTGCAAAGCCTGGTATAACATCCAAGCATGTGCTAAAAATGCTGCCCACGCTATAATGGCTGTAAGCTGTCCTCACCGACTAAGTTCCACCTGCAAATGAGGAGCCTTAAACCCCTTCACTCACTAAGCTGTGTTTTGTCTTGGCATCAGAAATGGGAGCTTGAGAACTGTATTCCTGTGTGATGGGCCACAGTGCTGCTTGCCGCAGGGTTCTTAGTATAAGCTGCCATGAGTTTTTGCCATCTTCCTTCAAGTGCCCCCAGCAAGGTAACAACACAGGCAAAAAATTTTTCCAGAGTAAGAATTGGGGCATGGAAATCAGAAGAGAAAACTGTCTTACTCTTATCATTCATAGATTATGAGGTCTTGAGCAAGTCCTTTCACTTTTCTGGGACTCAGTTTCCCACGTATTAATTGATGGGTGTACTGAAACCCTTTGCTGCAGTCACAGATTCAGGACTGCTTTCTGGCCCTCTGTTCCTACTTCCCGCCTTCTGGAAGCCCACTCCAGGCCTTCCTGTTGACCCTCCCTGCTGCTTGAGGACTCTTGCTCTAACTCCTGAGTTTAAGGAGGGGTATTGTCAGGCCCTAGCATCTACATGGAACCATATTCGCTATCAGTTCACAAAAACAGAGCATTTCCTACTTTCTGTGCCTTTGGGTAGCAATGTGGCACCTCCTTCTCATCCCTATTCATGGGCAGCATCATGGGTCTTTTCTACTCAGTTTTCATATCCATTTCAACCCACTGTGGCGCAGAATTAGAAAAAGGGGATCTACCTTTGGGGTCCTGCTGCTTTAGAGGATGACAATACAAGCCCAGTTCCTTTTCTGTGCAGTTAATTTGTGGGAGGAAAATTAAATCCAGCTATGAGACAATATATATTTGTAGGACAGTCAAGTCTGCATGTCATATTCATAGAATGTGTTTTATGACTATCTAGAGGCTGTTGTGGAATAAAATCAGAAGGTAGCCCATGTAGGGTACAAATGAAGGATAGACGATTGGGTCACTGTTATTATGGAAACATTTCTTTGGTTTCTAATGCCAGCCACTTCTCAGATGATTTGTACTTACTTATGGGAGAAGAGAGTAATATTCCACCCCCACCTTCCCCAAAGCCACTTCCTTATCTGTGAGGTGAAAACTGAATTAAGTGACATCTGAGGTCCCTTCCAGCTTCAGCATTGTGTGGGTCTCTACAGAAATAGGACCTCAACAGAGCAAAACTGCCTCCTTACCATTTCTTCTTTGTTGCCCTGCTAGAAAAGATGCACTTGTTAATAAGCAGTGGTATAGCCAAAGACATGTTTGTAAGTAGACCAACACAGGTGATAATGTTAGAAACCGTGTAAGTGTTAGTCACTCAGTCGTGTCTGACTCTTTGCAACCCCATGGACTGTAGCCCACCAGGCTTCTCTGTCCATGGAATCCTCCAGGCAAGAATACTGGAGTGGGTAGCCCTTCCCTTCTCCAAGGGATCTTCCTGACCCAGGGATCAAACCTGCGTCTCCTGTGATGCCCGCACTGGCAGGCAGGTTCTTTACCATCTGAGCCACCAGGGGAAGGTAAACATTATAAGAACTCTTCAGTTCAGTCGCTCAGTTGTGTCTGACTCTTTGTGACCCCATGGACTGCAGCACGCCGGGCTTCCCTGTCTATCACCAACTCCCAGAGCTTGCTCAAACTCATGTCCATCAAGTCAGTGATGCCATCTAACCAACTCGTCCCCTGTTGTCCCCTTCTCTTCCCGCCTTCAATCTTTCCCAGCATCAGGGATCACCTGTGAGCCAGAAGATTCTGCAATAAAGCATAAAGAAATCTCAAAGAGCCGTAGATCATACCCATAAGGATGGCTACAGGGAGGGAGGGATGGAGGAAGGAAAAGAACAACTATTGAGAAGTATGTGACTTGGAGCACTTGTGTGCTGCTATTGGGAATGTAAACTGGTACAGCCGCTGTGGAAACAGTATGGCAGTTCCTCAAAAACTTAAAAATAGAACTGCCATATGATCCAGCAATTCCATATCTGGACATATGCCCAAAAGAATTGAAATCAGGGACTTGAACAGCTTGTTCACAGTGGCCAGAAGGTGGAAGCCACCCAAATGTCCACTGAGAGAGGCATGGATAAACAAAATGTGCTACATACATACAATGGAGTATTATTGTTCAGTCTTAGAAAGGAAAATTCCTACACATGTTGAAACATGGTTAAACCTTGAGGACAGTATGGTAAATGAAATACGCCAGTCACAAAAAAAGACAGATACCATATGATTCCACTCACATGAGGTACCTGGAGTAGCTGAAATCGTAGAGACAGAAAGTAGCACAGTGGGTTCTAGGGACTGGGTGGAAGGGGTTACTTTTTAGTGGATATTGAGTTTTGGTTTTATAAGATAAAGAGTTCTGTTGATGGATGATGATGATGGTAGCACAGGAATGTGATCATACTCAATGCCGCTGAACTGGACACTTAAAAATGGTTCAGATGGTAAATTCTATGTTATGTATTACATTGTACCAAAATTTTAAAAATTAAAAATAAATGAAATTTAATCCCTCCCCCCAAAACATAGAAACTTCCTGAAGACAGGATCTATAACTTTTTCTTTTATTACCATATTTCCAGTGCATAGCACAAGGCCTACCATCATACTAAGTCCTCAATAAATATTTATTCATGAATGATGACTAGACCAACTGGTTATAGTCTTTGTTTTATTGTCTCTTAGCCTTTCTTGAACCTAAAAGTGACTCCAGATGGCAATTCACACTCTCCTCTTAAACCCTGAACTCACATCCTACATTTTGTGTCTTAAAAAAAAAAAAGTCACAAGCTGCTTTTTATTTTAATTAACATTATCACATACAGATGTTTGAAACTGCTTATCCAGCATATAAATGCCCACCCTCACCCTTCCCCTCATGGAAAATATCCGATGATGTGGCATTTTCTCTGCCCACTTCATCTCTTTCCCCCAGACTTCCTTGATGGACAAATGAAAGAAAGTGAAAGTGTTAGTCACTAAGTCATGTCCAACTCTTTTAGACCCCATGGACTATAGCCCACCAGGCACCGCTGTCTATGGGATTCTCCAGGCAAGAATACTGGAGTGGGTTGCCATTCCCTTCTCCAGGGTATCTTCCCAACCCAGGAATCAAACCTGGGTCTCCTGCACCTCAGGCAGATTCTTTACCGTCTGAGCCAGCAGGGACAAATACATATATATATAAAGCCCTGGCCTGGTTTCAGCTCAGCTGACTTCCCCTCTGAGCCGAGGCTGCAGCTGCTTCTTGCTGGTCTCTGTTCCCATTTCCGCTTTTCTGGAAAGCTCCCTTTCATTGCTACACTGGGCACTGGCTCTCTCAGTGCCCGCAAAGCCGCCTCTGCTTTTATCTCTCTTGCCCCTGGGCCCCTGGCCAGTGTCAAACATATGGTTTATAATTGCTTCCCTGTGTGCTTTGAGGAAACTTCTTATTCATCTTCAGAGGCTTTGTTTTCAGGTGACCTTGCATGGACACATTTTGGTCTCTGTTCAGGTAGTACCTTTTTCTCCTCCTTCATTGCTAAGAATAGATCCTAAGAATTATTTATTCTCCCCTCCTGCCCTCTCATGTCTTTAAAGTGTTTCTTTCTAGCAGGCTGACCTGACTCAGGGTCTGTCTCCAGGTGTACACGGTGGGCCATGGAGGAAGCCTGTGCAAGAGCCTGGGGGGAGGGGATGGTACTGTTGAAGGTGATTTATGGGAAAGTCTGGAAACATCCAAAGGCTGGGGAGCAGCCATGATCCCAGGTTAGGCTCTGGGGTCCTACAGGTGTGAATGCCACTCTGCCTGGTTCTGAAGCACTCTAGCCCCAAATTCTCTGGTTCCCCTCGGTTCTAGTCAGCCAGTTCTAGTTCCCGTCCTGCCTCAAACCAGGAGGAGAAATGATTTCAAAGGTATTAGTCTGCCTTAGAGAAAATGTATATGCTCATCCTATACACCCCAGGCTTGACCTGGGCCATTCTGAGGTAAAGACGCTACTCCGTCTATGACCAGAACTCACCTTGGAAGTCAGATGTGGCTTTCAGTGAATCGTCAGAATTCTCACGTCCATCCACTTGCGTGGATGACCACCTGACACACACACACACACATATAAAGCGCTCAGCCCCTGCTGGCAGAAGCCTGATTAGAGATGAAGGGCCCTGACAGATGTTAGCATTTTCCACTCCAAAGGCCAAGTCTTCAAAGTGATTCTGTACATCTCCGTCACTATTGCATTGAAAGGGCCTCTTCTCTTCAAAGGTTATAATAGGATGTTATTTCTGCTCATGATTACAGGGTGAAAGAACAGTCTTCACTCCCTCCCTTCCTCTCACACACACGTTTTCTGTGGTTAAATTTTCAGGTCTGTACTCTAGATCCAGGAGTGATCCAGGTTTGCATGCTTGGAGCTGCTCCCTGTTTTCCTCTTTAGAGCAAATTCAGATCCACTTCCTGACACCAAGTTGCCGTTTCTGAGGGGAGTTGTTCAGTAAATACTGCCTGCCCACAATAGGCATACAGTTGTAGGTTGTTGTTGTTCAGTTGCTATGTTGTGTCCGACTCTTTGTAACCCCATGAACTTCAGCATGCCAGGCTTCCCTGTCCTTCATCAACTCCTGACGCTTGCTCAAACTCATGTCCATTGAGTCGATGATACCATCCAATCATCTCATCCTGTCACCCCCTTCTCCTCCTGCCTTCAGTCTTTCCCAGAATCAGTTTTTTCCAATGGGTTGACTCTTCACGTCAGGTGGCCAAAGTATTGGAGCTTTAGCTTCAGTCCTTCCAATGAATATTCAAAGTTAATTTCCTTTAGGATTGACTGGTTGGATCTCCTTGCTGTCCAAGGGACTCTCAAGGGTCTTCTCCAGCACCACAGTTCAAAAGCATCCATTGTTTGGTGCTCAGCCTTCTTTATGGTCCAACTCTAACATCCATACATGACTTCTGGAAAAAAAAGCATAGCTTTGACTCTACGGACCTTTGTTGGCAAAGTGTACAAGAGATCATTTAGGCTTTAGCTTTTGTTGAAAGAGGACATAGACACAGCCCCTCACTTACCTGCTTGACGGCTGTTGGTGGTTCCCAGCTGCACAGACTCCTTAGCCTGCCTCCTGCAGCCTCTGTCATTCCCCTGAGCACCATTGCAACATCCTCCGCCATCTTCCTTTGCTTCTCTGACCCTTCTTGAGGGCCCAGGTCACATTCTCCTGCTCCACGAAGCCCTCCCCGACACTCCACACTTGAGTCCCTTGAGTTTTTCTGGAGCATCTTGAGACACTGAGATCTTGCTTCTTCCTCCTGCTGTTATTTATGTTTATGGCTTCCCCATCCAGAGCCGTACACTCCACGGAGGGCAAGATTTCATCATATAGCTCTCTTGAGGCCCTTTGTATAAGGAGACGTACACATCCCCAAAGAATGCCTGCTGATAAATTAGTCATTTAGGTTGGTTGTCATCTGCTCATTTAATTAGAATACATCTAGCAAAAGCAGTAATACCATACATTATTTCAAAGCACTTTCATGTCTTTCTGGGCATATTTGGGAAGTAGCAACACAGGACAGCTTTCTGTCATTCAACCTGAAATGATATATTGAGCAGGAAAAAAAAAAAAAGTTAGGTGGAATGCATAAGGCCAACCAGCTGTCAGTGAGATTTCCCATCATTGTATGGAGCACCAGCAGCTAGAAGGCACCCTGACAGTCAGTTCAGCCACTCACTTTATAATCCAGATGGAGAAACTGAGGCAGCAGGTCACACACACCTAATAAATAACAACCCTGGAGCTCAGGGCTCTGCAGGTCCAGGCTTCATGTATAAGACACGATCTACTGCCCTCAGAGGTCTCTGTTTTCTGTTCTGCACTGATTTTGTGAAAAAAGTACAATCACCTCACTCAAATACCCAGCATGTGGATGGAGGATTATACATTTAAATGAGGCTGGGGAAGCAGATCTACTTGTGACACTAACCTTGCTGTTTCACATGTAACCTGACTCTGTGGATGATGGCAGCTTATAGTAAAACTATAAAAATTATTTTTTAAAACCATAGAGGATTCTTGTGAGATTGTAATATCTGGAAAACTGCTGGGTTCTTAGCGAGTGGAAGTGGAGGCCATACCAGAGTTCCTGGTCCCTATGCCCATCTGTCCTGGGTCAGAGAAGCTAGCATGTGACAGCATTTTTCCTCAGCTGTTAGTCCTGATATCCTGACCTTCTGAGTTGCCATTCTTTGTCTATGTCAAATACAAGAGCTCATTTTACAGTTTGTCACAGAATTAGCAGAATTTTGTGTCTTCTCTTGCTGCCAATGTTTGTCTGCAGAGGTTCGTCAAATTTTCCTTGGTGTGGGCTGGTACAAGCCCTCAATCATAGAACCTAAATACAGATAACTTTTCTCCTTTTTAATTTTCAAAGGCTTTTAGTCTGCCTCCTTGACTTTGGGGAGTACTAAAGTGTGTTTGGAAATGTGGCCTTTCTGATGCTGAAGGCCGTCCCACAAGCCTCGTTTCCCGCTCGCCCCACTTCACACAGGGCATCTCAAGTAACATACATCAAACCTTTGCTGTTAACACTTGGTGCTGGCGTACTGGCTTTCATCCTGAGAAAATAAATAAACCAAGCCAAACCCACAGCACTTTAAAAACACTAATTAATCCTCACCACAGGCCTAGACTACACAGAAATGGCAAATCCCACTGCCCCAATTTTATGTTTGAAGAAATCAGAGTAGGCACCTTTTTCAGGGTTTCTCAGGGCCAGATAACAGAGGCTGACTTGAAGGGCTTGGGCCGGGCCTGCCTCGGGGAGATGGGTGTCTGGCCATGTGGTTACTTGCTTGAAACCTCACTTACATATCAGCTTAATTTTTTTCCCCCGAGCTTATGTTGATGCCACATCCTCTCATTTCCAACTGACCTCTTATCTGTTTGGTTACTTTTCTTTAATTTTAGTAGAGCTTAGAAATTTTAGCAATGGCTTCCAAGAGTAGCCTGACAATTCGAATTTATTCAAAGGTCGATGCTGATTTTGATACTTGGCACAGAAGTAGGCCACCCCCCAAGTAATACCTTTCAGATCCAGCTCCTGTGCCCACTCCACCCTCCACAGTGGAGGCATCTTTGTAGCTAGGTCTCTTCAAGATTTGGGAATGTGCAGACCCTCTGCTTTCTCTCCCAGTCTAAACTAGGCATCTTGCTACCTCCAGTCCCCTAGTCCTACAACCTATAAGGGTAAAGCTAGATATATACTGTTCTTGAAATTGTCAACCATAGTATTTTGGAAAGACATAAAACCTCACTAAATTTCATGGGACAAATCCAGTGCAGTTAAATTGTGGTAAGTCTACTTTCTAAATATTGACTAATCTGGTCAGATTTTTTAGGGGCTTTCAGGTGCCTTTGTATAAGGCTGAAATGAAACTTTTAAAAACATTTCTGAGTAGTAAGCTGTAGAAAGCTGAGGACGTGGTCTGCTCTGAGTAACCTATAATGTAATATGTTGGGCTTCCCAGGTGGCACTAGTGGTAAAGAACCTGCCTGCCAATGCAAGAGATATAAGAGATGTGGGTTTGATCCTTGGGTCGGGAAGATCCCTGGAGGAAGGCATGGTAACCCAGTCCAGTATTCTTGCCTGGAGAATCCCATGGACAGAGGAGCCTAGAAGGTTACAGTCCACAGGGTCGCAAAGAGTCAGACATAACTGAAGCGACTTAGCACACACACACACAATGTAAGATGTCAGTGATCAGGCATGGCATGTATAGGATAAAATCTGTTAGCTCTGGCAGCAAATACCTAGAGAAGAAATACATGGCCTCTGCTTCTGAAGAGCCTTTTGAGTCAGAGGAAAAATATATATATGCCCAGGAAGTAATATTAACAGAGTTATAAAATAAAGTGGCAACAGACAATAAGCGATAGAAGTCAAACACACAGGCACCAAGGAGAAATGGAGAAACAATGAAAGGCATTTGGGGGCGATTAGGGTAGATTTACTCAAAAATTTGTTATCTCCACGACTTTGGCTTTATCTTTCTTGATTTTTATCATCTTCCTCCCCCATTAAAACACAAACTCCACGAGGGCAGACAGTTTTATCTTTCCATATTCATTATTGTCCCTAAGCATCTGGAGCAGTGACACAACCAAAAGCAATAGTCAAATAAATTTCCTTCTTTATTTAAAGACAAATGGAAAAAGGAAAGATTTGGGAAAGACTTTAACAGATCTTTTAAAAAGAGATTAGATGTCAGAGGTACTTGATTTGTAATAGCTAGTGTTTGTTCATGAAGTAACACAAAAACTTTAGATTTGGCTTAATTAATAGCAGGTAAGCGTCTGACACTAGTGTCCTTCCTAATCATGACAGGAAGTCATGATTATTTTGACCACTTATTCATTCCAGAGCCTTTACTCTATATCATTTTTGTAAAAATTCCTTTCAGAAAATAATTTGGTCTTTATCTGACTTTCAGCTCCTTCCTCAAAAGAGAAAATAAAAATAAAAGAGGAAAGAGAAAGAAACTCAGCTCAAGTACCACCCTCCCTTCTAATCATTTGCCTGAAATGTAAGAATTATTTGTAAGATAAATATGTCATTTAAAGAAAGCTGAGGATTGGATTTTGGTTATTTCTTGGACAAGGTAGAATGTAGTATCTGATTTCTGTTAACAACTAATGTTTAAATATTTTAATGTTAGAGACTGACAAAAAATCTAAACCTTTCTCTTTTTCTCATTCAACCGTATTTCCAAATTTATGTGAGGTTGCTTTTTTCTTAATCTTTCCTCAAATTATAAAGGACAGCATTTATCCTACGTTAAGCTCAAATGAATATACATTCTTTTTAAATGAAAATATTGACAGTCTAAACCAAATTAGAAAAGAATGGAAAGAGACGTATTACGTAAACCATCAGACACTTGGAAGAGCATGCAAGCAAATCTAAGAACTGCATGTTTTTCATAATTTTATATTTTCCCTTTAAAAAAATTTCCCCTTTCCAGATTGTTGATGGTTTGGCAGCCCCACGAATGACATCAACTCTTCCATTGTGCAGTATCTGCTTTCTTTTAGATAACTTGAGGGCGCTTCATCAAGTTTTGGTGATTAAGTTGAATTTAAAAACCAACTGGGTTTGAGTTTAAATTCCCCTAACTGCTAAATCAAATAAATTCTTGACCTTAGGCCTGCTTGTAAGCACTCTTAAAAACTTATATTGCACATAGACTGCTTTATTTCTTGAAGGAGAAGTAAGCAAGTGAGAGAAAAACATACTTCTTAAAGTTGCTGATCACATCTGTCAAAATGCACTGTATTGTCAGTGTGGTACTCCAGCCATTCCGATGCTTTCATGCCAAGCATCCTCTTTTCTGTTATTTAATCTGACACCAAATCAAGAGGATAGTCATCTTGACGGGCATTGTTTTCCCACCTCAGAAATTACAGAGTGCCCTGAGCTCTAGTCTCTTTCACCAATCAGGGACAGCTTCTGACCATCAGCAAGGCAGTGATGAAAAGATTAGACTAGAAATTAGACTGTGATGGGGAAGAAGAAAGCGGTCTCTAACCGCTAACGACTTTTCTGCACTGCCCAGGAAGTACTTGAGTCCATACTTGCATTCCAAAAGTCTGATCTGTGACCCAACCGCAAACCAGTGCTTCTCAGATTAGAATGGGCATATGGACCACTCAGCTGAGTTGGGCTGGGCTGGGGCCTGCATTCGGTATGTCTAACAAGCTCTCAGGTGGAGCCAATGCTGCTGGCTCTCTGACAATACTTTGAGTAGTCCCTAGGCTAGGAAGGACTTTTACCTGATTTGAAGCTCAAGATTTATAATTTAAAATATTTGCATGAATATTTGGTTGAAGACTAAGTAAATATTTTTTGTGTGAGATATGTAGTTAAAGACAGAGATACAAGACCTTAAATCTCAAACATGTTTTATAGGTCTTCATAAATTTCCCCCAAGTCCCTATTTAGGCTAGTTGGACAGGAATTTACATTGTCTTTCTCACTATCTAGATGTCAAATTGTTTTCCAATCCTAAAGTAATCTGGCATTTAATGAAAAACATCCAAAATATATTTCAGCCAGCGAGGCATGAAGATTTTAGAGCTTATCTCAGAAACTTGGTTCCTTTTTCCCTTTGTTCCTGATGTTCTCATTGTGTCGACATTCAGGGGAAAAAAAACTCAAGCTTCCAAAATATGGTCGTGAACTGAGCAACCACCCAGGAAGTGGTTCCCACCCTAGAATGAGGTAGCCAGTTTCTACTCAAATTCTCTGAGACCCTCCCTGCTTGGGTTGTGGGTTCTGACTCCTTCCAGGCACTGCTCTGGTCTTGCAGGGTATTGGGGATGGGTGCAGAGAAACGCCAGTGAGCCCCCCAGAGACTGTGTGGGGAGACTGGGTGACTAAGGGTGCTATGTGGGAAGTAGGAAGGCTCCCCGTGTTCGTGGTTTTGTAAGTGACTGAGAGATTACTCTCAAGTGGCTTTTGACATGCATGCATCCATGTGGCTGCTCAAAGCAGCGGCTGCAACACCTGTTGCTCTGTCACCCTGTCCCCTAGGAACACAGAGCATCCTCACCCAGCGGTATTGTGTGAGCTTGTCATACATCCTGGTCTCAGCAAGCTTGTTTTCTTTTGCCACCTCTCAAAATTAGAAATATAGACATGTCTGCAACTTCAGTGCATCTGAAAAACATACCTTGTCACCACATTTAGAGAGAAAATGGTAGAATTTGATGTTCCTATAATATTGTAAAGGAGAAAACCTATGCTTTTTTTCCCCATGAATTGATGCCTTTGTTTGGAACATCCTAAGAGGATTCAGTATAGTTTTTCTTTAAAGTGTTTAGAGACAGTACAAGATAGATAACTAAAGAGAACTGACTGTGTAGCAAGGGAACTTGACTCAATGCTCTGTGGTGACCTGGGAAGGAAATCTAAAATAGAGTGGATATATTAACATGTATAACTGATGTACTTTTGCTGTACAGCACAAACTAATGCAACATTGTAGAGCAACTATACCCCAATAAAAATTTTTTTCTAAGTGTTTAGAGATGGAAACAAAATATTATATGCAGTATATAACAGAAAAAAATGCAGAATAGAAAATTTTATGTTCATTATTACCTCAATTGCATACAAAAATATGGGCATTAAAATAGGATTAGAAAGAATATGCCAAAATGTTATGATGGGCCATCAGCTTTTGAGAGGGAGATTGCAGATGACTTTTATTATCTTTTTCATCTGTTCAGTATAGGCCAAAATTCTTTGACAAGTTGTACTGTTACTCTTGCAATTAAAAAAAAAGAACGAAGAAAAAGGAAACAAAGTAACACTGTGATCAGGCTGACAGTCCCTGAGCCCAACCTCCTCACACCAAACATGCCTGAAGCTCCGTGCTGGGACTTGGGTCTGTATTTAATTGTTTGATGTTTTTATGTGATATGGATCTGTGTACTGCCTTGGTGACAGGAATACATTAAAGTGTCTCAATAAAGACCAAACTCATCTATTTTTCCAAAATCTATATTTGATTAATTCTACAAAGGTCCAGGTCAAAGTTATTCCTCAAACCTCATTATTTTAATAAAGAAGCCCAAAGTTTCCATGTTTGTCAGGAAATTCATTATCATTGTAAAACAGCAAAAGGTCACAAAATGTCTCCTTCCACAATCAAAGAGCATATAAGAAAAATTTCTTTTTCTCAACAATTCATTACCCCACCAGAACCAAGAGAAACCTCTGACATTTGCTTCAGGGGAAATAAATGTTCCTTAGATCACGGAGAAAAATGACAAAAAAATTAATGAAAAACAAATACACTCCTGCAGTATCCTCAGCCATGCCAGACCAAACACAAGTCAAAGTCAGCTTTTATTCTCAGGTCTTTCCAACGCTGAAGACTGACAGTTTCCATAATGGCATCAGCACTTTAGTTACAGAAAGCTGTACACACACCAAAGAAACACAAATTAAAGAAACATGCGGTGGAAAAACAGAAAGAGAAATTCTATCATTTCATGCATATTTAACTGTAGTGGGAAAGTCGTTGCTGGCAAAGCATTATTGAAATCTTGAGCTAATAAGTGGAAGTATTCTAGAAGTTATTCCCCACCCCCTTCGCCTTCATAATGCTTTATACAAAATTGTAACTTGACTGAAGTTAGCAGTGCTCAATTTTCCCACATCCTAAAAATTCCTGCCTTTAATTCTGCCTCATTCTAGCCAGCTTTCTCTTCATCTTTAAACTTTCTCAAGGAGTAGCGTACATGTTCTTTCTCTACCTCTTCAATTTCCATTCATTTACAAACAATTTAATTTTAACACCAAGTATATTTTTATTTTTTTAAAAAATACAAGCAGTACAAATAGAGCCAAAATTCATGTGATGCCCCCCAGCCTCAGGCCCCTTCCCAGAGAAGACATCTGGTAGCAGTTTTTGTCCTTCTGGACCACTGTAGATGTACATACTTATATAGTATGGACTTAATAGACTTGTGTATATGTATATGTGTATATGTGTATATATATTGTACTTTGTTTACATAAATAGTACTTTTTTGCCACATTTTTTTTTTTTTTGGTACCCAACGATCTACCAGGAAGATCTTTCCAGGTCAGTACGTATAAATCAGTGGTTTTTCAACTGGAAGCAATTTGTAGAAACATTTTTGATAGTCACAACTAGGCAGGAGTGCTCCTGGCAGCCAGGGGTGCTGCTAAACACCCTAAAATGCACAGGCAGCCCCCCTTCACAAAGAATTTTTCACCCCAAGTGTCAATAACGCCGACATTGAGAAACCCTGATATGAATCTACTTATTTTAACCACTGCATTGTATTCTGTAGTTTCTTTCACCAGTCACATAACAATGTACATTTAGATACATTTTTTAAAACTTTAATTGAACTGTAGTTGATTTATAATGTTTTAATTTTGCTATACAGCTCAGTGATTCAGCTGAACATACATACATTCTTTTTTATATTCTTTTCCATTATGGTTTATCATAGATGAATTATTTAAAATAAGCTGATTTGTGCCCATTAGTCAATGTTTCTCCCATTGACTTGTCACTCAGCTGCAATATGCTTTCTCTCCCGAATACCTGCTAGGTTACCAGTAGCCTCCTAATTTCCCAATCCCTTGGCTTCTTTTTTGGGTGAGGCCATTTGGCCTTTCTGTGACATTTGTCCAGGCCCATCTCCCTTCTCCTGGAAGCATGACCCAAGCCCACCCAAGGCCCCACCCCTACCTAAGGCTCCATCCCCACCCAAGGCCCCGCCCTCAGCTTGCTGCTCCCTGCTGCCTTACTGGTTTCACTCTCCCTGGCTGGCCAACCACCACTTCCTGAACTCCAACGGCCCTCAAGCCACCGTGCTTGGCATCGGTGATGTGAAGATGGACTGAGAAGGGCCTGCCCTGGAGACCCTCTGGTCTAGGAGGCATGTACAGGAGTTGTACAAAGTGAGACATGCCCTAATCAGGGTATAGGCTAAGCCTGCTGAGTGACTGAATAAATGATTAAAGTGTCAAAGATTTTAAAGCACAATAGAAGATGTTTTCCCTTCCCTTTAGAATTTATTGCATATTTTATCTTCATGACTGCTTCTCCCACCACATAGATTTAAAAAAATAAATCAAGAAAAAGGCTTTCCTCCCATTTTCCCACCACTGCTCTTTTTCCCCCTCTGCTTTGAAACAGCAACTGCATTGTTTCACATTTGCTCTTCGGGGAATGCACTTGGCCTTGGCCAAGTCAGAGAAAAGATCAAATTAGAGAGCAAGCCCGCCTGCTGCAGCTGGGAAGCGAGACTGGCCCTCCCTCTCCTTCTTCTGGAGCCTCCTACCCCTCCGCCGCCATTTGTTCTTTACAGACTCTTGGGATGTGAGGCCGTCACCTCCCACCAGCCCCTCACTCTTGTGAGGGGTCTCTGGGAGCGGTCAGAGCGCCAGTGCTGTCTGACTCTTGTTTCCCTGGATCAAGGAACTTGAAGCCCCTGAAAGCTGACAGCAAAGCAAAGCTCCAGCATAAATCCAGTTCAGAGCTCCAAGTGGACTCCTTAAGCATGGACTGAATGGTCCCTGGGTCGGCCCTGAGAAACACAGATCAAGGGGACATGGCTCTGTCACTGAGGAGCTAGAGGGAACTGTGGGTGGAGGGCACATATAAGCAGCCACTTAGAATGCAAGGCAGAATACAAGTAGCCCTACAAGGAGAATTGAGCCAAGTTGCTTAAGGAGAAAAGGGGGGTGCTTAATTATGACAGGGGATCAAGCAAGGCGCTTGAAAATCACTTCCTGTCTCTTAGAAATATGAGAAACTTCGTTTGATGGATTCTTTCAGTTTGAACACAAGGGAAGTAGGATTTTGGAAAGGAG
Source organism: Okapia johnstoni (assembly GCA_024291935.2). NCBI lineage: Eukaryota > Metazoa > Chordata > Mammalia > Artiodactyla > Giraffidae > Okapia > Okapia johnstoni. Next base: position 83,616,982 of record CM044307.1, read on the forward strand.
GGATGACGCATCAAGAGAACTAGACTCTAGAGTGCTGTTCTACTGAGCTCCATATATATAGCTTGGGTAAAGCCCCGAACCTTAGATGTGGGAGTTTTTGTTTTTGTTATTCAGTCGCTAAGTCATGTCCGATTCTCTGCGACCTCATGGACTGAAGCACACCAGGTTTCCCTGTCCTCCACAGTCTCCCAGAGTTTGCTCAAACTCATGTGCACTGAGTCAATGATGCCATCCAACCATCTCATCCTCTGTTGCCCCCTTCTCCTCCTGTCCTCAATCTTTCCCAGCATCAGGGTCTTTTCCAATGAGTGGGATTTTTTTTTTCTTACAGACTTATCTCAAGTCTTAGTAAAACCATCCAGAATAGTGTCTGTCTTTGCCCCAAATAATCAAGTCTGAACAGCCCTGTTTGTATGTTAAGGATCTTAGTCTGACTCATTTCTGTTCAAGACCATTTTGTGCAAGTCATATTATCTAATTCTTAAAGGCACACCCATTGATCAGATCTGTGTAGAAGTTCTGTAGGGCTTTATTTGTATTTCTGATTCCTTAAGTTGAAGCCAGGTGGGGTCCTGAGTGCATAAAGGACAAAGCTGGAGCAGAGATGCTTTTATTATGAAGTACAAGTCCCGCTAGGCAGATGGCAGAAAGGAAGCTCTGACAGATGTGTGAGTTTGTGGAGGCCAGCCCTAACAGACAGAACGAAGCAGTTGGTTGAGTGGGTCAGTGAACCAGGAGAACAATAGTAAGAAGCAGGGCTGGAGTTTGCTCCTGGTCTATGAACACCCACTCTTTATCTCCCCAAGTCAAGAAGTAAGTGAACTAGAGTCGGGAAGCACATGGGACATGGCTCCAAACACTCCCAGAGGGCTGCTGGGTTCACTTCCTGTTGCTGTGTAACAAATGACCACATATCCCCAGCTCCAGACAACACCCATTTATTATCTCCCAGTTCTCGAGGTCAGGAGTGGGGCAGGCTCCACCGGGTTCTCTGTGTAGGGTCTCACCAGGCTGCAGTCCAGGTGCGAGTTAGTTTGCACTGGCAGCTGCAGGCTTGCAGGGAGTCTCTGCACCCCCCCCCCCCCCGGCTCTCAAGGTCATTGGCAGAATGTGGTTGCTTATAGCTGTAGGACTGAGGTCCCAGTTCTCCCCGCAAGGTGTTCCCAACTTCTAGAGCCCATTCTCGCATCTTTGTCCTGTAACCCCAGAGCCAGAAAGAAACTTCCTCTAGCCAAATCCCTCTCATGGCTGGAGTCTCTGATCTTGCTTCTGCGAGATCTCTGTGAGCCAGAGAAATCTCTGTTTCTAAAAGTCTTGTGATTCGCTTAGACCACCCAAGTCATCTCCCTCTCTTGAAGTCACTGATTAGTGACCTTCATCACATCTTCCCTTTTGCCACATAATCCTGGGAGTAAGGCCAGGGGCAAAGGTCATGAGGCTTAGGATTCTAGCAAGCACAGCTGCCCAGGGTATGGTTCCATCTGACCTTGAAATGATACCTGGAGATCCAGGGCCTCAGACCCGAAAACTTTCACTGAGAGTAGGGGTGAGGGGTGGTGAGTGACACAAAATGGAAATGTTCTCCAGGAGCCGAACTGAGAAGGACTTTTGGAGGCAGAATCAGAGGAGGAATTCGGCTCCAGCATGTTTGCTGAGAAGGTTTTTTGCGAGGCCCTGGAAGCATTAGAATAATGAAGGACAACATGGGGTCCCTGCCGTTTCAGAATCCACAAGCTAGTACAATTATGAGATCTCTCCTAGACTGGATATCCTGTCCTGACCAAATCTGTACCCCAAGAAAGTTGCAAAACTTCAGGAAAATGCTTTTAATATTTTACCGACCTACCTGAGTGACCGCTGCTGCTGCAGGCACCTCCAACTTTCTACTAAAGGGAGTTACTCAGGCCCTGAGAAATAGGGACTTAAGAGCCAAGGTTGTGGTTCTGAAAGGACCCCAAGGCCTCAGGGTGCTCCGACAGAAATGGCAGCAGAGGCAGGGAAATTTCAGACAGGGACAAAAAGCCTCACATTACAAGGAAAGGGCCTTCATGGAGGAGAAGGGGTCCCAGGAGGCTACCTTGCTCAGATCAGTCATAAACTATCAAAGGTGGGTAGTGCCCCGTGTTATTTCAAAATATCTCCAGAGTCGTGAATTCCTCAGTCTCCCTCATAAGGCCACAGTTCTTTATTTTACCTTTCCCCAATGCGTAAATTCTTTCCCCTTTTTTCATTCCTTTGTGGAAATAAAAAGCAAGTCCTTCACACTGGTTTCACAATAATATGTCATATATAGCTTTCTTCTGAGCATTCAAATGACTAATGTTTGGAACTTTTCTTATTACTTAGTAGAATCTGGACCTGAGCAAAAAGTCAGATAAAAATGGAGCTCTGGAAAAGCTATCTTCAGGAAAATGTGGTAGCAAGGGTAGTAGGTCAGATGCTTTCTGCTCCCTTCCCCTGTTTGACAGGCTGCCATGTGCAGTTTTATAGGTTGCTAACTGCACAAGGGCACTGTGTATCCTCCATCTGCCAAGTTATGCTTCTTGGCACAGAAAGGGCATCTTGTTCTGATTTAAATAAGGTACTCTGTAAACTTGTGGGGCCCTGCCCTTTGCACCTGCTCTCTTTATCTTGAGCTTGTGAGCCACAGTGAATTAGGTGACAAGTAATCAATCTCTTAGACAGAAAGCAGGGAAGGGGCAGTGGAGACAAGAAGGAAAGCCAAGGAAACAATTCTTAGGAGGAATCAGTAGGAAAAGGCAGGGAGACGGAAAAGAGACGGTCGGTCATAGCACCTCCTAATTAGGAGTTTAGGAAACATGGTTTGCCCTATTCAGCAACCACAGACTAGAAAATAAGCACTGTTTGTAAAATAACACTTTATGTTCAGTCAACTTCATAATTGCATTGTGATTAAGCTGATAGATGGAGAATTAAGCTGAATGCCTTGAATGTTACCTTTTTTGTTTAGTTTGTTTGCTTCTGTTGTTGTTTCGGTTTGGTTTGGTTTAGTGTGGGCCCTTGGGATACCTTTGTATATTCCACAAATACTTCTTGGTACTGATTATGTTCACAGCACTCTCCTAGTTCTTACATATAGTCCTTGTATAGAGTGGTTGTCAGTCTGTAGAGTACCTAAAAATCACCTGGGTAACATGTTAAAAGTGCAACTTTCTGGGCCCTCCCTCCATATAGCTGCAGCATCTCTGAATCTACAGTTTGGTCAAACACTCAGGCAGTTCTAGAGATACAAGGACAACACTTTGGGAAAGGTTGCTAGAGGGATCAAAAGAGTATAACCCAGAGTTCCTTGTCCTCAAAAAGCATGTCAGGGAAATAAAATGTAGACATATCTCAAGATTAATAATACACAACAGTGGATGCTAAAGAACTAGACGAGTAATAGAGAAAATAGGTAATCAGTGACATATTGTATGGGGAGAAGAAGAATATTTCTAAACAGAATTTTCAGATTTCAAAAAGAGAGATTGGATTTCAACTGAGCTTTTAATAGAGGGAAGAGGGCATTTCAGGCAGGGGAAATAGGTGAATAAAGGCATTACAATCTCATGCAGTGACAGCTCAAAGCAACTTAGGGGACACTGAACTGGTATCTCCTTGGAGAAGGCAATGGCACCCCACTCCAGTACTCTTGCCTGGAAAATCCCATGGATGGAGGAGCCTGGTAGGCTGCGGTCCATGGGGTCGCTAAGAGTCGGACACGACTGAGCGACTTCACTTTCACTTTTCCCTTTCATGCATTGGAGAAGGAAATGGCAACCCACTCCAGTGTTCTTGCCTGGAGAATCCCAGGGACAGGGGAGCCTGGTGGGCTGCCATCTATGGGGTCGCATAGAGTTGGATACGACTGAGGTGACTTAGCAGTAGCATTGCATCATTGGTGATCTCTCTTGAAACTACAGCCTCATTCTTCTTCCTTATTAGGCTGCTTTTAAGAATCCTTCATAAGAGGTTGCACATGTACATGTAAAGAGAGATTAATCCGTGTTTAAATATATGCATGAGTTATGTATAATTTCAGCCTGATTTAAGTGTCTCTATTGTTGAAAAATTATATGGATTCCAAATGGCATCTGATTATTAAATTCAGATGCCAGAGCCTTTCGTTAACAGTGAACTTTTGGGAGGTGTACATTTTTGGCTTTGTATACATTCCTTCAGAAGTGGTAGGCCTACAGACATCTCAAACTACAGTGCCAATCAGTGAAATAATGGAAATGGTCACAAAATTAGATGTGAAGTCATTCTCTCAACCTTTGGCAATGTGGAGCCTTTGTTTATTCATATAACCCATATTTGCAGTTCATTCTTTTTAAATGGATTACCATACAAGTGTTTTGATTGGAGAGTATTTATACTTGTGTTTTATAGTTCTTTCTCACTCAAGTAATTTTGAATATCAGAACACAATTTCAGAAAATATATTTATTCAGATCAGAAGGAAACGAAGAGAATTCTCTCTTTTGCTGATACTCACAATAAGTACAAAATAAGGAAAGTAGATAGTTGCATAGTATTGCATGACTCTAAAGTACAAATCACTGCCATGGGTTTTTTTAAGTGATAAATAAATGTTGCATGGCTTTAGCTAGAGGTTGTATCTAAAGTTTAATATTTATAACTACATGGATAGAAAAACTGTTAGTGGAAATAAATTTATTTATTCTTTACAGGTACATTCATAATTTGTCAACTTTTTAAAAACACCAATTATTATTCTGTTCATGTGTGCCCAGGACAATTCTGACCCCTCTGGGCTACAGCTAATACTATATTGTGTGAGTGATAGTGTGTGTGTCTGTGTATTTGAAGAAACTGTTCTTAAGACTTTGCTTCTAGAATGTGACCATGTCAAATATTTGGGATTACTTTAATCATAATTAGCATTAATTTCTAGCAAACTGATCTTGACTGTTATACAGCCACTCTCAATCTATTACATATATATGTGTATGTCTGTGTGTGTGTATGTACATATACAATTTTTTCACACATGCATCATATTCGAAGTTTCCTTGAACAGCTTTCCCAGCCTGTTTCACACTGATTGCTCATTTAAGAATTGGTCTGCTCTCTCTTCTCCTCCTCACTGGAAACACTTTTCTCTCAAGCAAGGTGGGTGCCTCCCAGGACACTATGCTTTCCTTCCTGTCTTGGTTCCTACACCGTTGTTTGTGCTTCTTTTGTGCATTTCTTAGGATCTAGCAGACAGCAGAGCACGTGTCTACTGCTCTGTAAATTCTGTCCTGTACCTTGAGTGGGGCAGCCTTTGAGTCCCCTTCCTATTTCCAAACTGATTAGCTTGTAGATCCCAATATACAGACACACATGCACAGGCCCCTGGTGTACTCTTTCCTGCTCACAAGGGTAAGACTTCTTTCTCACCGCTTGAACAGTGGATCTCAATTCACAGCTTCCAGGCAGTACATGGCCGAAAATTCTAAATATTTAGTCTCTGGTGCAGGTTTAGTACAGTTGGCTGATATCCTTGCAGTTAAAAAAAAAATTGTGGGAGAAGGAAACAGCAACCCACTCCAGAGCTCTTGCCTGGAAAATTCCATGGATGGAGGAGCCTGGCAGGCTACAGTGCATGGGGTCGCAAAGAGTCGGACACGACTGAGCGACTTCACTTTCTTTCTTTCTATAGCTCCTTTTGGAGAAGGAAATGGCAACCCACTCCAGTGTTCTTGCCTGGAGAATCCCACGGACAGAGGGGCCTGGTGGGCTGCGGTCTATGGGGTTGCAAAGAGTCGGACACGACTAAGCAACTAACGCACACACACATCAGATAAAATTACGATGCATATTTTATCTTAAAAGAAAACCAGTTCTTACTTTTCTCGTGGGGCCCCTTTCTGCCATTCATATTTGTATTCAGTCTCTCCTTCTGTTTCTTCTTTCTAAAAACATTGATTAAAGTCTTTCAGTTTTTCCATAAAATTTCAATCTATTGCAAATAAATCAAAACATAGAAAACAAACAAAAAAAATTGTGGATGAAATATGACTATACTGCTGGGTTTTTTCATCTGCATTAATAACTAGTATTTTCCAGATACTGCATTTCTGCTCTTTTAGGGACACAGTCTGATCAAGATTCTGTACAGTGTTCACTGCTTCACACAATATGCAGTTCCTGAGATAACTATATAATTTTGAATGTTGATATACCCATAAGAAAGTTTGCTTTTCCCTCTCACACATCTGTTTTGCTTTATGCAAGAGAAATTTCTCATGCCAGAATGACTTTCAGTGGATGTAGGCAATCTGCTTTATGTTGAGCCTCTGCAATTCACAGATGCAAATGTTTAAAAAGCAGTGAGGTTAACATAGTTATTTCTCCATCTGAAACGTCCCCAGTCACTACTTTTGTCCTTAAAAAAAAAACTTATTGTGTTATAAATCCATTGTGTGTAATTCTTGTAGCGTTGCCTCATAATTCTCCTGTAAGAACTGAATTAACTCTTTAGTGGCCTCTTAGGATGAATTTCAAGGTCCTCCTAGTTTATATTGCTAGTTCCACTGTGTCTTCTTAATAGAACTTAGGTTCTTAGGAAGAGAATAAAGGATGTAGTTTCATTACCCAGAACAGAATTCCATTAACCGAAAGAGCCATCCCCTAAAAGTTTAACCTTATTAATGTGTGCCCTTTGTTATTGAATCAACAACTATTGCTTCACTCTGAGAGGAAGTGTGGGCAAGGCAAAGATAATATATGGATGCCAACCTCAGGAAATGTGCAGTCTAGCTGGACAGATGAAACTTAAAATAACAGACAGACAGTGCGTGCTGAGTGTCAACTGTCCTTCTGTTCTGCCCCAGAAGGGAGAGCCCTCCGCTTATCACACCCACTGCTCCAGACACATGCTCCAGACCTTAAACTGAACCCAGCCGTTCAGGACCTGAATTTTCCACAGCAATGTACCTAACTTTCTTGGTATAGCTAAGTTGTTGTATGGTATAAAGCCTTTTACTTGGCAAGAAGTTTAAGTACATTAAAGTTGGTCAAAGATTCAAAGCCTTTGAGAGGTTGAGAGAAATCTAGCCACAATCATTTTCTGATACAGTTGAACATGGGAGTGTCTGGTGGTTGAAAGTTCCTGAAACTCTCAAAGCACAGGAAAGCTGAGTGCAGATTCTGGTTGAAGATGCTTGGAGTCCCTGGTGGCAGTGACTGTTTGCAGAAGGAAGCTCTGTGTTTTCTGAAAACGTGTCCTCAAGAAAAGCTCAAAAGCCATTCCATGCTAATTGCAGTTGTGTGATTGAAGGTACAGCTCTGTTGATGTCTAGGATTAGAACGGCGGAGTGCATCCCCCAGAACATGAGCTCACATGGAAAAAACAGACAAAATCCACCCTCCACCCCCACCCCCACCCCCGCCAAACTGACTGTTGGCAGAAACCTGGTCTGCTTTCTGAAACAGAATGCAGGTTTCCAAATTCTCTAGACAATCTCTTTGCAAAGCAAATGAGAAACAAATATCTCAAAGGCACCAGATCATGTTTTTAGTTCAAGGAGTTTTCACTGTACCATTTCTGTCTTTTCACAACTAGGCTTTTCCTGAAATTCTTGTACCAATGGTCCTAGAAATTCATGGAATCAGAGAGCTGGTTTGGGACTCAGTTGGAATCACTTCCATTCTTACTTCCCCTCTTGCCCTGACTCCCTGCAAATAGGCTCTGTCTGCGTCATCTCCAAAAGAGAAATGACTGTCCTACTCGGAGCACTTGCAGGACAGACAGATTGACATTCTGCCTCTGTAGGGAGATGGGGGGTGGGGAGGTGAGGCATGAGGTGATAGGAAGTTGGAGGAGTGAGTAGAGATGAGGAGAGCAAGTTTGCAAAGGGTAAGCTGGGGAGCAGCGCCTTTTCTACCAGGACAGGAGATGGACCACTGTCTTCCTGATCCAGGGTCCAGGGGAAAGCTCACCACGCCAGTTCACTAGATTGAGGTTTTGAAGGGAAGCAAGGGAAATGGGCCAGGGATGATGCTTAAGCCCTGCTTGTACAGTCTACACCTTCTGCCAACATCCCGCTGACACCAATTCCCCCTCTGAGACCAAGGGTCCTGGAGTCAGCTGAAATCACAGGACCAGACAACTGGGCCTGGGGCTTAAGACGTACATCAGTGGGATGGGGTTCAGGGCCAGGCCCACAGGCCTACTGTGGGGTGAGCAAGGCAGGCCCCAGGCCTCATGGACAGGTTGCCAGGACATGGTTATCAGAGCCAGAGCCCAGGGACAAAAGCCTGCAGACAGCAAGTGTGGCCAAATGCCCTGTACCAAATGCCCTGTACCAAAGAGCTGCAGAGTTAACTGCTCATGGCTCTGCCAGCTCCAGCTGAAGGCAAAGAAGTGCTACTCACATGGGAGCTGAGCCAGACCTAACAGCCCCTACTGTCCTCCCCAGACATTATCCAGAATCACTTATGTCCTTGTTTGTTCCTCGTTTGCTCCAGCTCTTTCTGGGGACTGGCGCTTGGCGTAGACATAGGAGAGAGTCCCCCATGACGCATGCCAAAAGGTCTATCACCAGATGCTTCTCCTGCCGGCCGGAAATGGGCCCTAAATTCTCTCTGTGAGACTTGCCTGCCCAATGAGCATCCCTCAGTGAGACCTTAGTGTTGCTGTCGATAAAGCTGGGCCCGAGTCTGCCCTGCAGAGGGCCCCCACATGGGGCCCAGCCACGGGGTCCAGGCCTATTTGCTGACCTGCCCACCACTTGCTCTCCTTCTCAGCCACACCATGTTCTTCCGGTCCCCCAAAAGATGCCATATGCTTTCCTGCCTCTGAGCATTTCCACATGCTGTTCATTTTGCCTTGACTGCCCTTTCTTGCCTTCCTCTGCCTGGAAGAATCTGCCTAATCCTTTGAGATCCAGTTCAGACATAACCTTCCTCAGTAAAACTTTCTCCGCCAGCACCACCACCTCCTTTTCTGGTAGAATTAAGTCCTCATTGCTCCTTCCTCAGTGACCACTCACCGTCTATATGTACCTCTAGCCCTTTATGGCAGGCTAGTTCATGCACGTTTTTGGTTAGATTCCAAACATCTCAGAGACAGGGACCTGAATGTCTGTCCATTCATCTTTGTGTTCCCTCCCAGCATATAGATGGTAATTTACACATCTTATTGCAAATCTGTTTGTAATTTACCTAGAACCTGGTTTGTAATTTACACCTCTTATTGCAAATCTGTTACCTGAGATGTGAGCCTTTTGTACTCATTAACATTTTAGCTCTGACTCATTGAGAAAGTCAAAAGCAAGGGCAAGTGGAATGGCTAATATTTATGCCTTTCTATGTGCTGCCTTCATCTCACTCTACATCCACCAGGAGTGTCAACCAGGACATCACTGGCCCTGCAAAGAGGGAGTGGACAAGGGGAGCGGGTTCCCTCCAGTGACACTGCAGAAGGGGTGGGGACGTCAGCCAGTTCTGAGAGCTGAGCTGAGCTGAGCTGTCCTGGAGGTGGAGTGAAATTGGTCCCTGGTGGCCTTCCAAAGTATTTGGCTTTCTGAAGCTGCCCATGGCTCAGGAAATCAGGTCAAGGCTTTCATGGAAGTGTTTCTCTGTGCTGGAAGGTATAAATGCAGAAGTTTCCCTCCACCCAGTACAGGGTGTGCTCTGCAAGCATGTGCCCAGAGCCAGCTGCACACACAAGGACGTGTTCTAGGACAATGTCCTCCTGGCCACTCTGGAGCTAATGCAGGCCTTGTCAGAAAAGTGGCTTAAAAACCAGGCAGAGTCAGACATTTGAAAACTAACTGATGTCATAGTCCATTCATGTGTCTATAACAAAATAGCACACACTAGGTGGCTTATAAACAGCAGACATTTGTTTCCCACAGTCCTAGAGCAGGGAAGTCCAAGTTCAGGGTACTAGAAGGGTCACGGCCTGGTACAGGCCTGCTTCCAGATTCACAGCCGTGCCTCTTCCTGTGCCCCGCGTGGTGAAAGGGGAAAAGATTTCCCCAGAGCCTCTTTTATAAGGACACTAATCCCATTCATGAGGGCTCCACCCTCTTGGCTTAAGCACCTCTGAAAAGCCCTGCCTTTTAATACCATCATCTTTTTGGGGGTGGGGGTGGGTAGGATCTCAACATGTGAATTTTGAAAAGACATAAACAGTCTTTTCAAACACTCAGACCACAGCACTGGATATGTGAAGCTATTAGAGAATTAATGTTCTAGGAATCATTGTTCATGTTTGGCCATTAAGTTACTAAAAATGTGATTATAGAATTGTGATTATGTTTTTTTTAAAAGAATCCTTGTCTTTTAGAAAAATATACTAAAATATGTATAGGTAAATGTTATGATGGCCGGGATTTGCTTGACACAGTGTAGGAAGGAGGGGAAGCAGGTGAATATGGAAGATTGGCCTCAAGTGGACAATTGCTAGAGTCGGGTGCCTTGGTGCCTGTTATGCTGTCCAGTCTGCTCTTATGTATGTTTGAAATTTTTCATAATAGGATTTTTCTAAAGCATTTAGGGGAAAATATTGGAAATAAGGTTATTGTGTTCTCATCCCCTCAATTCTTGGATTTGCTTTATTATGCCTCTTTGCCTCATCCAAGATCACCTCTGAAGGTTAGAGAAAAGGACTGAAGTTATTGGTTTCTCCAGCACCTTCTTAAGAGGCCTTACTTCAGGTTTCCCAAACACATTTAAGGCCTTTGTAAAGAAGATGCTTTTCCTCCTCCCATTGGTCAGGTGGGGTTGGGGACAGCCCTGAGTCCTGGACAGCAGGTCAGCTCTGGGCCTTGCCTCCTGCTGAGACAAAGCACTTGCCTCTCCCCAGAGTTAATGGGAGAGATGCCTTGTTGATGACAGGTTATAGAAGAGAAATGTGCCCCTTCGTTGTGCCTGAATCCCAGGGGAGATGGCAAGGGTGCTGTTTATAAGAAAGACCCCCGTTTCATGGGCCTAACTCTGCTTGGAAGTCGACTGATGAATATGTGTTCTCTGATAGAGCCTGGAGACCATCAGCCACGTAGAAGCAGACAGAATGGAGGGCAGGCTCAGCATTGAATTATTTAATCTCTCAAATGTTTCCATTTTGTCTTCCTCTGTAGACTAGGTGCTCTAAAGTCCATCAGCTTAATGTTTTGCAGAGTGGATTTCCTTTGGTCTCATTTCCACCACCCCACCCCCCTGTTTCTTAAACATCCCCCTTTGCACATGCAAACACACATACACACTCCACCTTGGGATGCTCTATGCTCATGTTATGGTCCTGAACCACTTCCCAGCTCCATGACCCAACTTTCCACCTATGCAGCCTACAGACATGGTTGCAAGAGAGCTGAGAAAGACTAGCTCATTGAAGGTGACAGGGAGTGGAGGAGTAAACATGGCAAGTGTGTGCCAACTGGTAGAGTCTTAACTGGAACCATATATGACCAAGCGTTTGGGGGGGAACCCCCTGTTGAGTTAATATCTTATCTAGCTTCCTGTCTAGAAAGCTTCTGTGTTCTGCTTATAAGGGCATGACTTGGAGGAAGGTGCCAAAGCCATATTTACATTCCAGATGCCGTAGAGCTGTAGGTGAGGACAAGTGTAGTGGACTACTAACTTGGGGTCCAGGAGAAGCTGAGGGTCAAGAAAAATGAGGCAAACCTAACAGGCTGGAATGTGATTTGGGTACATATAAAGGGCTGTGCTTGGGGCCCTCTGCACAGAGCAGAGTGAGAAGGAATCTCTTAACTGGGAACTTAACACGAGGCAACAGAATAATGGCACCGCAGAAACCCACACACACACTGTTTAAAATGCGGTTGCATGAATAATTGAGACTGAAAGCATTGATACCATAGTATGTTCAGAAGGGTCAATCTTAATACCATAATTTATTTCCTGTAAGTTCTGGAGGGGACCATTTCAATAGTTAGCTGTTAGTAGGAAAGATATGATTATTTCTGTGACGGTGCCTGATCCTGTTGCCTGATACTGTGTGTTGCATGCAGCAGTTGGTCCACAAAGATCTTTCCTATTGAGCCTCATGGCATCCTTCAGGTATCAAATTGTTATGCATGTCAGGGGGCACTGTGACTCTCTGTGTTGTTTTTCATTTCCTCTGAGTAGTGGTTAGTTTTGTTGTTGTCTCCTTTAAGTTCCTAAGTGACACAGTAGGGTGGGGGAGAGGAAGATGGAGCCAGAGTAGATTTTATAATCATCATCATCATCACAGTGAAGGCCACCATATTTTCCCTAGACCAGGTGCCAGGCACAGGCTTGACACTTTGCATTCACTGGCCCTTTTAATCCTCACAGAAATGCCAGAAAGATACATGGTGTTGTTGCCCCTATTTTATAGGGAAGCACAGCTTAGAAGAGTTAAGTCATTTGCCCAAGGCTGCACAGCTGGGAAGGGACAGAGCTGGACTTGAGGAGCTGTTATTACCAGAGTCCAGGCTCTTCATGCCTTCCTTTTGCACAGCATGAAGGGCAAATGTTCCTTGAAGTGTTCCTTGCAGCATCTGGGGTCATGGTAACCAGAACTTGGAGATTCACTTCAAGTGGACATGCCAGCTCACCCTGCCATTTTCCTGATCAGAGGGCAAAGACACGTTAGGCATATATTTATCCTTGCTTATTATTCCCTCTCTTGCTTGCTTTTCTAGTTCTTTCATTTATATGTGTATGTATAATTGCATTTATTTTTGGCTGTGTGGGGTCTTCACTGCTGCACAGGCTTTTCTCGAGTTGTGGCATGGGGGCTTCTCATCGGGGTAGCTTCTCTTCTGTGGAGCACGGACTTGCAGCTCCCAGGTTGTGGAGCACAGGCTCGGTAGTTGTGGCACATGGGCTTAGCTGCTCCACAGCATGTGGAATCCTCCAGGATCAGGGCTTCAACCCACATCTCCTACAATGGCAGGCAGATTCTTTACCTTTGAACCACGAAGAGTAGCCCTCAGGAATAGTTCTTACTGTCGTGGGAGAAGAGAAGACAAGTTCACATTTGCCTCTTTCTTCTGCAGTGAAAGATGGAAAGAAGGAAAATCATTAGAAATAAAATTAATGAATAAAAACAAAAGGATCTATTTCTTACTAATCATTTCTCCTTCTTGTCTTACTAAGTCTTCAACATGTACCTGGTATAAAATCACATATCCAGTATGAAAACGTAGATTATCACAATGAAATAGTAACTTCCCATGGACTTTGCTGGCTTAATTCTGCCCTGACGTGTAGCTAAAATGTTAGATTTCCACCATGGATAAGAGGAAAATGCAGAAAGTAACTTGTGAGACAGGTAAACCTGATATGACTGTAGGATTCAGTCAGATGCTTTTGTTATACAATCCAGCAGTCAATGTGGAAAAGCTTTGGTGTTTTCGACTCTCCCTTTCAAATGGGATTTATAATTTACTTGGGGTCTCACCCTCCAGTGTGCATCCGCAGGAGTAAACCAGTGAGGACTTCCTGTTTCTAAGAAACCATGTCTGTGTGGCGTTCTCACAAAACCTGGCAGCCAAGGTTGAGACCCCTCCACTAGTGATCTCTGGACAGGAGATAAGGGAACATTTCAGAGAAAATCAGTCATTCAACAAATATTTATGGGGCTTTTATTGAGCTGAGTCCTAGGAATTTTAGAGGAACTTGATGATCTAGTCCCTACCAAGGGGTGTTGATTTTACAGGAGATTCGGCAGCCGTGGAGACCGCTGCTGTGAGCAGAGAGCCCTGTGAGTGAGCCAGGAGGTGGGAGGCAGGCTGACAACTCCAGCCAACACCATGGGGACAGCAGGTCACACCCACAGGGCCATCAGCACCTGTGAAAGGAGGAACTGCCTGCTTTGCCTCCTCTCCAGGGTCCGCTCTGAAAGCACTTGGGTGATGACCATTTCCACCGCTGCCTTGGGTGGTTGATTTCAGTGTATTAATTATTTGCCGTGTCAAGAGCCTTGCGCTGCCCCCTGCGAACTCTGGCTCTTTTTCCTCCTGTGGCTGTGGCACCCTGGGAGTCAGAATCGTTCCTTGGCTTCTGCTTCTTCTGTGTCACATGAAAATCAGGCAGTTCCCAGCTTTCCTCTCTTCTCTAACTTTGTTGTTGTTGCTCCGTCGCCCAGTCGTGTCTAACTCTCTGTGACCTCATAGACTGCAGCACGCCAGGCTTCCCTGTCTTTCACCATCTCCCGGACCTTGCTCAAACTCATGTCCATCAAGTTGGTGAAGCCATCCAACCATCTCATCCTCTGTCATCCCCTTCTCCTCCCGCCTTCAGTCTTTCCCAGCATCAGAGTCTTTGCATCAGGTGGCCAAAGTATTGGAGTTTCAGCTTCAACATCAGTCCTTCCAATGAACACCCAGGACTGATCTTTAGGATGGACTGGTTGGATCTCCTTGCAGTCCAAGGGACTCTCAAGAGTCTTCTCCAGCACCACAGTTCAAAAGCGTCAGTTCTTTGGTGCTCAGTCTTCTTTATGGCTCCTCTCTAACTTACTTTCCACTTTTTGCCCTTGGAGAAGTTTATACAATTGCTGCTAAGTCGCTTCAGTCGTGTCCGACTCTGTGCGACCCCATAGACGGCAGCCCATCAGGCTCCGCTGTCCCTGGGATTCTCCAGGCAAGAACACTGGAGTGGGTTGCCATTTCCTTCTCCAGTGCATGAAAGGGAAAAGTGAAAGTGAAGTCGCTCAGTCGTGTCCGACACAATTACATCAACCAAATTGTCTAACCTCAGTGGCAGGTGGGTTTGGAGGGGGTGCCAAGGCAAGGAGAAGAATGCAGTTGTTTGGAAATAAATCCACCTGAGCTGGAGTGAAACAGTCTTTTTCTTTCCATTTCACAGTTTGGTCAGATCTACACGAGCACTGACTAATCCCCAGAGAGAATCTCTCTCCTGGAGTTTGTTTCCTTCGGCAGGAGTCTAATTCTGCATGTATCTTAGGTGATACATGTGGTTTCTTAGTTTCTCCTTGAAACTAAGGGGATTTTCTTTTCTATTCTCAAAATGTTAATGGCTAAAGAGTCTTAGAGCCGTTCAGGTACTCTTCTTATACCCTTGGCTCACCAGGGTGGCCACCGCTCTGCCGGTGGCCTTGAAGTGTGGGGAGCAGCAGGCCCTTTGCTAGATCCAGAGCTTCTGACCTGCAGGGAGTACACTGCAGCACAGTTCCTAGTACCTAGGAGATGCTCAATAAATAATCATTGGATGGAACAAAACCAATTCCTGATATGGAACCAGGTTTAGAGTAAATGTTCAATAAGTATTTGTTGAAATATGAATAAATTCTTCTTGCAGGAAGAATTCCATCTTCATAGAGCTTGCCTCATTTGAACCTCCAAAATGACTCAGGCTCAATAAACTAGGAAAACAGCCACAGGCAGGGAAGCAGATGGCTGATCCAAGCCCTTCAGCCAAGAAGACTAGCACTGTTTCTGTGGGCACTTGGATGCCCTGACTGCACAGAAGCTTGCAGGAGTAGAACAGGCCTGGGGTGGGGGGTGGGGTGCAAATGCGAGGGATTCCTCTGCCCCCTTTGGCATTCTTCGCAGCAGCACATGCTTTGCTGTGCCAGGCCCCAGCCTCAGTAGCTTGAAGAGTCTAGTAATGATCACGGGAGGCAGGGGTATGTGTGGAGAGCACTCTAGTAGCAAATATTTCTTTTGCAAGAGCCCAGTAAGCTGTTGGCTTTCTCTCAAGTGTTCAAAGGCTACCAGAGGACTGACAAGCCAATTTAATCCTATTAACACAAGAAGCGTCCCCAATGCAAAGGGAAATACATGACAGAGGAGTGTCAGTTTCTCCTTGAGAGAGCCAGATGGGGAGGGGAAGGCTGCGTTCCAGGTTCCAGGGCGCCTGCCCTGTGTGCTTCCAAGACAAGCTCTTATCTCATCCGGGTTAGTACTTGTTTCACTCTCAGGAGAGCAAACACATCCAAATAAGGATGTAATGTGTCCTCATGTGTGCAAAACAGCCCTCCTTCTCTTTGACCATTCAGGAGGAAAGATCCTGGAGTTAGCACCTTAGGAGATACCAATTCACTGAAATCCATCACAAGAGCCTCACGAGACACCCTTAGATGGAGCAGTAGGACCGTAGGTTCATCCTGGCCGCAAATTCCCTCTCAGCTATCAGTGCAGACAGAAGAGACCAAATGCTTTTAGTTTGGCCTAAATGCTGCTGCTGCAGCTGCTGAGTCGCTTCAGTCGTGTCCGACTCTGTGCGACCCCATAGATGGCAGCCCACCAGGCTCCACCATCCCTGGGATTCTCCAGGCAAGAACACTGGAGTGGGTTGCTATTTCCTTCTCCAATGCGTGAAAGTGAAGTCACTTGGTCATGTCCAGCTCTTTGCGACCTCGGGCTGCAGCCTACCAGGCTCCTCCATCCATGGGATTTTCCAGGCAAGAGTACTGGAGTGGGGTGCCATTGCAGAGTTGGGTATTGGAGCAGCAGCTCCCACCTCAGACACCAGCTAGCTAGGGCAGGGAGCTTAACTTCTACCCCTCATCTCTGCAAAGGAGGAGCTCAGGGTTGATGAGGTCTAAGGCATGGAGGGAGCTCTAACATGCTCTATTCAATAGCATTGGGTTGGCCAAAAAGTTCATTTGGGTTCTTTCTGTAACATCTTAGTGGAACAACAAGAACAAGCTTTTTGGCCAGCCCAATTCTTATCTCCTTAATTATCCTAGTGTCGTTTCTCTACACCTTATTCTTTTGCAGATGTCAGATCAAGGCACAGATGCTGTCCCTGCATGTGTATTTCCCACAGTCAAGTCTTGGCTGCTGCCCTCTGTCCATCTGTCCCTACTTAGCTCCCTCTAAGTCTAACCACCCCTGGGAGCTCCAGCTCAGTCACTTATTCCATAACATGTATCAGCTACACAGAGCTCAGTGCTTGTTACAGTGCCCTGGCAAACAAAATAGTTATGGTCCCTGCCTTTTTTGAATCTTCTACTCTTAGAGGACGACATAGAAACAAAGTTATAGATGGTTACAAATTGTCATGTGTATTATGATGAAACATGAATAGGGCTTGACCTACTTTCATTTCAGAGGTGGAAAAAGACTGTCCTGAGGAAGTAGTATTTGATCTGAGACACCTAGAATGGGAGTTGGAGAAGGAAATGGCAACCCACTCCAGTGTTCTTGCCTGGAGAATCCCAGGGACGGAGGAGCCTGGTAGGCTGCCATCTATGGGGTTGCACAGAGTCGGACACGCCTGAAGCGATTTAGCAGCAGCAGCAGAATGGGAGTTAACCAGGATGAGTTGTAGAAAACAGAAAGAGTTGTGCTCTAGGATGAGAGAAGAGCAGATACAAAGACACCTACAACCGGGAAGGGCCATCCAGAGGAACAGAGCTCAGTGTGCCCAAAGTGCTGAAAGACACCAGTGTGACTGGAACTTACTGACAAGAGAAGTGGCTAAGACCAGAGAAGGGATGAATTCGCTAAGATAATGCTGGCATGGAGCACAAACCAAACTCTCTGATAATCCAAGCATTTCTCATTTGTGCTGAGTACCAAGTGGGTACTCCTGAGCAATAGACAGTTCTCTCCCCAACAATGTTTCAGGGACCACAGCTCCTTCTACCTTTGGTTCTGCCTTTTTAAATGTGTGGCCCAGGCCAGCATGCTTGTCTCCATGGAAAGTTGTGCATAAGAGGGTTTTCTGGGCCCAATCCTGCCTGGGGGTTGTGCTCCCACCCTGTCCACAGTCCACTGGCACCCAGCGAGCTTCAAGGAGGCCAGGCAGCGTGGAGGGTTTGTGATCCCAGAAGGAGGCACAGCAGATTGTGCAGGCCCCGTGGGCCACATTGCAGAATGTAGGCACTATTCCTCAAGCTCCTGTGATACATCCATCATCACGTCTAAACCTACATGTCTAAACCTCATTCATCATCCTCCTCAAAAAGCAGCCTCTCCTCCCAGTCTTTGCTTCTTCTTTCAGCAATGCCATTGCAGACCTCAGAGTCCTTTTCCCCGCTCTGTTGTCTGTAGACTTTCCTTCTGCCTCCCAGGCCTGGACTGTTTCAGTACTACTTGCTCAGCAAGGCCCTTTGATTAGGTTCTTCGGCTCTGCAGTGGGATGCTAATTTACACATCTGCAATGTGAAGTAGTTCCTCCCTGTGACTGTTATTCCTGGCTGAGATGTGTTTGCAGTGTCCAGTCATCTGGAAAGCTTCATAATCAGGTCATCATGAGAGTGGAGATGAATCTTTCTAAAATGTGCCTTTCCTGCCTGCTCAAAATAATGTTTCCAGCTTCCAGTTACCTGCTGGAAAAAAAGATCTAACTTCTATAGTTTGGGGGAGCTAAATCAACCTATCCTTTTCAAACTGGTCATATTCTAGACCCCCTCCAGCCAGCCAAAGTGTCCAAATATCCTCCAAAAAATTTTTTTCTCAGATGTTCCATATTTCCTTGATTCTGTATCCATGCCCTCAGGCAGGACAGATATTTCATAGATACTGACATCCTATGACTTGACGGTCACCAGCCTTCATCAGAGACAGATGCAATAACCAAGTTAAAGAGGACACATAGGAATCACTACCAGTAAGTGCTTTCTGAGAATCAGAACTATCCTCTAGAGTCAGGCAGACTTGGTGAATTCCCATCTCATACAATTCCTCCCTGCTTAGGACATCTTCTTCCTGCCCACCCACCTCTCTGAATTCTACCAATTATTCAGGCCCAGCACTCATGCCCAAGTCTCACCTTCTCTAGGAAGCCTTCCTTTACCCCACTGACTAGAAAATAAGCTTTCTGTCTTTGGAGTCCTGTAACACTCCCCAAAGTCCCTTACATAGTGGCTTGCAAATACGAGGTACTTGATTAATAATTAAATTATTTACATTATATCTTACCACTCCTTTGGAATTTTTTCATGTTTTCTCTTTTACTGACACTTATCCTTCCAGTTCATACTGAACTTCTGGAGTAGAGCTGCTTTCCTCAATATCTAAAACAGTACCTGGCACATCCTCAAAAACAGAGATAAGTAATTAATGCTTTTCTATAATTCCTATAACACATAATTACTTCAGCATACCAGATGCCCAGAACATTCTTTTTGATTTCTTGTGATTGTGGTCATTGTTGCTGTTGTCTGAATATATGATCCCTTCTAAAATGTAGAGCCTTTAGCCAGTTAAGACAGAATACAAGGTGAGTATTCATGAACAATAGCTCTCTTCCCAGTGGTATTTCAGGAACCACAGCTCCTTCCATCTTTGGTTCTGCTATTTTAAATGAGCAGCCAAGACCACCATGCTTGCCTGCATGCAAGGTTGTGCACAAGAGGTTTTCTGGGCCCAGGCCCTCTTGGGAATTGTGGGAATTCCAGGCCCAAAGGGAGATCTTTGAGCAAAACATTTGAAGGGGAGCCATGCCTGCCAGTGCTCCCTAGCCATCTGTGGGGAGCTTGCTACTTTATTTCTTTCACCCACTCAGGAGGCCAACTCTGGGTTTGTCATGAAGGATTCAGTTATAAATGTTCCTGTTTTCCTATTTACAATACATTTTTCCCCCAAGAAAGAGGTTGCAGGGAGTAGTGGCATTGCCTGAGGTCTGTCTTTTAAGTATTTATTTATTTTGTGGTTTCAAAATAGTTGCATCATGCAACTATTTAGTTGCACCTATTTGCAACTATTTAGTTGCATCATGCAGGGTCTTTCCTTGCAGCAGGTGTGGACCACTAGTTGCAGTGCGTGGGCTCCAGAGCAAGTGGACTTCAGGAGTTGAGGCACACAGGCTTAAGATGTGAGATTTTATTTCCCCAATGGGGAATTGAACACTTGTCCCCTGCGTGGCAAGGATTCCTAACCACTGGACCACCAGAGAAGTGCCTGGAGATCTTTCAGATTTTCTATGTTATTAAGATTTTTCACATGAAAAACTGTACAAGAACCAGAAGAAAGCATGAGACCAAAGAACCATACTCGCAGAATCTCCCTGGCTCTGGAGTTTGGATCACCAAAATCACTGTAGGGTGCATCCTCCCATTAGTTGGGCCCCTGATACGACAGCTGATTCCTCCATTCCATTTCTAAATCTGCCTTCTTCTCAGCATTCTTATTTGCATCAGATGGGAAATTCAGTCCTGTCTTGTTTTTTCTCCCCATCTTAATTGGTTTTCCATATGCAGGCCTCAGAAATGGAGCTTTGCTGTTCACATCCTCCCTTAATGTGACAAGGCTGACTCTAGTATCAGGGGAAAGAGAAGAAGGGGTGGGGGTGATGTTAGAGGGGAGTCCCTCCCACCTGCTTTGGGCTTCAAAATGGCAACCCAGCTGCTGGGAAGAGAGTGTCTGTCCAGACTGGACTGGCCAGCCCCGAGCCACACTCTGCCCCTTGGAGAATCATGTGAGGTGCCTGACAATCCGCATTCTAGGAAACTTTCAGGATTCTGGATGTGACAGTTAATACTGGTTTTCCAGGAGAGGACCAAGGCTTTGGGAATCTCAGGCTGCCTGGCCAGTGGACTGCCATCATCCAACTGCCAGATTCAAACCAGCATCTGCAGACTCTGAGTGTTTAAGGCAGGTCCTCTCTGGAATCGCACCTTTTCAAGCTGATCTGAAGCATTACTGGGACCTCTTTACCACTCACTCCATTGTCACTAACTCACCTGGAGAGCAAAGACACCTTCTTCGCTGACAGTCTTGGATGTGTTTTCCATCTTCTGTGGAAAGTGTGCTCTGGATCCTGGTTCCTGTGAGAACCCGATAGTCTCAGAATACTAAACAGCCTTAGTTTCAACTGGGCTGCTGCCAAGAACTCGAGTAGTCTAGAAAGAGTTGTCTCAAATTTTTGCTTTTTTTCCCTTTGGCAAGCAGCACCCAGTGGTCCTCATTTTGGTGATTATAGGCTTGTGTAACATGCTAGGGTTTGGGCCACAGAATAGCCATGCTGTGGAGGGCTGTCCTTGGAAGGGCGCCAACCAGCTGCAGTTTTCTGCACTGTAATTGTTGCCCCTGCTGTCCCAGTTTGAGATCCAGGGTCGGGAGGGGCAGCATCACCAGCTGCCCGCGAACAGCCGTGCCTGCCTGACAGCCATCACGGACGGATCCCATGGGCAGAGCCCCCTTTCCAAATAAAGGATTAAATTAGCATTATTTTATCCTCATCCAAAAATGTGCTCAGAGCCTAGGTACTCTTTTCTGCACCCCGGAGTATGAACTGTGCAACACAGGAAAAGCCCAGCCTTCAGCAAGGCATCTTGGACCGTGAAGCTTTAGGGTTGGGCTTTCACTAAATGCCATGTTGGGGGCAGGGGAGTCTTTCCTTCTTTCATCCCTAGCCAGAGAACATACGGCTGAGCCTCGTTCATGCTCATCATCTTAATCACAGGCTGAAGATGAATATTTTTGGTTAGTTTCCCTCTTTTTTTATATATACACAGTGCCTATTTATAGCTATTTGCTGACAGACTCTACCAATTACTTGAAAAACTTGTATTTAGAGAGAGACAGACTGCAAATATGAGTTCAGTGGATCGCCATGGTTCTGCATTAGATTAGCCCTTTGTGGGGCGGGATCAGCGTGGAGACAGTGGTTGGCACGTGAGCAGTGATGCCGGAGCTGGAAATGACCGTCTGTTGTCATGTTCACTGGAGGTTGATTTGAGAAAACTCACACTCTTCTCTGGTTTTTTGTTTGTGTAGCAATTGCATTTCTTTTTTCAAATATTTATTTGCTTATTTGGCTGCGGGTCTTAGCTGTTGCATGAGGGCTCTTTTTAGTTGCAGCCCAGAATTAGTGGGCTCTAGTTCCCTGACCAGGGATTGAACCCAGGCTCCCTGGATTGGAGTCTTAGCCACGGGAACACCAGGGAGTCTCTCTTCTCTATTTTATCTTTATTATTACCAGCTCATTGGATCCCCCTGCTACATGTCTTACAGGCTTTATATGTTCTAAACCCAGTGGCAGTGCTGTCTCCACAGCTGTCAGTGACATCCTATTTGCCAAATCAAGGCTCTCCTTCCCTGCTTTCTCATACTTCCCCTCTCTTTGACATGAACCATTTTCTCCATGGAATATTTCCCCTGGATTCTGAGGTATTCTTGTAGCTCAGCTGCTCCTCCTCTATCTTTGGGCTCCTTTCCTTTCTGCCTTGCCTTTCAAACATTGGTTCTCCCCAGGGTTCCATCCCCCACCCCTTTCTCTTCTCAATCTGTATTTTCTGCCTTTTTCTGCAACATGAAGAGGTGGAGATCTGGCACGCAGCTTGGGAGTTCAGGACTCGGCAGTGTGTAGGGCAGTCAGTGGGGAGCTGCCTGAAGAAGCAAGCTCTCTTACAGGCAGGCAGACCCCCAGGCTTGCTCAGGCTCCCGGCCCTTCTCATGCCAGCTACAGGGCTGAAGAAGGGCAGGGAGGTTCATGGGGGCAGCTGAGATGTGGTGGGACCAGAGGGAGTACTTCAAGTGTTGTCTGTAGAAGAGAGGGGAGAAATAAGCTGAACCGGTTTTGATGGTCAAGGCCAGAAACAGGAGATGGATGTCAAATTCCCTACCTCCAAATGCAGGATTGCAGCGTGATTAGAAGGGCAATGTGTGAGGCAAGGAGGTTGGGCTCCAGCTATGTGGTCCCTGGGTTAGAGACACAGGGAATTGGACAGACAGAAGAACCTCTGGATAAGAGATGAGACTGTGGAGTCTAGCATACCCAGGGAAATGTTAAACATTGAGCTTGAGGAAGGAAAACAGTGAAGAGATGAACAGAGAAAGGAGAAAAGACAAAAGAAGTTGGAAAATAAAATAGCATCAGGTAGGAATGATAACTAACTCCGATGGAGCAGTTTCTCTGTGCCAGGAACCCTGGGGCATGTGCCTTGCAGGCATTTTTTTATTTAGAAATGGAAGAGGAGGAAGATGCCACAGGGAGAAGAAAATTTCAAGCCACTCCCTATCCCTGTAACATCGTTGTCACTTTTTCTTTACTGTCACGTCGTCCTGTCCTTAGGACCCAGCTGAGAAGGCACCACCTTTCAGCATCTTCCGAGGCAGCTAACATCTCCTTTGGAATCACCTAACACTTTGTGCGTTTTATTCACTCAGTCAGCAAATGTTCATCCCACTATTTTAGAATTTCTGCTTTTTTAACAAGAGTATTTTATTATTACCTGCTGGACGCCATTTTTCTTTTTCATGCTGAAGATTTAGTAATGAGCACATAGAGTGATCAGCAAAGAAATATTTGTTTAATAGGCAAATGAGTGATTAGTATAAAATAGGATGCTTATATAAGATCCATGGTGTGATCACTCACCTAGAGCCAGACATCCTGGAATGTGATGTCAAGTGGGCCCTAGAAAGCATCACTATGAACAAAGCTAGTGGAGGTGATGGAATTCCAGTTGAGCTATTTCAAATCCTCAAAGGTGATGCTGTGAAAGTGCTGCACTCGATATGCCAGCAAATTTGGAAAACTCAGCAGTGGCCACAGGACTGGAAAAGGTCAGTTTTCATCCCAATCCCAAAGAAAGGCAATGCCAAAGAATGCTCAAACTACCACATAATTGCACTCATCTCACATGCTAGTAAAGTAATGCTCAAAATTCTCTAAGCCAGGCTTCAGCAATACGTGAACTGTGAACTTCCAGATGTTCAGGCTGGTTTTAGAAAAGGCCGAGGAACCAGAGATCAAATTGCCAATATCTGCTGGATCATCGAAAAAGCAAGAGAGTTCCAGAAAAACATCTATTTCTGCTTTATTGACTATGCCAAAGCCTTTGACTGTGTGGATCACAATAAACTGGAAAATTCTTCAAGAGATGGGAATACCAGACCATCTGACCTGTCTCTTGAGAAACCTGTATGCATGTCAGGAAGCAACAGTTAGAACTGGACATGGAACAACAGACTGGTTCCAAATAGGAAAAGGAGTACGTCAAGGCTGTATATTGTCACCCTGCTTATTTAACTTATGTGCAGAGTACATCATGAGAAACGCTGGGCTGGAAGAAACACAAGCTGGAATCAAGATTGCCGGGAGAAATATCAATAACCTCAGATATGCGGATGACACCACCCTTATGGCAGAAAGTGAAGAAGACCTAAAGAGCCTCTTGATGAAAGTGAAAGAGGAGAGTGAAAAAGTTGGCTTAAAGCTCAACGTTCAGAAAACTAAGATCATGGCATCTGGTCCCATCACTTCATGGGAAATAGATGGGGAAACAGTGGAAACAGTGTCAGACTTTATTTTTGGGGAGCTCCAAAATCACTGCTGATGGTGATTGCAGCCATGAAATTAAAAGATGCTTACTCCTTGGAAGGAAGGTTATGACCAACCTAGATAGCATATTTAAAAGCAGAGACATTACTTTGCCAACAAAAGTCCATCTAGTCGAGGCTATGGTTTTTCCAGTGGTCATGTATGGATGTGAGAGTTGGACAGTGAAGAAAGCTGAGCGCCGTAGAATTGATGCTTTTGAACTGTGGTGTTGGAGAAGACTCTTGAGAGTCCCTTGGACTGCAAGGAGATCCAATCAATCCATCCTAAATGAGATCAATCCTGGGTGTTCATTGGAAGGACTGATGTTGAAGCTGAAACTCCAATACTTTGGCCACCTCATGCAAAGAGTTGACTCATTGGAAGAGACCCTGATGCTGGGTAGGATTGGGGGCAGGAGGAGAAGGGGACGACAGAGGATGAGATGGTTGGATGGCATCACCGACTCGATGGACATGGGTTTGGGTAGACTCTGGGAGTTGGTGATGGACAGAGAGGCCTGACGTGCTTCAATTCATGGGGTCGCAAAGAGTCGAACACGGCTGAGCGACTGAACTGAACTGAACTGAACCCACATATAAGCAGATCTCTGATCAACCCATTTGTGATATAAATTGCTTAATTTACTATGACAGCCAAGTTGAG
Organism: Okapia johnstoni; assembly: GCA_024291935.2. NCBI lineage: Eukaryota > Metazoa > Chordata > Mammalia > Artiodactyla > Giraffidae > Okapia > Okapia johnstoni. Next base: position 83,641,831 of record CM044307.1, read on the forward strand.
GGATTCCCTGATGAATGGTGGTTTTCTATGGCTTTGTTTACACTGCTTGATTGACACTTCAGGTTAATGTCAGACAGCAACCAACTGTTGAAGTTCCCTGTAATGCAGGCACATTCTCTGAATACTTACTATGCACGATTCAATAATGATTAACATTTGAACTGTGTCTAGGCTGAGCAAGCCACGTCAAACCCTTTTTTCCCTAGGACTTTTATAATATCAAATATGGACTGAATGAATAGGTGTCAGAGAAACTGACTTTGTAAACCAAAAATCATAAACCTAGATCCACTTGAAATATGTCATGTGGAGTGCATATATAAAAATTATGAGCATTTTGATTTTTCCCTCGTAGGTAATAAATAACATCTGTAGTATTCCTCCTCACCTTTTTCTGATTAGCTTTATGTCTGGCGTACTTTCCCCAACACTCCTGTTTCATGTTGTAAAGATTTCAGCAGGGAGAGACAGGATTCTAAATGAGTAGTGTGGGTGTAACAGTAAACTTGCAGCAATCAGGGTTAAGTCCAGGGATAAGCGACAGGATGAATTTGGTGAGGAATTTTTTTTTTAATATTTACTCGTTTATTTATTTGGCTATGTCGGGTCTTAGTTGCTACACATGGGGTCTTTGTCGCATCATTCAGGATCTTTTGTTTTGGCCCACGGGCTCAGTTGCCCTGTGGTGTGTGGGATCTTAGTTCCCAGACCACGGATCAAACTGACATCGCCTGCATCGCAAGGCAGATTAGTAACCTCTGGACCACCAGGGAAGCCCCCCTGCTGAGGAATTTTTCATGGTGGTCAGGCCTCCCTATTTTTCCCTTCTCTGGGTATGTACCAGCAGGGCTCCATGAGCCCCAAGGGGTGGGGGTGGCCCCGAAGGGCAAAGGACATGTGACCCACCGAATCCCAGACCCACAAACTAGCTCCACCATCCCTCAGTGCCAACATTCTCCCCAGGTGCCCAGCCCCCTCACCCTTAGCACCTGTGCCCACGTGATGCATGTAACAGAATGCTCTGGGCTGCTGCCTTCTACCCTGGGAATCCATGGACAGTGAAGCCAGGTGGAGATTGGACAGCTCTCCTTTTTTGCTATTTTATACCATGGACCGTGTTTGTTTGGAGGGAAGAGCTATGTAAGACCGTAACAGGTGTAATAGATGCTGCTTGCTGGAGATGATGATTGCAGGTCACTGAAGGCTGGGCAGCCCATTTTGGCAAGTTGAGCCAGGCAAGAGACCAAGGCTGAGCTCTGCTGGGTTCAGGGAGGAGAGCTCAGTGCTAAGGTGACTGCAGGAGTCAGGTGACCCCAGTACAGAGCCAAAATTGGGAATTCCTGTTTTATCTCACTCTTATTTTCACAATTTTGCCCACAATTTTGCTCCAGTTTAGCATATAAGATTTAGGTGACATTGCCACATCTTTTTAGCATAATTTTCGTTCTCTTTCTTCATTCATTCCTATACTCATTCACTTTTAAACCACTTAATTTGGATATGATTGATATACAAAAAGCTGTACATATTTATTGTATACAATTTCTTGGCTTTTGAAATAAGTATACATCCATCAAACCAGTGCCACAGTTTATGCCATAAATTATCCATCACCTCCAAATATTTCCTCCCACCTCCTTTGTTTGTTATCATTTTGTGTGTGTGTGTGTGTGTGTGTGATAAGAACACTTGACATAAGATTCCACCTTCTTAGCAAACATGTAAGTACACAACACAGTGTTGTTAAGTGTGTACACCATGGTGTACAATAGATCTCTAGGACTTAACTTGCGTAACTGACATTTTGTACCCTTTGACTAATACCTCGCAATTTCCTCTCCCCTTTTCTTTGCTGTGTGTGCTGAGCTGCTCAATTGTGTCCAACTCTTTGCAGCCCCATGGACTGTAGCCCACCAGCCTCCTCTGTCCATGGTGGTCTCCAGGCAAGAATATTGGAGTGGGTTGCCATGCCCTCCTCTAGGGGCTGTTCCCAACCCAGGGATCAAACCCAGGTCTCCTGCATACCAGGTGGGTTCTTTACCAGGGAAGGCCACCAGAGTAGCCCCCCCTCACCCTTCTTTATACTTGTCTAAAAATACCTTGTTCCAGCTGATTTAGATCTCTCAGTCATTACAGAGTCGGGTAATTGATCACATCTTGATTTTATCTATGGACGGCTGCAGGTTTGACTTGAACTGAAATGCTTTCTTTGAGTTGGTCAGTCAGTTTTGTCTGTGTACCCAGCTTTGTGGCAAGTGCTGTGGGAGTTTAGGAAGCATGTAACTGGGACTTTCGTACTTATACTTACCGCCGATAGGATCTCATGTCATCCTTATAGTCATCCTGTGAGGCAGGCATTATTTTTATCCTCATTTGACATACTTGGAAACAGGAAGTCAGAGTGGTTAAATGATTTAACAAGATAATAGGAAGAGATTACTCTAAAGGCCACTGAAATGCGCAGTGGTTTCCCCAAGTTCCTTTTCGGAACTAGAGAAGAATGGCAGGGGTGTGCTGCTGCATTTCTGGAAGCTCGGTCCATCCCAGCTTTCGAGCCAGGAGGGCTGTCTCTATGACTGTTAGGAGCTTTCCCCCCATGTTTCTGAAAATTAAGTAAAGCGCCAGCTCAGAGTGTGGGTGTTCCAACCAGTATTTTCAGGAATTATTTTTAGAGAAAAACTTCTATCTTTAGATCCAGAATGATGTTTAAAAATCAACTCAAGACAACAATGAGCACATTGGCATCTGGACATGTAAGTCTTTACCATGCAGTGAGATGGGAGGCAGCCTTGGCCTAAGCCTGCAGTTTTCAAGACAAGTAAAACTGTGAGCAGACTGGTGCTTTGATCCACATGTGTGCCCCATGTGTCCCTCCACACGTAGCCTGAATGCACTCTGATCTGGGCAGAGGTGCAGGCAGCAGGTGGTGAGACTCAGACTGACTAGCCCAACAAAGACCTTAGTGACTTGAGCTTCACCTTGAGTTCAGGATTCCCTGAACTTCTCTTAGATTGAAGAAATGATCAGCCAATCAAATGTTTAATGTAAGTAAAACTTTAGTGTAATAAACTTTAAGAGACTAATTTGACTCACATAACAAACTGACTCCCAGAACAAGCCATTTCAAGAATGTTTAAGCACCAAAGGTGAAGGTAGTTGTTGCAGAGTACATCATGTGAAATGCCAGGCTGGATGAATCACAAGCTGGAGTCAAAAGATTCGATCAGGAGAAGTATTAGCAATCTCAGATAATGCAGATGATACCACTCCAATGGCAGAAAGTGAAGAAGAACTGAAGAGCCTCTTGATGAGGGTCAAAGAGGAGAGTGAAACAGCTGGCTTGAAATTCATCATTAAAAAACTGAGATCGTGGCATCTGGTCCCATCACTTTATGGAAAATAGAAGGGGAAGAAGTGGAAGCAGTGGCATATTTTATTTTCTTGGGCTCCAAAATCACTGTGGACTGACTACAGCCATGAAATTAAAAGAAACTTGCTCCTTGGAAGAAAAACTATGACAACCCTAGACAGTGTATTAAAAGGCAGAGCCATCACTTTGCTGACAAAGGTCCACGTAGTCAAAGCTATAGTTTTTCCAGTAGTCACATATGGATGTGAGAGTTGGACCATAAAGAAGGCTGAGTGCTGAAGAACTGATGCTTTCAAATTGTGCTGCTGGAGAAGACTCTTGAGAGCCCTTGAACTTCAAGGAGATCAAACCAATCAAACCTAAAGGATATCAACCTTGAATATTCATTGGAAGGACTGATGCTGAAACTGAAGCTCCAATACTTTGGCCACCTGATGCAAAGAGCCAACTCATTGGAGAAGCCCCTAATGCTGGGAAGAACTGAGGGCAGGAGGAGAAGGGGATAACAGAGGATGAGATGGTTGGACGGCATCATTGACTCAATGGACATGAGTTTGAGCAAATTCTGGGGGACAGTGGAGAACAGGAAAGCCTGTGTGCTGCAATCCATGGGGTCACAAGGAGTTAGATATGACTTAGTGACTGAACAACAACAAAATTGTTGCTAATTAAACTTAAATCCTACCTATTCACTAAAAGTATACCTGAAGAGATTTCATTTTAGAAAACAGTGTGATAATCAAATATCTGGGAAAGCTTGGGGTTTTCCCCATTAGCCCAAGTGATTAAGTTTGCTAAGTAAATATTCATTGTCATCAAAGTACAAAGATGGCATCATATTAGCATGAGGAATAAAAAGGGTCATTAGAGGTAGAATGAGATTTTAAACTGATCTTTGTGAATTATAAAACAAACAAAGCAAAAACAAATAGAGTTCAGTGGAAATAAATGGCAGGTCATGCAACAGGGCAGAAAAGAAACCCTCAAAGTGACAAATCAATGCTTCCACCGCAAATGCTTTTCTCTCCAGTCCTGTTCAAATTCTGGAACATGAACTGGAGAACAATAAGTCTTCTCCAAATGCAGACCAGAGAAATGATTAGTTTTGTTTCATTTTGTGTGTGTGTGTGTGTGTGTATGTGTTTTCGTGTATAGTAATGAATTTACTTTCCTCTTCTTTGTAAAGTCTTGAGTAGAACAGTACATAAAAGAAAAAACTTATATTAAACTGATAATAGCTAGCATTCAGTGACATTTATTGCCCGACATTATTACTTATTTCATAGAGTTACTGCAAGAACTAAATGATTTAATATACATAGAACACCTATCACCATAGTTTATATTTTACAGTAGTAAATGCTTCTAAGTATTAGCTGTTATTATCTTTGAATGTTGATAGTGTTGGCAATAGACCACACACTATGCTAAGCACTTTGCTGTTGTTCTACTAATTTTGTTGATAGTAAACCAAGCCAAGGGAGGTTAAGAAAGTTGCCCAAGATTTCACAATGACATTTATTGTGCACTTACTATGTGCTAGACATACTGCTGATAAACATTTCCGATGCATCATCACATGTAGGCCACACAACTGGTCTGTGAAATAAATTATATTATCCTGGTTTTACAAATGAGGAGACGCCTAAGGTCACGTAGCCAGTGAGCGATGGAGCAGATATCCGAACGCAAGCAATCTGGTTCCCAGAGTGTATGCTCAGGACGGCTGTGCACCGTGATCTTCTGGGAGAGAGATATCAGGGACTCACTTCCATCACCAGGCCCCTTCCTTTTGTCCTATTAGCATTCCCAGCAGTGCTTTCCTGCAGGGCTACAGGGTTGCCTCTTCCTAGGCCCCATTCTTCAGCCACAATTGATCCATTCTACTCAGAAGTTACAGAGAGAGAGACCCAGACAACCCCTCTCGGCTATGCACTGATGTTGGGACACCTAGCAACCTGCCTAGTTTTCTCTAGGAATGGAAACTTTGTTTTCCTTTTTAAGATTTTTTTTTTTTTTTTTGTAGACCATTCTTAAAGTGTTGATTGAATTTGATACAACATTGCTTCTGTTTTCTGTTTTGGTGTTTTGGCTGCAAAGCATATGGAATCTTAGCTCCCCCACAAGGGATTGAACCTGCAGCCCCTGCATTGGAAGGCTAAGTCTTAACCACTAGACTGCCAGGGAAGTCCCAGAAACTTTCTCTACGAAATTTCCATTTCTTATTTTCAAGTCAGCTACTGACATAACTTAATATAACATTTTATTTAAGTCTTGTATAGTTAGAAGTCTCAAAGGTTATATACCAAAATGTTAACAGCAGCTAATAAATGTACAGATAATTTTAATTTTCCTGTTCATAGATTTTTGTGTTTTCCAGCTTACATAAATTACATAGTCAGAAAAAATATATTTTATAAAAATATAATTGAAGACTAGATGGTTGTTTCCCAAGAGTCAGGAGGATGGGTTGTACAGCCGAGAGAGCCAGATCGCCTTCCGTGAACCCCAGGCAGCATCCCCAGTGGTCCAGGCAGCCCCCAGTCCCTTCCCAGTTCGGTGACTCAGTCATCTGTGATGATTAGTGTCTTTCAAATTATCTTAGCCACAGACTCTTTTTTTCAAACAAAAATATACAGAAACATAATATATTTAGAAATATATATTATGGATTCTTCTTTAAGGGTTAAACTGTGCTGATAGAAATGGAGATAGAACCCTGGATCCTCACCCGTTAACCCACCATCCCATCTAAAAGCAACTCTCAAGGTGCGTTTGGAACCCCTCTGGCTCTGGAAAACACACTTCTCCACTGAACCTGTCGGTCCACCTCATTCTGGAAACTTGAACTCCTTTAGATTTCCAGAGGTTGCTCAGACATGGAGCTCTGTCTGTTTACTATATATTAAGCAAGATAGTGACTTTCTTCATGTGCTCTAAATTTTTCTACTGATCTCCTTCTTTACATCCAAAATCAATACACAAGACTAATCCATCTTATAATTGAGTATTCCTGTCTGACCGGAATGATCTATCATCTCAGAGGTGGCTTTCAGCTCGAAAGGGAAAGAGAAAGATGTGTTTGTTTACACTTCTCTCTGAACTCCCTCGTTTCTACCCAGAGGTTAACAAATCCAGTGCCCTTTTCTCATCCATCAAGCTGATGGATGGAAGTGTTGGCACTTCTGCATCGTGGTCTGAAGCCTTCTGCTCTCTTGACTTCTGTGTTGTCCTGTTGAACTGGTTTTCTTCCTCATGTTATCTTCTTCTTCTCTGCCTCATTTGCTGACAGTTTTCCTTTGGCACTAGTTTCTGTCTGTGGGCTTCTGCTGTCCTCTTGCTTCACTCTCTAGGCAGCTAATCCATTTCCAGGGCTCAGTGGTCACTGCATTCTGGATAGTGCTGGAATCAGTATATGCCTTCAGTCTCTTACAGGGTCCAGTGTCTTTGCGCCGTGTGTAGTCAATATCTCTCCCTTGAGTTCACAATAACTTTTCAAAGTCAACATGCCTAACTCGAAGATCATATGATCACCACTGTTTCTTGCTCTAAAATCTCTATTCTGCCGATGTCAGTATTTTCTTTATCACGAAACTTGAAACCTGGAATTTTATCTTTTATACTCTATAGTCACCAAAAGTCTTTTTATTTTACCTTCAAAACTTCTCTTAGATGTGTCTTTGCTCATCACTCCATGTCATAGAATTTAAGAACACAATGCTTTCTTATCACTTAATTGTTAATAAATAAATATTTTCTGAATCTGGGCTTCCCTAGTGTCTCAGTTGGTGAAGAATCTGCCTGCAGTGCAGGAGACCTGGGTTCCATCCCTGGGTCAGGAAGATCCCCTGGAGAGGGAAATGGCAACCCAGTGCTCTTGCCTGGAGAATTCTGTGGACAGAGGAGCCGGCAGGCTACAGTCCATGGAGTCGCAAAGAGTCAGATAGGACTGTGCGACTCACTTTCACTTTTACTTTTCAAATCTGGATCTAGTCCAGCTGTGTCAGAAAAATTCTGAAAGTCATTAACATTCTAAGAAATCTCTGCTTCTTGTCTTTTGTTTCAGCAGTGTATTTAATACACTGTCGATTTAATAATGAAGACACCAATTTAATAATCAATACTTCTACATATATAGATACAAAAATCCTCAACAAAATACTAGCAAGTAGAATTCAGCAACATATAAAGAGGATTATACAACATGACCAAGTGGGTTCATCCCAGGAATGTAATGATAGTTTAACAGCTAAAATCAATTAATGTAATATAGCATACCAATAGACTAGAGGACAAAAAATATTTAGTAATCTCAGATGCAGAAAAGAACTTTTGGCAAATGTCATACTTTTTCTGGATAGAAACACTCAAACTGTGAATAAAAGGGGACCTTATTCAATTTGATAGAGCATCTACAAAAAAAAAACAAAACACCAACCTATAGCTAGCATCCTACTGAATGGTGAAAGATTGAATATTTTATCCTAAGATCAGGAATAAGACAAGGATGTAGGCTTTCACCATTTGTTTCAGCATTAAATTGAGATTCTAACATGGCAATTGGGTAAGAAAAAGAAATAAGGTATTCAAATTGACATAGGAGAAGTAACACTATGCATATTTGTAAATGACATGAGATTGTATTTAAAAAATCCCAAGGAGTCAACTAAAAAACTGTTAGAACTAATAAACAGGTTCTACAAGGTTGCACAATAGAAGAGCAATGTACACCAATCAGCTGTATTTCTATACACTAGCAATAAACAAATCAAACATGAAATTAAGAAAATAGTTCATTTGCAATAGCATTGGAAAGAATGAAATACTTAGGAGTAAATTTAAGGAAAGAAGTACAAAAGCTATATTCTGAAAACTGTAAAGCACTTAAAGAAGACCTAAATAAATGAAAAGATATCCCATGTTCATGGATTAGAATATATTAAGATGGCAATAATCCCCAAATTGATTTATGAGTTTAATACACTGCCTAACAAAATCCCAGATGACTCTTGGCAGATTGTTGATTAAACTGATCCTCAAATTCATTAAAAAAAACTTCAAGAGACTCAGAATAACCAAATCAATATTGGAGAAGAAAACAAAAACATTGAACTACTCATACTTCCTGATCTCAAAACTTACTACAAATAATTACAATAATCAAGATACTGACTGAAGAATGTAGACATAAAGATAAGTGGAATAGAATTGAGAGTCAGGAAATAAACTCTTACATTTACAGTCAACTGATTTTCAACAAGAATGTCAAAAGCATTAGTTAGGGAAATAATAGTCTCTTGACCAAGTGGTGCTGACACAACGGATATCCACATGCAAAAGAATGAAACTGAACCCCTACCTCTCACCGCATATAAATATAATTCAAAGTGAATCAAAGATCTAAACAGAAGTACTAAACTATAAACTCTTAAAAGAGAATATAGATGTAAATCGTCATGACCTTGGATGAAGCAGTGATTTCCTAGATATGACACCAAAGCATAAGCAGTACAGTAGAAATTAGATAAATTAAGATTAATTAAAATTTAAACCTTTTGTGCCTCAAAAAACACCATCAAGAAAGTGAAAAAGACAATCCATAGAATGGGAGACAGTATTTGCACCTGATGAGGGACTTGTATCTGGAATGTACGAAGAACTCTTACAACTAAATAATGAAAGGATCTGAATATACTTTTCCCCAAAAAAGAGGATATACAAAGGGCCAACAAACACATGAAAAGATGCTCAACGTTATTAGTCATAAGGGAGATGCAAATCCAAACCATAATGAGATAAAACATCATACCCAATAGGCTGTAAAAAAAGACAGGCAGTAATGAGTGTTGACAAATATATGGACAAATTGAAGCCCTCATACACTGTCAGAGGGATATAACATGGTGGATATGGTTTCACGCAACCTCAGATCCTGTAGTATTGTAGTATTTACTCTTGAAAAAAAATCTGGGTAAAAGTGGACCCATGCATTTAAACCCATATTGTGAAGGGTCAATGCTAATAGCAAAAATAAATAAGTAAGTAAAATAACGTAAATTCCTATTAAAGGGGAATGCATAAATAAAATGTGCCATTTTATGTAGTGAAATAGGAAATAATTAAAAGGAATAAACATACATATACATATATACATAATCTCTGAGCTCTAAAAAACACAGTAGTGGATTAAAAAGTCAAGTTGCAAAATTCATACATGTTGCATACATGTTGCATAACACATACATGTACATTTCTAAAGTATAGAACTACCATGCATTATTCCTTGACACATGCATCTGTTACTGTATCTTTAAATGGCTAAAGATGCCCTGAAGTCATGATAGCCGCAGCCACTTGGGTAATGGGTGAACAGACTGGGACTGAAGATGGACAAAAGGGGACTGCCACTTCATCTTCTTTGTACTACTTCTCTAATGAAAAGAAACAAGCAGATAAGACAAAATGTTAATATTTATTCATTCTGAGTGACAGCTCACAGGGTATTCATTATATTATTCTTTGTACTTTGCTTTTTGCTTAATTTCTCCCAATGAATAAAACTTAAGTTGAGATAACAGCATCTTTCATCATTTACTCTTAGACTTATTTATTGTTTAGGTATTTTATGTTCCTGTTTGTTTTAAAAGTAAATGTATATAAATATAAGTATAGCTGAGATAGCTAAATTTCCTTCCTTTGTTTATGTTCACAAAGCGTACTCATTTTATTTAACATTCTTTGCTATCAAAATGTGGTTTTTATATACAAACTTGTGAGCAGTAAATTATGAGGGCTCACAGTTCTACCACGGTCTGTATGTTAAGAATGTACTTCCTATGGTATGTGTGTGTGTGTGTGTGTGTGTGTGTGTGTGTTCAGTCATGTCCGACTCATTGCGACCCCTGGACTGTAGTGCCAGGCTTCTCTGTCCATGAAATTTACAGTCAAGTAGACATCCTCACACACCTCGATCGCTAGAAGCATCCATTTGTATTGGAGCCAACATAGCCATGAGCAAAGAGAAACAAGAAGTCCAAAAGATTTCCTCTTTGGTGCTGATGATTTTCGGTGCTGATTGTTAAGACTGAAGGTCTGCAACCACCGATGTTTCTTGGCTCAGTCTGCAGTGCGCCTCTCCAGTGTCATTGCCACAGGACTGACAAAAGGATGGGACTCTCTGCCTTTTCCATCCGTGACAGTGCTTCCCGCGTTAAATCATGTACAGCATGCACAGAAGGCCCGCTCAGGCAGGGTGAGGGTCCTCTCACAGTCCTTTATCACAGAAAGGTGATGCTGGGCAGATGGTGGCAAGGGCACCTTTACAGACACATCACCCACTACAGCTCTTAGGCATCGGAAGGGGAGTCTGGCAGACTTTAGAGGTGCACCCCAGGTAATTGCTGTGACCATATTTGAAAAGTAACAGATAAATGGGGATTTAAATTTAAGCAGACTAATAATTACACAGTTAAGTGCTAAGGTGAGATGTTTAAACATGCACAGGTAAGAGAGAGGGGGACCTCCATACCTTACCTTGGGGATTCACCAGGGTCTTCAACTGGAGTAGAACTCAGGTCTCTGTCGCTGCAGCTTATTTGCTCCTCCCAACAAGCAGGAGCAGGAGGAAATCTAAAAGAAGGAACTGAGCATGCTCAATTTGGACCCTTTTGTCTGTCTAATTTTGGAGCCAGCCTGTCCCCAGGATATATGTCAATACACGAGGGCCAGTTATTAGCACGGCCTCCCTGCCACAGATCTGAAGCTATGTTCTTTTCAACCAGCTTTATCAGTAACAGAAGCCATATGTTTAGCTCCATGCATCTGGCCTCTTACCCCTCAATTGGTTCCAAACTCAAGAGGGAAAGAGGGAGCAGGTCCTATCAAGTGTCCCCTCCCCCGCCACAACCTGATGATCAATTAATATAAAACCTCACAAGTACAAATTAATATAATCCATGATATCAATGGGATGCAGTATAGGTGGCGCAGTGATAAAGAATCCTCCTGTCGATGCAGGAGACACAGGAGATGCTGGTTCAATCCCTAGGTTGGGAAGATCCCCTGGAGAAGGAAATCGCAACCCACTCCAGTATTCTTGCCTGGAGAATCCCATGGGCAGAGGAGCCTGGCGGGCTACAGTCCATGGGGTCACAAGGAGTCTGACATGACTGAGCACGCATGAGCACATGACATCAACCAATAATATATATATATACCAGAATGATCTTATCTGAATAGTTAACTGAGCATTGCTCACTTACTTTTAGATTTCATAAGTGTGGTTAAAAAAATAATGTATGATTTATCATGGCGTGCTTGAATAACCTGAGACAGACTCCATTAAGATGTACATTTTATAATGTATCATATTATCTACATAGGTATACAAGTGTACACAGATTTATTTAACTCAATCATGTAATAGCAAAAACAAAAGGTACCTCAGAAACAACCCTGCATTCTGTCACAGTACACGGGTCTGCAAATGGCCATCTGTACATTGGCAGAACACAGTGGTTTTAAGGTTGAATTAGTGTTCTAATCTCTTTGGGATTTCCTTTATATTTGTGGTGGTTTGTGACTGATGTTTCATGTAACTTGAGCTCTCTGTTTATATTTAATAGAAGATTCATTCCTGTGGCAGCATACACGTTTACGCTTCAGTGTTGAATAAAAGCTACTGTTCTGCAGGAGGGATATAAAACGTTGATTTATAATGACACGTTCCAATAACAGTGATCTAATTCTTCCAAACCCTCTCCCCAGGTCCTGGGAACAGCATGGCTCCAGCCAAGGATGATTCTTCCCTTCTGGAATATTCAGCCTTCAACACATCTATCCATGCTGCCGTTAGACACCAGAACTGGAAACTGCTCACAGGCTACCCAGGTAGAAGGCTTAGTGTCTCCCACCAGAACAGCTGGGAAGATTTTCCAAAGAATAGCTGCCTTTCGCAGAACACCATCTCTGGACTGCTGAATGAAAGGGAAGAGTGTAATCTCACCCTACATTTTTAAAAATTAGGAATTAATTGTTGAGGTGGTGCTGGGGCAGGGGGAGGCTTCCCATGTGGCACTCATGGTAAAGAACCCGCCTGCCAGTGCAGAAGATGTAAGAGACACGGATTCAATCCCTGGGTTGGGAAGATCCCTTGTAGGAGGGCATAGAAACCCACTCCAATATTCTTGCCTGGAGAATCCCATGGACTGAGAAGCCTAGCGGGCTACAGTCCATGGGGTCACAAAGAGTCAGACACAACTGAAGTGACCTAGCACGCATGCGTGGAGAGGTGGGAGGAGGGTAAGAGGAAGAAACCCAGCTCTAGGGCTTCGTGGAAAATAAGGGTTTCAGATACGCATGGCCGGCAAGCACGATACGTCTAGCTAGCAAAGACAGTCTCTGAAAGTGACATCTTCAACCAAGGGTATAGTGGGGGAAAGGTGTTGCTTCCCCTGAGCACATCCTCTAGAGGTGACATCTTTTAAATATTTTTATGGTATGTGGTTTGATGGTTAAGGCTGTGATGCAATTAAGCAGTGTTTATAATGAGGCCGTTTTTGATGTTTGCAGCAAGACAGTCCTTCATTGTTTTAGACTGTCCCATATGTTGTAAGACATTTTAGCATCCCTGGCCCATGACTACTAAATGACAGTAGTACCCACCCCAAGCACCTCCCCCAAGTTCACTGTGACAATTAAAAATAACCCTGCCACACAAACACATATACACACATACGCATGCACACACATACACACTTGTGCATATACACACATGCACAACACACACACACGCACACACATGCATGCTCTTTCCTGGAAACCCCAGCCCCACTGTGAAGCAGTGAGACATGTTTAGTTAAAGCACCAGAAGTCAGAGTCTGAGACAAATCTAGACATAGCATCAAGGGCCGCGTTCTTTTTAATGTGTCCATACCCACAACCCAGCTCAACCTTATCCCCTAGACTCTTGCCTTGAAGATAGATCCTACCTACAATGCTTCTCCTCCAATAAACTATTGTATTTCTTTGCCAGGCTGTGGTCACTGGTTTCCCCCACCATCTCAGTACAATGTTTCTGTGATACCCTCATCGGACCCACCAGCCAAGACCCTCTGGCTCTTTGACATTGACCAGGACCCCGAAGAAAGGCATGACCTGTCAAGAGAATATCCCCACATCGTCAAGAAACTCCTTTCCCGTCTGGAGTTCTACCAGAAACACTCAGTGCCTGTATACTTCCCGGCACAAGACCCCCGCTGTGATCCCAAGGCCACTGGGGCCTGGGGCCCCTGGATGTAGCATTTTAGGCAGCCTGGAGGGCAGCTTGAAAGCCTCTCTGTTTGCAAGTTGGACTCCAGGCCTTTATTCATGTGATTCTTGTCTCATTTGTTCTCCCAGCCTGGGTTCTCCTGGCCCTGCTCTTGCTCCTAAACCACACTGAGTTGTCTAATTTCAACCCCTAGTGCAATTGAGGTGCTGATAAAATCTGAACACTGATGCTGTTGGCTGGGGTATATGTCCAGAGGAGAGGGTGACTGGGTTCACCCTCCCTTTCCTGAGCTGTGGGATTGCTGGGAACTTGACTTAAAAGAGGAAGTTACTGAGTCTTGGAGGCTGGAGCAGCTGGTTCTTTTTGCCTCACAAGTCAGATGTCAGATTTCCCTCTGCAATAGCCGGGTTTTATTGGAGTGACTCACGTTTCTTGTAACAAACGAAAGGGTTAGACAGTCGTTAATGGTTCTGTTGGCCACGGGTTCTCCCTGCCGGTGAGAGATCCTGTTCAGGCATCCCCTGTGAATAACCTGCCTTGGTTCACTCCTCACTCACGCATCTCATCACTCACCTCATCACTCATCCTGTCATGGAGCATAAGGCTCATTTCATTATTAACATGAGTTTGGCAATACGCCTACTCCTTAGTTTTGGGCTTTACGATTAAGAAATGTGTTTTTATCCCCCGGTTTTTCCCAACCATTGCTTATCTTGTCTGGGCTGCCAGCTACCCCCACACCCTTTGTGGTTCTTTTTCTGCCTTTCTTCTGATTCAGGCATCCTGCGCCTGGGAAGGCTGCTTTGCTTCTCCACCATGAGCACCACTGGTCTGTGATACACTGCTGAGGCCTGCCTTCCTTCTGCCCCTGACCCTGAAGCTAGAGCGCTACCTAGAGAGACGGCGAGCCTAGCTCTGTGGGCATGTTCATGGCAGTACTTGGGTCTCTTTCATCTGCTTGGAGATGTTTTTTTCTAGTTGCGTGGAGTTTATTCTCATGATTGTGGCTAAGTGTCATAATATATTTAGTTGCACTGCTCTTCCCTAGAAGTGAGGAGAAACCTTGGGAAAGAATAATATTGTCCTGAGATGATGCAAGTAGTAGGCAGTTTGAAAAACGAAATGGCCAGCATGTGGGATCCTGGACCTCGATAACACAGAAGCCATATCCATGTTTCTCTTACTTTCTCAGTTTGTATTGAGGTTGGGGGAAGAGGATACGCAGTTTGATCTACCAGCTCTTTCTCAGCTGCACCAATGTCCTACTAACATGAACCAGTCCAGATGAGCTTCAGAGAGTGTCAAACTCAGGAAAATGTGGCCAAAATCTACATACCCTTTTTTTTTGCATTAACTCCACTGTTTCATTCAATGCTTATCTCCAATGCCTGGATCACTGCCTGCTGCATGGAAGGCACTCAGTACACCTTTTTAAAAAATAAGTGAGTGAATGAACAAAGGAATAAATGAGGAAGTCTCACACCAGGGAAGATGCTAGTTCAACAAGCTGAGTACTGGGCTGAATATAAATATCTTCCAACCTTCACTTTTCTGTTCTTAAGCTGCCCTCCTGGGGTAGGAGCACAGTCCACATATCTGGGCAGTCTAGGACACCATAGTGAAGTTGTGGTATCTTCCAGAGGGAGAAGGGCAAGATATATGCCTGCTGAAGGGACTCTTCTGCCAATAATCCTCAATTCTCTTCTGCAGAGGACACTGGAAGCTAGAACCACCAAATAATATGATATAGGTCATGGCACAGCCATCCTTCAGTTCAGTAGCAATATCCTCTGGTGACAACTAGTTTGTGTTAAAATGCGATGAATGGAAAGAGACGGTGCTAAAACTAATGACCCCTGTTACCAGCCTGTCCCCACTCCTGGGCTGGCATGCAGCTGGCCAAAATGCTTCTAACTCTCACTCCCAAGCCTGTGGCAGATATTATGAATAACTGAGCCCAATGTTCCTTCTGGACCCTTCTAACCTGGGGGTGGAGGTACTGTTAATACTAAGGATTGGAGGCCATCACTACATGATACCTGTTCGCTCCTCCTGCCATCCTCCCAAAGGCTGTTCCAAGTCCTAGGTCCTTGATTGCTGTGTACAGTGTGGATGTTCTGCACTTGATGGACTCAGAAGGAATTTTAAAGACCGATTTTTTGGTAAAACTTTTACTTGAGATCTTACGTTATCCATAATAGAACGTCATTGGATTTTCTTATTCTGTACAGGAATGTAAACAGATAAACTTCTAGGCTGTCACTGGAAGTATTAACGGTGTTTCTTTCTGATTTGGTTTACCTATGGTTTTGTTTATTTTCTTTTTACCACCTGATTATTCCAGATGTAGGAGACAAAAAATTAAATTTATCTTTGAAAATGTGTCAGCCGTGAGTGTGGGGTTTCCATTTGGGAGATGAAAAGTTTCTGAAACCAGATAGTAGTGATGGTTGTACAACATCATGAATGCACTTAATGCCTCTGAATTGTACTTTAAATGGTTCAAATAATAGATTTTAAGTTGTATAGTTTTTAACCACAATTTCAAAACTGTGTTGGCCTGTTTTGTGTGATGGGAATTTTAACTGAAAAAAGCTATTAAATAAATATAACAAAAAATATCAGAGCTGAAAAAAAAATGTGTCCATCATTGCCTCCAAAGACACACAATATCCTATTTTATCCTACAAAATTGGAGGAAGGTCAAGAGAGGGTAGGAGTAAATATAAAGTGATAATAAGGGAGTGTATGAGTTTTCTATTGCTGTATAATAAATTACCCCCAAATTTAACAACTTAAAACAATGAAGATTTGTATGTCCAACATTATATGAGAGTCAGAAGTTTAGGAGTGGTTTACCTGGGTGGTTTTGGCTCAGGGTCTCTCATGGAATCATAGTCAAGCAACTGTCCAGGGTGACATTCCTCTGAGTGGATCACAACAATCTGTGGAAAATTCTTGAAGAGGGGAATACCAGACCATCTTACCTGTCTCCTGAGAAACCTGTATGGAGGTCAAGAAGCAACAGTTAGAACCGGATATGGAACAACAGACTAGTTCAAAATTGGGAAAGGAGTACATCAAGGCTGTATATTGTCCCCCTGCTTATTTAACTTCTATTCATAATACATCATGCAAAATGCCAGGCTGGATGAATCACAAGCTGGAATCAAGATTTCCAGGAGGAATATCAACAACCTCAGATATGCAGATGACACCACCCTAATGGCAGAAAGCAAAAAGGAACTAAAGAGCCTCTTGATAAGAGTGAAAGTGGAGAGTGAAAAGCTGGCTTAAAACTCAGCATTCAGAAAACTAAGATCAGAGCATCCAATCCCATCACTCCATGGCAAATAGATGGAGGAAAAGTGAAAAAAACGACAGACTTTATTCTCTTGGGTTCCAAAATCACTGCAGATGGTGACTGTAGCCATGAAATTAAAAGACACTTGCTCCTTGGAAGAAAAGCTAGGACAAATCTAGACAGCATATTAAAAAGCAGAGAGGTCACTTTGCTGACAAAGGTCCATATAGTCAGAGTTATGTTTCTTCCAGTAGTCAGGTATGGATGTGAGAGTTGGATCATATAGAAGACTGAGTGCTGAAAAATTGATGCTTTTGAATTGTGGTGCTGGAGAAGACTCTTGAGAGTCCCTTGGACAGCAAGGAGATCAAACCAATCAATCCTAAAGGAGATCAACCCTTTAAGATATTCATTGGAAGGATTGATGCTGAAGCTCCAATAGTTTGGCCACCTGATGCAAAAAGTTACTCTGATGCTGGGAAAGATTGAAGACAGGAGGAGAAGGGGATGACAAAGGATGAGATGGTTGGATGGCATCACTGACTCAATGGACATGAATCTGAGCAAGCTCCAGGAGATGGTGAAGGACAGGGAAGTCTGGTGTGCTGCAGTCCGTGGGGTTGTAAAGAGTTGGACATGACTGAGCGACTGAACAACAGTCCTCTGAAGGCTTGACTGGGGTTGAGAACCCATTTCCAAGATGACTCACTCACAGGGCTCTTGGCTGCAGGCCTCAGTTCCCTGTGGGCCTTCCCTACTCTATGGGCCTCTCCATGTAGCAAGCTTCCAGCAGAACCAGAAGTCCAAAGAGAGAAAGAGGGAGCTGCAGTACCTTTTACAACCTGGTCTCCAAAAGCATGCACCGTCTCCTCTACTTTTTTTCACTTCCTTAAAAAAGAGTCACAAAGTCCGACCCATACACAGAGGAGGAGAATTAGGCTCTGCCTCGTAAAAGCAGTGTTAGATTTATGGACAACAGAGGAGAATGGGCACAGGTAGCTTCCTGGGGAAAAAACTGTCTAATCAAGTCCACATGCATTTATCAAATGCTGCTGTTTGAAGAGAAAGAGTAGAAAAAGCATTCAACTTTGCTCTTTTGTGGCAGAATGACCATGGACAACTCATCAAACCTTTTCTGTGCCTCAGTTTTCCCCTGGTGAGATGATGGGTTGGAGTAGATAATCCCTAACTTCTCTTATACCCCTAGTGTCCAGAACAATGCCTGGCACAGAGGAGATGTTCAATAGATATCAGTTGATTTGCTCTCAGCTGACTGAATTCTAATGCAAGAGTGAGAAATAAAAGTGCTAAAAATAGCCTGAGCCTGTGCCCAGCCTTTGAGAAAAGAACTAATCTGGGGATGGACGGCAGCTCAGTGTTCTCCTTGTGGGCGGAGGACACTAACTAGCGAGGGAAACCCTGAAACGTTTTGGAAATCAAAAAATTCTCTATATCTTGATCTAGTGGCCTTTCCATGGGTGTATCCACACATAAAAATTCACTGAGAGGTATGTATGCTTGATGCTCTTTATGGTTTATATGTCACACGTAATTGAAAAGTACTTTACAACAAAAAATACCTGCCCTTAGAGCACAAAGCTCACTACCTACTTACCTCCTAAGTTACCATAATGTACCTGGAACATACAAACATTTGTAAAAAAAAAAAAAAATTCTAAATGCTTCGAGGAAATTTACTATTTGAAGAAGACGTTTGTGAATTGTTTTGAAAACACAAATTTAGGATTTTTTGTTTACAAAACCTGAATACATCGATTTAGATTTCCTACCCAGGTTTTCCTGAAGTAGTGACACCCCGGTATCAGTGCTGGGGGAGGCAGGTAGAGACCAGGAAATGGCACAAACTGAAGTTGTGGCCTCTGCCCCAAGGGGCTTATCATTGTATTCTGTAGTACCAAGTTATTTCCAGCTCAACAATTTTTAAGAAAATTCCAGCCAATACTAAATGTATTCAAGTAGTAATTATCCTTCCCAATCACCACTTAAACTTTAAAATCTATTTTTTGTCCAAGCGCAGAAGAGTTTTCACTTTGGTAGATTGGTTCATTTTCAGGCCGCTGAGAGACCAGCCTGCTCACTCTGTCTTCACCCCGCACTCATCACCGGAGCATGTAGGTTTGACTGACACAGACGTACCTGCCACATGCCTTTCACCTTTGCCCTGTTGCTGTGGGTGCCACCCACCAGATGACGCAGAGCAGAGGAGGAGAGCAGGGGTCACACTGCCCTGGGCCTGGTGTCAGGGCTCTGTGACCGTCAGGAACCTGAAGAGACAGTTTCATTCCCGAACTAATTCACTCAGGGTACCGATCATTGAGCTTAACATATTGCATGTAAGATCCTTTATTATTTTTCTGAAAATAATCATTTTAATCCCATTAGCGAAGTATAGATGATCTCAGAACTGTTATCCTAAAGGAGTATAGCTTCCCCCCCACCCTCCCTCTCTGGGTCTCAACAGAGGGCCTGGACACAGAGGGGCTAGTGTACCGTCAATCAAATCACGAGGTATGCACCAGCCTCTTATTCACACCAGGGTCTTGCAGAGCAGAGCAGAGGGGATAAACCTAAACACACATGCTCCACCCCTCCGGGGTGCACAGGACTGACTGTGTTTTTATTTACATTAAATGAATCAAGTCAAAGCTTAGATTTCCCTTGTGCCAGGATGTTGTAGTTTTTGCCGCTGGGCTCATTCACGTCCGCACCTTGGTATATACTGGAGGCCAGGACGAGGGCAGCTGAGGGCAGCAGGGTGGTGCAGAGACACTGAATCAGACCCCACTCCCAGGAAGCTCACCTACCAGGGAGCACAGGCGGGAGGCCCAGGAGGAGGACGGGTTCCTGGGCAGGCAGAAGGGAACCGGAGGGGCTCAGAGTCAGAGGCAGTGCTCCTCCGCGCCTGGCGAGGGAATTCATTTTACCTTAAATTTGTGCTTCTCGTTTTTGTTCCACTCATGAGAGCAGTGAGTTTGCTCTATATAAACTATTTTTACATTTGATTAGAGAAGCCCCTGATCTGTTAGGGGAAGTGCTGGTTTGGTATGAAAACATCATTTTGGGGGCTTCACAAGAGGGCATCTGGTTTTTCCAGGGCTTGAGTGGAAAGGTTTGGATTTAATGCATGCGAGTGATGGAAATATGCAGCCTCCACATCCAGGAGGAGATGGGCATTCGCAGTGGGACCTGCCTGTGTTCTATTACCGAGGCCCAAAGGTACTACTTCCCTGTAAAGACATGGCTCCCCGGGCAGCCAGCACATGGTGCCTTACGGTCCCACTCAGATCTCTGTGGCTCCTGTAGGCCCTCTCAGTGCTGAATGTCTTAGCATGGTGCTGCTGCTGCTGCCGCTGTCTAGGCACTCAGTCGTGTCCAAATCTTTGTGACCCCATGGACTATAGCCTGCCAGGCTCCTCTGTCCATGGGATTTCCCAGGCAAGAACACTGGAGTGGGTTGCCATTCCCTTTTCCAGGGGGTCTTCCCGACACAGGAATCGAACCCGCATCTCCTGCTTGGCAAGAAGATTCTTTACCACTGAACCACCTGGAAATACATGTCTTAACATGGTGCTTTTCCTTAAATTGACAAATCTTTACTAGAATAAATAATTTAAAGGGATGCTTTTTTTTTTAACCACTGGGGTAAGGGGAAAACTAACGTAATGGGTTGTCATAAAAATACAATAATGCTCTTAATAAATACACACAGTAAGTACTCAATAAATAAATAAATTGCTCTTAAATTAGCTCTCGGAACTGCTTCTGGCCTGGAAGGAAAGAGTATTGAAGAATTAATGATTTTTGTAGTAAATGATTCAGTGTCGCCAGTGTAGGGGCTGTGACTTTGGCAACACTGGTCTGGAGACGAGGAAACTCCCTGAGGGCGGGCCCGCTTGTTCCCTGTGCGCCCAGGCCCCACAGGGGTGCCGGGTGACGCTCCACCTGACTGGTGACTCTACTGGTCCTCTCTGCCTGCCATTTCCTCCAAGAAGAATCACAGCTGCACTCTTCTTCTCACAGTTTGTTTTGCTCGTGTGCCTGGAGACCCCAAAGCAAGGGAAGCATTCAAAATGAGATAAACGTATAAACACAAGAAGAAACCAACGTACACATCCTTTGCAACACAGTTGGGAAATCACAGAGGATCCAGCCAAAGGAAGAAGCCAGGAAAGTCAATAAACAAGTTGGAGGAGATGCAACATACAGAGATGAAATGTTTAGAAGAAATAAACAGTGAGAGGAGGAAAAAAGAGGCAACGTGGAAGTTCTTGAGTTAAAAAGTTCCATGAGCCTCTATTTCCAGGATTGTATCTGAGGTCCCAGGGATCGGAAAGTCACCCTCCGAGGAGACTCTGTGTCGCGAATGCCTTGAAATTTCTTTTCTCTGCCTCACAGCCCTCTCTCACCTTGGTGCCCAAATGGGCCTTGTTCTGGGTCATATAATTTTCAGGGATGCCATGTTTTGCTAATTATCGAGGCAAGGCAAGGAATCAACCTTCCTTGAGGACACACTGTATGCCAGACACCGTTTGACTTTTTACAATGGCTACCAAATTGCTCTCAGTAATATCTCATCATGAGGTAAATGGTTTTACCATTTTAGAAAGTATTTTGCATAAAGCCCCACAGCCAGTAGAGTTGGAACTGAAATCCAGTTTGCTCTTAAAAAGCCCCTACCCCGCTACTCTGTTTCTCTGTAACCTCTAGTCCCCAGCTTCCTTCCCGTCCCTGTGTCCTGCGCCTTTAAGGATCATTTGCAGGGAGTCCTGTTCTGACTATTTGGGTCTGAGGAGCCTCAGGTGAGTGACACTCAAAACTAGAGTCAGAAGGTCAGCTCGGCAGAATGCTGGGATGCGTGGAGATCCGAGAGGGCTGTGAAGAGACAGGTACGGCAGTTCAGCAAGAGCTATGAGAGTCAGTGGGTAAAAAGCTAACGGGAAACTTAGAAAATAAAACACATTGAAAGGAGTTGCAATTCCTCAGCCTGGAGAGGAAGTTTATTACTGTTTTTTCATATATTTCGTAGGAAAATCGCCTTCCCCCGCGCAGGTCTCTGCGGCTAGTGACCGTCTTCCCAGTGAACGCACAGACAAAACCCACAGCACGGTGCCCAGGGAAGGAGAGGAGACCCGCAGGTGGGTTCTCAAAACACACTGAAGCTTCTGATGAGGGTGCTGGCTGGAACATGGAATTTAACGTCCTGTCTTGCTCTGTGACCAGTTGGTGCCAACCAGTCTCTAGTTAACAATCAGTTACCATCTTGCTGAATGCTGGAAGGGGAAGTGGTTCTCACTAGCAACCCTGAAAGTATTCAGGGTAAAGTCTTTTAAATATAATGTCAGTAGAACCCCATTCCTCCTCTGTGTTTAGGGCTCTGAGATGAAGCATAACAAACACTTGGGATACAGATATTCTGTAAAGTTCTGTTTGTAATGATTTCTCTTTGGGGTTTGGGATGAAAGAAGGGTATGCAGAGGTTAGCCTGTGTATGTGGGCTTTCTTATAAGGAATATTGCTTTACGAGGATCTCGCCTTAAAAAGAGGAACACAAATAATGACTGTGATTAAGATGGTATATTTTGGTTTAAATTGTTATATAGAGAGCTCTGTGTTGGTCAGCAGGACCTGGGTAGAGAAATGCTTTGATTCCTGTAGTTAATTAAACATTGTTGCCTTAAGTCAAAAGTTAAGTGGCTGAGCCATAGTAAATTATGCTTCCAACTCCTCTTATAGGCTTGGACGGAAAGATGTTCATGAGAGCTAATTCCCTGCTTCTTATACAGCAGTGGGGGGTGTCTCCCCCTGAAGGCAGGGTCTGGCCTGATGCTGAAGGAAGGCTGGACTGCTGCGGGGCTGCTGCTGGCTTTTAGATTAAGTCATTGCACTGACCACCCCTGTTCACAGCCACCCCGTCACCTAGCAGAGCCAAGTCAGGGTGTAGTTAGTCTGCCCCGGACGAGGAGGAAGGGCGGTCTTAAGACAGGATGGCAAGATGGAGTGAGCAGAGGTGCCATCACCCTCTCTTCCTTTGTCACTAATGTTTTACACAGAACACCAGTAGTGACTAGAACTTGACCTTTTCCTAGTACTTACTACCATATGATTTCAAAATTCTCACTGGCTTGACAGGCTTTAAAATGGTACACTGTTTCGTCTTTCAGTGCCAGGAGATTGAACTTTCTCATATGTTTATTGGTTCCTATGTTTTTTGAGTGGCCTGATCCGTTCCCTCCCCCCTGCCCCCCTCCAATTTCCCTGGCCCTGTCATGGGGGCCGAGGTGGGGAGTGGGGTGAAAAGGTAGCTCTAGCTGAGGTTCATGCAAGGCAAAGCCAGCCTTTGGACCTGAACCATCATCTCAGCTGAAGCTGCTAATCCTCCCGTTTCTAGGTGTTGCATTTCAAGTGGTCCTTGCTTTATCCTCTGTCTTTGGAACCATGTCAGGAGGCAGGTAAACGAGGAGGAGAGGGACGGGCATGATCCTTTTGCTTTCTTATGGACAGAGCCAAACTGAGATTTGTGAGCCCCCTGGGAAGGCTAATAATTTGGTGCTCTTAAAAGTGATGTTCTTTGAATATTGGAATATTAATATTGGGATCGGAGCACTGGGGAAAGGGGCAGGGGGGAGCTGGAGAGGCAGGGTC
Source organism: Okapia johnstoni (assembly GCA_024291935.2). NCBI lineage: Eukaryota > Metazoa > Chordata > Mammalia > Artiodactyla > Giraffidae > Okapia > Okapia johnstoni. The sequence goes on from CM044307.1 coordinate 83,665,438, forward strand.
ACTGGCAGCTGCCCAGTCACGCCCCTGTGACCCCAAACTCAGCAAGTCTGGCCCCAGTGGCATACCCCTCTTGGCAAAACCAAAGCCCTACAGGCGACTGGCTTACCCTTCTCAGAGGCACTTTAGCAACCCTTGGCTTCTTATAAAGCATATCCCTTGGGGTGATCTCACCCCTAGAGGGCCGTAGCCCACCCAACCCCACACAGAAGCAGAATTCTGGCGACCACACCTGTCTCTCCCTGGCGACCATGCTTTCATACCTTTGGACCCTCACCCCGGGGCTGGTCTATCCCTGAGTCTGGAGTTACTCTGATGGGAGCCCCGAAGCCCCTTTCCTCCAAGCCAGCCTCAGCGGAGGAGGCCATTGCTCTCTGGATAAACAACTTATTATAACTGAAAACTCTCATTCCACTTTCAGCCTCTCCTTTTCCAGTATGAATAACCCCAGTGCCTTTCATCTGATTCTGCACTTCTGTCAGCTCTTCCAACCTGCCAGCACGCCCATGATTCCAGGCTTGACCTGGGCTGGTCTCCTGGCATAGTTCCCTCCCTCCTCTCTCTGCTCTTTGCTGGACTAGCTCATCCTTCGGGTGTAAACTTGAAGGTTTCTTTCCCTGGGAAGTTGTCCCTCTAGCCCTGCTGCACTGGAACTCTGTTTCAGACTTGCCCCTCTCCTGTGAAAGAGAACATCACACTTAATTCATGTATAAATGTCTGTCTTCCCCACCAGGCGGAAGTCTCCTGTCTGGTTTGTTTCACAGGAACATCTTTGTCTTATCGAGCATGCTTGGCATTTAGACAGGACTCACTGAATGAATGTTCCGTTTGTTGAATTCGAAGGACATACCTTCTGATTTCAGGATGACCCTGCAGTCCCTGACTTCAAAGCACGCCCCCCGTCCCCACTCCTCCCACCAACCTGCAGACCATGTTTACTCAACCTGATGGCAGCCTTGCCCCACTGCCTGCTCCGGGGAAGCATGTGTCTGCAGCCTTGGCTATCTTCAAAGGGTTTTGTTTGGATCAGCTGGAAGGACTTCAGTGCCTTCATCAAATCAGGGTGAACATTACATTGTCCAGACTCCTCAGGCAGGTTTTGTTTACCCTGGGATCGCCTCCAAGATATCAGCTGATGGCTTCAAATGCTTTTTGTGGTCTGTTTTTTGGGACAGACTCAGATTTTCCTCCTTCATCTTCCAAACCTTCCCTAAGATTTTCTCCCTTCATTTGTTCAAGCTTTGTTGTAAATGCTTTTCCCCACATAACTTTCCCTGCAGACAACTGGCTACGTAGCTTCTACCTAGTGCTGTGAAGTCCTGCAAATGGCAAGGACTAGCTGCAAAGGGCAGGTGGCATGTTTTCTGATGCTCCTTAGTTATCCATCCATCTTTTCCCCTTCCACAGCGTGGAAGTTGGTGGTTTTTTTGGTGCAGACATAATCAATTCAGTTCAGTTGCTCAGTCGTGTCTGACTCTTTGCAACCCCATGAATCACAGCACGCCAGGCCTCCTCCTCCATCACCAACTCCCAGAGTTTACCCAAACTCATGTCCATCGAGTCAGTGATGCCATCCAGCCATCTCATCCTCTGTTGTCCCCTTCTCCTCCTGCCCCCAATCTTTCCCAGCATCAGGGTCTTTTCCAATAAGTCAACTCTTCACATCAGGTGGCCAAAGTATTGGAGATTCAGCTTCAACATCAGTCCTTCCAGTGAACACCCAGGACTGATCTCCTTTAGGATGGACTGGTTGGATCTCCTTGCAGTCCAAGGGACTCTTTCAAGAGTCTTCTCCAACACCACAGTTCAAAAGCATCAATTCTGCAGCACTCAGCTTTCTTCACAGTCCAACTCTCACATCCGTACATGACCACTGGAAAAACCATAGCCTTGACTAGACGGACCTTTGTTGGCAAAGTAATGTCTCTGCTTCTTAATATGCTGTCTAGGTTGGTCATAACTTTCCAAGGAGTAAGCGTCTTTTAATTTCATGGCTGCAATCACCATCAGCAGTGATTTTGGAGCCCCCAAAAATAAAGTCTGCCACTGTTTCCCCATCTATTTCCCATGAAGTGATGCAGATACAATGGGGGTGAACTAATGGTTTCCTGAAGGAAAGTGGAGTGGGAAATTTATTTTTAAGGTGGGAGGTTGCGGTTAATAGAGATCCAAGTTCAGTCACCCGAGTGCAGACTAGGATAGCATGAACCTCAGGGAATAATGTTAAGACACACATATACTTAGGGGATTTCCCTGGAGGTCTAGTGGTTAAGACCCTGTGCTTCAGAAGGATGCAGATTCAATCCCTGGTCAGGTAACTAAGATTTTGCATGCTACTGGAAAACACACACACACATATTTAAAATACACACGTACATTTGATGGGCACCTACTATATCTAGCATGGCTGGTAATAAAGATACATAAGCCATGGTCTTCACCCTCAAGAGGCCTACAGTCTGTTAAGACAATGACAATACAGAATGGTGAGTGCCGTGTAAAGGTAGGGGAGGGAGGAGTCAAAGACAGACAGAGTAGAACAATTTGGGTTGCATGCATGTCCCCTGACATGTGGCAATGAGACCTAGAAAGCCAGTTTTAACAAGCCTCAAATCCCTGGGGCCCAAGGTCACAGGTGTCTTCCTGGTCATCAAGATTGATTGGATAGTCTCATATTTTTCTCCCAGCTGGACTCAAGAGTCAGAAAACCACCCACACACAATACCCCCGCCTCACATATTGGCTTCCTATTGCTGTGTAACAAATTACCACAAAATTACATGTGGAGAAAAAAATATTTACTATTTTAATACAAAGAATGTTGCCTATTATCCACTTACATAAAGATCAAGTCATTAGTCACTGCAGTTGCTGATTGACAGTATATACCATGAAAGAAATGCAGGACGAGGCACTTTATGCTTTGGGGGAAAAGGCTCCTGAGAAAGTTAGATATGTCTCAGGAAAACTTGTTTTGTGAACCTGGATTCTTGCATCTTCCCATACTTAGAAAAGCATTGAAATCATTAACTGAGATAACTCCTCTTTAATAGCATCTTCTGCTGAGATGTCTTCTTGATTGCATGCGCTCCTCAGCCAAAATCACAGATATACTGACCTTCCCCCCGCTTCAGAGCAGCTCCTCAGAGCTATTGCAGAGGCTATCTCCCAGGCTATCATCCTCAGAAAGACTCAATTCACAGCTTTTACATGTTTTTAAATTGGAATATAGTTGCTTTACAATGTTGTGTTTGTTTCTGCTGTGCAACAAAGTTAATCGGCCACGTGTATACATATATCCCCTCGTCCTTGGATTTCCTTCCCATTTAGGTCAGCACCGAGCATTGAGTAGAGTTCCTGTGGTATATAGTTATCTATTTTACACATTGTATATATGTGCATGCTAAGTTGCTTCAGTCATGTCCAGCTCTTTGCAACCCTATGGACTGTAGTCCTCCAGGCCCCTCTGTCCATGGGGATTTTCCAGGCAAGGATACTGGAGTGGGTTGCCATGCCCTCCTCCAGGGGATCTTCTCGACCCAGGGATCGAACCCACGTCTCCTGTGTCACCTGCATTGGCTGGCAGGGTCTTTACCACTAGTGCCACCTGGGAATCCAAGTAGAGTATATATACGCCAATCCTAATCTCCCAATCCATCCCAACCATCCCCCTCCTTGGTATCCATATCACAGCTCTTATATTGTTTCTTTATGTAGTCAGCAATCCCCTCCCATTTCTGAGGGGCAGGAATCTGGGTGCATCTTGCCTGGGTGCCCCTGGCCAAGGTTTCTCATGGGGTGGCCATCTTAATGAAGACTTGACTGAGTTGAGGAAGGAGAGTGGTAGGATTCAAGGGCTGAGGAACCATTATAGAAGCCATAATCTTTTATCTGAAGTGACATCCATTACTTCTGCCACGTTCTGTGTGTTAGACGCGAGTCACTAAATTCAGTCCATTCTCAAAGGGAGATTACTCGAGGGTGTGGTACCAGGGGCAGGGATCCCTGGGAGCTATCTTCGAGGCTGCCCACTGTGCCCCTCTCCCAGCCCTGTTCTCCTCCCTTTCTCATTGCTTTCTTACCACTTCAGGGTGTGGTGTGCTTATAAAAAGGACTGGTGATTGTGTCCCTCTTTTCTCTTTGTCACCGAGAGTGGGGAATGGCCTTGCATTATGTCAGGATGTTAGTTTGAATGTTCTGCTTGTACAGATGGGGGACCCAGAAGCCTTGGCGGGACTGGCAAAGCCTCCGTCACAAGAGGCCAAGTACTGAATGGGAGGTGGTAAGTTTAGGAAGAGGTGGTTTCTGAATGTGTTTGGCTAGAGGAGAGCCATTTTTCAAATTATGACTTAACACCCCATCTGTCCCTTGATGCTGCTAAGTCATCTACCATCTTATAAAGATGCTTGTAGTCGCCTCGAAGGCACAGGACTGCAGAGCTGACTTGCAGAAGAGTTCAGTTTCTTGTGCCATCTCAGGGCTAAGCCTTTCCCATGTGGTCACAGAGGCCAAAATGGTCTTGGTACCTTTCCCACCTTCCCTTTCAGAACTTGCAATCCCTTCCTGGCTCTGTGACTCAGCATAGTCACTCTAGGACCCAGACATCCTTGTCTCCTATGAGTTCTCTACCAGTTCTAGTCAGTCCTTGTCACCATCTTGGCTGAGAAGCACTTAAGTTACAACTAATTCATGGGGGCAGGCAGAGGCCCTTGCTTATCCCAGGATTTGGTCTTTAAGCTCCATAGTTATAAGGTGCCATAGGGAACAGCAGTTGTTAAAACACAATGGTGACTAATGAACTTATCCGCCACTCTTAAAAGGTGTCATGCAAATACCTCAACCCTAATTAAACCAGCATCCTTCCTATGCAGCCACCTCCTCCTCTTAGTCAGTAACCCTCCAGTTGATTTCCAGTGTCTTAAAAATGCCGAATAAGGTGCAGATCAAATGCACTTTCATGCAGTTGGAGGGTAAACCCATTAACAAAGGAGCTGGCGGAACTGGAGCCCATTAACAGAGGAGGGAAAATTGACAAGGATACTGACATAGACTCTTCAAAAGAAGATGATTTGAATATCAAAGATGGGCGAAAGGCCCTAGGAAACTGATGAAATTCTGGAATATTTTTGCAAAAATATTCCTTTTTATCTTCCCGTCGTTGAATGTAAAATGAAGGAAGACATACTGCGTTATATAATTTTATCAAACAGTTAATGCCCAAGAAACACAACTCATTCTTTCGGTTATTCTAAGAATTAGTGCACAATTGCACAAGTATACTTTATAAAATAGAAACATTTTTGTAATTTTTGGTTTTGTTCAGAGATGAAGTTCTAGTCAAACCCATTTCCTTACTATTTACTGTGACATTTTAGATAAGGTCAGTGAGAACAGTGATATGCAGCAGAAGGCAGAAAGGAAGAAAAAGGAATATTTTAAGCAGAGGAAACAGCAAACAGGATGTGGAATTGAACTTTTCCTGTTGTCTCAGGTGTTGGCTAGAGCTTCAAAGGTGAAGTCAATGTGTGATAAGAATCCCCACATCTAAAAAAGGTGCTAAGGATACCCCTCAGGACTTGTAAAGAGAAGGCTAGAGGTTCCTAAGGAGGAGTTCTTTGTAAGAGGAACAAGCTGTGCTTTTTCCTTCCCTCCCCATGGGGAAGGGGATCCAGCCACCCAAATCAAGCAAACTGAGGAGTCAAGGGAACCTCAGGTTTAGGGGTGTTTTGTAAGAAAGGGAGACAAACTTGCCTCCTCATTTCATAGAAGCTTGTTGAGTGGTGAAAACACATCAACCTGCATAGTATTAATACTGCTTCCAGAGGGCAGGGTGCTCAGGGTCGTGGGAGAGCTTGCCATGTGTCTCCTGGTGTTTGGGGCATGAAGACTGAAAAACAGGAGGCTAGCTGGAGCCGGGTGACGGGGTCATCCCCTCACCTTCGTGGCTGTAGGGATAGCAAGATGCATCTTTGCCATTTGAAAGGCTAAGAGTAGAGGAATACCATGCTTGCTTTAGTAATTAGAGGGCTACCATCCAGGGAAGGGGGTTGGGGTGGGGGATTGAGCAGAGAGAGACTGAGAGATCAGCTGGAAAACACAGTGTGGCATGTCCCCACAGTGGCAGTGGGAGAAGGTATCTCAGAAGTCCCATTAATATGCCCTATAGAGAGCCGGACTGAGGATAAAAGGGACTCCAGACCCTCACACAAAAGCCACACGCAGTGCACATGTTAAACATGATGACCTCTGTCCCTTTGCTCTCATTTTTCTTCATCTGTTCAGCCCTAGAGCATCCCAAAGCAGGAGGGAGGGGGAGAGAGAAGGATAAAGGAACAAGCCATGCCCCCATCCCCACTGCAGAGTCTTTTTTAAAAAATTTATTGATTATTTTTGACTGTACGAGGTCTTCACTGTTGCATGCAGGCGTTCTCTAGCTGTAGTGAGTGGGGACTATTCCCTTGTTGGGGTGCAAGGGCTTCTTCTTGTGGTGGCTTCTCGTTTGAGCACGTGGGCTCAATTGCCCAGAGGCATGTGGAATCTTCCCAGAACAGGGTTCGAACCATTGTCCCCTGCGTTGACAGGCAGACTCCCAACCAGTGGACCACCAGGGAAGTTCCTGACTGCACTGTCTTAACCCCCATGTCAGACCCTAGCCGGAGGGAGGGAAAGTGAAAGTCGCTCAGTAGTTCTTTGCAACCCCATGGAATTCCCCAGGCCAGAAGACCAGAGCAGGTAAACTTTCCCTTTTCCCAACGAAAGGATCAAACCCAGGTCTTCTGCTTTGAGGGCAGGTTCTTTACCAGCTGAACCACAAGGGAAGCCCAAGAATACTGGAGTGGGTAGCCTATCCCTTCTCCAGGGGATCTTCCCAACCCAGGAATCGAACCAGGCTCTCCTGCATTGCAGGCAGATTCTTTACCAACTGAGCTATCAGGGAAGCACAAAGAGGGAGGGAAGAAATGGTAAGCTGGAGGTGAGACTCAAGTTTGAGTGTATATAAGTGCTTTTAAGATCCTAAATTGGAACTGTTATGGCATCTGAAAGTGACTGAAGTTTTGAGAACCGCCTAGAGAAATTACCAAAAAACAAGAAAGTAGACACAGAGCTCATTTAAGCAAGAAAAAAAGAAAAACACACTCAAAAAGCTGATGATGTGTTTGAGGAAGAGTAATATTCCAGTTTGCAACAGGGAAGTTTTTCTATTTCACAAATGTACTTACTCCTGAAATTTCATACCCAAGACAGCACTCCTGCCTTGAAATAACACACAGTCTAGCGGGAAAACAGGAAAGAAAGCAAATGATTACAACACATGTCATATGGGAAAGTGCAGGGCACTATATGAACACAGAGGAGGGCCACTAACCTGATCCTAGGGGCTAGGCAAGGTTTTTAATGAGGTGACATCTTGGTTTTATGGAAAAGAAACAGCTGAGCTGCAAAAGTGGAGGAGACTGAGGCGCGGAGAGAGAGAGGCGGGGAGTGTTGATGAGTTGACTTTTGTGTTGGTTGTGTGTCAACTGAGAAAAAGAATGCTGCTGCTGCTGCTGCTAAGTCACTTCAGTTGTGTCCGACTCTGTGCGACCCCATAGACGGCAGCCCACCAGGCTCCGCCATCCCTGGGATTCTCCAGGCAAGAATACACAACGTAAAAATTGAGAATTATATTAGGCAGACTTTCTGAGAGCTTAAGCCTGGGAGGCAGCCTCTCAGATAGCTCTGAGGGGCTCCTCCAAAGAGATGAGGGAGGAGCCAAAATATGTAGAACTTTACAAACAAGCACACCAAAAACAAGGTAGTCAGAATCGAACACTTACTGATAATGAAAGAAAAACTGAATATCCCAAGGAAATGAATTTAGCGCTTTTCTGTATATAGGAAGATGCAAGAGTCTGGGCTCTTTGAAATCATTGCTTTGGTATGCACTGTAACCATCTAGGCCAGTATCCTGCTTTTCTCCATCGTGAATCCCCCAAGGGTGCACAGCTGGGGGTGACTGAAATGGCTGATGGCTGCAGCACCATCTGTTTACTGATACAGCAGGCAACATTTTTCACCCATGTGAGTGAATATGGAGCCTTGCCTGTGGACTACAGATGGTGATTTGGCAACGTCAACCGAAAGCAGAGTTTGGAGTCCTGTGGGCGGATCATATGTCCCTAAACAAGAGCGTATAGAAAAGGCTGTGGATACAAGTTGGTCAGATTGGGGTGCACATGAGAATGTCTGCCCCCAGGACCTCAGCACCTCAGTCCTGTTCTAGGACCCTGGGGCAGGTAGGGACCTGAAGACTGTAGCCAAACAGGTGAATCCCCCATGGAATGAATGTTCGAGGGCTTTAGCCCGTGACCTCAAAAAGAGAAGCCCTAGCCCTAGTGACCTGGGCTTAACTAATACAGCCACACAGACTCTCTGGACTGTGGTAGGCAGTTTTAAGATTTAGATCCAACAGACTGAGTGCCCCCCTGTCTTCATCAGCCCAGATGCAAGTCTTCATTCTGTCTTATCCCTTTCAGAGAGAGGTGAGGTGAACCCTAGAAAAGGCACGGCAGAAAAGATAAGGAAACAAAGAGAGGTTTATTCTGGTGCCTGGAGTATCGCTGATGGAAACTGAACCTTTAGGATGTGTGTTTTCCCAGCAGCAGGTGGCCCCTGGCTGACACATTACCCCAGATATCCGGAAAGATAAGAACCCTAAGGGGAGTCCAAGAGAAAGAAGACACCAACTCCAAAATGTGGGGCTCAAGAAAGGGTCTTGACTGTCACGTAACCATGTGCCAAACAGTTTCCTCTTAAGAGTTAAAGAACTCCCAAGAGGGATCCCGGAGAAGGCAATGGCACCCCACTCCAGTACTCTTGCCTGGGAAACCCCATGGACGGAGGAGCCCAGTGAGCTGCAGCCCATGGGGTCACTAAGGGTCAGACACGACTGAGCAACTTCACTTTCACTTCTCACTTTCATGCACTGGAGAAGGAAATGGCAACCCACTCCAGTATTCTTGCCTGGAGAATCCCAGGGACGAAGGAGCCTGGTGGGCTGCCGCCTATGGGGTCGCACAGAGTCGGACACGACTAAGCAAATTAGCAGCAGCAGCAGCAGCAAGAGGGATCCCCAGTGTTTTGAGAAATAAACAGAGGAAGAAAAATGGGACATGAAGGGGGGAAAATGAAACAACAGGAGGGTGTGTTCCCATAGAAGTTGAGGGGAAAGAGTTTAGAAAGTTGATGGATAGAAGAGCAGAAAAGTACCCATTGGATTTGGTGGTGGGGGGTGGTCACTGGCCACTGAGACAAAACCTGATGGATCCACCAGTGATGGATTCAGGAGCCCAAATGCCGTGAGCTCGGGTCCGAATGAGATGTAAGGAACTAGAGGGAAGGGGAAGCCCTTTCCTAAAGGCTGCCTATGAAGAAAAGGCACTGGTGTGAGAAACAAGTACCTGTAGGAATGTATGGCACGAAGGAGGATTTTTCTCTTTGGGAAATCTTAGAGCCCCTTTGAACGATGGGGAAGCAGGAAGGAAAGGTTGAAGAGGTGAAGAAATGAGTCATGGCTGATAAAACAAGCACTCAGGAAGCAGGGAGGGATGGATCTAGAAGAGAACAGGTAATTAGTCTTAGACAACGACAGGGACAGTCTCTCACTAAGCTAGGGGAAGAGCAAAGGGCAGAGGGGATGGGGCTGGTATAGATAAATGATAACTGGAGGGGCAGAAAGGTTGATGTTTGTTTGCTTTCCTGGTGGTGAATAACAACAGTGAAAGCACTGAATACTTTCAAAATTTTGTAAAAATATTTAATCCTCCCTACAAACCAAACAAGTCCTCTGGTTGGTTCCAAATCTCGGTACACTCCCCAGGGGCTCTATTACTCTTGGCTCTGGGTTGGTGCTGTCTCCTCCCACATGGCGAGAACTCGCTCAGACTAATCAAACAATGTGGGGAAACCCAAACATTGGCCCTCTTACAGTTGCGGCCATGGAGGGAATCCAAACAACAATGGGTTCTTTTCTACCTTGCCTCTGTGCCACAAATTTCTTGCCATTTAGTGGCAACCAGCACCAGCGTGTTGGTGAACCACCAGGCAGTTGGTGTGGTGACCTGTCGCAAAAAAAAAAAAAAGAAGCCTTGGCAAAATCCAGATCTGTATCAGATGCGTGGTACTACCTCTTGGCTATTAGAATATTCCCTGACTTAATGGGAGTGAAGGGATGAGATCTTAACTTGAAATGAGTTGGATTGAGGACATGTTGGTCAGTTATCCACTTCAGTTTCTTATAGCCTGTCAATATTCAAAGAACCTGAGGCAGTAGCCATGCTCCATCAGTCTTGCTGATTCCAAGCTGTTGTTAGACCCACGGTCTTTCTCCTGGACTTTCTCCCATTCTCAGGCAGCACCATTTCAACCATTTCTGCAATCCCCTAGATATTCATGATGGGAAAGAGGGGCGAGGAGCGAGGTGAAAATTGCAAAGAAGGTGAAAGGCCGAGAATTGCATTGGATCAGAAGAGCCTCCCTGTGGCTATCAAGTCAGGTGACATCATCTGATTTTGTGCCAGTGTTTTGTAGGCTACTCTGAAAGAGAAATTTTGAAAATGTTTTGAGCCATACTGGCATCATTTGACTAAAATGTCACTTTTAAGACCAACATTTATTGGAATATACAGACATGTATTTGGGTCATAGTTGTTATTTAGTTGCTAAGTTGTATCTGACTCTCTTGTGGCCCCCATGGACTGTAACCAGCCAGGTTCCTTTGTGCCTAGAATTTCCCAGGCAAGAATACTGGAGTGCATTGTCGTTTCCTCCTCCAGGGGATCTTCTCAACCCAGGGATCAAACATGAGTCTCCTGTATTGCTGCTGCTAAGTCGCTTCAGTCGTGTCTGACTCTGTGCAACCCCACAGACGGCAGCCCACCAGGCTCCCCAGTCCCTGGGATTCTCCAGGCAAGAACACTGGAGTGGGTTGCCATTTCCTTCTCCAATGCATGAAAGTGAAAAGTGAAAGTGAAGTTGCTCAGTTGTATCTGACTCTTAGCGACCCCATGGACTGCAGCCCACCAGGCTCCTCCGTCCATGGGATTTTCCAGGCAAGAGTACTGGAGTGGGGTGCCATCGCAGGCAGATTCTTTTACCACTGAGCCACCAGGGAAGCCCCACATGTGGGTTACACATTCTGATACATTTGTTAAGAAAGTTCATTATTTTATGGTCATAGTTTATGCAGTCTATCAAGCAGGACTCTGACTGTTAAAAATGAAGCTCTTACAGCTGAAATGGAAAGATTTAATGTGGATTCAGTATTCAACTTTGTGCCAAGTATCTTTAAACTTTCCAGTCCAGAAGAAGATTGAGGCTTTTTGACATTGTGAATCAACAGTGTGGTTAAAGGTTGTAGGTTTAAAAAATTTGACACAGTGTAGCTTTGATTTGTACATTCAAGAGGCAGATCCTTTTGACCCCAGAGCATGGGTGAAACTGCTAATCCTGATATGGAAGCTCCAGAAAGCAAAATCACTTTGTTTTGAAGGTGGCTGTTTGCCTGGGTGCTGTGCTTTAATGTAAACCAAACAGGTTCACCATGCACTAACTAGGCAAGCAATAAAACACAAGCTGGGACATTACATCTGGTTAGGGAAACCGACCTGGTGACCCAGGACAAGCAGCACAGGAGATTTTCCTGGCCTTCCCGCATCACCTCCTACCCTTTTTTTCACTTTCCATCCATTTCAGCAGCCAACTCAGCGGTCTTTTTGTACTCATTCCAGGCGCCATGTTAAGTGCACTGGACACAGACTTGAGCTCCTCCAGGTTTGACCCTTGGCGTGGTCCAGGCAGAATGGACACACTCCCTCTGGCCCTCTTATTTTTGGCTGTTTCAGGAACCACCTCTCAGTACCTCCATTGGACAAGGCCCAGTCTCTCTGGAAAATAGCCAGTAACTGTAATAGTCTGTAACTCCTGAGCGGAACCATGGGCCCTATGCAACAGGTGGGTTGTGGCAGAGAGCGAACAAAACACGTTTCTCCAAAAATGTTGAGATCCTCAGTTGCTCTTTTTTTTTTTAAGTGGAGGTCTCCCCAAAGAGGCTATCGTGTGGCTGGAGAAGTGCCTTTGTTCACTGCCTTTTGCACTAAAAACCCACATAGGTTCATTTTACATTTATTAAGCTCCTGAGACTGGTTCCAAATAGGAAAAGGAGTACGTCAAGGCTGTATATTGTCACCCTGCTTATTTAACTTATATACAGAGTACATCATGAGAAACGCTGGGCTGGAAGAAACACAAGCTGAAATCAAGATTGCCGGGAGAAATATCAATAACCTCAGATATGCAGATGACACCACCTTTATGGCAGAAAGTGAAGAAGAACTAAAGAGCCTCTTGATGAAAGTGAAAGAGGAGAGTGAAAAAGTTGGCTTAAAGCTCAACGTTCAGAAAACTAAGATCATGGCATCTGGTCCCATCACTTCATGGGAAATGGATGGGGAAACAGTGGAAACAGTGTCAGACTTTATTGTTTTGGGCTCCAAAATCACTGCTGATGGTGATTGCAGCCATGAAATTAAAAGACGCTTACTCCTTGGAAGGAAGGTTATGGCCAACCTAGATAGCATATTGAAAAGCAGAGACATTACTTAGCCAACAAGTCCGTCTAGTCAAAGCTATGGTTTTTCCAGTGGTCATGTATGGATGTGAGAGTTGGATGGTGAAGAGAGCTGAGTGCTGCAGAATTGATGCTTTTGAGCTGTGGTGTTGGAGAAGACTCTTGGGAGTCCCTTGGACTGCAGGGAGATCCAATCAATCCATCCTAAAGGAGATCAATCCTGGGTGTTCATTGGAAGGACTGATGTTGAGGCTGAAGCTCTAATACTTTGGCCACCTCATGCGAAGAGTTGACTCATTGGAAAAGACCCTAATGCTGGGTAGGATTGGGGGCAGGAGGAGAAAGGGATGACAGAAGATGAGATGGTTGGATGGCATCACCAACTCGATGGACATGGATTTGGGTAAACTCTGGGAGTTGGTGATGGACAGAGAGGCCTGGCCTGCTGCAATTCATGGGGTCTCAAAGAATCAGACATGACTGAGCGACTGAACTGAACTGAACTGATATACGCACATGATCACAAGTATGTCGCTTGAAGTATGTCACTCTGATTCTCTCTGCTCCCTGAAGACTTTCCCCAGCTCCAGGGCAGAGCCAGTGCAACCCAGGCCCCATCTTCTTGGTGTCAAAAGCTCTTTCCTCTCATGAAAACTTCACATGACCATAGGTTTGGGTTTTTTTCCTTCATTTTGGAAGAAAAGAAAAACATGCAGGCTAAGAACACTGTTGGGCTTCCCAGGTGGCTCAGTAGTGGAAAAAAAAAAAAAATCCACCTGCCAAGCAGGAGACGTGGGTTTGATCCCTGCTCAGGAAGATCCCTTGGAGAAGGAAATGGCAACCCACTCCAGTATTCTTGCCTGCAGAATCCCCATGGACAAGAGGAGCCTGGTGGGCTATAGTCCATGGGGTCACAAAGAGTTGGGTACAACCAAACAACAGGAACAACAAAGGACACAGTTGTGTTGTCGGAGTGATTATTTGGCTTCTGGCTAACTCTTGATCTCATGGTGGGCAGAGAGAAGGCTTGGTAAAAATTAGCTCTGTTTCTCATTTTTGTCAACTCAAGCTGAAAAAATGTAAACCAGCCAAGTCGGCAGAGCCTTTGCCCCCAAATGAAGGCATTTACGGTATCAAAGAATATTCATTTGAGACATTTCAACCTAGATTTCCTGTGAATGAATTGGAAGCAAGTGAATGGATAAGATCTGGATGGAACTGGACTTTCTTCATTCACACAGTTCATTAGAAACCAGTGCCCCTTTTTTTGGAGGATGGGTCTGGGCATTGGAAGCAATCTTGCACCAGGAAACCTTTTGATGTGCCCTGGACTGAAATGCTGTTTCCCTGGTCTTCAGTCTTGGACTGGACATCAAGACTGGGTTAACACTTCAGAGTAGATTCTTGGATAGCAAGATTTTCTCCCTCAAAATTATGATGCTAATAATCCAAAGTAGACGGCTGTGGTAGCTCAGGCAGCCAGCCCTACCTTAACAACACAGAGTTAACAGAACCACATTTTTATTTATAGTTTCTCTTGTGTTATATATGATGGCCATTTCCTCTACAAAATAAAGACTGAGTGAGGCATAAACTTTTCTACTCATGATATGTAGTTCAAAACATGCTAAAAAGACTAAAGCTCATTTTGTTTGGACTCACACATCAATTACATTTCTAGCAGATGTAATATCCTTACTTTTCTCCATCTAAGTCAATCATACACGTGCATTTGGCACCTTCATGGAGGGCAGTGTTTCAGGTTGGCATGTGGAAGCCTTAGTTGGGCTCCTTGCTGTGGGGAAACTTCATTAAGGAGACACAGAACTATGTGAGAAGTGCTAATGTCAGCAACTGACTTCAAAATGCATTTTTTAAAGCAGATGAATTGATGGGTAGATAGGATTTTTTTTAAAGTATTTGGTAACACATTTCTAGCAAAATGAATTGTGGAATCTACCTGATAGGTATATGGGTGTTCACTGTACAATTCGCAACTTTTTTATATGTTTGAAATTTTTTGTAATAAATTGGGGAGAAAAATCCATGTAGCTCTGGCCACTGAAGAGAGCAAAGATGTTCTCTCACCTCACAGATTGGGAAGACCACAGGATATAATGATGTAGGTTTATTGAGTCCTCACTGCTCACTAAGTACTTTATGTGTACCATCTCATTTGCGCTCACAACCACCTATGAACGTACCATCCTCCTCACTTTATAGATGGGACAACAAAAGCTCAGAAAGCATGAGATGCTTGTCAAGAGTCACATAGCTGGTAAGTATCAGGTTCAGGATTTGAACCCAGGTCTGACTGCCTCCAGAACTCAAAGCCATGACGAATGCACCACACTTGAGCCCAGATGTCGATGGCTAGTATGGTGCCTTGTGTTGGCAGGAAAGCATTTGATGCTTGGGGAAAGTGGGAGAAATGCCCCATGCTAGCCCTGCCTCCCCCTCTAATGGGTTTCAGATAGCTTTATTCTTTAATTTTCCTTTAATTAGTATAGTAGACACCCAGACTGTCACCTGGGAATTTTATTCTGGCTTCATCTCTCTCACTTTTTTTTTTTCTCACTTTAAGGAAGAAGTTGATTTAAACAACAAGTTGCTTGGCTTGAAAACTATATAGAATGCATTCCTTTTAGAGTAATTATCTCCACTTAAGGACAGATTGTCCTACATATGACAGCTACAAACAAAATGTTATCAAATTGCCCGTGGTTTTACAACAATAAATGATAAAGTTCCACAATTGAACACACTATGCAAGGATTTTTATTTCATTTTTTGTTAAACAGTGAAACAGCAAAATAACTTACTGGAATATAAAGATAAGAGCTGAAGAAGCATGCTGCTAACACAAAGGGAGAATTTCCACAGAACTAGGAAGTTTTCCCCATCCCATCTCTGCTTGAAATTGATCAGAACATACCATTGGCTATTTAGTTTTTTAAAAATGCAGCATGTTTGTGCACATATGCCATTCCTGGATGCACAGTAAATGAACAGGAAAAGGAAAATAAAATAGAGGAAATTGTTCTATGGTCAGGATATGGTGGAAACAGATTGTGGTTTTCTAGTTGTGAACACACTCTTGGTCTGTAGGAACAAAGTTCTGGAGTCAAGTAGCAGGTTCCTTTCATTACTTTTTTTTTATTTTTGGCTATGCTAGGCCTTCTTGCTGCTCAAGCTTTACTCTAGCGCTCGGGCTCCTCACTACAGCGACTTCCCTTGTTGTGGAGTACGGGCACTGGGGCGCGTGGGCTTCAGTAGTTGTGGCATATGGGCTCAGCAGTTGTGGCTCCTAGGCTCGGAGTTCAGGCTCAATAGCTGCGGCCCATGGGCTTGGTTGCTCCACCACATGTGGGATCCTCCTGGGTAGGGGATCGAACCAGTGTCTCATGCCTTAGCAGGTGGGTTCTTTACCGCTGAGGCACAAAGAAGCCCAACGTTTTCTTCTTCGTAGACATCCTCACCCTCCATCTCCGCCTGTGCATGTGTGTCTGTTTCACTGACTGTTCATCAGATCAGAATCTGGTGTGTCTCCCTGACAAAACCTGGTGTTGACCACCGGCTTCCACTGCTGCTGCTGCTGCTGCTAAGTCGCTTCTGTCGTGTCCGACTCTCTGTGACCCCATAGACGGCAGCCCACCAGGCTCCCCCGTCCCTGGGATTCTCCAGGCAAGAACATTGGAGTGGGTTGCCATTTCCTTCTCCAATGCATGAAAGTGAAAAGTGAAAGTGAAGTCGCTCAGTCATGTCCGACTCTTTGCGACCGCATGGACTGCAGCCTACCAGGCTCTTCTGTCCATGGGATTTTCCAGGCAAGAGTACTGAAGTGGGGTGCCATTGCCTTCTCCGCCGGCTTCCACTAGGTGGTATAAAAATGCCTCTTGATCTTAAACTGTTCCACAGAACCTGCCACCTCCAAGTTAATGTCATCCTCGTGTTCAGTCTTGACTCTTTCCTTGAGCTTTTTGTCCGCCTTGGTGAGTAGCCGAGTCTCCTCGGCTGTGAGTGAGCACCGTCTCCTTCTGTGCCCTGCTGTCCTCATGGAGTTACTTCCAGCTCTTTGTTGAAGAGATGAAATATGACGACACTCCCTAAATCGGATCCTTGAGGTAGTTTTCAGCTCTCTGGGCGTTCTCACTTCAAAGACCCTAAGTACCTCAAAATTGAGGTATGAAGCCTTTCATGAAGTCGAGGCAGGGGGTAGTGCCTGGCTGTCAGACCTGGGTGCTGCTTCTCAGAGAGTCTGGGAATCCCTGCACAGCCCTGGGGAGGCAGGAACACCAGGGCGAGGGCGCTTGGGTCACACAACATAGGGTTGTCTTTCTCGGATTCCTCTATCTTTTAAATGGAAGATGTGAGGCTGCTTCCCAAAACCAGAGAAGAGGAATCCAAGCCCATAGATGGATTTCCCACCACCCTGGAGCAGACAGCCGGAGAGAAGGTTTTAAAAACCAGAGCCATGGAGCAGGGAAGGAATGTCTCGGGGCTGGGCCTCTGGGTCTTCTCTGAGCTACTCCTTAGATAACCCAGAGGTCAGGCTGTCAGGGGAGCATTGCTGGGCTTTAATGCCCTCCAGGGACTCCGAGCCCAGGGTTCCAGCCAGCATTAGTTCTGATTTCTCAGGGAATGTATTTAGACTTCACTAGACTACTCAGTTTTAGGATGATGCGGGTGAGGAGTTGTACACTTGGGGCTGAATACCAGCCTCCCTCATCCTGGCCTGAGAATCTTTGTCGGCATCTTCCCACCATTCTCTAAAGAAAGGTCAGGTCTAAGCCTGGCCCTTGGGACCTTTGAATTCAAACTAATGGGGCATCAGATTGTAAAGGCTGTAGAAACATTCAAAGGAATCTTAGATCATATAACCCTCTCTTTTTTTTTAATTGTGATAAAATATAAGCGATGTAAAAGTTAGGCCATTTTAAAGTGCACAATTCAGTCACATCAAGTACATTCACAATGTTCTTCAATCATCACCATTAATGTATCATGTGGGAGTCGGATAATGACATCTGAGCCCAGAACCTGTGTTGGCACCCACTCTAGCACAGTTCATCCTCTCCTGGGCCATAGTCCTGAAACAAAGGGCTTTGGAACCGTTCTATAGAAGGTGTTCATAGTTTTAATTGATGACACAATCGGGCAGAGCATAGAAGGTTTGGACTGTGTACTCTTCCAACCATATGTAGGTTGTGACCTGTCATGAAAACAATATATTCAGCAATTAAAAAAAAATGAAATAGAATGAATAGAATATATCAGAGTACAATGCACAGGGTGGGGTAAATATTAGGCATTTTTCTTTTTTTATTTGTTGTATTGAAGTATAGTTGATTTACAGTGTTGTGTTAATTTCTGGTATACAGCAAAGTATTCAAAGCCTTCAGCTGAGCTTAGTTCAATTGCTCAGTCGTGTCCAACTCTTTGCGACCCCATGAATGGCAGCACAACAGATTTCCCTGTCCATCACCAACTCCTGGAGCTTACTCAAACTCATTTCCATCACGTCGGTGATGCCATCCAACCATCTCATCCTCTGTCATCCCCCTTCTCCTCCTGCCTCCAATCTTTCCAATGAGTCGGTTCTTTGCATTAGGTGGCCAAAGTATTGGAGTTTCAGCTTTAGCGTCAGTCCTTCCAATGAATATTCAGGACTGATTTCCTTTAGGATTGACTGGTTGGATCTCAAAGCCTACATATATATATAGATATCAGTTTATATATATATATATAAATATTGGTTTATATATATATATATATCGGTTTATATATATATATATATATCGGTTTATATATATATATATATATATATATATATATATATATATATATATATAGGTTTCCCCAATGACGCAGCATGTAAAGAATCTGCCTGCAATGCAGGAGACACAAGTTTGATTCCTGCATCAGGAAGATCCCCTGGAGAAAGAAATGGCAACCCATTCCAGTATTCTTGCCTGAAAATTCCCAAGTACAGAGGATCATGTTGGGCTATAGTCCGAAGAGTCGCAAAGAGTTGAAAGCAACTGAACACACAAACCTATATATATATATATATATATATATATATATATATATATATATATATATATATTTCAGATTCTTTTCTATTATAGATCATTACAAGATACTGAATATAATTCCCTGTATAATACAGTAGAACCTTGTTGGATATCCATTCTACACATAATAGTTTGCATCTGCTAATTCCTGCCACCTTCCCCCTTGGCAACCACAAGTCTGTTCTTTATGTATGTAGGTCGGTTTTTTCTTGTAGGTAAGTTCATTTGTGTCACTTTTTAGGTTCCACATATAAGTAATGTCATATGTTATCAATATTTGTCTTTCTCTTCCTGATTTACTTCCCTTAGTATGAAAATCTCTAAGTTCATCCATGTTGCTCAAAATGACATTATTTCATACTTTTTTATGGTTGAGTAGTATTCCATTGTATGTATGTGTGTGTGTGTATATATATATATATATATACACACACATATACCACATCATCTTTACCCATCAGTAGTTCTCAAGAAATATTTTTGGTTATATTGTCTGTGTGTGTGTGTGTGTGTATACAAGGTCAATGTAAAATCTATGTTCTACCAGTGCTTTGGCCACCTGATGTGAAAAACTGACTCATTGGAAAAGACCCTGATGCTGGGAAATGTTGAAGCAGGAGAAGGGGACGACAGAGGATGAGATGGTTGGATGGCATCACCAACTCAATGGACATGAGTTTGAGTAAGCCCTGGGAGTTGGTGATGGACAGGGAGGCCTGGCATACCACAGTCCATGGGGTTGCAGAGAGTTGGACACAACTGAGTGACTGGACTGACTGACCATGGGTTTAATTTTCCCTAGTATAAAATTTCAAACTTAATGCAAAGCATGGAACAGACATGTCTAGAGTCTTAGAACTGGGTCACAAGTTGCTAGAAAGGTTTGTCTAAATGCCAGATTAGAGAGATGACAGTCTCCGCCAGGCCAGGCAGCTCAGACTGCTCGCTTTCTTGGCCCTGGACATGGTGACACTCATGTCTGTGGTCCTGCAGTTGGCCCCACAGGGTAACCAAGTGCTTTGCTCAGAGCAGTCGAAAACCTCTGCACACCTGAGGAGCGGACAGAACAGCAGGTCTGATATTTTGTTAAAGTCTTCCTTTCACACAAGGGAGTGTGGTGGAAATAAATTTTGACCCTCAGACAGTAATGAGAAACAAACCCTGGAGACAGAAAACCAAGGGTTTTATGCAACCCTTCTTCCCCATTGCCACAGAGATCCCCACACCTGTGTGGAATTGCTTTACTCTCTCTTCTCTTAAATCAGGGTCTTCTGTCTTCTTGGGACAGGGCTGTGAGCACATATGCAGGGGGCTTTAATTAAAAGGGAACTGCCCAGAAAACAACAAAATTCTGTAAACCAATTATCCTTCAATAAAAAAAATAAATTAAAAAAAGGTGGAAACTGCTAAGTACTAGAGAGGGTTTTGAATGGATAGGCACATTATGGAGTGCAACATTTTGGACCATGATGCACAAGAGGATGTCTGTGGTAAGACCAAGAGACATAATATATACACACACAATGTTTCCCAAAATAAAGGATGCTGCTGCCAGATTTCTGCTGAATCCTTTCTGTAATGCAGACACTATATAACAGATCTGTTTTTGTGTGTCCAACATCCCTTAACATATATGATTTCAGCATCCACCTTCCTCCACTTCCTACAGACAGTTGTTCCTGTCCTGCTACCATTCCATGTGGTTGTTGTGGGACTGCCAATCACAATGTCTTGCCCCATCTCCCTGGCTTCAATGACTGGTCCATGGAAAAGGCAACAGACCCAAGCTGGGACAATCAGAGGTTTTCCTGATACATTATATTAAAGCAGTAGGCAAGAACTCAGTTTTTCCCTATGGAAAAAGGAGAAGTTTTTTCCCATAAGGAGTTATACGTTAGAGCTGCCTTTGGCCTCATTTTCCTCCAGTCACATGGAGGAAGACAATGGACACAAAGAACAAGAACTCTGATGACATTCTTGCTACTTTGGCCAGTTCTACTGCCCAGCACCCAGCCTACCTTACTTACATGGACAGACAGATGGAGGAGCAGTTGTATGCTGGGGCAAGGGGTATTTGCTTGTTGCTTAGGCTAGTATGAGCTGCTTTTTGTAATTTACACCTGGAAGAGCTGCTTCAGCATGCATATAATGAAGCAGGGACAGGATTTAGAGTGACGACCTGTGTTTGAAGACGAGAGCTGATTCTTATTAACTATGTTCAAGGTATCTAACTTGTCCAAACCCCAGTCTCATCATCTGTACAATATACAAGGTATTCATGAGGTTTAAATGAGCTAATTGTGTGAAAGTGCTTTGTATAATGGTAAATTGTCTGAATGTTAAAGTAATTGCTAACCTAAGTACCTTTCTCCTACAAAATAAAGGGGGGCCGGCAGTCTCCCTCATGACCCTCCCAGCCAATCCACTCTACCCCCCCCCAAGGAACCACTGTTCTGACCCCTATCATTAGAGATTATCAGAAAACCTGGGTTTGAATACCACTGTTGCTAATTATTAACAGTATGACTAACTTCTTTGAACTGTAGCATTATCATCAGTAAAATGAAGTTAATTTTAAAGAAAAACCTTTGGAGAGTAGTTGAAAAGTTTGCTAGGCTTTCTAATATAAGTTTTTCAACAAAGATCCTTATAATGTGGTCTGTTAAGGACTAAGTGGTTTATTTCTGGGCTATGAGACCATCGAGGGCAGGTGCTTGGGTTGGTGGGTGGCTTGGGCACCAGGTCTGATAGCAACTCATGGATTTTAAGACCCTTACAATCTGCACCAACTTAACCAACAGGAAAGGGGAGAAGAGCATGGAGGAGGCAGCTCCAGTTGAGTGTGGTTAACTCTTGCTCAGGGTCCATTAGTGAAGGTGTGGACATGTGAGCTCACCTGGCTCAAGGGAGGCTGGGAAATGTAGTCACAGGCTGGACAGCCATGTTCCAGCTACAACACTTCCAGCCAAGAGGGGAAAAGCAGGTTTCAGTGGAGAGCTACTGCACGAGGAGTAAATAATTACATTTAAGGTGTTTAGAATATTTCAGAACACAGGGTAGTACCAAATATGAGCTGTTTAGTATTGTTAATTCTCATGCAGTAGAAAATTAGGAAAGAAAGTTTTTCCTCAAACTAGGCTACAGAATGGCTCTTTCTAGGAAAACTATTTCTCATCTCAAGATTATATTCTGCCAGGTTCCCTTGGCAGCTCTCGGCACATCACTCAACTCCTTCTCTCTAAGGGCCTCCATTCGTCTGTCCTGAAGAGCTTCTAAAATACTCCCTGGTGACAATCTTGAAAGAGCAGCCATGGAGAAAGTCCAGCCTTGTCTGCTGGAAGGCCCCGTTTACTTATGGGATGAACTCAGACAAGACGACAATTAGTGATAAATGGATGTTAGTCTTGTTACATTTCCCAGCCTAGTTTTAGCCAAATTGTGAATTCATGCAAGCCAGTATGGAGATCCTGGGAATCTCTTTTGTTTAGCTGAGCTCTGGCTACTCTTCTTCTGCTTGCATTCTTGTGGGGAAGACCGGATGTGGTGGGCACCTGGCTATAAGAGGATGGCTTAGATTGATTGACAGTACGCCTTCTGATGTCATAAATAATGCAAGCCTCCGCCCCATT
Source organism: Okapia johnstoni (assembly GCA_024291935.2). Lineage (NCBI taxonomy): Eukaryota > Metazoa > Chordata > Mammalia > Artiodactyla > Giraffidae > Okapia > Okapia johnstoni. The sequence goes on from CM044307.1 coordinate 83,687,748, forward strand.
AGCCATGGAAATTTGCAATAGGAAACTAATGAAGTCTTTGATTATAAAGTCCTAACTGTTTAGCCTTCCAAGGAGACAGAGTTCCTAATAAATACTCTGGCAGAGGCCATAAGCAGGCAGTGGGCTGTGTTGTGTAGCTGGATGTATGAGAGACCACCCACAAAGCTAGGAGGGCAGGGAGGCTGGAGTAGGGCTTGTTCATGACCTCAGCAGATGGGCTGCCAAGGAAACAAAACTTCCCCCTGCCCTTTACCCCATCCCCGGAACTGCCCAGACCCAGAGAGGAATTGGGTCTCACTTAGGACAGCCCACCTGCACTTAACTCATCCACAAACATTACCTGGTTCCTTAGCAACCTTGAGCATCTTTAAGAGTCATTCATTGTGCAGTTTCACCCATCAGCTGTGACTAGGACCTGACTTCTTCCACCCTGCTTGTTATAGTTTCCAGCTGTGACCAAGTGCAAGCATTGCTTGCAAAAGAAAAAAAAAGTAGGAGTGATTATCTCCCTTAATATAATATAATATATTAGACTATAATAGAAGATGGGGGAACCAGGAAGTGCTTCTTCCATCGAGCACTCTTATAAAAGTGCCTGCAGGGTCGATATGTCTGGTGGGGCATGAGGTGGGAGGATGGACTGCTTGAAGCCGTCACACGTACAGCGTGCAGTGGAGGCAATTCTCCTGATCCTTTGGGCTAAAATTCTTTTACTGAAACGTCCGGAAAGTTGAAGCTAGGTTGCTTATCTTTATTTATTTCTAGGCTGACTGTCCCAGAAAATGACCTCAGTTTTCTGCTTCACTTCACTTGTCCAGTCAACCTACAGGGAAGTCAGTTAACTGCCTGGTTCCTTCTTGTTGTTCAGCCACTAAGTCACGTCTGACTCTCTGTGACCCCAAGGACTGCAGCATGCCAGGCTCATCTATCTCCCAGAGTTTGCTCAAATTCTCGTCCTTTGAGTCGGTGATGTCATCCAACCATCTCATCCTCTGTCGAGCCCTTCTCCTCCTGCCTTCAGTCTTTCCCAGCACCAGGGTCTTTTGCAAGGTTCAAATCCCAAGTCTAAGAGCTGCTTCTAGAGGCAGCCACAGTGTTCAGGCCACCATGATGTCACCTTCCCTATCACTGAAGGGAACAGTTGCCACTCTGGGGGAGGGGACCCCAAGAATGCCATGTCATCTGAACACTAACAGCCAGATGAACGCTACCTCGGATTTTCAAGGGAAGTACCAAAAGACAGAGGAAGCCTATACTAGAAGCTTCCAAAGCCCCTTCGGGTGGTATCCATAGAAACTGGAGAAAACAAAGGTAACAGGCAGCCCAACTTCAGGCTGTGGGGACAGCCCAGGGTGAGTCAGAGCTAATAAAAGTGCTCTGTAATGTCCCTGCACAAACTGTTGAGACGCTTTCAAGCCTCAGAGCGTTTTCACTTTGGCCTGGAGCCCCAGAATCCATTCAGCGGTGATTAATTGCAGGAAAGATCCTGGGAAATAGATCAGGAACTGAAAGTGGTTTGTATCAGTGTGGTCATTAAAATTTGATCAAAAGCTGGACTTGGCTAGTTCCTTTGGATGGCGTTTTCTGAAAGCAAGTTTGAAAAAGTAGTTCCCAGCCTTCCCACCATGAACTCTTCTTGAATTCCTAAGTCATATTTTGAGGCAACACTGCATAATGGATCAGAAGTAGACCAAAGCAGATGTGTGCACTGGGACATTTTTAGATGGCAATGTAGAAAGCAAAGAAATAGAAATAGTTTGAGTGTCAAGACAACTGGTAAAAATCAGAAGTCTTAGCAAAAATGTGTATGGTTGACTTATTTCTCTGTATTAACAAGTAGTATAGAAGCAATGTTAAATTTATGGGCTTCTCAGGTGGTTCAGTAGAAAAGAATTTGCATGCCATTGCAGGAGATGTGAATTTGATCCCTGGGTCGGGGAGATCCCCTGAAGAAGGAAATGGCAACCCACTCCAGTATTCTTGCCTGGAAAATTCCATGGACAGAGGAGCCTGGTGAGCTCTCTAGTCCATGGGGGTTTCAAAAGAGTCAGACATGACTAAGTGACTAAACAGCAACAATGTTAAGTTTGTGTCCTAGTTAGATCTTTTAGAAACTTGGACTTAAAACATTTTCCTATAGTGACAGGGCCAAAGCTCCTTATGTTGTAGACGTCATTACAGATGACAGTCACTCCAAAACCATCCCATCCATCCACCCTTGTAGGACCTGAATCCACCCAATTTCACCTTATTGTACTGCTTTTGTTGCCTTTTTGTATCTGTGTCCTCTGATAGACTCCAACCAAGTTCATTTTGAGAAAACCCTGGCTTTAGCTCAGCACTAAGTCTTCAGTAGTGAAAGTGAAGGTTGCTCAGTCATGTCCAGCTCTTTGCAACCCCATGGACTATACAGTCCATGGAGTTCTCCAGGCCAGAATACTGGAGTGGGTAGCATATCCCTTCTCCAGGGGATCTTCCCGACCCAAGAATTGAACCAGGGTCTTCTGCATTGTAGGTGGATTATTTAGCAACTGAGCTATCAGGGAAGCCCATTCTATAAATACCTGTTTAAATAATGAAAAAAATGAATGGTCATTCAGTTTTTCAGCCCTTCCATAGGAATCTACACATTTAAACACAAGAAAAATAAAACCCTAACTCCTGTTTTTATAGATGATATCTGTGTTCTCTTCTTCATGAATTTACTTCATGTTCTTCATAATGCTATAGATTTCCACTGCTTCTGTTGGAAAATGAATTTTGGCTTCTAACCAGGATCTCAGGACACCCAAAACATGTTTATCCTGCTCAAGGGCTCTTAATGAAGACAGCAGCTTTCTGCCTCCCCAACTGCTCTGGCAGACAGGATTCTTTCTTTCTTCTCTTTATATATGACCCCCTGCACTTAGTGCAAAAAAAGGATGTCTCCTAGGGGGTCACAGAAGAAAGAAAGCCACCTACTCACATTCATAAGCACATGCTTGCATCCTGGGGAACATTCCTTAAGCGATGGATTTGTCTCCTAGGAACTGCTGCTTCCCTCTTTCCCTCTCCTCCTTTCCTTTCCTTTCCTGTCTTTTCTCTTTTCTTCCTTCCCTCTCTCTTTTGTTTTGTATTTCTTCAAATTGAAAATAAGGAAAATAAGACAGTTTTGAACTTTTGCTTTTCTCGTGTTACAAAATCATTTAGAATGCTCAAATCCCAGTCTCTTCTACTCTGCACTCTGACAGTTAGCCAGAAAGAAACAGCTATTCCCGTCCATTTTGAGAGCACTGATTTCTTTTAATTTATTTTTTCTCTAACACTATTTCATTTGTGCTTTCCTGAGCTTTGCTCTTACCATCTTGCAGTATTGCAGAGACATCTCTTTTCCATCTTGTGTTGCCATCAGGGAGGCTCCTTCCCTGGCAGTCTGGATCGTAGAGATTTGTAACTACTTAACTGTTAGGGCCGCCGCTCCCGGCCCCCATCCCCCGTTCCCGCCTAGCTCCTGTTGGCCGCCGCCCCCGGCCCCCTGGCCGGCCTAGCACCTCTCGGCCTCGCTTCTGCGCGGAGCTGTCGCAGCCACCTCGCTGTGGAGGTGACTGGTGATAGACGCAAAGTCCGATGCTGTAAAGAGCAATATTGCATAGGAACCTGGAATGTTAGGTCCATGAATCAAGGCAAATTGGAAGTGGTAAAACAGGAGATGGCAAGAGTGAACATCGACATTCTAGGAATCAGTGAACTAAGATGGACTGGAATGGGTGAATTTAACTCAGATGACCATTATATCTACTACTGTGGGCAAGAATCCCTTAGAAGAAATGGAGTAGCCATCATGGTCAACAAAAGAGTCTGAAATGCAGTACTTGGATGCAATCTCAAAAATGATAGAATGACCTCTGTTTGTTTCCAAGGCGAACCATTCAATATCACAGTAATCCAAGTCTATGCCCCAACCAATAACATTGAAGAAGCTGAAGTTGAATGGTTCTATGAAGACCTACAAGACCTTCTAGAACTAACACCCAAAAAAGATGTCCTTTTCATTATAGGGGACTGGAATGCAAAAGTAGGAAGTCAAGAAACACCTGGAGTAACAGGCAAATTTGGCCTTGGAGTACAGAATGAAGCAAGGTAAAGGCTAATAGAGTTTTGCCAATAGAACGCACTGGTCATAGCAAACACCCTCTTCCAACAACACAAGAGAAGACTCTACACATGGACATCACCAGATGGTCGACACCGAAATCAGATTGATTATATTCTTTGCAGCCAAAGATGGAGAAGCTCTATACAGTCAGCAAAAACAAGACCGGGAGCAGACTGTGGCTCAGATCATGAACTCCTTATTGCCAAATTCATACTTAAATTGAAAAAAGTAGGGAAAACCACTAGTCCATTCAGGTATGACCTAGATGAAATCCCTTATGAGTATACAGTAGAAGTGACAAATAGATTTAAGGGACTAGATCTGATAGACAGAGTGCCTGATGAACTATGGACAGAGGTTCGTGACATTGTACAGCAGACAGGGATCAAGACCATCCCCAAGGAAAAGAAATGCAAAAAAGCAAAATGGCTGTCTGAGGAGGCCTTACAGATAGCTGGGAAGAGAAGAGAAGCGAAAAGCAAAGGAGAAAAGGAAAGATATTCCCATCTGAATGCAGAGTTCCAAAGAATAACAAGGAGAGCTAAGAAAGCCTTCCTCAGTGATCAATGCAAAGAAATAGAGGAAAACAACAGATTGGGAAAGACTAGAGATCTCTTCAAGAAAATTAGAGATACCAAAGGAACATTTCATGCAAAGACAGGCTCGATAAAGGGCAGAAATGGTATGGACCTAACAGAAGCAGAAGATATTAAGAAGAGGTGGCAAGAATACACAGAAGAACTGTACAAAAAAGATCTTCACAACCCAGATAATCACGATGGTGTGATCACTCACCTAGAGCCAGTCATCCTGGAATGTGAAGTCAAGTGGGCCATAGAAAGCATCACTACGAACAAAGCTAGTGGAGGTGATGGAATTCCAGTTGAGCTATTTCAAATCCTCAAAGGTGATGCTGTGCAAGTGCTGCAGTCGATAAGCCAGCAAATTTGGAAAACTCAGCAGTGGCCACAGGACTGGAAAAGGTCAGTTTACGTTCCAATCCCAAAGAAAGGCAATGCCAAAGAACGCTCAAACTACCGCACAATTGCACTCATCTCACATGCTAGTAAAGTAATGCTCAAAATTCTCCAAGCCAGGCTTTAGCAATACGTGAACAGTGAACTTCCATATGTTCAAGCTGGTTTTAGAAAAGGCAGAGGAACCAGAGATCATATTGCCAACATCCGCTGGATTATCAAAAAAGCAAGAGAGTTCCAGAAAAACATCTATTTCTGCTTTATTGACTATGCCAAAGCCTTTGACTGTGTGGATCACAATAAACTGTGGAAATTCTGAAAGAGATGGGACTACCAGACCATCTGACCTGTCTCTTGAGAAACCTGTATGCAGGTCAGGAAGCAACAGTTAGAACTGGACATGGAACAACAGACTGGTTCCAAGTAGGAAAAGGAGTATGTCAAGGCTGTATATTGTCACCCTGCTTATTTAACTTACATGCAGAGTACATCATGAGAAATGCTGGGCTGGAGGAAGCACAAGCTGGAATCAAGATTGCCGGGAGAAATATCAATAACCTCAGATATGTGGATGACACCACCCTTATGGCAGAAAGTGAAGAAGAACTAAAGAGCCTCTTGATGAAAGTGAAAGAGGAGAGTGAAAAAGTTGGCTTAAAGCTCAGCGTTCAGAAAACTAAGATCATGGCATCTGGTCCCATCACTTTATGGGAAATAGATGGGGAAACAGTGGAAACAGTGTCAGACTTTATTTTTTGGGGCTCCAAAATCACTGCTGATGGTGATTGCAGCCATGAAATTAAAAGACGCTTACTCCTTGGAAGGAAGGTTATGGCCAACCTAGATAGCATATTTAAAAGCAGAAACATTACTTTGCCAACAAAAGTCCATCTAGTCAAGGCTATTGTTTTTCCAGTTGTCATGTATGGATGTGAGAGTTGGACAGTGAAGAAAGCTGAGCGCTGCAGAATTGATTTTTTTGAACTGTGTTGTTGGCGAAGACTCTTGAGAGTCCCTTGGACTGCAAGGAGATCCAATCAATCCATCCTAAAAGAGATCAATCCTGAGTGTTCATTGGAAGGACTGAGGTTGAAACTGAAACTCCAATACTTTGGCCATCTCATGCGAAGTGTTGACTCATTGGAAAAGACCCTAATGCTGGGTAGGATTGGGGGCAGGAGGAGAAGGGGACGACAGAGGATGAGATGGTTGGATGGCATCACCGACTCGATGGACATGGGTTTGGGTAGACTCCAGGAGTTGGTGCTGGACAGGGAGGCCTGGCGTGCTGCAATTCATGGGGTCGCAAAGAGCTGGACACGACTGAGTGACTGAACTGAACTGAACTGAACTGTTAGGGGATGTTGGTGGCTAGTAGGAGGTTTGAAGATGGTAAAGTTATGAGAAAGTCAGCTGGGGAGATAACAGGTAAAGACTGGTTTGCTTTGAAGGCAACACCTGTTCATGTTATGTGAAAAATATTTAGCCAAAATAATATGAATAGTAAATATTAATTTAAACAAGGTATGCTATAACTATTTGGGAAGATGGGAGTAGAAAGAAAGGATATATTGGGAGTGGGAAAGGGAACATAAGATTTTAGAATTAAATTTAGCTCCTCTATAATAGAAAGTCAATAGACAATGTCCAACATTTTAAAATCAAGAAATCTCCCCCTACTTTAATACATGACATTTTCATTCATTTCATGCAGTCCAAAATATTTTCTGATTTCTATTGTGATTTCTTCCTGGACACAGGGATTATTTAGAGGCATATTTCTAAATTTGCACATATATAGAGGTTTTACAGTGTATTTTTGTTGCTGATTTCAGCTGCAATATTGTCAGAGAACATATGCTATATGACTTCAGTCCTTAAAAATTTGAGACTTGCTTTTTGACAGTATATGATTGATCACCTTCTCCATATATGCTTGAAGAGAGGATGTACCCTGCAGTTGTTGAATACTCCATGTTGTTTATTAGATTATTTCTTAATCAAGTTGCTGGAGGCTTTTGTGTTCTTAGTGATTTTTGTCTGCTTGCTCTATCAGTTACAAAGTATGCTTTTAAAACTTCCAGTAAAGTAATATTTTTGACCATTCCTGTTTAGATCTGTCAATTTTTGCTTTATATTTAGGTCATATTCTTAAGGTGAATACAAATTTAGGGTTGTCATATCTTTCTAACAAAATGTGCAATTTATCATTATTGTGTCTCTCTTTATGAATATAGTTTACTATATCTGATATAAATAAAGCTATGCCTACTTTCTGTTCATTGATATTTACATTATATTTCTTAATTCACCTTTTCCTTTCAACATTTCTGGATTTATGTAGATAATTCTTATAAACATAGTTTTTTAAAATAAGAGTTTAAGGATATCTGACTATTAATTGTCTCATTGCATTATACACAATATACTGGGGTTTGTTATTTTACTAAGTAACTCATTGTTACTCTTATTTGGTCTACATTCTTTTTTTCTCTCTTCTTTCTTTGTTTTTATTTTGAATTTTCCCCCTCGTTTTACTGAGAAATAATTGACATACAGCGCTGTGTAAGTTTAAAGTGTATGGCATGATGGTTTGATTTACACACTTTGTGAAATGATTACAAGAGGTTTAGTTTACATCCATCATCTAATATAGATACATAAAAGGAAAGAAATTTCTCTCTGTGATGAGAACTCGTAGCACTTCATCTCTCAACAACTTTCCTATATATATGATACAGCAGTGCTAACTATAGTTAAGTTGTACATAGCATCCCTAATACTTACATATCTTAAAACTGAAACTTTACCCTTTTTGACCACCATCCTCTAATTCCTCCCTCCACTCACCCAACCACAAATTTGACCCCTTTTTCTGTCTTAGGTATTTTATTTTTGTGTTTTTTGATTCCATATATAATCGAGATCATACAATATTTGTCTTTCTCTATCGGTATTATCTCACTTAGTATGATGCCCTCAAGCTTCATCCATGTTGTCACAAATGGCAGCACTTTAAAGATAATGTTCCATTGTCTTTTGTTTTACATAACTTTATATTGCTTCTCTTAAACTCACTTGTCTGTCTCATTGTTGCAGCTTGAGTGTTGCCTGTATTATAATCAGGATCAGTTTAAGATTTTTATCTTGTTTTACAAGTCTTATTATAATGTAACTAGGTGTGGTTTTCTTTCATTAAAAAATAATCTGTTTGAGATCAGTAAGACTTGTTTAATATATGGCTTATTATCTGGCATCAGTTTTGAAAATTTCACATTATTTTCTTTAAACATTACATTTGCCTCATTTTCTCTCAATTTATGATATCTTCTTATTGTATCTTTTATTTACCATTGCCTGTGTATTGTCCATTAATTTATCTCTTCACAGTTCATTCTGCATTGTTTGCTCTGACCTATCTGCCATTTCACTGATTTTCTCTTCATCTGTGTCAAAGCCTTTGTTCAATCCATCTACTGAGTTCTTAATTTCAGTTGCTAACTTTTTCCATTTTAAGATTTCTACTTGGTTCTTTCTTATAGTTTACAGTTCTTGACAAAAATTACTGGTCTATTCATTTATCTCTCTGAACTTGGTGAACAGTTATATGAGGCTGATAATTCCCATATCTGAGCTCTTGTGGATCTGTTTCTTTGGTTTGTTGTTTCTGATTTTGTTTGTTTCATGTTGTCTCATCATTTATTAAACTTTATTAAACATCATTTTTTTAAACTTTTTATCCTGTATTGGTGATCCACACAGTGAAAGGCTTTGGCATAGTCAATAAAGCAGAAATAGATGTTTTTCTGGAACTCTCTTGCTTTTTTGATGATCCAGCAGATGTTGGCAATTTGATCTCTGGTTCCTCGGCCTTTTCTAAAACCAGCTTGAACATCTGGAAGTTCATGGTTCACGTATTGCTAAAGCCTGGCTTGGAGAATTTTGAGCATTACTTTACTAGCAGGTGAGATGAGTGCAATTGTGCGGTAGTTTGAGCATTCTTTGGCACTGCCTTTCTTTGGGATTGGAATGAAAACTGACCTTTTCCAGTCCTGTGGCCACTGCTGAGTTTTCCATATTTACTGGCATCTTGAGTGCAGCACTTTCACAGCATCATCTTTCAGAATTTGAAATAGCTCAACTGGAATTCCATCACCTCCACTAGCTTTGTTCGTAGTGATGCTTTCTAAGGCCCACTTGACTTCACATTCCAGAATGTCTGGCTCTAGGTGAGTGATCACACCATTATGATTATCTGGGTCTTGAAGATCTTTTTTGTACAGTTCTTCTGTGTATTCTTGCCACCTCTTCTTAATATCTTCTGCTTCTGTTAGGTCCCTACCATTTCTGTCCTTTATCGAGCCCATCTTTGTATGAAATGATCCCTTGGTATCTCTAATTTTCTTGAAGAGATCTCTAGTCTTTCCCATTCTATTGTTTTCCTCTATTTCTTTGCACTGATCTCTGAGGAAGGCTTTCTTATCTCTCCTTGCTCTTCTTTGGAACTCTGCATTGAGATGGGAATATCTTTCCTTTTCTCCTTTGCTTTTCGCTTCCCTTCTTTTCACAGCTATCTGTAAGGCCTCCTCAGACAGCCATTTTGCTTTTTAGCATTTCTTTTTCTTGGGGATGGTCTTGATTCCTGTCTCCTGTACAGTGTCATGGACCTTGATCCATAGTTCATCAGGCACTCTATCTATCATATCTAGTCCCTGAAATCTATTTGTCACTTCCACTGTATAATCATAAGGGATTTGATTTAGGTCATACCTGAATGGTCTAGTGGTTTTCTCCACTTTCTTCAATTTAAGTCTGAATTTGGCAATAAGGAGTTCATGATATGAGCCACAGTCAGCTCCCGGTCTTGTTTTTGCTGACTGTATAGAGCTTTAGACAGTATTTTTATGAAAAGCAGAGACATTACTTTCCCAACAAAGGTCCTTCTAGTCAAGGCTATGGTTTTTCCAGTGATCATGTATGGATGTGAGAGCTGGACTATAAAGAAAGCTGAGCGCCAAAGAATTGCTGCTTTTGAACTGTGGTGTTGGAGAAGACTCTTGAGAGTCCCTTGGACTGCAAGGAGATCCAACCAGTCCATCCTAAAGGATATCAGCCCTGGGTGTTCATTGGAAGGACTGATGTTGAAGCTGAAACTCCAATACTTTGGCCACCTGATGCAAAGAGCTGGCTCATTCGAAAAGACCCTGTTGCTGGGAAAGATTGAGGGCAGGAGGAGAAGAGGACGACAGAGGATGAGATGGTTGGATGGCATCACCCACTCAATGGACATGGGTTTGGGTGGACTCCAGGAGTTGGTGATGGACAGGGAGGCCAGGGACGCCTGGCGTGCTGCAGTTCATGGGGTCGCAAGGAGTCGGACACGACTGAGCGACTGAACTTAACTGATCCTGTATGGGGTATAGCTGATTAATAAATAATGTTGTGATAGTTTCAGGTGAACAACAAAGGGAATCAGCCATACACATACATGCATCCATTCTCCACCAAACCTGCCACCCATGGCTTTTTTTTTTTTTAATTAGGTGCCCAGTGTTGTATTTGCCACATTGTCTGTGGAATATACTTTAGGTCTAGGGTGATACTTTCCTCTAGAGAGGAATATCAGCAACTGGTTTAACCTCAATCATTTTCAGAGATGAGCTCATTTGAAGTTGAGCTCCATTCCTTGTAAGGCATTTCTGATTCTTAGAGTGTTCCCTTTGGGATCTTAATTTAGAATTCACCAGAGGTCCCGTTGGTGAGCATTAGGTTGGGCCCCTTAGTCCAATATGACTGTTGAAAGTGACCTTCAGCCTTTCAGCCAGTTCCTTCGGAGTGGCAAAAGTCCCCAGCGAAAGCCATCTCCATGTGCTGGGTCATTCCTTGGCCTCTCTCCTCTAGCCAGGGAATTCTTTGCTATCCTGATTCCTCTCAGATGCCTCCAAGCAGACACTTAAAAATATTTTGTTCTGCTCTTCTAATTTTCCTCAGTGGGTGTACTGGTTTAAATTGGCCAGTCTATAATTAACAGAATGTCAGCAATTAAAAAAAAATGAGTATGGAATCTACTTAAAGATATCCCGTCTTTACATCACCGAGGTTAAAAATGTATATCTCAGTTCCAGGGTGGATTTATTCCATATCTACACCAACATTAGAGTATAAAAATTCTTTCTCTTGCATTAGAATCTAAGAAGAAGACTGCCAAAATTGCAGTCACAATTTGGGAATTTCCAATTAGTTTCTTATGGTATGAAGTAAATGGATATAAGTCTCTCTCCACTTTCAGTCTTCAACTCTAATTTTTAAACTTATTGAAATATATCTCACAGAGTAATAATAGGTAAATGTAGACTTACATACGTTTTGGTTTGGCCTCTATTTTTTTTTTTTTAAATTGGCTGTGTTTGGTCTTTGTTGCGACACGTGTGGCCTTTTGTTGCTGTGTTCAAGCACTGTAGTTGGAATCTTAGTTCCCCAACCAAGGCTTGAACCCACATCCCCTGCATTGGAAGGTGAATTCTTAACCCCTGGACAACCAGAGAAGTCTCTTTGGCCTCTATTCTTTTAGGGAAAGTCTGAAAATGCTTTGATCCTTAAAAAACTCAAACTTCAAACATTTTAATATCCTATATTTCTGAGATTTCTGCTCCTTCCCATAGAGTATGTACCTCCTTTCCCTCTGATGGCTTTCTTATGCCAGAATCCGAGGGAATCCTTGCTTTAAAGGTACCACCATTACAGTCATAAGAGCTGTAAAAGTGGAATTTTAAAAATTTAAAACAGGCAGTGGTATCTAAGGTTTGAGATGGCCAGAGTCCAATGAAACCATTGAGATTAACATGTGCTGGAGCCGCTGGAATCTCTTGGGACTGAATAACTCCTAAGCTCAGTATCTTGTCAAAACAGATTGCAGAATGATTTTTGCTTGATGTACTTTCCAATTAAATAATCTCATACACTGCTTCCTCATAACTGCACCATTATAATTGGATTAGAGCATTTGGAATTTACTTTTTAAAAAATCAAGCAGTTTAGGGGCTTCCCAGGTGTCTCCGTGGTAAAGAATCCATCTGCCAATGGAGGAGACACAGGAGACACGGGTTCAATCCCTGGGTTGGGAAGATCCCCTGGAGAAGGAGATTGCAACCCACTCCAGTATTCTTGCCTGGGAAATCCCATGGACAGAAGAGTCTTGCAGGCTACAATCCATGGGGCCACAAAGAGTCAGACACGACTGACTCTTTGTGTACACACACACACACACACACACAAGATGTGTAAATTGAAAGATTTGAACTTGACAAGTTTGCCCAATGAGATCTTGATACTCCTTTAACTGAGGTATTTATTGATAGATTAGAAGAGCCTTTCAAGTAGATGATGGTTTAAACTTTCCATCATAGTAGGTACCTCTAGTTAGGCAAGTGAGTAACTGACTGTAACTTCCTGAAAGAACTATTATTGGAATTTGAACATAACCATCCATACTGGAAATACTAGCTGACCACATACTGAGATCAACGAATCCCAAAGTTGCCTATTCATTTTATTCATAAAACAACATTTATTGATTGAGTACTTCCCATGTACTAGCTCTGGGAACAAAGCAGTAAAAAGTCAGACTTGGTCCTTGCCTAATGGGACTTATGTTCTAATAGACAAAATATGATAACAGCACTTAACAGATAAGCAAAAGAATTGCAGGGTGTGCTGTGTTATCAAAATAAATAAGCAGGAGGATATGAAAGAGAGTGTCCAGAGAAGCCACTTTAGATAAGAGGGTAGAGGAGAGCCTAAGGAAATCAATGGTGGCCTGAGGCATGAGATTATGCCAGTCATACAAAGATCTGGGGAGAAAGAGGTCCAGGCAGAGGGAAAAAACACTGGAAAAGGATTTGAAATAGTCTAGGCCCAGAAAGGAGGCCTGAGTAGAATGAGAGAAGACAGGAAAAAAATAAAGAGGTGGTGGAAAGGTAGGCAGGAATTGGGTTTTTAGGGATCTAGAGATCTTTGTAAAGGTTGTATGTGAATCTAATTGTGAGTGAATATTTTCTCAATATGGATATGGATCCAATCAGTTCAGTTCAGTCATTCAGTTGTGTCCGACTCTTTGCAACCCCATGGACTGCAGCACGCCGGGCTTCCCTGTCCATCACCAACTCCTGGAGTTTACTCAAACTCATGTCCATTGAGTCAGTGATGCCGTCCAACCATCTCATCCTCTGTCATCCCCTTCTCCTCCCGCCTTCAATCTTTCCCAGCAACAGGGTCTTTTCAAATGAGATAGTTCTTTGCATCAGGTGGCCAAAGTATTGGAGTTTCAGTTTCAGCATCAGTCCTTCCAATGAATATTCAGGACTGATTTCCTTTAGGATGGACTGGTTGAATCTCCTTGCAGTCCAAGGGACTCTCAAGAGTCTTCTTCAACACCACAGATTAAAAGCATCAATTCTTCAGTGCTCAGGTTTCTTTATAGTCCAACTCTCACATCCATTCATGACCACTGGAAAAACCATAGCTTTGACTAGATGGACCTTTGTTGGTAATGTCTCTGCTTTTTAATATGCTGTCTAGGTTGGTCATAACTTTTCGTCCAAGGAGTAAGCATCTTTTAATTTTATGGCTGCAATCACCATCTGCAGTGGTTTTGGAGCCCCCCAAAATAAAATCTCCAACTGTTTCCACTGTTTCCCCATCTATTTGCCATGAACTGATGGGACCGGATGCCATAATCTTAGTTTTCTGAATGTGGAGCTTTAAGCCAACTTTTTCACTCTCCTCTTTCACTTTCATCAAGAGGCTCTTTAGTTGTTCTCTTTCTGCCATAAGGGTGATGTCATCTGTATATCTGAGGTTATTGATATTTCTCCCACACCTTAATACCCACATGTGCTTCATCCAGCCCAACATTTCTCATGATGTATTCTGCATATAAGTTAAATAAGCAGGGTGACAATATACAGCCTTGACATACTCCTTTCCGGATTTGGAACCAGTCTGTTGTTCCATGTCCAGTTCTAACTGTTGCTTCTTGACCTGCATACAGATTTCTCAAGAGGCAGGTCAGGTGGTCTGGTATTCCCATCTCTTTCAGAATTTTCCACAGTTCATTGTGACCCACACAGTCAAAGGCTTTGGCATAGTCAATAAAGCAGAAATAGATGTTTTTCTGGAACTCTCTTGCTTTTTCGATGATCCAACAGATGTTGGCAATTTGATCTCTGGTTCCTCTGCCTTTTCTAAAACCAGCTTGAACATATGGAAGTTCATGGTTCATTTATTGTTAAAGCCTAGCTTGGAGAATTTTGAGCCATTACTTTACTGGTGTGTGAGATGAGTGCAATTGTGTGGTAGTTTGAGCATTCTTTGGCATTGCCTTTCTTTGGGATTGGAATGAAAACTGACCTTTTCCAGTCCTGTGGCCACTGCTGAGTTTTCCAAATTTGCTGGCATATCGAGTGCAGCACTTTCACAGCATCATCTTTTAGGATTTGAAATAGCTCAACTGGAATTCCATCACCTCCACTAGCTTTGTCTGTAGTGATGCTTCCTAAGGCCCACTTGACTTCACATTCCAGGATGTCTGGCTCTAGGTGAGTGATCACACCATCGTGATCATCTGGGTTGTGAAGATCTTTTTTGTACAGTTCTTCTGTGTATTCTTGCCACCTCTTCTTAATATCTTCTGCTTCTGTTAGGTCCCTACCATTTCTGTCCTTTATTGAGCCTATCTTTGCATGAAATGTTCCCTTGGTATCTCTAATTTTCTTGACGAGATTTCTAGTCTTTCCCATTCTGTTGTTTTCCTCTATTTCTTTGCATTGATCACTGAGGAAGACTTTCTTATCTCTCCTTGCTCTTCTTTGGAATTCTGCATTCAAATGGGTACATCTTTCCTTTTCTCCTTTGCCTTTTGCTTCTCTTCTTTTATCCTCCACATAAGGCCAAGGAAATTTATCAGGATTGATCTGTCATAAACTGCCTAGAAGTCTGTATTCTATGTGAAAAGCACCGAATCACTAAAACCAAAGTTAGGACACCTGGAGTACTGGCCTCAGCTGTGCTCTTCATAACAGGATCATAAGGATACCTGGCCAGTCCATTTCATGAAGCTCTTATCAAGTCTAGATGAACCGACTCATATCAAAGCATGTCAACATGGAGAACTGCATGAATACACAGGGTTATTCTTTTGATTCCTGGCACAATCTATCACCTGTAACAATCCTTTCAAAAAATTTCAGAAGAATAACAGGTCATCTGGATGCTATATCTTGGGTAAAGCAGAAAAGTCTGTGCCCACCTACAGGGCTGTAGGAAGGATTAAACGGAGTCGCCTGTGTGTATGTGTTACACCCAACACCTGCCCTAGAGGCTGTGGCCTTTGCCTCCTGTGTTTCTTGGTTCAGTGCCTTCGGTTCTATTTTTATATTTACTATGTCACTTCTGGTCCCCATGTCAAAAAGTACCTGTCTTTCCCTGATGAGTAGTGATTTGAGTATTTATGTATCTTCTTTTGTAAAGTTTCTGTTCAAATATTTTGCTTAGTTTTTTTTTTCCCCATTGGGTTGTTTAGCTTTTATTGTTGCTCTGTGAGATTTCTTTATATATTCTTGATATGGAATTTGTTTTAATGCATGAAAGAGATAATAAATAAAAGCTTAAAAGGCAAAAACAAAGCAAAACTTACCTGTCCTGTGACCCATGTTCTCATGATTCTTCTTTGCCTCTGTAAGGCAAAGGATTCATTTATGATATTCCCACCAAATGATACCACTTAAATAAAATGCACTGGTTTCCAGAAAGCCTAAGCAATAACTTTAATTTGGGGAACATCAGGTACTGCAGAGAGGCTTTCCAGGTGGCTCAGTGGTAAAGAACCCACTTGCCAATGCAGGAGACACAAGAGACATGGATTCGATCCCTGGCTTGGGAAGATCCCCTGGAGGAGAGGACGGCAACCCACTCCAGTATTCTTGCCTGGAGAATCCCATGGACAAAGGAGCCTGGCGGGCTACTGTTCATAGGACAGCAAAGAGTCAGACACGACTGAAGCATCTTAGCGTGCACACCCTCATGCAGGTATTGCAGAAGTCATCAGTAAGACAGAGAGAGGGAGGATTCTGGATTTTCTGGACTCCCCAAATTATGTCCAATGCATAGCTGTTGATTCTGACCACAAGTACTGTTGAATTTCCCCAGAATGTTAAACAAAATCGACACAACATTGACTCTCTGTACATTTTCCCCCTCATTTGGATCTTATTACCAATTCCAGGCCAGATTGCCCTCACTGACCTGCTGCTCTAACACTCCCCGCACCTCTTCCAACATTTTCAGCATATCCTAGGATGATCCTGGTTTCTACCTGTTTTTCTGGCATAATTATCAATATATTTATCCTTCTTTTAAATGTGTGCTAATTTGGAAAACAAATTACATGGTAACCCTACCTGTAGCTGAATGAATTTGAGCGAAGCCTGAAGGCAAGTCTAGGGTGAGGAAAGAGAAACAGCAGAGCTAAAAAGCCAAGCTTAGAAGGTGCCAACCCTTGTCTACCCTGCAGCTCCATCCCTCACGCACTGGTGCCAGGCCAGCATTTGCTGGCGGCATACCAGGGATGAGCCTGGCTCTCAGGAGAGGTGTCTCATAAGTAAATTAAAAGCAAGAGATTCATAGAAATTAGAGGTAAAAAGATGCAAAAGACAGTGGAGGATGGTTTTACGAGAGCATCAGAAGGTTACATGCATCCCATGAGGATGCAGGAAGACAGTATTTTTGCTGCTTCAATTTCATCTCCATTCCTGAGGGGGTGGTGAGGTATACAACACCGGCGTCCTGGCTGATTGCTTTTGCTCCTTACCACTCAGGCGTTCCTGCTGAGGACCACAGAGGACTCACCCTTACCAGGCAGGTTGCTTGGATTAGATTTGGTTGCCTGGACCAAAAGGCAGGAGACCAGGGTCAGGTCCCACTCGTCACTTGGTGACCATGAGAATTATTTTCACTTTGATGGGCAAACTTTTCATCTGCAAAGTAAAGAGAGTTAAACCAGATGGTCTCTAAGGCAATAGTTCAAAATATTTGTATATTGCTTAAAGAATTTGAAGAACTTTCTTCCTTAAGCATTTTTACATTAATTTAAAATGTGAGAGTGAAAAAGTTGGCTTAAAACTCAACATTCAAAAAACTAAGATCATGGCATCTGGTCCCATCACTTCATGGCAAATAGATGGGGAAAAATGGAAACAGTGACAGACTTTATTTTCTTGGGCTCCAAAATTGCTGCGGAGAGTTACTGCAGCCATGAAATTAAAAGATGCTCACTCCTTGGAAGGAAATCAATGACAAGCCTAGACAGTGTATTGAAAAGCAGAGATATCACTTTGCTGACAAAGGTCCATCTAGTCAAAGCTATGGTTTTTTCCAGTAGTCATGTATGGATGTGAGAGCTGGACCATAAAGAAGGCTGAGTGCCAAAGAATTGATGCTTTTGAACTGTGGTGCTGGAGAAGACTCTTGAGAGTCTCTTGGACTGCAAGGAGGTCCAACCAGTCCATCCTAAAGGAAATCAACCCTGAATATTCATTGGAAGGACTGAAGCTAAAGCTCCAGTACTTTGGCCACCTGATGTGAAGAACTGACTCATTGAAAAATACTCTGATGCTGGGAAAGATTGAGAGCAGAAGGAGAAGGGGGCGACAGAGGCTGAGATGGTTGGATGGCATCACCGACTCAGTGGACATGAATATGAGCCAATTCCAGGAGTTAGTGAAGGACAGGGAAGCCTGATGTGCTGTAGTTCATGGGGTTGCAAAGGGTTGGACGTGACCGAGCGACTGAACAACAAAAAAATATTTCTTTAACATAAGATGTAATTTTCAACACATGATGGATATGGACATATACATCATTCCTTAAAATGTATCCAAATACCACAGCCATTTTATACCCATATCAGCTTTTTTACCTCAAAAAATTATTATTTAATACATGAAAATTTTACATGGTTCCCGTTTCCATTTGAACTCATTTTAGTCTGTTTGTTGTTGTTGTTGCTGTTTAGTCACTACGTTGTGTCTGACTCTTTGCAACCCCATGGACATTAGGGTACCAGGTTCCTCTGTCCATGGGATTTCCCAGGCAAGAACGCTGCAGTGATTTGCCATTCCCTTCTCCAGGGGATCTTCCCAACCCAGGAACTGAACCCACATCTCCTGCATTAGAAGTGAATTCTTTACCACTGAGCTATCTTAGAATTCACTTATTTTATTCTACTTCCCCAAAAGAATTTTACCCTTGATATAATTTATCTGAATGTTTGAAAGTTTTTTAAAAAATCACACTATCACTCTTTGATGCAACAAAAGTATGTGAACACAATGAAATTTTAAAAATTTCCTGTGACTGAAAATTTCAAAGGGTAAAAACAGTAATTAAACTCTAGATGGAGTTATCACTACAACTGTTTTGACCAACTGAAATCATTAAACAAGTAAGTAAAATTTTATTGGAAATGTTTCTCTTGGTAAGATGGATAGAGCTGCCTTAGTTTTTGAGCAAGTTATTTATCATTTAGTATAATTTATCGAATTAATTTTATTCCCCTCCCCTTTTTTAAGAAGTGCTGAGGAACATTATATAAAAGCAGGTGGCACTGGGAGGATTTTCCTTACAGCAGTATCACTCTTTGATTTGAAGTCCTGAGTTATATGTAAAAAATAATCCTGTGATCCATTATCAAAAATAATTTTTAATGTTCTGTCAACTAACAACCCTATAAGTCATCTTTAAATTATTTTGAAAGCAAATACTTGGGAAATACTTTTTGCAAGAAATTAGACTTGCGAAAGGTTTCCTAACCTGTATTCACTTTCTTAAAACCGACTCTGATATTTTGAATTGTTCTTTTGTTTGGTCTCCCAGGGGTCTTTCCTCTCTGTGGTAGCACCCAGGATAAAATGCAGAACAGGTAAGAGTACCTTTTGTCAAGTAAGAGAACAGGATTAGGAGAAAAGAACTGAGAAAGTACAACCTGTCCAGCAAGATACTTTCCCAGACAAATGAATTTTAGGCATGAGAACTTTATTCATTCTGTATCTAGAAACTGATACCAACCTCCTAACCTGTGAATATATTCCCTGGAAGAAAATCCTCCTGATCCTCAGGACCACATGCACCTCGCTTTGAAGATCAAGCTCTAATATCTAAAGGTCTGGACAATGTTAAGTTCAAGCAAAAATTTTCAAGTTCATTCTATTTACTTATTTCTGATTAGGTAAATGAGACACTGATGCCTATACAGTAAATCTCCATACCCCACCCCCGCCCCCACCTGTCGGTGAGCTATCCATTCTTTTCTCCAAGCAATGGATGTAAAGTTGCCCTGTGTAATCTGTGGAGATGATCTCACATATTCATTCCGTTATGATCAGAGATATTCTTTTCTTCCTCTTTCACAACTGCTTCTGTGCTCTACATACCATCTGGTATCTTTGTTGCTTTGCTTAGAAATTACATTGGAGATTTTTTTTTAATGTCATCATATAAAAAATACCCTCATTCCTTACTGACTGAACAGTATTCCATTAAATGTTATAATTCACTTAAACAGGCCCTTATTGGTGGTCTTTTAGCTTGCTTCCAATATTATTTAAACAATACTGTGATAAATATATTGTACATATATCACTTTGCATATGTGTGAATATATTCACTGAGAAACTTCTAAAAGTGGAATGTCTGGTCCAAGGACCTGTGTATGTGTTGATTTTAATTAGGCATTAGTAGTAAACAGCTTATCTCTGAGGAGGATGTGCCAATTTAATCTACCACCCGCAAGATATGAGTGCCTATCTTAGTTATCCATAACTCTGTAACTATTCCTGTGACAAATCATCCCCAAACTGAGTGGCTTCCAACGTCAGTAATCACTTCTTATCCTTCTTTGTTTCTGCCGGTCTGGATGATGTGTGACTTGGCTGGGTTGTCCTGGTTTGGGATCTCTTAGACGGTTGCATTCAGCTGGGAGCTGGGGTCATCTTGAAGACTTCCTCAGTCAAGCCTCTGGTGTGGGACTGAGGAGAAATGAGTCCCCAGATGATGGAATCATGGAGACCTCTCATGTGTCTCTGTCCTTTTGGGGGTCTCTCTACGTAGTCTCTCTCGAGGTAGCCAGACTTCTTTCGGAAGCATCTGTCCGTGAACATTTAGGTCGTTTCCGTGTCTTGAGCGTTGTGAATAGTGCTGCTTTGAACATAGAGGTGCGTGTATCTTTTTGAAATACAGTTTTGTCCAGATATATTCCCAAGAGTGGGATTGCTGGATCATATAGCAACTCTATTTGTAGTTTTTTTGAAGATCATCCATACTGTTTTCATAAGGGTTGCATCAACTTACATTGGTGACTTTTCCATGAAAAAAAAATTTTATGTGTATTTTATTAAATTTCACTTTTCTTTTAACTGCTTGGCTTTTTTGTCATATTTGGAAAGTCTTCTCACTCTGAAGTTGTGAGTGTTCCTTCCCATGTTTTCTTCTGGTCTGTGTGTTTGGCTTGGCTGGGTTTCTACATTTTTACTTTTGATGCATTTAATATTAATTTTATTTTAAAGTGTGAAGTATGGATTAGAATGTCCTGTTTTCCAATGGCTATCCAGTGGACTTGAAATGTTGCCTGTGTCATGTCATGTTCATGAACTCTGCATGTCTCCTCCTTCTGTCCCACTTGTTAGTGTGGGTCTTTATGTGATGGTCCTGCACTGTTTTAAATTTTGTAGCCACATAATGTATTTTAATATATAGTAGGACTACTTCCCCTTATTTATCATCTTCCTAATTATCTAGGCTATTCTTTCTAGTCTGTGAAAACAATTTCTTAATTCCATGGCAATATTACCAGCCATGAAGTGTGATTAGGCTGAGATATTTGGGATTTTTCTGCACATAAAAGAAGGAAATGGGAGGTAACTTGACATCTTCGGGGAAAAAACTCAAAAACAAAAACTGGCACTCAGAGAGACAATTTGAATCTCAAATCTGCAGAATAGCCTGTGGCCTTGCTCTAAGCCATGATGATACTTAAACAGGAATGACCCAGCGTGGTAAAGATTAATGAGGAAAAGAAAAATGCTAACCTTTTATAAGATCATTTTCCTCTAGAGAATTTTAGTGTGCCAACTCTCAGGGTAACTGAATCTCTCTTCATGATTAGGAATCATGCAACATTTCTGATTGCTTGTCTGTGTTACTGTTTGGGTATAGTTCGCCAAAAATCAAATTGTTTCTAAAAGCATGGTTAAGGGGTAGTGTATGGAATTCAGTCTTTTTTTTTTTTTTTTTTTTTGGAATTCTGTCTTTAGAGGTTTTATTCACAAATATTGTGTTAGGCTTTCCCATATTTTTTAACAAACCAACGCATTTAATGAAAATGTCTTAGAAGTGCATTTTTGTTACTTTTCCATTTCATTTTCAGGGTTGTAAACACTCACATTTCTGTGTTCTGAGTAACGTACAACAACATTAAAAGCATAGAACTTGGCTCTTATTGCAACTTTCCTACTAAAGGGATCAAAGGCACTTTGCTATTGTTCCTTCTTTGTTCTCCTGGGATACTGGGAGATCCTGCAGAGTCTCTTGCAGCACACACTTGTAAAATGCCTTGGATTTGCAGAGGTTTTGCTATTATTATTTAATAATGGGTCTCAGGATTTCAGGATTTCTATCATGGGGAAAAAAAAAAACAAAGCTCAGAAGTTCAAGAAAAGCATGAATAAAAAGCAAACAGAAACTGAAGATCTGAAAACCCTGTTGTATATTGAATTGCCTCTGTATCTGTGTATGTGACCTTATTTGAAAAAGTAACATCATTTTTAAGTTTTGGGTTTTTTTAATTGAGATATACTTGACATATAACATTGTATAAGTGTAAGGTGTAAAATGTGTTGATTTGATGCATTTATATATGGCAATGTGATTACCGCCATAGCTTCAGCTCATATCTCTATCACATTATATAATTATCATTTCTTTTTTGTGATGAGAACTTTGGAGATTTAGTCTCTTAGCAATTTTGAAGTATTTCATTCAGTACTATTGAATACTGCAAATAGGGTCATTGCAGATATATTTTAAGTTTCTCAAGATGGCATCCCCCTGGAGAAGGAAATGCAACCCACTCCAGTACTCTTGCTTGGAGAATTCCATGGACAGAGGAGCCTGGTGGGCTAAAGGGTCACAAAGACTTGGACACAACTGAGCGATTAAACAGCAGGATGACATCATCCTGCATTTAGAATGGACCCTAAATCCAACAACTGGTGTCCTGCTAAGAGAAAGGAGAGAAGGACTTAACACAGAGAGACACAGGGGAGAAAACAGTGTGAAGATAGAGGCAGAGACTGGAATGGTGTGTTTATAAACCAAAAAATGCTGGAGACTTCTAGGCAGTGACCGAAAGCTAGAAGACAGGCATGGACTGGGTTCTCCCTCAGGGCATCCAGAAAGAACCAACGCTGCTGACACCTTGATTCAAACTCCTGGTCTGCAGAACTGTGACAGAATACAGTTCTACTATTTTAAGCCACCCAGCTTGTGGTAATTTGTTCTTGGCTAAGAAAGGGAATGGGGAGGGGGGGCAGACACAGGAAACTATATAGACCGTTCATCAAGAGAGGTTGAGCAGAAAAACTCAGGGCCTATGAACATGGTGAAATAGAAGGAACACTCTGCAGTTTCCCGCTCCCCTCAGTGCCCCGCTCTTCTGACTCCCAAGGCCCTGACTCGCTTGCACACCTTAGATTTCTCCTCTGTGAGTCACTCTCCTCCAGATTCAAGAGGATCCTCTCTCTCTCTTCACATTTTCCCCTGTGCCCAGACCTCCCCCCGGGCTCAGCTTACAGCAGAGCTTGCAATCCTGTTCACAGCATGGTAGAAGCCAATAACATAGGGGTGTTGACCTCCTCAGGAATATTTGTATTCTTAAAGCAGTTAGACAGGGATTGATCGAGAAGGAATTCTCTCTCCTGGAGGAATCTCTGGAATCACCGTGGGGCAGGATGAATAACTTTGCAGAGGGTCTTCTCCCAGCCTCGGTCTTCCCTGCTCTCTCCTTGCCACTGCTTCCCCAAGGACCCTGTTTTCTGCAGTTTCATCAGAGCAAAGGAAGGACCCCACCAAGTCCAGCTGGATGAATGCCCTTTTCAGGCCCAGCACGCTGCAATGAGTGGAGGCCAGGGTGGGCCAGGCAGAGTGACCCAAAAGTTAAGGCTTGTAGGGGGTGCTGTGGAGAAACCGCTTTGAGGGAGGGGAGAACTTTCATGAGGGTCATGTGTGGGCAGAACTGGCTTCACAAAATTTTCAGGGCCCAGTACAAATTGAATGTAGGCCTGTGGTTCACACTCATTAAGGATGTCATGATGATGAGAGCTGAGCACTGAGCCAAGGCAGGACCCTTCTAAACGTGAGACTCCACACGTACATGTGTGTTCATGAGGTTGACCTTGTGTGTCCGTCACCAAAAGCTTTGAATCAGAATTTGAAGGGCTACGGTAACTTGGGTCAGTGGGCATCTATTTGTGGACTCATTCCAGGAACTATGTAGCACCAAGAGATGCTGCCATCAGAGACCAAAGACATGGGCTTGGCAAGGGGACCTTGAGGAAGGCACTTTGCAGGCTGCCTAGATGAGTTGGTATAGGTTACAGGGAAAAAAGTAAAATAAACATGATCAGGTGTTTAAAATCCTCCAGCAGGAAGGCTCCCGGTGACTGGGGGAGATCTTGTTTCTGGACCCCAAGGTTGTCTTGCCTCTGCAGGATGCTCTTGCCTTGGCATGAGCCAGGGTGTGAGGGGTTGGGATGGGGAGTTTAGGGTGAGGGGGAAGGTTAGGATGCTGATGCTGAGGGAGCTTACAAGGAAGGGGAGAGATTCGGGGGGAAAAAGATACATCTTGGGGAAGTGGAATTCTGTGTGGCTGATGTAAACACTCTGCCTCCACACACCCCCACCCCACTCCTACCCCACTCCCTGGCAACTCTGCAGTAAAAGAATGGCCTCTCAGAAATCTGTGGAGTGAGCTTTCTTTGGGGGGATGAAGAGAAGAGTTTAGTCCAGGTTAAGAGTGGAGCGTTGAGGTGAGGGCTAGTATATTGTAGCCTTGTAAGCACAGAGAGGTAAGCGTCTGCAGAACTCATTGAATTGAAGGGAGCCTCTGAGCTGAGCAGCCTTAGAACAATCACAATGAAAACATTTTGCCTTTCTTTTTGGTTCTTGAGCTTGGAAAAATCCAGAGGGGAGAACAAACAGCTGGTGGGCATAGTCTGGTTGGGGTGGGTTCAGTTACTGGGAAGAGAAGAATGTGTACAGGAGTGACTGTGGACTTAGTTCTGGCAAGCCAGGAGAGGAGTTGGGAGGAGTATTGAAGTCTCAGGCTCCCTCCTGTCTGACAGAGATAAGGCACTGAGAGTCCCTGGGGCTAAAGCCAGGCAATTGCTATTCCTCCCACCAGACTAGCTTTGGGCTATTCCCTAACCAGATTCAAAATTGTTGCCCTGGCTCCAGGATATTTTACTGATGGGTATGACCTTATCGTTTTCCTAGTCAATAAACCCTGGGAATTGACATTTTAGTCTACAAAGTGTTATCTCTGTATAACTAGTTGTGGGTTGTGAGTACCTTTGGTTTTAACTCACTTGTCAGACTGGTCTGAGGCCAAAGTACACGTTGCGGACTTTGTCAGTTCCAGAAATGAACTCTGAGCATATTTTCTTTCTCAAGTAGCACAAAAACTTTCTATTTGTCCAAGGTAAATGACCAACAATGTCCCACCTAAACAGGTTCTACAGCCAAAAATACCTCCAGATACAAAGTGCCCCCTAAACACCCCAAGAATTGTCCACCAATGTTTAATTTCTATAAAAGACACTGATGTGAACAAAGCAGGATCCATAGTTGATGTTTGTCATTCTTGTGTCGGGTGGGGCAAGGTATTTCTAGTTACCTGGTTCACCTCTGAGCCACCTTTCTGAGAAACACCACCACCTCTTACTGCTCTTTCAAACTAAAACCTTAGCTGACCTCAACTCTGGTGAGATTCCCAGGCACAACCTACTTGCACATGACAAAGAAAAAAAAAGACACTTTTAACTCCTAGCTGGTAGGTTTTACCTCCTGTTCTCAAGCATAGAATTAACTCAGGTATGTAATCTTCTGAAGCTATGACTTCAAATCTACTATATGTACATTGGTCTCCACTTATGGAATTGCTATTTATATTAATTTAAGCAGATCAGAAAATATTATAAACTCCTAAAATGTCATTTAGTACCAAAGTTTAAAATTATATGGTTTCCTTAAGCCATAAAAATAGAGCCATAGTAATACTTACTTTTAGGACTCTATATTTTAAGTCAGGGTTGTACGTGGCATTTGATCCGTGCAAAGAGTTGTTAGTTGCTTAAAGTATTCTTTGCGTTTTTCATCCTTTAACACTTATCTCCCCATTCCAGCCCACCACTCCTCCCTAACCCCCCATCAAGAGAGAGCCTGCAGGAGGCCAGTGGTTTTATTCCATTGTTTAAAGGACAGAGTGAAATCAACCACTTGGGGACTCCATCCATCAGGTCCAGTGTTTGGATTTGTTTTGTTTGGTAGATGAAAAAGCCCAAACTGGCTGTTTCCCAGTCCTTTCTACATACCACTGTATGGAAACCAAGATCAAGTGTCTTCCCAAGAAATAACAGAAAATGGATAATTCTGTAAGCTAAGAAGGCTTCCCACTAAAGCCTGTTCTCCATCCTTCCCACCAAATTCTGCTCCAATTCCATAGTCTCTAGAAGTGGAGGGCAAAAGAGCAGCCACAGAAGGCAGGTTCGTTCGTTCACTCATTCATTCTGACAAACATTTACTGAGCATCTACTATGTGCTAAACACTGTTTTGGGTCCTGTGGCTACAGATATTGATGTAGAGGAAGTTCAAGAACTCACAAATCCTAGCATATGGATGGAAAAAGAAATAGTCTCAGAACCTTATGGCAAGGACACAGTCATCAACTGTCTCTGCCTCTACCCTCCATCCCACATCCATCCCAACAAGTGAATATGGCCAGTGGCGGAGGACTCCTCCTCATGGAAGACTGTTCTTCCCATCAGTCCCAGCTTTGTACCCTAGAACTTCACAGAACCACCATACTATTTCTCCCCATGATCACCTTCTACCATTTGAAGGCAGCTGCCATGTTGCTGGTATTCTTCACACAATATAAAGGGACAAAGGTATGGGAGGCTGGCCCATACTGCTGCTGCTGCTGCTGCTAAGTCACTTCAGTCATGTCTGACTCTGTGCGACCCCATAGACGGCAGCCCACCAGGCTCCTCTGTCCCTGGGATTCTCCAGGCAAGAATACTGGAGTGGATTGCCATTTCCTTCTCCAGGCCCATACTGAGACCAAGCTAATATGGAGAAATGCCTGGGCTTTTCTGGAAACTGCTAGGGTGTCTCCACCCTAAGTCTGTTTGAATAAGACTATGAAGATCCCATTAGGAATGAATTCACCCAAGGAGAGGAGTAAGATTGAGGTGGCCAATTTTACCCATCACCAAGGCTTGATCATTGAAGAACTCTGGATCCAAAAACAGATTTTTAAAATACCCAGGTGTTTGTGTGCACAGAGAAGGAATAAAACAAAATGGTGATTTTTTTTCCCTAGAGGTAGGATGATTTTTAATGTTTTCTCTATATTTTTAATTATTTTTTATGTTCTCTACAATAAATATATAAACCATACTAATAGAATAAAATTTTATTCAAAAAATCATGTAGAAACTAATTTTCCATAGTGATTGACTTGTCTTCTCCTTTTCACTATAGAACAAAGATCCTTTAGATTACATAATAAATAACATTCATAAAATTCTGTTGATTAGCAAATATGCCTTAGTAAATTAGTAAAATTGTACATTAGTAAATTAGTACAGTTAGTAAAACTGTTTCTGTGTAACTTATTGGTATTAGTCCTTACTGTCTCCATGTATATGACAGAAAACACCTGGCACCAGGTCCATAAAGACACCTTAAAAGGCATTAATGACTTTCTTCAAACAAGCTGCCAGCAAATCTTCACTGACATCTGTACAGTTTGAAAAAATAAACGTGTTAACCAGTCAGTCAAGGCTGACTCTTTGCAACACCAGGGACTGTAGCCCAGCAGGCTCCTCTGTCCATGGAATTCTCTAGGCAAGAATACTGGCGTGGGTTGCCCTCTCCTTCTTCAGGGGGTCTTCCCAACCTAGGGATTGAACATGGGTCTCCTACATTGCAGGGAGATTCTTTACCATCTGAGCCACCAGGGAAGCCCAGTTTGAAAACATAAAAATAACCACCAATAAAAATCTATTTCTCCTAAAAGATTGAAGAGGATCTCTTGGAGAAGGCTGGTGCCCAAGACATTAGGGCAAAATTTCTAGAGCAGTTGAGCACTGCTTCTTAACACATAATCACATTCAACTAAAATTGCTTTTCAGATTTTTAAGAGATTTACAAAACTGATCAAAAACATTCATACATGTGAAAATGACCGTCTAGAGAACTTGGGTTATAGTTACAGGACTTAAGGAAATAGTAACTCTATATTTTGCAACTGGTTATTGAATGCATGGGTTTCCTAGTAAGCATCCTAATGCTTTCAAAACTTTGAATTCTGTTTTTCTTAATTCTGATGGTTTGGTGGTCATCACATTTTGTTCCTTTCTAGTGTGATGATAGTCACACAAAAATGCTGTTTTCTATTCCACTACTGGGTTTAAGGTTACAGGGTGAAAATGGTCACAATAAGCCAGTCTTAAGGCTGGCTCACTTAAGATGCAGGTTTCCAGATGGGTCCTGAGATGGAATGAGGTCACCTTGGAAACAAGCAGCATTGAGAAGTTCAAAACAAAGAGGTTAGAAGTAAACCTGACTCATTGGCAGTTCATCAATGGTCTTTGGTCTGGAAAATGCTCTTTAGCATAACTGAAATAAATATTTCAAAACTGAATAGAGCGAGGAAGATTGAAAAGGTTTAAATTATTGCTCAAGAATTGCGATTTTATGGATCAGTTTTTTCTTTCTTCTCCAACTCTAACTTGGTCTATATAATAATGACCTCTTCACAGCTGCCATCAGTTCAGTTCAGTTCAGTTGCTCAGTCTTGTCTGACTCTTTGCGACCCCATGAATCACAGCATGCCAGGCCTCCCTGTCCATCACCAACTCACGGAGTTCACCCAACTCATGTCCATCGAGTTGGTGATGCCATCCAGCCATCTCATCCTCTGTCGTCCCCTTCTCCTCCTGCCCCCAATGCTTCCCAGCATCAGGGTCTTTTCCAATGAGTCAACTCTTCGCATGAGGTGGCCAAAATGTTGGAGTTTCAGCTTCAACATCAGTCCTTCCAATGAATACCCAGGGCTGATCTCCTTTAGGATGGACTGGTTGGATCTCCTTGCAGTCCAAGGGACTCTCAAGAGTCTTCTCCAACACCACAGTTCAAAAGCATCAATTCTTTGGTGCTCAGCTTTCTTTATAGTCCAACTCTCACATTCATACATGACTACTGGAAAAACCATAGCCTTGACTAAACAGACCTTTGTTGGCAAAGTAATGTCTCTGCTTTTTAATGTGCTATCTAGGTTGGTCATAACTTTCCTTCCAAGGAGTAAGCGTCTTTAAATTTCATGGCTGCAGTCACCACCTGCAGTGATTTTGGAGCCCCAAAAAATAAAGTCTGCCACTGTTTCCACTGTTTCCCCATCTATTTCCCATGAAGTGATGGGACCAGATGCCATGATCTTAGTTTTCTGAATGTTGAGCTTTAAGCCAACTTTTTCACTCTCCTCTCTCACTTTCATCAAGAGGCTCTTTAGTTCTTCACTTTCTGCCATAAGGGTGGTGTCATCTGCATATCTGAGGTTATTGATGTTTCTTCCGGCAATCTTGATTGCAGCTGATGACCATTATATCTACTACTGTGGGCAGGAATCCCTTAAAAGAAATGGAGTAGCCATCATGGTCAACAAAAGTGTCCGAAATGCAGTACTTGGATGTAATCTCAAAAATGACAGAATGATCTCTGTTTGTTTCCAAGGCAAACCATTCAATATCATAGTAATCCAAGCCTATGCCCCAACCAGTAACGCTGAAGAAGCTGAAGTTGAATGGTTCTATGAAGACCTACAAGACCTTTTAGAACTAACACCCAAAAAAGATGTCCTTTTCATTATAGGGGACTGGAATGCAAAAGTAGAAAGTCAAGAAACACCTGGAGTAACAGGCAAATTTGACCTTGGTGTACAGAATGAAGCAGGGCAAAGGCTAATAGAGTTTTGCCAAGAGAATGCACTGGTCATAGCAAACACCCTCTTCCAACAACACAAGAGAAGACTCTACACATGGACATCACCAGATGGTCGACACCAAAATCAGATTGATTACATTTTTTGCAGCCAAAGATGGAGAAGCTGTATACATTCAGCAAAAACAAGACCAGGAGCAGACTGTGGCTCAGATCATGAACTCCTTATTGCCAAATTCAGACTTAAATTGAAGAAAGTAGGGGAAACCATTAGACCGTTCAGGTATGACCTAAATCAAATCCCTTATGATTATACAGTGGAAGTGACAAATAGATTTAAGGGACTAGATCTGATAGACAGAATGCCTGATGATATGGATCGAGGTTCATGACATTGTACAGGAGACAGGGATCAAGACCATCCCCATGGAAAAGAAATGCAAAAAGGCAAAATGGCTGTCTGAGGAGGCCTTACAAATAGCTGTGAAAAGAAGAGAATCGAAAAGCAAAGGAGAAAAGAAAAGATAGTCCCATTTGAATGCAGAGTTCCAAAGAATAGCAAGGAGAGATAAGAAAGCCTTCCCCAGCGATCAATGCAAAGAAATAGAGGAAAACAATAGAATGGGAAAAACTAGCAATCTCGTCAAGAAAATTAGAGATACCAAGGGAACATTTCATGCAAAGATGGGCTCGATAAAGGACAGAAATGGTAGGGACCTAACAGAAGCAGAAGATATTAAGAAGAGGTGGCAAGAATACACAAAAGAACTGTACAAAAAAGATCTTCACAACCCAGATGATCATGATGGTGTGATCAATCACCTAGAGCCAGACATCCTGGAATGTGAAGTCAAGTGGGCCTTAAGAAGCATCACTACGAACAAAGCTAGTGGAGGTGATGGAATTCCAGTTGAGCTATTTCAAATCCTAAAAGATGATGCTGTGAAAGTGCTGCACTCAATATGCCAGCAAATATGGAAAACTCAGCAGTGGCCACAGGACTGGAAAAGGTCAGTTTTCATCCCAGTCTCAAAGAAAGGCAATGCGAAAGAATGCTCAAACTACCGCACAGTTGCCATAGAGGTAACTAATTTAAATGGGACATGTTGAAGTGACTCGTGTTTTTTTGTGTGTTGCTTTTCAGTCGCTAAGTCATGTCTAACTCTTTGCAACCCCCATGGCCTGCAGCATGCCAGGCTTCCCTGTCTTTCGCTATCTCCTGGAATTTGTTCAAACTCAGGTCCTTTGAGTCAGTGACGCTATCTAACCATCACATCCTCTGCCGCCCCCTTCTCCTCCTGCTCTCAGTCTTTCCCAGCTTTAGGGTCTTTTCCAATGAGTCGGCCTTTCACACCTGGTGGCCAAAGTATTGGAGCTTCAGCATCAGTCCTTCAAATGATTTCAAGTATCAAGTCCTTTGGGGTTGATTTCCTTATAGAAGAAAGTATAATTTACATAAGGGATCCCTCTCACCTCAGAAGGAAGATGAATTTAGGGAAAACAAAACTTGGAAAGGCTGACTTTTTTGGCTTTGGGAAGACACATTTGGGATCCTCTAAATTAACTTGAAATGAACCCATGTTGTAATCTAGCTTGTGATGTAGTAGTTCACCCACATGTTCATTTAAAGTCAGTTCTCTGTTAGACACAAATTCTTCTGTGTGTTTGGGGGATCTTCTTGCTAGAAACACAAGTTAGTGTCTAAAACAATATGAAATCAAACTGACTTCAGATCCTAGCTTCATTTACTTACTAGTTGTGTAACCCTGAGAAAGTCAACTAATCTCTCTGTGCTTTGGTTTTCCACAACTGTAAAGAGGAAACACTAACAGTAGCTACCTCATACAATGAGTGTTAGGATTGATAGAATTAGTACACATAAAGCAGAGAGAAGAGTGCTTAGGGTACACCACATAAAAACTTCTCTCCGTGTTGTTGTTGTTGTTAAAATTGGCTCTTTCTTTCCAATGAGTGTGAAACAATAAGAGTAACCACTGTTATTATTGTGACCTAAAGGAGTGAATTTTTTACCAACTGTACTCTCAGTTGGTAGCCTGATTTAACTTATATGCAGAGTACATCATGAGAAACGCTGGGCTGGATGAAGCACAAGCTGGAATCAAGAATGCCAGGAGAAATATCAACAACCTCAGATATGTAGATGACACCACCCTTGTGGAAGAAAGCAAAGAACTAAAGAGCCTCTTGATGAAAGTGAAAGAGGAAAGTGAAAAAGTTGGCTTAAAACTCAACATTCAGAAAACTAAGATCATGCATCTGGTCCCATCACTTCAGTTGGCAAATAGATGGGAAAACAATGAAAACAGTGACAGACTTTGTGTTTTTGGGCTCCAAAATCACTGCAGATGGTGACTGCAGCCATGAAATTAAAAGACACTTGCTCCTTGGAAGAAAAGTTATGACCAACCTAGACAGCATATTAAAAAGCAGAGACATTACCTTGCCAACAAAGGTCCATCTAGTCAAAGCTATGGCTTTTCCAGTAGTCATGTATGGATGTGAGAGTTGGACTATAAAGAAAGCTGAGCACTGAAGAATTGATGCTTTTGAACTGTGGTGTTGGAGAAGACTCTTGAGAGTCCCTTGGACAGCAAGGAGATCCAACCAGTCAATCCTAAAGGAAATCAGTCCTGAATATTCATTGGAAGGGCTGATGTTGAAGCCGAAACTCCAACACTTTGGCCACCTGCTGTGAAGAATTGACTCATTGGAAAACACCCTAATGCTGGGAAAAATTGAAGGTGGGAGGAGAAGGGGACAACCGAGGATGAGATGGTTGGATGGCATCACCAACTCGATGGACATGAGTTTGAACAAGCTCCAGGAGTTGGTGATGGACAGGGAAGCCTGGCATGCTGCAGTCCATGAGGTCGCAAAGAGTCAGACACAACTGAGCAACTGAAGTGAACTGAAAGGAATGAATTGGCTTTCCTTTCATTGGTAAATGAATGGCTTTTTCATTGGTAAATTGGTAGCTCAGTGGTAAAGAATCCACCTGCCAATCCAGGAGATGCAGGTTTGATTCCTGGGTCAGGAAAATCCCCTGGAGAAGAAAATGGCGACCCACTCCGGTATTCTTGTCTGAGAAATCCCATGGACAGAGAAGCCTAGCAGGCTACAGTCCATGGATTCAAAAAAGAATCGGACAAGACTTAGCTACTAAACAACAACAACAAAGGAATGAATATTCTTCCTGAAGTTTCTAATTTATTATCAAGTTGAAAATTGAGCGTTGGAGAGAATGTAGCCCATGTTTCAAAATCGTGAAGGTATTTGTTTCTCTACAGGTATCTTTTTCCTTTTATGTGGTTCATTTTAAATGTGACAGATGTGACTTTTTAATTTTTTTTTAATTTTAATATTTCTTTCTATTTATTTCTGTATTTGACTGTGCTAGGTCTTAGTTGTGGCATGCTGGATCTAGTTCCCAGATGAGAGCTGGAACCCAGACCCCTTGCACTGGAAGCAGGGAGTAGCTAAGACTCCACTGGACCACCAGGGAAGTCCCAATGTGACTTTTTAAAGGGACAATTGATGAATTATTTACAGGGGAGAAAGGCTGGAAGCATATCAGTCTTTTTTTCCCCCCAAGATAATAACAACAGTGACTCTAAATGAGATTTTAACGTAAACCTTCTACAGCAATCACAGCACTTCCTATCATATTGTATCATCTTCCGGTTCACTCCATGTTCTGTTTACCAATTTTTCCTGCAGCTGGTTATTGGGTGTTGACACTGGAGAATCACCTACTCCCAGGACCCATTTGGTCTGCATTAAAATCTTTCTCTTCCCTGGGTGAGATGGTCTTATTTTTCTTTCGTTTGCTCTTGTTCACTTTTCCTTTTATATTTTCATTTCCTTCAGGAGTTTTGGTGCGATTATTTTTTCCTCTTTCATTCCCTTTGACAATTACTTGGTGTTTCCTACTTGTGGGCTACACTTACTGAATTGTGATGCTCTGCACCTCTTTGAAAGACCTGCTTTTATTTTCCCTGTCCAGGTCATTTGTGCAAATCCTTAAAGTTAGAGAGTTAGTACTAATGACTGGTCAACTCTATTAATGCAGTCTCCCCTCTGCGAAAGTTTTCTTTTCTGGTTTAAGGTCTTTTATTGCAAAGCTTGTTAAGAGCCTTTATTGCTTGAAGAAGGTGCCTTTTGGAACCTAAAGATTTCCTGTTTATGCACAGCACAGGGCCCAACTGAACTCATGACAATGTGGGCAGCTCCTGAGATTTGCCAAAGAGCTTTGAGTGGGATTCAAGAGGAACCATGACAGGGACTTAAAAACTAGTGTCTGTGGAGCTGCCACATCTCTGCTAGAGAGTGTTAGAAAGCGCCCAGCTACAGTGGTGGACAGACTTGGTGCTGCCAAAAGAGAGGGTTGCCCCAACCTCAGGGCTCCAGCAGGGCTGCCTTTGAGTCTGAAGGGGTCTTGGTTCTAGAAGAGGAAAAGTTACCCTCTTCAAAGTCTCCAGGCTGTGTAGATTAAAAACCAAGGACTGAGTTCCCATAATTATGACTACAAAACAGACTTCCTGTGGCTTCCCTGGTGGCTCAGATGGTAAAGAATCTGCCTGCAATGCAGGAGACCTGGTTTCGATCCCTGGGTCAGGAAGATTCCCTGGAGGAGGGAAGGCATGGCAACCCACTCCAGTATTCTTGTCTGGAAAATTCATGGACAGAGGAGCTTGGCGGGCTGTGGTCACAGAGTTGGACATGAGTGGCTAACATACCAGACAGACTATTGTTTTGAGCTCCTTTTCATACAAATAGTAGACCCAGGTTCGAGCCCTGGGTGAAGAAGATCCCCTGGAGAAGGAAATGGCAACCCACTCCAGTACTCTTGCCTGGAAAATTCCATGGCTGAAGGAACCTGGTGTGCTACAGTCCATGGGATCGCAAAGAGTCGGACACGACTGAGCAACTTCACTTCACTTCACTTCATACAAATAGTATTTATAGAAAATTCAGACTTCCGCAAATCCCTTCAGTGTCCACTAGGGTCTGGAGGGGTCCTAACCTGCTTCTGCTCAAGTGTGACACTTGTCGCAGATCAGAGCAGGCCTGCAGGGACTCAAAGTTTTCTGTCCCCCACTGAATTTTTAAACCCTATACTGTATCAAATGTTCCCTCTCTAAAGTTGTCTCTATGGAATAATTGCTCACAATGCCAGCAAACTCTTGTCTCCAAGCAGGGGATCTCTTCCTGGATTGGGGGGTGGGGTCCTGGAGGCTAAATTAACCACTGGAAGCTGCCTGATGAGGCAGAATCTCAGCAAGGAGGCCTGGAGAGGAGCCAGGACAAACCCAGCAGGCCTGGCCCCAGAGTGTCAAGTTTCTGGGTCAGGAAGAACCAGATAAGGCAGTCACCCACATGGCCAGAGCAGCAAAACCAAGGAAAGAGTGTGCATTCTTTATCATGCGGGAGGAAAAAAAGTCATAGGTTCATGACCAGCCTCCTGAGGGGGTCTCACTCAAGTCTTCAGATACACGTGACCCTGGCATGCCCACCCTCCACCAGGTTCTCCTAGAATGGCCCTGAATAAAGGTGTCATTGTCTTGATTTTTGGTTCCCTGTCTTCCTGGCTCCACACCAGCCAGCCCCTTCCTATCAGTGCAGTCATATTCCAGGTGGTAGGTGAGATATGGTGCTGTCCCAGTCTAGTCCTCCTAGGTTTGACACATGGGGTTAGTATGTGTTGTTGTTATTGTTATCGTTGTTAAAGCCCACCACCAGTATTTTTACTGTCAACTGAAAAAATACATGCTACCTAAAAGTTGAGAGTCACATTTTTATCAGTGGAAATATTTAGGACTTCAAGCCCCAGAGGCAGCATCTCAAGTAACCCTGAAAGAACTGCTCCAGGAAGGTGAGGTGGGGAGCCAGGTTATATAGAAGTTTTGCACAAAAGGAAGGTTGTCTGAATGTCAAAAGATTATGTATCGTAAATAAAGAAAACCAGATATCTCAAGTTAAGGAATTAAGCATTTTTCCATGTGTGGGAAGCTAAGGCAGCCTGAGCTCACTGAAATCATTCCTTTGATATGCACCTCAGCTATCTGGGGCCAGTATCTTGTGTTTTCACATCCTGCATTTCCTCAGGACTCACCGTAGGGAGTGGCTACAGTCTGACGGCTGTTCTTTCCTTCCTGAGTTTCTTCAGACCTCACCAGCTCATGTTGGAGGGCTGCAATCACTGATGACAGTGACATCCTTGCTTATTGATATGGCAGGAAATATTCCAGTTCTCACTTCTAACCAGACTCCAACTATGCAATGACAGAGAACAAAAGACTCCATAAAGTTATCATGTCTTCCTCTTGTTTAAAGCCATTTTCATCCTCATATGTTGACCTCGCAATATTGCTTATCTCTTACGACAGTATTTCTGCCTGATGAATAACCACAAATCTCTGTGACACATAAGGGTAACCAGTGTTTTGCTTGGCTGTCTGGGGTGGTCAGTCAGGCAGCTCTGCAGGGATGCCTCACACCTCTAAGAGTTGGCTGGCTTTGGCTGGGTGACTGAGGTGACTCAATCCAGCAGGCTGGCCCATACATGTTCTCATGGCGTAGGGAGGAGCACAAGGGAAGGAGTGAAATCATGCAAGCCACTCTAACTTCTGTTTATGAGGCGTTGCTATCATCCTACCAGCAAAATCAGTCCCCCACTCAAGCCCAGATTCAAGGAGAAGGGAAACACATTGCCTTTTTAGGGAGAGGGGCCACAAATCCCACCACCATCCTGATCTCAACTCGTCTCAACTATGATTCACTCCATAGAGAAGAAAATTCCCACAATAGGAACCCAACATGGTGCTGAGTTACAGTCCACAAAGTCAAATCTTTGACCCCATGAATAATCTGGATAAAGATCACTTTGTTAGAGTGTTAATAAGAAATAGTTACCATAAAGTTGGTTTTTTTCCTTGTTTGTTTTGGCTTTTTAGCTGAGGGTTGAGAGAGAATTCTCCATGGATCTGTCTCATTTCTTCATGTCTTCATGTCTTGTGAGCAGGGCTGCTAACTGCCATTTATTCCTAGTTGTAATTCCAAGTATGTTTCTATAGCACAGAGCCTTGGAAAGACAGAGTTGCTCCTGTGGAGCAAGGGGGCAGAGGGCAGATGTTTTCCTCTAGAGCAAAAGCCAGGCAGATCTCTTTATTGCCTATTATAAAATATTCAAGCTTCCCTAGCCCAGGATCTCTCAGTTATCACACAAACCACAGTATTTGCAGCATTGTCCTGTTTCACTCAGCATTGACCCTGTGGGATTTGGGGGTGGGGGTCTAGAGGTACCAATGTGGATGTGAAGCTCCTGTTGCTTGCAGTGCTATGACCCAATAAAATTCTTTGTCTCTGACTCAGGATTCTTCTGCCAGCATCTAGGAAACTATGGCAAGCTACCTTGTTAGTTTGTAATTAGGGCAACACTCAGACACCTCATGATCCTTAACAAGTGCATCCTAACAGCCTGTTCATGCATCTTGCTCCCAGGAACACCATGATCTACCAACCACGGCTATGGAGCCCTCCCTATTGGCCAGAGCACCCTGACTGCTGCCTTGGTCTTGATGCCCACTATGGCAATTCTGCCTCCTTTGCCCTGATGGTTATCTGCCACCATCCCATCTGTCATTCAGTATTCTGTAATTTCCATTGACAAGAGGGAGCTCACTTCTATGACGGCATCTCCTGCTGTTGAGCCTGGTCCCTCCCAAGGACACCCCCCATCTGACTTCTCTAGGATGTCAGTGCTGCCCTCATCTGTACCCTTTATTGCTTTGTGAAGGGAACATTCCTTCAGCCTTCCTGAGGAATAGAATACACCGGTGGTTCCTATGGTCTTACACAATAAATCTATTCTAACATTCCCGCAAATCTGAACTTTCTGACCTCTTCATCAGGACAATGCCAAGGAAATTCAAACATTTCTGCCCCATTTCCTGTGGCCATTTTTGGATCCAAACTTCAAGGAGCTATCCCAGCCCTATATTAGGATCAGTCCTGGTTATCCTTTCCCAGGTGTTCAGTCATGGGACAGGGCTCCTATATCCATAAATTCTCCCCTCTAGCCTCATATTCTGCTCTTGCTACCAATTCTATCTCCTCCCTCCTCCCTCCACCCCCATCTGATCCCTTTAAGATCCACCTCTCCTGTGATCCTTGGTTCCTACTGCTCGCTAATAACTGGGTCCTGCAATTTTTTTGGTGTATAAGATTTTTACTCCTGGAGAAGGAGCTGTGTGTCTCAGCTCAAACTATGCTGGGACCTAATGTTTGTTTTGTTTGGAGACAATGGAAGGAGGAGGGTAATCTTGAGGCACACAGACACCACATGCATGTCCGTGCTCCTCTGTAGGGAGCGGGGCTTCAGAGGAGTGTAGTTCTCAGATCCCTGCTTCTCAGGCCCATCCATCCAAATCTCCCCAAACCAAATCTCAGGGTCTTACCTTTGTTTTCACCCTCACATGACACAAGAGATTTATTGAAGCCGTGAATTAATTTCCTTTGCAGGTCTGCTCCTCTTATAATTATTCTGGGGCCAGTTTTGAGCACATTCTACCCAGCAACTTCTGGAGACCTTCTGGCTTTCATATCATACTTTTAGTTGATAGTTGGCTAATGTGATTCACTTGGGGTTTTTTTGTTTTTTTTTTTTTGAGGCTCCGGGAAGTTAAAATCAGGCCAGACCCCTAATCTTTCCATTTCCATTACCGTCATTCCAGTCAAGTGTTATAACTGTCATAGAACCCAGTGTTTGACCTTTTACTTAGACCTATATGGGTAAGTCTTAGTGATCATGATGTGACCAAGTGTGAGGGGTTATCCCCAACACACTCCAAAATCCCATCTAGAGAGCCTGCTTTTTAGAAACACTGCTCCCAACTCTCTTAGCTCCCTTAAAAGCAGAGTCTAAGCCAGTGTGTCAGCTGGCTTTCTTGGGAGTGATCCCAAGGAGTAGGAGTGAGGAACCAGGGGAATAAAACTAGGAATAAGAGAAAGCCAATAAAAGAATACAATGTGTAACAGTGTTCACCTCATCCCATTCCTATTAAATAGTGTATAACATTCAATTGTTGTGTCTTTAATATTTTGAGAAGAATATCCTTTTGGGTAATTTTGAATATTTTTAATGAAGTTTCAATTTTTTGTCTTATTTTAAAATTACTATTGTGTTTGGGATTTTTTTTCTTTCTATTTTTTGTTCACTTATTTTTAAGATCCAGAGTTGGTTTTTAAAAAATAGCTTCAACCATTTTCATAGTCACACTTATATATTACTAGTAGGATAAACACTGATACAACATTCCTAGAGAGCCTTTTGCAGTGTGTATTAGGAATTTAAAAAGTTTCCATCTATTGAAATCTCTCTAAGACAAGCTGGACTTGGGGTCCTGGAACAGAGTAGGTTTCAGTGAGCCTGGCTTAGCGGTCTGGGTAATGTAGGATTGACTTTTCATGGTTGTGTGTGCTCAGTTGCTTTTCATGGCCAATTTCCCCTAATTTTTTTTTTTATTTGTTGTTGTCATTAGTGATGTTTCAGGGCATTAGAAATTTTAAGCTTTTATCTGTTCACACCTGTTGATTTTAGAAAGTCATTCTCCACCAGAAGTTAGAAAATTTCAACCATTTTTTCTTCCCCAAAGTTTTGATATTGTGAAACCATATAACTCCTGCACACGTATAGAACCAGTTACTTAAAACCTGGAATAATACCATGTGCTAGAGAGGTCGTGGAGAGACTGGACCTCTCATGGGCTACTGGTGGGAATGTAAAATGGTATGGGACCTCTGGAAAACATGTTGTTAGTTTCTTATATAACTAAACATACAACCTGGCAATTGCATTCTTGGGCTTTATTCCAGAGAAATAAAAAATTATGTTTACACAAAAACCTACATGCAAGTGCTCATGACAACTTTATTCATAATAGTGAAATACTGAAAACAGCCCAAGTGTCCTTCAGTCCGTGAGCAGGTGAACAAACTGATATATCCATACAATAAATACTTTCAGCCATAGAAAGGAATAAACTATTGATGCCTGCAACCAGATGGTCCTCAAAGGCATCCTTCTCAGGGGAAGGGACAATCCCAGGAGGTTGCCTGTGTAATCCTAACCCTATATAACATTTTTGAAATGACAAAACTCTAAGACAGGGAACAGGTTAGTGCTTGTCAGGAGACAGGGATGGTGGTAGGCAGAGAGTAAAGGGTGTTGAGGAGCCTGGACGAGTAGAATGGTTGGGGATGAGCGAGAACTTAACGAGTTAACATGAAGGAGTTATTTTGCGATGGTAGAGCAATTCAGTGCCTTGTTTATGGCGGTGCTTACATAATTCTATTCATGGGATAACAATGCATAGAAACACACACACAAAGGCAAGTTAAAAAAAATGGTAGAAACTAAGGATAGCCTGTAGTCTGGTTTAACAGTAACTTTTCGTTATCAGTTTCCTGGTCTTATACTACAGCTACGGATGATGTCATCGGGAGAAGCTGGGTGAAAAGCTTCTACTCAGGACTCTACTAATTTCGCAGTCTCCCATGAGTCTATAGTATTTTTCAAAATAAAAGTTTGAAAAAGTAGCACTTTCATTAATCTGAAACTTATTTTATAGATGGTATGAGGTGAGAATCTGAACTGATTTATATCCACATGTTGACCCAAGATCCCACTAGTCTATCTTGACAAATACTTCCCTGCCCCAGTAATTCACGGAACCTCTTAACAATTTTCACTAAACTCTTAAAACTGGAACCTCTTGCTAAGTTACCAGATCTCTGAATTTGTGTGTTCCTCATCCAAAGTCATACTGATTTAACTGTTATGATTGTGTTCAATAGCTGATAACATTCTTGATTCTTTCTCTAAGATGGTTTCTGAGTGCTTACTATGATGCAGATGTAGGACTAAGATCTTCACTTGGATTATAGCACTTAATCCTCCCGATACTCAAATGAAGTAGGTTTTATGAAGTTTTTTGAGGGGTTAAGGGAAATTTGGCCCTTACTCAGAATCACAAGCTAGTAAGTGGCAGAGCTAGGATTCAAACCCAGGCCTGTAGGATTCCAAAGACTATTCTTTTAACTATTGTAACATACTGTCTCTTCTTTTAAAAAAAACTATTTCACTTGTTTATTCTTCTAGTTCAACTAACAAAATCATACAGTCATGTTCTGAATAGAAAGAAACGGGCATTTTGGTTGTATATTCTCAAATGTCTTAATTTTGAGAAGAGTTAACTATCTTTACATTTACTCTTCCAGCGCATGGTCATGACATTCAAATATTACATCATTCAAAACAGCTTGATTTCAAAATTAAATATTTTTGAATAGGTAATTCATGTTCATGGTACAAATGTGAAAGGTACAAAAGGGCATACAGTGAAAGATAAGTCTTATTCCCACCCCAACCCACTGTTACCAATCTCTTATTTGCCCTTCTAAAAATAAATTATGGAATTTTAAGTGTATATGTGAATATGGTTTATACATACACACAGAATACTTTGCACCTTGATTTTTTTTCATTTAAAAATCTTAGACACTCTTCCATACTAGTATATTGGGAGTTCCCTTATTCCTTCAATGCCTACATTGTTTTCCATTGACTGAGTACAATAAAATTTATTTCACCTGCCCCTGATTGATAGGCATTAAGGCTTTCAGTTTTTTTCCTATTATAAATAATGCTATAAAAAACATCCTTGAAC
The DNA here is from genome assembly GCA_024291935.2 of Okapia johnstoni. Lineage (NCBI taxonomy): Eukaryota > Metazoa > Chordata > Mammalia > Artiodactyla > Giraffidae > Okapia > Okapia johnstoni. Next base: position 83,728,938 of record CM044307.1, read on the forward strand.
ACACTTTATTTCACATATGTGCAAGAATGGCTGTATATTAAGGCCCTAAGAGTGAAATTTCTGGTTCAGTTATATGCAATTTGAATAGTGCTTTCTAATGGACTTTTAGAAACTTGAACAAATCTACATTACCACCAACAATAAGAGAGTGCCTGCTTTTCCAGAGTCCTTATCAAATTTTTTATCTTTGTCAATCTAAGTGAAAATAGTATTTTATTATAGTTTGTTTGCCTTTCTCATAATACAAATAAGAGTGAGGCCTGAGCTGTCAGTCATTTTCTTACTGATTTGTAAAAGCTTTTGTATATTAGAGGATTTTACCTTTTGCTTGTAATTTTAATTGCATTTTCCCCTGTATTTTGTTTTTTGTTTTTTTACTTTTTAAACTTTGCTTATGCAGAAGATTCATCACACGAAAATTGTTTCTTCTCAAGTAGTCAAACCTGTCAATCTTGTTTTTCATGGTTTCAAAGCCTTGTGTCATATTTAGGCCTTCTGTACTCCTATATTATAAAATTAAAAGTCATCTATATTTCTTCTAGTAATTGTATGGTTCTTCTAAGACTTTCATTTATCTAGAGTTTATTTTGTCTTTGTTTGGGTGACTACCCAGTTATTTCAACATCTTTTTTAAAGTGAGCCAGTTTTCTTTCCTGATTTGAAAAGCCAATTGAGTTCCTCACACTAAATTTCTGTTTGTATCTGAGTCCATTTGTGGACTTTCAAGACTGTTTTGTTGAACTTTATGACTATTCATATGTCAGTACCACACAGTTTTGCTTATTATATTTTGATAACATGTTTTATTATCAGATAAAGCTTATGTCTTCACCACTTTGCTTATGCAAAATAGTGAACTTATTTATTGTTAATTTTACTGTGATGCTGGACCCAGGCCTCAGGGCTCCAGCCAGCTTATATATTCTTTCCAGGCCCAGTCCCGAGTCAGGGTCTCTATGCTATTGTTCTTGTGCACATTTAGAAGACTGTTTAGCAAAAATGTGAGCCCCCTTTACCCATCACCCTCTGGCAGGGGCTTCCCTAAAAGCCTCTATCAAGTCCTGGAGGGATTCACCTCCCAGGATCACACAGAACTTGAAGTACTTCTCTGGTTGAAGTTCTCAGAATGAGTTCTGAGGTTTGATGTTTTTCCCCAACTAATGTCAAATAGCAGGCCTGTAATTTTCCCAAATTTAAGAGCATTTTCCCCTGGCTTACTGGCTGGCTCAGACTTGCAAAAATATTCTTGATTTCAACCTCACTTCCCCTCACATTGTGCAAGACAGTGTGTGGCAAAGACTTAGAATATAAAATGTTTCTGACATTTTCACTCTGTGACTTGCCAATTTTTCATTTGATTCTTTTTCCTTTTTATAAAGACAAATTAGAAAGCAATCACTCCATAACCTTTGGCTTTGTTGTTTCTTTCTCCTTGGTGCTACCCAGTTCTATTTCCTTGTCTATCACTCTTCTCTATTGATTTTGGAAGGTTTGGTGTTTACCTTTGGGCTTTGCAAAGAGAGTCATTGATTTTGAGTAGATCTGCAAACATTGGGAGCTTTTGGTGACACAACCAATCTTAGTGTTGTTACTAAAGGCATTAGACATTGCCTTGCAAGTGAGTTTTTTGTCTTAGTGCATGATTATGGAAATAAAGACTGCTGACAGTTTTTGGCAAACACCTTGAGAGTTACCCTCTGTCCATTCATGACAACAAGAACCAGGAGCACCCTGTTGAATGTCCTACTGAACCACTGATGGCAAATGTGTCTCCAATTTCATCCCTAAAAAAATAGGATACACTGTAGTGGAGAGAGAATTTTGGATGGGGAAGCAGGAGAATATAATCTCAATGTACTCTAGTTAGTTGGAATTCCTCACCAGACTCTGGAGAAAAAGGCTAATGAATAACTCTCAAGTAGGAGGTTGTATCATACAGACCCTTCTAGATGATAAGGGCTAAGGATAATCTAAATAGTGAAGATTACCTTTCTTTTAGGGCTTCTCAGGTGGCTCCGTGGTTAAGAATCCACCTGCCAATACATGAGATGTGGGTTTGATCCCTGGGTCAGGAAGATCACCTGGATAAAGCAATGGCAACCCACTCCAGTATTCTTGCCTGGGAAATTGCAGGGACGGAAGAGCCTGGTGGGCTACAGTCCATGGGATCACAAAGGAGTTGGACACAACTTAGTGACTAAACAACAACAACACTTTTCTTTTACTTTTCTTCATCATAAATCATCCCCCAGATTTTTACCCAGTCTCTTGCATACAGCACATGAGAAATTAATGGCCAAAAGGCAAGCAGTGGAAAAGAGTGAAGGAAAGCATTTAAGTCATCCTCAGACTGCAGGACTAGATACTAAGCAGCTGAAAGTTGCCTCTAAATATACAGCAAGGATGATGGTGAGGGATGAGCTCAGCCAGCTCTCCAGTGCCAGAGACTGTGCTGTGAGGATGACTAGAAGGAAGCCTTGGCTCAGGAGCTGATGTGCTTGTTGCTGGCATCTGTGGAGCCTGCCTGGCTGACCTGCCCAGCCACATGTTCTGTCCCCATCAGTGGCTCTGCCTCTGGAGAGGTAAAGAGCTGTGTGCTTCATATAAAGTGCTTAAGGATTTATGGACTACAGTATGGTGATGCTCCAAGGTAAAGGGAGTATTTCAAAATAAGAAATGTACCTGCCCTGTGATTTAGCAATTCCTGGCTGAAAACCTGTGAGGACATTAATTTGAAAACACAGATTTTTTTCCACTAATTTGAAAAAGTGGATTTTTCAGTTGCTTGGGTTGTTGTGCAAAATTTGTCCCCCTGAAATCATCAGTAAATGCTATGGTTCTCATGAAAGGGGTCATTTCAATGGCAACTGAAGAAAGAGCTCACATATGTGGTGACGGTGAAGAAATGGGTGGCTGCGTAGTTAGAGCTGGGGTGATAGCTCGCTGGTTTGTGAACTGATTCACCTGCCAGTCAAGCAGGACTGTGTCCAGGACAAATATTTGAAGGGAGAAGGAAGAAATGTCTCATGAACCCTCACCAGTTTCATCCCAGGCTGAATCATCCTTGGTTCTTTCATGCCTTGGATCTTCCTGGATATTCAGGGAAGCAGGGGTCCTGTGTCTAGCTAGAATTCAGAAGTCTTTTTGAGGTCATCTGATTCCTGATTTTCATGTGATGGGTCATCCTCGCATTGGTGAGCCACTGTATGTCGGGTCAGCTTTCTAGCCACACCTGTCCCTTCCTCAGCCCAGCCCTGACTCCTCACACCCCACTCCTTACAGTAGTATGTAAGGAGAATAGGCATCCTTTCTCCCCTGGTTGAGCACGTCTGCAGGTGGCCAAGGAGAGACCCTGCTTACACCACACCTCAGTTTTCCTTACCCAGCTTGTTCTCCCTCTTGATGAAATGACTCACTCACATTTATTCTTGGTGGAAGATCTGGAATCTCATAACCTCCTAGCCTTCATTCCAACTTGTTATCTTCCACAATGTTGCCTCACCCAATATTTGGAATAAAAAGACACGCAATGTGACAACTTGGATATGAACTCGGTTCAGGGAAAAAAAACAGTCATCTTTAATCTGATAAAAGCAGAACATAATGGAATATTACCCAGCAATGAAAATAAATGAATTACTGCTATGCAATAAAATAGGTAAGTCATAGAAACAATGTTGAGTAAATATAATTCTCAGAACCTACATGTATAATAATATAGCAAATTTATAAAAATAAAATCTAGCTAAAATGAGCTAGATAGATATTTTACTAGTTGTTGTTACTCCATTGCTAAATCATGTCTGATCCTTTGCAATCCCATGAACTGCAGCAGGCCAGTCTTCCTTGTTCTTCACTGTCTTCCAGAATTTGCTCAGACTCATGTCCATTGAGTTGGTGATGCCATCCAAGCATCTCATCCTTCTTCTCCTGCCTTCAGTCTTTTCTAGCATTAGGGTCTTTTCCAATGAGTTGGCTTTTCACATCAGGTGGCCAAACTATTGGAGCTTCAGCATCAGTCAGGGTTGTTTTCCTTTAGGACTGACTGGTTTGATCTCTTTGCTATCCAAGGGACTCTCAAGAGTCTTCTCCAGCACCACAGTTCAAAAGCATCAGTTCTTTGGCGCTCAGCCTAGTACATATGTGTAAAACATTATGTATGTGTACTCATTTCCTCTGGCTGTTGTAACAAATTACCACAAACTCGATGGCTTACAATAACAGATTATCATTTTCTCACAGTCCTGGAGGCCAGAAGTCTGAAATCAGTCTCTCTGGTGTAAAATCAAGGTGTCAGCAGGGCTATGCTTCCTCTGATGGCCCTAGGGAAGATATGGTCCCTTGCTTCCCCAGCTTCTTGTGGCTGCCAGAATCCTTTAGCCACATCACTCCAATGTCTGCCTCCAAGGTCACACTGCTTTCTCCTCTCCTACAGTCAAAGCTCTCTCTTGCCTTCATTCTATCAGGGCACTTGTGATTGTATCCAGGGCCAACCTGGATACTCCCAGCTGATCTCCCCATCTCAAGATTCTTAATTTAACCATGTTGGGAAAGTCTTTACCATATAAGATAACAATCACAAGATTAGGATATCTTGGGGGTTCATTATTTAGCCTACCACTATTATATATATAATATATAACAATATTATATATTACATATATGTGTGTATAGTTTCTTCCTAGAATGTTAAATATTAATACTAAATTCAGGAAAGTGATGCTGGGGCAGGATTGTCCAGTCTAGTAAGAGCTGATTCTGTCCATCTCTTCCTAGCTCCACACTCAGTTACTTCAGCGTGGCATCTTGAAATCAGTCATGTGGGAGTATTTACATCCCAGAAATGAAGAAGCACTGTAAATTAGAGCTTTTCCCCCAGAGAACTGGTATATACTGTAAGGAGTATGATTACTCTCTTGGTGGGGAAGGCAAAGGAGTGAAATTGGATACAGTGATGCTCTAGTTTTTAAATTGTGTAGTGTGCTAACAGATATTTGCCCTGTTGTGTTTTGAACATATATCTGTGTGTGTATGGGTGTGTGTGTGTGTGTACACCTATGTAGAATATTGAATTTATTTAAGGAGGAGAAAGTGGAAGGTAGTAAGAAGTTTCTGATCTTTCAGAAAAAGAAAGAAACCTAACCAATTACTGGCAAGGCGGTGAAGATATTGGATTTTAGTGATTCCCATTACTAGTGGGAGTGTAAAATTGTATAACCACTCTGGAAAATAGTATGGCAATTTCTTAGAAAACTAAATACTCTCTTATTATACAGCCCAGCAATGATGGTCTTGGAAATTTATCCCAGAGAAATGATAAGTTGTGTCCACATAAATTCTAGACACAATAATCATTGTAGCTTCATTGGAAATAGCTAAAATTGCCCTTTCATACTCCAAAAAATTGGTAACAATCAAAATGGCCTTCAATAGGTTACTGGTTAAACATACTACTGTGTTTCAGTTCAGTTCAGTCGCTCAGTTGTGTCTGACTCTTTGCGACCCCATGAATCGCAGCACGCCAGGCCTCCCTGTCCAACACCAACTCCCAGAGTTTACCCAAACCCATGTCCATCGAGTCGGTGATGTCATCCAACCATCTCATCCTCTGTCGTCCCCTTCTCCTCTTGCCCCCAATCCTTCCCAGCATTAGGGTCATTTCCAATGAGTCAACTCTTCGCATGAGGTGGCCAAAGTATTGGAGTTTCAGCTTCAACATCAGTCCTTCCAATAAACACCCAGGACTGATCTTCGTTAGGATGGACTGGTTGGATCTCCTTGCAGTCCAAAGAACTCTCAAGAGTCTTCTCCAACACCACAGTTCAAAAGCATCAATTCTTCGGCGCTCAGCTTTCTTCACCGTCCAACTCTCACATCCATACATGACCACTGGAAAAACCATAGCCTTGACTAGACAGACCTTTGTTGGCAAAGTAATGTTTCTGCTTTTAAATATGCTATCTAGGTTGGTCATAACCTTCCTTCCAAGGAGTAAGCGTCTTTTAATTTCATGGCTGCAATCACCACCTGCAGTGATTTTGGAGCCCCCCCAAAAATAAAGTCTGATACTGTTTCCACTGTTTCCCCATCTATTTCCCATGAAGTGATGGGATCAGATGCCATGAGCTTAGTTTTCTGAATGTTGAGCTTTAAGCCAACTTTTTCACTCTCCTCTTTCACTTTCATCAAGAGGCTCTTTAGTTCTTCTTCACTTTCTGCCATAATGGTGGTGTCATCTGCATATCTGAGGTTATTGATATTTCTCCCAGCAATCTTGATTCCAGCTTGTGTTTCTTCCAGCCCAGCATTTCTCATGATGTACTCTGCATAAAAGTTAAATAAGCAGGGTGACAATATACAGCCTTGACGTACTCCTTTCCCAATTTGGAACCAGTCTGTTGTTCCATGTCCAGTTCTAACTGTTGCTTCCTGACCTGCATACAGGTTTCTCAAGAGGCAGGTCAGATGGTCTGGTATTCCCATCTCTTTCAGAATTGTCCACAGTTTATTGTGATCCACACAGTCAAAGGCTTTGGCATAGTCAATAAAGCAGAAATAGATGTTTTTCTGGAACTCTCTTGCTTTTTCAATGATGTTGGCAATTTGATCTCTGGTTCCTCTGCCTTTTCTAAAACCAGCTTGAACATCTGGAAGTTCACGGTTCACATATTGCTGAAGCCTGGCTTGGAGAATTTTGAGCATTACTTTACAAGCGTGTGAGATGAGTGCAATTGTGCAGTAGTTTGAGCATTCTTAGGCATTGCCTTTCTTTGGGATTGGAATGAAAACTGACCTTTTCCAGTCCTGTGGCCACTGCTGAGTTTTCCAGATTTGCTGGCATATCAAATGCAGCACTTTCACAGCATCACCTTTGAGGATTTGAAATAGCTCAACTGGAATTCCATCACCTCCACTAGCTTTGTTCATACTGATGCTTTCTAAGGCCCACTTGACTTCACATTCCAGGATGTCTGGCTCTAGGTGAGTGATCACACCATCGTGATTATCTGGGTTGTGAAGATCTTTTTTGTACAGTTCTTCTGTGTATTCTTGCCACCTCTTCTTAATATCTTCTGCTTCTGTTAGGTCCATACCATTTCTGTCCTTTATCGAGCCCATATCTGCATGAAAAGTTCCCTTGGAGTCTCTAATCTTCTTGAAGAGATCTCTAGTCTTTCCCATTCTGTTGTTTTCCTCTTTTTCTTTGCATTGATCGCTGAGGAAGGCTTTCTTATCTCTCCTTGCTATTGTGTTTAATTATTGATAAATATAAAGACTTGGATGGACCTTAGAGCTATTGTGATGAGTGAAAAAAAATCCAATCATAAAATGTCACATATTGCGGCAGCCTGGATGGAAGGGTTGTTTGGGGAAGAATGGATGCGTGTATATATATGACTGAGTCCCTTTGCTGTCCACCTGAAACTATCACAACACTGTTAATCAGCTATACCCTAATACAAAATAAAAAGTTCTTTAAAACATCACGTATCGTAATTATTTATATTCTCAAAATGACAAAATTGTAGAGAACATATGGTGGTTGAAAGAGGTTAGGAGTGGTGGGGAGAGAGGGGTAGTGAGACTGCAACAGAGTAGGAGGAAGAGAAGAGGTGGGTAGTCAGAGGGAGATCTTTTTAGTGGTGGAATATTCAGCATCTTGATTGTTATGATGGCCTCATAAATCCATGTATATGTTACAATGGAATGAAACTATGTGTATATATATATATATACACATATATGTGAGTGTGTGTGTTTTAAGAAGCTTCAGTTGTGTCTGACTCTTTATGACCCCATCGACTGTAGCCCACCAGGCTCCTCTGTCCCTGGGATTCTCCAGGCAGGAATATTGGAAGGCATTGCCTTGCCCTCCTCCAAGGGATATATACATACACACACATACACACACATATGCATTGTATTAATGTAACTTTCATGATTCTGCTACTATAATTACCTAAAATGTAGCCATTGAGAGAACCTGGGTGACAAGAGACATGGAACCTCTTTTGTTCTATCTTTGCAACTTCCTGTGAACCTATAATTAAATTCATAAAAATTTACTAAAGGTAAAAGAAATTTAAATGTTTTCAAAAGAAAAGAGTGCAGAGTCGCCATTAATTTTATGCCTCCCCCCAAAAACTCAGCTCAAAACCTAACTTATTTGCTAATATCTCCTTTGCTGTGTGTGTGCTAAGTCACTTCAGTCATGTCCGACTCTTTGTGACCCCGTGGACTGTAGCCCACCAGGCTCCTCCATCGATGGGATTCTCTAGGCAAGAATACTGCAATGGGTTGCCATTTCCTTCTGCAGGGGACCTTCCTGACCCCAGCAATTGAACATACATCTCTTGTGACTCCTGCATTGCAGGCAATTCTTTACCACTGAGCCACTGGGGTTTTCCCCAAATCACCCTTCAGATTAGAGTGAGTTCCAAATCAGAACATCCACACCACGTCACCTCTGAGCACCCCTCCTCCCTATGTGATCTCTTTCTTCTGAGAGTCCTCATTTAAGATGCCTTTCATGCATTTCTCCATCTCTCTGCTGTTTTTATATAACCTCTCTCTGGCTTCCTTCGTCATGCCTTATCTTGAACAAGCACCACCACCACCCCCAATCTCCTTTGGACAATCTGTTCATCAGTATGGGGAACAAACACAAAGGTTCTTCCTTATCCTGACCTGCTGGAAGTTTCCTCCTGCAACCTGCTTTTAAATCTCTGTCCCAGCCTTCCTCAGTACCCTTTATCACACTGACCACTGGAAAGCAGGTTAAAAGTATTTTCTGACAAAAGTAACTCACTGAGTTGTATTTCCTCCACTTTTATTAACACAGTCTCATTTTTCCTATCCAGCAGGTCAATAATTATTTCTTTCTCTTTTCTTGCAATAAATAAAAATTCCAGCCAGGATCAATAACATCCATGAATAGGCCAGGAAATTTCAACTTTGATAACCAGGAGGTAGTTAACAGAGGAAGGGCTTTCTGATCAGGGGCTCTCAGCTTATAAAGAATCAGATTCTTGGAGGAGGAGACCTTGCAACCATCACACATCCTAGGGGATGAGTCCTGGGACCAGGGAAATTTCAGACTGCAATATTCCTCCCACCGTTCTCCTCCCAGTCATTTCTGCAGATTCCTGCTGGGAACATCGCCTGTTGATGAGGTTTCAGTTTCCTGCCTCTGAATCTTCTTTCTTTTTGTAAATTCATTTTTTGGTCTACATGCACAAAGTTAAATTGTATCACAAGATTTGTAAAGGAAATCAACACTCCTCCACTTTCCACTCCAGTCCCATTTCCCAGAGGTGACAGTTTTGAATTCTTTCAGTGGTTTTTCCTGATATTTGTCATATGTACACTGCTATCATAGGCATGTCAGTTTTAGACATACCCACATTATCTGTTGACTTTCTAATCAATGGTGGAATGGGGATTGAACTTTCTTTCACTACCATCCTCCTTCCCCTCCCCCAATACATTACAAAATTTTTTTAATGTAATTGACATTTAGTTTGTACATTTTTTTTCAGTTGGAGTATAATTGCTTTACAATGTTGTATTAGTTTCTGCTGTGCAACAAAGTGAATCAGCTATGTATGTGTGTGTATATATGTGTATAGAGCCTCCCCTTCTCACATCTCACCCTTCTAAGTCGTCACAGAGCCCCCAGCTGAGCCCCCTGTACCATACAGTGGCTTCCCACTAGCTATCTTTTTTATACACGGTAGTATATATATGACAATGCTACTCTCTCAACTCATCCCACCCTCTTCTTCCCTCATTGTGTCCACAAGTTCATTTTCTATGTCTGTGTCTCTATTCCTTCCCTGAAAATAGGTTCATCAGTACCGTCTTTCTAGATTCCATATATATGCATTAATATATCTCTTTTTCTCTTTCTGATTTACTTCACTCTGTATGACAGACCCTAGTTCCACCCACACCACTACAGATGACCCAATTTTGTTCCTTTTTGTCAATGAGTAGTATTTCATTGTATATATGTACCGTATCTCCTTTATCCATTCATCTGTTGATGGAGACATTTCGTTTTTATATTGTTATGTTCTCAGCCAAGCTATGTAGTATAAGGCAACTATATTTCTTCTCTTTTATAATTTTTGTCTTATCTGTAGTTATTTGCCTTTGCTTTTTCTTAGTCTTGTAAATACTTCTCTGAATCTTTCTAGACTCTCCCACAAAACTGTCATAAATCCCTCTTAAAACAATTTTCCTCATGGTAAAGACAGGTCGTTCTAATCAGACATATATATTTTAATCTGAAGATTACCTTCTGGGAGCCTAAAGGGTTTCTCCCCAAAACGTGAGCTGGTTGCTTTCTAGGCCTGCTGAACAACCATTATTCTAGGACTGCCCTTTACTGCTCTCTTAGATTAGGTCCTGGACCAACTGGATTGTTTGAGGAGGAGACACTAAGACTGAGTTAAGTGATTTATTGAGGAGTAATACCTACACAAGGAGAGGGAGGAGTAGGGCTGGACAGGAGAGCAGTCACATGGTATTGCAGACCCAACAACAACCCCACCAGCCCCACAAGGAGCTCCAGTGCAGTATCCCCTTGAGAGGCCCTGTGGTAGCAGAAAGGGCGAGGTCCTTTTGTTACCATCTTGCTCAGTGACCAGGGGCCACCGCAAGAAGAATGTAACCTTGGGTCAAAACTGAAGCATAACCCAAAGGGTACCAGAGAGAGGCTGTCAGCTAACCACACTCCTTTCAGTTGAGCAATAAGCCATTTCCTGAAGAGAGTCTAAGCAGCACTTTTCCAGGTCTACACTGATCCTGTTTTCTGAATCCCATATCTTCCTCTTTCTTATTTCACTGCCTTACTCATTTTGTTGGAGAACACTCTCGTAGTTCCTCAGAACACTTAGAATGTAAAGTTTTTGAAAATTAGAATCTCTAAAATGTCATTATCCTACCCTTGTACTTGATAATTTGACTAGGTACAGAATTCCACATCCCTTTGACTGATGATTCTGAAGTTAATGTAAGATGATGACTGTTCTATTGACGTCTAGATTCTGATGTTGCTGTAGATAAATCTAATGCCCTTCTGTTTACCATTCCTCGTATTCTCACTTTTTTTTTTTACCAATTCTTTTTCTCTCTCTAGAAATTTTAGAATTTTTATTCCCAGTGTAAGTCCCACTGCAGTTTAAAATGATGTGACTTGGTGAACATTTTTTATTCATTAGGTTGAGCACATAATGGGCATGTTGAATCTGGCGAATAAGGCCATCCTACACTGATAAATTTTTTAAAACTATCTATTAAATAATTTTCTTTGCTTATATTTTTCTCTTCTCCCTTCCTTGAGCATCTGTTAGTCAGAGGTAGAGCTTTCTGGATTAATCCTTTTTTAAAATCTTTTCTCTCTTACTGCCTATCTTTTGTCTTTTTTTCATCAACTCTCTAAAAGAGATTTTATCTTCCAATTTGTCCATTAAATTTTTAATTACAGCTGTCACGGCTTTTATTTTCAAAGGTCTTTTTAAAAAAAATTCTCTGACTATTCCTTTATAATATCCAGTTCCTGTTTCATAGACGCAAAATCTCCCATTTCTCTGAGGATGTTAGGAGTTGTGTTTTGTTTCTTTTTAAAATTTTTGGTACTATCTCAATTTCTTCTAAGTTCCTTTCTTTTTCCCCCTTTTGTATATTTTGTTCTCCTTCAGTTTGAAGGTTTTCCTCATGTATCTGATGATCTTTAGTTGTATTATCAAGTTTAAGTGAGACACTGCAGAGCTCATTGAAAGCTACGAAGGCGGGGCTTGTTACATGTGAGGTTCCGCTCTAGGGAGACCAGGGGGCACGCTGGTGTGGCATGCAGAATCTTCTAGTTGTGGCATGTGGGAACTAGTTCCCTGACTAGGGATGGAACCCAGGCCCTCTGAATTGGGAGCTTGGAGTCTTAGCCACTGGGCTACCAGGGAAGTGCCGGGACGCCGATTTTTATTCAGCCTCTGTTTTCAATAATACATCTCCCTCCCATCCTCCCCTAAGATCTAAGATGTGCTGGTATCCCAGAATGGGGAACTTCTCATGTTTGCATTTTCCAGAGAATAAATATCTAGCTTCTAAACTCGAGGGTGGCGGTAAGAGGTAGTTGCCTACTGGGTGGGGGAGGGGAAAGGATGGGGCTATAAATTCTCTTTACACAACTGTCAGCTAGTCCCCTGTTTCCACTTCCATTCCTAACTGACATCTTCCATAACACCTAACACTCCAGTTCCCGAGACTTTCCGGGGCTCTGTGGTGTGGACAGGCCGGCTCCGCGCTGTGCCTCTCTCCGCCAGCACCTTCTTACATTTCAGTTTTCTCGGCTCTGCTCTATCAGTCACTTCTATGTCCACTTCTTCCAAAATTTTTATACCTTTAAGTGGCTGTCATCTTCTTTAATTTGGAATATATATATGTATTTGCTAAATATATCTTTACTAGTGCTTTTTCAGACAGAAAAGAGAAAGAAAAACGTGTGTATTTAGTGTACCATGTTTGATTGAACACCCCCAACATGAGTTTCCAGTGGGTTTACAGGAAGACCACAGTGATTTCCCTTTAACTTTATTCCAATTCTTGCAGACGTTTGTGCATCCTTATGACACATTTAGGGGAAACTGCAGTCCCAGTGTACCATGACGGTCTGATAATGTTGTTTCCTTGCTCGTCCGGACATTACACAGTGTGCTTCAAGCAGTGTGCATGTCAGGCACAACTTTGGTTCAGTTATTTCCCCTACTCTTTTGGAATGTACTCTGCCATGACTTTGTTTGTGATCCATTTTCGAGCTTTGGTATTAAGGGCGGAATGGGTGGAATAGGACTGAACACTGTAATACCATAACTTCCCAGTAGAAATTCACATCATAAGTCCCCAGATTTTTAAACCCAAAGGCTGAGGGTTGGCTGCCTAGAGAGAGTAAATGTTTTCACAAAAGGAAAAGAATGATTTTTTGCAAGCATAAAACTGTATTATCTACCTCTTCTAAGAGACATAAAATTGCTCAGGGTGAAAAGGACATGAAAAATTGTCCAATCCAACCACTGGTATAAGGTTTAGAACCCCTCACACCCCACCATCCCTGTCAACCTGTAAAAGGAGGGTGGAGACTGTGCTTGAACTCTTCTGGTGATGAAAATTGACTCTTCCTTTAGACAAACCTTTCACAGCTCTAACTGTTCTGACTTTTGTTATCTACCCCTTATTGAGCACCAATTATGACCCTAGTTCTCTGCCATGAGCTTTATAAATATCTCATTTAATCCTCACCATAGCCCTGGAAGCGTTATCATTCCCATTTTGCAATTCACAAAACTCAGATTAACTGTTTGCCTAAGATCCCACAGCTAGTAAGTGGCAGGGCCAGCAGGAGAATAGTAGTCTCTCTGGTTGTAACTCCTCATTTTCCCTACTGGTTCTTCCTTTTGTCAAGCCCATAATACCCACTCTCAATATTTTTCACCCACTGGGGCTATTTCTGTCCCTTGGGAGCATAGAGGGAAAAACCTAACCTTTCTTCCACATGAGCATTCTTCAGGTATTTCAAGATATTTATCTGATGTCCTTTCCACTCTAGGCTAAACCTTTCTCTAAAAAAAAAAAAAAAAAAGATGATGATGATTATAAGAAAGAAAGATCAATATGTTTTAAAGGTATTAAATGTATTTTTCCCTTTAGTTTTTGAGTTCTTTTCCTATTTGTGATGGAAGGCCTACTGGTTCAGCCTCATAAGAAGGCATAAGTTGGATCTCTTCAGTGTGTAGCTGGAAAAATTTGCTACTCAGAAAACAGTGATGACTCTTCCCCAAACCGATGGTTGCAAAAGGCCGTGATGGGTGTATAAATGCTACATGCATATGTGCTTAGTTGTGTCTGACTCTGCGACCCCCTAGACTGTAGCCCACCAGGCTCCTCTGTCCATGGAATTTCCCAGGCAAGAATACTGGAATGGGTTGCCATTTACTTCTCCAAGGGATCTTCCCAACCCAGGGATCAAACCTGCATCTCGTGTATCTCCTGCATTGGCAGCTGGATTCTTTGCCACAGTGCCACCTGGGAAGCCCCCCTATATTAGCTGGAAACATCTAATACATCAGCCTCTGAAGTTGCACAAATCATAGGGGGATTCCCTCAGGAGGAGACCCAGGTGAGTAGTATTCATTGCTTAATAAAAGGTTTTTTTAATGGTTTTGTTGTGCACCCTAAAGTAACTTCAGATTATAAACTGACATTGAACGCATGCCCATATAAATTCCACCAGATAGCCTGATTCCTTGGTTGCAAGTAGGTTTGTTTTATGGTGCTGTTGCCCATATTTGCCTGATCATAAGTCCCTGGGGAGCTTATTTAAACTACAGAGTTCTGGACATCACCCCAGACCTCCTGAGTCAGAATCTGCAGGGGAAGGATCTGCAGTTTTAATAGGTCTTTCTAAGGGATCCTCATCATTACCAAGTTTGGAAAACGCTGTTCTGAGGAGCTCACTGCCTAAAATTCCATTCCTTGTCTTTAAAATTTGGAGAAGAAAAAGAGTTGAGTGAAAATTAGTTCAGTTCAGTCGCTCAGTCGTGTCCGACTCTTTGCAACCCCATGAATTGCAGCACGCCAGGCCTCCCTGTCCATCACCAACTCCCAGAGTTTACCCAAACCCATGTAGTTATGAGGGTTAATTTTACGTGTCAAATTGACTGAGCCACCATGCCCAGATATGTGGTCCAACATTATTCTGGATGTCTCTGTGTGAGTGTTTTGGGATGAGATTAACATTTGGATCAGTTGACTTTGAGTAAAACAGAGTGCTCTCGGTAACATAGGTGGGCTTCACCCAATCAGCCGAAGGCCTGAATAGAACAAAAACTGATTTCCCTACCATGCATGCTAAGTCGCTTCAGTCGTGTCCGACTCTTTGTGACCCTGGGGACTGTAGCCCACCAGGCTCCTCTGTCCATGGGATTCTCTAGGCAAGAATATTAGAGTGGGTTGACATTTCCTTCTCCAGGGGGTCATCCCAACCCAGGGATCAAATCCCCATCTCTTCTGTCTCCTGCATTGGCAGGTGAGTTCTTTACCACTAGTGCCACCTGGGAAGCCTGGTCTCCCCAGAACCAGAGTGAATTCTGCTGCAGATGGCCTTCGGACTTGAACCTCAGGAATGCTCTTCCCTGAGAGGGGTGCTAGACTACTTGAGAAGAGAAGAAATGAAGAGAACTGTAGTATTCTTCTGAAGAGGCAAGGGGACTTCCCTGCTGGCTCAGTGGTAAAGAATCTGCCTGCAGTGCAGGAGATGCAAGAGACACGAGTTTGATCCCTGGGTGGAGAAGATCCCCTGGAGAAGGAAATGGCAACCCACTCCGGTATTCTTGCCTGGGAAATCCCATGGACAGAGGAGCCTGGTGGGCTACAGTATATGGGGTCGCAAGAGTCAGACATGACTTAGCGACTAAACCATCATGTTGCTTTATGAGAGAACAAAAGAGCTGTAATAACCTTGCTGTGACAACAACCGGCAACAAATACTTATGAAAAGCAGCAGGAGTAGAGACTGAGGCCTGTTTTTAATACTAGATTTGTTTTGACATCAAACTAACTGAGGTATAATTTACACACAATAAAACTCACCTCTTTAAAGTAGAACATTGGATGCATTTTGATGAATGTATAAACTCATGCAACCACTATAAGAATCAAGGTGCAGGATATTTCCATTACCTTAAGAGTTCCCTTGAACTCCTCTTCAGCCAGTTCCCTCTGCCACCCCTGGCTCCTGGCAACGACTGATTTATTTTCTGTTGGTATAGTTTTGTTTCTAGAATTCCATGTAAATAGAATCATATGGAATGTGGTTTTCTGTTTCTGGCTTCTTTTATTTAGCATGATGCTGTTGAGATTCATCTAATCCTACTGGGTCTATCGATAGGTTTTCCTTTCTATTGCTGTTCCATTGTATGGATATACCACAGCTTATTCATTCTCCAGTTAATAGACATTTAGGTTTCCAGTTTGGGGCTATTATGAATAATGCTGCTGTGAGTATTCCTACTTAGGTCTTGGTACAGACATGTGTTTTCATGTCTTTTGGATAAATAGCCAGGAGTGAGATTGTGGCATCATATGTTAAATGTAGGTTTACCTTTACAGAAATTGACGAACTATTTTTCAATGGCTGTACTATTTTGCATTTGCAACTGCAACGAAGTACTAAATTCTTGTTGACAAAGACATGATGTAGACATGACATACAACAATTCACTGCAGGCAGATCTACAAACACCTTTCTTTTGTTTCATCAGCAGAGACAAAGAATTAGCTTTGTAGAAAGCGCTGCTTAAGAGCACTGAACCTGGAATCAGACTGAGAGGGGTCGGTTACTGGATTCAACAAGATTATTCCTCTAACTCTAGAAAAGTCACTCAATCTCCCTCACCTACAAAATAGAAACAATAATAGGTCCTCTCTGCTTAGGCATGTTGGAGGATTAAACGAGGGAAAACACACGATGTACTTAATATAGAACCTGGTACATAAAAAGCAATTAATACAGTTTACCCTCATTACTCTCATATCTTCTTTGAAATAGTATTTGTTGCAGCCAGGTTTAACTATGTGAGAACATGGACTATGGATTTGACTTCTTTGGAGTTTCTTTGGGGTAATAACTTAGAATTCAAGAAAACCATAGGAAGCCAAAACAGATGTTTTGTTACTGAAAGAAGGTATTTTCCCAGAATGAAAAATGAACAAGTCTTTTAATGTCCTGTCAAAACTTTCTGACTTCAGTTTCCTAATCTGCAAAATGGGGATAATAATTCTTGCCCTGCCTCTCATGGGTGTGATGTGGAGATCAAGGGAAAAACTGGACCTTAGAAAGTGTTAAGTGTCAAAGAAATACTTGCCACCAGTGATGTCTTAGAAGAAAACTTTCATTAAGAGATGATTTAGCTAGAGATAGAAAATGGTGTCCTTTAAAAATGTTTCCTTTTTCCAATGTTACACTGGAAAAAATAAACTGTTAGTTGGGGGGAAATTGCAACAAAAATGCTCTTATAGTGAAACTTGTGAGAAATTGGTACCAAGAACATCAAAAACCTGCCACATCGGTCCTAAGCTAGCACTGATGAGCCTCTGAAGAAAAAAGAACATCTTACACCTGACACCTTTCAAACTTACAGTAGGCTAATGAGCTGAATTCAGCATGGTCTTTCAGTGGCTGCAGGAGAATGGTCTGTTTGCGTATGCATCCAAACATCTGCTTTCAGTTGCTTACTCAGATGACACATGAGTTCGAACATGCCACTTGAAATCTTTTTTGGGATACTATAAATTGCCTGAAAAAAAGCTATTGACACAATGGCATTTTCTACAGTCAGAAAAGTTTTCATAGAAATATAAATTATTTAATTTTCCATTGAAACCATGTGCGGAACAAAATATAAAGTACAAAGTTGCATTTGGAAACAGAGAGATAGCGTGTATTCAGAATAGAAAAGAATTAATTGTGCTGTCCATAATTTATGAGCACTGCCAGGCAGTCAACCTAGACATCTAAGTCCTGGTTTTTCTCTCAGGATCCAGTTCTCAGGGTCAATGGCACCTCACTCCAGTACTCTTGCCTGGGAAACCCCATGGACAGAGGAGCCTGGTAGGCTGCAGCCCATGGGGTCGCGAAGAGTCAGACACGACTGAGCGACTTCACTTTCACTTTTCACTTTCATGCGCTGGAGAAGGAAATGGCAACCCACTCCAATATTCTTGCCTGGAGAATCCCAGGGACGGGGGAGCCTGGTGGGCTGCCGTCTGTGGGGTCGCACAGAGTCGGACGCGACTGAAGCGACTTAGCAACAGCAGCAGCAGTCCTGCAGAGGAAGTCTAATTGCCCTTCATCTCTGCAACAGAAAGAGAGGAGAGAGGAAGGAACCTTTGACACAGCTGCCTCTAAGCCTTATCTAGTGGACGTAGACTCTCAAATGCAAATACTTAGCATTTTTCATTCAATAAGGTGCTTTTTTTTTTTAACCAAAGTCAAAGCATTTATCATAAGTTATTTTTAAAGCTCAGAAATAAGTGACATTGTACTTTTAATTTGTTAATGGATAAATATATTCATCCATTTTATCCCCCATATATTTTTAGTGTGGACATTCTGATGTGGACATTCTGCTATTGTGGGGTCAGATATAGAACACATGGTTTACTCAGAAGTCAGCCTGAAATGTTACCATTCAGAAGCATTCACTGAGTACCTATCTACCTCAAGAATGCTTAGAATTATCATGACAATGAACTATGATCATGTTTGTGAACATGACTTAGTATATATATATATACACATATATATATATATATGTTTTAATTTTATAGATGAGGAAACAAAGGCCCAGAAAAGTATCAATAAAATAACTTATCCAGCATTCCACAGCTAGTAAGCGGGAGAAATAGAATTAAAAACCAGTTACTGTTATTTGGCTGCTGCCAAATAGTAGATATATAACCCAAAGAACTCAAGACATGAAAACTCTAGAAATACCATATTTTGACCTGTGACCACAAGAGAACTGCAGGAATACCTCAAGTATTCTCCAAGGAAATCATCTTCAAAATTGGGACATGCATCTCAAATATCACTAGGTTCCTTAATAACCTAAATAGGTCTGTAATCCATAAATTTCCTTGTGAAAGTCACTCAGTCATGTCCTAATTTTTGTGACCCCATGGACTATAGTCCATGGAATTCTCCAGGCCAGAATAATGGAGTGGGTAGCCTTTCCCTTCTCCATGGGATCTTCCCAGGTCTTCCACATTGCAGGCAGATTCTTTACCAGCTGAGCCACAAGCCAAGAATACTGGAGGAGATAGCCTACCCCTTCTCCAGTGGATCTTCCTGACCCAGGAATCAAACTGGGGTCTCCTACATTGCAGGCAGATTCTTTACCAACTGAGCTATGAGGGAAGCCCATACAAATTTTTTAATATTTCCTAAATTTATATCCTACTCCCAACCTAGAGTGTTCCTTGCAATAGGAAGTACCTTAAGTTGACTAGCGGTTGTGTTCTTCAGTATTCTTTTATATAAACCTAAAATATTTTTTTCACCCTTGAGTGAATACTCCCCATTTCTAGTGTTCTGAATTTTGAGGTACATATTCTTTCCCTATCCATTCTTTCAGAATTTTGTAAAATGTGCTTGGATCTTCCTCCCTAATGAAGAAGATTCAGTTTTTGAGTCTGTCTAAATCTGTCCTTCATAAGCAAGTCTCTTCATTGTGGAAGCTGACTCTGAACATTCTGCAGATGAAAGAAAAGATAGAACCTGCCTCCTTGGTCTGCTTTACAGGCCTCCCCCTCGTTGGACATGGTCTCCTTCCCTCTGTATCCTGCAGTTCTGCTTTAGGACACCTGTTCCTCTCTCTCTTTTCACTCAAGAAATTTAAAACCAGTTAGAATTTAGAGTCTTTCTTGTCTTTCAGTGTTTCACACTGTTAATAGGGCAGAATATCCCCTACCTTTCTGGTGAGTGCTAACACTTTAGATTTAGAAAGATAGTACTTTAAAAAAATTTTTTTTGAGCAGAATCAAGCAAAGGATGTGGGAAAGAGAGAAAATGACCACTTTCTTTGGCAGTCAGAGGTTTTGTGCTACTGTATAGCACAGAGAACAATATTCAATATGATAAACCATAATGGAAAAGAATATTAAGAATATGTACATTAATATATGTATAACTTTGCTGTACAGCAATAATTAACAGTATAAATAAACTATACTTCAATTTTTTAAAACCTGAAAATAAATAAAATTAAAATTTTAAAAGAAAAGGAAATGTCCTGTGGATCCCAAGTATGGCAGACATCAGAACCATCTGTAGATTCCTGGGTTCAGCCCCAGACCTAATGAATGAACCTCTCTAGGCTAGAGTCCCGGAGTCTTCAGTTTAACTGGGCTCCCCCAGGGTGATTCTAATGCAGGTGGTCAGAAGCCCTGCAGAGGTGTGATGTGCTCAGAAAACCATTCTCTTCTGCAGAGAGGTAGCGCGGCTGATCTAAGACTAGCAGTATTCATGATCTCTCAGTTGTGATAGAAAATTCCACTTAAAACTGTGAGCAGTCTTAGAGGCTTTTGTTCTCCTGAATAGTCTAAAAACAAACTAACAACAACAACAACAAAAATAACAACAAAACTAACGGAAATATCTACCCACCAAATCGAATAAACGCAGCTGAAACAACAGCAACAGCTTCTTGCCTGCCCTTCGGAGAGAGTGGTTTAATTCTTTCCATTAAGTAGGAGAAAAAAAAATGGTTAGAGAATCTGTGGGCTTCTCTTTCACGGGGCCTTTGGAAAACCTTTGGTTTTTTTCCCTGAATGAGAAATGTTTAATGTCCACATGCACAATCAGATAATTTCCAAAATGCCTTTCCCCTGGTCTAACTCAATTCAGATAACTGTGTTTGTCTGTGAGAAACCCTCAGGGAAAACATTCAGGCCAAATGATCTCATGCCTGGATTTTGCAAAACAATATGTGCACAAGAGCAGAATTTATATCATCGTCGAATCCGTGCCATTCCCCAGTCCAGCCCTGGGATATTCTTCAACAGCGTGGCTTCTTTGCCATGTCTGAGTCACTTCCTAGGCCTGGATCCAGGACAGCCTGCAGACCCCTGGCCACCATGCAGGCCACATGAGGAAGCACTTCTGTACTATTTCTAGGAATAGCATCTTTGAAAATTATTTTACACTTATCTCACGCATTTTGCTATCCCAGATGGTTTTAAATGGGGGAGAGGGTTAGTGTGGCTCAACATGGTATTTTATTTTTCCTCAAAATAATTTAAATTTTCTATTGGGTCCAACTGGAGAGAAAAAACAAAGGTGTGCCATGGCAGTAATGACTATCCTTGGAGATACTGGACTAGCCTCTTGGGGCAAAAATTCTGGAGATTTGTTTACTGCCTTGGGGGATTAGCCGCCTCTGCGTGACTGTCTCAGGGGACATGTGGAATCCTTAGACTCGGCCTCTTTTCCAGAAAGATAAATGAAGCAGGAAACGTCATTCTGGATAGAACCTCTGACCACAAACAATCGATAGTAATACTTCTTGGCTTGGATTTATTAGATTGCATCTTGGTGGTTGAACAATTTTGACATCAATTTCCTGGCTGTCACCTCTGAAAGGGCACATGGGTATATGTGATCTATATGTATATTTCCCCATTGAAGACAGAAGTCGGGAAGAGTTACTCTATGCTCTGCCTCTGCGGAGGAGGCTACAGTTTCCAGACAGGCCTACTCAGAAGTGTCCTGGAGGCTGGTCTTGATCCCTGGAAGGAGGCACATCTAATCTGGTGACAGCAAGATGAGACCTCTGAGTCCAAACTTCCCCACACATTGCCTGTTCAAAGTATCTCTTTTGGCTTGGTTATAAGTTCTGAAATCTCATCACTGAAAATTTGAGTTGCTGGATCTCCTCTTGAAGAGGTTGAATAAGAATGAGTTGGGGCTAGGACCAACCTGATCCTGTAAAAATCAGGTATCAGCTCCTGCAGAAACCTCTTTCTAGTCATTGACCCTACTTTGAGCCCTCACAGTCTAGGGCCATGTTGTCACTTCCTGTTTGAGATCAGTGTTCTCTACCAGCCTCCCTGAAGGTAGCAACTGTGTATGTTCATCAATATATCTTCACCGGACATGGCACATGGTCTTCACTCTAAAATATCAGCTGAACGAGCCCAGTTTCTTCCATTGTAAAATGGATTGATGGTGGTATTGCTGACCTTCTCAGGGTATCTGTGAGCATGAAGTGAGATAAGCCATGTCAAAATGTTGGTCAAGTATAAGGAACTGTGCAAATGGAGGTCATTATAATAACTTGCAAGGAAGTGGGAGAGAAGTCCCAAAGAGGGACACACAAACCTCACCATTTTGGATATTTTCCAGGGTCCCCTTCTAAGTGGTTACACTTTGAAGTCATTGCACACTGGAGTTTGTTCTGTCTTTATACCAAGATCTTTTGCTCTGTGTAAACCTGAAACGATTAACCCCATAGATGTTCCCAGAGCTCTTTTTTTTTTTTTTTAATGAGTAACCAAAGGTAGGAAAATCAGATACTAATTTTCACAGAATATGTTTGATAACTGCTTTGGTAGATGATTGCTTTCATTGTTAAGGCTAACAGCAAAAAGAAACTGAAGTTTTCTCGTTATTCATATGGACCATAATGGAGTGGTAGACAGTGATGAATTGTGTCACAGAAGACGCCAGTCGCTTCCTCCCCATTCACAGCGGCTCAGTGTAGAACGTGCCTCCCCTCCCAGCACCTTTCTCAGCTATGTGGGCAGAGATGGAGAGCCATAGTTCAAACCTTCTCGCCTTAGAGAAGTAAAGGTCAACTCTAAGAAAGGATCTGTCATTTAAAAGGTAGCTGAAACATTATGGGAAGGAAGAGGATTAGAAAGCAACACACCTATGTTTAAACAAGACAGAAAGAAAAAGAAAAAGAAATAGTGCTCATTTATGGTAAATGCTGAGCATGCAACAATAAACCAATAAAGATTTTTTGGATATTCTGGATGGAACTTTTCGGCTGGTTTAAGTTCTTTACAGACTAGTGATGCCGATGCCTTATTAAATTTGTTCAGGTTATGAAAAATAAATTGCCTGAGCTAAAAGCCAATATCCTATGAATGGTAGAAAATGGAGGTGAAAAAAGGACTCATGTCCATGATTAAAACTGAGGAGACAAAGGAAGTGGTGATGAAGGAACAGAGGAAATGTTACTACTCAAGCTTGGCGTCTGTGCCACTTCGTTCGTTCACCCTCTGGAGTTGGTGGGAAGGATTTTGATGGGGGTGGGGTTGTCAGAGTTAGCTATGCCACGCACAGCTTCCTAAGTCATATTCATAATTGAGTTGTGCCAACTTAGAGATAATATTTCTCATGAAAGAATGATTCATAGGAAATCTGTAATGCTGGCCCAACGTAAATCTAATACACCAAGCTGTACTTATGAGACTTACATATGGTTTCTCTTTCTAGTCTAAGATTTCCCAGAGACTTTTGCTCTGCAGTTATGTTTTCACTTTTTTGAAGATAAAACTTCGAGGGTCCTCCTCTTTTACTTCTAAGGTCCTGGAGTCTTTGTTCATACTCATGCTCCCTTTTCCTTTGCTAGTCCTTAATCTTTTTTCTTCTGCTTCTTCCAAGTTTCGTATTATTTTTTCATTTTTGCTTTTTTTTTTCTACCAACCTTCTTTTTGCTTTTTGGAAAATTTCTTTTTAGATTTTTTTTTTCCATTAAAAAAAAAAAAAAGCTGGTCTTCTGTAAAGTGCAGTCAGGAAGAAAGAAGGTAATCTCCCTTCCCGTGTATCCACCTTGCTTGCTTTTCTGGCATAATCATCAAACTATTGTGGTATTTCAGGCCCACCATGTATTAGAATAATAATGTGAAAAGTTCAAAAGAACTGTAACCCCAAGGCCATTTGCAAAGTGTTCATTCTGTAAGTACAAAGTCTAAGTGAGTTTGAATGTCAGCTTATCTCAGATTCCCATTTGTTGTTCATCTAAGCAATAAACATACTCAATTTATTGCTCTAATCTTGTGCTGGCTGAACTCAATATCTGCCTGAACATTTGTGGTCCTTTTCCAAGTCTATTGCATTTCCATTCTCATGCCTCTTCATTGTGATCCAAGGTTCTTCTTTACTTGCCAAACTGCATATTATGTGGGGGGATTGGTGGTGCCAGTGGTTTTCTTTTGGGCTACTTCTTTACTTTCATAAATAAAAAGTAAGCTATGTAATACTCTCAGGCAGTGGGTAATCGAATCTATTTTTTTCTTCAATCAATTGCTCAGTGAGAGCCTATCCTGAGCCAGGCACTGTGCTTGATCCTGGGGATGTGGTGATGACAGTCACAGAAACGGTGACAACAATGCACCTGACCTCATGATGCTCACAGTCTAGAAGATGGATCACAAAGAGAATTGATAAGAAAGCTAAGGTGAGACTGCTGGAGGCCCAGTTTTACACCAACCCCAGAAAAGATGGCATTTTTCAGAAATTTACTTAAAAAATGTTTTATTACATCTTCCTGAGGGTCATTCTGGATATAACTGTTAAATTTAAGATTATTTTTTTCTTATTCTCAACAGCAATGAAGACCTTTTGCTCAGCATCCTCCTAAGGGGAACTCTAGATATTTTTTAGAGTAGCTATTAAGCTGCCTTCTTCTATTTTTCTATTATACTATTTATCTCTCGAAGGACTTATTTGTCAGGAGTTCTTGCAGAGCTCGTGGATATCATCAAGCATCTCACTTGTTGCAAGGGGGTTTCCTTGACTCCAGAGAGAATAGAGCATTAAGCTATATCCTGAATAATAGCGGACAGAACTTCAAAAAGAGACGTTTCATTTTAAGGTGGGAAAGATGATGTTCTGGAAGTACAACATGCATTTTCTTTAAGATAATGTATTTGTGCCACTAGGTTAAAGGAGGTAAGAAGCCTTAAGTAATATATTTTTTGTCAGAACATCTACAGCTACAAATTATGCTAGGTTTGATGTAGCATTCAAAAGAAGTTTAATTCCTGACCTTATGTAAACAAAAGGTATAATGATTATAAGCAGGGCTGTTGTTGCAGTCCTGTTAGTAAGGGCCTTTTGCAAAGGTAATGGCTGACTCTATGTTTAAGCACTTAATACTATCTGGAATTTTATTATTGTTCAGTTGCTAAGTTGTGTATAACTCTTTTGAGACCTCATGGACTGTAACCGCCAAGCTCTTCTGTCCATGGGATTTCCCGGGTAAGAATGTTGGAGTGGTTTGCCATTTCCTTCTCCAGGGGATCTTCCCAACCCAGGGATCAAACCTGCATCTCCTGTATTGGCAGGCAGATTCTTTACCACTGAGCTGTGAGGGAAGCCCAGTACCTGGAATCCTACAATGTTAAACCTTGGTTTCCACGATCCGTTTATACATTCACATCCCATTACTTCCTGAGGAAGCTTACCAATACATACAACAAGCCTAGTGCTTCTATCTTGTGAGACTCTTCAGGTTTTTGAAGGCAGCTTCTCTGCAAATCAAAAACCCCTTATTTTTCTTAAGAATTCTTTACATACTATCCTGGTTGCCTGCTTCCCAATTCAATTTGATAATGAGTCCTATGTTTCTTCCTTTGCTGCATCTCTTACATTGGTCCCTTCTTTCTTTCTCTTCCAACACCTTTACTTGTACTTCCACAAAAATTCACTACCTCTCCCTAGACATGACCAGACAGTTGCAATTTTGGGAAACATAACAACATTAGGCTTATTTTTGTGAATGTCTTTTAGAGGATGTGGGATCAAAACAATGGGTGTCGTCACTGCCTATCATTCTGGGGCAAGATTCGACATGACATTTAGTTGTAGCTTCACCTGCAGTTTGTGAAAGAGCCTGAAACTAGCACTTGTGGACACAGGAAAGGAACACACCTCTTCCAAGTCTAATCTGTCAGTTCTAATCAGTCAGAGCAAGTGTATGCTGTAGAAGCACTTATATTGCTTAGAACTTCTCCCTTCCTCAAAAACCATCAATGACATCCCCCTCCACCCCAATAGCATGAACTTCTAGGCTATCTTTCAAGCACTAATATATACAGAAAATTAGTCTCCATTTTTTCTTACTTGTCCTTCCCAGAATAAAAGCTCTGTGTTTTCCTCTTTGGTTAAAGCTGCTTCCTCCATCCAAAATGACTTCTGTCTCCTCTCTGCCTGGCAAACCCAACAATTCTCAACACTGATCACCCTATTCAATCACTTGTGAAACTTTAAAAAAAGAACAAGAAGAATTCGCCAAGTAGATCCTCACTTTGAGGGTAAAGTCCAGCACATATATTTCTTTAAAATGCATTGAGAACCACTAGCCTACCTAATTCATTAATATTCAATTCAAATCCCACCTCTTCTGCAAAGACTTCCCTGACTATACCAAGGAAGAAAGTCCTTCTTGCTTGCCAGTATGAGTTCATTAGATGTTATCTAGCACTTATAACCTCACATGACCCTAAATTAGCTCAGAAGCTTGTGGACCATGAAACCAAGTCTTACAACCTTCTATTGTCAGGCCACTAATGAAACTGAGTCCCCCTAAATTCAAGTTGCATTACTGAGTTTATGATTGATCTCTCTATTTGAAATTTTATCCCTTTCATGTCCCTGGGGATTGAGGAATATCTAAGAAAAGGAATGGATTGAAACTGAGCAGGATCCTTTGGGGACTCACTGGGTACAAAGGGCCCCCTGTGCCCCCCATTTTCCCCCATGTTTGTAGGGGAAAAAAAGGCTTTAGTCTCCTAGGCCTTCCCCCAATTCCAAAGAGCAGACTCAGTCAATCAATGATTAGAACACCATAGTTGTAGGACTTCTAGTTCCTCCTGAAGGAATATAGATAACAATCTTTGAATTGTTCGATAGAAACTAGGACCCCACCCAAGTGGAGGATGGTGATTACATGCTGACCACAAGCACATAGATCCCAGAGGGGTTGGAACCAGAAAGTTGAGATTGCGAAAACATCTCCCTGTTCCTGTAACAGAGAACAAACCTGGCTCCATATTGGATCCGGTCCTTTAGCTCTAACCCCTGTGCTCTCTTGCCTGAACCTTAATCATGCTTGGTCTGCACCTCTGTAAAGAATGTTGCCTATAGCCTGAAATATACAAAATAACCTATTCTCAAGGCTCTGACCTTTAAAGGTATAAAACTCCCATTCATGTAGAGATAAAAAGTTGCAGAACAGAGAATACCATTTGTTCTTGCTGGAGGCTTACAGAGCTATGTAGACAGCTACAAGAATCAAGAATTCCTGCACCAAGAACTTTGCCACATCCAGCCACACCCCCTCCACTTTTAGTATAAAAGAAGCCTGAATTCTAATTCGGGCAAGAGGGTTCTTTGGAACATTAGTCCACCATCTTCCCAATCTGCTGGCTTTCCAAATAAAGTTGCGTTCCTTACCCCAACACCTCATCTCTCAATTTATTGGCCTGTCCTATGGCATGAGCATGGACTCAGCAATACTACTTCACTACCAACCAATCAGAAGAAGGCTCAAAGCTGATAATACATCCTTTGATCCTCTCCCCTAACACCATATTTAGACACCCTTGCCTAAAAGCCACCAAGGAGTTCAGTTCTTTTGAGCATGAGCTGTCAGTTCTCCTTGCTTGACACCCTGCAAGTAAACTCTTATCTTGCTGCAGACACTCATGGAGCTTGGCTTTATGTGCTGCAGGCACATGCACCCTTGCTTGGTAACACCAACACAGCGTCTTGCCACAGTCATCTCTGTAAATAGTTCCCAATTGTTTGCTACAGGCTGACGGCCATGTATGACCATAAATACATGTGGAGCATGTGTTGGAAGAAAATGAATGCTGGCGATCCAAGGCAGGGTGTAGGAGCAACAGGGAATTTTCTAGCAACTTCTGTCCACAAACAAAGGCAAGCTGCATGAAAGCATGCACTCAGTTCGGGCCAGGTGTTGGGCCAGGGGTCCTCAGAAGTGGGGTGATGTGGAGTGAAAGGCCATGCAGAGTCCTAAAGAAACTGCATTTTTGAGGTCTGGGGAGACAGCTTCCAGCTGAAGAGAGGCTGCCTCCTGGCCCACGCAAATAACTTTGTTACTGAATTAAGTTCTATGACCCTGCTCAGGCTCTAGCCCAGCTGAGGTTCTCTGCCTCGGCGGGGGTGGGGGGCGGTTATTTTCCACTGGGGTTCAAGCAATTAGTAATGAAGGTGAAGTTGAGATGGACAGAGCAACAAGATTTATTCACCGGCCAAAGCACGGAGAGGTGGGAACTAAGTTCACAGATCAACTTCTCACTCACCTGGTGAGACGAGTCTTTCAAGAGTAAAGACAAAGGAAGGAGAGAGGTCCATGATGGTGAGGGATATGCATTAATCTATGGGGAAGAGGCAGAGCTTTTTCCAGAGGAGTGGGGTGCACACCCTCTTTTTATCCTTTATTTGGTCCTTAATATCCAGTCATGGCTGCCAGGGGCTTCCCTCATAGCTTGACTGGTAAAGAATCTGCCTGCAATGCAGGAGACCCTGGTTTGATTTCTGGGTCAGGAAGATCTGCTGGAGAAGGGATAGCTACCCACTCCAGTATTCTTGGGCTTCCCTTGTGGCTCAGCTGGTAAAGAATCCACCTGAAATGTGGGAGACCTGGGTTCAATCCCTGGGTTGGGAAGATCCCCTGGAGAAGGGAAAGGCCACCCACTCCAGTATTCTGGCCTGGAGAATTCCATGGACTCTATAGTCCATGGGGTTGCAAAGAGTCAGACATGACCAAGCAACTTTCACCAACACTACCACCACCATGGCTGCCAGTGGGTGTCATTTAATACACTAATATAGTAAAATCAAGGTATAATGAGGCTCAGGGTCTGTTGGAATTCATGTTTGTCACCATCTTGGTCCCAGCTTGTTCCATCTGTTTGTTTGTGGCTTGCTTTCTTATCTCTGGACACTTTAGCTTAAAGATTTGTGTTAACTCCTGCTAAATGTGGGAGTTGGAGGGTATTGAGCAAAGACTTGGAGCAGCTCTGACAAGTTGAGTCTCCAGGGAGGATTTAAAGATCTTAAAAGAGAGATTCCAGACTTGGATAGGGGGCTGGAAGGAAGGACCAGTACAGAAAAGGAGCTGTTTCAAGATGGAGTTGGAGGAAGTTCCTGGATTTAGGCAGAGGAAGCAGGCCCGCCTCAGAGACACAGATAAACTTCTTGAGGCATGTTTTAATCATTAATGAGATACCTGAAGTACCAGACTCACATATTAATTGATTCCTTTCATTCCTTTTCCTAATTCCCAGAGTAGTTAGGCACTTTAAAAATGGCCGAGCCTACATGCTACAGTAAAAGAAGCAAAGAGAGGGCCCACGGCTTGGGGGGGTCCTGTCTGCTGGGAACTCCCTCTTTTCCAGTGGCTGTCCTCCGCCCTGTGGACTTGCCCCGGGGGTCCACCCTGTGGACCTGCCAGCCAGGCAGGAGCCTTTGGAAAGTTACCCAAAGAAAACTCTACAAAGAAACCTTCTGTTCAGGAATGGCCTGGGATGCCTGTTTCATCACCAACACTTCCCTTCCTGTGATTCCACAAGTGATAGATATTTTTTAAACAGAGAAACTAGATCTTTCCGATAACACATTCATTGAGATGTTCCCACCCTACCACAGCTGGAGAAGTCCACCAGCCAGAACGTTTGATTAGAAACAAATTAAGAAAACTCAGTGTCCAGGCCCAAAGGTCCCTCTCGTCTCCACGGGTAGGTCTCAGGGTAGTGAGGACCCCTGAGGCCCCTCCACTCAGCCATCCAGAAGGAAGTCACCCAAATACCAGCATCTGTGCTTCCCTTTCTGCCCTGAACATCCTCCATCTCCAATCTTTTCCACTCAGTTCCCTGAACACTTGCTCTGTGGTGCTGGGGCAGCGGCTTCTAAAAGAAGACAGAGCCCACCATGTCCTGTGTGCCTGCTAGGAAAGAGTCCTGAAGCTTCTCTGCATTGAGCTCATTTAAATGTCCATCTCACAGCAACCCTGGGAGATGGGTGTTATAAGACCAACTTTAGAGGGTGAAAAACTCAAGCACTGAGAGGTTAAACAAGATTTGTTGCTGTTGTTCAGTTGCTCAGTTGTGTACGACTCTTTGCAACCCCATGGACTGCAGCACGCCTGTCTTCCCTGTCCTTCATCATCTCCTAGAGTTTTCTCAAACTCATGTCCATTGAGTCGGTGATGGCCATCCAACCATCTCATCTTTTGTTTTCCCCTTCTCCTCCTGCCTTCAGTCTTTTCCAGCATCAGGGTCTTTTCTAGTGAGTCGGCTCTTCACATGCCCACTGATATTTGGGAACAGAAAGAAAATGGAGGCTTCCAGTTCAAGGCTGTCTGGTTCTGATGAACATTAATACTAGCTAAAATGTATCTAGTGTTTATTACCTGACAAACTTTGTTATAAGGCCTTGACATGTATGTCCTCACAACAAACCTACAAGGTAGGAGCTATAATTACCATTTTCATCTTTTCACTTGTGAGGAAACTGAAGTACAAAGAGGTTAACTAACTTATCTGAGGTCACAGTTTTACATGGCATGGCTGGGTTTGAATGTAGCCGAGTGGTCCAGGCGCCTCACGGCAGGCAGGCCTGGGTCTTCCTTCCTCTGCTTGTCCTGCCTGCGCCTCCTCAGGCTGGCAGTGGAAGGCACTATGTATCAGCAATGCAGGCCATGTGGTGTATTTTAAAGTGATTATTGAAATACATAGGGTCTTAACAGATGTAGGAAATCCATGAGTAGTCTCCAGTGGAATATGCACTCTGGGTTGATCACTAACAGGCTTTACTTTGAAGAAAGGATTTAAAACTGGAGCGGACAGAATTTTTACCATCAAGAGGAAATGCATAGGGGGTAATGTTGGGGAAAAAAAAAATGACAAGAACTGTCTCCATGCTCTAATTATAGCTAAGGATGACCTCAGTGATATAGAAAAATGCGTAAAGGCAATGAAATAAATGAACTTACAGTTTTCTCAAAAAAGACCTGTTAATTTTTTAAGTCAAGCAACAGGAAAGAAAAATCTTTCTACTGATCTACGTTGTTGTCATTCCAAATAGTTCAGCGAGGATTTTTGAGCACCGTTATGCCACTGACTCAATGACACAGGCGGCTGGGCCTTGTCCTGAGAAGTCGGCAGGCTGGTGCAGGCTGGCAGGGCTGTGAAGTCCTGCTCCACCATCGCCGGGTCCTGGGAAAACAGCCTTAACCCAGCCTGACTGGGCAAACTTTCAAAGTGGGCAGAGGTTTCTGTTGCAGAAAGGTTGGTAGGTAGTAAGGTTCACTTTCTACCATCTCCTTTCTGCATCCTGCTCCCATCACCCAGACAAATTTCTGGCCTATGGAAGGGATTTTCATGTTTGTAAAGTAAAAATACATCTCTCCCTGTCACTCAACACATAGTAGTCCTTAAAGGTAAACAACTCCATCACTAATCATTAACAACCTTGAAAATATTATTCATATCAAAATTAAATCAGTATCACATACCTACAAAGAAAAAAGTCTTACCACCTTTCAGTTTCACCTTTCTATTTTTAACTTTTTCAAGATAAACTGATGGCACTTAATACTTAATATAGGAGTGGAATTGTCCGGTCCTCTCTTAACCCCGTGTTTAACTTTTTGAGAAACTGCCAAACTGTTTTTC
Source organism: Okapia johnstoni (assembly GCA_024291935.2). Lineage (NCBI taxonomy): Eukaryota > Metazoa > Chordata > Mammalia > Artiodactyla > Giraffidae > Okapia > Okapia johnstoni. Next base: position 83,760,207 of record CM044307.1, read on the forward strand.
ACAGCAGCTGCATCATATTTACCTTCCTATCAGCAACGCCTGACAGTTTCTGTTCTCTAGGTCTTCACCAACACTTATTTCCCCTTTGTTTTTTATTGCAGTCATCCTAGTGGGTATGAAGTGCTATCTCATTATGGTTTTGATTTACATTTTCCTAATGATTAATGAGAGGCTTCTCTGGTGGCTCAAATGGTAAAGAATCTGCCTGCAGTATGGGAGACCTGGGTTTGATCCCTGAGTCAGGAAGATCCCCTGGAGAAGGTAATAGCAACCCACTCCAGTATTCTTACCTGAAGAATTCCATGGACAGAGGAGCCTGGTGGGTCCTATAGTCCATGGGGTCACAAAAAGTGGAACATGACTGAGTGACTAACATTTTCACATGAATGAATGGTTAATGAGTTTGAGCATCTTTTTAATTGCTTCTTGGCCATTTTTCTATCTTCTTGGGAGAAATGTCTGTTCAGGTCCTTCGCCCATTTTTAATTGGGTTGTTTGTTGTTTTGCTATTGAGTTATATGAACTCTTTAAAGTTTTGGGTAGTAGACCCTTAAGCACAGAAGTGTTCATTTTTGATGAAATGCAACTTATCTATTTTGTTTCTTTTGGCTGCCATATCTAAGAAGCCATTGCAAATCCAAGCTCTGAAAGATTTACTCCTATGTTTTCTTCGAAGAATTTTATAGTTTTAACTCTTACAGTTAGGTCTTTGATCTTTTTTGAATTCATTGTTTTATATGATGTGAAATACGGGTCCAACTCACCCTTCTACTCTGAGAAGTTACTGGAAATTGGTCATGAGACGTGGAAGGGTAAGATTTAGGTCAGTAGACACTTGATCTCTTCTGTAACTTCCCACTCAGCCAATCATTTTATCATGAGTTTGTCTCAGTGAGGGATACAGTCTAACATAAGTTCTTTCAAGATGTAAATAAATGAAAACTAGAAATGGATCTTTAAAAAGCATTTGCCCTGATACATCCCCAGCAGCCGAGTGGTTAGGACTTTGCCTTCCGACGCAGGGGATGTGGGTTCAGTCCCCGGTTGGAGAGCCAAGATCCCACATGCTTCACAGCCAGAAAACCAAACATAAAACAGAAAGTATGTTGTAACAAATTCAATACTTTTAAAATGGTCCACATCAAAAAAAAAAAACCTTTAAAAAAGCATTTCCTCCTCACAATCTCATTCTCATATACAATGTTTGGTTCAGTTCAGTTCAGTTCAGTTTAGTTGCTCAGTCGTGCCTGACTATTTGCGACCCCATGAGTCGCAGCGCGTCAGGCCTCCCTGTCCATCACCAACTCCTGGAGTTTACCCAAACTCATGTCCATCAAGTTGGTGATGCCATCCAACCATCTCATCCTCTGTCGTTCCCTTCTCCTCCCGCCCCCAATCCTTCCCAGCATTAGGGTCTTTTCCAGTGAGTCAGTTCTTCCCATCAGGTGGCCAAAGTATTGGAGTTTCAGCTTCAAAATCAGTCCTTCCAATGAACACCCAGGACTGATCTCCTTTAGGATGGACTGGTTGGATCTCCTTGCAGTCCAAGGGACTCTCAAGAATCTTCTCCAACACCACAGTTCAAAAGCATCAATTCTTCGGTGCTCAGCTTTCTTCACCATCCAACTCTCACATCCATACATGACTACTGGAAAAACCATAGCCTTGACTAGATGGACCTTTGTTGGCAAAGTAATGTCTCTGTTTTTTAATATGCTGTCTAGGTTGGTCATAACTTTCCTTCCAAGGAGTAAGCGGCTTTTAATTTCATGGCTGCAATCACCATCTGCAGTGATTTTGGAGCCCCCCCAAAATAAAGCCTGCCACTGTTTCCACTGTTTCCCCATCTATTTGCCATAAAGTGATGGGACCGGATGCCATGATCTTAGTTTTCTGAATGTTGAGCTTTAAGCCAACTTTTTCACTCTCCTCTTTCATCAAGAGGCTCTTTAGTTCCTCTTCACTTTCTGCCAAAAGGGTGGTGTCATCCGCATATCTGAGGTTATTGATATTTCTCTCAGAAATCTTGATTCCAGCTTGTGCTTCTTCTAGCCCAGCGTTTCTCATGATGTACTCTGTATATAAGTTAAATAAGCAGGGTGACAATATACAGCCTTGACGTACTCCTTTTCCTGTTTGGAACCAGTCTGTTGTTCCATGTCCAGTTCTAACTGTTGCTTCCTGACCTGCATACAGGTTTCTCAAGAGACAGGTCAGATGGTCTGGTATTCCCATCTCTTTCAGAATTGTCCACAGTTTATTGTGATCCACACAGTCAAAGGCTTTGGCATAGTCAATAAAGCAGAAATAGATATTTTTTTGGAACTCTCTTGCTTTTTCGATGATCCAGCAGATGTTGGCAATTTGATCTCTGGTTCCTCTGCCTTTTCTAAAACCAGCTTGAACATCTGGAAGTTCATGGTTCATGTATTGCTGAAGCCCAGCTTGGAGAATTTCGAGCATTATTTTGCTAGCATGTGAGATGAGTGCAACTGTGCGGTAGTTTGAGCATTCTTTGGCATTGCCTTTCTTTGGGATTGGAATGAAAACTGTTAGGTTAATTTATTTGCAAAATGGTTTATAATTAAATTGTGGTCCTGCTTAGGACTTCTACAATAAATTGTGAAATAAGAAACCAATGTTTTGTTCTCCCATTATACTACTATCTGAAATGGCTCAAGATAGTAACTGAACCATCACAGCTACATTTTGCACTTCGTAAAATGCTGTAAACTCTTGTTAATACTTTTCATAAAATTTTGTGAGATTTGAGGTTTAAAAATATAATAAAACTTTGAGTTCATTAGGATTCAATTGGGCATATATAAGCAAGCATTACTAAATGGCTTTATTTTATAATATTGAGAACTCAAGGTGATTTCACAAGTCACTTCCTCGAAGAACACAGTAAACACACAAACAAGCTCTTAAATTAAAATATTAGCAAGCTGCTGGCATTGCTGCCTTCAGGCATTGGCAGATTTCCTTTCCTTACAATGTTGTGAGCTTGGAAGCTCTGGGAGGTGTTCTGAGCTGAGAGAAAGAGAAGCTATACTTCTGGACCACAGCCAGTTTCAAACAAAGAATAAGAAAGATTTAACAATTTGTTTTCTAAGTTTGAAATATTTCTCCTGCATTCTTTTGTGTTATCAGTAAACATGGCAGTTGCTTTTGCTTTTGAGGCCTCCGAGGTTGAAATGCACTTTAAATAATTGTTTATTTTTGAACAGGCATATCATATTGTTTTTCTGTGCTGAAGTGGCTAGTTTCTATCAGGTCAAAGAAAGTTCAGGTTTCTAAGGAAACTTTGCACTGACAGATAAAATCCCACATTAGAAGACACAGAGATGGTGTCTGATGTAACTTTATTTTTAGAATATACTTATCGATTATTTTTTCATGTTAATTTTGATCCCATCAGCAATCAATAAATGCATTAAGACTTGCATTGAAACTTTATTTTGACTTGCAAATCAATAATTCCATTAGGATTTGAGAGCCTTGTTTGCTTCACAAAATTAGGAAGGTTTCTAAAGTAGTATTTTGTGTACCTGCAGAAGAACACCTTGGAAGATGGGAAATTTTCATTTTACTTGTTATTAAGTTGTTGAATGAGCTTATGAGATGACACCCATCAGGAATACTGATTTAGACCACTAGTAGATTTCACATGTCCCCATAATAAATGATGATGGTATTTGATTTCACCAAACCTGGATAAACTTCTAGAGTTTCCCAGCTTCTCTCAAACCCTGGATCATAAAATCCCCTGGGAGAGTCTTTCCCACAGCCTGTTAGTTGACATTTTTCATTTGGCTGGAAAGCATGCAGTACGCCAAGATTTATCAGCACTATGTAATGTTATTGAGACAGAAACTGGTTTCTTCTAGTGCCAGAAGACGTATTCCTGGCTTGACGATCAAGGAAGGAAGAGCAGAACTCAGCTTCAGCACCTGTTGGCAAAGGGAAGGTGTTGGTGCTGGTCATTCCAGTTTCAGGAGGGAAGCTCTAGTGTCATCTGTGCTCTCCCACTCGTAGGAAGGGTGTGTCACAGACACAACACTTGCACTGCAATCTGGGTGCTTGTCCCATGTTTGCTGCCTCTGTGGCTGCACAACCTGCCATGCATCCCCTAGCCTGAAAACCTGGAGGCCATCCTTGACTTCTTTTCCTTCACTGACCACCCAGTTGGTGCTGCAAGCCCATTGCCATGTCAAATGTAGGTCTTCATCCCTTCTCCGGAAAGATGGGTCTCTCCATTCCTGGTCTAGCTCTCATCCAATCCATCTCCTCACATAGAAGTCACAGCAATCTTTCTAACCAAGATCCCAGCATTCCTGGGATTTAAAATCTGCAGTGGCTTTCTGGGGACCTCAGGTTGAACTTCTTAATATGACTCCTAGGATGTTAGTGGTCCCACCGCCACCCACTCTTTTCCCCCAGGCAACTTCTCACCCCTTGCTTTTCCTCTCTGAAAACCCGTAGTCATGCACTCTCTGGTACTTCAGAGGGTTTGGGCAGGCAGTATCCTTTGTCCGAGTGGACTGCCTTCTACCTTTCACCCTGTGAGCTCCTACTCACTGGTGAAAACAAGATCACAAGCCCCAGAGAATCTTCTGTGACTCCCTCCCCTCTTCTCACCTGTTTTCAGTGCGGCTAGGCTCCGGAGCACTGCTTTTTCTTGGTCCATTCATCCGTTGATGGATATTTGGGTTTCCACCTTTTGGCTATTATGAATAATACTGCTTGAACATTTGTATACATGTTTTTTATGTAGACGTGTTTTTATTTCTCTTGGGTATGTAGCAAGAGGGAAATTTCTGGGTCATAAGGTAACTCTATGTTCTGCCTTTTGAGAAACTATCAAACTATTTCTCAGCGTGGCTGCACCATACTGTGGACAACGGACAGTCTCCCCAGCAACGTCTGAAAGGGTCAGTTTCTCCATTTCCTCACCAACACTTGTTAGCATCAGTCTTCTTTGTTATCCTGGCATGTGTAGAGTGGTTTTCATTGGCATTTTCCTGATTACTAATGATATTGAGCATCTTTCTGGGTGCTTATTGGTCACTTGTATATATTCTTCACATAAATATCTATTTAGATTCTTTGCCCATTTTTATTATTATTGACTTGTAAACATTTCTTTATATACTATGGATACTCATCCTGTGTCAGATACATGTTTTGCAAAAATTTTAACCCATTTTATGTTTGTTTCTTTTTTATTTTCTTGATGTCTTCATTCACACAAAAGGTTTTAGTTATTATGAAGTACAACTTACGTATTTTTCTCTTTTGTTACTTGTGATTTTGGTGTCATATCTTAGAAGTTATTACCCAACCCGAGGTCATGAAGGTTTACTCCTATGTGTTCTTCTGGGAGTTTTATAGTTTTAGCTCTTACATTTAGATGTATGATCCATTTTGAGCTAATATTTGGTATGGTGTGAGGAAGGGGTTCATATTCATTGTTTTGTATGTGGATATCCAGTTTCCCAGCATTGTTTGTAGAAAAGACTATTCTTTCCCTGTTAAAATGTCCTCGTACTTTGTTGAAAATCAGTTCACCATAAATGTATTGCTGAACTTCCCATTTTACTCCATTGCCTGTATGTCTATCCTTATGGCAACATTACAATGTTTTGACTTTCATGTCATTTTTATTTATTCCTAAGACCTCCTTTATTTTTTTAATGGATTTATTTTTGGTTGTGCTGGTTCTCTGTTGCTGTACAAAGACTTTCTCTGGTTGTGGTGAGTGGGGGATGCTTTTTGTTTGGGTGCACACACTTCTCACTGCAGTGAGAATGCACCTGCTCCTCCTGACAAGGTGCATAGGCTCAGTAGTTGTGGCATGTGGACTTAGTTGCTCCATGGCATGTGGAATCTTCCAGGACCAGGGATAGAACCCATGTCCTCTGTATTGGCAGGTGGATTCTTACCCACTGTACCACCAGGGAAGTCCTCATATTATTTTTAAAAAGCAGACTAGGAAAGCTATATACTTACAAGTTGGGAAGAGTGGTCTGAACTGGGAGAAGATTCTTTTTGCAGGAAAATCAATGTCAGAGGAAGAAATAAACATCTACTGAGTACTATTATAGGGCTTCCCTGGTGACTCAGATGGTAACTAATCTGCCTGCAATGCAGGAGACCCAGGTTCGATCCCTGGGTTGGAAGATCCCCTAAAGAACGGAATGGCAACCCACTCCAGTATTCTCGCCTGGAGAATTTTATGGACAGGGGCTATTATAGGTTAGGCATTATAGTAGACACCTTACATATATTGTGATAACAATCATGTAATAGTTGTAATAACCTCAACAATAGATAGTATCATACTCATTGAAAGGCAAGGAAACTGAACTTTGAAGAGGTTTAGTAATTGCTTAAAATAATTTAGTAACCGGTGGAAGAAGTGGAATTTGTACACAGACTTCAAACCCATGGTCTTTTCATTACAAGAAGCTTTTCTTACCACACAGCTAGTGAACATAAAGCTGCATCTAAAGGCAGTGGAGGGACATGAATTCATTAGTATCAAACATTTTTCTCATGACACTCCAGGAAATTAAAGGAGTACTTGTAACTATTTTGAGACAGTTGTCCAATAGCTAAATTTCACAGGATATTTAGAGAAATCACTCTTTGACTATAAAAATTAGCTTTGTGGTTTGCTTTAATTTATTCTCATTTATATGACCTCAAAAGTGTTGAACGTTATTTTGTATGATTAGCAGAGCACAATGCCATCCTATTGGAAGAAAAGTTAGAACTAATCTCAGCTATGTGGGTGGATTAGACTTGTCCTTAATTCTTGTTTTCATTGAAAACCTTCCCAAGGTTGTTCTGAAATGAACACAGGTCACAGTTGTCAAATGAGTTCTGTATGAAATAATAGAAGAAAAAGAATTGAGAAAGATTTGTGAAGTCAACGAAGAAATGGCATTATTTTTTGTATAATTCAGTTGATAGAGGCTCCTTTCTTTCTTTCTTCTTCTTCTTTTTATATATTTTTTAAAATTTTATTTTCTTAAGCACAGAGAGTATCCTCTGGATCCCAGAGTCTGAGTAGAAGTCAAGTTGAGATAATGCAGTTTCGGCCGTGACAGAAACACAGTCTAGACAATTCTGACATCTCTTGTTAACTTTTTGCCCTCTCTGCTCTGCAGGGCAAGAATCTACTGCTTGCCCTCAGTGAAGATCCTGCACCTAGATGTTTAGATAGTTCAGTGTCGCTCATGTAAGATTCCTATGACTCAATTCCTCTTAGAAGTTAGTGCCAGGAAAAAGTTTGCCTAAACTTAAGAACAACTATGATGCTTTTACCAGACCACGAGAACTATATTATTCATTGTACATCATTCTTGTCTTGACTCTAGGAAGCCCAGAGCTAAATTTAACGCTCAACTATGGCAAATCAGGGGCAGTTTCCCTGGTGGCTCAGTGGTAAAGAATCTGCCTGCCAATGCAGGAGACGCAGGTTCGAAACCCGGGTCAGGAAGATCCCCTGGAAAAGGAAACGGCAACCCACTCCAGTATTCTTGCCTGGGAAATCCCATGGACAGAGGAGCCTCATGGGCTACAGCCCACGGGGTCCCAAAAGAGTCAGACACAACTTAGTGACTAAACAACAATTGTAAACCAGGACCCTGGTAAGAGGATGTCTGACCTTCTTCTGTTGCTTCTAATAAGTTACTCCAGGGCCATGTACTCCAGAATACAAGTTAGAAACCATAATACTAAATATTTTTATTATCAATAGAAAATAATATATATTCTAACTCTAGCACTGTGTGAAAATCAAGTGCCCAACAATTGGCTAGTTCTACAGGTATATGTGTTTATACTCCTTGTTTCCAGAAAGAGGATTTTAAGAGAAAGTAAAAGAAAAAAACTTTCTTATAGACCATGCTTTCAGATGGGAGATTACCTGTTTTGGTGTGGGTTATATTAGGCACAAGTATTCTCTTCACAATGCAGAGAAACAGCAGTCATTTTCTAAAATTCTCATTCTAGCATAGTTATTAAATCATGATGGATATTTTCCAAATTTTATTGTAGGTACTAGTGATGGTAACAGTAAAACCTTGCCTCCAAGAGGTTTTGAGAGCAACACATAATTCATAATCAAAAACATAAAGCTTCTGAAAGTACAAGTCAGCCACCAGATGCCCAGCATTGTTAGAAAGGGCTACCACATGCTTTTTCAGGTTGGTTTTATGCCCATCATGAATACTGCAAGACAGCTAATCCCCCACCTTCTTTGTATTTTGTTCCTCTTCTGAGAAAGGTTTGTAATCCAGGAAAATGTCTGCAGGTGAAGATTCAGAATGAATAAAGGTTCAGTGAATTGAATTTGCTGGTTACCATGTTGTTGAGCAGCTAAGAAGGTTGTAGGATTTGCATGCAACTTATTAAGCACCATTGCAATAAAACATTCTCAAATTTCCATATGAAATTTCCACCTCACTTCAAGGGTAAGCTCAATTGGATGAGGGCCAGATGCATTTATTTATGACAGTGACGACATAATTGGAGGAAATAAATGAAGCAACTTTTTAGGTTAAATTTTGCCAGAGTCACATGGAGTCTAGTTAATGAAACTAGAGGCAGAAATTTTGGCTGTTATGTTAACAGAAGTCAGTGGCAAATTAAAACTATTGCTTCATTTATAGAAGAAAGGAAGGCCTGGAAGTAGATACTGTGGCTGGAAGATAAAACTGGGCAATAGCTCTTGGTTTTTACCAGAAGAGAGCAAAGGCCCAAAGTTCTGTGTATTTGTTTCTCTCATGACTTCACTGTGGTGTATTTTCGGGGCCATGTTTCTCCTTGGCTTGAGTGTGGACAGTGTCCTTAATAGATCTGTGAGAGAAAAGGAAGTCTTTTCTACCGTTCATGGAGATTTTCTCAGGAGCCCAGTGGCCCTTTCTGTCTAACTTGGTCCCACTGGGAAACCCAGTATGTTCATCTTCATTTGTAATATTTATTCTCAGTTGGAGAAACATTTTGCTATCCTCATTCAACAAATAGTCTAGCACCTTGATAATGGGATTTCAGTAAAAAATAGGGAAATTTCTCTTGTATTTCCAAGCTTAATTTTTGCCCTTAACTGCTAGCTGGAATCAGAAATTGAAATATGATATTACTAAGTCCATTGGAGATTTTGGCTCTAGGTCATTCCTATGGCCCAAAAGATGGCTTCTGTCTGACATAGATCAGACAGCATTAATTTTAATTGACAGAGCCCTTTTAAATTAGTAGAGATCCTCAAAATTGCCTTTTATCAATGTGTACTTGTCAAGGAAAATGGATTCTTAGAGTTTCAGGTGGCTTCTTTGTTTAATTAGAACTATGGAGTAAAAAGGCAGAAAGAAAATTTTAAAGAGATTAATTTTTCACTGAATCCCATGTTGGTAAACTCCAAGTTTGCTAGTTTCCTTGAAGATTCTCAGCTTATATTGTCTCATTTTTAATGTGATCTTCAAAAGACATGAGTTTCCAACTTTGTTTTGCACTGAAATCCTATGATCCCTACTATATGCTCTTTTAGGAAGTAGCAAGCTCTTAGAATGGGGGTGGTGGTGGTGGTGGTGGTGGTTTTGAGGGGTGGATTTTTATGGAGATGAATAGACAAACTTAATCAGTATTCAGTGTGCTGACAACCATGAAAATATATCCAATATATCAGTCATAAATACATATTTTATTTACATTCCAAGCAGATTCATACACAGAATAGGACATGAAGTGTTCACACATGAAAAATATCCAATTTTGTGGATGCAAGTTACACTGAAAAAGGTGAAAGTGTTAGTCACTCAGTCATGCCCAGCTCTTCGTGACCACATGTAAAGCAGTCTACCAGGCTTCTCTGTCCATGGGATTCTCCAGGTAAGAATACTGGAATGAGTAGCCATTCCATTCTCCAGGGGATCTTCACAACCCAGGGATCTAACCCGGATCTCCTGTATTGTAGGGCAGATTCTTTACCATCTGAGCCACCAGGGTCAGGTAAAATGTTTGGAGAAATGATCTGCACAGGCAAGTAAGTTCAGAATCACAATAATTCAGCCAGAACCAACTGTAATTTTACATTATGACCCAGTGGCTCATAATTATTTTCTTCCAAGGTCTCCTTGTCATGTGACCAAACATTGTAGATATTCTTTAATTTCTTATAATTTCCTGCTCACTTATCTCCCAGTAAATATTTCTTGAACATTTGGCTGAAGCACATGATAGCAGCAGTATTCACAATAACCCAGTTCCTGCTATTGTTCTTTCTCCAGCCTTGCCTTTCCAGAGAACTTATTAGGCACTTTCTTTTTGAACTGCACCTTTTTGTCTCTCTCTCCTTCTCTTTTCCCTCCCTGCCCATTCCTACCTTCTTGCTTCCTATTAAGCATAATTTATTTACTCTTCACATCCAAATGATCCTATCTATGGATACTTGCTTTGATTTTAGTCCAAACAGCAACAAACATGGTTCTGAGACAATCTTTTAGATTTCCCAGATGGTTTTCCTGTGAATTCAACAACACAAGGTATAAAACAGGTGTAAACTCCCTTATTTACACGTTCCAGTAGATATTTACTGCATGCTGCTGCTGCTAAGTCACCTCAGTCGTGTCCGACTCTGTGCGACCCCATAGATGGCAGCCCACCAGGCTCCGCCGTCCCTGGGATTCTCCAGGCAAGAACACTGGAGTGGGTTGCCATTTCCTTCTCCAATGCGTGAAAGTGAAAAGTGAAAGTGAAGTCGCTCAGTCGTGTCCGACTCTTAGTGACCCCATGGACTGCAGCCTACCAGGCTCCTCCATCCATGGGATTCTCCAGGCAAGAGTACTGGAGTGCGGTGCCATTGCCTTCTCCGATTTACTGCATGAGACCCTGTGAAAGATACAGAGATTTGAGGCTAAACTCTAGTCCTCAAAGAGACTAAAATGTACATGAGGCATCAACTGAAGTACATACATATGAGACATAATACAACTCAATAAATACAGGTCATCCTGTGATGTCATGTTCAAGTACTCACCATCCATAAGAGTAAATATTTTTGTGGTTTTCTTTGTTCATTGATGCATTCACAGTGCTTGAAACAGTCACTGGCATACAGTAAGTGCTCAACAGATGTGTGGAAGGAAGTAGAATCTATCTTCTAAGCATATAATTAAGTACAGTACAGTCTATTCCATTACCAAAGCATATGTAACAGAAATTAACTTATTCATGACTGCTAAGTAGGGAAAGGATGTTGGTAAAATGGAGTGGTCATGTTGGTTCATATGCAATTGTTGCCAGCAACTTAGTATTTTGCCCCATCAAGTAAGAGCAGCTGCAAACAAAACAGCAGAATTCCCGTTGTGGAGGACACACAGCGCTACGCCCCGTGCTCATTTGCTCTGTGTTCTTTCCCTTGAATTGGTTTGACCATGGGCTCTAACTCAGGAGGGGTGAATTCACCTCTTATTTGTAGATCTTGTGCTTGTCTTCCTAACTCAGCACCCTCAAACAACTCTCCTTCTAATCTCTTCATTAGTTTCCTCCACTGTTTTACAAAGTCCTATATTTATGTTTACTGTAACATTTGTTAGGAATGGAACATGGCTCTTGAGTTCTGCTGGTATTTTTTTTTTTTTTTCTGGAATGGGTTACTCTTTTTGTTAGTGCTTTGGCTGCAATGTTATATAGCTTCTGAGTTGTTTGTTTCCAATCCTATTTTCCTCATAAGCCTTGTTATCTCTAGTTTCAAAAATGGGAAGAACACACACATTTTATAGAAAAAATGTGGTACTACACACTTCATTTTCAACAAAGATAAATGGGATTTGGCTTTGGGAGAAGATGAAAGACAGCATTCCAGTTCTGGCAAGAGCATCAGCAACTCCCACCTTGCATACAGTATGGAACCTTGGGGCACTGTCAGGGAGGGTCTCCTTGCTTGTTGGAGTGCAAGGCTCCAAGGAGTGGGTTGATGGATGGTTTGAATGGGAAAGTTTTTAAGTAATTCAGAATTTTCTATGGCAAAGTGCCCCCTAGAGCTTCTACAACAGGAAGTAGCCTGCCCAAATGTGCTGTGAGCTCAGTAATGCCTGACTCTGTGCAACCCCGTGGACTGTAGGGTTGCACAGGCTTCTCTGTTCATGGGGATTCTCCAGGTAAGAATACTGGAGGGGGTTGCCAGGCCCTGCTCCAGCGGATCTTCCCAACCCAGGGGTCGAACCTGTGACTTTTGTGCCTCCTGCATTGGCAGGCAGATTCTAGGGCCACCTGGGAAGCCCAAAGCGGTATTCTAGAACCATTAACCTGTAGCTAGATGTGTGCATAGGGATGCCAGTATAAAGAAGGCCACAGCAGGAAACCAGGGAGGAGACCACTGAAGCTATGAAGTCCCCAAACTGCAAGAATGAGGAAGGTGGCAGTGGTCTTGGAAAGGACACTAAAGGTGAAGAATCAATGGGAGTGGCTGTTGGCCATGGAGGAGAGAGGCCCCAAATTGACTTCTAGGGTCTGAGTACAGGCGACTAGTGGGTACCAATGATTCAGGTAAGAGGAGTTGACAGGAAAAAAAAGACAAGAAGGGTTTGCCTGGCTAAATGCTCCATGCTGACGTCAAAATCACAAGGAATCTTGTCACCTTAATTTCTGACCATTTGACCCTGGGCTCTTTGCTCCCACTTTGGGGGCGTCAGTTCCTGAGTCCCCTCTCTGGACAAGGATGCCCTTCCAGACTATTAAAGGGCCTTCGAAATTCACTCCAAAACCGTATTTTAAGTTCAGGGGAGGATGTTTCAGGATCTCAAGCAACCAATTTACATATATTCTTTGTGGCTGTTTGCACTGTTTCCTGTCCTTAGAAACTCACAAGGCAAGGAAATTTACGCTCGGAGCCTCGACTCCGGGAGGGGAAGGCGAGGATGGGGTCCAGGCACCCCCACCCCACCCTCCGACTTTGGATCCTCCAGGATCAGCGCACGGACAACCTTCCCACCTGGGGAACTGCTCCTGGAGCCCCAAGGCCAGCCGTCTCACCCCCGACTCCGACTCCGCGGTTCCCCGCCTCTCCCGGACTGGTGAAGCGCGCTCTCCCGACTCCTAAAGACGGTTTTCCGAAACCGTGCCGGGAGCCCCCCGGGCCCAGCTCGGGGGAACTCGCGCCGGACTCGGGGAGGCGCGCCGCCGCAGCCCGACGGGCGCAGGGACCGGCTCCCAGGCCCCCGGGCCTCCGCCCCTCCTCGCGGGGATCCCCTTGCGCCCACACCCCCGGGGCCCCGCGGGACACTCCGCCCCGGAGGCGGGGCCTCGGCCGTCCGCCCCGCCCCACGCCGGGAGAGCCCCGGGCCCGACCCCTCCCCGGACGCCGGCCGGGAGCCGCGCTCGGCGGCGATGGTGACTGGGCGGCGGCGCGGGGCCGGGCCCTGGGCAGGGAGGCTCGGCGGCCTCCTCCTCTCTCCGCCCCCGCCCCTCCGTCCCCTCCCAGCCTGCTAGCCCCGCTGCGGCCGAGGTCGGCGCTCTCGCCTCGCCGCCGCCTCCTCTCGCGCCCGGGACCCTCTCCCTCCCTCCCGCGCCCCCTCCTCCCGCCTCCTCCCTCCTCCCTTTGCCCTCCTCCTCCTCCTTCTTCCCCGCGCGCCCGGCGGGGCCGGAGAGACCGAGAGGTGGCTGCGGGGAGGCGTAACGGGGAGCCGCGGCTCGGAGCCGGGGACGCCGAGCCGGGACTGGGTGAGTCGGAGCGGCGGGGCCCGCGCGCAGCCTCGGCCCGCGGGGCACCCGGCGCAGCGCCCACCGAGCCCCCGCGGAGGGCGGACCGGGGCCGGGGAGGTGCTGGCGGGACGGGTGCCGGACGCTGGGGAAGGAGGGAACGCCGCTTCGGCTCTGGCAGCCGCGACCGCCCGCCGCAGAAGTGGAAAAAAAAGTTGTGCCTGGAAAGATGATTTGCCGGGAAGTCGGCGCGAGCCCAGCTTTCTCGCCGCCGCAGGCGTTCTTCGGCCGGCGCGCGGGGTCCCGGGTGCAGCTGACTCCGGACTCGGCGCCCGGGGCCGCCCGGTGGTCGCCCGCGCGGGCCTGGCCTGCGGCGTGTGGGTCAAGCCGGCCGCAGACGTCAGCGGCTGCTCAGATCTGGGCTGCATTTTTGTGGGCAGCGCAGGGATCGGGGGTGCGGGCTGGAGGAGGGGGGGAGGTGGGTGTGGAGGGGGAAGACCACATCTGGGCGGGCTGGGTTGAGCTCAGGGGATGGGGTCAAGGGCCGGGGGAGACTCATACGGGTTTCTGGATGTTTTCAGGCACGAAATTGTGTGTGTGCGATTTCCCTCCCTTTCATTCAGCGGTCTAGGTCCTTTGAATTCAGAAGGGAGAAAGCGTTTTCTTTCATCCTGTTCACCTTTTCTCTTGTTTCAGAAGGGTCATGAGTTTTATGAGAATCCTTCAGCTGGTTTCCTCAATGGGAGTAACTGAGAGGAAAGACGAAATCTCACCCTCCACCCCCATCCTCACTCCCACCCGGGTCATTTCCTGTATTTTGCGGATACTATGATCTTGTGCGTGCATCTAGATTGCCATCAGTGACCCACATATAAAAGTAGACCTTCAATTTGAAATCGCAAAGCGGCCTCTATAGACAAGTCTGTGTTGGAGCCAGAGCGGGCAGACGTATGGGGGGCGGGGGGCGGGGTGTGTTAGAGCCGGCCGCTGGGAGTTAAACCTGAGTAATCGAGTTGAGTTGCGAGAGACGTTTCTCGTCCGCACGTTGCTTTTTGCTTCACCCACTCGCCTGAGCCCTCCACCCGCGCCAGGTTTGAGCGATGATGGATGCTAATTACCTTGGTATTGCTCTTTCCCGGGTATTCCTGACTCTTTGCTACTGGTCCTCTTTAAAAAAACGACTTCTCCCTTGCAAATGTAAGAGATAGGAAACACATGCTGATGGGTAGGGAGATGAAATGTTTTAAAGATAGGGAAAAGAAAGAAAAGCCAAAATTCTCATTTCGTTTTGCTATCATACTGTGATAGACTTGTTATTAATCTTTGCCAGAGATCTGATTCTGAGAAAATAATGTTGGAGGAGTTTGAGATAATACCAGATAAAACCCAGTGTTACAATAATATTTTTCCTGAGTGGTCAGACAGAGGGCAGATCGTGTGGATTGTTGTGGTGTGTTTGCAAAGGGTGCAGCAAACATTTTACTCCAGGGAAAAAGACAGTGTGTGTTGCAGGATGGGAGTGGGGAGGGGAAATCGTTTATCTTTGGTGCAGTCCAATTAGGAAGAATAATTACACTGCAAATGAACATGCTTGAATCTAATATAATTTGTGTCATGATACACGAACCAGTAATTTGTCTTTAGGAAGAAAAAACGAATCTTTGTGGATTAGAACAAAACAAGTGCCTTCTGGAAAAAGTAGTATATGCTATTTATGCACACGAATGGACCTCAGATGTGCGGATTGACTGACTGGAGAGATTTTACTGCAGGCAGTGTTTAGGAAGGGCAGGGAGGAAAAGTCCAAGGTAGGAGAAGATAGAAAATATATAGAAAACTACCCATTTTTAGTGCACAACGTATACAGCTTCTCAACTTTTTTATTGGGCTTCCCAGGTGGCGCTAGTGGTAAAGAACAGGCCTGCCAATGCAGGAGACATAACAGACACAGGTTCAATCCCTGGGTGGGGAAGATCCCCTGGAGGAGGAAGTGACAGCCACTCCAGTGTTATTGCCTGGAAAATCCCCATGGATTGAGGAGCCTGGCAGGCTACAGTCCATAGGGTTGCAAAGAGTTGGACACAACTGAAACAGCTAACACACACACACACACACACACACTCACAAACACAACTTCTTTATTGCAAAGAACTGACAAAATAGGAGACCGAAATATAGGAGATACAGATTGGGACTATTGGGTTCCCAGAGGTGTCACTTACTACCGGAACCTGGGACAAGTTATTTGATTTCTCTGAGCGTTGATTTCTGTGTCTGTGAAATGATGATGATAAAGTTCAAGTCAAAGAATCACCTTGAAGTTTAACTGTGATTATGTATTTTTATATAGAATTTAGGGTGGTGCATCACACTGAGTAAGTGCTCCGAAAATGGTAATGGTGTTTGTCTAGTACTTCAAATGCCCAGGAAAAAGCAGTGCCATTCAAAGAGCCAGGTTGCCAGGGTGGTTGATGGCTGGCATCACTTGAGGCTGTCCCTGTGCCCCCAGCAGCCCACTGTCAGACGCGTTTGATCTTTCTGGAACTTGTAGGCTTCATCCCCTTGGCCCCTCAGGTCAGCCTTTGCTGGGACTCCGGTTGTGAGGAATGTGTAGTGCAGGTTCCATGTGGGTCTGAGGACCTGAGACAGCTGTGGCCTGCAACTTCAGCCTCACTGCCCCTTCGCAAGGGCACCATCCCAGGTCCCACCAAAGCAAATATAAACATTTTATTTGAGGAAAAAAGTGGACATGGTGTCTCTCTTGGGAATTCTAAAGCAATGTTTTACTCAGTGTTCATTGCTCTTAGAAAGATACAAATAGTAAACAAATACCTGATCTTAAGAATTTATTCCAAACAACACCTTCAAAGACTGTCTTGGGGTTAATAGTCCATTGCCCAGGTCTTCCTAAGGTTGTACCTAGTTGCCAAATGAACAAAAGACATTCTTAGCAAAACAGTAATTTTTGGAGATGGGGAGCTATGCTGCATATTGCTTTTCTAATTTGGGGGGGGGGGTGGGCATGCCGGTTTGCTCATTCATCTAGTCTTTTATCCAGTCATTCGGCAGATACCCAATAACCTCTCTGGTGGGCCAGGCTCTGTTCTGACGTCTGGTAACAGAAACCAGGAGCAGGCCTCTCCACTCACAGAGCGCTCATGCTGGTTGGAGAAGCAGATTCGGTGTGGGAAGGAGCTCCGTAGACTAGAGGAGCTCTTGTTTTGTTTCGAAGTGCCTGTGTTGGGAAAGTGGTGTGCTGGGCATGCTGGTCTTCCACAAGCCACCCGCTTGGAGGGAGGTGATCTGGCTGGGGATGGCGGCTGCGGGCAGCTGGTCTTATGGGTCCTCTACAGGGAGAAGGAAGAGAAGGGGGCCTGTTTCTTTCTGTGCTTTATAATAAAGTATGTGTCTTATTTAAGTAGAATCACCAGCCAATATGCCAGAAGAACAAGTCGGGTTTTACTCAGAAGTGAGACTTCACAGCCTTAGAAAGGCAAAGAAAGAATCAAAGGTCAGATCTGATCTGACCCAGGGAAAATAAAATCCAGATTGTGTTCAGGAGGAGCCTGGTCTGATACTTAAATAGTTGACTCTGTACTGGCAGGCGGGTTCTTTACCACTAGCACCACCTGGGAAGCTGATAGGAGGCAGGGCCGAGAGTAAAGGGAAGAGTGGATAGTTGGTCCCTCATGTACCTTCAAGGTTGTTTGTTTTCCCATTACTTTTAAGGTTGCAATAATACATGGTACAATAAGGATGCATATGTCTGGAGTCTGAAAGCTTCAAATGGTTATAAGGTCATCAGGGCACTGAGAGTAGTTGTTTGGACTCGAGGCAAAGTTGTGTAGGGAAGTCCCTGTGGGCGCTGGATCTTGGATGCTGAGCTGAGGAGTCTGAACTTCATCTTGAAAGCTGTGTGGAAGATGGGGAATGAGCAGGTGAATTGACCTGTTGAAGCAGGTGATTGATGTGATGAGGCTGTGATTTACAAGGAACTCTAGGTGGGCTCGATGGCAAGAGGCCAGGGCTGGGAATAGCAGGTGAGCTGGGGGGCTCATGTAGGAATCCTGGTGGGACTTGGTGAGGGAAAGTGGGAGGGGCCTGGAGAGGTGGACCACACGTCCTTACTAAGGGCTGGGCTCTTAGTAAGAGGGAGCCCAGGGTGACTGGGGTGGGACGTGGCGCCTTTCACTGAGATGAGCAGCTATGGCGAGCCTCAGTTTGGGGAGATGGCGAGGAGGAATGAGTTCATTGACTCCACAGCTGAGCTGTGAGCCTTCTGGGGAGAAATGCCCACCAGAGCATTGGATCCACATGTAGGGAAGAGAAGTCTGGAAGTGGAGATGAAAGATGGAGTTATTTTTACAGTAGTGGTCACTGGTTGACTGGCCTCTTGAGGTTTACTGAATAGTGTTCAGGGTGAGAGTAATCTGTGTCCTTGTAACTGAATTTTTCTCTTTCATCCTTTCAATTAGCCTGACAGGGGCTAATCAAGCCCCTAACTTTGGCCTTCAATGACCAGAGTCTTACTGGTGTTATTTTGCCGACTTGGTGATATCTGTTTATGTTGTTTTGAACCGAGATAGTCTAGAGGAATGTACATAGGATGGCTCTGAACATATTTAATAGCTAGAATGTACAATTGATACATTTGATCACCTGCCACCCCCGGGACATCCGCATATTCCAGATAGACTATGTTCTCCCCAGAATTCCTCGGTACAAACCCTGACCCCCATGGTGACGGTCTTTGGAGGGGGCATCTTGGAAAGGTAATTTGGTTTAGATGAAATCACAAGGGTGGAGCCCCTGGGATGGGATTAGTGTCCTTCTTAAGAAGAGAGAGTCTGCAGGGAACTCAAACAGGGGCTCTGTGACAGACTGGAAGGGTGGGGTGAGGAGGGAGATGGGAGGGAGGTTCGGGAGGCAGGGGACATGGGTGTAACTATGGCTGATTCTTGTTGATGTATGACAGAAAACCACAAGATTCTGTAAAGCAATTATCCTTCAATTAAAAAATGTAAAAATAAAGAAGAAAAGAGAGTCTGGAACACACTCTTCCCACCGCAGTGGGACTGGTCATCTGCCAGGAGAAGAGTTTCTCTGGGAACCGAGTCTGTAGGCACCTTGAGAACTTGTATTGAATACTTGGAGAGCTATTGTTTCCATGTCTACCTGGGACAAGGCTTATCTGCCTCCTATTTTGAAGTTACCACGTGGCCCTAAGGGCTTCCTACGTGGCTCTAGTGGTAAAGAACCTGCCTGCCAATGCAGGAGACTCAAAAGATGTGAGTTCGATCCCTGGGTTGGAAAGATTCTCTGGAGTAGGAAATAGCAACCCAGTCCAATATTCTTGCCTGGAATATTCCATAGAGGAGCCTGGCGGGCTACAGTCTATGGGGTCACAAAGAGTTGGACGTGATTTAGCACATACACAGTATGGCCCTCAAGAGGCTGTTAATTTGAATTTCATTTCGTTTGTGTAATAAACATACATGTGCAAAGTAGGCCCCAGTGAAGACCTGTTAAAGGGCAGGCATGCTATTTGATTTGTGTTTAGCTGTTACTCCTCTTACTGTTGTGGACTTAGGGTACAGTCAGTGGAATTATTAATCATCGTCAGTCTGATGATTGACGTCATTCTGAAGGAGGTAGGCTAAAATTCTGATTATTTTGGACTCATAGAGTTACAGATGACTATTTTCTTTATTTTTCTGTTTTTCAGACTTTTAAAAAATAGCATGCTACCTAAAAAAAACCAGAACAAAACAGTTGTTGGTGTTTTTTTCTGTTCTTTGCACAAAACACTGTATCGGCAGTTTGGGCCACAGTGCTGTATACCTCCTTATGGCAGTGCTACATCCGTGGTAAAGTCGGTCTCTGTCTTTAGGAAGACTTGAAATTCCTATTTGTTGTAAATGTAGTTGTGGAGGAACGTAACCAGGACTGAGTTCTGTGACCCAGGGCCAGAATGGGACACCTTCCTCCCAACAGTAGGGAAGAACCCACTCCTTCCCATTGGTTCCCTTTGTGTGTTTCATAAACATTGTGAAGTGTGATCTGAGAGGCATTTCACTTTTATATCTAAATGTGTCTGATCGATAGGTACCGAATTAAATACCTACCTATATATGTGCATAAATATACTGATGTGTGAGGTTTGGTGTTTTTTTGTTTTTGTTTTTTCTTGTTTTCAGTTGTTTAGCAGAACTCAAGCCAGCAGTGAGATCTTAAATATCCCTTTAGCATCAACCTCCTCACATTCCCGGAAAATTAAAGGGATTGTCTTTCCTCTGCTGATTCTATTGTTCAGCATTTTCTTTCTTTCCACACTGTGCTGTGTTGTCAAGGGCACCTGAAGTTCAAGCTTCCTTTCTCCCAGGGTGGGCTGCTGTTGGGCTGAATTTCACAAGTCATTTTCCAGTTTGGAGGCAGTTAGCTATTGTTTAAAGATGCCCATAACTGCATAGACAGTAGTCTGTTTTAATCTTCAGGTAAGCCGTGCACGATGCACTTATTACTCCAGACAAATTTACCTTTGAAAATGTTATAACTTTTTTCTCACCCCTAGGAATCACATTTTCTAAAACTAGAAAGAATATGCTGGCCAATCTGGCAAGTACAAACTTCCCAGTAAGCAGTGTTTTTGTGTGTATAAATGACTACTATTTGTATATGAAATAGACACTTAAGGAAAACACTGTTCACAAGTTGAGAAACGATCTAAAATCACATCCATCTTTTTTTTTTTTTTTAATGGCTACCTGTGTATTCCTGGGGCTTCCCTGGTGGCTCAGTCAGTAAAGAATCTGCCTGCAGTGCAAGAGACCACGTGCAGTGCAGGGGACCTAGGTTCGATCCCTGGGTTGGGAGGATCCCCTGGAGGAGGGAATGGTAACCCACTCCAGTATTCTTGCCTGGAGAATCCCACAGAGGAGCCTGGCAGGCTATAGTCCATGGGGTTGCAAGAGTTGGACACTTACTGAGCAATGAAACCATCACACCATTCCTAGAAGATGATTCTACATAGGGCAGTATGTCTAAACAGATATTTACTCTGTCTTTTGCTCATCTGTATAGTAGCCATTTTCAGGGCTTTTCTGTACTGGAAGCTCGTAATTTACTGACCAAATTAGTGATTCTGCACAGATCCACGCTGTAATATGTACTCTGGGGTGCCTGCTTACACAGGTGACTGTAGGTCTTTTGGGAGTCAAATCCTTTTGGTAAACAGGTTGCTTAGGTTGTTTTGTCTGTTTTTTTTTTTAATTTTAATGTGCTTTTCCCAGTTTGTGCTTGGATCTGTAGTTCTTTTCTTGATTAGTAAAGAAAGGGTGGCATCAAATAGAGCTAAGCTGATGTGAGGGATGTTTAAACTATAAGCCAAAGCCATAAAGAGCAGTAGTCAGGTACAGAGGCCAGCCACGCTGAGAAGTAAGAATCCAAGAGGTGGCAGCCAGGAAGAAGTGTGCAGGTGGTGTATACATGTGTGTGGACAGGTGGCTGGGTGTCAGTTGAGGATAGTCCAGTCACTATGCTACACAGGGACCACTGTTCCCCTTGATCTATGGGCCCTAAGTGTGTTAGCTTTCTTAGCTACTACATTAGTCAACAAAACTTGCATTAAAAAAAAAAATCTTTTATTTATTGAGCTGCATCGGGTCTTTGTTGAAGCATGTTCCCTGACTAGGGACCGAACCTGGGCCTCCTGCGTTGGGAGCGTGGACTCTTAGCCACTGGACCCCCAGGGAAGTCCCCAAAACTTGCATTTTTTAAAAAAAATTTAAACCTTTTCAAATAAGAACTGTCATTAAGTTAGATTTCCCCTAGCCTCCATACAGGTAGTTGCTTTTTAAAATCTTGACAGTAGGACTTCCCGTTTCTTCTTGTCAGCTTTCAGCTTTCTCATCCCGATGTGTATTGTTCAGCCTACTCGATGGTCCTGGGCTCTCACCTGTCATCTGTCACGTCAGCCACCCCTCTGAGCTGAGTGTCACTCCTCCATTCATTCTGCTCGCCAGCCATCCAAGATCTTTGCGTCCTTTTCTGACACTGCTCTGTTCAGCCTCTCCTAGCCCTTCTCCTCATAGTAACCAGGGGCGCCTCAGCCTTTGTAGGTGGGCAGAGGGCTGGAGTCCGTGCCAAGATACAGAGGAAGCTAATCTGCTTGTGACCTCAACCTCAATATCGTGCTAGGACCCAAAGAGCCTGCGTTCCACAGTATTATTTGACTTTGAATTGTCTCTACTGACTTGCGGTCACAGAGTCCACGTCCCTGCCTCTTCAGGGAGGCGGACAGATGGAGGAGCCAGATGAGGATGTAGGAGACGGTCACTACTTACCACCTCCTTTTAACTCCCTAAGGTTGGGCTTTGGATTGTCAGCTGTCCCTGGGCTCTGCTGACAGTGATCTGGCCCTGAGACAAAGCGAGTCTGACAAGACTTGAGTAAGGATTGTGAGGGAAGAAGGCCTCTCAGAGGCTGGAGCCGAAGTGGGTGGGCTAGCGAGCTGGATATTCCCCAGGTGGGTGAGAGTCCCCATGGAGGCCCTCTGCAGGCTTTAAAGCGGGGCTTCTCAAACTTGAATGGACGCAGGAAGAGCCTGGAATCTTGTTAAGTCACAGATTCCGAGTAAGCAGGTGCAGGTGGGGCCTGGGATTCTGCATTGTTGTCGTGCGCCCGTCAGGCTGGTGCTGCTGGTCCTGTGGAGCAGGTTTGGAGGAGCAAGGCCTCACGTGAGGCTGGACCACGACCAAGGCTGCGGAACGGTCAGCTGGAGGCTGAGCCCTGTGAAGGCCTGAGCAGGCGGGCACGGAGGGTCCTGATTGAGAGCCTGATGCCTGCTCCTTGGGGCTGCTCTTTGCTGGGACTGCACTGAGGGCCCTCGGCCCTGTCACTGCCAGCACAGTCTCCGACAGCCCCGGGCAGCTGTGCGGGGCTTGCCTTCCACCCTTAGGGTGGGAGGGAGGTTGTAGTTGGTCTTCCAGGTGGAATATGGTTACGCTAAAGGGAGAGGTTTTGGTTTTGCTATGTTTTAATTAAATCGATTTCCTCATTACTTGATTATGTTCCATAATTTTAACTACATAAAGAAGGCTCTGACTTCCTCCAATTGAGCCTGCCTTTTCTCACAGACCTTATCACTTTTAATTTATATGACTACAATGTTGTAAAAAGTTACATATTGTTTCCTATGGAATGTTACTTGTGATACTCGCCTGACCCTCTGCTTGGTACTCCCTGGACATGTTTCAGACCCCACCCTGGAGCTTTGAGTAGGTTGGTTTGGTACTGGTCCTGGGAATCTGAATTTTTTCAACAGGCTCTCTGATGGTTTTTATAATTGGGCAGGTTCTTGAAATCCCAGTTTCGAGAAACATCAATTTGGAAACCTGTCTGTCTGAGCTTGTGTTATCAGCCATGTCTGAGGGCCTCCCTTACCTGTTCTTTTCTTGGCCTCTCAGATACTTGGTTGTGAAGGGCTGGCTTTTGTCCCATTGGACCCACTTCAGTTTTTATCTTGACACATGTTTTCATTCTTACAGTAGGGCTCTTTCTAATCTTGAATGGGACCAAATCAGAGAGTCCTTTGTCAACAGTGTAAGAGTCAGTTCTGAAGCAGTTATTTTTAGGAAGGTGTTACAGACACTGATTATTAAATGCTTTGGGACATTCTTGGAGATACTGGGATATGCACTGTGGGCTTCTACAGGGAAAGGAATGTCCTGAGGCCGACTTCTCCCACACTCTCCCCTGCGTGGGCTCAGACTGGAGATAATGTTAGCGTATTCCCTTCCTAAGTAAGCGCTGACCAGACATGAATGGAGAAGGGTCCGTCATCCTCCACAGAGTTTGGTTCTGACCCAGGTGAACTGACAGACTGAGGAGTTGGACTTTGCACATATTGTGTCAATGTTAACCTCCATTTCTACCAAAGCAGGGTCTGTCTTACCTCCACCGTAGGGGCAGGGTCAGCTTATGAAACAAATGAAGTGGGAAATGGTCAGTGTGGTGGGATTGGAGGAGTGTGGAAGGGGCTCTGTTTCCAAAAGCTAGAGTTCACGTACTGTAATACCTAGAATTTTACCATTAGAGGAATTTGGGTGAAATGGTTCTCTTTAAATATCCTATTCAACATGTAAGCATCCATAGAACAGGTACTACATTGATTACTTGGGCCTTAATAGGAAAGGAAGTGAATTGAAAGTCGCTCAGTCATGTCTGACTCTTTGCAACCCCTTGGAATTCTCCAGGATACTGGAGTGGGTAGCTGGTCCCTCCTCCAGGGGCTCTTCCTGACCCAGGGATCGACCCCGGATCTCCCACATTGCAGGCAGATTCTTTACCAGCTGAGCCACCAGGGAAGCCCTTAACAAGAATAGTTTCATGAAATGCCAGTGAAGATAAGGGTGTGAAGAGAGTGGATTCTGACGGGGTGGACTCACACGGGGCGCTGTGTGAGCGGAGCAGGGCTGGGGCAGGGCCATCAAGGGCAACTGGAGGCACCGTGCAGGGCAGCTCAGGTGTCCGGAGGAGCCCCGGACACCTGGGAGGGCGCTAGGCAGAAGTCATTCTCCCTCAACTTGTGTATAACAGGGGCTTCACTGTCTCTGCACCTGGCACCCTTCTTTGTATCTAATGTGGCCATTTTGCATATTCCTGACCAGTTGTAATGAAAGTCAGATGATCCAGATAGGAAAGTTAAGATTAAACACTGTAATTGAGCTTGAGATTATGTTACACTTTCCCCCTAGTCTATTAAATTTTGAGAGAGACATTCAGGAAATGATCCAGGCTCTGCACCTGCTTATCAGGAGAACTTGGCCAGCAGCAGAAACCTTCCTTCCCCTCTGAGGGCCATTTCTCAGTCAGTTTTGAGGAGGGCTTGACTCTTCAGAGACCCCATGCCACCTGAAACGTGCTTTAGGGTAAAGTCTCTCTCTCTTATATCTGCAAACGATATTTACAGCTCCTGGCTGCCTAAAAGAAACTCTGAACCTAGCCCTTCTGGCGCCCAGCTGAAGCTTGTCTGAGTGGTTCAGATTTTCAGAACAGCGTGGAGATGGCAGGGAGAGTCTTTTTGCCACACTGCTTGACCAATAGAGAAATTACAAGTGTTGTTACATGCCAGGGACCAGACTCTGGGAACTTTTACGAAGACTGACCCACTCTCCCACCCACAGACATTTCCTGACCCTGCTACCCCCAGAGTCCCGTTCATGTCCTCAAGTTGCGTTCAGTGCCCCAAATTTTAAGATTCACAAGATGGTCCTCTGTGTTCTTGGGCAGGAGCTCAAAAACACACACAAATGAAGTTTTTCTTATCAAAAATAAAATGCCTTGGTCTGCAAGAGATGACGGTTTACAGGTGCCCAGGAAAGATGGGAACACAGCCTGTGAACGTGAGGAAGCACTGAGAACCGTGTGCAGCCTCTCCCAACCGTTAGTTGCTCTGTGGCCTGGGCAAGTCATTTCACTTGTTTGGGCGAGAGGAGGTGAGGGGATGAATCCAGGCCTGAAATTCTTATTCTAGTTGAGTCTGTATGTTCGTGTCTTTAGTCATTTATTTAATGTGCACTTAGTTGGCTACTTACAGAGCTTTACAGTCTTGGCGGGGAGATGGCGAAACAGTCGTTGTCTTCAGCGTGGCTGGCAGCGTGTTAGAGGACAGAATGAATAGGCACATGGGACACGTGAAAGGTCCTGCCAGGTGCGGGCACCCAGTGGGCAGAGGCAAGTGAGGAGGTTGCCTCTCCCCGCCATCTCCACGCTGTTCTGAAAATCTGAACCACTCAGACAAGCTTCAGCTGGGCACCAGAAGGGCTGTGTTTAGAGTTTCTTTTAGCCAGCCAGGAGCTGTGAATATTGTTTGCAGATATGAGAGGGAGAGACTATACCCTAAAACACGTTCCAGGTGGCATGGGGTCTCTGAAGAGTCAAGCCCTCCTCAAAACTGACTGGGAAATGGCCCTCAGTGGGGCAGGAAGGTTTCTGCTCTCCAGGTGAACCTGGAGAGTTGGAGTGTGCAGACGTGGGGTGCAGACCCCAGGGAAGGCAGTGGGGATTTCTGCAGCGTTCCTTGTGTGCTGGGTGTGTGGGGTCTTCACTGGCCCCCAGACCGCACTGGGTTCCTTGACCTGTTACAAGGCCCTGCAGCTTAGCCCCCTCTCTGTGGCCTTGGCCAGAGGGGCACCCCCCAGCAGCTGAGTGTAACTGAAGTGGCAGCATATCTTCATGGTCTGGGTAGGCATGAACATTGTTTTTATGTCTCGGACCCCATTTTGGGGGCTTTTATGAAGAAAAGTAAGGGCTATAGAAACAAAAGGAAGCATGTGAGAATCTACTTGCTCTTTACAGAAACATGTTTTGTTTTGATGGGGAGGGGTTAATTTTTTTTCTTTCTTGTAGAGAAGATAGATATGCAAAGAGAAAGGCAACAAATGGATCCCTTTTCAGCCTGGAATTGCGTTATGGCTTCTGGGCCTGGGAGCTCTGTAACCACAGAGTTTGTTCCATGCTCCAGAAAGAAACTCAACCCTTCTATAAAACCACGGGAGCTTCACTGTTGCTTTTCTGGAGTGGTCAGATTCTGTGTCTGGAGGCTGGAGGAGAAACTTGTAGCTGGGGTTTCCTTTGCCTGAAATAAACAAGGGCAGCAGAAGAGGGTGGGGCATTTCTTAGGGAAATGGAATTCTCCCAAAGCACCGTGTTCCACCCAGAGGTGGGCCTGCGTACTCCTCCCAGTGGTCCACAGGGCTAGGAACAGTTCTAAGCATCAATAAAACCCACTTGTATATTTCCCTTTAAGCATAAATGGACATCACAGGCCCTGCAGAGGGCAAGGCCTTGCACATGCTGGCGCTGTTGAGGTACCAGGCCGGGCCAGCTCTGTCCCCCTGTCCTCTGGCCCCCGGTACTGGCACTGTCCCCCTCTTAGTGCTTGCTGCCTTGGGCAGAGCATCAGAATCACCTGGAGCCTGGTTACAACCCACAGGGTCTGGGCCCTACTCCCCGAGATGCGGAGTCTCTAGATCTGGGGTCGGCCGAGAGTTGGCTTTTCCAACATGTCCCCAGGTGATACCAGAGCCGCTGGTCTAAGGACACATGTCAAGAACCACTGTGACACCAGGCATCCCTCTATCTCCTGGAGGTTGTGTTGGGACAGGCGGACTGCGCCTGGCGGGGCGCCTGCCGGGGTGGAATCACCTAACGCTGGAGGCGGCTGTAACTCAGAACCAGTGGTTCATGGCGGGAGCCCTAGCCCTGTCCTCTTACCCTGGGGCCTTCTCTCCTGATCGGCTCCACAGCAGACCAGGGATGTGGCATTCCTTGCCTCCTTCCAGTTCCTTCTCTCTGATGTTGCAGAAAGCTTTCTGGACCATGCCATTCTCCTACAGGAGACCCTTCATGGGCTGCCCATTGGCCTTAAGAGCAAGTCCAAACTCTCCTAAAATGACCTCCAGTCTCCCCCTTGGGCTCTGAAATACTCCTTGTGCTTGTGAACTCACTAGGTTCTTCTTGCTTCCTGGGCACCTCTTTTGCTGGTTGCTCTGCCTGGTATGCTGCAGTCTGGTCAACTCTTACTTATCAGACCTCAGCTTAGCCATCACTTGCTCTGGGGAGTGCCTTTCGACCTCTCTGGGATCAGCAGCTGTCTCTGCAAACTCTCCACGTCATCTCCTATTTTCCTCACTTCAGCTCCTCTCAGCTGCATCAAGGTCCTGATTACTGCCCATTTACTTCCTTGTCTCTGTAGACTGTCAGCTCCCTGAGGGCAGGAAACCCGTGACATGGTCATTCATGTGACTCCAGGCTTGACATGGTGCCCCGCCATTGAAGACCTTCTAGATCATTCTGTGAGATAGCCCTGGCAGGGGAGGAAACCAAGACACAACTGGGTTAGCGCCTGGCTTACTGTTACCCTCCCGCTGAGTTAAACACCAGGATTCTCACCCACTTCTCTGACTCAACCCCTTGGCTGAGTGACAGTCAGGTTTTCTGCTCTGAGACCAAGGAGCCTTAGGCAGGGTCTGTGGGTCTTTACTGGGACTGTTCAAGGACTGGCTATTCCAAGGTAACAAAAAGGCCCTCTCCTCTTGTTTTTCAGGGAACCTGGGAAGCACACTTGAGTTCACAGCTGGCCTGTGGTTTTCACATCCCATCAGGGACCACTCTCTTCACACCCTTATCTTCGCTCCTCCCCATACAGGTAAGGGGTTGTTTCATTTTCTGGCTGCTTGTGGGAAAACTTGAGCCATGCCACGCACTCTGATAACCACCCCATGCATTAAAAAGAAAACCCTTAAATATTTAAGGCAGCTACTCTAAGAAAGGTATGAAGTGGTCACCTGCCCCAGTGAGTTATCCGATGACGATGTTTACTGACCTGCCTGGCTTTCTCCTGGGCATTGCTGGCCACCCAGTACTCCTTGCTGGGCACCCTTCTCCTCTCCATTTGAGTTGGTAGTTTAGAATTCCTTTTCCTCGTTTAAAACTCAGCCCACATTCTGCTTGTTTTTACAAACTGTCTGAAGGAGAGGGTATTCGGAGCACAGTCCTTTCCAGCGGAACGCCTCGCTGCCTCCACTCACACAACCCACAGCATGAGCCTGTGGGGAGCTCTGCTTTGCTTGTTTGAACACATCTTTTCCTCTGGTCTGTGAGTTCTTTTTGCTACCATTTCCCGTGGTTCCTGGCATGGAACAGACTTCTGGTGAATGAGTGAGTGTTCATCTGAGAAGAAAAAATTGCCCTAGTAAACAAACCTGAGGCCCCAGCACCAAAAGATGATACTGTATTCCTAAGCCAGTGAACTGAGGTGTAGAGTGCCTTTTTGGATTCATTACATGGCTGTTTGCTCACATTACCACGGGTAATTGAGAATTTGTCATAATATGTTAAGTCAGCAGGAGTTTAGATTCTTACCCCTGTTGAAAAGGATAAGAAGTCAGGGGGTTTTGTGTCATTGTCATTAAGGTGTTAACTGACAGCCTGGGGCCCTGAGCCGCCAGCCTCCTTGGCTGCCCCGGAAGAGACACCTGTCCTGTCCACCAGCCCCTGGGAGCCCTGGGCAGCCTCGGGACTGAACCTGTAACTGATTTTATGGACAGTAATGGAGCAAACAATAGATTTGACCAATCTACAACTCAGAGGAAATAAAACTATTTCTAAAGCACAGTTTAAATAATTTTGATAAAAAGTTTTCAATCCTGCATTTCCATGTCCCCCTTAGTTTGCTGGGACCTTTGAGAGACACACTGATTGCCTGGAGGGGATTTTGCTTCATCCTGTTGGTTGGGAGTAGCAACCCCCCGGGCAGTGGCTCACCTGCATCTGGAGCCAGAATGGGGCCTGGGTCCTTTCAGGAACTGACCAGGGGCTGAGTTCAGAGAAGCTAGGGTGCAGCTGGGGCGGGGGGAACTTAAACCTGACCAGAGACCACTCTCACACATGTCTTGAGTGTTGGCTCCTGCCTTCTTATCCTGCCACTGCATGAACACTGCTCACTGCCCAGTCTTTCCAGTTGCTTTGTTTGGGTGTGTGCAGCATGAACGCAAGGAGAACAAAGTTGTCTTCTGGTTCCTGTGTGTGCTTTCCACAACCTAGGAGAGGTACAGGCCAACTAGTCCCATGCAGGAAAGCACGGTTTCTTCTACCTGGTGCTGAGCCCCATCCATATACAGCTGCCTGTGGAAGAGATTAGTGAAAGGCAAAGCAGTGCAGGGAATTGGACTCTCACCTGTTCATCTTCAAGGTTCCTAGGGCTTGAATAGAGAGAGGGTTCAACTTTGCCCAGGGATCTCTCATCTCCATGGACTCCAGCTTGTCTATCATAACTTGAAAGATAAGTGAAGAAACTAATTACAGTTTAAAAGCCCAGATGTTAAAAATAAAAGCCAAGTGTTAAAATATGAGTGAGTGTTAGCTTATTAGTAGGTTTTGGAATTTGAGATATTATCAACTGTTTTGTGTTGCACCATGCCTGCAGAAGCTGAGTGCAAGGTGGTGTGTGCTGTGGGCTTCATGCTGCCAAACACATGGGGAGTGCTTATCAGTTTACAGTAATAGCCACTCATTGAGTTTCATGGAGGTCTCTGATTCTCAGAGTGCTCCCTGTTTCCTGGTAACAATTCTAATTTGGCTAGAAAAAACAAGTGAGGCAGGTCAAGTCGTCAGGTAACTGAACGCACTGGTGTGTGTTCAGGCATGCTTCACAGAGCTCTCTCATGGAATCTTTTTTTTGAGGGGGTGAGGGGGCTGTGTCGCATGTGGGATCCTAGTTCCCCAGCCAGGGATTGATCCCGTACTGCCCTGCAGTGGAAGCACAGGGTCTTAACCACTGGACCACCAGAGAAGTCCTTCTCACTGAATCTTGACAACTCCACATCATCGTAATTTGAAAGTCCAAGAAGTGATCGAGTTCCTCAATTTCCTTAGAGTGTCTGAACTTTATGTTTCTTTCAATTCAGTGTTTACTGTTGGTCAAGTTTTGCTGATGACTGCTCATGCCCCGCAGCAGTAGAAATTGTGTATCAGGACACGTGTGTGCATGTGTGTTTGATGTAGCTGTTTTGGAGCTTGGCCTTGATCCAAAAACTCTGTCCAGAGTGGGCCCCTTGTATCCAGAGCAGACATTTGGGAGCAGTCAGAGCAAAGGCAACTAGCGGACACAGCAACTGATCTGCTGGCCCTGGACTCCGCTGTTGTGGACTATGACCAGTGAGTTCCTTTACTGCTGAAGTAAATGTGAACCCAGACCACTGCTGCTGACAGACCCACTCACACACTGGCACATCCTCCTTTGGGTGTCTGGTGTTTCTAGGTGAAGCCTTTAGCT
Source organism: Okapia johnstoni (assembly GCA_024291935.2). Taxonomy (NCBI): domain Eukaryota; kingdom Metazoa; phylum Chordata; class Mammalia; order Artiodactyla; family Giraffidae; genus Okapia; species Okapia johnstoni. Next base: position 83,790,751 of record CM044307.1, read on the forward strand.
TCAGGTGAGCCTTTATCTTATCTTTTTCTTAAGAACCAAAAATTTCTAAGATTATTTTTTAAGTTTCATTGTAAATCTACAGCCAAGTTTTGACATCTCTGGGCAAGAGTTTGCTTTTTTCCCACTTCCAGTATATAATTGATGCATAATTTGGGAACCACTTTTTACTCTGATCAGGTCGCTTGTCAGCTGTGATTTGTTGGCCGGTTTTATCTACCATGGGAATTCTGTTACTGATGTGAAAAGAAACTTACAAGTACATGTTTCCCAGGAGACGTTGGTTTTAAAAGGGCTGGAGGTGTTCTGATCACTCGCATGTCCTCCTCAGTCATGAAATGACTGTTATCTGTTTCTTAGAGACGTTTTACAACTATGGATCTGAGTTGGAAGGAGGCCTTCCCATCAGTTCAGTTCAGTTCAGTTCAGTCAGTTAGTCGAGTCCCACTCTTGGTGACCCCATGGATTGTAGCACGCCAGGCCTCCCTGTCCATCACCAACTCCTGAAGCATGCTCAAAATCATGTCCATTGAATCGGTGATGCCATCCAACCATCTCATCCTCTGTCGTCCCCTTCTCCTCCTGCCTTCAATCTTTCCCAGCAACAGGGTCTTTACTAGTGAGTCAGTTCTTCCCATCAGGTGGCCAAAATATTGGAGTTTCAGATTCAGCATCAGTCCTTCCAATGAATATTCAGGTTTGACTTCCTTTAGGATGGACTGGTTGGATCTCCTTGCAGTCCAAGGGACTCTCAAGAGTCTTCTCCAACACCACAGTTCAAAAGCATCAATTCTTCTGTGCTCAGCTTTCTTTATAGTTCAACTCTCACATCCATACATGACTACTGGAAAAACCATAGCTTTGACTAGACGGACCTTTGTTGGTAAAGTAATGTCTCTGCTTTTTAATATGTTGTCTAGGTTGGTCATAGCTTTTCTTCCAAGGAACGAGCGTCTTTTAATTTCATGGCTGCAGTCACTATCTGCAGTGATTTTGGAGCCCCCAAAATTAAAGTCTCTCACTGTTTCCACTGTTTTCCCATCTATTTGCCATGAAGTGATGGGACCGGATGCCATGATCTTAGTTTTCTGAATGTTGAGTTTTAAGCCAGCTTTTTCATTCTCCTCTTTCACTTTCAACAAGAGGCTCTTTAGTTCTTCACTTTCTGTCATAAGGGTGGTGTCATCTGCATATCTGAGGTTATTGATATTTCTCACGTCAGTCTTGATTCCAGCTTGTGCTTCATCCAGCCTGGCATTTTGCATGATGTACTCTGCATATAAGTTAAATAAGCAGAGTGACAATATACAGCCTTGACATACTCTTTCCTGATTTGGAACCAGTCTGTTGTTCCATGTCCTTGACCTGCATACAGATTTCTCAAGAGGCAGGTCAGGTGGTCTGGTATTCCCATCTCTTTAAGAATTTTCCATAGTTTGTTGTGATCCACACAAAGGCTTTGGTGTAGTCAATAAAACAGAAGTAGATGTTTTCCTGGAACTCTCTTACTTTCTTGAGGATCCAGTGGATGTTGGCAATTTGATTTCTGGTTCCTCTCACTTTTCTAAATCCAGCTTGAACATCTGGAAGTTCATGGTTCATGTACTGGTGAAGCCTGGGTTGGAGAATTTTGAGCATTACTTTGCTAGTGTGTGAGATGAGTACAGTTGTGTGGTAGTTTGAACATTCTTTGGCATTGCCTTTCTTTGGAATTGGAATGAAAACTGACCTTTTCCAGAGTTCCAAAGAATAGCAAGGAGAGATAAGAAAGCCTTCCTCAGTGATCAATGCAAAGAAACAGAGGAAAACAATAGAATGAGAAAGACTAGAGATCTCTTCAAGAACATTTCATGCAAAGATGGGCACAGTAAAGGACAGAAATGGTATGGGCCTAACAGAAGAAGATATTAAGAAGAGGTGGCAAGAATACACAGAACTATACAAAAAAGATCTTCATGACCCAGATAACCATGATTCTGGGATCGCTCACCTGGAGCCAGACATCCTGGAATGCAAAGTCAAGTGGGCCTTAGGAAGCATCACCACAAACAAAGCCTTCGCATAACTGGGTAATAAAAGTAACTTTTCCAGAGAGGCGAAAGAGAGTGAAAAAGTTCTCAGCATTTTAAATGATTCTTCCTCTCTGCAGCAGTCCCCAACTTTTTTGGCCCCAGGGACCAGTTTCACGGAAGACACTTTTTCCATGGACTGGGGACTGGGGGTGGGGTGGGTTTCAGGATGATTCAGGCATGTTACATTTGCTGTGCACTTTATTTCTCTTATTACATCAGCTCCTTCGCAGATCATCAGGCATTAGATCCCAGAGGTTGGGGACCCCTGCTACAGAGCATTTTTAGATGGAGCGGTTTCTGAGGCTTTCGTAATTCTCTTCTCTGAGGTTCCTTCTTCAAAGCTAAAGGAAGCCTTGATTGGCTCCCTTTACACCAAAGACATGGATGCTGCTCTTTCCTCTCCTTTATTTCCTGGTTGGCAAGCCCTGCTGCTCACCTCGCCTGTGTTTTTATCTGCCTGCCTGGGGTTGCTGCAGAGAAGTGCTTCTACCCTTTATGGCTACAATCTGAAAAAGAAAACAAACAGCCAAAGCTCCATGAGTCCCAGCAGGCTGGTGGAAACCGTTCTCATCCTCCTTGTTCCTGGGTTCAAAGTGCACTTTGCATTTTATGGGGGCGATCGGCCCTCCCACAGTGCTTGTTTGAGCGGGCCTGCCTTTGAGCCTGGTGGACAATTAACCGCACTGACCTCCTCTCACTTTAACCTTTCTGGCCAGGTTGCCCTTCCTGATCTAGTGAGAAGCGGCTGCTGCCCCTTTGAGTGGAGCACCAGGCAGGGGTGGGGAAACATTTGATCCTCTTCAAAGGGGATGTCTCTGAAGCATGAAGATTGAACTGATTGTGACCCCACCGGACGGGGAAAACAGAAGCGCCCTCTGGAAAACTGGCTGGGAGGAGGAAGCCATCAATTACTAATCCCGTTGGCCGGTGGGGTCTTCAGGGTCTCATGTCCGTTTAAAAGAGAGAGAATCAGGGTTGAAGGTAATAAAATAGGCCTTAAATTAGAGGAGCAGGGGATCATTTTTATTTAATTTTGTGGTTGTTACTGAGGGATAAAAGGCAGAGGAGATAATTTCATTAGCCCCTTTGAGATCTCTCTCACGGGGCGATGGCACTTGAGTTTGGAGCCTCACAGGGGCTGGCCAGTTCCCTCCTGGTAAACACAGAGCCCAATTTCCATAGCACCAGGGAGCCTTGAGGAAGCCCAGTGACCATTTAGGGCACCGTGGTCAGGAACAGTTTTTCCTGTTGTAAGTGAGCGTTAGTGACTTCAGCTGATACAGGGCCCAGTGGACCACTTGACCCCACTGAGGCCTGTGGTATTCACACTGAAAATACAGACATCTGCCCAACAAGAGAGCTTGTTCAGAGCTAGGGTGGTGTCTTTAACTCTGAGGAAGGCTTGTCAGTTCTCTGTTGTCGAGCTCACTGCTTTGGAGCATGGCAGTCCTGGAGTTCCCATGAGCTGAGCAGTGTTCAGGTACTGGGGGGCGAGTGGCACAGCAAGGCTGTGCCTTCTATTTGATGGGCCCTAGAGGCTGAAGCTCCAATACTTTGGCTACCTGATGTGACCTACCAACTCATTGGAAAAGACCCTGATGCTGGGAAGGATTGAGGAGAAGGGGATGACAGAGGACGAGATGGCTGGATAGAATCACCGACTCAGTGGACATAAACTTGGGCAAACTCTGGGAGATGGTGAGGGACAGGGAAGCCTGGCATGCTGCAGTCCATGGGGTTGCAAAGAGTTGGATGAGACTGAGTGACTGAACAACAACAACAAATTCTGTTCATGGTGTCCTTGCATTTCTGTTGCTTCATAAAGGCCTTGCTGGGCAGGCAGGGATTTCTGTCCATGTTTCCAGAGACAGGAGTGAGGCAGGGAGGGGATGTGTGATTTACCTCCATCTCTGGCAGGGAAGTGCAGGATCTGGGATTCTAGCCCTGGACCTCAGGCATTCAGATTAAGCCCTCTCTGACAGTAATGAGAAGAAACAGAGGGAAGAGGAGGAGGGGGTGAATTATGCAACTTTGATTCCATCAGAGGGGAGCGAAAAGTGTGATGATCAATAGATAGTTCTCTGCACCAGCCGCCAGCAGGCACCATTCCCCAGGGCAGCCTGGCTTTTTTCTGAGGGTGAGCACAGGTGGGCAGGGCAGAGAGGCTGGAGGGGTGGGATGGGAAGGTTTTTTGTATGAAACAGTCCTAAGTAAATTGTCAGTAACATCTGGAGAGCCTGTGCGTGTGATCAGAGAGGCTACGACACCCATTGTTAGCACCACTGATTCTGGCTAATTTATTTCTGGGGCACAGCCTTTTCTGAGGGCTTCCCAGGTAGCTCAGCTGGTAAAGATGCAGGGCACCTGGTTTGATTCCTGGGTTGGGAAGTTCCCCTGGAGAAGGGATAGGCTACTCGCTCCAGTGTTCTTGGACTTCCCTGGTGGCTCAGATGGTCAAGAATCCACCTGCAATGTGGGAGACCTAGTTCTATCCCTGGGTTGGGAAGATCCCCTGGAGAAGGGAATGGTCAACCCACTCCAGTATTCTGGCCTGGAGAATCCTCATGGACAGAAGAGCCTGGTGGGCTACAGTCTGTGGGCTCGCAAAGAGTCAGGCAGGACTGAGCGACTAAGCACAGCACAGCAGCCTTTTCCATGTGCATCTTTATTTACACTCTTACTATCTCCTCTCTGCTCCCTTTCCGGTCGCCAGCTTCCCCTTCTCTATCTGTAGACATTTCTGCTTAGTATTGAACTTAGCTTGGAATAAAAAGAAAACTTCCATTAAGATGTGCTAATAAAAACCTTAACCACTAGTAAGTACCTTTAACCACACAGCTTCAGATTGTTTAATTGCTATAAAAATCTATCCCCCCATTGATTGAAGAGCTGATATTTGCAAGTTGATTTTGGAGACTGTAGATGCCTCCCTTTCTGGATGTGGTGCCCTTGGGAACTCTAGCCAATGTGTTCCTGAAATGTTATCTGAGGGGAATTTGGGGGGGTGGGGGGGTGGGGACAGAAGGTTTTCACTTGTTTCCTTACTGCTTCTCTGTATCCTATACAGATTATCTTTGCGCTGCAGTCCTCGGAGGCAGGAGCCCCCTTTCTTTGGCCATGTGCTCTTCCTTTCTTTCATTACTGTGGCTAATCAGAAGTTGGCCAGACTTCAGTGTCTCTTAAAATCCTTTCTCTCTGGCCGTGTCCAGGAAGTTGAAGTGCAGTGTCAGAAATGATACGAGTTGATGAAGAAGAAATAAACAAACAAACCCAGGCAACACGTGAAGAAGCCTTGGCTGCTCTGCTCCTGTTTTTCTGTCGTTTTGATCTCGAGGAACCAGATTTCCTCCCTGTAGAAGGAACGCGGCCATGATCATCCCTGTGCCAAGGAGCCTGAGCCACGTCTGCCCGTGGGTCTTCTAGATTAGGGCTGCACTTAGGCTTCTAAACTCTGGGATGAAAACGCGTCGTTCATGCTTGGCAGAGTGCAGAGAAGTCACACGTCTGCAGCCTGAGCTATATGAATATGGAGTAAAAATAGCATCTGTTCAGGGAAGCAGAACATTCCAGAATGCTTCGGTCCCCTCTTAGCACCATAGGAGAGAGTGGAGAATAGCAGAGCAGAGAGGGACTTGAAAGAGCTTCTTGTTCAAGCCTTTTAATTTCAGCTCAAGACACTGAATGACTTGGCTAAGCCTCTGTCCCTGTCTGTCTTGTTTGGACAGCTTCATACCTTTGGTCCCCAGCGTGTATTAGGTGCTTCATGTGCACTTGAGTGAATGATACACATGAAGCTATGACTCCCGACTCCTAGTCTGGTGCTCCTTGAGATACTTGTAGAGGCTGAAAAGTCTGTAAAAAATGGTGTCGAGCAGCTTGTACGTAGTTGAGACTTTCTTGAGATTACATGTAGATTAGAAAAGTGAGATATAACAAGATTAAACTGATTCCTTAAAATCAGCAGTGCAGCTGAGCGGAAGACTGGCTTTCTCAGGCTAGGGGGTGGTTGGGAGGCAGGATGCCACGTGGTAGCCTGGGTGAGGGGTGCCCTGTAGAGGGAGTGGCCCCAATCGCTCTGCCTCCCTGGCAGTCAGAACAGTGGTGGAAGTCGGGCTTGGAATCGCCCCTCTGCCCAACAACAGTACCCGATGGCCAGAGTCCACCCTCCTTTTGTGTGTGTGTGTCTGTATGTATACATGGCACTGTGGGTATGAGCAGAAGGTCCAGATACTTTTGAGCGCTGCAGCCATAGGAGAAGGACTCAGTTCTCCACACTGCTTGATGCTGTTGGCCAGTAAAACAGGCTCTCCACCACTCCCAGCCTTATTTTGAAAATTGCAGCCCTGCTGTTAGTGGCCCCAGCCAAGTAAACCAGGTTGTACAATGTCACATGCCTAGAGACCCATGGTGGCAAGCACGCAGCTACTTTTAGGCTTGTAATTCAAAGCATCATGATTCATTTATCACCCTTCTTTAACGTTCCAGTTAAGGCACAGAGTTACCATTGCAAGTGAATTTTACAATTTAGAATAGTTTGTTGTTGATCAGTCACTAAGTCGTGTCCAACTCTTTCCAATCCCACGGACTGTAGCATGCTGGGCTCCCCTGTCCTTCACCATCTCCCAGAGTTTGCTCAAACTCATGTCCATTGAATTGGTGATGCTGTCTAACCATCTCCCCTTCTGCCACCACCTTCTCCTGCCCTCAGTCTTTTCCAGCATCAGGATCTTTTCCAGGGTCTCTTCTCATCTGTTGGCCAAAGTATTGGAGCTTCAGCATCAGTCCTTCCAAAGAATATTCAGTGTTGATTTCCTTAAGGATTGACTGGTTTGATCTCCTTGCAGTCCAAGGGACTCTCAAGAGTCTTCTCCAGCACCACAGTTCGAAAGCATCAATTCTTCAACACTCAGCCTTCTTTATGGCCCAACTCTCACACCCGTACATGACTACTGGAAAAACCATAGCTTTGACTATATGCACCTTTGTTGGCCAAGTGATGTCTCTGCTTTTTAATATGTTGTCTAGGTTTGTCACAGCTTTCCTTCCAAGGAGCAAGTGTCTTTTAATTTCATGGCTGCAGTCACCATCTGCAGTGTTTTGGTTATAGGAGATTAATTGAAGATGAAAAGCTGCCAAAGAGAATTTTTAAGGTCAAGATATTTTGTTTGAATTCACAAACACTGGAGTGATGCTATAGTTTACTGCTTGGTAAGTTTCATCCACACCTTCTGACACAGTCTCCCAGTTTGGCTGGGTGTGGTTACATCTTTTTAAATTGACCTCTTAGCTTCGTCGTGTGACTTTGATACCAGGGGCAAGTGTGCTTCCTCTGAAACCCTTGGCACCTGACCAGTTCCATGTGGAATTTCTTTGCTGCCTCAGAAGGAGAGAGCACAGCTCCCTCTGAAAACCTGTTCCACCCAAAAGTCCCTTCACAGGCTCATGAGATGGGTATGAATGCTGGCTTCATGTAACACCTCTTTGCTTCTGTTTAGGAAATGGGCAGCAGACATCCAGTCTCCTGGTGGGTCAGAAGACAAGCTGTAGTCTAGCCCTGATTGATGACTACAGGAAGAATCTTCTGGGTTATCAGCTTCTGCTCTGTATTATAGATCACAGGGCTTATTAATCTAAAGCTGGCATGCGTTCTGCAGGCCAGAGGTGGGTCTGGCTGGGTCTCCATAGCAGCAAGAAGAATGATGACCACTGATAAGTTACGTGGTCTTGGGTATAAAGAGCAAATAATCTTTGCACAGTGGCGTCAATCATTACTTTGTTTTTTGGTGGAAGTCAGGCTTGAGGAAGTGATTTTGTGGTAGTGCTGGCATGATCTAGTGTTTGAACTTCTCCTGGAGGCTGTTCCTTGGCACTGATATGGTTCTATGTGATCTTGTCCTGAGTTGTCCAATGTTAGCATAGCGCTTTGGCAGTGAACAGTAAATTTTACACTCGAACCTGAAACATTCTATGTGAAAAACCATGCAAATTAAAAACAAATTCAATTTTTAAGAACACATATATGTTGATAAAAACAGTGTGTTTGAGACATCTGGTTTCTTGAATTCAGTTACATGTGGGGAAGCTTGATTATCCTCTGCAGGCTTCTTAAAAGTACACAGAAGAGTGAGATGAGCTTGCGTGACTTCCTGGCCATGAGCCTTGAGCTTTTATGAAGGGTGATTTAGAAAGCAAACCTTTTTGTAGAAAGGTGTTTTGGTATTGCCTATTTGTGAAGGCGTACTTTTTGTTTATTTATTATTTTATTGCATGTGACATTGTTTCAATTCAGTAGTTCTCTTCATCTTTCTTTTTTCCTTCTTCTTAGTAAGCAGTCTATGGGGATCTGTAACCACAATGACAAGAAAAGGACTAATGGGAGTTTATATAGTAGTGTTCGTGTTTACAAAATTAAATGCTGAAATGTGATGGAATTCTGTGTTTATAGGGTTGTAACTTGCTGTAAAAATTTAATAAGTTAGAAGATTGATTCATATTTGTGATTGATTCATATTTGTATGATTTTTATTGTAAAATGAAACCATAGTACATATACATTCATTAGTCACTCCCCAACTAAGGTATAAATCATGTTAAGTGCATATAGGGAGTAAGGGCATAAGAATCAAAGTTTGTAGTTCTTTTGCAAGCATCTTGCTTCTGTTTTTGTGACACAATCAGATAGGTCTTTCATGGGCTCGTCTCTCTTTCTTCCATGTATGTCGTTGTTCAGTCTCCCAGTCATGTCTGGCTCTTTGTGGCCCCCTGGACTGCAGCATGCCAGGCCTCCCTGTCCCTCACCATCTCCCGGAGTTTGCCTGAGTTTATATCCATTGCATTGGTGATGCCAACCAGCCATCTGATCCTCTGATGCCCTCTTCCATGTATACCTCTGTATTTTCTATAGGTTATTTCCTCCTCTGCCCTGCTGTTTCCTCAGAACCAAGATTAAATCCCTGATCATCACTGCAGTTTCATTAGCCCCTGTTTATGAGGCCTCAACCGTAGGGTCTTCACGAGAGGACCGGGTTCTTCCTGAAGTTGAGCTGGGTTCCAGGGATGCCTGGGTCCATGTCTTTGGGTCCTTTCTGGATCCCAGTTGTACCTAACAAGCAGCCCAGCTCACCTTGAATCACAGGGGCATGCATTTTCTGTAGCCTAAACATGTTAATGATTAAACACACAGGATTAGATATTGTTTGGTGAGTGTGCAGCCTGGTTGAGGATTTTTACCAGTTAACAAGCACAAGAGAACTACATATCAGATTCTTTGGAGAAATGAGTGCTTGGGAGACAGCCCTTCTGAGCCCCGGGTTGCGCCAGGAGGAACGGGACCTGTGGTGGGGCAGAATCAGCCTTGAGTCAGGCGGACCTGGGCTCCAGACCCCACCTCCCACTGCCAGGATCCATGACCCCAGGCAAGTTACCGATCTCTCCAGGCCTTAGTTTCCTTATCTGTGAAATGGAGATAATCATATACTCACTGGGTAGAATTGTTATAATAATCAAGGAGGTAGCTTTCTGTAGGCAGATCTGGAACCCAGTAAGCAGTTGTTATCACCACTGTTGCTAATACAGCAGGAACAAGTTTGACTTTAAGGGAATCCAGGAACTCTGGAAGTTTCTCCCAGATTTCTGGCCTCCTGTGTTGGTGCCCAAAGCACTTGTGTAACTGGCATTTTAAGGCCCTTTCCACTCATCTCTGAGTTTCCTGGTGCTCCTTGTCTTGCTTGTCCAGCTTCTGTAAACTGGCCTCTCCCAGGGCCTCCTTTGCTTTAAGGATCAAAGGAGTTCTAGAGTATTTTAACATGAGGTAAAATTAATAGTCATTTGAAAGTTAGGTTAGTCCTGTGGTCAGATTTGTTATTGGGTGTGTGTTCCTCAGGCGTGAGGCCCTTGCTCAGTGGCAATGTGTGGGACAGCTAAGGGTCTCCCTCCAGGAGGGGAAATCTTCATTGGAAAGGGGGTTGCCGAATGCAAAAGTTTATAAAAAGTGTTTATGTTTGTCCTGGGAGAAGGGTGACACGTCACAGGCCATTAACAGGCCTGGCTCGCGCTGCAGTGTGCACCAACCCGGCAATGTAATTTATTTCACTGAGGGAATTGTGGTTTTTCGTGCCCTGGATAGGTGTCACTGAAACCTTGTTTCAAGAGGAAAAGAGCAATTAATGTTAGAAACAAGAACTACTAGCCTTACAAATTTGTGGGGGAAGAGAACCAATAAAAATGACTGTCAGAAGTTCCCCAAAGGTGAACATCAGAGTTTATAAATAGTGTTTTCTCCCTGGTAAGCTGCCAGCTCTTGATTTGTAAGTATGAACCAAAGTCGGACTGCCCCAGACAGAGCCGGGCATGTGCGAATATTCCTGCAGGGAAGAAGGTTGGTCCAGGCTGCGGGCTGGGCAGGCAGGCATCTGTGTTGGCTTAGGGACAGGTGGCAGAGGACCGGCTGTGTTTGGTCAGATCAGGCTGTGTCTGTGTCATTTGCTGCTATTGTCCCCCTGCTGCGAGATGACAGATGGGAGAGGCCGTCCTGAAAGGGCGGCTGTTAATCTATAACTCGGGGTTTGCTTGTACCCATGCAGAAACATTTCAGCTCATTATTTTCAGAAACAAAAGACCAGAGCATATGGGAGCCCGTTGGTTCTGATTCATTTAAAGTTTGTTTTTTGGTTTGTCTGTCTTTAGTATTGCTGATGTAACTGGGTCATCTAAATTAAAAGTGGCTCTTAAAAATTAAGTGAAAAAATGATTTCAAGAGGAGAATTATGATTTAACGACTTTGAAGAGAACTCTTTCCTTAAAATGACACTTGCCAGTGGAGCATGGCATCTGTGCATTTAGCTCATAAAAATTCAGCTTCCTATGCACAGTGCAAAAATAGGGGAGAGAGAAGTGACGATGAAAATGCTGGGGAGCTGCTAACAGTCTGCTCTGTTAGATAGGGGCTTTAGAGCATCAGTCCCCAACCTCCAGGATCTAAGGCCTGATGATCTGAGGTGGAGTGATTTTAATAATAATAGAGATGAACTGCACGATAAATGCAGTGAACCTGAGTCATCCCCAGACCATCAACCCTGCCCACCCGCCAGTCCATGGAAAAAATTGTCTTCCATGAAACTGGTCCCTGGTGCCGGAAAGATTGGGGATTGCAACTTCATATATAGCAGGATTTCTCAGCCTTGCCGCCGCGGGCACCTTTGTGCTGAATCATTTCTTGGCTGTGAGGCTGGCCTGTGTGTTGCAGGATGTTTAGCACCATCCCTGGTCTCTGCCAACTAGAGGCTATCAGAACTCACTTCCCCTGGTTGTAAAGATCCAAACCACCTCCAGACATGGCCCCTTGTCCTCTATGAGCTGGAGGCAGGAAGTGGGCAAAGGCAAGATCCTTTTGGCTGACAACCGATGCCTTGGAATGAGAGTGTTAGAGATTCTTTTCCCTCTGTTGTTAGCGAAGTGATCTGGGTTCCAGGTCCTTTGATGCATCATCTTGCCTTACTGGGTATGATTGGGTTAAAAGAAAATAAAAAGTGAGGCCTAATGAGTGTAAATTGCAAAGGGTAACTTGGAGAAACTGAGTTTACAGCATTAGGGATTAGGTCTCAAGGGAGAGTGACCTCAGTGAAATCTCCTAGAAGTTTCTGAAGGCCAAAACCTTATAAAGAAAAGCGATTGGTCCTTTTACAGAAATCCTTGCCTTGTCAGTTCAGAACTGACACTATTTCTTAGTAATAGTAGGGGCTCATGGCCAATTTCTAACCCCAAGTCTGTTGATTGCATCTGGATAATGTCACTGGGCTGTTTCCCTGCTGTTTTTGACCAATTTTCTGAAAAGCAGTCATTCTGGTTCCTTTTTCTCAGGCTCAACATCCCAAAACAGGCAGTTCTGAAAGGATATGTTCAAGGCTCACTGCAAACCACCTTTGTCAGAATCTTTGAATTATTTTTTTATTCAAGTTCTGCCTTGTTGGTGGGAACACTGCTATTCAAGTCCTGAGCTGGCATGTAAGGGATCTGCCCTGTGCAGAATGGCAGGTGCTTCAGAGGACAGTCCCAGCTAAACCCAGGCTTCCAGCCACCCCGATTGACGTGTGAATGAAGCCATATTGGACCCTCCAGACTAACACATCCACCCGCTGCCTAAGGACCCCGTTGCCATGTGGAATAGAAGCATCACATCAGCTGCTCCTTTCCCAGATTCCTGGTACACAAAATGTGAGACACTATCAAAGTTGTTTAAATAACCCCTAAAAAATTAAATTGGGCTTCCCTGGTGGCTCAGCAGTAAAGAATCTACCTGGATGTGACTACCTTAGAATTCTTGCCACCATCCCCTGCTAGCTTTGTGATTTTTGTGCAACATATCCTGAGAACCAATCCTTAGTCAGGCTGGCTGCAAAGAAAACCTGAGAAAGGAGATTGATATTTGCCAAGGGTATGGCAGAGTGGGGAAGAGAGGAATGGAGGGAAGCACGGAGGAGGAGGACAGGAGAGAGGTGGAGAGGTGAGAGGCTGGAGGACACCGTGCAACTGTTGATCTTGGGAATCCACACATCCCGACACCAGCTTCACCAAGGGCAGTGCTCTCTGAGTCGTCATCTAGGGGAGCTGCCTTCATGATGGTGTTGCTGGCGTGTCACCCCACAAAGTGCAGAGAAGAGAGGGCAGGCCGAGCAAGAGCTCGCTGGTTGTATTTCTTGCTTATCCGTCATTATGACTTCTTGGTCATTTGCATTTTTGGAACCAAGTCAGTGGTTCCCTATGTGTCAGAATATAGGTTCTTATTAAGTGTAGCGCCAGGTTTTGAATCCAAATTGGATTTTTTATTTTGGGACAATCTAAGTTTTTTTTGCATAAGGATGAACAAAGGAAAGGACTTCTCTTCTGTTGATTGGAGATTGTCTGGCAGGTTTTAAGTTAATTTGAAATCTTGGGTTTTTAGAGTTTATGAAAGAACAGATTAAGAATGCCTACCATATATGGATTTGTTTTTAGAAAACAGTGTTCTGTTAGCTGCTGAGACCTGATGACTTTTCAAACATTTGGATTGGTTTTAGTCTAACTGCCAGTTTAACAGTGCAGCACTGAGGCAGGAAAGGGAGGAAATCTGGTGCATGTAGTCGTCTTGTCTCTCCTTTCTTGCTTCATCTGCCTTTGCTTTCTAACAGGTATTTTTTGGTTTAAATTTTCTTGATGTCCTTTTGATGTGCCTTTCTGTTTACTGTAATAGTTCTCAACTGAGTCAAACCTGAATGTTCTCCCTACCCCCTCCACCTACCATGGGTGTTTGGATCCGGAAGGGGGATTTTAAGATCCTCACTTTTAGGAAATAGGGACCAGGAACCCTAAATATCTGCACTGGAATCCCTCCTGAAATGTTGATTAATACTGCCTGCATTGTACATGCAAGTCAAAGACTCTTCCACAGTTTATGGTAGAGAAAGAATCTTGAACCTTGATTTATTAACTGACTAGCTAAGATAAAATAAGCTAGTGGGGTTTGAATGGTTAAAAGGCCAGGCTTTGGAGCCAAACTGCCTAGATTTGAAACTAGCTCTAACATTTACCAGCTGGATGGTCTTTGGGAAGTTAACTGGCTCTAACATTTCCCAGCTGGGTAATCTTTGGGAAGTTAACCAGCTCTAATGTTTCCCAGCTGTGTGATCTTTGAGAGACTACTTCAAGTCTCTGCTTCAATCCCCTCATCTGTAATTAGGGGTTAACAATACTTCATAGGTTTTGGGGACAATCAAACAGGTTAGAACAATACTTGGCATATTTTAAGTATTCAGTAGTTACTTCTTAAAACTCAGCATTCAAAACATGAAGATCATGGCATCCAGTCCCATCACTTCATGGCAAATACATGGATAAAAGTGAAAACAGTGACAGATTTTATTTTCTTGGGCTCCAAAATCACTCTGGACAGTGACTGCAGCCACAAAGTTAAAAGATGCTGCTCCTTGGGAGAAAAGCTATGACAAACCTAGACAGCGTATTAAAAAGCAGAGACATCACTTTACCAACAAAGGTCTGCATAGTCAAAGCTATGGTTTTTCCTATAGTCAGGTACAGATGTAAGAGTTGGACCATAAAGAAGGATGAGGACCGTAAAGACGGCTGAGCACCGAAGAACTGATGCTGTCAAATTGTGGTGCTGAATACTCTTGAGAGTCCTGTGGGGTGCAAGGAGATCAAAACAGTTAATCCTAAAGGAAATCAACCCTGAATATTCATTAGAAGGACTGATGCTGAAGCTCTAATACTTTGGCCACCCGATGCGAAGAGCCAGCTCATTGGAAAAGACCCTGATGCTGGGAAAGATTGAGGGCACGAGGAGAAGGGGGCAACAGAGAATGAGATGGCTGGATGGCATCACTGGTTCAATGGACATGAGTTTGAGTAAACTCTGGGAGACAGTAAAGGACAAGGAAGCCTGGCGTGCTGCAGTCCATGGGATTGCAAAGTCAGACATGACTTAGCAACCGAACAACAACGACAAGTTACTTCTTTCTGATAGAAAACCATTTCTAAATCATCTCAAGGCCTTCCCCCTGTTCTTAAATCTTTTAGTCTGTTGTGTCCTTTTTCTAAATATGAGCTGTACTGATGTTCACATATTTATATTTGCAGAACCAATATGAATTTTACCACAATTTTAAGTTCAAATATAACAAAATGATTTAAGGGTATTTCTTGAAGACTTTTAATGAAATGGGTAAGTCTTGCAATAGAAACAAAATTTGTATGCCAGACACCATGAGAAGAACTTGTACTAGATTTAGGATTGCTTTTCTGATTCTAGAGCTGGTGCTGGGAAGCACATTCTTCTCCTAGAAATGAGTGGGTTTACCCAGAGCCTCAGACAGTCAGAGTATGGGTGTGTAATAAGGAGCTTTCTTGACTTTCCCACCCTCCTGATACCTAATGGAGATGAGAACCACCCTAGCCTGAGAAGATGGGTAACTGTGAAAGTCACTCAGTCATGTCCGACTCTTTGCGACCCTATGGACTATACAGTCCGTGCAATTCTCCAGGCCAGAACACTGGAGTGGGTAGCCTTTCCCTTGGAGAAGGCAATGGCAACCCACTCCAGTACTCTTGCCTGGGAAATCCCATGGACAGAGGAGCCCGGCTGACCATAGTCCATGGGGTCGCAAAGAGTTGGACGTGACTGAGCATCTGAGCACAAAGAAAGAAATAGTCCACAAGGGAGGGAGAAGGCTGGCAAAGGAGGCATGACCTCTCAGTTGTCGATTCCGGGAACTTGGCCTTGTTCCTATGAAGAACCTGGAGAAGAGCCAGTGAGAATGGCATTCTTTTCACAGCAAATGCATCAGCTTCAGTGCACAGCTGCCTGTCCACTGAGCCACCCCATCCTTCTGGTGCCTTATCTGCCCAGAGGACCTGAGGATCTCCAGGCACACATGTGGTGAGCTCACTAGGGAGGAGGAACTGGGATGTGTCTGTCTGTCCTCAAGCAATTAGTGGGCCATCGGAGCATCGTAAAGGATGGCTCTTTGCTCAGTCTAATTCACTAGGAAACCACTGTCTCCCCAGCTCATTTGGTGCCGGACTTGAGGGCAGTGTAGATAGAGGAACAAGTGCTGCTATAAAATGGAGTCCAGTGCTTTTGATTCAGCCCTTGGCACCAGGCCTCTGAGCCATCATTACAGGAGCTGGTTTCATAGAAGTAATTCTGGGTCCTGGGGCAAGGAATGAAATGGCAGCCTTTGTGTCGGGGAAATGTACCATGGGTAGGTACTTGACTGCTTATTAGTTTACTCTTTCAGCCAAATTATTTTTGTTGCTGTTAAGAATTAATTTTAATAATTGCTTTTGGATCAAGCTGTTGAATAACTGAGCCAACTTTTCACGCCCAATGAACTTTTATAGCAAACTCTCCTCTCTTTATGGGGTTATTATGAGGATGATATTTGTAAAGCACTTTAACTGCTTACCAGAAGGCTCTGGATAAATAGTGGTCATACTATCAGAGTTTTGGAGGAATGGATCTCCAGTGGCATTCCAGTCCTAAAAGGTGCAGATCACACTCTCCTACTAACCATTTGCTTTAGTGACTGTTTTCCGATTCTTAATTTCTAAAGAGCCTCCTGTGCAAAAGACTGGGGTGATTTTTATATTTCCATAACTATATTCGACTGGTTTTAAAAAAATCTGTTTAACAGGAAATGTTTTCGAAGTATCAAAGTTTGAATAGTAAGTAGATAGTTGGAAATGCTCCATTGTCAAGGAATAGCCAACTTTGCATTAATTTGTAACAATGTCCAGTGAAAGCAGTGTCCATTACTTTAAAAGAATATATTTTTTTCTTACTGTTCTCTTTTGCCTTTTGTCAGGAAAGACACCAAAACATTAAATTTGTTGTTCTTTCATACTGTGGGATTTTAAAGAATTAAGCACCGTGTGTGTGTGTGTGTGTGTGTGTGTGTGTGTGTGTGTGTGTAAGGGTTTGTCTGTACCACATGTGGGAAAAACAGAATTAGAAAAAGACTCCTCTTTGTGGCCTTAGTACATTCTGAGTTTTAACAACAGATTTTTGTAAACCTCAAAGTTTGAGCTCCCACATGATCCATTATGCACACAGCAGCTGTCAGGATTGTAAAAAGTGAACCTTAGAGTGTATTCATTCCCTGCTTAGAATCTTCCAGTCCTTTCCTACTACACATAGGATGAAGTCCAAATTCCTTGTGATGATGCATGAAGCAGCAATGTGATGGCTTTATGGTAGCTTAGTGTAATAATCAATATGATGGCTTCATGGTAGCCTAGCCTATACACTAATGATTGAATCTTTATACAGTTTTTATGGCATACAGTATTACATTCATATTCACAATATAGTAATGGAAGCATTGTTACTTAAAAACATCTGTGATGATAGGCTGATATGCAGTTTCTCCAATTCCAAGAGAGTCATGCTGTACTGTAATATAATTCTTTGAAAGCAAAGTTATAAATTGGCAAGAAAATAAACACATTATTAGTTTTATATTAAATATGACTCATCGTATACCTATGTAAGTATAGCCTAGAATCCACTTATATGCATTCATGACCTACTTTACTTTTTCTGAATTTTTTTGATATTTCTAGGCTACATCGTTCATCTGTGAGTTTTTTAAATTGTCTCAAACCTCCAAAAACATTTCCAGTATGTTCATTGAAAAAAAATCTGTATGTAACTGAACCCGTGCCGTTCAAACTCCTGTGTTGTTCACGGGCTAACCGTATTTGGTGGGTGTGCTTAGACAGCCTCCTCTCTGCCCTCTTCTGTAACCTCTTGGTAAAGTTTCATTTTAGCACCATCCCCTGCTTGGACAGGGCACATGCTGACTACAGAGAACCCAGCTGGCACTTCCTGAACTAGGACAGGAAAGTGGGCATGTGCTGCCCAGGAGGCTGGTCTGGTGGGCTTGGGTGGGGCTGACCCGTGGTTGCTCTGCTCAATCTGGGATCCAGGCCAGTCTGGGACGATGACTCCAGTGGGACTGGGAGCTGCTAAGTCAGGGAGACGCTTCCTTGCCTGCAGGTCAGGCTGTGTCCATTCAGGAACTTCTAATGTATGGCAGTGAATTTTCATCCTGTAATAAAGGATGACTGTTACCCTCTCTAGGAGGAAAGAGTCTTTTTTTTTTTTGTATATTAATGACTTTTTCTCACTCTACCCTCCCGCCACCTCCCCACCCCCCGCCCCGATGGAAGAAGCTTAAGTTTCTGGTTTCTTTTCTGTTGTGTGTGTTTTTTTTTTTTTTTAAAAGCTTTTTTAAAGCAGAAAGTTCAAGCAGTACATAAAAGTACAGGTAAAGGGCAACCCATGCCAAGTACTCACCTTCTCAAGATAATTATTGCCCATATTTTTTATGATTGTTACACATAGATACATACAACCTCAGATATATGAAATCATAAGACATTGTTTCATTCTTTGCTTCACAATAAATTGTGGTAGTCTTGCCATGTCAATAAATTTAGGCACCTCCTTTTTAATATATGAAGAATATTCCGTGTAATGAATGTTCTCTGGTTTATTTATTAAGTCTCTTATAGATGGAATATTTTCCCTGTTAGGAATAGTACTCCATTAAACATCCTTGTACTATCCTTCTCTATCTCATAGGGTAAATGGATTAAAACTACTGAGTCAGAGTATGGTGGGTTTTCATGTGGGTTGACTGACTACCATCAGAAAGGTTGATCCATTTTTTATTATGCCATAATGAAGGAAAGTCCTTGCTGACTTTCTTTAATGTTGTACATTAATGTGTTTTATTAGATGACTACATCATTTCCCAAACTTTTTAGCTACTTTTTTTTTCTTGGCAAATTTATTTGGGATAACCATTTAAGGAGAGATTTGTATGATGAAAATTAATGATTAGTTTTGTAGCCTCAGTGGTTAAAAACCAAAAATGAATATCCAGTGTACAATTTCCCTCACATTATTTTAGTGTGCAGTTGTCCTTGGCTTGCATATTAAGTAGTCTCTACATTGGAGGCTATGCAGTTAAAACAGTGCCCTTTTCCAGTCTTTATTTTGGACAACCTGTCATGCTCCATATTTTCATGCTACTCCCAAAACTTTGCCAAAAAGGACTGACAGTAGAAATAACAAATACTATTTTGTAATTTGGTAGGGATTTTAAAAAAGAACTCTTGAGTTCTTATTTGGAGGTATAATCTTCAGGTGAGTATTCTAGCATTTCTGCTAAGGAAGCACTGCGTTCATGATCGGCTCTGGTTTCTTCTAGAATGCTTTCTCCATTCCTTTCTGGCTGTGAGTTTTCCAAGATCCACGTGATTCATGACCTGTTGTTCTGCCTCTTTGAACTTTATCTCCTTGATCTCATTTGTCCATCCCCTGGTGTCACCTGAAACTTTTTACCGGTTCACTGATTAATTGCGTATCTTTCTTTTACGCTTTCTTGAGTTCGTCTAATGATAGGGATATCATGTATCTTCTTAAAAAGCTTTTTTGGTGTGTGTTCTTTTACTGCCCGGAGGGATTTAACATTTGAAGTTCATTGCGTGCTCCCCTCATCTGGGCCTTACACAGGTCCACAAACCACAGGCTTTGGCCGTTGAGATTATTGCAATACCAAGGTGTAGGCACCTTTAGCTTAACGGAAAAAACAATACCAACTTTGGTTGGTTGGACCCTTATTTAGAATTTGAAGGGATGAGTTTTAAAGTGGTTTGAGAGTTTTTTTCCTTAATGTCTTGTCTTCTCATTAGGTAAAGCCTTTCAAAGGAGCTAGACTTTTCATGTTGAATTTTGATTTAAAAGACTGGAAGGCAGGGATGGCTAGTGAAGAGGGTAGTCTAGAATAAAATAGGAATGAGAGGTGAGAAACCAGAGGAAAGGAGTAACTTGGATGTACAAAAAAGACATTTTGGAGAAGGTCATTGAAGCAAATACGGCAAATTTTATTTGTGATTAGACTATCACTTATTTTTAAAGGTCCTTCTCATCACAGTGGCAAGATATGGAACCATGGAAGGAGATGCCCAACAACTTGGGTATAGATTTATAAAAGCTGTGGGTCTGTGATAGACTCAGTGCGGCTGCCGTCTTTTCACACTCAGTACTCAGGCTGCAGGGCAAATCAGAATGCAGGGGACTTGCAGTGGGGCACACTGAATAAAGTGCTTGCTTGTCCATCTAACTAAATGAAAGGGGTCTGGGCTAAAATTGACTCTTCTGTGACAGCTCATGTTGTTTTCCAGCAAACAGCTGGATTGCCCCAGTGTCTAAGCCTGCTCATGGTGAGTTGTATGAAAATGAATCTTTCAGGACACCAAGGTACTACCAAACTGTTCCTCTAGGCTGTTTAATAACTCACACTCTTGGTACAGTAAGTGGTAGTTAATTACCGAGTCTTTGATGCACTGGGGAACCATTTGGTAATGACTACTTCATTGCTATTTAATAAGCAATTGTCTTGCTCATGAAGTAGCTCTGTGCGGTAATTCATAGCCTAGTCCCTTGTGAAAGTCAGTGCCTCTTCTAGGAATGCGGATCTGAAACCAGATGGTCACTTTGGCATAAAGCAAGTAAATGTGCAATAAAATCTTTTAGTTGGTGCTATCTGTACTTTTGGATTTCATAGACTAAGTATTCTTTGTAACTGTTTCTGTTGTGGTTGGTTGATTTGCAGTGTTTGGAGATATATTTAAGGTTGTTAAATTTTTGATTTTTTCAAAAAAATTTTTTTATTTTTCTGCTAAAGAAGCCTGACTTGAGAGCTTGTTGCCTAGGGCATTGTGGGCACTTGGTAAATACCTGTTGAGTTGAATGGAGTCATGCATTTTTAGGACAGACTTTTTGCTGATAACTTTTTGCTGTTTATGTTTTATTTCCTCTTTCATGAGAGCTCATACTGAAGATGGTAATTTTGTGAAATGTGTTCTTAAATGTCGTTAACTAGAGAAATTTCTCTTTATGTGGTGATGGTGAGGGTTCAATAGCAAACGTGAAAGCTTTGGAAGGGCCTCAAACCAGACCATAAATGCAGAGTAATTAATATTGTCCACTGACAATACTACATAGAAATGATTCATCTTGGATTATTTGAAGTTCTGGGGAATTCTAAATTGTAGAGCTGATTAAAGATAACCCATCTGCAGGTTGTTGCATCTTGATTCCTGGGTGAAGTTTATGACAGATCAAAGGAGAAAGTCTTGAAATTGATTTAATTAAAATTGATGCTTTAAAAAAGGAGCACAACAGTTGCCTTTTCTAGTGATTTTGCCCGTCATAGAAGCCAGATATGTCATAAGATGACCCATTTGAATTCTGTTCAGTTTAGATGGTATTGTGGTCATGGTGGTGGTAATGGTAACACAAAAGATCCTGCAAATCCCGGTGAGTACTTGGAAGGATGGTGGAAGGAATGATTGACAGCTAGTGACATAGAGAAGTGGTCCATGAAACAGGTTCCTAGAATGGCTGATGCCCAGGTTGGTGCCAGCTGTTTCCCAAATAGATACCATCCCGTTTGGATACCGAGTGATACATCAGTGCATGTCTTGCTCCTAATGGCCACCCACTTTTGAAGTTGCATCGATTTCCTGGATGTCCTGTAGAATGTCTCATTTTGTCAGCTAATCAACAGTTCATTGAAACACTTTGCATTAAATTCCTCTCTCTAATAATGTTTAAAACGTAATTTAAACCCTAGGCAAACTAATTCTTCTGTCACCTGGCTTCAGAAGCCCATGAACAGAGGCAAAGTCTGCAGTGGGGCTGGAAAGGCTTTTCTTACCTCAAAGATAATGGAAACCTCCCATCACATTTTCTGATAAAAGACATTTTAAGAGATGAGTTTTCAGATGCATTATTTTGTGCAGGTTTGTTCAGCAAATTACTAATGTATGAAACTGTAAACATATTGATCAGATGTGAAGTTAAGTACATTCTTGAGAAAATTCACCATGTCTTTAATCCTAGTGGTTTAAGTGCTATGGTTTAAGTAGAGGGATTTAGGGAGTTCATAAGTGCAGGGAATAGAATAAACATAAAGGATTGAAGGAATGTGTCCTGAACAGCACTGATGTAGAACCTCATTCCTCATGACTCTCCCCAGGGATCCTGTTTGCCTTATTGTGAAGCCAACCTTCAAGAAGCCACAGAGCAGAGATGTATTTTAATAAAACAAATTAAAAAATTAATTTTAATGGTCAGAGTGTACATATGATGTTGGCGTGAGTACAGGTTTCTTTGATCACATAGCAATCTATTATTGGTCTCTGCTTTGACTTTCTACAGTTTGTGTCTCTTTAGCAGCTTTATTCACTAGTCACCAAACTGCAGCAGGTTGAATTCTCTCGTATCTGTCTCTGATTTTGATTCTGAGCTTCTATTCATGTGAGATTGTTCTGTGGTTGGAAGTAGTGAGCAGGTACTATTGTATTTTAAATATGTAGCATTATTGTAATTTACATTCTGTATAGATGCATGGACCACATTCAGCTCACTTTGAATAGCCCGTATAAGAAATTGAGCCTTGAACAATGAGGGAGGTAGGGGCACCAGTCCTCCATGTGATTGGGAATTTGACTATAGTTTATAGTCAGCCTTCTATGTCTCTGGTTCCTCCATATCTGCAGATTCAACCAAGGAGGGATCATGTAGTACTGTAGTATTTACTACTGAAAAACATCCACATGTAAGTGGGCCCATGCAGTTCAAACCCGAGTTGTTCAGGGTTCAACTGTATTTCATCCTTTTGTGTGCCATAGTCTGCTGCACTAGCCCATATTAGGGCATTGGAGTTCTTTTCAGTTTGAAGTTGGCATAAATAATCCTGCTGCAAACATTTTTAAGCAGATTGCCTTTCCCATTGGAGTCTGTTCTTAGGGATATTTCTCCAGGAGAAATAACTCCTGGTAAAGGGTGTGGACTCGTGTAGCTCTCCTGCTGCTTCCCATTTGCTTCAAGCACCCTCTGAAGAGATGTAATGAGAAAGAAAAAGGTGACTGGAGGGAAAGGAGTTGTCTCTGAGGTTTGAAACCTTCGTATGGGTAAGAGGAGAGTTTTCAGATCTCTAAATGGAGACTTTGCCTTCTGCCAACTGATTGATGAATTAGTTGGATGTAGCGGTTCAGAGCACAGGCTGTGGGCTTACCCGGGTGTGGGTTCACCTGTTACCTCGCCCTCTGAGCCTCGGGTTTCCAGTTCATAAGATGCATGTATTAACAGCCACCTCCTTGTGGGCGGTGCTGAGGTTTAGAGCAAGTGTTGTGCTGTAAAGTGACTCGCTGGCAGAGGCCTGGCTCGTCCTCATTGCTCAGTGAGTGAGAGCCGCTGTGATGTGTCTGACCGCGAGCCTGGGGCAGCAGACCCCTGGGTGGGGCTGATGGAGCACGGGCAGCTTGGTCCCCAAGTCCTTGGACTCTGTCGGATTCTTCTTGGGTGTGTTCCCCGAACTCCAGGTCAGCTGCCTGGGCTAAGTCCTCACAGTGAGCCTCATTCTAGGGTTTGTACGTGAATGAACGTGGGCGGTGAACGGTCTTCGTGGCTTTGACTCCCCCGCAGGACTAAATCTAAATAGGAATATCAACATCTCTATGCAGCCAACTTTTTACCACTCATTTTTGGTACCATTCTTTTTTGTTTGGTGAAAAAATGGGGAATTTGAGAAGGTTGAGTTCCTTTTAATCCTGTGTTTTCTTAGCTCGAATAAAATGTCTTTAGAGAAGCTGGCAGATAAGAATTTTAAGTTGTAAGAAAATGTTGCACCTTTCTCTGTCTTGTGACATTGATAGGATTCTTTATACCTTAAAACCACCTAATTTTAACAAGTGTCAGTGTCATTTGGGCCTTAATTTATTTTTCCCCCCTGTTTCCCTTGTTCATTGCCTTCAACATCCCCTCCAACCGTGGGTGTATTTTTGGATCAATGATTTGTCTTTCTTTCTGCGTATCAGATACGCCTTCCTTTTCTGGATTTCAGTGGAATGGCTTTTAAATATGGTACCTTATTTCATTAATGTTTTGAGGGGAAGAGTCTCAACTAATGTGTTTTCTGCATAAATAAATTCTTTAGAAGCCGTTTTCAGCTTTTTGGTTTTAAGCGACTTAAACCTCCCCACCCATTTCCTCCTCCATCCTGAGGGTCCAGCTGCAACATTTACATTCGTTCAGAGGTGTTTAACTAGGGATGTGTGTCTCTCTGCACGTGTGTTTCCACCGATGGCGAAACTGAAGCTCTTGAGGAAAACGGCTTTAGTATGAGGAGACTGAAAGGCTGGGAAGGTGACCTCTGTGCCCTCCTCCATGACGGCTTCTCTTCTTTCTCCAGCAAGTTAGCAAGTGCCATGGGGAGAACGCAGCCAACATGGGGGATTTCATCCTGGGTTGGTCCTAGCCCTGAGGAATATGTGTGAGGGGATGGAAGGTTTTTGTATTGCTTTATTCTAATACAGAGAATGAGATGGTTGGATGGTGTCACCGACTCAATGGACGTGAGTTTGAGCAACCTCCAGAAGATAGTGAAGGACAGGGAAGCCTGGCGTGCTGCAGTCCACGGGGTTGCAAAAAGTCAGACGCAACTTAGTGACTCAACAGCAAGAATCCTGTTGAATTCTTCAGTGGTGTATGTTTGCTACACAGAGATGTTGATACTATCATTAGATTTAGTCATTCTCTGTTGGTTTTTTTTTTTTTTTTTGGCCTTGCTGGGTCTTTGTTGCTGTGTGGATTTTTCTCTGGTTGCAGCAAGCAGGGGCTCCTCTCTAGTTGTGATGGGTGGGCTTCTCATTGCAGTGGCTTCTCTTGTTGCTGAGCACCGGCTCTAGGGCACGCAGGCTTCAGTAGTTGTGGTTCAGTGGTTGTGGTTCAGTAGTTGTGGTGCATGGCCTAGTTGCTTCTTGGCATATGGGATCCTCCCAGACTAGGGCTCGAACCCACATCTCCTGCATTGGCAGGCAGATTTTTACTACTGAGCCACCAGGGAAGCCCCTCTCTGTTGGTTCTTAAGGAACTAACAACTTTCTGTTGGGGTTCTACCTCCCTCACTAGGGCCCTTCACGGTGAGTCTCAATTCCTGTACAGACCTGGGCAGAGGAACTCAGTGAGTGATCCATGACTCTGCACTCTCGGGACTGTCGGCTGTGGGATCTGCCTTCTCAGTGGTTGTTTTGTGACCATGATAGACTCGTCTCAGCCTAGTACATCTCAGGGTAAAACAAATCACCGGCTCAAGAGAAGGCATTTGTTCTGTTACCTCACCCTCACAAAGAAGTCAAGGGTCCAAATATCTATCATCCTCACTGACACCTCGTCTCTCCTTTCATCACCAGACCAAATGGTAGGAGCTGTTCTACTTAATTGTATTTTCACAGTTTTTCCTCCGAGGCTTCCCTGCTGCTATTCCTTGATCTCTCAGACGTGAGTGCCCTCCTGGCCTGCGGGGTCGGGCAAATGGCAAACATGCTGGTCAAATGTTCAGCAGATTTAGCTGGGATTCCCTTTTACTTTTTAGTGTCTGGGGAGTTTCAGTTAATTTTTTTTTTCTTTTTTTAACAGCTAATTTAAGTTCAGACACTGGCCAAAATAGAATGTGGTCCTGGCCGTCTGCTAAGTTTATATTCCATTGTGGGAAGTATTTCCTCAGAACATTGACTTTAGTTACTAAGTTACTAGTATTTTGTTAGTAATCACTCTCTGAGGGAGTAAGTATATTGTTTACTTGCGTTCATTAGTCATTTCTCTCTGTGAAAGCTTTATGGTTTGATTTTTGAAACTCATAGTAGAGGATTTGCTGGTTGACTTTGGTTATAATTTTAGCTTTTCTTTTCCTAACTCATCACCCCAAACTGAAGGGCTTACTGATGAACTCTTACTCTGAACTTTGATGTGATCGTATATTGGGAGAAAAACGTGAAGTAGCAGTGCTTCTGTTATAGTTAGTATCTAGTTTGCTTACTTGACAAGAATGTATCTAATTGTATTTGAAAGGCTCACTTTTAAGTGAAAAACCTCACCTTGAAGTTTTCTAAACTCTTTGGAAATTTAGTAAGTGCAATGCTTTCATCTTCAGTCTTTCAGAATAATTTTCACATGTGGAAAAAGCTGCCTGTATTTTTTATCTCCTTTGTTTCCCTAGGAAGCATCTCTTTCTGAAGAGTATATTGCTTGTTCATTATTAATCTAATTAATTGCTTAAAGTCACTATTAAGATTTGCTTGGTCACTTAAAGTTTTCTTTTAGGCAGAGGTTTGATTTTTGAGTGGTCACTTCAAAAATTCTGTCATTTAAGGCATTTTCTAAATAGAACTCCAGAAACTGCCAATAATTTGGGAGACAATTTGAAAAATCCCAGATTAGAAAGGCTGAGGTGCTCACACATGCAGAAAGACATCTCATTTTCTGTGCCAAGTAACAAGCAGTCAAGATGCCAGAGCTAGGCAGTAAGCCTTGGTGTTTCTTATTTACTTAACTGTTGGGTTGGCAGACAGAGCCTGTGTGTAGACATATGGCTTCTTCTTAATAAGTTCTCCCTGCTATGAGGAGGGTTTTTCCTTAACATTTAATGTTGGGAAGTTTTTTAGCTTCCCTGGTGGCTCAGATGGTAAAAGCATCTGCTTGCGATGCGGGAGACCCGGGTTCGATCCCTGGGTCGGGAAGATCCCCTGGAGAAGGAAATGGCAGTCCATGCCAGTACTCTTGCCTGGAAAATTCCATGGATGGAGGAGCCTCGTAGGCTACAGTCCATGGGGTCGCAAAGAGGCGGACACGGCTGAGTGACTTCACTTTCACTTTTTTTTATCTGTAGGAATCATGGAAGTCTCAAATAAAATCAATTTCTCAAGGCAGTTGAGAAAGTAAAACTGTATCTATAACCCTTGGGAGGACAAGAGCATGGCCGTGTCAGAAAGGAGCCACAGATCAGGATGCCAGGCTGACAGATGCACCAACCGTTAGAGTGCGGCATTTCCTGTGACCTGTTGCTTGAAAAACTAGGGATAACTGGACTGGGATTATGTAACAAGCTTGTTACTGAAATGACTGTCCCAATTTTGTGAAATAATAAGATTTTTTCATATTTGAGGGCTTTGCACAAATGTAATAATGCTAACCATGAAAACAAGATTCTTTTTTTTACTTTGGAATATTATTTGTAATATAAGATAAAATACCTCATAAAGAATCTGCCTGCCAATGTAGGAGACCCGGGATCCATCCCTGGGTCAGGAAGATCCTCTGAAGAAGGAAATGGCAACCCACTCCGGTATTCTTGCCTGGAGAATCCCATGGACAGAGGAACCTGGTAGGCTACAGTCCATGGGGTCACAAAGAGTCAGACACGACTCAATAACTAACACTCCCTTACTTCTGTCCCACACCAAGAGATGTACATTTCCTAAAGTGGGGAAAAAACTGAGTTTGGGAGAAAATTGAAAAGTACATATCTGTTGGGCTGGAAGAGAATTAGATTATAATTTGGAAGCAAAAGTGCTTCCGTTTCAGAATTGAGGAAACACAGGGGAGAGATGTGAGGTACCCAAGGTTACTCAGGGAGTGAAAAGCCACGCATGGGAAGGGGATCTGTCTCCACACCAGGCCCACCTCATTTCCAGGGTGCTGCAGGAGCATCTGTGAGTTTTCCAAGTCCCACCGGTAATTCTGAGAACCAGGCTTGGCAGCTGGTTTTGCTCAGACAGTTATCATATTTAGTATGTTAAATAATACCTTGTGATTTATTATTTCAGTACTTACAAATTGAGTTTCCTTTTAAATGTTTGAATTTTGATTTCATATGAGTTTTACAGACTGTGGAGTATGGACAACTTAGAGTCAATTTTTGTGTTTTAATGGGAAGAAGGCAGAAACTTGAACAGAAGAAAGTATCCGCACTATCAGAAAAAGAGGTCTTGGTCTTTTCTGCATGCTTAATTTATAAATTATACCCTAGCAGCCTCCAAATATGGGCTTCCCTGGTGGCTCAGCTGGTAAATCATCTGCCTGCAATACGAGAGGCCTGGGTTCGATCCCTGGGTTGGGAAGATCCCCTGGAGAAGAGAAGGGCTACCCACTCCCGTATTCTGGCCTGGAGAATTCCATGGACTGTATAGTCCATGGGGTCACAAAGAGTCAGACGTGACTGAGAGACTTTCACTTCACTTCCCTCACTTCACTTGAGCATCTGAATATGGTTTATTGACCAGCTGAGTGTTTTCCTGCTCAGAGGCTGTTTCTCCTTTGGATTCCTAGCTGAGGTCTGAATAGTCAGGCTCTGAGGGCCTGACTTCTGGACAGTTGAGACATGGCTATACTGGACATTTTTAGGTACCGAGTGGCACCTTCACCCCTAGGCAGAATTGGAGTTAGATAAGACTGTCAAGGATTGCCCAAGGAAGATCAGTGATTTTACCGTGTTTCTCTTGATTACATTTCTGGTATATTTTAGAAGAGATAAGACCACCCCACCTCATGTGTAAAGGAAAACCTGGTACTGTGAAACTCATGAAAAATAGTCTTCAAACTTTTCATTTCCAGGATGGGTTCATTCAGATGTTAATCACTCATTCCTTGCATGCCTCACTCTCTTACTCAGCAGCGTTTAAATCTCTCTGAGAGGTCCTCTTCTGAGTGCTTCTCACCTCCTGTGAGATGATGCCAGCTAAGGCTTCCCTGGTGGCTTAGGTGGTAAAGAATCTGCCTGCAATGTGGGAGACCTGGGTTCAATCCCTGGGTTGGGAAGATCCCCTAGAGAAGGGCATGGCAACCCACTCCAGTGTTCTTGCCTGGAGAATCCCATGGACAGAGGAGTCTGGTGCACTACAGTCCATGGGATCAAAAAGAGTTGGACACCACTGGGCGTCTAATGCACAGACACAGGTTATCTTAAGCTGGCCTGTGAGTCCTGGAAGTCCAGCCTTCTCTCTTGGGAAGTAATCTTGTAGCTGCGTATCTTTTCAATTCAATTTCAAATGCCTTTAAATGTAGACATTATAATGATAGTGGAGGAAAAGCAGTGTATAATTTGGATGTCATATGAAGTTGCTTGTAATTTATTATAATGTTCATGACCTGTTTTTTCAGCCCAGAATAGCTGGAGAATTGAGAATGCCACTTAAAAAAAAAAAAAAAAGGTGATGAAAGAATGTTTCACCTTTATTATCTAATATAATTAAGAATAAATTTAGCTTAAATTCACAAATCCAGAGTGCTATTAATTAATACCACGACTGGTAATTTAAACCCACCTTTCCTTCAGGCTACCCTTTCCCAGAGGTGCTTTTAAGGAAAAAATAATGTTATTTGATTTTGAGTTTCTTTTCCGGTTTTTTGTTGTCTGGAATCTCCTCTAAGGAGAGAGAGGCAATTTCAGAGAGAAGGAATGCCATCGATTGTCCTGATGCCATCCTGAACGGCCAGGACTGCTCGGCATGCCTCTCGTTACTGAGACATCATCCATCACAGTAGAAAGGGTGTGCAGATTCCAGACGGCAGAGATCCGTCCACTCGCTGCACTCGAATTGCTTCAGGCACTGACGTGGCTTCAACTGCATTTGACCTGGTGCTTCGGATTCAAGCCAGTAGGTGACTCATTATTTCAGATGTTTGGTTTGTGTTCTTACAGTTGAAGCAGTGTGCAAGGAAAATAGAAAAGCCCGTTGTAAAAATAAGGTCTGTCTCCAGGAAGGAGAATCCCTGCGTCCTGACCAGGGGTGGGGTGTCCACACGGGACTCATCTGACTTGTTGTTTTACCTTAGATCCTGGTTTGAAGTGGTCCTGGCAGCTGTCCATCAGCGAGTGTGTTGGTGGCACTGCCGGCTGTGGTTACATTCTTTTTTAAAAAATATTTTTATTCATTTATCTTTATTTTTGGCTGTGCTGAGTCTTTGTTGCTGCACACAGGCTTTTTCCTAGTTGCAGTGCACAGGCTTCTCTTGCTGTGGCTGCCAGGCTCTAGGAGCATGGACTTCAGTAATTGTGGCACACGGGCTTAGTTGCCTGGTGGCACATGGAATCTTCCTGGACCAGGGGTCAGACTCTTGTCCCCTGAAGCGGCAGGTGGATTCTTAACCACTGGACCACCAGTGAGGTCCTGTAGTTACATTCCTGATTGTGAGTTCACAACGTGCTGGGTGCAAAGGTGGCTGGCTGGTGACTGAGAAAGAGCCATTCACTCTGATAGGCCAGCCAGGTGTCTGTGATCAGGCTCCATTCTAAGGGGCAACACAGCGCTCATACCAGTCCCAAAGGTTAACCTCATCAGTAGTTTCTCTCTGCGCTGTGGGATGCGATGTGCAATTACATTCTTTCTTTGGTTATTGGAGGCTGTCCATTTGCTATAGGTGATTTAGTAATTGTGGAATGTTAGAATAAAACTGAGACTTTTGTAAAATGTGGCTTTAAAAATTATCTTCAACCCTTGAGTTATGTTTTTAGATAAAACATTCTGCTAACTTATAAATTTGTCTCTTTTGTCTTGTCTTGGTTTTTAACTGTCCCAGGGGAACACTTCAGAGAAATGATCAAATCTCTCCCCAAACAGTGTGGCATAGGAGCCAGCTGAAGATTTGTAGCACTGTGGCTATGAACTCACTATTGTGTCCCATTGTAGACTTACAGCCTTTATTACTATGTTACAGTATTTTGATTAATTTATTAGATGGTGACTGTGTGTCAGACGCTTGTTTTGAGAGCCTTCAGCTGGTCAAATAATAGCTTCTATCTATTGGGTATATGCCAGGAGCTTCATTTAATCCTCACAGATACACTAGACAGCATAAATTATAGGTACAGTAAATAGCTTCTTCTCAGAGAGGTTAATTATGCCCAAGGCCACATGCTAGTAAGTAAGAGCTCTAAGAGTTAACATCTCACCCACACTGATGTGACTGGGAGCGTGTCTCAACCAAAAGCTCTGTTGCCTCCCCCCGCCATGAAGAAAGGGGGCAGAGCTGCCACGCTACCTCGTGTTGACCGTCCTCCAGCCTCTCTCCTTGTCTTTGTGCAGAGGAGCAGGATAGCATAATGGTGAAGAGCAAGGACAGTGCCCGAGCTTCATCCTCTCTAGCTCTTAAATCTTGGGCAAGCTCCTTAGCCTTTTTATGTCTTCCTTTCTCCATCAGTGGCTAAGACAGTGCCTGTGGTTGTGAGCCTCAATTAAATTAATATCTATCAAGTGTTAACAGCGCATAGTAAGCAGTATGAGAGTATTTGCTATTCTTGTATATTATCCTGAGGTTTGGTTAGAATGAGAGATCATTTCCATCACTCTTTTCTTGCCTCATCAAACATGGAGCCTTGAGTCAGTTCACGAGACTGCTTCAGAGCAGGGAGGGTTGTGAGCTGCCAGTTGCTGACGGACACCCCCTCAACTCCAGTCCAGCCTTGACATCCTGGACCAGACTTGACCAAGTGTTGCTCCCACGTTCTTCCTCTCATCCTTGGTCTGTCTGGTCTCTGGCTCGGTTGCCTGTCCTCCCCCAGAAATGTGTGTGTCCTCAACCTCTACCACATGCGCCATCAGTACATCATGGCTCACCAAACGCTGAGTGTCCCAGGCTGTCATCTGCACGTTTCAGCTTGTGTGGACACCATGGTGTGTCATAAACTATGACCTCCTTGAGGTGAGGACCAAGTCTGTGAGAACCTTATAGAGCAAGTTTTTTTAAAGCATTTAATCATGAAAGTGCTGTTGTTACGGGGCATTGAGGTAAAGGGAAAGGCGCCTGGGGTGGGGCGGGGGGCGGCCTGTGTCCTTTAAGTCCCCAGGCCCCGTCTTCCTCCACCATGAAGCTACCAGATGGGATCGCATCACCAGTGATCCTAGGGCCTTGGGCTCTTGACTTCAGCTCTTCCCCCTTCCTTATTCAGGGAACCTGAGATCTTATTACCCACCCTGTTCAGGGCAGTGAAACATTTCTCTTCTGATTTCCACAAGGAAGGGAAGTGAGTCAGGCATTCCTGCTGCAGAAGCTGTTTCTGGGAAAGGACTCCCTGGGAAGCGCAGTGGCCCAGCTCCCTGGGCAGCTCCTTTAGCCCCACGTAACTGCCAGAGGCTGGTAGGGGCCTGGCAGTGCTGAGCAATGCCCTCCCAGCCAGAAACCCTCAGTGATGGAAGGTTATGCCGCAAAGGCCAAAACCAGGTGTGGAAACCTGGTAGTGTTGGTGTTTGTTTTGTTTATAATTGCGGTTAACAAAAAAAAAATGTAACATAAAATTAACCGTCTTAACATCTGTAAGTGCACAGTTCAGTGGCATCACGTCCATTCATGTTTTGTTTTTGTTTTTCTTTTTGGTTCAATAATCATCACTACCAATCTCCAGAACTCATTCATCTTGTGAAACTGATACTCTATACCCTTAAATGGGAGCCCCCCCCCATTCCTTGTTTCCCCAGCCCAAGCCAACCACCCTTCTGCTTTCTGTCTCTGTGATTGGACTACTCTAGAGACCTTGTATAAGAAGAATCTTATGATGTCCCTTTGTGACTTGCTTATTTCATTTAATAATGTCCTCATCAGTTCAGTTCAGTCGCTCAGTCATGTCTAACTCTTTGCGACCCCATGGACTGCAGCATGCCAGGCTTCCCTGTCCATCACCAACTCCCGGAACTTACTTTGGCCAAAGTATTAGAGTTTTAGCTTCAGCATCAGTCCTTCCAATGAATATTCAGTACTGATTTCCTTTAGGATTTACTGGTTGGATCTTCTTGCAGTCCAAGGGACTCTCAAGAGTCTTCTCCAACACCACAGTTCAAAAGCATCAATTCTTCAGCGTTCAGCTTTCTTTATAGTCTGACTCTCACATACATACATGACTACTGGAAAAACCATAGTGTTGACTAGACAGACCTTTGTTGGCGAAGTAATGTCTCTGCTTTTAAATATGCTATCTAGGTTGGTCATAGCTTTTCTTCCAAGGAGCGAGTATCTTTAATTTCATGGCTGCAGTCACCATCTGCAGTGATTTTGGAGCCCCCAAAAATAGTCTCTCACTGTTTCCACTGTTTCCCCATCTATTTCCCATGAAGTGATGGGACCAGATGCCATGATCTTAGTTTTCTGAATATTGTGTTTTAAGCCAACTTTTTCACTCTTCTCTTTCACTTTCATCAAGAGGCTCTTTAGTTCTTCTTCGCTTTCTGTCATAAGGGTGGTGTCATCTGCATATCTGAGATTATTGATATTTCTCCCAGCAGTCTTGATTCCAGCTTGTGTTTCTTCCAGCCCAGCGTTTCTCATGATGTACTCTACATATAAGTTAAATAAGCAGGGTGACAATATACAACCTTGACATACTCCTTTCCTGATTTGGAACCAGTCTGTTGTTCCATGTCCAGTTCTAACTGATGCTTCTTGACCTGCATACATATTTCTCTGGAGGCAGGTCAAGTGGTTTGGTATTCCCATCTCTTTCAGAATTTTCCACAGTTTGTTGTGATCCACACAGTCAGAGGCTTTGGCATAGTCAATAAAGCAGAAGTAGATGTTTTTCTGGTATTCTCTTGCTTTTTTGAAGATCCAACGGATGTTGGCAATTTGATCTCTGGTTCCTCTGGCTTTTCTAAATCCAGCTTGAACATCTGGAAGTTCACAGTTCACGTCCCCATAGTTCATCCATATTGTAGCACATGTCAGAATTTCCTTCCTTTTTAAGGCTGAACAATATTCCATTGTGTGTATTGTCTGTATGAACTGCATTTTATTTATTCATCCATCTTTCAGTGGACTGTTGGGTTGCCTGCACCTTTTGGCTATTGCAATTAATGTTGCTGTGAATATTGGTTCTTGTTCTGATGGAACAGCAAGGACCCAGGAGTAGGTTCTGTTCTGACTGTTTGTGTAAAGGAACCTCTGTTTATACAGCTTTGAATCTTTTTTGAAATTCAGAAGGAATAGCTACCCAATTGTCAGGAGTAATCTCGCTAAGTGTGTGTTTCTGTGTACTTGGATTTTTCGTTAAGTTGAGGATTTAATGTAGATGAAATTAGAAGGGAAGAAGTGAAAGATGTTAAAAAAGAGAGGGAGGAATCTCTTTGCCACACAGCTGTGAAACTTTGGTAGAGAAAAAGTGGGAAAAAAAAGTCACTCCTCCCACAGAGCAGAGAATTTATGCTGTTTACCTGGAGAACTATAAACCACCCAGGAGATAAACTCAGATTAGCTCTTCCTTTACAGAATTATCAGGGTGTCTTTTAGTGAGAGGAATCCCTTCCACACAACTGGCTGCAGCTTGCAGAGGCTTCCTTGTGCCATGTGAGGCATTCATCCTCCTTCTACTTGTTGGAGATACACTCCATCCTTCTTGAACTACTGGGACCAAATGCCTCACCATCTCTGGTTCTTCTGGTTTCTTCCCAGAGTTCCCTGGCTGGAATGCTACCACCTCACCCGCATCTTCCCTTTGGCCTCTAACTATAGGTCTGTATTGCATGTTAAAAAAAAAACAAACATTGTACTAATTGCTAATTCATTAATATATGTTCTTGACCATTGAAAAGATCACCAAATGGAAATGATTTGAAGGGAACCATTTCTTTGCAGAAAAACTTTCCAGATGGAGTACTTGGCACATCCTTCCCAACACCCCCTCTGCTGGCTCTCAGTCTTAAATTTACATGGAAATCAGTCTCAACTCCATCAGCCATCATGTTTGTGCCGGTTATGTGTGCCCAGGTAGAACCATAGAAGATTTATGAATGTATGTCGTTTCCAGTAGTCATGTATGGATGTGAGAGAGTTGGACTATAAAGAAAGCTGAGCACCAAAGAATTGATGCTTTTGAACTGTGGTGTTAGAGAAGACTCTTGAGAGTCCCTTGGACTGAAAAGATATCAAAGCAGTCAATCCTAAAGGAAATCAGTCCTGAATATTCATTGGAAGGACTGATGCTGAAGCTGAAACTCCAATACTTTGGCCACCTGATGCGAAGAACTGACTCATTGGAAAAGACCCTGATGCTGGGAAAGATTGAAGGCAGGAGGAGAAGGAGATGACAGAGTATGAGATGGTTGGATGGCATCACCGACTCCATGGATGGGAGTTTGAGCAAGCTCCGGGAGTTGGTGATGGACAATGCAGCCTGGTGTGCTGCAATCCATGGGGTCACAAAGAATCGGACACGACTGAGCAACTGAACTGATGTCATGCCTACTTTTTTTTGTATGTGTGTGCTAAACAATGCCAAGTTTTTGTCTTTAGTTGCTTCAACTAACCAGCTTCCCTTTTGTTCCTTTGTTGTTGTTGTTCAATCACTAAGTTGTGACCTCTTTGTGACCCTATGGACTGCAGCACACCAGGTTTCCCTGTCCTCCACTATCTTCCAGAGTTTGCTCAAGCTCATGCCCATTAAGTTGATGGTCATCCAACCATCTCATCCTCTGTCGTCCCCTTCTCCTCCTGCCCTCAATCTTTCCTAGCATCAGCGTCTTTTCCAGTGAGTCAACTCTTCACATCAGGTAGCCAAAGTTTTGGAGCTTCAGCTTCAGCATCAGTCCTTCCATTGTTGATTACCTTTATATTTTATTTTCCAAGTATTCAGGGTTGATTTCCTTTAGGATTGACTGCTTTGATCTCCTTACTGTCCAAGGGACGCTCAAGAGTCTTCTCCAACACCACAGTTCAGAATTAAAAATTCTTCAGCATTCAGCCTTCTTTCTCATCCAGTTCTCACATGAGTACATGACTACTTGAAAAACAATAGCTTTGACTAGACAGACCTTTGTTGGCAAAGTGATGTCTCTGCTTTTTAATATGCTGTCTAGGTTTGTCATAGCTTTTCTTCCAAGGAGCAAGCATCTTTTAATTTCGTGGCTGCCGTCACCGTCTGCAGTGTTTTGGAGCCCAAGAAAATAAAATGTTTTTATTTATTTCACTGTTTGCATTTTTCCCCCATCTATTTGCCATAAAGTGATGGGACCAGATGCCATGATCTTAGTTTTTTTAATGTTGAGTTTTAAGCCACCTTTTTCACTCTCCTCTTTCAGCTTCATCAAGAGGCTCTTTAGTTCCTCTTCGCTTTCTTCTGTTAGGGTGGTATCATCTGCACATCAGAGGTTGTTGATATTTCTCCTGGCAATCTTGATTCCAGCTTCAGTTTCATCCAGCCTGGCATTTTGCATGATGAATTCTGCATAGAAGTTAAATAAGCAGGGTGATAATATATAGCCTTGACATACTCCTTTCCCAATTTTCAACCAGTCCATTTTTCCATGTCTGGTTCTAACTGTTGCTTCTTGACCTGTGTACAGGTTTCTCAGGAGATGAGTAAGGTAGTCTGGTATTCCCATCTCTTTAAGAATTTTCCACAGTTTGCTGTGATCCACACAGTCAAAGGCTTAAGTATAGTCAATGAAGCAGTAGTAGATGTTTTTCTTGAATTCCCTTGCTTTCTCTATGATCCAGTGGATGTTGGCAATTTGATCTCTGGTTCCTGTGACTTTTCTACATCCAGCTTGTACATCTGGAAGTTCTCAGTTCACGTACCATTAAAGCCTGGCTTGAAGGATTTTGAGCATTACCTTGCTAGCATGTGAAATTAGCACAATTGTATGGTAGTTTGAACATTCTTTGGCATTGTCCTTCTTTGGGATTGGAATGAAAACTGACCTTTTCCAGTCCTATGGCCACTGCTGAGTTTTCCAAATTTGCTGGCATATTGAGTGCAACACTTTAAAAGCATTGTCTTTTAGGATTTTAAATAGCTCAGCTGGAATTCCATCACCTCCAATAGCTTTGTTCATGCTAATGCTTCCTGAGGCCCACTTGACTTCACACTCCAGGATGACTGGCTCTAGGTGAGTGATCACACCATCATGATTATCTCAGTCATTAAGACCTTTTTTGTATAGTTCTTCTGTATATTCTTGCCACCTCTTCTTAATATCTTCTGCTTCTGTTAGGTCCTGGCCATTTCTGTCCTTTTTGTGCCTATCTTTGCATGAAATGTTCCCTTCGTATCTAATTTTCTTGAAAAGATCTCTAGTCTTTCCCATTCTGTTGTTTTCCTCTAATTTTTTGCATTGATCCCTTAAGAAGGCTTCCTTATCTCTCCTTGCTACTCTTTGAAATTTTGCATTCAGTTGGGTGTATTTTTCCCTTTCTCCTTTGCCTTTGGCTTCTCTTCTTTTCTCAGCTATTTGTAAGGCCTCAGACAACCACTCTCCCTTCTTGGATTTCTTTTTCTTGGGGATGGTTTGGTCACCACCTCCTATACAATGTTAGGAACCTCCATCCATAGTTCTTGAGGCGCTCTGTCTACCAAATCTAATCCCTTGAATCTATTCGTCACCTCCACTATTTGTTCCTTTATATCCTCACAAGACCAAGTCTTCACTACCTTATACACCCTTCACTTACCTTCCAAAGGACTTGGTTTTAACAATGCCAATTATTCCAAAAGAATGTCTGTATTTGACAGTTGTCAGAAAGAGCTCTGTATAGGAGGGAGGGTGGAGATGATGATGGGAACGATTATAGGGCCAACAGGATTGCAGGCATTTTCTTCACGTTGGTCTCAGGATTTCCTTTGAATTGCAAGTTGTCATCCTATGCTTCTATCCCAGCTCTTCAGCTTTGCCTTTCCCAGATGATTTCATTGAAAAGCAATGACGAATTATGACTTGTCTTTTCTGCTGGAGCCTTAACAGATAGTTTTTTCCCAACTGTAAACATTTTAGTAAGCCTTTTGTTTAGTGAGTCATTAATTTGATGAGGAAAATGTCCTAATAAAGATAAAGAAACTGTAAACTGTTTCAAAAGCTGCAAAAGGAAAAATGTTCAGGCCCCTGTAGGTCAACTGCTTCCTCTTGTTCCTTGCATTTTGTCTGTTGCTTGGTCATGGGAACAGACGGAGTGGTCACTTAGGGTTTATGTCCTCATCTGAATTCCCTTCCGTGAACAGCTTGGACATACATACCAAGTGTGGATGTCTGACTTCTGCAGAGCCTCTTTATGGACAGAGGCTGTGTATGAGGTGGTTGTTTTGAAAATTTGTTGTTTAGTTGCTAAGTTGTGTCTGACTCTTTGTGATCCCATGGACTGTAGCCTGCAAAGCTCCTCTGTTCATGGAATTTCCCAGGCAAGAATACTGGAGTGGATTGCCATTCCTTTTCAAGGGGATCTTCCTGACCCAGGGATAAAACCCACGTCACCTGCTTTGGCAGGTGGATTCTTTACTGCTGAGCCAGCACGGAATCCCCTTTATGAAAAACAGTCAATGAGATTTCCCCCTTCCTCCACAAACTAGCACATTAAATGTGTCACTAGGTTGGCATCGAGACATAATTGTTTAGTTTTTACTAGTACTCAGAAATGTCATTAACTCCCAGGAATAAAGGGTCAGAGATCCTAAAATAGATCAAAGGCCAAGGAGACTAGGAAGCCTTCTTAGCTATAAACCTGTGACAGCATAAAGCAGAATCTGTATTCTTCATTTGTACGAAATTTTTCAGGGATAATTATGACCTTACATTCATCATAATTTTGGTAAGACTCAATGTTCCAGCATGGAGATAGCTATTTCTTGGTTTTATTTGAATGTTTAGTAAAGTATAAACTTATTTCATGTATTTTTTTTTGACAGAAGTATATTGATCTTTATTAAATCCAAGAGTAAGCTTTATAGATGTTTGAAAAACAGTTGTCCAGCAATGCTTCATTTAAATGTCAGGAGGCAGTTGTCTGTCTCTGTGATTCTCAGTCTTTCAGGAGGAAGACCCAATTGAAAACTAGAAAAGAAAAAAATATACTCGAAACTTTCTTTGATAGAAACTTTACTTGATAGAAACTTTGCTTGCAGTATTCATTAGTTGTAAAAATGTATGAAGTGAGAAGGGAAAAATGAACTCTATATAGTTAGTAAAAATAAAAATCAAGAGGCACAGTAAATTGAGGGGCTAAGTACGTTAGAAAGAACTTGGGATTTTTTTTACTTATAAAATCAGTTAATACCTTTATGTAAGTTTGTATTTGCTCTCTTGCCAGGTACTTGTCAAAGGGAAACATGATGATCCAAAGATAACCTTTCATTACAACATACCTTTAAAAGTATTGCCCAATGTTTTGTTGTCACTGACTGGGTCTTCCTGGACTATCCTTCTGCCCCCTGCCAAAAAAAAATGTGGTACTAGGTATAATACAGCCATCTGTGTGAAGTTTGTGCATTTGTATTAGGTTGGTGCAAATGTAGCTGTCGTGTCGGATGTTGAATTTTAAATTTTAAATCAATTTAAATTCAGCCTTCTAAATCAAGTCAGCCTTATAAACATGCTGAAACACATCTTTTTAAATCAAAATAAGAATGATTACAATCAATACATTTTTGCCAACGAGAAATAAGTTTGTTCATTCCTATAGCTTAAAAATTCGTGTTTCGGGATTCAGTGAAATTTTGGAAAGCATTTTCTGCCTCCTGCTGGTTGCAGAAGAGTTTTTCCTTCAAAAAGTTCTCGAGATGCTTGAAGAAGTGGTAGTTGGTTGACAAGAGGTCAGGTGAATATGGCGGATTAGACAAAACTTCATAGCCCAATTTGTTCAATTTTTGAAGCATCGGTTGTGTGACATGTGGTTAGGGGTTGTTGTGGAGAAAAATTGGTCCCTTTCTGTTGACCACTGCTGGTTGCAGGCATTGCAGTTTTCTGTGAATGAGTGAGTAAAAGTTGCTCAGTTGGATCTGCTCTTTTCGACCCCATGGACTGTAGCCTGCCAGATTCCTCTGTCCAAGAATTCCCCAGACAAGAATGCTGGAGTGGGTAGCCAGTCCCTTCTCTGTGCATCTCATCAATTTGCTGAGCATACTTCTTAGATGTAAGTTTCACTGGGATTCAGAAAGCTTTCATGGATCAGACCAGCAGCAGATGACCAAACAGTGACCATGACCTTTTTTTGGTGCAAGTTTGGCTTTGAGAAGTGCTTTGGAGTTACTTGATTCAACCACTGAGCTGGTTATTATATAAAATCCTATTTTTGTCACATGTCATAATCCAAGCAAGAAATGGTTTGCTGTTGTTGCATCTAGTAAGAGAAGACGACCCTTCTAAACGACAATTTTTTTGATTTTTGGTCTGATTATGAGGCACCCACTTATCAAACTTTTTCACCTTTCCAATTTGCTTCAAAGGCTGAATGACCATAATAGTCAACACTGAGTTTTTTGGCAATTCTGTGTAGTTGTAAGAGGATCAGCTTCGATGATGCTCTCAGTGGGTTGTTGTCAGTTTCCGATGGCTGGCCACTTCACTCCTCATCCTCAAGGCTCTCGTCTCCTTTGCAAAACTTCTTGAACCACCACTACACTGTACATTCATTAGCACTTCCTTGACCAAGTGATGTTGTTGATGTTGTGAGTTGTCTCTGCTGCTTTATAACCCATTTTGAACTCGAATAAGAAAATCGCTCAAATTTGCTTTTTGCCTAGCATTGTTTCCATAGTCTAAAATACATATAAAATAAATAGCAAGTGATAAGTCATTAGCAAAAACATAAAGCAAGAAATGAGCTTTAAAATGATGTATAACATAACCATATTTATTTAAGAATATATTCTAATATTAAATGGCAAATTCCAACAATGCAGAGCTGCAGATTACTTTTGCACCAGTCCAATATAATGCTGCAAGAGCATTTCATAGCAGACACGACAAGTCAAGTTTGATAACTGTATAAATATATTTTGGTTAGCTGTCTTTCTAATTACATAGAATTATGAAATGCTCTTTGTAAGGTGTGATCTTGCAAACTACATAGGTTATATTCTGCCATGACACCCTGCAGGGGCCGGGTTTAATTCTGGACCCTTTTAACCTCTCATGATTGTCAAATAAACACGTCTTTGGTATGACAGGGGCTACACAGATGGCCAGGATTCATGCATCCATTCAGCTGACAACTTGGTGTCCTGCTCCAGGCTAGGTGTACGCTGGGGCCCTGGGCACGTGAGGTGAACCAATGTACGGTCTCTTGGAGAAAACAGGCAGGGACTAGCAGGTGTGCTGCCGCCGAGTCCACATGGGCTGGGCAGAGCGTGCCAAAGAGATCTCTGCTCAGCACTCACCACTCCCTGCAGTAAAGGAGGGGCAGGGAGGCAGGTCAAGATGAGGTGCTAGCTGAGCTGGGCCATGACTGCTGGAGTCCAAATCTAAAGCTGTTTTTCACTCTAGCCTTTGAACCGCACTGCCCATATAAATTAGGTGACTTTATCATTTTTTAGGGAAACTTTTATTACACTCCCACTTTGTATCCAAATGGAAACAGTGCAGTGGAAAGCATAGTCAGGGCTACTCGGGCCTTACTGCACATCCTGGTTGCCACTTAATAGCCACTTGACCTTTCTGGACTAAAGATGAAAAGGGATACTGAAATATGCGGTGTGTGCTGCTTCAGGGCATGAAATGAGGTGGCCGATGTAATGATCATTATTAGTCCCTCCTCTTCCCTTTAGCGCACCAAAGTTGAATACCTTAAAAAAGGTATTGTATTTTGAAAGGTGCCTGATGAAATCAAGAAAGAAGGCAAGGCTAATGACAGGATTACGAGAGTGACTCACCTTAGGCACCATTTATTGTTTCTGGACTAACTGCTTTCTTCACATTTCCCCATCTAATTAAGTAATTCAGAATTAGGGGCTGTTTCATCCCCACTCGACAGATGAGGAAAGTGAGGTGAGAGCAGCTCCATAACTTGAATTAACCCTGCCAGTCTGGCTCCAGAGCTCTTAACTGTCAGAACGGAGCTTCCGAAGAGGACAATGAGACACTAATAACAGCACCTCATCCTTTAAGGAGCGCTTCTGGTTACCTTGTTATGTTTCTTCCTCATAAGGAAAAACAGGAGATGGCTAGAAATGGGG
Source organism: Okapia johnstoni (assembly GCA_024291935.2). NCBI lineage: Eukaryota > Metazoa > Chordata > Mammalia > Artiodactyla > Giraffidae > Okapia > Okapia johnstoni. The sequence continues at coordinate 83,832,149 of CM044307.1, forward strand.
TTAGAAGCCTGACAGGAGGTGACTTGCTCAGTGTTACTGAATCCGTCCATGGCTGAATTGGTGCAAGAATGCTTCCTGCTTGATTCTTGTGTTTATGGGATGCAGGTAGATCAGTGCAGAAATCCTTTTAATATGTGAACACTATTAAATGTTTCAAATACGGAACAGACTCAGGGAGGTTGCATGCATTGTTCAAAGAGTCACATGTCACTGTCACGTTGTCAGTGGCCAGCATAATTAGAAAGGGCACATCAGCCTCAGAACCACACCGCTTCTGAGCAACCCAAGTGGAAGGGTTGGGAAGGACCGATGCAGTCTGTCTTCTGGTTCCCCTGGCTGGGGTGCCTCCTCAGGCCGCCTCCTGGATCCCGAAGCTGTCGTGGAGGAGCAGCCCTGGAGCAGGTTGCTGTGAGCACTTGCTGTGAGCCCCGGTTGCCTCCTGCTGCAACCAGAAGGGAGATGATAAGGGGCCTGTGTGGTGGGGATGATATGGGCTGCCTTCTTCCCATGCTAATCACGCTCTCTGCAAATTGAAGGCTCAGCTCAATTTTAAAGACAGCAAGAGAGACAAGAAACCAAATATGGTTGGGCCAGGAGCCTTTTGGAATTATGTGGTGTTCTACCCTGTAGCTGGAGATCCAGTTTCAGATGCCTGTGATTATGGCCTTTGCAAACAGTTGTCAGAGAAATTCGTAAGACTTTCAAAGGCTGCAGAAGAGCAGATGTGGCATTAAATTTCAAGCACAGTTACTCATAATGGCTTACATGTGGACCCGGAGTGTTCAAGATTCAGGCCTGAGTCCCTGTGTCCAGGAGGTGTGGGATGCTGAGCAGAGGTGTCAGCATTTGCTGGTGGTCTTTTCCTGTTGTGTCACTTATTCCCGGCCCACGGGCCCTTACCAGTGGGAGAACTCTTCCGTAACAGCTAGCTCACAGCGCCTAACATTGTCATCCCTTTGTCCTGTTTAATAAGACTCTACGTGACTTCTTTGCCAACAGGCATCAACCATGCCAGCAGATAGACTGTGGAAAGTGTGAGTCTCTATGTGCTCAGTCATGTTTAACTCTTTGCAACTCCAAGGACTATAGCCTGCTGGCTTCACTGCCTGTGGAATTTCCCAGGCAAGGATACTGGAGTGGGGAGCCATTTCCTACTCCAGGGGCTCTTCCCAATCCAGGGATCAAACCCATAGATTGGCAGGTGGATTCTTTACCACTAGTGCCACCTGAGTCTCTATCAGTTCAGTTGAGATACTCAGTCTTGTCTGACTCTTTGCGACCCCATGGACTGCAGCATGCCAGGCTTCCCTGTCCATCACCAATTCCCGGAGCCTGATGTCCATTGAGTCGGTGATGCCATCCAACCATCTCTTCCTCTGTCGTCCCCTTCTTCTCCTGCCTTCAGTCTTTCCCAGCATCAGGGTCTTTTCTAATGAGTCAGTTCTTTGCATCAAGTGGCCAAAGTATTGGAGTTTCAGCTTCAGCATCAGTCCTTCCAGTGAACACCCAGGACTGATCTCCTTTAGGATGGACTGGTTGGATCTCCTTGCAGTCCAAGGGACTCTCAAGAGTCTTCTCCAACACCACAGTTCAAAAGCATCAATTCTTTGGCACTCAGCTTTCTTTATGGTCCAACTCGCACATCCATACATGACTACTGGAAAAACCACAGCTTTAACTCGATGGGCCTTTGTTGGCAAAGTAATGTTTCTGCTTTTTAATATGCTGTCTAGGTTGGTCATAGCTTTTCTTCCTAGGAGCAAACATCTGTTAATTTCATGGCTGCAGTTACCATCTGCAGTGATTTTGGAGCCCAAGAAAGAAAGTCTGTCACTTGTTTCCATTGTTATCCCATCTGTTTGCCACGAAGTGATGGGATCAGATGCCATGATATTCGTTTTTTGAATGTTGAGTTTTAAGCCAGCTTTTTTGCTCTCCTCATTCGCTTTCATCAGGAGTCTCCTCAGTTCCTCTTCACTTTCTGCCATGAGTCTCTATGGCCAACTTAAATTGGCTGTGCAACAGACATTGTCGCATTGTTAGCGAAGTTCAAAGTATTCGGCCTTGCCTTGTTTAATATTTCTTTTCCACAGCTCAAATGGCAAGGACTTTAATGACTGTCAGAAATACCTTTATTTTATTATTAATAATGAAGGTCAAGATCAAAAGGATAAGGTGTAATTATAATAAACTAGCAGTTGTTCTTTTTGAAGCAAAAGCTGCTAGGTTTCTCCTTATCTCCAATAAAGAGGTAAGCTTACTGAGTTAAAAAATTTGAAGTGTTCATTAGGCAACAAAAACAATTAACAAGAATATTCTAAGTCTTAGTGTATATAAAAAGGATATTCTCGTTCTTGTTATATTGAAACACCCTTTTCTAGAGCTTTTCAAATAATAATTGCTAGAAAACACAGTTTATCCTAGATTAATAAGTGGAGAACCCTAATCTGAGTGGTGGAATAGAATTTAAGGATCAACTTTTTTTTCCCCCCTATAAAATCTGGACGTTTCTGCCATTGCTTTATTGAATGTGTGTGCCTGCTCTGTTGGGGAGAGGAGCCGGGGAGGATGGGGCCTTGCACAGGCTCACTCCTGGAACACTTACACACGCCACGTGGGAGTCTCTCTGCAGACTTGACTGCCCCAGTGTGTCACTGTTTGGAGGTGACCAAGAAGAAGCAGGAACAGAGGCTGAGGAGCTGGAAGCACAACAGCTCTGGGAAGGCTCCGTGCACTGGGCTGCAGTTCCTGCATTCAGACACTGGGGTTCCTCTGTTACGCTCAGGGCTTCTGCAAAACCAAATGGGGTAGCCCTCTTCTGTAAACGAGGCAACATGAGACTCAAGTGGATAACATGGAACAACCACCACCAGTACTTGCCTACTGCTTCGTTGTTACGAAACCATCTCACTTAATCCTCACAGCTGCCCAGTGAGGTGGCATGTTGATGAGCCCGTGTTAGGAATAGCAGAGCTCTTAGAGGTTTGAGTCCCTTGCCCCAGGGAAAGGAGACTGAAAGGACAGCTTTTGACCACATGTGGTAATTATGTCCCCACACTGCAAATAGTGAAGCCAGTACTTACACCCAAGAGTCTGCACTCCAGAGTTGATGCGGTTCCTCCTCCTTAGGTCCTTTAGAGAGGTACAAGCATCGGATAAAAATGGTCTTGCCATCCCTTCCACTTGAAGCTCTGACACTGGGAGGTTGTGTGAGAAGGGTCTGATGTCAGGCCCCATCTGTAACATGGAGTCAATAGCCTGTCTCAGTGTGACTGTTGTAAGTGATCCAGGGAGATGAATGCAAGGGCTCAGTTCGTCCGCAATGAGGAGGAGGTTTGTTGTTGCTGCTAAGGTCCTCAGTGCTCTTGAGGTCTTAGTTCTGGAAGATCCTGTCTCCCTTGATGCATGGCTGGGATGTTTCTATGCTGAACATTTATTTACTTCTGACCCTCTGATACTACACACACCCACAAGAGTTTCCTGAGGGCTAGTTTCCAGGGATAACAGCTCTAGAAGCTCTTTCATCATCTGTTTCCTATTCATTCCACATACCCCCAAGTTCAGCCTTTCAAGATTCTTCTACCTCATCAAACCGTGGAGACAGCTGGGTCTCTGGTTCTTGCTCACGTTCATGCCTTTCTAAGGCCAGTGGTACTCATAGTCTCTGTCGAGAGCTAAGCTTTTAATTCATCCTTGAAAGATTTATGGAACATTTTTGTCCCAAGCAGAACCAAATGCTTTATATCCCTGTGTGTCACTTAGCCGGGAGTGAACACATGATCATCTTGTCTCATTTCCTAGAAACAGGTAGAGACAGGCCCATGGGAGGACCCAAAAGCTGAGGTCACACTGCTTCCCTCATTTGCATTGTCAGCGAGAAGTGCTTCCTGACAAATGCTGCTGTTCTTTTACCTTTCTCAAGAAGTTTCTCATCCTGGTTGTCTTTTCTTTCTCATTTACTTATGGGAAACGGAAAGAATATAGGAGGCTCTATTCCTACTTTTTCAGTATTAATCTAAATTTTATGAAAATCCTAAACTGATCAGCTCCGCCCCTCCCCAACTGAAATCTCCTTGAGCTTAAAATGCCATCTCCTTTTTCAAAGTCGCCCTTCTTAACTGCTTGCCGAGAGTTCAGAATCATTTGGGCTGGATCATTTCAACATAAACTAAGACTAAAGATCTCTTATTTATCATCTAAAAGAAAAGCCATTTTTAAAACTGTCATTCCTTTCAGAAAGAAAGAGAATGAAAAACTAAGCCATTGATATGACTGGATAAATGAAAATTTGAATGGAATGGGGACAAAATAAGTTCCCTTATTTTTAACTGTAGGGCTTCTGTTAATGCAGAGTGACCCAGGGATAAAGAAGTAGCCAGTTTGAGTTGAGCTGGATCAAGATGAACAAAAAAGTTGAAAACCATGGAGTTACTTGCCTTCTCATTTCCTGTTATTGCTAATGGAATGGGTTTCTAAACCAGCATCTTCTTTCTGATTATTACAGATGAGGAAGCTTCAGGGACTTGCCTGATCTTTTACTTCACCTGAAGATCCCCGTCACAGTCCTTGATTAGATATGCTAAGCTGGAACGTAAATAAAGTGTTAGTGAGATTGTGAGAGCAATTTTTTAAGACTCCTACAAATCAGTCAGTCCATTCAGTTAGCCAGTATAAATTACGCATTATGGTAGGTATTTCAACTCGGCTCGGTCCTGAAATCTGAAATTATTCCAACTGTGGCTCTAGTAGTTGCTCTGTTTTGACCCATGGTACAGGGAAATGGCCAGAGAGTAAAAATGGCAAAATCACTGAAGTTGGGACCCTTCATAAGTCTTTTTTTCTTTGTTTGAGGCCAATTTTCATCTTTTTTTTTTTTTTTTTTCTTTTTTAGTGTTAGTAGCTCAGTCCAACTCTTTGCAACCCCATGGACTGTAGCCTGTCAGGCCCCTCTGTCCATGGAATTCTTCAGACAAGAATACTGGAGTGGGTATCCAGTCCCTTCTCCAGGGGATCTTCCTGACCCAGGGATCAAACCTGGGTCTCCTGCTTTGCAGGCAGACTCTTTACCATCTGAGCGACTCAGATGCAAAAAGGTGGAGGAAATAAATTACACTTTGGTACTGAGGTTTGAGTTAATCTTTAGTATTATACCAAGTGTACCTTCTCAGAACGGTCTGCTCGAAACACAGCTTTCATGAGTAAGCACTCTCCCAAATCATAGCATCTAGGTAGCAGAGCTGGACCTGGAGTCTCTGAGCCCTTACAGTGCTCATGTATGTTATTGATGTATCACATGGTAACTTTGCCTTCTTAGAGGACCTGTGGCTAATAAAAAGCATGATACTGAAAACCTAGTATATAAGGTGGAGTGGAGAGTAATGGTATCGGAAGCCTCGTACTAAATGATTCCTGGAAGGTGGTTCCCAGAGGAAATTGACAATGAAGTGAAGCTGTTCATATCACCCCTTGATGTCTTAGTAGAAGAAAGTACCCCAGGTGGAGGAAGAAGCCTCTGAAATATGTATGACCCAAGCCATTCCCAAATGGGCATAAATGTTTCTATTTGAAATGGAACTGCCAAAAGCTCCATACCGGGCATCTTCTTTCTTACAAGAAAATGAAATTATCAGCTATACCCTGGTTGTGGGTGATCAATTCTAAACCCTGCTAGAGAGAGTCTGAACTCAGCCTCATTTGGACTAATTGGCAAAAGAGAAAAAAAAGGAGGTCTTACTCCTCCTTTCTGCCCCTCAGGTCATAGATTTTTCCTCCTCTCTCATTGCTTTTGAAAAACTCAGTAATATTCCTTTTATTCTTTCTCTGATTGATGTCTTGTCTTTGTCGCAAAGGTTATGTGCTAGCATTCTTATCTTTACACTGATCCTGTAGAAAGGTGAAGTGCAAATGACCATGCCAGAGAAGGAACATAATTAATGTCTTTGTGATACTGTCCAAGTTCTTGAGAAACTATTAGAACTGGATTATCTTGGTGTTTGCCAGTTGAGGTCAAGCCAACAACTCTACTTGTCTTTCTTTCCCAGAGGGCATGACAAGAAAAGACAGAACAGTTCAAGGAATTAAAAACAGAGCTTTCATTAGGATAGTATTTGAGGTCAGGTAAACATCTCTTCTGAGTTTCATTGAAAAATTCCAGGAGGCCAAGGGCAAAATCTCCAGAAGACTTGTTTCAAGCAGTGTAGCTCAGTGGAAGGTTCACCTTTAAAATAATTTAGGAAACCTGAGTATGACATTGCTTAGGGGACATTTAGAAAAACAGAAAAGGAAAAAGACACCAAAACCCCCAAATTTCTTCTCATTTGAAAAGTGCGGAAGGCCTGGGAATGATTCTCCAGAGTGACTAGGAGGGACCTCCTCATTACACATGAGTTTCTTTCTTTCCAGAGCCCGCAGTGTTCATGTATGTTATCAATGAATCGGGTGATAGTTTTGCCTTGTTATGGGACATATAGCTAAGAGAAAGCATGCTGAGATGGAGAGTAATGATGTCAGAAGCCTTGTACTAAATGATTCCTGGAAGGTGGTTCTTAAACTTGTGAATTTAAGTCATGAATGCAGACACCCATGGTGCATATTAGGGTCATCTGGGCAAAGAGAACAACCGAACAGCAAACAACAAAACCATCCTTGTAACGCAGGCACATTTCCAATGTGCCTATAGCATAGTTCTTCGTGGTTAGCTCTTGTGTTGTTCCAATTACTAGTTTCAGGGTTCAGATGACATCTTTAACAAGAGCTAAGCACGTGCTTAACTTTTTTTATAAAGTTGAAAGCAACAGTCCCCTTTGACTCTGAAAGAAATTAAACCACAAGTCAGATTACCAGTGGAGATTGTGGAATTTCTGTCCCAGAGATCTTCAAAAGCAGAGCATGAAAGTTAGGTCACTTAAGTGAGTCTGTTTGGGGGGCTAACCAAGATGACACTTCGCAGAGTTCCAAGTTCATAAAACAATTCATGTTAATATTCATATATCCTTAGAACATAAGGAAAATCGGTACTTGGTTCCATTATCCTTTTAAAAACTTATTTAAAAAATTTTTTATTGTAATACAGTTGATTTAACAACGTTGTGTTAGTTTCAGGTGTACAGCAAAGTGACTCAGTTATGCACATACATATATCCACTCTTTTTTTTTCTTTTAAATTCTTTTCCTGTATAGGCCATTATAGAGCATTGAGTAGAGTTCCATGTGCTATGCAGCAGGTTCTCAGTAGTTGTCTGTCTTATTGTACAGTAGTGTGTATATGTCAGTTCCAATCTCCCAGTTTATCCTTCTGTTCCATTATCTTTTGGTTTCTTAAAGATGTGTTGACTTTTCCATGCCCTGAAATGGCTGGGTCTCTCATTTGTGTTGTAATGCTAATGTTGCTTGTGGAAATTTGGGAGTGAGTAGGAGGGAGGAAGGAGGAAGTCCTTTTAGAAGATGACATTCGATCTTTTTAGAGGATGGCGCTGGGAGGTCACTTGGCTTCGACAGAGCTGGCTTGGCTGAGCATATTAACAAACTCCCCAAAGAGCGGTGTGTAGCTTGAGGGCACTTCCTGTAAGGGACTGTTGCTTTACTAAAGGATCAAGCTTGCTGGCTTTAAACAGTCTATAGAATGAGAAGAGGTTGGTTGGTTCATTGTCATTGGAAGCTGTTAACTTTACAAAGTTAACAAGATAGTCTGAAACAAGATTTTTAAATCATCTAGCTCCACTGTGAGTCTATAATGACAAAAATGAAAAAGTCAAAAAGTTGTTTTGTGGCATGCCAAACCACAGTGAGCATAGTTCTCGATGACTTGATGCATTCCCAATGTCCCCGGGGCCCTCTGCTTTCTGCAGACTGCAGGCAGCTCTAGCCTACCACGTGGTGATGAACCAGCCTCCCTCCCACTTACTCACCTTAAAGAGACACTGTTTATTTGGCTTGTGAGCATCTGTAAAAAAAAGAATTAGTTTCTTTAAAAATGGAAGAAGTTACAAGCCATTAAAGGTGCTGAGCAGACAGGAAAACAAAAGGTAAAATTGGGAGGATTTTGTGTGTGTGTGTACCAGTAACTTGTGAAAACCTTTCTTTCATTCTTTTTAGTGAAGATTTATCTCAACAATTTTAGGTAGGCTAATGTCCTGTTTGACTCTGTTTCTTGAAATTGTCCAGTCAGTGTAGCATGGATTTAATACATTCCTAGGGACCTAGAAACGAAAATATACTACCTTCCCGTTTGTTTTTCTTCTCTGTCTTTTTTGTTTGTCTTATTTTCTTGGATAGGCAAAAATAAAGGAGAGAATGCTAAGTTATAACATTTGGTTTCAGTGCTGTTTTCTTTCCTTGTTCCATTGAAAAAAGGACACATCCATTAAAGTAAAACCCTGTGTTTTTAGTTGTTTCTCTCTAACTTTCCATTTATTTGAAGTTGGCTCTGCCATGTGGTGGTTTTCAAGATGTTTGTTTATTTACAATGAAACCCTTTCTTTCAAATGGAATCTTATGTTTAACTTTAATATATGAAACAGAGAAAATACAGCTGTTCTTGGGGTCTCCCCTCAGCCTCCTCCCATCTCCTGGTGCCTGAGGCACAGCTGGGCACCCCAGGGCCCGAGGAACCTGGTTTTTAATCCCCTGGCATGAACACAGGACTAGGAGAGAGTATCCAGTTTGCTGTCCCCCAGCTTTGCCACTCAGACATTTTTTCGTCACTTCACTTCTCTGGACTTAAGTTCCCTGTTTGAAAAAATAATGGCTTTGTATCAGAGCATCCCTGAGGCTCTTTCTTCCCTCCTAACAGTCAGCAGTTCTGAACTGTACACAGAGCTCTGAGGCAGTGAGAAGTTCAGTGACTGAGGAATGCAGACACCAAGAACGGGAGACCTGGCTCAAGGAAGAATTGTCCTGTGCTAGAGTGAAGGGCTCGTGTAAACCAGAGCGTAGGAACCAGAAGTCATGCAGCAGAAGAAATGTCTCCAAAGAGAGTGTTTTCTGGCGGTTTCAGTGAGGCAGCCTCTAACACACAGGAGTGGGAGCAGAGGAAGGGGTTTGAACCAGTTGGGAGTTGCTGTTTTAACCACTGACTGCAGTCCTTGGCTATTAGAGCTTCCCAGGTGGCTCAGTGGTTAAGAATCTGCCTGCAAATGCAGGAGACGCAGGTTCGATTCCTGCATCTGGAAGATCCCCTAGAAGGGGAAGTGGTGACCCACTCCAGTATTCTTGCCTGGAAAATCCCATGGGCAGAGGAGCCTTGTGGGCTATGGTCCAAGTGGTTGCAAAGAGTCAGACACAACTGAGTGACTCAGCACACACATGCATGCACACTGGGCTATTGACAAATAAAATGCTGCTCCCTCACTGGAGAAAATTCTGTCCTGTCACTGTATGTGTGTGTTAGAAAGTGCGCTGAGGCCTAGTTAAAAAGTCTGCAGCCAGTTAACACGTTTGGTTAGAGGATGGGGATGGTGAGGCCAAGGTCAGGGTTCAGTCAGTCGCTCTGTGAGCCAGTTAACTGGGCAGGGCTCTGGAGCCAGACTGTACTTTTAACCCTGACCAGCTGCTCCTCACATGTGTGCCAGGGGTCACAGGGAGGGTCAGAGAGCCTGGAAGGATATCTGAACTCAGCTTTTCCTCCCTGGACCTTGCAGGCAGGTCCTGATCAGGAAGGGCTTGATGTCTCATCTTGTGGATAAGGGGACAGGGGTTGGGGGGGCACACAGTCTCCATCTTGCACAGCCTTGAGGAAAATCTAAAATACTCTTTGTGAGCCAGGGTCTCAGTGAATTCTAACTGTGGGTCTTTCCATTTTGAAGACAGAACTTTCAAGGCTAAGTTACAGTAGAGATTACTGAAATAATGCTCTATAGTTCCTGTGAATGCCGGCCTCCTCCTCTTTTGGGAACTGGGAGAAGGGCTGGCCTTAGAGAAGAGATCTGTTTGTACTTTAACCCCCTGAAGCCCACCGTTCTCATTTCCTCATTGAAACACCATTTTGTAATTAAAATTGAAAACACTTGGTTTTCATCTGTAGAAGAATAGCGTACAGGAATCTTATGCAAGTTATTTTTAAAAATATGATTCCAGTGCTCACAGTTCCCCCAGAGAATGGTTCTGTATGAATAGATTTTACTACTAATTAAACACGGAACAGTTTCTCTTGTTTCTTAGCATAAATACAGTCATGTATGAAGCCTACGTAGGATTTCATCTTTGCCCAAGGAAGCAGTTAGCTTCAACTGTCATTTGTTTTTTATGAAAGATAGAAAAAACAAATCATCTGAACTAAAGTATCTCTAACACTTTTTTGAGAAGAGACATGTTCATTTTTGTAAAAATTACACAAGTATAAACCTTATGTACCTCTTAATCTCTGCACCAACCAGTCCTCACAGTAAATGGTCCTGCTCTCGAGCCAGTGGTGAAAATGGGTATAAAAGTTAGAATTTTAAGACATCTGTTGGTTTTGATCCCTGGAATTAATTTGCTTCAGGCCAGTGGCTTCCAAAGTGTGTGTTTTAATAGCGAGTGCTTTCATCAAACAAAACTTTCAGTGGAATTTTAACATTAAAAAAAAAGATAACAGCAGAGACCCTGAAGTCCTGGCTGGGGACGCACTCTGCTGGCTTTCTCCTCCACCCATGAGTGCCACCCCAGGGCCCCGCGCCGAGGCCCCCTCTGCAGCCGCACCTGGGGCAGGCACTCCGCCCAGGTGCTTCAGCGGGTGTGGGTGTCGGTGTGGGCCTTGCTTCGCCTCCTTGACTAACTCTTCTGAATGGAGCACTCCTGGTCACGTCTGTTTCCCCATCACCGACTCGGGGTGGTTATTTTTAGTTAAGCGACAGTTAGTCACAAACTTAAAAGCAAACCACCTAAACCAACCAGTGATTTTTTTTTTTTTCCCCTGTCCTGAAATTGGACCTTTCCACTTGACTCATCTTTTGAGTTTGGCTCCAGTGCCACATTTGTCACTACTTTTTAGTCTGTGCCAGGAAGTTTTTCTCCTGGTGAATTTACATTCAAATCTGTAATAACAGTGCTTGTGGCATGTTAGATGCTCAGGTTCACCAACCTGGTAGGAATGAGCTTTTTCCTTTTATGCCACATTCTGAGTAATTGTGTTCTTGACTGCCTGCTTTCCACCGTTGGATAATAACACATAATAATACAGCATTATTTCACACGGTGGGTAATGCTGGAGTATCTCTTAATCAGACTGATCAGACTGGAGTAACTCAGAATGCTACACAGGGAAAAGAGCCTCCTGTAAATATATGAGTCTTGAATCAATGCTTTGAGAGTAGGGTGGCACTAAGGCTTGTCGGTCTTAGTCTGACAAGTTGTTCATATGTTGAAAAGCATTTTTCGAGCACCTTCTGTCTAGAGTAATTTGGCTAAGCCTGGAGGAGACAGACCAGCTATTTCACTTGCACTCACTCCTTTAGTATGCACCCCTGTAAGGTAGATGCTATTAATTTTCTTTTTTTTTTAACTATACAATAGTCAGCTCTTCCCTTACTCTGGGGTAATCTCACCTTAACTGTGACTTCAGTCACCTCCTGATAATTTCCCAAATTCTGTGGACTGCTCTAAACTCTTCAGTTCCTGCACTTTGCCTACTGGCATCCCCCCTAATTGGCCACCTAACCGGTTATGGTTGGCCCTCTATATCCCTGTGTCCTGCATCCACAGATTTAACCACCCTTGGGTTAAAACCTGCCAATACAGAGGGACAGCTTGAAAAGCCTCAGTGAGCAGGTAGGGGCTACCCTCATGTGATCTCCTTTTTACCCCCTGAGTTTCTTGTCTTGATCAAGACATTACCATCTTCCTCTACATGTATTTATCAACTGACACTGAGAACTCACTCTTTCTCAGGTGCTAGTCCAGATATTAGGTGTCCATATAGCACAGACTCAAGCATATTCAAGGCTTTGCTTTAATGGAGCTTGTACTTTAGTGGACAAACAACTAACTTAAAAAAACAACAACTATGTCTATACCTATCTCTCGGGAGAAACATCAACAACCTCAGATATGTGGATGATACCACTCTAATGGCAGAAAGCAAAGAGGAACTAAAGAGCCTCTTGAGGGTGAAGGAGGAGAGTGAAAGAGCCAGTTTAAAACTAAATATTAGAAAAACTAAGATCATGGCATCCAGCCCCATTACTTCATGGCAAACAGAGGGGGAAAATGTGGAAGTAGTGACAGATTTCCTCTTCTTGGGCTCTAAAATCACTGTGGATGGTGATTGCAGCCATGAAATCAGAAGACAATTGGTTCTTGGCAGGAAAGCTATGACAAACCTAGACAGTGTTTTAAAAAGCAGAGACATTTCTCTGCTGACAAAGGTCTGTATAGTCAAGGCAGTGGTCTTCCCAGTGGTCACCTACAGTTGTGAGAGCTGGGCCATAAAGAAGGCAGAGCACCAAAGAATTGATGCCTTTGAACTGTGGTGCTGGAGAAGACTCCTAAAAGTCCCTTGGACTGCAAGGAGATCTAACCAGTCAATCTTAAGGGAAATCATCCCTGAATACTCTTTGGAAGGTCTGATACTGAAGCTCAAAATCCAGTATTTTGGTCATCTGATGTGCACAGATGACTCATTGGAAAAGTCCCTGATTCTGGGAAAGATTGTGGGCAGAAGAAGAGGGCAATCAAAGGATGAGATGGCTGGATGGCATCATCAATAATGGACATGAACTTGGGCAAACTTCAGAAGATGGTGAGGCACAGAGAGGCCTGGCATGCTGCAGTCCATGGGGTCGCAAGGGGTCGGACACGACTGGGCGACTGAACAACAACAATACCTATATATCTAGACATGTCTATATCTACCCATTCATCCTTTTGTATGGATGGCTGTCAGGCAGTGGTGAGAGATCCGGAGAAAAATACAACAGGATGAGGATTCTGGAGACCAGGAAGATGTGTGTCTTACTCTTCAGCTAGCACCATCAGGGAAGGAGGTGGTATTTGTACAGAGACTTGAATAAAGTGAGGGGTTAAGCCATATGAATATCTGTGATCTGGAGACAGGCCTACCTCACCCTCTGTTAATCCTTGCTACTCAAGGACTGAGTCGTGACCATTTTTTTAATGTTGCCCAAGCCATAGCTTGTAACTGTTAGCCAGCAGATGGATATACTTGGACCTGAGAATCAGATAAGGAAACAATTGTTACCCAGTGTGCTGGGTGTGGCAGAGTCATGCCCAGAAGTCTGCATGGGCGCTGAGAAGGAGCAGATGGGAAGAAGGCAAAGGCAAGAGTACGTTTAGAGTTGGTCTCGCAGAAGGTGACACTTGAGGTCAGTCTTGAGCAGAGTTCCACATATGGAGGTGGGGGTGGGGGCATATGGAGGTAAACAGGGACTGATTTGGAAGACATGGCATCAGATTTGGGGTCCAACCAGCCCACCAAGAAGGGGAGCACAGCACTGTGACTTGTGATGGGGAGTGGTCAGCAAACTTAGGACAGGTGACCTGGAAATGGATGTGTGTTCTAAGAGGATAAATTCATTAATCTGACCTTGAATGCTGTCCTTGGGAAAGAACAAAAGGAAGAAAGAATCTTGGGTCTTCCCCTTTATCCCTTTCCCAGGTAACCCCACCCCTCAACCCCACACCAAGAATGTTCCTTCCCTACAGCCCCCTTATCCTGTGTCCTTTTCTGATTTTTAAAGACAGCTGCAGCAAGGATTCCTTATCTGAGGCTATTGCAGAAGCCTCTGACATCTTCACTGAAAGATCAGTCATTATGTGTTTTGAGAATCAACTCTGTTGTGTTGTGCCCCCAGGAAGGGACCTGGTGATGCCCAGAAGCTCGAGGGAGGGAAGGTGGGGCTGACCTTTGCTTCTGACCCAGGGCGAAGCTGTCTGGGAGGAAGAACAGGTTGTGGATCTCTTAAGTGAAGGGACATGGGCTCTGGGGTCACCCTGGTTCTGGATACTCACTGGGAATGGGACGACTGTGCAGTGGGGACCCTGCTGGAAAGATCTGGGGTCTTCCATACGCAGCTTTGGCATTATTTTGGTTTTACTGTGTTTGCCTTCATTTTCTCTAATTTGTCAGGGCAGGTTTCCACCATCTCCCACTTTAAGTTTTGTTTGGAAGGCTTTATACAGTGATTCAGTGACAAGAATTCTGTTGCATATAATCATTTTTATTCTTTAATACCAAATCTTTGTATTTCTTTGTGGCGCGCAGGTTCGCCTGCTCAGGTAAGCAGAGCTGGTTGACGAGTGTCAGATCCTCAGCATGCCTCCTTCTGTCCCTCCCTGGAGCGCAGCTGCTGTGCTTCCTTCTTCCTTGTGAGCTGGTGGTTGTTGTAAGCAGGCCTTGTTACACGACTTCTCTGCCGAGGAGTGTTAGGATTGACTTTTATTGATAAGTTATACTGTATGTTACTGTGTGAGGTTTAGTGCCATCATAAGCTTCCTAAGAATATTTTATCAAAGGTTCATGTACCCTTTGCTTTGTTGTGATATGGATTTTTACAAATTTCTCGAAATGTTTGTCCCTGAAAGTGATGAAAGCTGTGTCATGCGGTTTTCATACAGTTAATGTTTGAAGTGACTTTGTCCTCTAGTCTGCATTCAGAGGCTGTCCTCACTCGTGCCCTGGTGACCCTGTTTGTGGTGTAATGAAGATCATTGTCTCTGCACCACCAAAATCCTGTTACCTGCTCACTAAGGTCCAAGGTTTAGCAAAGCTCAAAGTCCTTGATTCTGAAGACATAAGCTTCAGGTACTAATGCCAGCAGTGACCCACGTACATTGTGGTGTAAGCCACAGTTCCCAGCCCTTCTTGCAGTCAGGGTCTTGGGGGCGCAGTGCCAGGGCATCTAGGCAGACGGTTGCTAGCAGCACACGAGAGGAAGTCCTTTCCTGGAAAGCAGCAAATAAAGCCTTGTTTTGGTCTCCTCAGTGCCTGGCAGATGCCTCCCCAGGTGCCCAGTAATTTCTGGATGGAGAGTGGGTAAAGTAATGGACAGGTAAATGCTTCCATGCACATGTAAGATAATGAAAAGGGTAAGTATTTAAGCTGGGCTTTCAAAAGCAAACTATCCTCTCAGTAGAGTTGTCTTGCTTAGAGACAGAGCCTCCTTTTCTCTTTCCTGCGTTTTTGGGTAATCGCAAATCCTTTAAAGGAAAGGCATTTCCAGAATGGTGAGCTGGCCTGTTCTGATGGTGTAATAGCCCTACCCCTCAATGAGCTTCACTTCTGTGATGGTGATGCCGTGTGAGGATCTTTGAGAAGCATTCCTCAGGTCAAACAGGCTCATTCCTGGACTTCACAGGGTTTATCATTGATGGCCAGCCTTGGAGCGGTGTCTTTACTTGCTGTACATACGCCTTGGCCTGTGTGAGTCCATATTACCCTCTTTGGAAAGCTTTTGAATGAGTAGACTTTATTTTGAGTTTAAATCTTGGCGTCTGTTTTTCAGAACACTAGTCTGTTATTACTTAAGGCTTATGCCCAGATTTGGAATTCAGGCTGCTAAGAAATGTCAAACAGAAAGGGCTTGTCAGCACTTATAGTCCAAGTTCGTCGTGGGGCTGCCTTTTGGCCTGGCATGTGCCCTGGGCGTGCTGTGCTCACCTGCCCACCTGTGATGACCTAGATCTGTCAGTCTGAAATCATCTGTTCTTGAGCAAGTGGTTGTTGGGGTATTTGATGAGGTTTACTCATTGCCAGTGCCTGACGATATTCACAACTGCTTCTCTTTTGCAAAATGGTCATATACCTATATTCAAGTTTAAAAAATAAACAAGAATATTAAGAGTAGTTGTCACTCAGAGGAAAGTTTCTCAGAATTAAAGAGCTCTTTAATTATGCACACCCTCTTCCACCACCTGTATTCTAAGGATATTCCAGGACAGAAGACATTCATGGAGGTTGGTCCAGACATTGATTTTTTGTGTGTTTAATTGGAGGATAATTGCTTTACAATATCGTGTTGCTTTCTATCATACATTAACACAGATCAGTCTTAGGCGTGTGTATGGCCCCTCCCTCTTGAACCTCCCTCCCATCTCCCACGCCATCCCACCCCTCTAGGTTGTCACAGAGCCCCAGATTGAGCTCCCTGCATCATACAGCAAATTTCCACTGGCTATCTAATTTTACATATGGTAATGTATATGTTTCAGTGCTACTCTCTCAATTCATCCCACCTTCTCCTTCCCTTCCGGTGTCCACACAGGAAGTCTGTACTCTATATCTGCGTCTCCATTGCTGCCCTGCAAATATATATATATATATATATATATCAGCCCTGGAATATATATATATCCATATATATGCATTAATATATGATATTTGTCTTTATCTTTCTTTTCACTCTGTATAATGGGCTCTAGGTTCATCTACCTCATTAGAACTGAGTCAAATGCATTCCTTTTAATGGCTGAGTAATATTCCATTGTGTACATCTACCACAACTTCTTTATCCATTCATCGGTCGATGGACCTCTAGGTTGCTTCCATGTCCTAGCTATTGTAAATAGTCCTGCAATGCAGACAACTGGTATGTTGAAAATGTGCCCTCTTGAGGACTCCCCTGTGAGGACAGTGTGACCATCACACTTACTTCCATGCCCTCTGTGTCTTTTGGTGCCTCTGGGGATTTCTCCTCATTCTGGAATCCTGCTGTCACCTCTGCTGATCATCTTCTCCATCCTATAAACCCAGTGTTCTGTCTTCCCCGTATCCTGCTTTTTCTGATGATCTGTGGGACATTTTCCTAATGCAATCATCCTTTGGTTTACACAGTAAACATTCCTGAAAATGTGCCCTGTGCCTTGTGCTATGCCCATTGTAGGAGATAAAATCCTAGTGAGCTAGAGTTAATTTTCTAAACAAGGAGCTCCTGGTCTGGTAGATTTATAACTGGATGTTGGGGAATGACTGACAGTTACGTGAATGGACATAGCCTGGCTCTGTGTGTGTAGCAATAGCAGGTTTAGGGCACAAACCTGTTGTGTTTGGAGGCAGTCTAATTGAGTCTGACTGGTTGCCGGCTCATTGGTAGGCTATTCTGGGGTACCCAGATATTTTAAACCTTACCCTTAAAGAGCTTCATGTTGATGTCAGGATTTTTGAATTGAGTCATTTCTCCTTCCTTAAGAGTAAAAGGAAGCTTCTGTGATGAACATTTGGCTTATAGTCTGTGAGGTCTTTGAAAACTTGAACTTCAGTCATTCCCTGTGTGGCTGAGTGATGGGGCAGGCATTGCAGAGGTTCAGGTTCCCAGCGTTTCACATGATTTAACACAGTCCAGCCTTTGGCAATCTGCCACCCTCTCTACTTGGTAGACAGGTTATGAAATTTGACACTCTTACATCTCTCTTGGAAAACCTTGTAAGTTCAGCAGTCCTTCAATGGCTGACCCATTTCTGTTAAATTCCTGTTATCAGACCCAAGTGTGAGGTTATCTCAGACCTGTTGTCAGAATAGTCAGTGCATTTCATTGACTTCTTTTTTAAACTATCAGCCTAGTCTTTGAGTGACAGTTTATACTTTGAATGCAGAAACTGGACCCTGCTCTTTGTGTTTACTATGCTGCCGGCAACTTCCCTTACATGTGAACCGAATTCCCCAAGCGTGTCTTATATCAGCATAGCACAGTGAAGTAGGATTCGGACAGTTCCTTCAGCTGACATGTGGAAGCAGAGCCTTAGAGAAGAGTGTCTGCCAAAAAGACAGAGGACTTCTTCAGTGAGCGAGAAGGGATGCTTTGCAAAATATTAGGGATCTTAGCATATTTTGCTTTCAGCTAATCTCCTTTGGTGTTCACCTCCATGCTTCACATCTTTGGGGGCCATCATGGCCCCTGTCCTTGATAAATTAAGTATGATGGTTTAAAAGCATCGTGTCTTGGTTGTTGCAATATTTCTTGGTTAGAAATACACTGGACTTGGGAGTCATAGGTCCTAGGTTGGAGCCCAGATTCTAGCATTTACTGTGTGATTCAACTTAAGTTGTTCAGATTCCTGCTCTTTAAAGTGGGAATAATAAATAATGTCTGCTCCCACCCCAACTCCAGCTACCTTCTACTCCTACTGTGGATCAAGTGAGAAGATGAATTGCAGAGTGTCCTGTAACTTACACAGTGCTCTGCTCTGGGAGCCCGCATTCTCACCAAGGATGGGTTTTGTGAGCTATCGCAGGGTCCATGAAATGCCTCTTTCCGCTCAGGACAGTTATTGAAGCTGTCCCTTCTACGGGTATCTGTGCTCACAAGCAGCTGCCTCTCCACCCACCCGGAAGCAGCCCGGACCCCTGTGGGACAGCTGTTTCTGATGACATTCTTTTTTCAGTTAAGCTGAAACCTAGCCTCCTAACTTCCAAGATAATTTACACTTCTTGGTTCTAGTTTTACAGAGTAACATGAAACAATTCAAATCAGTGCGTATGTCAAGTTGTAGAAATTTATAACTGAGAAGGGGTCTTAAACTCAGCTTCCTGTTTTTGGCAATTCAATTCAATAAATAAGAGCTGGGGCCTGTCACGTGGGTGCTGGCTCCAGCTCTGAAGGCGGCTATTGTTTCTCCTCCTGATCTCCGGAAGTGGAACCAAAGGGCAGGGGTCCAAATGGGGATGAATGGGAAGCAAGAACTTTTAACTCCTTAATGTGCAAAACTACAGTGGTTTAATTTTTTTTTTTTTTTTAGAATTATTGCTAGAAGAAATAAAACCTGCATTTATTGGACTAGGAATAATTTAAATAGCTCAGTGGACTATTAATCTACAAATGGACTTACCAGTGAGCAGTGTGACTTTGAGGAAGTCAGTCGTTACTCTTCAGAATTAGTTTCCCTCACGTTTAAAATGGGACTAAAATTTTCTGCCCTGCCTATATTGTATAACCGTTAGATATGATAATGTATGTGGATTGAAATATTCACTCCTTATATGCCAGGTAACTCTTGGAAAAGTCTTTAAACTTCTCTTTGTCTGCTTCATCTTTTAAAAGAGCATTGGTTAGTACCTACTTTAGAGTTTTTGTGAGAAATAAATGAGTTAATTTCCATGAAGTACAATAGAGCAGTGCCTGACAGCTAATGTCTAACAGATTAAATATTTTTTAGGAACTTTTGAGGACTCTGTGATATAACATTTTTAATTTTTTAAAAACTGTGATATAATTTTTTAGTCTACTGTATTTTTTTAAATAGCATCAAAAAAAATAAAAATAAACTGTAACATCTCATTTACCAAGCAAATCTAGTAACAGAATTGGCATCATTTATCTTTCTGATCACTTTGGTAATTTCACAAGATGTGACTTGGTTGTCAGAAAAGCTTTATCATGATACTGAAAGCTTTCTCCCAAATACCTTACTTCTCTGGACCTTAGGCCAAATGTATGTATTACCGAAAAAGCCCTGATGCTGGGAAAGATTGAAGGTGGGAGGAGAAGGGAACGACAGAGGCTGAGATGGTTGGATGGCATCACCGACTCGATGGACATGAATTTGAGTAAGCTCTGGGAGTTGGTGATGGACAGGGAGGCCTGGCTTGCTGCAGCCCATGGGGTCATAAAGAGTCGGGCACAACTGAGCAACTGAACTGAACTGATGTATTACCGGAGGTGTTTTTTTCTTTGCAGTGTGAGTTTGGAAAACTTTAAGTGGGGATTAGGATGGTTTTCCCAGGGGCACTAGTAGTAAAGAACCCTCCTACCAATGCAGGAGACAAAAGAGACCTCGGGTTCGGTCTCTGGGTGGGGAAGATCACCTCGAGGAGGGCATGGCAACCCAGTCTAGTATTCTTGCCTGGAGAATCCCCTTGGACAGAGGAGCCTGGTGGGCTACCTTCCATGGTGTCACAAAGAGTCAGACATGACTGAGCACGCATGCACAAGATTCAACTCTGCCTTCTCTGTTATTGTTAGGGTCTCCAGATTTCTGTCTTAACTGGCCAGAGCTTTGCTTGTGTTATAGTAACAAAAGAGATTTTTAAATGTTATCTTTGATTTGAAAGTGTCCTAATTCAAGTATTTTTGTAACCCATTTAGCTTTTAGAGATAATGAAACGTTGATCAAGAACTTCATTTCCAACAGACCCATTCATAATAATCCTAGTGGCTTATTTCACAGGAGCTATTTCCAGATAAAAATACTGATCATGACTTCCCATGATGTTCCCTGAAGGGGTAAAATTAAACTATGGGAAATGCTTGGAATTTAACTAGTAACTAACTTATAAAGAACCTTTTAAAGAAGTCATAACGCCCCTAAGCTATTATATAACAAAAGACCTTATGAGTTCAGAATTCTTTTATGTGTGTATTTTTCTTAATTGAAACCCAATGAGTCTTATTAAGTATCTTCAAGTTTATAACTGAGCTAAAATGATTTCTTTAGACTGAGGGGCCTTTGAGTCCCGTGCTGGCTTTTCAACCTCAGGTCCAGTCTGGGTTAGTGTTGATGCTGCATATATTAACCTAGTTATCTGGATATAACCTTTTACTCATATACTGTATTATGTTATAGTCCTAAATGGCATGATTAGGCTAAACATTTTTAAACATACATAAAGCACAGGTTAATTGTATCTGCTAATCAGTTTCTTTTCCAGACTTTTACATTAAGGTATGTCAGATTTCTATTTGGGGAGGTGATGAATAAGACTACGTAGAGAGAAAGGGGTGCTTGCAAGGGACCACATGGCAGAGTGAAAAGAGCATGATTTGGAAACCCTGCTTCTCTATGATACTGGGGAATTTCTCTGCTTCTTTCATCATATGTTAATGGACACGCTCCCTGTCTGGAAAGGCTATAATCTGGTGCCACACAGTCCTGGGTGTACAGTAAATTCCCAACAAAGGGCAACTGTGACATTTTGTATTAGAAATTTGTTCCATTTATGTTTAATATTTCAAAGCAATGCTAAAAGACATTTTGGTCTATTTTATGATCATTTTAGTGGGCTTATAATTTTCTAAGTTTACCTAAAGACTTTGAGAACACCAAAAGGAATACTTGACTTTGAGATAAACTAATCATTAAAAATTCTTCTTCTATTTACTATGTTAGAGTTTTAATGGCCATTTTTCCATTTCTCCAGTCATTGACATCCTAGTGAATTTAGCTTTAAAAGAAGTTAACAGGGTAAGTGAAAAGGATATGAAGTGCTGCCAGGATAGAGTCCTCAGTTATAATTTTCTATGTCATCATATAATTCATTTCTGGATTATTTGGACCTCTTATGTTTGTTTATAAAGTACCCTCAACAGGTTGTGAAGGATGTCGTAAAGTGCGTGTTCACGGACCTTCCTCACTGTCCTGTTAGTTTTGCTAGTTCTTCAGTGGTTTGGATCTTGGGTTAGTGCATCAGTGTTCTTAGGAAGGGGTGGCTCCTTTGTAATACAAGCAAAACTTTATATGCATCCTGAGAACTGATATTTGAAACATCACATATTTTAATGAGATATAAAATCGCACGGTAAGTCTTCCTTGTGTGTTTAAAGAAAAAGTAATTCTTTGTTCAATTTGTCTTTCCAGGTGGCAGTTGTCTGAAGTTGCTCATTGAGACTTCTCAGCATTCCTACAGATATAATAGGTGAGTCAGTGAAATCAGATGCCCTTTCCAGGTGGGTAGCAACTTACTTCTTGAAAGAGGTACAGTGTTTCAAACTTTTGGGCCCTGAATGATAAACGCTAGTGTTTCTTAGTTTTGTTTTTTGCCAGATACATACACAAATGTTGTAAAGGACTCGGTAAAGTTTCATAAATGGATCTAATGCCTGATGATCTGAGGTGGAGCTGATTTTGTAATAATGGAAATAAAATGCACAGTAAATGTAATGCATTTGAATCATCCTGAAACTATTCCCACCCCCACCCCCACGTCGGTCCATGGAAAAATTGTCTTCCATGAAACCGGTCCCTGGTGCCAAAAAGGTTGGAGACTGCTGCTCTAGGGTCCATGCTCTTGTTATGAACTTCCGGGTGGGACTCAGGCCAAGAAGTCAGTGCTTGGTATGTATTTGGGACTGACTGACACCCTGCCCAGGAGGGTCCGCTGTGTGCGGGGGATTTGCAGAGTATTTTCACAGATACCATCTCATTTGTGGAAAGGTTATCTTTTTAGTTTTCTTGATTCTGGAGAAGGAAAAATTGCTGTTAATATCATGAATTGAAGTACTGATTTCTCAAATGTTCTTAAAACTGTCCTAAGAATTGCTGGTTGGGTTACCTGGGGAAGCTTGGCTTGTTTTTCTGGTTCTTTGTTTTTTTAATGGAAACTGTAAGCTCTGATGAGTTATGGAATTATTTGAGAAAAGTTCCTGCTCGTGGGAAAGCCAGTGCTGACCCAAGACAGGTGGGTGTCCTGTTGGCATTTTGTCAAACAGATAATCTTTAAATACCTGCTCTGTATTTATTTAGTGGGGGTAGGAGAAACTGTCTGTTAACAAAGACTACTAATGAAAAATACATACCTCTTCCTGAATGTTGAAAATAAGGGATTTATTACCTGTGATGTTCTGAACCAGGTGTTCAGAAACCTGTTTAAAAGTTGGGTGATAATAA
Source organism: Okapia johnstoni (assembly GCA_024291935.2). NCBI lineage: Eukaryota > Metazoa > Chordata > Mammalia > Artiodactyla > Giraffidae > Okapia > Okapia johnstoni. Next base: position 83,854,679 of record CM044307.1, read on the forward strand.
CAGTCTGCCATGCACTGCTCAGATCCAGGTTTGCAACAGAGGCCTGCTGAAACAACCCACTCTGATTAACAGCATCTGAATTACAAAGAAATCTGATCCTGCCTGCGAGCTGGCTATGTGACCGAAGACGGGCTTATTTACCTGATGGAACTCTCAACTCTTCATGTGTGGATATGACTTCCTTCCAAAGTAGTTTGGAAGATTGAACGCAGCAAAGATGGCAATGTGTGTGGATACACAGTAGACGCCAAGTACCCCGTGCCTAGCTCCTGACACCAGATGTCTTGGATGTAGGGTGGGGAGGTCAGCTCTGCCAGACAGCTCCCATGCCTCACTGGTAAAGTGAAAGCTGATTCCCACTCTGTTCTGCCCTGCCTACTCCAGGCCAATTATGCGGAGCCTTTGAAAAGTAGGAACTTAGGGTATATGGTTGGAATGAGGGGGTTTCTAATGGCAGGCTTTTTTTTTTTTCAATCTAGTCAGAATTTCTGAGCTTGAATCCTAGATCTGCACTTTATCATTAGGTATATGACCTTGAATAAATTATTAACACCCTCTCTGGCTCTCACCCCATCTCATAGGAATGCTGTGAGATTAATGATGGTGTGTAGAGCAGGGCGTACAGAACAAGTACCTAGTGAATCTCAAGAAATATGCCAATAACTTTGTCGGGATCCTTTTAGAAGGGAGGCAGAGAGTCCGACTCAAAAGAATATCCATGGTTTTGAAATGTCTCCAGTTTGAACCTCAACTTCTTGAACTGCTTTTTCTATCATGTTACGTTAGTCTAGACCAGGGAAGATCATCTTTGTCTTGAATAAACTGAGAGTGACTATGTCCTGCCGTGTGATACTCACTCATTCAGAAGGGGAGAGTGTTGGGATTTGGTCTTCCTGGATTTTCTTCACAAGTAAACAGACCTTTCCTCGTCTGGCGGAATTCTTACTAGAACTGACCAGATAAGCAAAGTGGAAGCTCTAGATCTGTGTTGTCCAATATGGTGGCTGCCTCTGGCTGTTGAGCAATTTGAAATATGGCTAGTGTGACTGAGGCACCGAGTTTTTCATTTTATTTCATTTTAATTCTTTTACAATTTAGAACTGATATTCAGTTATTGGTAAGCTTTTATGTATTTATGGGAACAACTTGGGCATCTGGTTTTCAACTGTGAATTTTATAAATCTAGATTAAGTGCTTCTGAGGAAAATTTAGTGCCTGAGTTGAGATGTGCTGTAAGTGCAAAATATATATTTTGAAGTGTTAGAAAAAATTATGTCAGTTTTTTAGTACTTTTTATATTGATTCAATATGGAAATGATAATATTTTGTTTATCTTGATTTAACATTATTGCAATTAATTTTTTTTAAAGTTGCACCTAAAATTTCAAAATAGTGTACTACATGCTCGCATAATTCCATTGGACAGTGCTGCTCTAGATGATCCTTGAAAGAATTGGATAATTTCTCATTTATTAAGTGAAGGACAGGTTTTCCAATAGACTGCAGATTATGAAAGTGTTTTTTTTTTTTTCCTTCTTCTAAGGTTTTGTTTATAGTCTACCAAGTAACAAGCGTAGAGGAATTTTTTTAAATACTTAAAATTGTAAAGAAAACAAAGGCACACAGCAGATGTGTTATCTGTACCTTATGTGACACAGACTGAGGCTCTGTGTAGACATCTTGGCTGTAGTCTTTCCCCTCAGCCTTCTTATGAAATGAGGTAGGGAGACACTCACAGCCACGCACTAGAACATGAACCGAAACACTGCTTTTCAGCTAAGTATTCTCCTTCTGTGATGGTTGTTGGCTCTCACATATGATGCTAATACCTTGTTCCCTGGGTCGCATTTTGTCGTGCCCCAGGCGATCGGCTTAGGAGCTATCGTCCGGGAGGAATCTGTGGCTTTTCATTACCTGTGGCCAACAGCACGCTCTTCTTACTGCAGCTGTTGTATAGGCACTCAGTCATGTGCGACTCTTTGCGATCCTGTGGACTGTAGGCCACCAGGCTTCTCTGTCCATGGGATTCTCTAGGCAAGAATACTGGAGTGGGTATCCATTTCCTCCTCCAGGGGATCTTCCCTATCCATGGATCGAACCTGAGTCTCCTGCTTGGCAGGCAGATTCTTTACCACTGAGCCCCCTGGGTAGCCCTGATACCTTCTAAACAAGCAGATAAACTGATTGCCTAACTTACTGGACATATCTAAACCTGAATGTTTAATTCTGTTTCTGTACCAGTTTGAGACGTTTCTAAAAGGTATTTTTCTCACTTATTCAATAAGGTAATAGACCGAAGTAGAGATTTGAAAGAAAGAAATAAAAGCATTCTAACACAAACATTAGATAGTTTTAACAAATATTTAGCCAGGAACTATGTTAGGAACTGTTAACTGTACTGGTACTGTAGTACCAAAAATAGAAAGGGAATAAGTGCTGGCTTGAAGTTTAGTTGTACTAGTTTTGCATGAAACATGAGAAGATATTACAGTTAAAGTGATCAATATTCTGTCTCACATTTATGCCCTTAGTGACACTGAAGTCTATTCTAAGAGGTGTGGGGGAGGTATTAGATTCAGAATCGTACTGGTCTGGGTTTGAGTCCTGGCTGTGTCACAGTGGCCAGTAGTGGGGCTTCCTAACTTCTCTGATCGTGTCCCTGTGTAGCTGGTGCCAACGAACACCAGCCACTTTCCTTGTTAAAATCTTTCCATTGTATTTACTTGATCTGTGACACCTGTACCCGTTTGGTTAATAAACGTGGAGAGTACCTTGCTGTCCTCATACTTTGCCAGACTGAAGAAGTGAATGAGGTTTACTGTCCAGTACTGTAAACTCTCTCCAAGAATTAAGCGGGATTGATATTTATATATTAGATAGAAACCATTATCAAATTTCATGAAGAATCTTCAGCTAAAGAAAGGTAGCTTTTCCTTGCAGAGTTTAACTGTTATGACATTGAGATTTTAAAATTCCAATATTAGAATATATTGAAAGTGAAAGTGAAGTCGCTCAGTCATGTCCGAGTCTTTGCGACCCCATGGAGTGTAGCCCACCACGCTCCTCCATCTATGGGATTTTCCGGGCACGAGTACTGGAGTGGGTTGTCATTTCCTTCTCCAGGGGATCTTCCCAACCCAGGAATTGAACCCAGGTCTCCCGCGTTGTAGGCAGATGCTTTACAATCTGAGCCACTAGGGAAGTCACTAGAATATAGTAAGGGAATTCATTTCTGCCACCAGCTTGCAAGCCGTTAATAGGTGAGGAGAAGACTTAGTGAGAGAGGTTATAATAAGCCTTCTCTTTTTACTGAGGGTAGATTGGACAAAATATATGCTTTCTGAATAGAAAGTGATAAAGTATAAATAGGCGCTGGTTTGCAAGATTTAACAAAAGCAAATCAAAGTAATTAAATGCATTGAAGACCTAAACTGTGTGCAGTTCTTTCTCTGTTACTCACATGTTGACAGATTGTCTTTTTTCCTGATAAGTCTGGCTGTGGACAGCGTGTGTATCTAAAAGAGAGTCCTGAGTGTTCTTCCCAGCAGGAAAGTATTCTTCCCTTTCTATGAAAAGCCGCTTCCCTGGGTAGACTATGAACCTCCTGAGGGCTAGTCTGAGTCTTTTATTGTACTCTCGGTGCCTGATACAATGTCTGATGCATGCTAGGTGCTGAGTGAGCGTCTGTTGGATGGGTGGAGGATTAATGATGGTTAGACTGTAGCGCTGGTTCTGTAACATTCTCTGAAGAGAACTCTACTTCAGTACATTATAGATGGCCCAGCACAGTGCCTGACACATGTTACTTGCACAGTAAATGTTGGTGAAATGGAGGCATAATTGTGGGCTTAAGTATAGCTTCTAATTTATAAAGGACTTTTGGGAGTATGACCTGTGTTTTTAAATATGTTTGTTTAATAATATCCTCATTACACAAAGCAGGGAATAATCCTTACTCTAGAAACAAAGAGAGCATAAATTACATAGGAAACAATAACTGTGACTACATGAAAAATTATGGACTTTATCAAAAGGCTGTGAGAGTGATAAGATAAAATATCTAAAACACTCATAAATTTACAAAGGAGAATATGTAAGGAATGCCTGTGAATTAATAAGGAGGATAGGCTGACAAATGAGACAAAAATCCAGGAGTAGGGAAGGGTGGTGAAATACTTGAACAGGCACTTCATGAAGAGGAACCACAAGGAACTGGTAAAATGAAAATTTGCTCAACCTTGTGAGTAATGCGAATACAAACCCCTCCATGAGATACAAACTCACTTCTACCTCATAAGCAAAAAATTTTAAGTCTGATGATGATGGCAAGTTCTGATAAGAATGTGGAACACCATGAACTCTCAGATACCACTGGTGAGAATCAAATTAGATTCACCCACTTTGTTGTTTGACTTTTGCTGTTTTTTGGGGGTTTTTTTTTACTGAAAAAAAGTTGACAGGCAGTATCTTGTTAGTTTCATGTAAACAACATAATGGACCGTGTTTTAAATACATTATGAAATGATCACCATGATAAGTTTAGTAAGCATATGAATATAACCCATTTATGGTTTGGGGAGCCAGGAAGGTTCTTTTAAGCAGAGAGGTGAAGTTGAACATTGAGAAGGCACCATGAGGGACTTCCTTGCTGGTCCAGTGGTTAAGAATCCCCCTTGCAATGCAGGGGACACAGGTTGGATCCCTGATGGGACAACGAAGATCTCACATGCTGAGGAGCAACTAAGCCAGCTGTAGCTAAGTGATGAAGCACAGTCTGGAGGGTTGTGGGGGTGAAGGGAAGGGGAATGGGATTAGCTCTGGGCAGAGACTGGGCAACTCTGTGGCAGAAAGAGGGTGGGGCTGCCTCTGTGAAGTATTTATGCAGAATAGATGTTAGGAGAATTCTCACAGGATGGCTTCAGTTCTTTTGAGAAGTAGGAAGTTCATCTGCACTGGGGAGAGGAGGCAAAGCCAGGGGTTAAAAGGAAGAATCCATGCTTCCCTACATGGAAAGGAACTCTTCTCCGTGCTGATGTGGCCACCTTCCTGTGAATTATGGTTCTTTGTCTGATAGATTATTCTACAGGGAATTCTGGTTCTCCATCTGATGAAACTGATCCACAAGGACCCACAATCTGGGTCTCACGTTAGTAAACATATAGTTTTTTTTTAACTTTTTATTTTATATTGGAGTATAGTTGGTTAATAATATGATAGTTTCAGGCATACAGCAGAGGGACTCAGCCATACAATATAAACATATATTTTTGTTGTGATCAAATGTCTAAGTCTATGAAAAAGGCTATTTGCAAATCCTCTAGCAAGTTGTTTTGGTTCCAACTGGTATCTCTCCTGTCTGTTCTATATCCAAGCAGAAATAGCCCATCCTTATGCAGAAAGCTTTTCTACTTTAATGATCCACTCTTTAAATTGTTCCTTGAAAGGAAGGAGATGAACTGACCTCAGGTGAATGAACATACACTGGGATAGTGCAGAAGTGTCTGCCTCATTGTCACTGTAAAATGTATTTGTGCTTTTATGTGCAGCTTGTTAGTACAGGTAAATAGTAGCCACAGGAATTTTATTTACTTATTTATTTTTATCATTTCCCATGTTAAGCCACAGCAATCCACTCTTCCCACTAAAGAAGGCGGTAAAACAGCTCTAAAGTTCCAAGATGCTGCTCCCATAAACACCCTCTCCACTCTCTGAAATTTTGTGATGATTTTCTCGCGAAAGCTGACTTCTTCTGAATTAAATATGGATTTAATCTATGTTTCATTTTGAATTGATTCAGTAACCAAAGCAAAGTGTTTGTGCTCTTTTCTCTCTCTTGCGCTCGCATGCTATGGGGGCCCGCTAGTCACCCAGTGGACCTGTCCTTACAGACACCAGCATCTCCTGAGCCATGGGCAACATCTCACCATATGTCATAGGGCCGGGGGGCCAGGCAACCTGTAAAGGTGGGACTGGCCCCGATCTCTGTATCTCATGTTACCGGCCCAGGGCAGCCTGTGAAAAAGTCTTAATTGGCAACCTCGGGTGGACTTGGAAATGTACCTGATTTGGGTCCAAATTATACCATATGCACAGCCAAGTTGTGTTAGGAAATGGACACTTCCTGTCATTAACTCACAGGTCGTGAAGACAAATACGACTGCAAATCCACTTTGGAAATCTAGTGTGGCTAATCTGAAAGATCTGGCTTCTCTATTGTTGGTGCAGTGCCTCATTTCTCTCTCCTGGCTTCTTTCAAGCTACAGTGCTTATTCAGTTGATGTTCGGTCCATTTTTCTCCTCCTATTCATGGAGTGACTGTGGATTGGAAAGATGCAGACCACTGGTGTGGTGACCAACTGCGGTCATGGACTCCTCGTCACTGTTCAAGGTCAGCGTAGCCCGTTTAGTGGCCACTCATACCTCACATTGGGCCTCCCCAGTGGCTCAGCGAATCTGAGCTCAAGAATCTGTCTGCCAGTACAGGAAATATAAGAGATGCAGGTTCGATCCCTGGGTCGGGAAGATCCCCTGGAGAAGGAAACCCACTCCGGTATTCTTGCCTGGGAAGTCTCCTGGGCAGAGGAACCTGGCAGGCTATAGTCCATGGGGTTGCAAAGAGTTGGACGCAACTGAGCGACTAACAGGGCTTCCCTGGTAGCTCAGCTGGCAAAGAATCCTCCTGCAGTGTGGGAGACCTGGGCGATCCCTGGGTTGGGTAGGTCCCCTGGTGAAGGGAACGGCTACCCACCCCAGTATCGTGGCCTGGAGAATTCCATGGACTATATAGTCCATGGGTTCGCACAGAGTCGGACATGAGTGACTAACACTTGGTACTTGGTACAGAGAAAGTCACTTGGGCAAAACACCAAGAGTTATATTTTTACCTAGCTACTCTGATAGTCTTTGTTTTATGCTTGTATTAATATATTTATATCATATGCACATCTCAAAGCAAAGATGGTTTTTTATCTGCTTAAAGGTCACACCTCAGTCTTGTGCCTTTGAACACTGATATACTCTTGAAGCCAAGCAATAGCCTTAATATACCTAACTCTTGTTTTTTTTTTAAAGGAAAACTTTGTATTTTATGTTGGAGTATAGCCAGTTAACATTATTGTGATATTAATAGTTTCAGGTGGACAGCCAAGGGACTCAGCCATCTTATGTACTTGTGGCTGGACTAGAATTGCCAGAGAATGTTTGTATGTGTTTTTCTCCTGATTATCAGAGTAATCCACGTTCATACAGAAAAGTATAAGCAAGAACGGAAAAAAAAAACAGTTCCCTTGGGTGTCGCCACTGCCAGTGTAATGGCCAAGTTTTTGTTTTGTGCATTCTTTTCTTCACATAACTGAGCACTTATTCTGCATACAACTTTATATTCAGTTACTTTTTTGTTTAATATTATGAGCATTTCCCCATGTCATAAAAAGTTTGTCTAAAATTTCAATGGTTGAATATTCTGTCTTAACGGTATATATTTAAATCATTTTAATCTTTTGTTTTTGACAATCGCGGTGTCTTCTGTTTTTTTTTTAAGGTGTTAAATATAAACTTGGAATATCTTTTTAGAAATATAAGTTGAGTTTTTAAAATCTACCCAGGAAAGTTGGGCTCTCATTGACATTACAAGAGAAGAATTGCCTTGGCACACCTTGGAGATCATCAGATCTTTAAATCTTGCTGCTTTGGGAAGTGAGAATGGCATATCATTTCAAATTTTACTGTTTTTACTCCCAGTAAAATTGATTGTTTTTTGTAAGTAGAAGAGTCATTTTTTTCTCTCTTTTGTGACTATTCCTTTATGGTCCTTTTCAGGTCAAGTTGTCACTTTATGACAATTGGGACATTTGTAATTTTTTTCCATTTTCCTAGAAGGATATATTGGAATGTGTAACTTTGAGCCTAGTGTCTTCTCACTAATAGTTAGTGTTAGCTGCTTAAGTCGTGTCCAACTCTTTAAGATCCTGTGGGCTGTAGCCTGCCATGTTTCTCTGCCCATGGGATTTCCCGGGCAAGAATACTGGAATGTGTAGCTATTGTCTTCTCCAGGTGATCTTCCTGACCCAGGGATCAAACCCAGGTCTCTTGCATTGCAGGCAGACTCTTTACCCTCTGAGCCACCAGGAAAGCCTGTTACTTGCACGCCAAATTGGCCGTATTTGAGGGGAAATCAAGCGTGGAAGTGTCAAAGAGAGTACACTTGGGGGTCCTGATGTGGTTTGTCAGTTGTGACAGTCAGCATCTGGAAAGTCAGCTCTACCCAGTGAGCACTTGTTTCCCCGACCCCCCAGACCTCGTAGGCCGTCACACTGCACCCTGTCCAGGCAGGCCTGGTGTAATATCTGGTGACAGAGGAATAATAAATACACGGTATGTTGGCTCATAATGAAGTGTTCATTGACCCCTTGAAGTGATGCTTACCTGCTTCTTTTCTGCTCATGTTTCTTCTCAGGCTGTTTGACTAACTCTTCTTGCTTGCCCCTTAGTATTGTTTGCAGGCAGTCTTTGACCGCTTTCTCTCCTCATCTTCCTGCAGTCTCCAAATTCTCTAGCCTGCTCCGTGCCTTTAGCCACAGTCCACAGGCCAAACCTCCCCAGTCCAAACCCCTCTTCCAGGCTGCAGACCCATGTAGCCTCCTACCTATGGGGGGTCTCCCCCTGGTGTGTTTCCTTTTTAAATTGAAGGATAATTGCTTTACAATTTTGTGTTAGTTTCTGTTGTACAACAGTATGAATCAGCTATAAGTATGCATATATCCCCCGCCCCCCCCCCCCCGCCTCCTTTGAGCCTCCCTCCCACCCTCTCCTATCCTACCCCTTTAGGTCATCATAGAGCACCAGGCTGAGCTCCCTGTGTTAGACAGCAGGTTCCCATTAACTATCTATTTTATACATGATAGTCTGTATATGTCCATTCAAAGTCGCTCAGTCGTGTCTGACTCTTTGCACCCCCATGGACTATACAGTCCATGGAATTCTCCAGGCCAGAATACTGGAGTGGGTAGCCTTTCCCTTCTCCAGGGGATCCTCCCAACCCAGGGATCGAACCAAGGTCTCCTACATTGCAGGCAGATTCTTTACCAGCTGAGCCACAAGGGAAGCCCAACAATATTGGAGTGGGTAGCCTATCCTTTCTCCAGCGGATCTTCCCGACCTAGGAATTGAACTGGGGTCTCCTGCATTGCAGGCGGATTCTTTACCCACTGAGCTATCAGGGAAGAAGCTCCTGTATATGTCCATGCTACTGTCAATTCATCCTACCCTCTCCTTCTCCCACTGCATCCACAAGTTCATCCTCTACATCTGCATCTCTATTCCTTTCCTGCATCAGGACCATTTTAGGAACCCTGTCGCTTCACTGGCACTTCTAATGCTGTGTGCCCCCAAGTGGACCTGTTCCCTTTCCCTGACTGGCCCTATCCCTGGATTCTCTCTTCGGATACAAAGACCTCCACTGCATCCTCCATGCCAGACACCTGGGGAGCATCTTGAGACCCTGCTTTTCCCTCACTGACAACATCCCGTGGGTTACATGATGTTCTAATTGCTGCTGCCTCCTCCCTATCCTTCTGCTGCATCCCTCTCACCCTGCCCTAGCTGAGGTTTCATGCTGTGAATGAATGATATATGCTTTCTCAGTTAGAGACAGTCTTTAAAAATAAGTAAGTCAGGTTTTTAAAAAAATAAAATTGATGTTTTTCAGGGCATAGCATTATAATGGAATATTTATTGTTTGTGTGAAGCAAACCATCCCCCATTAATTTATGTTTTATATAAATGTGAATTCTTCACCTACCTGCTTGGCTTAAAGCAAACTACACCTTGAATAATGTCTAACACATATTAGTCAAGTGAGAGGCCATGGGCATTATTCTCTAATTAAAGTGTTTTTGACTTGAGGGTTTGACATTTTTTCTTTGGGTCTTAATTATTTCCATATTCCATGTGTATTATTTTCCTGTAATATTGGAATTATCCTTTTTAGCTAGCTTTTCAACTTCACCTCCCAGGCAAGAAATGCAGTTATTTTAATAAGATTCTTTGAGGGAGTAAAATTAATATTTTGGAGATTGAAAATAATGGTGAGTTATCTCCCAAAGATTGAAAGACTGTTATGATAGCAAAATATCCTTACTCAGGGGTAGTTTTTTTTTTTTCAGGGCTTATTGAAAATATGGTGCTGGGAAGAATAAAAGGAAATTTAATACCGTGGAATCTGGAAACAACCACTGAAATCCAATCTTTTGAACACATATGATACACTAATTCCCAGAGATTTAAGACAGCTCCATTTGCTTCCTGAGGCTGTCAGGCTCCTATGACCAAGACACGGAAAGGTTCTTCAGCACGAATATGCCATGATGATATTTTATTTACTATGAATATTGACTGTACATGAACATGGGGTGTCCCGGGGTTCTGCCTTCCCTTATTGATATCAAGTTACTTCCTTGTTGGTACTTTCCTTAGATCTGGTTCCCCCAGTACAGATCCTGTGACAAAGATTTAAACACAAGTAGGCTTCCTGGGAGCTTATCCTGAAAAGCATTTTTAGGGGACTAGGCACATGAGGTGGGGAGAAGAAAGCCAAGAAGAGGGTGCTCTTGAACAGGTTGCTCAATCCCTGGTGAATTCTAAGCAACAGTCTTCAGAAACATCCCATCTGAGGGGCCAGAACACTGGGATATGTCTCCTCCAGCCCACATGTGTCATTGAGAGCTGCTCCCAAGGCCAGAGCTTAAGGTCCGTTTCTTGCAGGGGTCAGAAGAAAACCATCAGGCGAAGGTCCCAAGTCCTTGCTGTGTGCACGTGTGGGAGAGGGGGCTGAGGCGGGTACGGCTAGGGCACCAACAGTGTATGCTGCTTCAACCTTCTTTTGTTGTTGTTGTTGTGGTTAGAACAACTCAGCAAAATAAAATTCCAGTTTATTATTGGACAACATTGTTTCATGGATGGGCTAGGTCGCTTGAGATGGTCAGAGACAAAGCACAGGCAGAGACTGTTAGCAGAAAGTACTTAAGTCATGTCAGTGCTTGATTGATGTCAGGGTGGATTTGAAAAATACTGGAAATGAGCAACTGTTTTTGAAATGGGGAAGGGAGGATGTAGAGGGAATCTCTGAGAGGTATCTAGATGTTGTTCCTAAAATAATATATCATGCCTTAGTCACAAAGGTTGTGATAAGCCATTACAGTAACAAATGGAACAGATGGATTGTCCAGGCTCCTCAGAGGGTCGCGGTTTCCTCAGTGCTAATCAGCCTACAGAATTATAGTTAGGCCTTTAAGGAAATTACGATATTTTTTCCATGCACTCAGATCTGGAAGAAAACAAAAATCTGACGGAAATCTGTGGCCAGCCAAGTGTGAATGAGGCCACCTTCATTACTTGGGGAAATTCCTGGGGAAGAAAAAAAGGTGGAATCCAGTGCTTAGTGGGCCTTAAAAAGAATACTTCTCTGCTACGTGTTTGTCTGTTCGTTTCTACAACAGTCTTGATGAAACATCTTAACATGGAAAATATATCCTAGCATCCTCTTGGCTGTTCCGTTGATGTCATCTAGGGGATGAAGGCACAAGAGCTTGATACTATGAGGTATCTGATTATTTAGACCTGTTTTGTGATGGTGGAGTAACAGGGGGGTATTCCTGCCCTGAAAGACACCCCCGCCCCCACCCGACCAGTGCAGCCGTGAAACCAGCAGAGAAGTAGCTGCCACTGTGATATACTGATTATTTTGGGGACAAAGCAAAGAGCACTTAATCCTGCTGCTTAGGGAGGCCTCCCAGAGCTGTGACGTTGGACTTGGGCCTTAAAGATGACTTGGTTTCACCCAGGGATGTAGGAGGAGAATGACAGCCCAGGTGGAGACCAGTGAGGGCAAAGGCAAGGAGCCTGAAGGTGCAGAACATGGTCAGGCAGCCGGGAGTGGTTAGTGTGAGTGACGTTGTGCAGGCAGGCAGAGGTCAGCCTGTGAGTGTGCTTCGCCCCTGCCAGTGCCATCTCCCCTCACCAGTATCAGCAGGTGTCCCCCACGCAGTCACACCATTTCTATCGGCTCATGCCCATGTTCCCGTCAAACATCCTGCTCTTGTGGAAGCAACTTAGGTGCAGGATGACGGATGGAGCTTGTAGAACCTGTGCGAGGTTCAAAATGTCATCAGTGCAGCCTTCTGGCAGTGAAACCTACATTTTGTGCTAAGTGGCTGGTTAGTGATCCTTGTAAGGCCTGGAAATGCCTTGTTGAAGGGGAAATTGACATGCTTCATGCAAGTGGTCAATATTATGCATAAAATGTTTATCCTTTCTTTGCCATGTCTTCCCTATTAGTCCATCCAGCCCCAAGTGTTCCACATTTCTGTGTTCTAAACTTCTAGCTGTATTTAACAGTATATGGAATTAGTGGTGCTTATTTTTTTTCTGATTTCTTCCCTTTTCTATACAGGTTGTCTCACAGGCATTAGCATGTTGGTGCTTTGGGGTATGCTCAAGGGGCACACTTGCTCTTAGAATCCTTTAGTATTTGGATTGAGGAAAGGAACAAAACAGTAAGTTGGCCTCAGGTTTTCCCTCTTATTACATTTAACAGTTTAATTCAATTAGTTGTCATTTTTGTCTCATTTCCAATGGAGGAGCCACCTGGTTGAGGGGAAAAGAACTCAATGTGGTGTCCAGGTTCTGGGGACATTTCTCAGAGTGAATTAGGAGCAGGAGCTGAAAGTGGTTCCCAAATACCTCACTGGGAGCCCCAGGGAGTCTATTGAATAACCATCCCACCGATTCTAGACTGACTGACCTCTGGCTGCTCAAGTTAAAAGTTACATACAGTTCAACCACTATGAAAAAGGCTTTTTAAGTGGCTTTTCTATAGAATTCCCCTAAACAGTCACCTTGTGTATTTCTTAAACTGATCAGTATACTCATGATTCTTTTTCCCTTAGGAATTTCTGCTTCCTCTTTTATCATTCATGGAATGTTTTTTCCCATGGAATTCCCCATTCCTCTGTAGATTCACTTTGAAACTGCATTCAGGCTTCCAGGAGATGTTTCCCTGATGATTTCATAGCATAATATGAAGACTTAAAAGTATTTGATGCCCAAGAGAGAAATGTTAGGACCTCTTGAGTCTGATTTAGTAACTTGGCCCCTGGCTGCCGTGTATCTTTGGGTGAATCATTGTTCTTTAGTAAATGAATGTTAGAATAATCAAATGTAAGAAATGGAACTAGCAGCCAGACACACAAATCCTTCTCTCTATCCCTTGTCCATCAATATCCCCAGCACAAGAGAAAAAACAAAAGTAAATAGGATGTGTGTTCAGTCTTGTACTTAGCATCCAGTTTGCAACATGCCTTCACTGTGCCCTGACGTGCTTCTACTTGTGCAGGGACTGGGATGGGGGTCCAGCCATTGAATCTGGAGAGACTGATCTTGTCATTTCCAGTATGGTAGGTGCTGTCAACCTAACAGCCCTCCAAACAAAGCTAGTGGAGGTGATGAAATTCCAGTTGAGCTATTTCAAATCCTCAAAGGTGATGCTGTGAAAGTGCTGCACTCGATATGCCAGCAAATTTGGAAAACTCAGCAGTGCCCACAGGACTGGAAAAGGTCAGTTTTCTTTCCAATCCCAAAGAAAGGCAATGCCAAAGAATGCTCAAACTACCGCACAATTGCACTCATCTCACATGCTAGTAAAGTAATGCTCCAAATTCTCCAAGCCAGGCTTCAGCAATACATATGTGCACCATGAAATTCCAGATGTTCAAGCTGGTTTTAGAAAAGGCAGAGGAGCCAGAGATCAAATTGCCAATCTGCTGGATCATCGAAAAAGCAAGAGAGTTCCAGAAAAACATCTATTTCTGCTTTATTGTCTATGCCAAAGCCTTTGACTCTGTGGATCACAATAAACTGTGGAAAATTCTGAAAGAGATGGGAATACCAGACCATCTGAGCTGTCTCTTGAGAAACCTGTATGCAGGTCAGGAAGCAACAGTTAGAACTGGACATGGAACAACAGACTGGTTCCAAACAGGAAAAGGAGTACGTCAAGGCTGTATATTGTCACCCTGCTTGTTTAACTTATATGCAGAGTACATCATGAGAAACGCTGGGCTGGAATAAACACAAGCTGGAATCAAGATTGCTGGGAGAAATATCAATAACCTCAGATACGCGGATGACACCACCCTTATGGCAGAAAGTGAAGAAGAACTAAAGAGCCTCTTGATGAAAGTGAAAGAGGAGAGTGAAAAAGTTGGCTTAAAGCTCAACGTTCAGAAAACTAAGATCATGGCATCTGGTCCCATCACTTCATGGGAAATGGATGGGGAAACAGTGGAAACAGTGTCAGACTTTATTTTTTTGGGCTCCAGAATCACTGCAGATGGTGATTGCAGCCATGAAATTAAAAGACACTTACTCCTTGGAAGGAAGGTTATGACCAACCTAGATAGCATATTGAAAAGAGAGACATTACTTTGCCAACAAAAGTCCGTCTAGTCAAGGCTATGGTTTTTCCAGTGGTCATGTATGGATGTGAGAGTTGGATGGTGAAGAAAGCTGAGCACCGTAGAATTGATGCTTTTGAACTGTGGTGTTGGAGAAGACTCTTGAGAGTCCCTTGGACTGCAAGGAGATCCAACCAGTCCATCCTAAATGAGATCAATCCTGGGTGTTCATTGGAAGGACTGATGTTGAAGCTGAAACTCCAATACTTTGGCCACCTCATGTGAAGAGTTGACTCATTGGAAAAGACCCTAATGCTGGGTAGGATTGGGGGCGGGAGGAGAAGGGGACGACAGAGGATGAGATGGTTGGATGGCATCACCGACTCGACGGACATGGGTTTGGGTAAACTCCGGGAGTTGGTGATGGACAGAGAGGCCTGGCATGCTGCAATTCATGGGGTCGCAAAGAGTCGGACATGACTGAGCGACTGAACTGAACTGAACTGCCTGTATAAATCTCACCCACTGTTGAGATCATCATAGTCTAATGACCAGTGTTTGATTCATTGTTCCATACCATAACCATCGAAAGCTGCCAAGTTTTGAGGATGGATGAACTTTTCTTTCTGCCTGAACAGAAAATTGTATGGGAGGGTACAGATCAGGGGCTATAGACAAGTAGAGTAGTTCTTGAGTGGTTCATTAGTTCTTTATAGAAGAATATTGATTATGCTATTTTCACTGAGTTTTAGGGTTGTGAAAGTTAAGCAGCATGAACCTCAACATCCATTCTGTAGGAATCAGGGCTTTGTTCAAAAATATTATATCTGAAGGTGAAGACCCCAAACCTTTGTGCATCAACCCTGAGAAAAACTGTTTAGGGTTAATCAAAATGATTTTGAGTAGAAGTTTCTCCATGGTTAATGACCTGAAAGATAACTGTGGTGACCTTTAGTTTTATGACCTCAACTCGGCTTGCAGTAGTATGTGCCCCTTCCACATATTAGGAGTATTTTGGACACGTGCCATTTCTGGGATTTTCAAAAGACATCAAGACAAAGTATGTTGGGCTTCCCTGGTTGCTCAGTGGTTAAGAAACCACCTGCCAGTGCAGGAGACTTGGGTTCGATCCCTGAGCCAGGAAGATCCCATGTGCCATGGGGCAGCTAGGTCTGTGTGCCAGAACTACTGAACCTGTACTGCAGAGCCCTGGAGCCGCAGCTACCGCGCCCTCGTGCGGCACCTGCTGGAGCCTGTGCTCTCTACAGAAGAAGCCACTGCAATGAGAGGTCCGCATTCTGTGACTAGAGAAAGCCCACACAGCAATGAAGACCCAGCACAGTCAAATAAATAAAAATTTTTTAAAAGGCTAGTTACACTCAACCAGAATCGTTCCCCAAATCCAGGATTCATGACCACACTTTCCAAAATGGTATTCTAGGTTCCTTTGCTTATATAAATGTGTTTGTTCATCATCAATCAAAGTTAAACAGGATTTATTCTTATTGTGGGACTTCTCAGAGACTTTACCGGGTTAATGGGTACTGTGACGTCTCAAGGGTGGCATACAACATTCAGCATTTGTCCTGGGGCCCCTTTGATCTGAAAGCACCTGCAAACCATCTCCCAGAACACAGTGGGGGAGATGCTGACGTGCGGTAGATGGTCTCAGATTTTTCTAGCTCTCCCATCCAGAGCTGGAGCTGTTTCCCTACCCCTCAAGTCTGAAATGGCCTTCTGACTTGCCAGGAGTGGCA
The DNA here is from genome assembly GCA_024291935.2 of Okapia johnstoni. NCBI lineage: Eukaryota > Metazoa > Chordata > Mammalia > Artiodactyla > Giraffidae > Okapia > Okapia johnstoni. Next base: position 83,870,886 of record CM044307.1, read on the forward strand.
GACGCAGCCCAAGTATGGTGTGAGTTCTGGAGTCCAGATCTCTAGAAGTCCTGCCACCTCACGTTTGCCCTCTTGGGGCTTCGCCCTGAAACCTCCATGTGAGGAAGCCGGTCTGACCTGCAAGAGGATGAGAGGCTAGTGAGGGGAGAGCTGAGGTGCCCCCATTACCTGCCAGCTGTGTGACTGAAGCTTCTGAGAACTTTGGCACAGCTGACCCAGCTGAGAACAGTGTGTGAGTGAGCCTAGGCAACTCATGGAATCGTGAGAAGTGTTAAGTCACTGTTGTTTTAAGCTACTAAGTTTTGAGGCACTTTGTTACACACCCATGGTCAACAGATACACCAACATAAGCAGTAGCGCCCAACAAAAACTTTGAAACAAGACAGAAAAAATATGGTTGTTTATCTAATCAGATACTTCCTATGAAACTTTTACGGCTTAAAGCTAAATTTCTGGACAGGGATTTTCCAGAAACCCGAGTCACATGAACAGTTAACAAGAACCTAATGTGTGTGGCATGTGAGTCACGGCACCAGGAAATGGTACCTAATCAGAGAAGGCACGGCCTCAGGAAGGTTAGAGGGGCTGATGGGGCCGGTGGAGCCCGCCCACCCAATGCTTTGCCGACGGCTGGGCTGACAGCTCTCTCTGAAAGTGACCAGGGTCACTGAGGGCTCGTTCTTCCAGCTTAGTGATTAGATTCCAGCAGACATCTGCTCCACCCGCCGACCAGCTGTGGGGATGTGAGAGCTTGCCAGCGTTCCCGTCATAGAGCGGGTGTAATTATTCCTGGCTCCGTGGAGCAAATGTGATTAGCAGATGTCAAAGGGGCCCGTTTTTGGCAGGCCCTGGTGAGATGTGGAAATGGATGCGGCCTGAGTGCTGCCGCCTGCCGAGGCCTGACTGCAGAGAGCCCGACCGTCACCCCCGCCGTCCTCTCAGTGCCCCAAGGCCAGGTCGGGCTGTGGGCAGGGTGATCTGGGGCTCGCACACTGCAGCAGGAGGCCTCAGGCAGAGCCATGTCCATCTTAAAATGCTTGAGCTGGAGGATCGTGACAGTCACACCAAAGCCATGCTGGCTGCAGTGAGTTGGGGAGAAGCAGAAGGATGCGAAAACCATGGGAAGCTGGAGCTGGAGAAGCCTTTTCCTTCGTCATGGCCAGATGGCTCCCCGGGAAACTCCAGAGCGCTTTGTAAAATCTGTTTCCGAGTGACTCAGGCTGGGAGTCTTGCAACCTTTCCCTGGGGAGAAGGGCCGGCTTCTTCGGTGGAGGAAGGACATGCCTCACGATTGGCTGGGAACTTTCATTGGTTGGCTGCAGCCTCATGCCTCCTGGCCGGTCCCCCTCGGACCACCCTGGACTAGTCCCCTCTCCCCCCTGCCTTCCCACATTTACGTATCCGCTGGCTTCCGCTGAGCAGCCGTGCAGCGGAGGGGCAGGCGGGGTGGACTGCCTCCCAGTCTTGAGTTTCCAAAGCCATGACTTTCTCCAGCTGCTTCAGTATTCTCATCCCCTGCTCAGACTCTCTCATCTCTTGTCCCCGTGACATGTCATATGTGTGAACGCTGTGCTGGGAATTCACAGGCACTGTGAGGAGTATATATTCCACCAGGGCCATGTCATTTTCACTGAAAGCTCTGTGGAATTTTTGTTACATTAGATTGACCCTGGTTTATATGTCATGCCCTGTGTGTGTGTGTGTTTGTGTGTGTTAGTCGCTCAGTCATGTCTGATTCTTTGCAACCCCGTGGACTGTAGCCCGCCAGGTTCCTCTGTCCATGGGATTCTCCAGGCAAGAATACTGGAGTGGGTTGCCATGCCCTCTTCCAAAAGATCTTCGTGACCCAAGGACCAAACCTGGGTCTGCTGCATTGCAGGCAGATTCTTTACCATCTGAGCCACCAGGGAAGCCCATCACGGCCTAATGGGTACAAAAAACTCTAAGTGGAACTTGGCTCCCCCAGAAGCCAGTAGCGTGGTTCCTGTGTGAACATGGTGGGCCCGGTGCCTTTCTTTCAGGGATTGATGTGTCTCAGGTATAAGTCAGTAAAACACAGAAAATCAGGCCCGCGTGCCTCGCAGACCGTCACCGCGTTAGGGACGGTGGGTAAGCGAGGGATTATGGTTGTGTGGGTCTCTGACTTTGCTGTCACTGATAAGGCTGGGAGGAGAAAAGCTGGAGCTCCACCTGGAGATTCTTCAAGGTCAGCCCATGTGGCGTTTGAGGGCCGTGAGGACTGAGTTGCCAGAGTGATTTAGATCCGAGTTTTTCTGAGCATGTGCCAGAGTGCAGCAGTTCCTGGGAGCGGCTCCCTGGAGGTAACGGTCGTGATGGGAGCAAGGTGGCCCTTGTCAGCCTCTTGCTTTTTAATCAGCACACTCTGCTTTGATCTGTCTCATACACAGAACTAGGGTTGCTTGTCAGATTCCGGTTGATAAATCATGTTCTGTGCTCAGAAGAAGGTTTGCAAACCGCAGGTTCAGAGGACTGACTTCTAGTAAAAACAAACACACAGAGAAGCCTCTTTAGCCAAGCAAGTAATGATTACATTTCTGGGATCTGCATAGATCAATCCACAGACATTTGGAAGCAGTGAAAAAGCAAAGAACTAAACAAATACATGTTTCTGGGTAACTACTATGTCACCAGGAAACTTAGTCAATATAAACAGAGCATGTAGACTGTGACCTCTAAATGGCAAGGGGAGCATGAGGCCAATTCTAGTCATGAGTGCAGGTGACTCTGCCAGGTTGTCATTCTTAAGTAAACCCCAGTGAGTCCAGGGCTGAAGCTTAGTATGAGTCATGTGATAAAAGCTACCGTTACTGAGAGCTTTCCACTGGCTGAGCGCTGTGCTCTGGATACATGTCTGTGCTAATAACTGTAGGTTCTGTTCTCCCCATTTCACATGCATGGGTAAACTGAGGCTCAGAGACTGTATCGTTTGCCCAAGGTCACATAGCTGATAAAGTAATGGAGCTGGGGATAGGTCCCTTTGGCTTGAGTTTATGTCCTTCAGTGTTCTGCTACATTGCTTCTCTCTGTTAGTCCCTTTTTTTAATTTTTGTGTCTGTGTGGGTTTTCCACCCTAATGGTTTTGCTAAGTAGAGTACCTAAGGATACCTAGTTTGAAAAATGTCTTTCTTGTCATAGTTATTATACAACTTCATGATCAACCCTCTCCAAGTTTGCTGCATAATAAAGTTGACATGTAGTGTTGCATATACATGATCCTCCTTGGGAAAAATAAAAGAATGTAGAGAAAAGGAGCCAACAGTCTAATCTTCCCTGTGTGTACTAATACTAAGCAGGCATGTGCAGCCCTGTAAGTGTGTTTGTGCCTGAATTTGATGGCTCACAGTCAGCCACAGTTTTATTGGTGCAGGAGAAATTAGAATTCTTGCAGCCACAGCAGCAGGTAATGTTGCTAAGGCAGATGGGGAACTTTTGCACATGTTTTAAGTTCTTAAATGTCGGATGTTTTTCTCGAATGGCAGTGTGGCTTCTCTAGTTCCTCTTCTGTATCATGGCCTTAGCAAACACTGGGTAAGCATAGTCTTTGGGAGCGTATGTTCTTCTCTTACTTGGTGCCCTTCCAAACGTGCACGAACCTATTCCTTATTCCTACCAGTAACCAGATGTTTCCAGTGAGAGGGCTAGGTTCTGCTGAAACTTCTCTCCTGTCCGTTGACTCTGTTGGAGCAAGGTAGGTCCCCTAAAGAGTGAATTTAACAGGCGTTTAGTTTTATTTTTATAGGTGCGTTTGGGAAAGCTGGAACTGCTTGAGAAACTATTTCACAGCACAGCCAGGTGGCTTGCACACTCAGCCTCCATGCATCACAGCAGAACAAGACTGAAGCTTGTACTGCGTTTCTCTCGTAGAGGTAGTGAGGCGCCCCCGCCTCAGGAGAAACATAAACTTGTGTGGGTGCTAGGAACTATTGAGCAATAACTCTCTCAAGCCACCAGGGCCCCATTTGCCTAGCAGAAATTTATGAACAGGTCCTAGTGGCTCACACAAGTTCGTTTTTCTTTCCCAAGTGCCTCATGCACTTCCTGAAAGTCATGTTTTCATTGAAATGTTTGCTGTACTGGATCGTTACAGAGACACACCTGAGAAGTCCCACTCTTGATGCCATAGCAGATGAGGATGACTTCGCTGAGATAGGGCCTCAGATGTGGCCTCCTGATGGGGAATGTGTTGGTTAAAGGGTATGTGGAGAAAAAATTGCTATATAACAGGTATTTGGCTGATCTAACAGAACGTAAGGTCTTGCAGATGGTGGTAGAGCTGGGCATGGGGAAGCCAGCACAACTTGGATCTGGATGGTTGTGAGAGTTCCTCACAGTGACGGGCAGCTTGTCAGTGGTTTCCAAAACATCTGTCTCAAAGAGGGTGGTTGAAATTCCTACTGGGGAGTGTTTCCAGTCATTGTCCATGAGAAACGAGAGTGAGTGGGAGTAGTTGAAACACAGATCAAGAGGAAATGAGTCTGTGCTCCACTTGGGATTACAATGCAGATGAATTCCATATTTTGGTTAGGGAATGTTTTCTTTCAGAAAAGGGAAGACAAGAGAAAAAAGCTTAGAGTCTGACCAGGTTACTAAAAAGCGGACGGAGATGAAATTTAACGTTGGCTGAAACAGCCACTTCAGTTCGCTGTTCTTGTGTTCTGGGTGTATGTGTGTATGTTCTGGGGTGTGTGCGGTGTGTGTGGGTGTGTGTTCTGGGGTATGTGCATGTGCATGTTTGCAAGAAAATGGCCCAGGACTTACTGGCATGCTTTTTCTGCCCTTGGCCCTACATCCCCACCAAGGGGGCCTGACCTCACCCACACAAGCAGTTTTAAAACTGCTGTAGTCAACAGAGCTGTGGATCCTCACTACTTTTGCACAAATCAGTGACTTGAAGATTCAAACAAATGCAGTAGCCCCCTTATCCACAGGGGACATGTTCTAAGACTGCCAGCGGATGCCTGAAACCTTGGGTTGTACCAGGCCTGATATGTCCTATGTTTTTCCTACACACAAACATGCATGATAAAGTTTAATTCACAAATTAGGCATGGTAAGAGATTAACAACAATAATTAATAATAAAGCAGAGCACTTATTAATAATATACTGTAATAAAAGTATGTGAACGTGGTTTCTTTCTGCCAGAATACCTTCTTGTACAGAGTTAATGGTTTTTCCATCTTAACTAAGCACTCGTCATTCACCGTGTCTACAACTTTTGCAGTTTGAGGCGCAGCAGCAAAACTAGCACAAATTTCTTTTTCCTTCATGATTTCCTGGATAAAAGGTTCATTCTTACTGAATATTAGCAATCATAGCATGTGAGTTTTTTTCTTATTGAGAACTTTCATCTTTTCACTTAAAGAAAAACTCTTTCCCGGCTTTTCTTTGGTGGATCCGAATTGGCAGAATCCCTGTTCTTCCCTTTGGGGCCACAGTTGAGTAATATGAGGGTGATTTGAGCACAAGCACTGAGATACATCTGAGAATCACAGCAAGGCCGCTAAGTGACTCATGGGCGGGACAGGCTAGATGAGACGATGATGTATGTCCCAGGAGGGATGGAGGAGGACTTTGCCAGATTTCGTCACACTACCCAGGCACAGAATTTAAAGCTTGTGAATTGTTTATTTCTGAAATTTTTCATTTAATATTTTCAGACCATGGTTGACTGTGAGTAGCAAACCACAGAAAATGAAACAATGGATAAGAGGGACTACTATCATATGTATTCATCCTATTGACAGAAATCACAACTGAGATGTTCCTGAGTTAACTATCAGGAAATGTCTGTTGATTTTGATTTAGAGATTTTCTTTGTCTACTCTGTCCCGGCCGCCGGGCCTTGCCTCATCCTCCTGTGTCTTGTCCTTGGTTGTCACCGTGCAGCTCTCCCTGCCGCCTCCCTTCCATCTGTGTGGACCCGAAGGTGACCTGAAGGCTGAGGAAGGGCTCGCTCTGGGTGGCCTCTCTGCCGCAGGGGCAGCGAGAAAGACGGGTGGGAAGCCCAGAGTGCACAGGCGGGAGGACTGGAGACACCAGGGTCCCGGCGCCTGCCCCGCCCCCCTGCAGGGAGGCGCTGGGGTGTGGACTGAGCAGACCCTGCGTGTATGCGCGGCCCCATGGGGTGTGACACTGAGTCAGATAAGGATGCAGAACTAATGTGTGGACGGTCCAGTAAGGGGGAAAAACTGTGCTCTTCAACCAGCCTGCCCTGGAAAGCGCAGTGCTTCCAAAGGACTCCAGTCAGGCCTGGGCCCCTCGGTGCAGGAAACCACCTAAAGAGAAAGGCTTTCTGGAGGATCGGGCATTCAAGGTAGACCTTGAACCTCAGCTGGGAGGGGGACACTCAGAGACGAAGGGGTCAAGAGATGACAGCACCCAGGGTGGCACAGGCGGGAACTCTGCCCCAAGGGGCGATTCCTGGAAGGTCCTGGGAAACAGTTTGCAATTTACACGTGGCCTTTGCCAGTAGACTCCACACTCCACAAAGGGACGAGGGCCAGGGGGTCGGCAGCTCTGAAAAAGTGGGTGTGTTTGTTCCCCATTCAGAAACCCAAGCCTCTCAAGGGACCGCGCTGGAGGAAGTGTGCTCTGGGTTAACGTGAGGCCCAGACGAGATTGTTAGCTTTTCTTTCCCTGATGGCCAGTCAGAGCCATCACACAATGCTGGAGGATTTATTTCCAAAGGATATGGAGGTAGTTGGACAAAAGCCTAACTACAATGGGTCTTGTTGTTTTTTTAACATCCAAGGTCACAGCTATTAAATTTCTGTAACTTAAGGATTCTAGAATTACAAGTGGCTTGCCTGCTAAAGTGGACCCTTTTCATAATTCAAACTCAGAGCATTCTAATGTCGTTTCTACAGAAATACAGTTTTTAACGTGGGGGAGCTGCTATTTTCCTGTTTCCTTAAGTTATGCTTGAGCTTGGTGGTTCTAGTTCTTGCCATCGGTCGGCTCGGTGGACACAAGGCAGTGACTGCCCTCACTTCAGGAAGTTTGCATGTACTTAGCAGCTTTCTTTAATTATTTCCATTTTCCTGCCGTGCACGTCTGAACTGTAAGTTCTCTTTTCTCTGGGGTTTGCAGCACGAGTTTACTTTTTATGCTTTTCCCCCTTTTGAGTGTTGCTCGATCCCCCGTCCCCAGAAGGCCAGGACCTGTTTTAGTAACTGATTTATCAGGTGCTAGGCTGGTGACCCTGCGGGAGTTTATGGACAGGACCCCTGCCTCCTTTCCCAGGGACTTTGTGACTGGCCCAGCCATGAGCGTAACACACAGTGTTCTCCACATGGCAGTAAAGGGAGCTTGTCCCTGGGGGCTCTGGAACCTTCTCTAGTGGCTCTCGCGTCTCAGGCCTGCACTCGGGGGCCATTCAGGAGGAGTGGGAAACGTTAAAGAAAACAGCCTTGGGCCTCTGGTCAAAGTGTTCATAGTTTGTCATCAGTAAATACTTGAGAGGTGCTTGCTCCCCTCTCTAGTTCCCCCAAAGTTTTCTCTCTCCCACCTTCACTGCTGGCCAGTGGAGAAGTCCCTTTAGATGACTTCTTTCAAAGCAACTGATTTAGAGTCTGTCCTGTGAGCCACCGCCGCCACCGGGACAGATCTGGGCTGAAGTGGGGGTGATGGATGGCTGGGAGGTGGAGGGGCCGCGACTCCCTGGAGAAGTGGGGGTGGTGGATGGCTGGGAGTTGGGAGCAGAGACTCCCTGGCGATACCTCAAGCAGTTAATCAAGAGCCGCACTTCCTCTTAGTGGGAGGTCAGGGGTTTTCTGTTCCTTCGTTCTTTTTTTCTTTTTTAATGTTTTTTTTTTTTAATTTGGTAAAAGTCACATAATATAAAACACAGTATTTTAACCATATTTACCTGTACATTTCAGTGGCACTAAGTACATTCATACTGTTATGCAACTCTCACCATCATTCATCTCCTGAAATTTTTTATCTTCCTAAACAGAAACTCTGTCCCCATTAGACAGTAAGTCCCCACTCTCCCTCCCCCACCCCTGACATCTACTGTTTACTTTCTGTCTCCATGAATTTTATTCTAGGTACCTCCTATAAATGGACTCAAACAATATCTGTCTGCACCTAATGTATATTGTAATGCATTTTTAATGCTAACTCAGTATACGTCCTACAAACAGATTGTACGTTCTTTTCTTTCCACCTGTGTGTACAGTAGTTTCTCATTAGTTATCGACTTAATACATAGTAACGTATATATGCCAATCCCAATCTCCTGATTTATCCCACCCGTCCTTTCTTCCCTTCGTTTCCATGTTTGTTCTCTATGGTCCGTGTCTCTCTTTCTGCTTTGCATATAGTTTCACCTATACAATTTTGCTAGATTCCGCATATGTGCATTACTATACCATGTTTGATCTGCAAGGAGATCAAACCAGTCAATTCTAAAGGAAATCAGTCCTGAATATTCATTGGAAGGACTGATGCTGAAGCTCCAGTGCTTTGGTCACCTGATGCAAAGAACTGACTCAGTGGAGAAGACCCTGATGCTGGGAAAGATTGAAGGCAGGAGGAGAAGGGGACAACAGTTGGATGGCATCACCGACTCGATGGACATGAGTTTGAGCAAGCTCCAGGAGTTGGTGATGGACAGGGAAGCCTGGCATGCTGCGGTCCATGCAGTCTCAGAGTCAGACACAAAACTGAGTGACTGAACTGAACTGATACCATGTTTGTTTTCCTCTGTCTGACTTACTTCACTGTCTGTGACAGTCTCTAGGTCCATCCATGTTCCTTTGTTTTCCATGCTAACATTCAGGCCATTTTCCCTCATGGACACCTCAGGCTGGGCTCAAAGGCTTCCGTGGCTCCCTCTGGTGAGGCTAGAGGTCATCACTGTTCCCTCACCAGAGATACAAGGAAGTCACAGTTCTTGGGTTTTCCTTGTTGCTGAAGGCCAAGAATGTGGGACATCCTCCCTGGCCCCCATAGCAAGGTAGCGGTTGCCTTCCAGGCCTGCGTGGTTTGTTCAGACAAGCAGACTATTCCAAATCAGTCCCAGAGAGCCGCTTCAAAAAGACCACTGTCTGCCCCACGGAGGAGGAGCTTGTTGTCAAGGGCTGCTGTTAAAACAATGAATTTGGGAGCTGCTTTAATGTGCCAGTTACAAGTCAAGGCTGGTTATGTAGCAGCAGCAGCGGCAGTGGATGTCTGAAGAAGTGCCATGACCACAGGTGCCAGGAATGATCCCAGGCACCTCTGTTTCCTCCCCATCCCAAGGAGACTAAAAATGGCCAGGGCGGTTCTCTTCCCAGCCAGTTTCCACTGGTGACCACCAGGCCCTCTGCCTCCTACAGGCTGTGAGTGGGAGGCCACTGTGGTTCCTGAAAAGAAGGGCTGAGGCCAAAGTCTGTGGCCTGTTATGACTGATATTTTAGAACTGAAAAGAGGAACTTGCATGGGAGCTTGCATTGCTTTGGGAAAGACACATGTTTCTTCCATCAATTTTGCTGCGTTGGCAGACAAAATGTTGCAAACTCAGAGATCATCACCAGTCCCTTTTTAAGGAAACAAACAAGACCATGACCCAATTCAGTCCCTTTTCGTTTATTTTACAGTGTATGGCTCAAACATTACCAAAGAAAACTGGACGGGTTCCATTTCATAGTTCAGTTAACATGAAACATGTCTCTTAGCACACAAGGGGATGGTTACGGATGGGCATGGTGTGTATTATGTTTGCTATGTGCTTAGCCTTTTGCTGGTGCAAAACAAATGCCAAGAAAGGTCTGTTTTTCCTGAAACAAGGAAATTGTTGTGTATGGATATATGTGTAGGTGTATGTGCTTTTAAAAGCACCTTCTGTTTGCCACACAGTGTGCTAATCACTTTTAGAGGCCACGTAGAGTTTTTCTATATGAAACATGGAGAGAGCCTTAAATGCTGAACTGTGTGGTCCTCACCACGTGCAGTGTGAGATCAGAGAAGGGAGAGCTTTGTGTGGGTTGGAATGGAATTTTAAAATATACCTTATTAACTTCAAAGGCAGACATATGGAAATGCTAATAAGTTTTTAAAAAAGCAAACTGTTTGGCCGGTTTATGTAGAAGCTGTGAGTAGGGGTGCAGAAAGGGCTGGGCATGACTGTGTGGTTTTAGGGCTCCATCCCACTGGCCCACATCCTCTGCCACTGATGTGGGCCGCCTGTCCCAACACCAGCCCCAGGGGCTGCAGCCTGCCAGGCTCCTCTGTCCATGGGATTTCTCAGAGAAGAATACTGGAATGGGTTGCCATTTCTTACTTCAGGGGATCTTCCCAACCCAGGGCTGGAACCCACGTCTCCTGTCTCCTGCAAGTCTCCTGCATTGCAGGCGGGTTCTTTACCGCTGAGCGGTGTTGGGTCAGCAAATCTTTGTTGAGCACCAGCTGTGTATAAAGAGGAATAGCCACTTTTATTAACTGCTTGGGTATGCAGAGTCCTGTATGAAGCCTTGTGCATACAAATGTTAACTTCCCACAATAACTCAATGGAGTGCTGAGTTAAGTGCTCCTCAGTTCATAGATGAGAACATGGGTCAGGGGAGAGTGGCTTGCCTAGGGTCATCACACTGCCACTGAATGGCAGAGCTAGCCTTTGGACTAAATTGCAGACAGGATTGTGTCTCCTGGTGAGATGGTGCTGGGCACCAAATAACACAGGATATGTGGTGTGTGGTCGCAGACCTCAGCAATCTGTGGATCTTGAACAGGAACCATGTGAAGAGGCAGCTCATTCTGCACGTGCCCCTCCCCCCAAGCATATGGAGAAGGGGAAACTGTGTCAACGCGCAGGGATCACATGAAGAAAGGGAAATATGGAAAAGGGCAAACTGCCAATACAGGTGTGGTGGCTTACCTTCAGAATTAGTACAAAGAGTTGAATGTGCCATGGGCAATGGTTCTTGTTGATTTTGGAAACAGTCTCTGTGGTATAATCACACAGTCAGGTAGGCAGCTGAAGGAGTAAAACAGGCTGCTGTACTGTGAGACAATATGGACTGGTAGAGACTGGGGGAAACTGGAGAATCTGTGCCCTGTCTAAAGAGAACAGCCACTACCCAGCTCTAATGATCTGTTGTCATGTGGAAATGTAAGTCCAATATTGCCAGTGTCGTGATCTTTTCCCCCTGAAAGAAAAGCCAAAAATTTGAATTTTTACATTGTCTTTCAATTTTGAATGTTTGCTGCTAATTTTTAAAAATTTAATGAATCAGCTGTTGTGTGTAAACCTCCAGTTTTTGAACTCTCTGAAAGAATAGGAATAGAAGTGGGGGTGTGGAGGTTGGGAATCCCAAGACAGCAGACCAGAAGTAGCAAGTACATCTCACATCAGGTCCCCCTGGCACCAGTATTTCTCGCACTTCAGTGTGCATGCGAGTCCCCTAGGGTCCTGTTCAAGTGTGCATCCTGGCTCAGGAATTCGGGGGTGGGGCGGGGGGCTCTGCTGAAAAAGATTCTATGCTTAGTGGGGAAAGGTGCTGTGATAAATTAATGCCTTCTACGATGAGCAAAGGAAAGGGAAATGACTTGACGTATTTTCCATCCCTGTAGTACAGCAAGGTGATAAAGTCAATTGTGTGTTTCTGGTCATTTCCAGGGTTCCCCTAAAAAGTCAGAATTTGAGAACACAGCTCTGTCAGAAGCTTTTGAATTTTACACCCTTCCTTACTTATACACACTCCTCCATATAAGAACTTGGATTCATCTCTCTGTCTTTGGGAAATTGGGATAAGACTATCAGACTCTCAACTTGGGTGGGATAAAAAGAGACTTAACTGATTGGCTCTCCCTTCCTTGTGCTATATTTTGAGGATAAAAGCTATGTCTTGCATATGTTGGTGTTCTGTTACTTCCACATGGCCTTGGCGTCCCTTCAGCATGGGGTCCATGGTGGGAGGAAAGGGTGGGTGCCGAGGAAATTGCTTTGAACAGAAATCATCTTGTTTCCATTCACTTAGAGCTGTTCTTGGAGCCCTCCTTAGGTCCCCTGCCTGTGTTCAGTGCCCTTGGAATTGCATGCCAGGAAACAAGATGCTCTTTCTAATTGGGCAAGTGGGAGGAGAGGGACTGGGTGAGCCAGAATGGGCTGGCAGTTGACACCTAAAAATAGATCTTTTTCCTCATGAATAAACATGTTTGGGGGACAAAATGCCGGGCACATTTCTAGCCATCCCAGACAGGTCAGCAAAGGAGGCCGACAGGGCCAAGGTGCAGCCAGGTGGATGGAATGCCAGCCAGAATAGGGTTGCCAATGCTTCTTAGACTTTATGTGCCTGTGAATGTTAATGTGGATTCTGATTCAGGACTTCTGGCTGGGGTCTGAGATTCCTCAGTTCTAACATGTTCCCAGGGGCTGCCGATGATGCTGGTCCAGGAAGCACACTTTGAGGGGCAGAGGGGTCAAGTCCACCGTGGTCTTCAGGACTCTGAGGCAGGGCGAAGGCACACAGGCAGGGGAGTTACCCTCCATTTGTATCATCTTGTGTTTGGCCTGAGCTAAAAAAAAAAAAAAAAATGGCAAGGCTTTGACAGCTGTTTCTCATCATACTGAGATGTTTTCCTTGCCTGGTGATGGTGGTGACACTTTAGAGTAACAACAAAATTGAGTGTTGTGTATTATAATTTTGCTGGTTGAAATGCATATGGTTGGCCAGACTCTAAATATTGTCTATGTAACAATTCAGTAAAATGCAGCCTATGCTAGTTGATATATAACTGAGGCTCTTCTGAAATAATGGAGCAGATTTTAGCAACATTTGAAGAGCCAAAGAAGAGCTCAGGCATTAAATCTGGGAGATGAAAAGTCATTTTGATAATTTAAAAACTTTGATGAGAATGTAGGTCACTTGCCCTGTGCAGGGAACAGAGCTATTCCTTGAGAGGCCGGGGTCCTTATCTCATCTCTTAGAGAACGAGCATGATGGTTGTGTCTGGAAGCGGTGGCACTATCTGTTAGCAAGACAGAGGCCAAGTTGTGCCTGAATAATAAATAACATCCTGCCCCGCACCCTGTGTGTGTTGGTCCCACACCCTCTCAGTCTTCAAGTGATCCAGTTTGCTCCCCTTGCCTGTTTTCAGGCTATGACATGAGTCTGTTGTTGGCATGGGCTCCTCACAAACTGTAGCAGTGTCTGGCTGTGGAAGCCGTGATGGGGTGACCTTCATAGAAGGAAGCCCAGCAAGTGCCCTCTTCATGGGTCTTTTGATCCACTCCCACTTCCTCATGGGAGGATGCTGAAGTCCCTCCCTGGGGTATTAGCAGTCTGTCTGATTATTACAACTCTGAGACTGCAGGGCTCCAGCTTTGATCTTGATTGTATTCCAGAGATGATTATCTCTGTGTGTCAGGATCCAGAGCCCGTTGTCTTGGGAAAATGCTGTGATCGGACCCACCGGAGGAGCCGATAGCCTGCCTGCCCCTGGGGCTGGAGTCCAGGGGGCAGTAGCCACAATGTGTCCGTGGTGACCCACAGACACCCCCGGCCAGGCTGGGCAGGGGAGCGAGGGCTCAGCCTCCCCACTTCTTGCGTGGGGGCCCCAGGCTGGATGGCCTGGGCAGCGGGGCTGTGGGCTGGCAGCGGGGTGGACGGGGACGAGCTCTGTGCATGGATTTCCTCTCCTGATCCCATCAGGTTCCCGTGGCTCTGGGCAGCTCTGGTGGGGACCCCAGGCCTTTGTGCGTCTCCCTCCCTCCGTACCACTCCTGCCGGCCACTGTAGACAGCCCCCTTCATGCTTTTGGGAACATGAGACTCGCAGGAGCAGGGACTGAGATAGGAAGGGGGTCTCAGCACCAGAGGGGTCCAGAGCGGGCTTTCTGAGGGTTATCGTCACCTCAGTTCCCCCCACTGTGATGTGCTCAGGGTGTGAGTTAAGTGGGAGCCCAGGCTCCGTGCGTGCAGGCACCAAGAGTCCCACTCCAGCTCAGGACCATCTCTGTGATTCCTTGGCAGAACTGCCTTCTCTGGAACCCCTTCTTTTATGTCTGACCCTGTGCTGTGTCCCAGGACTCAGAAGAAGCTTCGTTTCCCTTTGTGGGATACGAAGAACTATCATGTAATGGGGCTGGTGGGGGCAGGGGGGGCAGTCCTGAGACACTAGAAAATGTGTTGTTTTTTCTTTCCCTTTCACTCCTATGAAGTTGATGGCTTTTCTTCCTACATTCCAGCACACTTGTTCAACTTGAAACAAAATGCCATGAAAGCTTTTAAGTTTTTGCCATGAACTTACAGTACAGGGTGAAAAATAAGATTCTGAGATTTGAATAGCTTAAGTTGAGGCGGCTGTGTGACTTTGGCAGTGTTTCCTTACGTGAACTCCCTGCACCTCATCTCAGCCCCTACCTCCCCTGTCACGGGTTGGCAGAAACGGCGAGTTTTGCCGGAGTGGAGGGGCATGGCCAAGGCCTGCTTGGGCAGAGGGGGCCCTGGGGCCCGAGCTTAGGCCCTACGGATCTGCACCCGTTTTGGTAACACAGGAAGTGGGGAAGATGGACCCTATATCTGGTTCTGCCTTTGTGTTCCTATTTTTCTTTGAATCCAAAGGATGGCCGCGAAGGAACAGCCAGCAGTCACACCGTGTGTGAGTCAGTACCGGGCGGATGGGTGAGCAGTGGGACGGGGAATCACTGAGTCATGGGCGCAGCAGCTGCGAGAGTCCTCCCCCCCAACAGCTCCTTCATAACCTCCTCACTTATGGAGGCGCCACGGAGGCCCTGGAAGAGCAGAGGACCCGCCCAGGGACACACCTGACCGGGGACAGGTGCTGGAAGAGGAGCAGATTCCCGGACTCACAGTCCAGTGCTCCAGCGTGATTCCCAAGATCCGCTCACTTGCCCGTCTGGCCTGTGTCCCCGAGCACGCTGCTGGGTCCAGTCCCAGGCCGCTGCCCTTGCCTGTTCTCCCCGCCCCTGACCCCCAGAGAGCCTCTCTGCTTTCCCTCCAGGAGGGTCTGCAGGGTAACATAATGACGGGGCTCTGGTTCCCTGAGAGGCCCCACCGGGACCCTCTGGGGCAGAGTGCCCAGCGTCCTCGTCCTGCCCCTCCTCGCCCTCCACCAGCATCCAGCGTCAGGCGGTGGTTTGGCTGCAGCCGCCCAGCTTCTGCCTCCTAGGCTGCCTCCTAGCAGTGCGGGGTCCTGCTCTCCTGCACGGAGGCTGGGGGAGGAGCAGCCCCGCCAAGGCTCACAGTGGGAGCCATGGGGTCTGCACCCCAGCCCGGCTGGGCTGGTCTCGGGGGCCTCCACTCTTTTCTTGCTCTAAGAGCCTCTCTGGCCTTTTTTCCCCCTCCTTTTCTTTCTTAGAACAATGGCTTAAAACCTAAGGCAGTGACTGCAGGTTTGGAAGGGAATGGTGGACCTGGGGCTTAAAAAATTTAATAAAACAGCCTTAGTTCTGGGAATGAAAAGAAACAATTTAAGGTGTTGATAAATGCTTGGCAGAGTTCTTTTCCTCTTTTCAGAGCTGATCCTGCAGATTAGGGTTTTGGCACATGGCTTATTACTTAACAACCCATACAAGCAAAGAGAAATGTAAATGATGCTGTTTTTTTTCTTTTCTTCTGCTGAAAAGGGGGCTCTGACCTTGGAATACGAGCCTTTAGTTTAAGCACTGACATCTTTCCAGCCAGAGTGGGGTTTTTCCTCTTATTTCCTTTGTTGGAGGAGATTGAAAAGTTAACGCTTTTACTTGCCTTTCCCAGGGTGTCCCACACCTCCCAGCTCTCGCACTCTCATAATGTTAACAGTACATTTACAAACTAATACTTGTATTGTTCATTCTGATTTATTCTCATCTACATTTTTCACATGTCTTCTAAGGAATGTCACAGGCCAACACTTTGTTCATTTGGTTTGAATTACTGTTGTACCTAATGGGACAAAGCTTCATTTGTTTAAAAATGATTCAATAGTTAGTGTGAGTGTGTGTATCCAATCACTCAGTCATGTCTGACTTTTTGCCACCCCATGGACTGTAGCTCGCCAGGCTCCTCTGTCCATGGAACTTCCCAGGCAAGAATACTGGGGCAGGTTGCCATTTCCTTCTCCAGGGCACCTTCCCAACCCAGGAATCGAACCTTCATCTCTTGCATTGGCAGGAGAATTCTTTACCACTGAGCCACCAGGGAAGCCAGTCAATGGTCAGAGCACCCCAGGATATCTGCATATACTGATGTGCCTCTTGTGGGGGATGTCTTCTCAGACCTTGTTTTTTGAAAGGATGAACTGCACTGAGTTAGACTTAAGTTAATTTTCCCTGCAGGTGACTGGTAAATGCCTGAACATCCAAGGAAGCACAGAATTTGTCTCCTGGACCCCACTGGTAAGGGTGTATGTGGCCTCAGTGAAGGAGAGAACAGGAGATGAGCCTCTGAAGTCAGCTGAAGTGCTGCCCAGTCTACACAGCACTGGGTCTACACCAAAACAGAGCTCATTTGGCACCCTTGGCCTAACTCAGCATGTCTGCTTGTCAGCCCGCAACAAGCAAGTGTGCTGTCATCCTGCTCACTCACTATCAGGGGAAATATTACTAGTCCACGTCTTTCCCTGAATTTTTTGCCTCTGTAATTACTTGGAAAACCAGTGAAACGGACCTCATCATAGTAAACTGACAGTAGAGTCATTGGATGGAAACTCTGGTGTTTTGGTTAAAAAGATGCAAAGAGAGAAATCTGACTGAGGTGGTGGTGGCACCTCCCCAGACAACCTCATCTAACTGGTTTTCTCATTGTGTTTAGTTGTTTTGTTTAGTTTTGTTTTTTTTTTTCCTATGTATTCCTAGTGTAATTGAACTTTTAACAACATGGGCTTGAACTGCGTGGGTCCACTTGAACTGTGTGTGGATATTTTTCAGTAGTAAATACTGTAGTATTACCGAGTCCCCAGTAGGTTGAATCCTCAGATGTGGAGGGACCATGGATACAAAGGGCTGACTTTAAGTTAACACAGATTAACCCCTGTGTTGTTCAAGGGTTGAGAACTGCATTGTCAGTTAGCTGAGATGCACTACATGCTTTAATCTAAGAGCTTTGTTGTTTTCAGGTAATAATCAGGTCCTGAGATAGGTGGGTCAGATGATGTGTGTGTGTGTGTGTGTGTGTGTGTGCTTTGTGCTCAGTTGTGTCTGACTCTTTTGCGACCCACTGAACTGTAACCAGGCTCCTCTGTCCATGGGATTCTCCAGGCAAGAATAGTGGAGTGGGTTGCCATTTCCTCCTCCA
This sequence comes from Okapia johnstoni, assembly GCA_024291935.2. Taxonomy (NCBI): domain Eukaryota; kingdom Metazoa; phylum Chordata; class Mammalia; order Artiodactyla; family Giraffidae; genus Okapia; species Okapia johnstoni. Next base: position 83,888,130 of record CM044307.1, read on the forward strand.
GGAGATCTTCCCAACCCAGGGATTAAACCCACTTCTGTGTCTCCTGCATTGCAGAAGGATTCTTTACCCGCTAAGCCATCAGATGTTAGCTTCATGATGTTGTCCAGTACCCGAGCTCCTTCTGATCTTCTGCTCCACTTTCACTAGCGCAGTACTGTTCATTCTTGAAGTCCTCATCAGAGCCTTTCTGGTCACATTCCCCAGCCAGAGAGGGATCTGTGCCCAAGCTGAGTCAGATCCTTTGTTTTTCTTGGTTTTGGATTCTTCGGGGCTTTTTTGTTTTGTTTTTTATTGAGGTGTAAGTAACAAGTGAAGTTCTAATAGTATATTTAAGGTTGCAGTGTGGTGAGTTCGGTTACATTTTTCATTGTGAAAGGATTCTCACTATTAACACATTCATCACCTCACAGAGTTTTTGTTTTGCCTGTTTTGGGGGTTTTAAAAATGTTTTTGATAAGAGAGCCAGATCCTTTTTAATACCTTTTCCAAAAAATGTTCCCCATTTTGTCCACTTAAATCTCATGGCCATTCCATCTGCAAAAGAGGCTGAGAAATGTGAATTTTTTTTTCAGCCAGGCACGTTGCCAACTCCCACCCCACCCCCACCCCCACCCCACTCCATAGTGTTTCTTTCAGGGTCAGGAATGAGGTGAGGCAAATTAAGCATTCTCTGTCAGTGTAAAATGTAAGCAAGTACCAAAAACCTCACTAATCAAGGTAAATGATGTCTTAATGCAGTGTTATAGTACCATATTAGAGCCTGAGGCAAAAGAAAAAATTGGTCATGCTGATTCAATCTTTATTTAAAACTTTTATGATTTTTCATTTGTTGTTCACTTGTTGTTGTTCATTTGTTGTTCACTTGTTGTTGTTCACTTGTTGTTGTTCACTTGTTGTTCATTTGTTGTTCACTTGTTGTTGTTCATTTGTTGTTCACTTGTTGTTCACTTGTTGTTGTTCATTTGTTGTTCACTTGTTGTTCACTTGTTGTTGTTCATTTGTTGTTCACTTGTTGTTCACTTGTTGTTGTTCATTTGTTGTTCATTTGTTGTTGTTCATTTGTTGTTCACTTGTTGTTGTTCACTTGTTCATTTGTTGTTCACTTGTTGTTGTTCATTTGTTGTTCACTTGTTCACTTGTTGTTGTTCATTTGTTGTTCACTTGTTGTTCACTTGTTGTTCACTTGTTGTTCATTTGTTGTTCACTTGTTGTTGTTCACTTGTTGTTTTTCATTTGTTGTTCACTTGTTGTTGTTCACTTGTTGTTCACTTGTTGTTGTTCACTTGTTGTTCACTTGTTGTTCATTTGTTGTTCACTTGTTGTTCACTTGTTGTTGTTCACTTGTTGTTGTTCACTTGTTGTTGTTCATTTGTTTTCATTGGTTCAATCACTCAGTCATGTCCAGTTGTTTGTGACCCCATGGACTGCAGCATGCCAGGCTTCCCTGTCCATCACCAACTCCTGGAGCCTACTCAAACTCATGTCCATTGAGTCAGTGATGCCACCCAGCCATCTCATCCTCTGTCATCCCCTTCTCCTGCCTTCAATGTTTCCCAGCATCAGGTCTTTTCTAATGAGTTGGCTCTTTGCATCAAGTGGCCAAAGTATTGGAGCTTCAGCTTCAGCCCTTCCAATGAATATTCAGGATTGATTTCCTTTAGGATGGACTGGTTTGATCTCTTTGCAGTCCAAGGGACTCTCAAGAGTCTTCTCCAACACCTCAGTTCAAAAGCATCAATTCTTTGGCTCTCAGCCTTCTTTATGGTCCAACTCTCACATCCATACAATGTTTTACATTATTGCTTATTAAAATGTTCATCAAGATTAATAAGTTTTTTGGTATCCTCTTTAATTTTGTGCTCAAGGCAAGTGCCTTACTCTCCTCACTCCAGTCCCAGCCAGTGGTTTTCTTAGTGAAGAAGAAGAGAATAGATACTGGGTAGGAACCAGTCCCTGCCAAGGAGAGATCCCATTGCTCACACATATCCTTACCTCCTTACCCACTGCTGACTGAGTGAGTAAACTCAGGTTGGGGGAGCACTGTTGGCACACAGGGCTGCAGGGAGCAATATTCCTACAACCCAAGAACTGCTCACAAACAACCTCAGTCCTTTGGGAGTATACTTCTAGTAGCACCTGTATATCCGTAGGTAGAATTTTCAGATGAGTATAGATGCCATTGGTGACCAAGAATGAGTGTGTGTGATCAGAGGGGTCACTTTGGGGTCCATGTGGCAATAATGACCTCATAAAGGATGGGCCCTCACTGGGAGAGAAATTAATTAAGACATCACATCAGGAGAGAACTGTCCAGCTCCTCACTGCGTGTGTGGTCACACCTCTCAGAATGAATGAATCTGGTTCAACTTGATTTCATGTTGATTTAATGCTTTCTACAAGGAGTATTGGAGAAGAGTAGCCTCCCTTGTGGCTCAGCTGGCCAAGAATCCATCTGCAATGTGGGAGAGCTGGGTTTGATCCCCGGGTTGGGAAGATTCCCTGGAGGAGGAAATGGCAACCCACTCCAGTATTCAGGCCTGGAAAATCCTATGGACAGAGGAGCCTGGTGGGCTACAGTCCATGGGATCGCAAAGAGTCAGGCACAACTGAGCGACTAACACTACTACTACTACTACTAGCCTAAGGTCACAAGTGTTTTGAAACCAAAAATAGTTAATTTGCTGTTTTAAAATCCTAACGATGATCAGTAGACTCTTGCACAACACAAGGTTGAACTGTGCTGGTCTACTTAGGGATATTTTTCCAATAATAAGTGTTACAATTGGCAGTAGGTTGACTCCATGATGTGGAACCCTGGATACAGAGGAACTGAGGTCATGGAGGTTCAGCTACAAGTTATACTTGGACTTCCTGACTGTGCAGAGGAAAACCTCCTGTGTTGTTGAAGTGTAAACTGTAATTTGATTATTAGTTTAGAATTTTAAAAATAATTTTAAACAATCATCTAGAATTTCAGAGAAGCTCATTTAAAATTTCATGACAAAATCATTTGTAGTTTTAGAATAGTTCCACTGATGGTATTTAGTTATGAATTGAAGTGCCCTTGAATACTTACATCAAAAATAAAATGTCTAATAAAAATAAAAGCCATAAGTGGATCTTATGGCTTAATGTGATATAGTCAGGAAAAATACCATGATAATCTCCCTTTTTGGTAATGCTTCTGCCTTAGACAAAATGGCATGCAAACAATCTACTGTATGGGGATTGAAACTACTTTATTTCTTTCCCCCTTTCTTCTTCTAGTTTCCAGAAACTTCAGGTAGATTTTTTTTAATTATTTTTACAAATTGTTAAATGAATCAGTACCTAAAACAGACAAGTGCTTTTGGAAGTGTTGCTGCACTCATAGGACTGATTTTTACAGGGCTATTAAAAAAACATTTTGTGGCTATGATTCATACCCTGATGCTCTTATAAATTCTTGCATTGCAGAAGTTCATGATTCAGTCTGTCAGATGATTTCCCTTCTTGAGACTGTAGTATTGCGAAAATTCAGCAATTTGTTTCACAGATCCTTTCATCTGCCTCCTTGTGTAATGCTTTCTGTTTTTAAAGCTGTGAGCATTTTATCACCCAGCCCCACACCAGCCTTGCTGCATGGCCTGGCTCCATCCTACACTAAGCCCTGTTGCCCACAGATTGTAAAACACTTTTCAGAGGCGCTCTGTGGCTTCACACTTCAGGGAAAGTACTCTACTTTGTCAGTTCTTTTCAGCCTTTCACAGGAATGCTGTGACAGTGAAATGAAGACATCAGGAAAAGTACTTTTCAATTCTTAAGGAGACACCTGTTATAGGATTACAGGTGTTGGCAAAGGCAAACTGTTAATTTTAAGGTATGAAGGGGTTGTCTTTGACAGGACTCTTCCAATTAACATTTGGTTGTCTATGTCCAGTTGAAGAATGAATTTCTAAAACAATTTTTCAAATTTTGTTAGCATTAGACTGGTTAATTTAGAAGTATCTTGGTTGTCAGTATTTATTAGCTCTTTCGAATGTGGACACTGTGTCTTGAATCTTGGAGGGGATGCTCTGTATTTATTGATTCGATTAAATGGCCCTTGCCTCAGTTTCCCCTTCCATGAAGCAGGAACCTAGCGCTCACCTAAAAGCTGTGAGGGAGGAAGTTGAGCTGCAGTGCGTGCATGGTCCTTGATTAGCCCAGCAGCTGCTGCTTTATAAAACCCATGAATGGCACCATGACTTTGAGTTACTGCTGCCAATACACAAACTTGGCAGTGAGTTGCAAAGAATGTGGTAAAGGACAGTGAGAGCATAAAGTAGGGAACATGCAAACAGGGTTGAGTTAGGACCATTGTATCTATTTTGTACTCAGACAGCCACACCAGATGCAGTTCTGAGGCTGAATGCCTGCATGAAAAAATGTGTGGGGTTAAACATGTCAGGGTTCTCTGCTTCTGGGAGCACAGTTACACTAAAGAGCCACCCAACTGTAGACAGATGGTGGTGTTTCAGGGATCGGTTGTAATCATAAAAGGTCCTGGCAGCTGTCAGGTTCAAAAAATAAAGAAAGAGGGTTATCAGAACTGAAAAACAAGAGAAATGGAAAGCAGAGATTGATGATATTGGGTGTTGCAGTTCCTATCTGTGCTTCCTGTCTTCAGGACTTGGGACGGGAAATGTTGGTGACACTTCACATTCTCTTCCACACAGTTCAACCAACATCATGGATCTGAATAAATAAAACTGGGGGTGGGGGGTAGGTGGAGGGGTATAGATGATTTTTCCAGTTGAATGACATCGGTCAGTTTCTCTTTTGATGAGACTGAAAACTGTTGCAATAATGAAATTCAAAAATTTTACCACCTTTTTTCTTTCCTTTCTGTGTGACTAAAGTAAAATCTAAAATCCTTCATTCCTTTGGCTCTACCAGCAGTACAGTGAGGCTGGCCATCTTTACTGATTTTTAGGCAGAGGACTTGTTGTATCAAATTTGGGAACACAAAAAGGGTCAGGTAAAAATCATGTGATGGGAGGCTGATCCAAATTTTGATCCTTTTTGAGTTAAAAATTGTCCTCAGCACCGGGAGTGGACTATACCTCCTGGAATGCAGTCAGAAAGTCACGTTGCTGTTTATCAGCCTTCCTCATGGCTGAGCTCTCCTAGACTTCTCATTAGAACTTTTGAAAAATCTCCTCAGCATTAAGAGCTTCTCAGCACCGGGAGTGGACTATACCTCCTGGAATGCAGTCAGAAAGTCACGTTGCCGTTTATCAGCCTTCCTCATGGCTGAGCTCTCCTAGACTTCTCATTAGAACTTTTGAAAAATCTCCTCAGCATTAAGAGCTTCCACATTAAGATGCTGGATCTTGAGCATCTTGGATCCTGATTTCCAGACAGAACTGAGTTAAAAACACAGTAACGGGCTCCGTTAGTTTTCCTGTCTCCAAGGTGTTTGGCCCCACGTTCATCCTCCCAGCCCAAGCGGGAGAGGAACACTTAGTTACTCACTGACAGGAACGCGCTCTGGAAACGTGACCGAATGTTGGCTGGGGAAGCCCAGTTCTCCCTCAAGCAGGACTAAATGTTTCCCAAATTAATTCTGACAAAGTGAGTTTAGAGTCAACTTTCTGGAGTTTCTCAAAATGATTTAGGTTATTTTAAGTCAACTCTTCATTGGCTCTTTTTCCAGTGTCTAACCCCTACTACCTGTGGGGGGCTTCATGTATGTCAAATACTTTACTTTCTAAGCTATGCTGTGGGAGTTTTTATCAAGTAAAAATTTCCCTGGAATGTAAATGCCCTATGATGTCTTTGGGTTGATGTTGGGGTCAAATGCAGGCCGCTGTGTGACCTTCCTTCAGGAAAGAATGGAGGCTTGTTTTGCGTTGCTCATTTGGTTCTCAGAGTGCATTCAACCAGCAACAACACAATAGTGTATAGGGGTAAAAACCACTTGCCTCCATGGGGTTTTTGGGTGGACAAGACTTGGGATCAGAAGATTATAGATGTGTGGGCGCGTGGTCTCATGTTAATGTGTGTAGCCTTCAACGCTGGGCACAAGCCTACTACTATTCTGGGTTATTTATTTTACTTTAATGAGCAAAGAAAAATATGGTACACTTGAATGACATAATAATAGACAACTGCATGTTCTTGAGTTATAAGTCAATCATGGTCAGAAAAAGACAGTGAAGAGGGTGTTTCACTAAATATTTCCAGACTTTGTCTCACAAAGACTTGGTGGTATTTTGGGGTGGCTAATTAGGAGATAGATCCAATTTGGTGCTGCCTTCTCTGTGAGTCAGATGACCATTGGAAACAGCTTATTTCAGACTACAGCTACTGGATACAGTCACTGACTATTTCCAAATCCAAGATGGTTTGGATGCTGATTGAGTCACAGTGTTTGTGTTCCGACTGTTCCATCAAACCCAGGCCACGTGGGAAGCACCGCTGACAAGGGCTGAGTTCAGGATGCAATGGTCTGTTCCTGGCTGCAGAGGGGAGGCAGCCCGGGGCTGGGGCTGAGCAGGGCGGGGCTGCTGTCCCAGTGGCGCTGTTCTCACCCAGCAGTGTGAGGTCTGCCTGTCCCACCGAGGGGGCCAGGGCACAGTTGGCTGGAGACTTCCTGGTCTGAAGCTCCTAATCCCCCTTCTCAAAGGCAGGGGCCTCGGGGCAGCTCTGGGGGTGCTGCCACCTTTCTCAGCAGGCTCGGCTGTGTTGCCAGGATGAACTGGATGACAGCTTCTGGCAGAGAGCAAAGCTCCAGTGCTCACCTCTCCCCACTTCTTCAGCATCTGCTCCTGTTACTTTTCCTTGCTGCTTCAGCGTAGGACTGTCTCTCCCCTCCCAGGGACCAGCTGTCACTATCTAAGTGCTCACCAGCTCTTACCATGGGACCCACCCCCCCACCCCCAGATTCAGCATCGTTTGTGGCCTAAGTTGGTTTTTAAAGGTGTGAATTTTTACCTTTCCCTCTTTGTGTCGGGACGTTTCCCTTTGGTCTGTAGCTATTTTTTCATGTCTTTTCTTTTCCCTTGATACCTATCCCCCTTTCGTCCCCACAGGGATTAAAGCAACTGGATTTCCATCAAGGTTAGTATCGTGGTGGTTGTGTTCCTAACGTTCTAGCCCTAAGTGCCTTGTAAAGACTGTTTAGATGTGAGCCATGTGGGCAGTTTGTTCTTACCCGGTTGTCAAATGACCTGCTCAATTTTGTCTTCCAAGGTCACTGGAGCACAGCTCTCATTTTTAACAATATCATTCCTGCCGTTTCTTAAAAGCTTACTGTGTGTCAGGCTCTGTGCCAAGTATTTAACATTTATTTTCCCATTTAATCTTCATATGAATCTTATGAAGTAGATAGATTTAAAAAATGCACAATGTGAGAGTTTCAAGTTGAATTTTATTTGGGGCAAAATGAGGACTGCAGCCTGGAGACAGCACCTCAGATAGCTGAGAGACTGCTCCAAAGAGCCAGAGGGAAAGGTCAGTATATACATGATTTTGGTAAAGCAGGGAGTACATACAATCAAGTACATTTATTTTTAGGAGGTTTCTACTAGTCTTGTGAAGCTTCTGCTAGTCACAAGGAACAGTCGTCACCATGAAGGATTTTAGTGCTTCTCTAGATAGGAGGAGAATTGGGGTCATAAAATCAGCTCCTGAGAATATGCAACTCTCTGAAGACCTGTCCTGCCAGTTTTCCTGGCTCAAAGATGCCTCACTTCTGCTCTCCACCCTGAACTCCTTCAGGGAGTGTTGAGGTCAGATGCTGCAGCAGCACGTGATTTAATCCTTATAGAGGTAGATGGCAAGCAAGCGCCCAAGGCAAGTGCCAATTTGTAGTTGACAATAGTATTGTCTGCATTTTGCAGCTGGAGAAATTGAGACACAGGAAAGTTGGTTACTTGCCCAGCATCATTCTGCTAGTATGTGCCATTTGCCAGGACTTGAATCTCATCTCGGTCTAGATCCTGTGCCTTAACCACCTTCCAGGGTTGAATTATCTTCCAGGGCATATGTCAGTATCTAAAGACAGTTTATATTGTCCCAACCAGGAGGATGCTACTGGCATATAGCAGAAAGAGGTTAATACGTGGGTGCTCAGTCATTCAGTCCTGTCCGACCCTTTGCAACCCCATGGACTGTAGTCCTCCAGGCTCCTCTGTCCATGGGATTCTCCAGGGAAGAATACTGGAGTGGGTTGCCATTTCCTCCTCCAGGGCATCTTTCCAACCCAGGGATTGAACCTGTGTCTCCTGTGTCTCCTGCATTGGCAGGCAGGCGGGTTCTTTACACTGAGGCTAGGGATGCAGCTAAACATCCTCCAGCTTATAAGACAAAGAATTCTCTAGCACCTAATGTCAGAAGTGCCAAGGTTGAGAAACCCTGTTATAGATAGAGCAGACCATTTGTGTTTAACAGTTAAGGGGAAACATCCAGGTGATATTCTGAAACTTCAGTTATTTCAGGAAATATTCCTTGTTTGTATAGTTTTATGGAGAGGCACTGGCACCCCACTCCAGTACTCTTGCTTGGACAATCCCATGGACGGAGGAGCCTGGTAGGCTGCAGACCATGGGGTCGCTAAGAGTCGGACACAACTGAGAGTCTTCACTTGCACTTTCCACTTTCATGCATTGGATAAGGAAATGGCAACCCACTCCAGTATTCTTGCCTGGAGAATCCCAGGGACGGGGGAGCCTAGTGGGCTGCCGTCTATGGGGTCACACAGAGTTGGACACGACTGAATCGACTTAGTAGCAGCAGCAGCAGCAGCATAGTTTTAAGAACTATTTTTAAATTGCTCCATGGGTAGAAAATATATGTAACTGTTTACAGGGAGAAAAGATTTCATGAAATTCCCAACTTTTGAAATGCAGAGGAGGTCTAAGAATTTCTTTATCTCTGCTGTGATTTGGTTATTGGAACTGAGCATGCCATTTGGTAATTACATCAGACAGTTTGACTTTGGTACCCACTTAGAGGTGTTATACACATAAATTCTCTGCTAGATGTCAGCAGGAAGTTTGAAAATTGTGAAATGTGGTATCCTGGCCTCGCCTGGGTCTCACGAGTGGGTGAGGTTCCTGTGGTCCCACAGGCCACGTGCACAGAGCCCCACAGGGCAGGTGGGGAGGGCGCCGGCTGGCGAGGCAGGGTCCGTGGCTGCCTGCACGTTTCGTGTGGAGCGGTCCTCCCAGCCTCAATCACAGCCTCCTGCTTCTGTGTCCCAGTCACAGGCTTGGCCCCTCTGCTCAGCAGGCAAAACCGAGAGTTCCCAGTTGGAGAAGTTTAAGGTCTTCCTGTTTGTCTGATACTCCTGGCAGAGAAAATGTTCACATCTGTGCATTGTCCGCCCTTTTCCTTCCCCCAGCCCCGCTCTGCACGCCCCCAGCAGCCTCGAAGTGCTGTATTGTTCCCATTCTTCCTCATCTTGACCTTGTGCTAACTGCCTATTTATTGTAATGACTCCTCAGATAAGATACTCCTTGGGACTTTTTTTTTAGTAAATGTTTAGGGCCAGGAAATTGAGGATCTAGCTAAAATGCAGTGCTCGGTATTTTGAAGTGTATCTCAGACCAGAGTGAAACAGACCAGAGCCCGCTCAGCTGTCTCTTTACCTCTTTTCTAGGTTTGTGTGTTTGTTTCCTGGGCCATGAACACCCACCCCTTTGGTCATTGGTCTCTGCAGATGACGGCCACCCGTGACCAGCTCCCTCCAGCTTGCCCTCTGGGACGCATGGTCACTTCATTCTTCCCCCTTGGCCTGGCCCTCCATCGCTTTGGCAGTTTTCTCGTGTCCCCAGGGCACACCCTGGCCCTCCTGTCTTCTCCCTCCACACCATCACTCAGCAGGTCTCATCCAGACCCCTGGCACCCCTGGCATCCCAGGTGGCCCAGTGGCTGGTGCATGTCCTGGTGAGTGGTCCACAGAGACCACTAGTCCTCCTCCACCCAGACTAGACTTGTGATCTCGCCCCGCTTGTCCCTCCTCCTATATTCTGGCTCCAGGGAATGGAAACGTTCGAGTAGCTGTAAGAAAGCTGGGAGTGCTCCTTGACTCCTCTTCCCAACAACCTCCAGGGCCAGTCAGTCTCCTGAGTCTTACTGTCTTTCCTAAACATTTCTCAAAACCACCCCCTCCACTGCAGTAGTTCTGGCCTTTCCCTTCTTGCTTGGATCCCTGCCAGGGCTTCCCACTGGCCATCCTGGCTCTGCAGGTGTGCCCCTTCCACATCACTGGCAGCAATCTGCTGGATGGGGTGGGGGGGCAATGGCCCCATCGCACAGACCTGTTGATCCGTGGCTCCTGCTGAGCCTGTGTGCAGCTCTGTGTACACGTGTGCAAGGGGCACGTGCGCACACTTGGAGCCGGCTTATCCCTGCCTTTACTCGCCTGCCCCTCACAGGTGTCCACGGAAATCATCAATAAATAGTCTGTAATAGAAATGGGGAGGAGTTTTACTTGAGCCACACTGAGGATGACAGCCCCGCAGTTGCTCAGGTAACCAAGGAGCTGCCCCATAGAAGCATGGTTTTCAGCACAGGGCCATAACTTGTCATAGCAAAGAACATCAAACAACTCAGAGATGCAATTCTTCGAGGTTTAAAAAAAAAAAAAGAACAGGTCAGCATGCACACAGCAAGTCAGTATGGCCTTGGCACCTAGAAAGGGAGTCTTATCATTGAGGGAGAACCAGCACCGGCGTCCTAGGAAGAGAGGCATTTCATCTTTATTCTTAACAGGGACATGGTTTTCTTTCGGTCATGGGATCCTTTTCTTTAACAATTAAAGCAGATGTCCGATGTGTGTTTGACAGGCCACCAGCAGGCTGTTTTAGTTAGCTTAGAATTTGAGTGAAATCATGTATAAGCCAGAATGACTTCCTCATACCCAGTATGGGAACATTTCTTCCTCACAGGGGTCCTAGAGATGAGTTCTCTAAATTGCAAGCCGGATTTTGTTACTTTTTTGGCTGAAAACACTGTAGGGGCCTCTCATTGTAGCGGACAACACAGAGTTCAGAATCCCAACCATGGCTCATCCAGTCCCGCCCGGGATGCTCATTCCTGCCCGTCCTCCCCCCACCCCCACCCCAGGCTTCAGCTTCAAGGGACGACCTTGATCCTGGCAGGCCCTGTGCTTGTCCCCAGTGGCCTCCTCTCCTCCAGCCAGAACAGGGTGCCCCTCTTTGCTGCTTCATTGGCACCGAGAGCTCTGTGCTGGGCCCACCTGCCGACGTCCCTGTTGCCCTACTGGCCTGGGACCCCTCTGAGGATGGAGAGCCATCATTTTGGTGTCCAAGCACTGGTCCCAAACCAGGCACGTGGACATACTTCAGAAGCCACTGTCGTTGGTATGTGAATGGGATTTGTCTTTCAGACGTGAGAGCGTGCGGTTTCTGAGAGATGAACACCACCAGCCAGGCTACTTCAACTTTGCCTTCTTTCTGATGAGGCAGTTAGGGTACCCATAGACACCGAATGTCTTACCTAAGATGAAAAACTTGTCTTTTGTTTTAACTGGAGGATAGTTGCTTGGCAATGTTGTGGTCTCTGCCTCACGTCAACGCGGACCAGTCACACTTCTTAACCGCATCCGTTGGAGCCCCTTTCTTCCTCTCCTAAAAAGGTCCCACGTGGTCAGGAGTGGAGAGAGAATTTAGTGGGAGGGGACAGCTTGAAGAAAAAAGGTTGCAAATTCCTTTTGGGACCACACTTTGTACCCACAGACTCTTCCCCTGGTGTGGTCATTTAATTTTTTCCTGAGCCAAATTAATACATCTTTACTCTATCCAGTACAGACTATTTTCTTTGAGTGATAAAGGCTTCCATCAACAGTGGTTTTCCTTCTTTTTCTTTTTTTATGGATCAGAGAATATCGTGCTCTGGAAGCAGCAAAGGGCAAAGCAGACCCGCCAGTATCACCCCGCTAGCCTCCTAAAACCGTCCTGGCTTGATGTCAGTGTTTATCTCTGACATGTTTATCTCTTAAAACTGCCAAAACTCCATGTGTCCTAGGGGTTTCTTTCTTGATCGAATTTGGATCAGAAAGCCACACTCACTTAACAGTCATCCTAGTTCCTTGAAATCATTATAAAAGTTTACAAATAACCCTGTAAGTTAAAAAGTGAATTTGAATGGATAAGGGGGCTGTTAGAGCGTAAAGTTAATTTTCATTCTTCTGTTTAAAATCCATCATACTAAATAGCTAGCAGATATGCCTGGATTAACTAGCATTCACCCTTTCAACCATCATTTATACTTAAATATACAAAAAATAAAAATAAAAAGAGGATCATCAGACACTTCTGTTTCGCTCAGGACATAAGCAGTGTCATCATGATCTAGCCCTTTAGTTTTCTTTTAAGAAGTGTCATTAATGCCAGCATCCAGGGTTATCCAACAGAAGCAGAAAAGTTCTAGCCTTTCTGCACCCCAACTGTGACCCTCCCTTTTGAACTACTGATAGATTTACTTCCCAGTTATTACAGTCCTGATAAAAACCTTATGGTTTCCTCAGGGTTCTCCCTGACCTAGTGCTGCCCCACCCACCGGAGCACTCTTCTCAGTGGCGAGTCCCATTTCTCTTGGCCTTGGTCTTTCTTAATGTCTCTGTGTTTCCTGATTCCAACTTTAATGACATTTCCATGAGGCCAGTAGGAGTATCTTTGTGTCTCCTCCCAGCCCACCCTCCCACCCTCCTTTCCCCGCGTGTTCCCTGCACACCTTGGACTGTCAGATCTTGGACAATGGCACCTGCCTGGTCTTACCTCTTTAGAGCTTCAGTGCTTAGTTCAGTAAAAGTTAGCAGCTGCTAATCACCATGATAAACAAATGCAAGAATGTACAGTAACAGGATTTCTCCCGTTTGGGAAGCCTACAATACGCGACTCTTTTTAAGTGCTTTCATTTCAGCAGGTGTTTAATGAGCATTACTTTCAAAAAAGGGTGGGGTGTAATGAGATAAGAACAGAGGAAAAATCCAGAAATCAAATATTCTGGGTCCTGGGAAAAATAAGAGCTATTTTTGCAGTACTGGGTGCAGTTTCACCGAGTACCTCAGCCATGCATTGCTTCTGTTCTTTGAAGCCTCTGGGCCCTTGGCTTCTTGGCAGGTGGGTTAGGGTGATGGGGTGGGTGGTGTGTCTGAGCGCGTACACCTCAGTCAGCAGCTCATCACCCACCTACGCCGAGTGGCCTTAGAAGGGCTGCACTTTGCTTCCTGCTCTATCACAGAGGCCGAATCCATGGAGCTCAGCCCTCGCTTTTGGGAATGGCCACCTCCGCTAAAGGGCAGTTTGGAATAAAGGCCAGGAAGTTAGGAGTGAAACTGGACGTGTTTATGAGTGTTATTCTTGTTGGCGTAGCTTTCTTCTCACAGTCTACCTCTGCAATTTAGGGTGTGTGTGGTTGACCGCCAGGTAATTTCTTACCAGAACCTCCCACCCCAGCCTTTACTATCTGCAGTTATCATTGTAATCAGACCAGTTTTACCAAATCTTGGTAAAATATTGCTTTTGACAGCACTGAGACCAAAATTTAAAAAAGAAAATTTATCCATCCATGAACTCATTGACAGTACCAAGTAAAATTGAAAATCACTTTAAATTAATGTCAGCTCAGCAGCTTCATCTCCAGGCTCTTGGGTTGGAGTGCTGAATTTTTAAATATCATTTGAATCATTTCAACTGATCATAACAAAACAAGACATTTTATTAGATCATTAATAAGAATATTTACCAGAAGTGCGTGCCCCTGGATGGATGCAAATCAGGCTTCTGGGGCCATTTATAACTGATGAGAGAATTGCACTGCTTGACTTTAATAATTCACCCAGGAACAGAGAATAAACAGCAACAAACATTAATTTTATTGGACAATTTCATACGGTTTATGTTTTGAAATAAAAGGAATATGACTTGACTCCTGCCTGAAACCAAAGTGCTTAGAAAGGACTCCCTCGTGTTGTTAGCATCTCCAGCTGGGGACCTTATTCTCAGATGCATTTGTTAATCAGTTGGCACCCTTCTTGCAATAAATAAGGAGCAAAAATATAAACACTTTAAATAGTGACTACAGCTTTGTGTTCTGTCATGTCCTTTGGCATATGGCTGTGAAATTCTTTATAACCAATCATCTTACTTGTCTAGAACAGAAGCCACAGTATCTGAGAAAGGAAGGAGCCTGTATATGACTGTGATTTTTCCAAACCAAGTACAGGTTCTTTAACTGCTGGCTCTGTGTCTGCAGCTAAGGGTAGAGAGGGCCTTGTTTTAGCTGGTAGCCCAAAGCCTGGAGTGGAGACTGCTCTGCTGTGTTTGCAAGAATGAGAGACACTCTGGACCTGGAAATGAAAGGGTAGAGGAAATAATAACGTTATGAGAAGAGGGAGCCAGTCGAGCCCACGCCCTTTGACCGTGGCGCTTGGACAAATGTGCTCAGATATGATCTTCTCTTCTGCCTCTGCACTTGGCAGTTCTTATAACCAACAGGGTATCTCCCTTTCCCATCCATCTAGAACTGTAGGACTTGGAGAGCCACCTGCTTCAGGGGGAGAAGGTGATAAAAGGTGGTCATGCACTTGAAAGGATTGACTCTGGGAACTGAAAGTGACAGTGATCATCTACAGATCCTCACCACCACCCCTCCCCAACTCTGTACCTGAATCTCTGAAGCTAGAGCAGCTAAAGTGTGTGTGGTCACACACCATTAGCCAAGAGCCTAGACCAGAGTCTGTGGTCCCCTGCTTCCTGTCTAGTGTTTTTGTTCCCACCTATGACTTTACCATTTGACAAGTTTCAGTCTACAGTCATTGATATTAAAAGGTGATTTTTTTGTGTGGCTATGTGGAGATAGCCCTCCGAGAGCAGAAAAATAAATATTGACCAAATATGATAATAGTAATAATTCCTACCACATATTGAATATTTAAAATTATACTTTGCTTTAGATGCACGTATTTTTAATCCTTATAACACCCTTTGAGATAGATCCTTTGAACACCCACACTTCATTGCTGAAAGACACAGAACTACAGGTACAGACAGGGTGATAGTATTGAAATAGATCTTTTGTATCCTTTCTATATCCACTTGTATCCTTTATGCTATAGAACTCTTCTTACACGGAGAAATTGGTGTTTGATGATGAAACTGCTTACCCCCAGGTCAGGTGGGCCCTAAGGAAGATCTAAATGGGGAAAGGAGTGCCCTCTGTGGCCTCATAAGGGGCCATGTTGATGTGGGCTTTGGGGGTGGGGAGGCTGGATCCCGCTCCGGGAAGTCTACTCCACCTGCCTGGCATACTTTCCTTTTGCCAAGCACTTTTTAAGCTTATGACCTACTTAGTTGACCTTCACAACAAGCCTATGTGATAGGTTCTATTAGTACCCTCAGTTTACAGACCCAGGAACTGAGGTACAGAGCCACCTCTGGGCCCAAAGTCACCGCTTAGCAAGTGCTAGAACCAGGAATCAAGTCCAGACAGTCTGGCTCCAGACGGAATTGCTGCCCGAGGTGCCTTTCTGAATGAGCTCATTGGCTGGAAGGGTGGGGCAGTGGGTTTGGTAGCAGTCTTGGGAGAGTGACTGTTGAGTCCACGCTCATCCTGTACATGAGCCTGAGAGACCTCCCCCCAAACGTTGTCCTGCCCACATTTTCTGCCAGGACCCAGAGTGGTCAGCCACCCTGCTCGTGCGGGCCTGGCACACGGGACATGGAGAAAGGGACTTTCTCCGCCCTGTGTGGGTGTCTTCTCACGAGGCCAGAGGTCATCAGAGCCGTGGGAAACGTTTGCTGTAAGGAAGCCTGTTAGCTCCAAACACTTATGAGAAATATGTGTTAGCACCCAGAGGTGCTCCTTTTTCTTACCTAACCAGACACAGTCTTCTTTTTTCCCTCCTCCGATTGCCTGGAGCTCCCTTGCCAAGCACCTTGCTGTTTCTGAGCCACGTGGGTTCAAAGGGGAGGCACCCACTCCAGCCTGGCACACCAGAGAGGCTGGGGCAGGAGCCTCTGGCAGCCTCCGGAGTCCAGGGCACTGGACACGTGCATCATCCGGGACCAGCTTCCTCTTTTCCCACCTTACTTACTTAGCAGCCCTTCCAGGTGAGCATCTGGGGAACAAGGGGTTGGGGTGTCTCCGGGAAGTGAAGCTAAAGCCCTTTGTGTTCCCAGCCTCTCCAGCACTTTCATTTTTTGTTCTGAAGTGGCTTGATCCTCTGTCTTGTACTCTCTTCTCCTGAGTTCATCTCTGTTTATGAGGCTGCACTGCTGTTAGAAGCTGTGACAATAAGTCCCCAGAAAGAGTACTGCATCTCATGAACAAGGGCAAGGGTTCAGACTGGCAGAACGGGGTTTTCTGTGACTGGCGTGAACTTTGATCTGCACTGACTTCATCTGGGCCACTGCGAGGGGAGCTCACTGGGCTTCCACCTCCCACCTGGCACACTCCTGTGTTCTCAGGCCAGTTCAGTTATGCCAGCCAAGGTCCTGCCTGCCTTTGAGGGTGGTTCTGAATGTACGAGGATCTGAAGCTGCTGGCAGCTCTATGTTGAACTTGGTTTTTCTCGAAGAGTGTTGCATCCCTTTGGGAGCTACACTTAAGCTCGTCTGTTTCCAAAACACCGTCTGAATCCTAAATGTCTGGGGAATTCCTCTAGTTAATAAATGAAGGAAGCTTAAACTGGCCTACGGTTTTGAACTTGACATTCTCAGGGGAAGTTGAAAAATGCTGTGTGGCTTGATCTCTGGTTGTGAAATCACTGAGATGGTCAGTGTGGGATGAACTGGGTGTGGATTCAACGTACAAATCTATCTTGCTGACTTTTAGATGTTAAAAATATCTGACCTTACAAATGTGTGTGAATGTGTATCTATATGAGTGTGTCTGTGTATGTGTGCATTCCTCATCACACAGTATTTCATGGGTCTTAAACATTTGAGAGAAGTAAGGCAGAGATTTTTGATACGGGGATTTTTGAGAGGGGAGATTTTTGATACGTAAGTAAAGAGCCATGTTTGTGGATATCTACTTGTGTGTTTTGTTTTGTTTTTATTGCAGATGCATTCAACACATAAAGCCTTAGGCTATTTCCATATCCTTCTATGAGCTTGCTGTCTTTCAAGAAGGGTGTGTTATGGACTAACAGGGCAGTTTAGACCTTAATGCTGCAGGTTGTACCTTTAGTTGTGAAAAGCCAGCATCAGTTCAGTTCAGTTCAGTTCAGTCGCTCAGTCGTGTCCGACTCTTTGCGACCCCATGAATTGCAGCACGCCAGGCCTCTCTGTCCATCGCCAACTCCCGGAGTCTACCCAAACCCATGTCCATCGAGTCGGTGATGCCATCCAACCATCTCATCCTCTGCCGTCCCCTTCTCCTCCTGCCCCCAATCCTACCCAGCATTAGGGTCTTTTCCAATGAGTCAACCCTTCGCATGAGGTGGCCAAAGGACTGGAGTTTCAGCTTCAAAATCAGTCCTTCCAATGAACACCCAGGACTGATCTCTTTTAGGATGGATTGATTGGATCTCCTTGCAGTCCAAGGGACTCTCAAGAGTCTTCTCCAACACCACAGTTCAAAAGCATCAATTCTTCAGCGCTCAGCTTTCTTCACCGTCCAACTCTCACATCCATACATGAGCACTGGAGAAACCATAGCCTTGACTAGACGGACTTTTGTTGGCAAAGTAATGTCTCTGCTCTTAAATATGCTATCTAGGTTGGCCATAACCTTCCTTCCAAGGAGTAAGCGTCTTTTAATTTCATGGCTGCAATCACCATCTGCAGTGATTCTGAAGCCCAAAAAAATAAAGTCTGACACTGTTTCCACTGTTTCCCCATCTATTTCCCATGAAGTGATGGGACCAGATGCCATGATCTTAGTTTTCTGAACGTTGAGCTTTAAGCCAACTGTTTCACTCTCCTCTTTCACCTTCATCAAGAGGCTCTTTAGTTCTTCTTCACTTTCTGCCATAAGGGTGGTGTCATCCGCATATCTGATGTTATTGATATTTCTCCCGGCAATCTTGATTTCAGCTTGTGCTTCTTCCAGCCCAGCGTTTCTCATGATGTACTCTGCATATAAGTTAAATAAGCAGGGTGACAATATACAGCCTTGACGTACTCCTTTTCCTATTTGGAACCAGTCTGTTGTTCCATGTCCAGTTCTAACTGTTGCTTCCTGACCTGCATACAGGTTTCTCAAGAGACAGGTCAGATGGTCTGGTATTCCCATCTCTTTCAGAATTTTCCACAGTTTATTGTGATCCACACAGTCAAAGGCTTTGGCATCAGTGTGAGTGAAATAATAAAAACAGTGAGTTTGAACATTTCAGTGGTGTTCTTAGAAATATGAACATAGCCTACAATAGACTTTGACTCTAAGTCACTCAGAAACTTTCTCAAATTCCTTAACAATGTTGGTTAGAAACAGAAGTGACCTCAGTGAGAGTATAAAAGATTTTCTGTTTAAGGCGAACGGTGGCTAGCATTGTCTTAATCGCTGGGTAAATCCCAAATTAGATCTTGGTTTTTAAGGATACAGGTTATTTTACATCATTAGACCCAGTTCACTGATAATATCCTTCAGTGGGTAGTTAGAAATGTGTCATTCTGCTGAGAGCTTTGCAAATAAACCCAATGGCAGCTGCAAGGTTTGCAGTGTTTGTTCTGATGGGCTTCTGGGTGAAGGTCACTGCCGCTGTGAGCTGCTCCTGCCCTGTGCCCTCTGAGAAGTTCCTGGGCTGATGGGCTTTGGCCTGGCAGCCCTGTCTGTGAGTCATGCAGCTGGCCTGTCCCCTGGGCCACGCCGGGATGAGGTTTCCACTGCACTTGTGCTCACACCCATCACCTCCTAACGGCTGCTTGGAACCCTGGCACTGAGGCCCAGCTTGAACATTAACCACCGCCGTTGCTTCTGTCAGTAGCACTCTCGGGTCAGGTTTTCAGGGCCAGTGGAGATGCAAGGAAAGAAAACCGTTTCTGCCATTCTTTAACCACCTGTGACTATTTCCAGATTAACATTTTTGTCTACTACTAGTTTTTGAGCTTGTAAGATGATACCACATATGTATATGTGTGTATCTCTATATATACAGACATGGTTCAAAAAGAGGTGATACCTAACCTAAAACAACTGTATTTTTAAAGGGACGGGTTAGCTGATGTTCACCTTTATCAGCTCACCGTTAGCTGATGTTCACCTTCCTGATAGAAGCTACCAGTTTTTTAACCCTAATGCTCCACGGTCTTTTCCTCCATCTCTGGAATGACTGTATTCCTAGAGGGACTGTTTGGATTCTCATGATGGAGATGGCCTGAAACCACTTAAAAGTGTGGTCAAGGCCATCTCTTTGCCTGCAAGCCTCTCCTTCTGTCTCACGCCCCGTGGGTTGAGCTTTTCACTCTCTGCACTGACTGCCCGGTCACCATTCCTTCCTGTTCCCAGCAAGAGGCCCAGGGCATCAGTCATCCCCACTGCTCTCCTCATGGTCTCTTGCCCCCTCAGTTCAAGGATACCTCACTCCAGCCCCATGCGCTCCATTCCCAGGAAACACCTGGCCTGCCCTGAGCAGCCCCGCACCTCTGACCTGGGCTGACACCTGCTACCGGTGGGCCCTGGAGGTGTCTCTTGAGCTGCCGGCCTGGCCAAGCCTCCTGCAGGCGGAGCTCAGAGCTCTCTTCTTGTGCTTGTTAGAAGCACACTTCCGAGTTGCCATCCTAGCTGGCGGCTGCACACGGTGACTGGAGCCATCGCAGAATGGAAGAAATAGGAGCGGAGAAGGAAAGGGGGGCAGCGTGAGTGAGTCAGGACTCTCTGGTAAGAGGCTCGGAGAAGCGCCTGATGTGGAAAGTGGTTCTTGCAGCTGTGGCTCTCAGGGTCACTTCTCATTGTCCTCATTTGCTCAGTAGGTACTTTCTTCTTTTTTCTTCTTTCTTGGTACTTCCATGCATTAACCCTAAGATCAGTATATGAAGAAAGTAAACTTTTTATTGAAGCAGTCTACCTTGTTGAACTGTACAGTGAATGCTTCTGAGATAGTTGCCAGTCTTTACTGGGGCTTCCCCGGTGCCTCAGTGGTAAAGAATCTGCCTTCCAATGCAGGAGATGCATGCTGGATCCCTGGGTCAGGAGGAACCCCTGGAGGAGGGCATGCAACCCACTCCAGTATTCTTGCCTGGAGAATCCCCATGGTCAGAGGACTGGCGGGCTACAGTCCATGGGGTCGCATGTAGAGTCGGACACGACTGAGTGACTAACACACACAATGTGGGTCGCTAGATGACTTTTATTGTTGTCCAACTGCAAACTTCTTTGCCGTGTCTATCCTAGAGGATGGCGGAGTTGAATGTATCTCGACACCAAAGGCAGGATGGATGAGCCATGGCTCTGCCAGGAGCTCGGCCCTCAGAGGAAGTTGGGTTGTGTGTGACCTTAAAGTCTCAGCATTGGCAACCACAGGGGTTTGGTTCTTTTCACCCACACCACTTGTCCGTCAAGGGGCAGCTGTGCCTGTGCTTCAGCATGGACTCGGGCTGTCAGAGAGGTCTCATCTGGGGTTTTTATTTCATGGGAGAGAAAAGTGAGCTGGACGACAGAGCACCCTCCTCCCCAAGCTCTTCTGCCCAGAAGTGGCATGTGTCACTTCTACCCACGCTGAACTGGCTCAACAAGTCCCATGATCTGGTCTTATGTCAGTGGGGTTGGGAAATATCATTTTCCTCCAAAAAGAGACAGGATATTTGAAAGAATAATACGTTCTTTCACAAGAGCTTTCCCGGAAGCTTCCAGTCAGGAGGCTACTCTTGTTCTAGTTGATTCTTGAGTTTACTTGGTGTTTTATGGTTTGTGTGAGAGGCTCAGAAGTAACAGACGGCATAATCCTCTTCAGTGATCGTGTTTGCGTTTTCTTAAGCTGCTGGAAGGGAACCTGGCTGATGGCCGTGTGTCTTGTGAACAACCAGCGATTCTTTCTGCCTCTGTGCAGAGGGGTCGGGAAAGCCTGCAGTTGCTGTCCGAATGAACATCCAAACTCCCTGATGCTGGGGGTGCTGCCCAGCTGTCACTTAGATGAGCTGGAAGCCCATCCTCTAAGGGTTATTGATTCTCAGGGTTGGGTTACTGAAGCAGAGGACATGGCAGTCTCCCCTGTTGACACCAAGGAGTTCATGAAGCAGGAAGTATCTTGATTTTATATGTAAGTTCCTCTAAGCTTTTTGGTTTTCACCCTTTGTTACTTTGTCCATTAAAACTCTCTGCTTTATTTTTTTATTTAAATTTAAAAAAAATTGGGGGGTGGAGTCTCCATTGCAGCATGCAGGCTTTCTCTAGTTGCAGCATGTGGGACCACTCCCTAGTTGCAATGTGCAGGCTTCTCTTGTTGCAGAGCATGAGCTCTAGAGCATGCAGGCTTCAGTGGTTGCAACACACCAGCTTCAGTAATTGTGGCACACAGGCTTAGTTGCCCTGCAGCACGTGGGATCTTAGTTCCCTGATAAGAGATCAAACCTCCATCCCCTGCGTTGAAAGGTGGGTTCTTAACCACTGGACCACCAGGAAAGTTCCAAAACTCTGTGCTTTCTTATTGATCCTGAAAATACTGGTGAGGCTCACTTAAGGGCTTTTATTTTTCCAGAATTCATTATGAATATTAAAAACACTTTCTGTTTAAATTTATATATAACAATGACATTGAAAGGCAGCTGTTGAAGCTCAAGTTCTGATTCCACTTAAACCTGAAGCCTTTGACATCCCACAGCGCATGCAGGGCATAAGCCCCTGGCTAATAGGATCTTGACTGAATCACACCTTAGTGTCTACGTGGAAGTTGGTTCTCCAGTTACTCCTGTTGGACAGAAACAGAAAGAGATGTAAAGGAAGATGATGACATTTTCCGAAAGGTTTCCTCAACCTCCTAGAGATGATGACATTTGTAGAAAGAAAAAAAGCTATGAAATGTGTAAGTGGGCTTGAAAAATCTTAAAGAATGGATCATTTAGAAACTGGGACCAGATAGGTGGACCTGTTGACCTTGGTTGCTGACACCTCAGGACAGAGTATAAAAATGACTTCTCCAGAAATGTGTGCTCAGAAAGCAGATTGACTGGGTACAGAGGAGTTGAAGTGGGCATCAAGGAAGAAATATCTGACTGGCTGGGACTGGGGAATTAAAAAACAAACTTGACAGTGAGCAACTCCTCACCAAGTGCTCCAGATGCAGAAAAAAAGAGGCTTGCTGAGGTGTTCTGGAGAGTGGAGCCTCTGCTTCTCCGGGGGGCCAGGGTGGGGCACAGGCAGCTGAAACCGCCTCTGGGTTCAGCAGGAGAGAGAAGCACCCTACAGAGGGGAGCTGAGCTGGGGTCAGTAATGCCTGGAATGCCTAAGATTACTTAGGTCTACTTGGTAAGTTCCTTGAGATTCCCTGACATCTGCAGCAGCCACGGCCACCTGAGCACGTCCTGAGTGGCCAGCCCAAGTCTGGAGGAGGAGAATTCGAGAGAAATAAAAGCCGTGTGGCCAAACGAAGTTTCGAGAAGCCCCATTTTGCCATTTGTAGAGATTACTGAAAACAAAAACTGACTTTCGTGTGTGGTCCAGAGAAACTGCCAGGACCCCAGGAGAGGCAGGATCAAGGTTCTGTCGATGCTGGCCAGTTGGAGTCCATGTCCTGTCAGCCTGACATCTTGGACAGATCAGCCTGACATCTTGGACCGCCTGATTAGCTTGGACCTTTAACAAATTTCAGAAAAACAAGTGAAGGTGTAGTTAATTTAGTGAATGCTATGCATGTCCATCCAGATGATAAAGCTAGACTTACTCTTTAGAGCAGACGTTTCTAAAATACAGCTCTGTTCTTAAGTTGCATCTACAAATATGAAAACTGCAGGAAGTTCCCAGCGTGGGCTGTCACCATCCACACCACCGACTTGCTCTGTCAAGGGGAACAGCCTCTGATAACTGGCCTCCTTGGCTCTGCCCACTAGATACCAGTAGCCACCCGTCCCCACCCCAAGTTGTGATAACCAACAATGTCTCTAGAAATTGCCAGATGTTCCCTGCAAGGCAGGGAGGGCACAGTCACCCCCAGTTGAGAGATTGCCCATAGAGTCAGAGGTGGGATGTGGGGGCTAGTTATCCCTGAGGAAAGGGTGTTGGCAGTCAGGAGGAGGTGTGAGCCTGTTGAGACCGTAACTTAAGAAGCAGTGTAATTACTAGGGTATTTGTACCCTCTTCCTCAATAGAGTCAAGGTGTCTGCATTTCCATAGTCAGTGTAGTTTAGGGGGTAATCAGGGAAAGTGAGAGTTTGCAGACTTCCTTTGGTAGCTGATTAAAAAAAAAAAAAAAGACCATGCAAGGTGCTGAGCTGTTCACGCCAGCACTGTCCCATCGGTTCTCACTCTGCTTTGTGCTCTGAAGAGGAGGTGCTGATGGATGGGGGGCCCCTTGCCTTGGGGGGTTCCTGGACAGCATGTGAGCAAGGGGCTGGAGGTCGGGGGGACAGCTGGTGGCCCTGCACAATCGCTCGTCGCTGCCCTGGTGTGGCTCCGTGAGCTGCTGTGCTGGGCCACACACGTCCTCGCCCTTCTCTGCAGCCTCAGCACCCCTGCCCCGTCCCCACCCCTGACCCAGCACCACGGGGCCTCTCAGTGCAGGCGGACCTCACTGAGTCTGAGACCTTCTTCCGGCTGACTGACTCTCAGAATTCGGTGTGTAAAGAATCTCCTGGGGGCTTGTTAGAGACGCAGTTCTGGCAGCCCCTCCAGAAAGTTTGGTTCAGTGTGTGGGAGCTGGGAACTTATGCTCTTTGAAACAGGTGGCCCGTATCCCCCTCTAGGAGCTGGGGGGGGCCTGGGGACCACACTCTTCGAATCAGCGCTCTAGAGGGTCTTTCTAACTTTTGGAAGGCAATAGCACATAAATTCTACTTTCCTAATCCTCTTATCCTTCCAGAAGACACTGGGCGGAAGGCCACGGTGCTGAGCCTCTGTGGGGCTTGTATATCTGAGGGAGGTGGTAATAATGAACGTGGACATTGGCCAAGAAACTGCCAGTGATGTGGGAGTAAAATGCAGCCTGCTCCGAAGTATATCGATTATTTGGGCCACATGGGTCAGTGTAGTAAATTTATTATTAATCACAGGAGTTCATATTTTTTAGTACTTAACTGAACCACAGATACTGTGTAAAGTTCCTTTGGTAAAGAATTTGTTTAGCTTCCAGGATGGCATCTCTCAAAACAGAGCTTCTTAACTGTGACATCAGACCCACCTCCCCCACACACCATCCCAGGAGCTCTTTAAAAAAGAGGGTCCTGAAACCTAAAGGAGTGGAATGGGGTGGGGGGTGTGAGGGAGGTTCAAGAGGGAGGGAACATGTGTATACTTATGGCTGGTTCATGTTGTATGGCAGAAATCAACACAACATTGTAAAGCAATCATCCTCCAATTAAAAGAAAATTTAAAAAAACCAAAGTAATAAATATTCAAAACTCAAAAAAAAAAAAAGAAAAGAAACTAGAGTTCTGGACTTCCTTGGTGGGCAAGTGGTTAAGAAGCCACCTGCCAACCCAGGAGCCACAGGTTCAATCCCTGGTCCGGGAAGATTCCACATGCCTCAGAGCAACTAAGCCCATGCACCACAACTACCAAGCCTGTGCTCTAGAGCCTGGGAGGTGCAACTAACAAGCCTGTGAGGCTCAACTACTGAAGCCCGTGCTCTGCAACAAGAGGAACCGCGGCAATGAGAAGCCCACCCACCACAACTGGAGTAGCCCCCGCTCACCGCAGCTGGAGAAAGCAGCAACGGAGACCCAGCACAGCCATAAATGAACAGCAACACAAAAAAAGAGTCCTACGCAGGGCAGCTTTCTGCTCACTTCCTTACCAAAATATGAATTTTATTAGGACTGGAGCGGACCATACAGACTGTTCTGTTTTTGTCTCTTTTTGTACACACACATAATATGTATACATAGATGTATGTGTCAAATTCCTCTGATTCTGAGGTGTAGCCTCAGTCATATTCCTCCCAAATGTGATCCAGTAGGAATTACACAGCATCATCTATGAAGGATTCTTACCAAAAATGTTTAAGCTGAATATAAACGAGCCTTCAGGTTTAACTTCCATTTTCTCAATGATAGAGGATAGAGAACAAGTTTAAATGGCATCATGAGGAAATAGACAAATCACATTGCTGGGTATCCTGTAAGACAACTGGCCTGGTATCTTCAAATAAGTCAGTGTCAAGGGAAAAAAATAAAGGCAGGACAGGGTAGGTTAGGGATGGAAGGACTGACTATTTTTTGACTAAAAGCGATTAAAGTCATAGTTAAAAGCAATGCATGAGCCTCGATTGAGTGTTTTAAGAAAACAGCTATAAAAATTGGGGCAAAAAAAAAAAATTGGGGCAGGGTAGAGAAATTTGAGTATGGACAGGGCTTTAGGATATAAGGAAATTATTGTCAGTTTTCTTGGGTGTGTTAATTTTATTGTGGTTATGTAGGAGAATGTCCTCATTTTTAAGAGGTATATGTAGGAGTGTTTAGGGGTGAAGCATCAAGACATCTGTAACTCATTTGCAAACGGTCCAGGGAAAAAAATGTGTGTGTGTGTGTGTGTGTACTGTGGATGCAACAGACAGGGCAGCATGTTAACCAGTATTCAGTCCACAGTGCTCATCGCCCATTTTCTTCACCTTCTGTCTATGCTGGCAAATTGTCTTAATGAAGTTGAAACACAGCACCAAGGTGAGTGAGATGGTGCTGTTCTCCAAAACGTGGTTTGCACGGCCCGCTTCTTGGGCATCGCTGCTGGCATGATGGGGGAGAGTGTGGGCACGCCAGGCAGCTGCGGAAGGCAGCTCCGCTCCCAGTGCCCCACCGAGGCAGCATTGACGCAGGGCCACTCGGTCTGCCCCGCCTTTCTAGAGGCTGTGGCCTTTGCTCCCAAGCTTCCAGACTGTAATCTCTTAGGGCAGTTCCGCCCAATGCACTTTCTTCCCTTCTCACTGACAGCAGGAAGCTGCCAAGGAAAGGACCCCATTCAACTCGGCTAATACGGCCCCCTTCTTTTAAATAGTAGGGATCTGTGGAGAGGTGTGCTGACGCCCGTGGACCAGCCGTTCGTCACTTCTCTTGGTTCTGTATTCTGACTGTGGTATATTACTCTAGGTTTCTGCCAAAGTCTCATTTGTTTAGGGTTGTTGTTTTTTGTTTGTTTTTTTGTTTATCCCTTGCTAAGAGGCTTTCCTCTGTGGAATAGCATAATTTTCTGAAAGTCAGAGGGCTGTCCATATTATCCACAAACACCAGGGATGTGGTAGTAAAGCCAAGCATCCTGGAGGGGACATGTGTTTAGTGGCCAGTAGACAGAAGATGTTTACATGGAAGCTCAGCAAGGGTCTGGTCTCATTATGTGATCTTTGGAGGAGTGGGAATCGCAGTGAACAGCAGGGAGGGCTGCGAAGGAGCTCTGTGCCGAATCCCTGGGTTAGTGAGATCTGTACCCTGGATCTTGTTCCCCTTTGATGTGGCTGTTATCTCAGTACACGCCTTCCCCGCTGGGGCGTTTTACAGAGTACAGAGCACTGTAGAAGCCCCTTGCTGCCTTTCCCCTGACCCAAGGACTTTTCTTGGATCCTCAGGAAAGCCAGTTTTTGTCAGTCTTGCATATCATGGCTATTCCTCTAAATTAGTCATTAGCAGACTTGCTGAGGAGACCAAAGCATCTTACCTCCCTTTTCCAAACAGAAAAGTGAAGGCCTCATTCCAGCCACTCTGGTGTGGCTGCAACAATCTGGTATAGTGGAGGGGAGACTTGTTTTAGCACAGACGGACAGGGAACTGAATTTTCTGAATTTACACACAGGGGTCCTTGAATAATTCTGCCTTAAATTTGGCAAGAACCATTGCTAAGAACCACGCTAAGCCTAAATGTGCCTTCTTCCCTTCTCCTGAAGTTTCACATCCTTTCTCTTTAGAAGTTGCAGCCTAGTCCCACCCCTGCTCGAAGCTGAGCTTGCTGAGCAAGACATTCTACATTTGGCATCTTCATTAAGATCTGTCACCTGAGAGGCTGTAGCAGAGTCTGAGGTTCTGCAAGAGGACAGATATGTAAAGGTTTTATATTCACATTGAAAAACTGCCACTGAACAGTAGAGGGGCAGGGATTGACAGCAACTGGGGGGCACCAGTAGACTGGCTTTCTAATCGAATGGGGAGCTTCCCAGGTGGCGCTAGTGGTAAAGAACCCACCTGCTAATGCCGGAGACACAAGAGATATGGGTTTGATCCCTGGAGGATCCCCTGGAGGAAAGCATGGCAACCCCTCCAGTATCCTTGCCTGGAGAATCCCATGGGGGGCTACAGTCCATGGGGTTGCAAAAGGGTTGGACACGACTGAGCAGACCAAAGAATCAAATGGGAAGGTTGGATAGAGCTTCTTTTTCTAACAAGCAGACTCTCCACCTGTGAATTAGAAGTGTTTGTAAGCCTGGTGGGTGGGAACTGTTTGGATGAAGTGGGGGTTCCTCGTGGGAGTCATCCTAGCTTGTTTTCTTGTTCTCTTTTGAAATGATCACTTTCATTATACACAGATCTCCTCCAGAGCTCTGTTGTATTGGTAACTTCTTACTCAAAAGTCATTTCTATTTGGAAATGCGGGGTGAGAGGGTAAGAAGGACTTGAGTGAGAATAGATTATACTTCTGGCCTCATGCTAATTTATTTTCCCCAGCTGAGTTTGTCAGCTGTGTTAGGCAGTAGGGAAACAGGAAGTAAGACCCAGGACCTCACCCTCAAAGCCCACCAGGGAAGCTTAGATACCAGGAGTGACCTCATCCATCTCTAAATAGCCTGGGCTTAATCCTCCTCTATGTGTAACGGCCAAGCTTCAGTTACCACCGAGCACTTCCACTGGCTAAACCGTTGGCTGACCAGTCTCAGCTCTGTTAGGGGAAAAACTGTTGAGGCAAAGGAGTTGATGTTTACTGAGCACTTTCTGTGCCAGGCACTGTGCCAGGAGCTTTCACGGGTTCTTGCTTAATTCTCACAACAGTGTTGTGAGGCAGGGGCTCCTTTCTTTCTCCACGTGGTCCATGAGGGAGCTGACAGCTAAGGCTCCGAGAAGTTAGATGCCGTGTGTCCAGGAACCTTTGTGGTGCAACACACCATCTCTTCTTTCCCCAGTGCTGTACACACACGAACGCACACACACGCGCGCGCACATGCGACAGTTAAGTTCCTCTGTTCCTAGCTTTGCACTAGCTAATTTCTCAAAACAGCATCTTGTATAAGTGTTAAATCCACTGTTTTGTAAGTAATCACCACTCACTAGGCTGTGAGCCAGCATGGTGGTGAAGCTTTGACACCCACTCCCTTCTTTCCCCACTTCCTCACTCCTCCATAACTCCCTGCCCAGCCATGGCCATCAGGCTCCCTGTAGTTCTTAGGGAGTTGACGTGACCTGGGTTAATAACTAATCATTCAGAACAGAGCCATGCGCCCGGATGTCCACTGCAAGCTGTGGGATTTTCCTGACCTCGGGGGAGGGGGGGCACGGGGAGAGGCAGGAAAATGGGGCTGTGAGGAGCCCTGTGGCCCATTTCAGGGTTCAGGCCTCCCTGAAGGAGGTTTGAGCCGTTAGAGCGGGGCCCTCTGGTAATGAAGCCAGCCGTTTGTCCTTGGGAACAGAATGAGGCCTTGTGAGATCAGAAACAATGGGCGTGTTGAGTTTCAGACCTGGTGTGAATCGAAGCTCAGGCAGAGGCCATGTGATGGACCGGGACGGTTCAAGGGACGCATTCTTCACTGGCAAGTCTCTGTTGTCAACACGTCCCCTCAGTGGTAATGATGCTTAGTCAACGGTCATTAATGCCCCTGTTTTGAATAATTCCGGCAAGTAAGTCAACAGTTCTTGGAGTTTGTTTTCTTCTTCTTCTTCTTCACATTTTAACTTCTGTAGTTCATTTTGTCTCAAAATTACCCCATGAGAAATGCATGGAAAATAAGTCTGGGTGGCAAAGTTTTATTATTTATCATGGCATTATTTTCCTTTTAAATTCTCCTTTACCTCTGAAGCAAACACTCCCTCCTGTGTCTCTGCTAGTATGTTGATTCCCAGACAGTAAAATCGGGAGTTGCAAACGCTGCTAATAAGCAAAAGCTTTTGATACAAATTTGGCAAATTTAGCTCATCTAGTACCAAGTCCTGTAAACTTTTTTAAATCGTGGCTCGTCCGTGGACTTCTCCAGCAGTCTATCTTGATCCGTCTGAATGCAGCCTGTGCAGCTGGACTTTTTCTAGTAAGATGTAATGGAGCAGGAGCGGCGTCCCAAGAGCGCACAACCGGGGCTGGAGCCCCGGCGCGCAGGATGCCCCGGGTGGGTGAGCAGTGCAGCCTAGAGATAAGGGGAGCGCCCTGGAAACAAAGAAACCTGCCAGCTCGCGGAGGGGGGCAGCGTGTTGGCGGGGCGCGGGGCTCGCCAGGGCGCGGTTCTGAAGGCGCGGGCGCGCACTGGGGTCCCGACCTGCAAGTGGGCGGGCGGCCGGGTGGCAGGGCGGGGCTGGCGCCGCTCACCGCCCTCCTCTCGTCTCTCCGCAGGTGAGGCTGCGGCCGCGGAGCTGCGACATGGCAGCATGACAGCCCCGGAGCGCGCTGCCCGACGACGCCGGGACGAGGGAGCCCCCGCCTGAGCCGCCTTCCCGCGCCTTCCCCACTGCCCCCCGCCCGGCTCGCTGCGCTTGCACACCCCTTGGACTCCCGACTCCCTCCGCCTTGAGCATCAATATGTGTCATGTCATTGTCACCTGTCGCTCGATGCTCTGGACCCTCCCTGAGTATTGTGGTGGCGTTCGCCGAGCTCATCGCCTTCATGAGCGCAGACTGGCTGATCGGGAAAGCCAAGCCCCGCGGCAGCGCCGAGCCGGGCGAGCAGGGCGCGGGCCCCCCGGAGCCCTACCACCCCCACGCTGGGCATCTACGCCCGCTGCATCCGGAACCCCGGCGTGCAGCACCTCCCGCGCGAGACGCTGTGCGGGCCCTACGCTGAGAGCTTCGGTGAGATCGCCAGCGGCTTCTGGCAGGCCACGGCTATTTTCTTAGCCGTGGGCATCTTCATTCTGTGCACCGTGGCCCTGGTGTCTGTCTTCACCATGTGCGTGCAGAGCATCATGAAGAAAAGTATCTTCAACGTCTGTGGGCTGCTGCAAGGAATCGCAGGTAAGCGTGCGCAGAGGGAGCGGGGGCCCTAGAGCCACGCGTGTGCCACTGCGTGTGTGCGGCACGCTCGCGGCTCAACCTTTGCTGTGTGTGCGTCTTTAGGAACGCTGTCTTCTCTCCAGGGCTAGGCAGCAGCCTAGCTGCCCTCATCGCTCCTTTCCCTGTCTCACTCCCCTTAAGCAAAGGCAAGGCTGTCCTCTGCTCTCCCCTGCTCATCTTCTTAGCCTGTATTCCCTGGTTCTAAGTTGCTGGGTTTTGAGAAAGCTGCCACGGGGGCTTGGCTTTCCCGATCAGCCAGTCTGCGCGCATGAAGGCAATGAGCTCAGCAAACAAATGAGATCCTACTTTTTGCTTTTCCCACTAAATTAAAAGCATGCTTTCTGCCCTCGGGCGTCCAGAGAGGAATTGCAGTGCAGGAGGCCCCCTGCAGTGGACTGTGTCCTGGGACCACTGTAAGGGAGGGGCAGTGATTCCCAGGCAGTGAGCCTGCTGCTGCCACCCGCCCCGCCCCCACCTCGGCCCCATCCCGCTGCGGGATGATTTCAGCTTTGGGCGGGGAGGACGCGGGCCGGGAGGGAATTAGTATCCGTTGCTCTGTGTTTCACAGAGTCGGACACAACTGAAGCGACGCAGCAGCAGCAGCAGCAGCTCTGTGTTTAATAACTGTTCTGGTTTAAACTCTCTCCTGGAGCCTGACAGAATGTTCTGTGCACTCCGATCAGAAATTACAAACTAACTCTCCCAGTTTCTGGGAGTTTCTCACTAATGAGCTTGTTAGAAGTGGGTGGAAAGAGAAGTATGAGCGCCTTACAGAGATCCCAGAGGGGAGGCTGTGAGCTCCAAGAAGACTTCCGTGGCCACCAGCATTTTCACCGACTGTCCCATGCTTGGTTAAAAAGTGGATCTGGAACCAAGAGGGTTATCAGTCTGTCCACACTCAAGGGACTTGTTCTGGGTGGCAGACACACACACACACCCACACACCGAGTTTGAAGACATCCTCAGAAGGCAGAGGAATAGACTCTTGCTTTGATTCTTAAGGGGAAAATCCACTTTTTAAACAACTGCAACCAAAGTCTTTCTTAATCTGAACTCTGAAGGGAGACACAGCAGGCCACCCCCACCTGTCATTGAAGGGCACATCCTGCAGCTGTGAGCGCAGGGCTGCCCACGGTGAAGATAAGCAGTGAGTCTGGTGGCGAGGCCTGTAAAGCAGACCCCAAATGAAGCAGCTCTCCCTTGCTTTATGGCAAACGCTTGAGCTCGGCAGGGCCAGCGTCCAAACAAACAGGTCCAACAACAGTTTTTTCCCAAGCCCAGCTGATAAGGTGTTTTCCATTGCTCAGACCTCAGAAACCATGTGTGCATGTTGGGGAGAGGGTAGTGGGCCCAGAGGAATGACAGAGGGCCTGCGCCACAATCCTGCTGCTTTTGTGAGGGGGATATACTCATGACCAATCTCAGGACCCTCATCTCTTTCTCTGCCAGGACCAGCCGTACCATGAGAGACCCAGGCACTCATAGGCACTCAGGGAATTTGGGAGGCCAGGATTCTGATTTTCAGCTTTGCTACTGACTTGCACTTTCACTTGAGATAAATGCACCCAGTTCTCTGGATGTTGGCATTCATTCCTCTTCTTAAAGAGATTGGAAAATATGATGTGATCTTAGAGTTTTGCTTCTGTGAAACTCATTGTCCTCCTTTTGATTGACTTCTCAAA
This sequence comes from Okapia johnstoni, assembly GCA_024291935.2. Lineage (NCBI taxonomy): Eukaryota > Metazoa > Chordata > Mammalia > Artiodactyla > Giraffidae > Okapia > Okapia johnstoni. The sequence goes on from CM044307.1 coordinate 83,920,067, forward strand.
TTTGACATTCATCCCCTTCAGCTTGGCTTTTCACCTTTCAAAAATGTTCAGTAAGCTAGGTTTCCATACTGGATCATCTTTTTCTTATCAGAGAAATGTCCCTATTTTATTCCCCAAGGCACACAGTGCCTCAGGGGCGTGCGAGTGTGTGTGTGTGTGTGTGTGTGTGTGTGTGTGTGTGTGTGTGTCTTAAAACTTTTGCTGAGGAGTGTTACCAAAGTGCTACCAAAGCTTTCTGAAAAGTCAAAATAAACATGTAGATGAAGGGAACCCAATTTACACAAATTATTAATCCTGTTGAAGAGCCCTCGTTGACCAGAGGAGTTATTTCTGCTCAGTTTGCCATGACTATGGTGTATTTGCTCATCTCCTGTGATTTCATGACTTTATTATGAGTTTTGTCAATATGCTGGTATGCAGATAAGACTTCTGGTTTGTCATCCCTAGGAATGTTTTTCACCCTGAGAAACTTAGTGCCTTTCAGCCAAGGGATAGCCATTTATAGTAGGGTGGGACATCTTGGGACGTACCATCACAATCAGTCTTTTGCAATCAGTTTGCAGATTATAGATATCCTTCAGTCTCAAAGACTGTTTACATGCAGTTTTTAATAAGGTGTTACTCCAGTGAACTTTAGTCTCTAGGACTGTGGATTACTCCACCAAGTCTTTCGGTGCTCTTGTTTGCTATTTCACATAAATGGCAAGAGTGTTCATTTTGGCACAAAGATGAGTACATATTTTAGGTATTATTCATACACTCCAATGAGTTGTTCTTGATGTTTCTCTTTCTCTCCGTATCAGGCCTCTAGGAAGAAGGGCTGGGGAGAAGGGAGTACCAACCCAAGATACTGGTCTATCGGTCACCTATCTCCCAGAAGTCTTGATTTTCTCAAAGCTTGCTCATTTCTTTCACTCATGTTCCCCATGCACACATATGGCATCTCAGAATGCCTGAAATTGCTAAAAAAAATGGCTGAAGGCAAAGATTCCTGTACAGTTAGATCCTGCCTCTCTAGGGACCACTGATCTAAAGCTAAGAAAAGGGGTTTCTCTTCACTGCCCAGCCCAGCAGCACCCCTCTGGGAACAAATCAAGGGAAAGATGAACTGAACGTTTGCTGGTCAGCTGGCTCCCTCATGGTGGGTGGGGGCCACACCTGTTAGGGATTTCCAGTGGGCTCTTTCTCCTCTAATAAGAGGGCCCCACCAGGCAGTTCAAGCCAATGTCAATGGCAGATGTGGCCCTTGAAACTGTGGCTCAGAGAGTTGCCCCAGAGTGTCTGAAGCAGCCCACTGGCTTTCTGTCCTCTTGGCCAGTCTGTAGGGGCATCTGGTCAGGCCCCAACCTCAGCCAAGGACTTGCTGCAGCTGTGAGCATCAGTCTCGCCTCTCCCTACAAGCCCTCTTTCAACCCTGCATCTATTCAACACTGAAACCAATGGTGAGAGAGGAGGCTGGTGCCAGAGCAACCAAAGGATTCTCTAGAAACATACTCAGACTGTGTTCTTACAACTTGCATTTTGGCAAAAAGGACATTTTTTTGTAAAATGTAACTGGGTGAAAAATTACAAGCTATCATATATTAGGAGATCAAACCAGTCAATCCTAAAAGAAATCAACCCTGAATATTCAGTGGGAGGACTGATGCTGAAGCTCCAATAATCTGGCCACCTGATGCGAAGAGCTGACTCATTGGAAGAGACCCTGATGCTGGGAAAGATTGAAGGCAGGAGGAGAAGGGGGTGGCAGAGGATAAGATGGTTGGATGGCATCATCAACTCAATGGACATGAGTTTGAGCAAATTCTGGGAGATAGTGAAGGACAGGGAAGCCTATGTGCTGCAGTACATGGGGTCGCAAAGAGTCAGACATGGCTGAGCAACTGAACAACAACAATATATTCCTTTACTATACCTAATCTTAAAGGCCACAGGTTTGTATAGCTGTCACTGTTCATAGTATAACATAAGTCATCAATATCTTAGTATTTTGATTTTAGAAGTTGGGTGTAAAAGAATATACCTTGGTGAAAAAATCTCAAAATCTGAGTTACTTAAAAAAAACAAAACTATTGACTATTAAGCTAATCCAGATGGCAGGATTTGCCCTTAAGGCCTCACCTCGTGGTGGCACCCAACTGACACTTCCAAAATACTCATGCACAAATGCCCTGGCTGTTCAGAGCTTTCTATCCGCAGCAGTTGGAGCTCAAGCCTCACCTGGCCCTGGATTAGCCCTGACCTCACCTTAAAGTGTCTGTGAAATGTTGACCAGTTTTCTCACTTGGAAAACAGATTTCATAGTAATACTTATCTCAGGGTTGTTTTGAGGATTAAATTAGATAATATATGGGAAAGGCTTTTAAGCACAGTGTTTGGCACTCGGTAAATAGTAAGTGGTAGCTACATGATGCGGAGAAGGCAATGGCACCCCACTCCAGTACTCTTGCCTGGAAAGTCCCATGGACAGAGGAGCCTGGTAGGCTGCAGTCTATGGGCTCGCTAAGAGTCGGCACAACTGAGCAGCTTCACTTTCACTTTTCATTTTCCTGCACTGGAGAAGGAAATGGCAACCCACTCCAATGTTCTTGCCTGGAGAATCCCAGGGATGGGGGAGCCTGGTGGGCTGCTGTCTATGGGGTCGCACAGAGTCAGACACAACTGCAGTGACTTAGCAGCAGCAGCAGCTACATGATGATTATAAAAGTATTTATGCTTTCTTGGCAGGTTTTTAGTACATCTTTTGTGTTCCTTAACAATTGCTGCATTCTAAGAAATACGGGTGTCTTAAGAATTGGCCTTGTCCTGTTGAAACCCAGTGTGACCGCATCGTCTCGAGTCATTCCCTGTCCCTTCGCAGCCTGCCTGTGTGGGGATTGAAGAGCTCAGAGCGGTCCTGTGACTCTCATGCGCCTCTGGTGTCCTCGGGCCGGTTTCTGAAAGCTGAATTGATAGGACAACACAGAACTTCCTCCTCTCACTCCTCTTCCCCTGACACGTACATTCTCCTCCATCCTTTCCTTTCTGGAGGTAGCTTATAGCAGTTGAGTCCTGGTTGCAGGTGGCTTCTCAGGCTCCCCTTGCAAGATAAATCATAGGCTGCTTGGTCTTCACTGGGTGAGGGCTCGCTTGGAACTTGGCAGAGCCACCAGCACACGTCAGTTCATAGCCCTCTGGGATTCATTACAAGAGCTGGGGATTCAGCCAGCAGGGTCGTTTTTGCCAGCTGCCTTCCTTAGGCTGTGACCTGGATGTGGTCCACAGCAAAAGCGTAGAATGCAAAGATCCAAGTTTTCCATGACCGCATCAAGCAATGTGGGTTTGGAAATACACGTAGGGCCCTCTTAGCAGCCCATGGAATCCCCAGTGACTCAGGTTTGGGATGGAGCCACGACAATGAGCTCAGGAGCTGGCCCCCTGGCCCCAGCCTGGGCTGTCCCCCTGGGGTGGCCACAAGGCCTGACTCGCGTGGGAGCTGCCGGCCTGGCTGCCTGCTGGCTTCAGTTTCCCTTCACAGGCTCTGTGCTGCTTCGTGTCTTGTTGGCTCTCACACTTCCCAGTCCCTGTGGCCCTCTGTCTGCACCCATTTCAGCCCAGCAGGATGGCCCTAGCAAGCTGCCCTAGCAGCCCGGCTGGCTGGATGGCTTTGAGACCGTGCACGCAGGCATCGCTCCCTGCCGTGGGAGCTCCGGGCCTGCTGTGCAGGCTCAGGTTCCTTGGAGGTGAGCCACAATTGAGGGGGAAGGAGGACAATATGAAAAAAGATGGGAAAGGAGTAGAAGAATCTTAGAAGACAAGCGGAGGGGTTTGTCTGTGCTGATTGGAGAGTGGGTTTGGTGTAGTCCAGCCCACATGAGGAAGTTGGGGTTGTCAAAGGAGATGCGCCGTGACTGCTGTCTGGGGCTTGGCATTCTCCCTGCGGTTTTTCACAGGGTGAGAGCTAACCTTAGCATCAGGAAGATAACCAGGACTCAACCTGACTGCAGCATCCATTCTGACGTGTGCCCTGCCCTACCTGTTCACTCTCAGTGACCAAGTCAGTCCCTGGCGAGGAGAGAGATAAGAACAAGGGCTTGGGAAGCATGGGGAAGAGGGGAAGAGATTCCTGACTTTCTCAGAGACCTGGCCTCGCTTTTCACCTGTTTTTCTCCAAGAAGTAGTGTGACCTTGATTGCTGACTTCAAGACACCTTTCACAGAAAAGGCATGAGGGAAGTCAAGGGAGCATCCCCTGCTTCTTCCTCCTTAGAATGAGGCCCCAGAAGATCTGGCTGTCAAAAGGAGGCTCTGAATTGCTGGCTCTCAAGACAGAATGCCTCCATCAGAAGTTGGGTCTAACCCTTCTATATCTGAGTCACTTTAGGAGGACCACATGTAATGATTCATCCACCTTGAGGAAAACTAAAGGATACTGTAATGTTAACAGGCAGGCCAGAATTAAATTTCAATTCAACGATCTTTTATTAAATGCCCACTAAATACAAAGACCTCTAGACTCAGGTCTACAATTTCTTGAGTTTCTCTGCTCCCAAGCCATATTAGAGAGTCATTGCTTCAGAAGCTGTACCCTAGAAAAGCAAACAAAAAGTATCATCACATATAAAGGGAACAAAAGAGTTCAACTGTATCATTAGAGGGAAATACTACTACCTGTGGACCTGTGGACCTATGCAAGTGGCCCAAACAGGTATTAACTTAAAGAATCAATTGGAAACTCTAGAAGAAAATCACAAACTCTCTTAAAATTCAGATAGAATATGCAGTTGATACGCAAATGAAGCATTTTGCTATGGTAACCACTTAATTGTAGACAAATAAACTTGTGAGCCATGGATGACCTGTGTTCTAATTCCAGTAACAAATCACTTAAGTATGACTGAATATTTACACAAGTGATTCAGGCACTATTCTAAAAGCTTGATGCAACAGTGGTGGTGTTCTAAGTTCTGATGTCACTTCAGAAGTAATCTGCATCTCCTCTGAAGACTTCTATGTGCTCAAGCACAGTTAGCACAGTTGTGAGTTCAGATGTTGTATAGAGGCTTCCCAGTGGTTTTACTAATTGGCCCACAATCTCTCTCTTTTTTTTTTTTTTAAAGATAGCCCCTAGTACAGATGAAACCTAAACTACACATTTTGAGAAAACAAAGTCAATATTAAAAACTTCAAACCAAAATACTTAGTGTCTATATGTGTTCAGAGTTTAGAGGCCAACATCAGGGCCCTAGTGTTGAAAAGATGGCACCTGCTTTGTTGCAGGAATTATTTAACATTATCTGGATCCCCAAATCTTTAGTAGACAAGAAATTTACTTAGTGTCCTGAAAATTTCAGAGCTCAATAACTACATTTTTATAGTTTCTTGTATTCTGCTATAAACTGCATTTTATTTTTTGTGGCAGCTTATTTTAAGTGTATTTTGGTTATAGTCAAATAGTTGCTCTTTCTAATCCTACATGTTGGATGAATAATTTATCAAGAAATATTTTATGAAGTTCTTCCAGTTGCATAGACACAGTTTAGGAAACACCTTCTCACTTGGAATGCAAAGTAAAATATTATCACTAACTCATGGGAAGGAATAATCTCACTAAATTACTTTGCTGGGCTGCATTTTAACAGTTAAGAGTTAAGGCTTTAGAAACTGCTGGTGAAGTAATTTGCATATAAGCATGAATCATTGCTGAGGAAGGCTTAGGGAGGCTTCAGTGTGGGAGAAACTGCATCTTTCTCATGGATTGTTTCACCACATATTCTAGGGACATCTGACAACTCTTAATTGATGGTCATTAATTTTGAGTAATTATTAAGAAACTTCCTCTGGGGGGCTTGGCTGCAAGGTCTTTTTATGACAACTATGCTCTGATTGTCTTCCAGAGAATTCCCTTTATTGCTCTGTCATCCGTTCTCCACCCCCCACCCTAGAAGAGTATTTTTCTTGCCAATTATAATTCCATGGAAGTGTTTTTAGTAGAAAACAAGTGCCCTACTAGACTCCTCCAGGGAGATGGTGTAAGCATTAACATAAGCTTTAAATAAAAAATTACTGACACCCGATCCTTCACTTGTTCTCTCCTTCCCATCAGAAAATCTTGTTGGTTAAAAGCCTCTAATGTTATTGATCATATACTAAAATAACGTGTAGATATTATCTGTGCTAAGACACTGTGGTTATCAGCTGAAAACCCTTTTCATTACCAGGGAACCCTCTGACCTCTCATTTCTGATCTGGCCTTCAGAGCAGAGTTTTTAAATGTCAAAGTTGGGTCCAGTCTAACTTATCTATAAACCCTTGAAACTTTAAAATGAGATGCAGTGAAAACAGGTTTAGATTCTGGATTCCAAAGAGATGGAATTCAGAGCCTCTTTACTCTCTACCTGTTTATTTGTGCAGTCAACAAATGGGCTTTTCAGAGAGGTGTCCCCACCCTAACTCAGACCTGCCTTTCTCTCTCTCTTTCTCAAACACACACACCTACACACACACACCCCAGCAGCCTCTCTCTGACTTAGAACAAATGCCAGTCCACTCTGCTAAGGTTTTGTCAATTAAAAAAAAAAAAAAACAGTGCACAATGTGAGACTTGTGAGTTAAGTTTATTTGTGGTAAAATGAGGACTATAGCCTGGGAGACAGCACCTCAGATAGCTCTGAGGACCTGCTCCAAAGAGGTAGGGGAAGGTCAGTATTAGCGATTTTGGTGAAGTGGGATATTTGCCGGCCCACACATATCTTTGCACAAGGTTGCTGCTAGTCTGGGGAAGGTTACTGCTAGTCATGAGGAGCAGATGTCTCCGCTAATGAATTTACTGCTTTTCCAGATAAGAAGAGATACAAGAACTGGCGCCCATAAAATCTCCTGAAAATATCACAGAGTGCTTTGTTCCCAATCTCCACCCGGAACTCTTGTCGGAGGGTGTTGAAGGTTAGCCGCTGCAGTGGCTAGTGACTTCATCCTTGTAGAGGCAGATGGCAAGTGACAGTTTTTAGTTTCTACTAGTCATCAACAAAAACAAGAAAACTAAGGACAGTGTTGTAAGATTTCATAGTGCTATATGTGTTCAACTTAAAGACCTGTCCTTTATTCTTAGGTTGCATCCCTTACCCTTTTTTGTTAAAATACCCTTTTTCATGAAATGATAATGAGAGGAAATAATGGTATTTTTAGTGTCCTTATGTTAGCAAACAGGAGAAATACTGACTCCCAGTAACTTTTATGGCTCTTGTGTTGCTGTTTGAAGTCCTAAAGTGTGGGAACCCCTCTCCTAGAATATGAGCAAGGAATGAAGCCTGCTGCATACACACTAGATGCTCAATAACTGTTGTTCACTGACAAAAACACTCTGTTCTGTGTTCACTAATCTGTGCTATAAACTATGAGTTTCTTGGGATTTTGAAAGAGTAAAGGTTGTGGTAAATGCTGCCAAGTCTCAATCCTAGCATGGACTCTGCCCTCCTAGACAGCTAGGGCATAAATAGTAATTAATGCAGTCATCATCCAAAGAACCAGTAAGAATCATTTCAGAGCTGGCTGTCACTAAAACCAAGTTCTGTCTGGGCTTTATAGAATAAATTGTCATTGAAAAATTGAAAAACCTTAGTGGGCAACGTGATTTCGAAAGTAGAGATTCATCCAAGGGGGCATTCATGGGTAGAAGCCCTTGATTTGTGGGATGACTAGGACTCTGTCGTATTACACTGGTGTATGGATGCTGCTCGGACAGCCCTGGCTCTGAATGGCTAAGTGGCATTTTGGTGCTGAGGACAGTGTGCGGGCACCTGCAGAGGTCATGCAGGCCAGGGTAGCATTGCTAACTTAGTGCTGGGGCTTGGGAGGCAAGGACCTGAGTCCTCCTTGGGTGGCAGAGCCCGGGGGGGGTCCCCGTCCTGGTGTCTGTAGCTGTCGTAAGCAAGATTTCATGAGAGCCTGATGCGTTAGATTGAGAGTAGCACTCCCTGAATGTAGACACAGGGACAGAGCAGGTCTCTGGTTAACACAGGATTAACTGAGACCTGCTGCGTATAGGTAGTGGTGCGAGGGTTCAGGGTTAGGAGGTCAAGACAGAGCTCCTCAGCTCTGTTCCGTGAATTAAGAAGTTAAGAAGGGCTACTTGGAGGAGGGAAGATGGTTAAACCATGGCCCAGCCTGCACAAGCAAGGATGTAACTTGGAGGCTGTCTGAGCATGCTCTTGGTGCTCAACTTTGTCTAATCAGCTGTAAGTGTGTCTCCTGGAAGGTCCATAGGATATGGTTTTTTTGTGGATCATTTTGTGGATGGCATTAGTATTCTAGGTGGATGTGCAGTTTCAGATGGCTCCCAAGCATATAGACTCTAAGAGCAAAGATTGAAATGTAAGCAGGTTATACAGCTTACATTTTCTCCCTCTTGTCTGATGGGTTTTGTTCTTTATTTCCAGTTTTCTGCTCACACAGATTCTGCATGAGAGGGCATCATAGCGAACATTGTGTTTCGACCTTTTCATGGGTTTTCTTCCTAGAAGTGTTTTTTCTTTTGGCCAATGACAGCCATTCCAATGTGGCATCTATATTGCAGTAAGGAGGCTGATGACACTCAGATTGCAAGGAGTGGATGGACATTCTTTATCTTGTTGCTGTCTTGCTGTAGGGTTGTCAGGTCAGCCTGCCTGACACTAGGCGAGCCTTCTCCTCCCCGTCATCCCTAGACAGCAGGCCTGTGGTGTTCCTACTTGATAACTGCTTGTCATGTGCTCCTGAATGTCTCATAGGTGTAAGCAAGCTGGCTTTTGAGTATTCAGCAACCTCCCTTCCTCAGTTGGACAGACACTTTTGTTTTGGAAGCTAGTCTTTGGTTCGCAGTAAAGCAGCAGCCTAGGGTGATGGCTCCGGAGTGGACCATGGAGCACTGCCGCCTGGATCTGAGTCCCAGCTCCACCATCGATTAGCAGTGTAACCTTACTTAATCCCTCTGTGCTTTGGTTTCCTCATCTGTCAAATGATGAGATTAATAGTACCAACCTTAGAAGGTTCTCTCAAGGACTAAATGAGTTATATGTAAAGGGCTCAGCTGGTGCCTGGCACTTTGTAGTGCTCAGTGAGTATTAACTGTTGCCGTAGTTACTATGGTGGTAACACAGTTACATAGCTTCCCTGGTGGCTCAGAGGGTAAAGTGTCTGCCTGCAACATGGAAGACCCGGGTTCAATCCCTGGGTCGGGAAGATCCCCTGGAGAAGGAAATGGCAACCCACTCTGGTACTCTTGCCTGGAAAATCCCATGGACAGAGAAGCCTGGTAGGCTACAGTCCATGGGGTCACAAAGACTCAGACACAACTGAGTGACTTGACTTTCACTTCACTTACTTTCATAGTTACTATAACAGTTGTCATTCCGATCATTAAAGGGTTCTAGTCACCTGTATGAACTTCCACCTTTAAAGTATTAGTTTCAAATGTGGAAAATAGAGGGACGGTGTTTATAGCTTAAATTTCATGTCATCTTTGTTTGGAATCTACCATTTTTACCATAGCAGATCTTTCCTAAAGGTTCTCCCAAATATGAGAAGACTAGAAAGGAAATGGGAATCACAAATGACATGTGAAGTTGGTCAGCAACAGAGTATGTGAAAGGGACTGTGTCATAGGCGCTGAGTGTGAGTTTGAAGTGGACATGGAGACAGAAGCCAAGGAACAGAAGACACTCCTCCCTGCTCTCTGGTTTATAATCCAACGGGAGTGCATCTGAGCCAAATATGTGCTTGGAGGCATCCAGAGGCCTTGGAACCGGTGCTCCTCTTGTATGGGACAAATGCATGTTATGTCACAGTAACATTCCCGTTTTTTACTTTCGTTGTCCAGGTAGTTGGTTAACCATTTACTTGTTTTTATTTAAACATTTTACCCACAAAATTGAGCTGCCTCTCTCAAAACAGAGTGTAAGGGACCTAGGTCCGCCTTGCCTTCGTGACTGTGGAGACATGACTACACGGTGTCTGCAGAGTCCTTGCACAGGAGGAGCAGACCGTTTCATGCAGTCATCTCTGGGAAGAGAAGAGCTAGATGGCAAATTCATTAGCTGGGGAACCGGATGGTCTGATATGGTGCCTTCCTCCAAGCACAGTCTTAGTACCTGACAGTGTGCCTTGGGGTGTTATAAAAGTAAAAAGATCCCTACCTAACAACAGTGGGTGACTTTCAAATAGCTATTAGGGACTGCCAAAATGACTTCCAGCTGTCAGCATGGAAGATAACTTCGGAAAAAATGAAACTTTAGACAGAAAGGAGAGGTAAGCCTACAGATAAATGTTAACTGTTGACTAGCAGGCCGAGGGCTGTTGTGTGTCACTCTGTACGCCAACTGTTGTACCACACGATGGTCCCAGACTTAGAGTTACAGAAGTAAATGTGTTATTCCTCTCAGGAGCAGGGAATCATCTCTTCTCCTTCCCCACCCCCCACCCCCAACTCCATCGGAGGTTGATCTGACACTGCCCTCAGGGCCTGAGTGGGTGTTTTCCTGGGCCGTCAGCAGGTCTGCCTTCCCGCCTTCAATGCCAGCACTTTCTGTTGGTCTCTCCATTCTCCAGGCTCGTGGGCTGGACACTAGCCTTACTGCTCCTGCAAGCTGCGTGGTCCACCTCCCTCCTCATCTCTCCTTGTCCCCACTGCCACCTGCCATCTTGCTGAACTTCTCCAGGTTTACCCCTGCACTGCTCCTCTGCTCCCTGCTGGCACCCTGGGCAGTGCCCACAGTCAGCCTTAGCGTATCTTTACAGGTGTCGTGGCTGCAGCCAAGCATAGTTGGAAACAGTTTCAGAGTTTTGAGGCTAAATGATCTCTAGATTACTGAAGACTTATCACACTTAATTGACTTACTGCTTTTTTTTAATGTGATCTCCCAATGGAGATCTATTTTTTGTAGCCAGAAAGGAGATTTTCAGCACTTGGCAGTTACGTCAAAGGCCAGTCTCATGATCTGGTCCCTTCACGTGTTTCATTAGTAAATGTGGCTGGTGTGCTGTCAGACAGAATTGCCAACCGCTAGGATTCATGTTATTGAATGAAGCTTTTCCTGCAACCATTTTAAAAGTTTGGCAAGAACTTAAAATGGCTTCATTTTAAAATGTAAAAAATCTACATCACAGCTCTCTATCTTCATTCATCCAACAAATATTTACCGAATGCCTATTACCTGTCAGACATTGCTCCAGGCAATTCGGACACATAAAGAATAAACTGAACAAAGTTCTCTGTCCTTGTGGGCTTTACATTCAAGGTGACAGACAACGAACCAAATTATTATATAGTATGTTAAAAAGTTACAGGTGCTATGGAAGGAACAAACAAAAAGCCAGGGCAAGAGAGGCTGGGTGTGCTGGGGTGACGGGGGGCAAACTGCAGTGTTAAATAGGGTCTCAGGGCAGGATTCAGTGAGAAGAGATTCAACCCAAGACCTTTAAGGAGATGCAGGAGTTAGCCATATGGGCAGTCAAGAAGAAGAGCTCTCCTGGCCAAGGAACAGCTAGAATGAAGGCCAGTAGGCTTTGCCAATGGAGCAAAGTGGGCTCGAGGAGAAGGGCAGGCATCAGAAATGATTCTAAAAGATTTTTGACCTGAGCAGCTCTAGAATTGGACTCCCATTTACTGAGATGAAGCCCACAGGACAAAGACCGGGTTTTGAAGTGGGGAGTAGGAATCAAGAGTTAGGTTTGGACATAGTTTTCAAGTACCTTGTTAGACATCCAAGTGGAGATCAAGTGGGCAGTTGGATATGCAACTCGAGCTAAAATTAAGATGAGGATTCAGGAGATGTCCGCCTAGAGGCAGTACCTAAAGCTGTGGGATCAAGTGTGATCAACTAGGAGAATGTGGAGGACAGAAGACCGGGCCTTGGGCCCTCTGGTGTTCAGAGATGGAAAAGGTGAGGAGGAACGGGAGAGGATACCGAGAAGGGAGAGTCAGTGCGGCTTCCCACCCTGGTTTTCCTTTAATCCAATGTTGTCAGAGCTTGTGGACTGAAGCTGTCACCCCCAGTAAGCCTGGACGCTCTCTGAGCTGTGTCTCAGAATGGGGCTGGGACGCTGGGAGCCAGTCATTCTCCTGATTCGTCTTGCTTTTTGTTACAGAGATGCCCGCCTGGGCATGAGGTGAAGGGGCAGGGGCTGCCTCCTGGCAATGTGCCCAGTGAGAGAAGCTCGCTGAACAGACTGGCATTCAGTTTGAGTCACAGGGTAGACCTGGTAGGGATAAAATCACCAGGTGGAGGGTTTTTTTTTTTTTTTTTTTTTTTTTTTTGAGCTGTGTTGAATGGGAAATGAATGTTTGATAGTTAGATGGTTTCCTGTTAGGTTCTTAAATGAGTCAGTGGCTGTTTGAAAGCCAGAAATAAGTTGAACTCTTGACCTCTGTTACCCAAGGTTAACTGTGACACACCCATCAGAGGTTTATGGTAAATGCCGAGATAAAATTGTGGCAGAAATGCAGGAGGATCCAGCCTTTCTGCCCTCAAGGGGCTAAGAGTCCTGCTAGGGCATTGCTCTGTCCCAGGGCTGAGAATAAAGCCTGCTACTTACTAGGCAGCTCGGTAAATTGAGTTGAATACACAAAAGTAACACAATGAAGAGCTGAAGAGGGGTGTACATGGGGCAGTGGGAACACAGAGAATAAGATTCTGGCAGGAAGTGGTGACAAATGTCACACAGGTAACATGTGAGCCGGGATAGGGGTGGGGGGCATTTCCAGGTGGATGAGTGCCCAAGGGGTCAGACACCCCCTGTTTGGGGAGTGGGCACTCCCCAGGATGACCTAGGTGGAGCCCACATCTATTGAATGATGCTATGTCTGCTAGTCCGTCTGCTGTGAGCTCTCCAGAGACACTAGGATATCTCAGAGCTTTAGGATGAGCATGTTACAACCTAGTGGTGGCTGAGTGGGCATCCTTTACTGGGGGCTTCTCCACAGACTGCCGGTAGCAGTAACAGATGGCCATCTTTCCTTCCTGTCCTTAGAAATTTTTCTTTGCAAACTGAGGTCTACTCAGTCTTTGCTATTTAGTCTGGAAGCCTGTCTGAGGAGGAAACAGGAATATGATGGCCAAAGACACACTTGCTATTCTGTACAATAACAAGTGTGTTAGTGCTAGCTCTCCTTCTGGACATGCAGTGGGTGACCCACAAAAGGCAGGACGCCTGGAGTCCGTTCCCTCGGCCAGCAGGTAGTGAAAGGGGGTGGTGGTCCCGTGACAGACCCGCAGGAGGGGGTGGCGCTGACACAGCAGGGAGATTGTGAGGTCACCACACAGCCTTCCCCCCACGCTTCCCTCACGGGCTATGAGCGGCAGCTCAGACTCGGTTCCCCCGTCCCAACAGCATCCCCTACTCTTAAAGCTGGAGGTGGTCCTCTTCAGACCAAGTAAAACATTATTTTATTGTATTCAGCAGCTCCTGGTCTTTCCAAAATTGGGGACTTGGCAGGATTATGGAGGTTTCCCCCCCACCTAAGGGATTTGATTAAAACTTATATTTGATAACATATTATTTGATTTCAGGGTAGCAGCAAGAAAATTCCCTAAGATATATAATTTTGTGGCTGGTCTAATCATAGTCAGTGCTGACTGTTGATCAGGAAGACTATGGCTTTACTTTTCCCAGTGTGTTTCATTCATTTTCTTTTTTAGCACTTTTGTTTTAGGCACTGGAAACTCAGCCAGGAGACCCAGCTCCTACCATCTCCTTTAGAGCTCATGAAGTCTAATTATTTGAGTTAAACCAGATCCATGTATGTATGTATGTTGCCCAAAGATGAAAAATTTCTCTGTAGCAGGCTAGAACTTCTGGGTATCCAGGTTGAGTCTGAAAGCTCCTTCCAGGTCAGGGAAACTATTACTAAAATGGCACAGGGACACGGTGGATGTTGCATTGTGACTGCTGGTACCCATGACAGCCAGCATCTTATGGTGGGCTTCAGTAAACTGTCAGGGCTGTCTCCCCAGGGTTAGCATCTGTAAGGTAGTCCAAGTGACTGACCATCACTTTGGTTAATGTCTTTCTTCCCCAGATAAGGCTGAATCACCCCCCAGTGACCCCATGGTGAGCATATGCTGGTGCCTTCTAGTCTTCTTGGTACAAGGAACTGAGAGGCTGTTAGAGAAGGCCAAGGAGAATCGTACCTACTTGGGTACCATCCTACCGAGTGGAGCTGCTGCAGGGGTTACCAGCTCTCTGAACTGCTAGGTTTCCTGTAGCTGCGGCTGTTGTCTTGAGTAGTTGTCCAGCATCATCCTCTATGCCTTTCCTCCTCCTCCCAGCTGGGCCTGCTACAGCTCAGCCAGACCCCAGGAAGAGAGGCCAGTCAGAAGAAAAGCAGATGCCCATTGGCCTAGTCCCGTTTTCTCTGTCACCCTCCAAACATATGCACATACCTGAAGGTGTGATGCAGTAAAAAGCAAAGAGATGGAAAGGCCCCAGAGACAGGCTGGCCTCACTGCAGGAGCTGCTGTTTTTTAATACTTCCAAGGGGGAGCAGACCAGCTTCTAGCATGGCTCTTACGTGAAACTCAGTCCAGAGCATACTTCAGCTGGTAGTCCCTGGGGCCCTCCAAACCGAGGATGAGGAGAGCCACGCCACATTTGCAGCAGACCTGGTGTATGTCTTACTGTGTTCTCTTGCCTGTGGTCTGATGTGCCCTTTCTGTCTCCGTAGCTGGTGTCATCAAGCCTATTTGGACTTTGAGGCACATGTCTGCTTCTAGGTCCTGGGGTTCACAGGCCTCGGACCGGCAGTGTGACAGAGGAAGCCACCCAAGAGTCTGCATCTCTTTTCCTGCTGGGGTGGTTCATTCTTGTTGACTGGCATCTGCCAGAGTTACGTTACTCTTTCTCCTCCAGGGTGCTGTGGTTCAGAAAAACTGTATTGCAGAACAAGCTGCCCTGACATTAGGAACGTTTTATTAAGAGTCTACTCTGTGCCAGGCACTGTTCTAAACACTGGCTTTCTAGTAGTAAATCAGATGTACAAAAATCCCTGCCCTTGTGGAGCTTAGTTTAGAATGGAGATGGATGAACAGTCAAAATAAGTGAAATATCAGGTTGAGCCACATGAAACCACCATTTTTGTAGGTTAAAAATAAAAATGGACCAACAGTTTCATATGACTCAAGGTAATAGATTGTTACTAAGAAATGCTCAGGAAAAATACCAAAGCAGGGAACGGGGATAGCAAGTCAGGGGGAGGTAGGTGGTTGAAACTAAGTAGATGGGACCAGAAGACAAGGAGGCGTCATGTGAGAGGAGCATGATGAGAGCAAAGGCTGGAGCAGGCAGCAGGGGCGAGGGAGGTGGGCGACAGAGAGCCAGACATGGAGGACTTAGGGCTGTGGAGTTTACTCAGAGCTGGGAAGCCTTTATGGGCTTCTGGAGAATTTTACTCAGAGGCAAAAAGAACCTGTTGGGATGATGGCTGTGACTAGGGGACACTTGTTAGCGCCTGGGGACTGGTGCCCCAGGAGTAGTGGGGAGTCAGGACCTTGGGAAGTGAGGATCCTGTGTGGCCACCTGAATCACAAAGCTTTCTGGAATTCCTTTGGTAGAAGAGTCTTTTCTAAATACCTAGAGGGATGACAGACCTCTCCTCTCGCTCACCTGAAGGCTGGGGGTTTTCGCTCGCACTCAGTCTTGTGTGTTCACGGCACTGATCATGCTCAGTTCGGCTCTGTCGTGTGCAAGGCGCAGAAGCCTCGCAGCCCGGCTGCCCAGGTGGGGGCGGCACTGTGGGCTGATCATCAAGCTGGGGCTTTCCAAAGACTCTTAAGCATGACACCCTTTTATGATAAATCTCCCTGCTGTTCACAGATCAATTGGCCAATAGCAACCACAGGATTTTAAGCAGGCCTGAAGCACTTGAGAAACCTCACCTGAGCTGCCAGTAAGGGAACAGCTTAGGAGAGGTACAGGGGTAGAATGTTCCTGACTGTCTGACTGTGCTGGAAAAAAAAGGGGTCTGATGATATTAGAAGAATTATTTATTTTAAAACTTCCCAGAAGGATCTGAGATAGCCACATGACTTTGTGCATCCTACAAAAAGTCAGACACAACTGAGTGACTGAACAAGCCAGAGCCCAGCACAGGGTAGCAGAGCTGCTAGGTGATGGCAAATCCTTCTCACCCTAGTCCTATCATATCAACATGCATTCCTTTACTAACTGGACTTAAGCCACATAATACAAACGATGTGTGTGATTAATAACTGGAGCCACAATTCAAATACACACACTGTGGCCTTTTAAAAGAAAGAGCAGGTAATGCTCCCTTGCCGCTAGGTTCCATGCCTCTGCATCCTAATACAGGTCCCAGTGAGGGGGACTCCGGTTCCCAAGGCAGTAACTCAGGACCTGAGGGAGGAGACTTCCCAGGTTCCATGTGCCTGGGGTGAGGTTTCCTAGGGAACAAGATGGGGATTAATCAGGATTTATCATAGGCCTTAGAGATACAGAAGAATTAGCTCAGTCATCCTAGATTCCCCCCCCCAGCTGAGTTACATCTGTTCAGATGGAGAGTCATTTCTTCTTTCAAGGGTACTATTTTGTAGCCTGGCTTTTCCTAATTATTAAGTTAGTTGCTCAGTCGCATCCGACTCTTTTGCGACCCAATGGACTGTAGCCCACCAGGCTTCTCTGTCCATGTGATTCTCCAGGCAAGAATACTGAAGTGAGTTGCCGTTTCCTTCTCCAGGTCAGTAAAGGTAGGGAAAGAGAATTAAAAGTCAAGCTTAAATTAGGAGATAGAATTTCTATTCCAGTGTATCTAAAACATAGGTCTTTTTGTCTATGAATTAATAATCTTGGTTATATAGATAGCATTTTTCAAAGAAAACTGTCTTTTCTTGCTGTATATAGCACTGGCCAAAAAGTCCGTTTGGGTCTTCATTATCATCGAATGGGAAAACACGAATGAGCTTTTTGGCCAACCCATCAGAATAAAGCCATCATCTTCTTGCAGCATCCTTTCTACCAAGAAAGTTTTGCTGGGTAAGATTTGGGGTTCCTCAGTTTTCTTTGTCATCTTGGGATCTGAAATTCCTTATAAGCAGCTTCTGCTGTGTGAGGGGGAAGCAGGCAAGGCGCCCTGCCCCCCTGCTGTGCTGGGCTGGCAGGGAAGGTAACTCTTGCTTACACAGTGAGCAGTAAAGCTGCAGGAATAGAAAAATAGTGGACCTTTAGTGTGTCAGTGTGGTGGGATCAGCAGAATAGAAACAGAGCTTCTTAGTGTTTACTCAAACCCTCACTTACTTAAAAGCAATCAGACAAAAAATTCTCATGAAGTTTGCATGTGGTTTCAGAATGTCTATGTAAATATAGAAATCACTGTCCTGGGTATGAGGCTGGTTGCTGGTGAATGCCAGCAAACTGACCCCTCACGGGCTTATCTTTAAAGCATGACACCCAAGTTAAGATCTGGTCTCTTGCATTTAACTCTTGTTCTCTGTGAATTCTCTTAGAGCAGGGATTAGCAAACTTCTTCTGCCAAAAGCCAGATAGTAAATATTTTAGATTTTTGCAGGCCACAAGGCCTGTACCACCTCCCTCACTGTGCTGTTCCTACACTGCAAATGGGCAGTCCATAAATGAACAGGCATAGCTGTGTGCCAGAAAAACTTTACCTATAAAAACAAGGCCCCGCTTGACCTTAGTTTGCCAACCTCTGCCTTACCGCAAGAAGAGCCCTATGGGAAGAAGTAGTAACAGAGTCACCTGCTTTCCTAGAAATTACTAGTGGGTTCACATTCTGACATGTACATACGAGGCTAAAGTGCAAGTCACTCAGTCGTGTCCGACTCTCTTTGCGACCCCATGGACTACAAGTCCATGGAATTCTCCAGGCCAGGATACTGGAGTGGGTAGCCGTTCCCTTCTCCAGGGGGTCTTCCCAACCCAAGGACTGAACCCAGGTCTCCCGCCTTACAGGTGGATTCTTTACCTGCTGAGCCACCAGGGAAGCCCTGAGGCTAAAAGTATTCCTAATAAAGTGACTATCTTGATCAGGCCCGGTTAGTTGCACAGAACAGTACTGACACTCGCTGAGTCTGGTCCTGGAAGCAGCCCGGATCCCACAGCCCAGAGCAGGCACATCAGATAACCATCACACAGATGGTACTCACTCGCCACGGGGTTTTCATCTGTTCTATTTTCTTCCCTGCAGGCCTCTTCCTCATCCTGGGTTTGATACTCTACCCCGCTGGCTGGGGCTGTCAGAAGGCCGTAAGCTACTGCGGACACTACGCGTCTGCCTACAAACCCGGAGACTGCTCACTGGGCTGGGCCTTCTATACCGCCATCGGGGGCACGGTGCTCACCTTCATCTGTGCTGTCTTCTCTGCCCAAGCGGAGATCGCCACCTCCAGTGACAAAGTACAGGAAGAAATCGAAGAGGGGAAAAACCTCATCTGCCTCCTTTAGTTTGGAAGAGACATCAATGCCGTTTTCTTGCTCGCCGTAACCTTGTGAAACACTTCACTTCTGGTTCCGTCATTTGGGTCAAGTGAAGAACTAGCCTTTACCTACCGAAGCCACATTCCACAGCCTCCCAGAACCAACGGCAGGCGGCATCCAGCCACGCCGAGCACTGCACATGAGTGCCACGGTGCAAATCGTAAGAGATGGAACAAGAAAACGGCACACAAGCCCTGACGTGGAGTTTCGTTCTGTTGGACCCCGTCTCCCCACCAAGGCTCACTGAAGGATGATGCTCTGAACCATGAAAGCACCAGGTTCTCTGGTAACAGGAGACCACAGGCCAGATCTGCAGGCGGTTTTAGACGTGTGTTTCTCAACAGGCTGCGTGCCTGTGGGCAGCTCTGCTTCAGAGTGAGGTGGGGCGGGGGGGGGGGGTGTCCTTTGTTTCCTCTCGTTCTTTCACACTGTCTCCTTTGGGGTCCACAGTGAAGACCGTACATTTACCGGGGACATGACATGCGCTACAGGGCACACCAAGACACTGCCTCTTGCTTAGCTGACCTGAGCAGAGGAACAGTGTGGAATTCTACTGTGGGACTTACTCTAGGCTGAACTCCAGAGTCAGGTGGGCCCACTGACCTGTCACTCTGAGAATCTAGAAATTTGAGGAGAGAAAGGATAAGGACCTGTCCTACCATGAGAATAAAAGCACAGACAGAATCCTCTTAGTAGAGACAGAGTCACTCCACTTCCCAGTCTCCTCTGCCACCAGAAATCACGTGTTGTTCCCCGAGGGCTAGGACTGCGCTTTGACTGCCGGAGGAACCCTCACGGTTTCCTCCTTCCAGGGACACAGGTCTCCAGGCTGCTGTGGCTCATTCAGAGAGCGTGCCAGAATCTCAGCCCTTGAGGGGAGACCTTTTCCCGCTGTGCGGTAACCAGGCAGCACTCAGCTGTGTTCCCTCCGCCCGCAGCAGCAGGATGACAAGGAGCTGGTCACAGGAGTTAACGTTTCTCTAGTTACTGGTGTTGGTCCTGGACACAGACTCAACTAACATTAAATTGCTCTAACCGGTGAGTTTACAGCAAAGGCTTCATTCTCAGGAAAGCGTAGAGGAAGGTTCATGCAAAAATGAGAGCTCGACCAAGCTCCTAGCACCTGCCTACAACTGTTTACAGAAAGAATGCAACACCACTATTAAAAAGGATCCAGGGGCTTTTAATCTAGTTTCTATAAATCACCAATATAACTGATTCAGGAAAAAAATGGTATTAGCCATCACTTCAACCTTACCCTGGAATGATCAAAGGGACCAAAAGGAACCTAGTCTGGTATTACCCTGAACCTCAGAATTGCAGGATGCTACAGAAACACTTCCTTGCAAGTTAAGCAAATGGGATGGATCCACCAAATTTCTGGAAGGATTAAAAGTATGGGTGTCTTTAGGCTTATGAATCTGCTTACTTGAGGGCTTGCTTTGTTTTGAAAATTTAACAAATAACTAATGAACCTTGTTTGGGCGAAGTATTGTGTGCTAAGTGCCACCGGGCATAGAAGAATCCTAATTCAGATCTTACAACCCTGCCCTGAGTGAATCATCTTAAAGCTGTGTATCTGAAAACCATGCCTTGCTGCAGAATAAATAACTGCTTTATATTACTACATAGATGGGATGGAGAATTAAAGTTTTATTCCAGTCTGGCCGTCGGCCTGTGGCAGAAACCATTTTCTCTCACAGATTATGACCTAAAGGGCAGGAGAGGTATGAGTGGGGAACCAGCCTTTAATAAACAAAAGGTACATCTGTGACTCTTTTTTGAAAAGCAAAGGGGTAAATATGTGTGCTCAAGGCAGCCTGCCCTCCGGACTCGGGAAACAAGACCTGTGTCTGACATCACACAGAAACAGGTGATGGCGGCCACCAAACAGGGCTC
The DNA here is from genome assembly GCA_024291935.2 of Okapia johnstoni. Taxonomy (NCBI): domain Eukaryota; kingdom Metazoa; phylum Chordata; class Mammalia; order Artiodactyla; family Giraffidae; genus Okapia; species Okapia johnstoni. The sequence goes on from CM044307.1 coordinate 83,940,427, forward strand.
CTGTCCCTGCTGGACAGGGACGCACAAAGTCATGATGCCGTCATACTTATCCCTTTTTAACGCTAGGAAATTATTTTCATTAAAAAAAAAAAAAAAAGCAATTCCAAAAATAAAGTTCCCTCCACCAGGAAAATAATCTTGATTAAAAAAATACACATTTTTTTTCTTAAATTTATCACAAGATTCACTTTTCCTTCTATACAACATAGAGAACCTATGTTATAACGCTGATTTTACACTCTCACTCTCCTCCCAGACAAGTCATAGCCTAGAGATCCTCTGAGCATGTCCATCATCTTTACTGCCTGACTGCTTGTCCACTAAGGCAAGGTGGAGATATATCCCTAGATCACTCAGATAACAAGTCATAAGTGAAAATGTGCCCTCTCTTGGCCAGAAGAAAGTCACTTGACAGTGTTTACTTCATTGGTCTGAATGTCACAGAAGACCAAAAAAAGTACATGCACACACACACAAACCCCCAAACCACTAAAAACTACTTAAAACACTGATTTGTCAGGCAGAGCACAGATGAAATCTCTCTAGCAGGGAAAGAGTAAAAAGGTAAATGTGGGCCTTTTGAACCTGCAAGTCCGTTTAGCCAGGCTTCAGTTGGGATAAATGGAATATCAAAATCATGCTAGCCTAGATGAAAACTGCATGACTGTTTAAAAACCACTGAATGGGAGGAATGTGTTAGAAAGAAACAGATTGAAAACAATTAGACAATCGTTGACCTACATCTATTTTTCTAATAAATTTCTATCAATCACATAATTGCCTCAGTCTAAAAATCTAATATACCTGGACCATCACTACTACCAGAAAAAGTCTTATTTATTTTTTGCCTGCATTTGTGCTTCAAGTTTTGTGATGGGGCTGGGCTTCTCAATGAACGCCAAGAAGGCAGAAATGTTTGCTTTGGATTCTGTGGATTCTTTAAACCTGTGTGCTATTTCAACAATTTACATGAATTGTGTAAGGGTTTTTGTATACTTATCAAACATCTGTGGTGTAATGATCTTTGTTAAACATATATTCTGTAAAGTGCCATAGTCCTTTTTTTTAATGTGTGTAGCAATATTTAAAATATATATATATATTATACATACACGAGTCTGTGTGAGAGATGTGCAATAACAAAGGTGTATGTATGTTCTGTTTTTTTCGGAACTGGACAGGAGTCAGAACAGAAATTGTTTCTGTTTTGGCAAAGGAGAGTTAAAACATTTTGCCTTCATGGCCTAGTCATTAACCCAGAACAATTCCAATGCTACACAGACCTATGTGAAGAAAAGACTGGTATGAAATCATCTTTCCCTGGGTCTAAATTAAAATAATCACTAGATTTTATGTGAAAAGTTAAGCCAGCAAGCCAGGCCCAGTTAATGCTAGTCTTTCATGTGAAATGTGAAGCTGCCATGTTGCCTTTTCTGTTAGCGTGATAACTAGTAGCTGGTACATAATCACTAAGGAGCTATTTCTTAACCTGCTTTGATAGACCACGTTAATGCTAGACCACTATTTAAGGGCTGATCTCACACCTTCTTAGCCATAAGGGTCTGCTTAGAACAGACCTCTCTGTGCAATAACATATGGCCCCTGGAAATCCCAGGCCTGCATTTGTACCGGGGCAGCACAAGAAAGGCACGACTGGGATTTCTTCTGAGACTGTGGTGAAACGCCTTCCAAGGTTGGGGGGGGTCACGAGGTGCTCTGGAGGAACTTGGCACCACTTGATATTATTCAACAGCCACTTGAGCCAAATGTAAAACTGTATTACCGCTGATGGACTCAATCCGAGCCTTCGAATTTCTGGTCATCCTATTGTAAACTAATACATTATTTGTCTAGCATTGATTAGGTTCCTGTGCATATGTATTTTCACCACATGCTCCCTACCCTCCCCAGATATGAATTAAACCAGATTTTGCAAACTTATTCTTATTGTTTCAAGTCTCATTATATTGTTTCAATATGATGTGTATAATCTGATCAAGAAAATATCTACCAAACTTTAAACATTAACATATGTAATACTGGTGATAAGATATTCAAGTATTTTAACTCTGCCATTCACTAATAACATACATACACCTACCTGAGGTTACCTTTAATTTGAAGTATATATTTCTTCCCCTGAGAAGCACTGATGTAATTATAAATAGGAAAAAAAATAAAACCCCCCTCATATGCTATACAGATATCTAAATTTTGAAGAAATATGGAAATACGTCAAAGTATTATGAATATAACGTAAAGAAATGTGTACAACAAGGGAAAAGTCAACTGAAGGACACGTTCTCCTCTTCCAACAAGAATACCACAATTAAAAGCCAATCACGGAGCAATATACATCCTCATTTCCTGCCCATAGAAAGCTTCATCTAGAAACAGAACTCCACTTTACAAACTCAAGACACGATCTACCCTTTTCATAAACTCTTATTCAACTCTCCATATCATGTGAAGAACTTAGAATATATAAAAATAGGTTTATTTTCTTGATCTAGGGCCTGTGACAGCTGAAACTACTGTATGCTTTGGCTTCTAGGCATTCGAGACTTTTTTTTTTTGAAAGTTTTTGGGAAGTTCAGGATTTTTTTTTTTTTAATAAATTTATTTATTTTAGTTGAGGGCTAATTACTTTACAATATTGTAGTGGTTTTTGCCATACATTGACATGAATCAGCCATGGGTTTACATGTGTTCCCCATCCTGAACCCCCCTCCCACCTCCCTCCCCATCCCATCCCTCTGGGTCATCCCATTGCCCCAGCCCTGAGCATTTGTCTCATGCATCGAACCTGGAATGGTGTTCTGTTTCACATATGATAATATACATGTTTCAATGCTATTGTCCCAGAGCGTCCCACCCTCACCTTCTCCCTCAGAGTCCATAAGACTGTTCTATGCATCTGTGTCTCTTATTCTGTCTCGCATATAGGGTTATTGTTACCATCTTTCAAATGCCATATATATGCATTAGTATACTGTATTGGTGGTGCATTCGAGACATTTTAACATTCCTGACAAGTTCCAGATTTCTAATAGGAATCAACATTAAAAGCTGACAAAATTACCCAAATCAATAAAGGCAAGTTTTTTCCAAACAAATTACAATCTAAATAATCCAAGTGAAATTGGACATTTTCAGTTGCTTTCTCAGCTGTTACTACATCTTTCTCAAAAGTTAATCCACAAGAGAAAGGGCCCTGACTTTAAATTTCAGCACAGGCTGGGCAACCCACACCTGTGCTTCGCATTTCACACTGAGTTTTTACTTAGCCATTTCGCTACCAGCTTGATCTTCCATGGCTTGATCTTCCTGGGACACACTGCATTCAACTCACTCCTGGCTCTCCTTAGAAACCTCTGCTTGACATAATAACAGTCTTGACTACCCTGGAAATTTCCCCTAAGGGAGTTATTTCAGTAGGTTTCCAATAATTCAGTACTTTTTAACTCCCAAATGCTAAAGGGTAAGGACCTGAAAGCAGATTTCTAGCCTCCGCTCCAAAGCAGCCAGCAACTGCCTTCATTTCAGGACCCCACCAGTTGCTTAGTCACACAGTTGTGGCCATGCTATCTTCTTCATTGCAGCTTCCTCCTCACCCTGGAGAGTTCTCCAAGATAAGTCTTTAAGACATGAACTGCTCACTTCACTTAGATACACAGGATGTAAATAAAAGCATAAATAAATAAGAGGAAGTAGTAAAACCACATAGAAAAGAAAAATCAATCAAATAACTTGTAGCTCTTAGTAGCTCTTTGACTTTTTATAGTCAAATATCCTGAAAAATCTAGTATCCTATACAAGCAGTCCACCAAGGGCATATGTTTGGGAGAAACCACTAAACTTTATCCTGAAGAGAAGGAAGCCCGAATGAAGGCAGGAGATAGTGAAGACAATGAGATGAAGAGACGTTAGGGAGAAAGAAGGCGCAGCTTGGGGATTGATTAGAAGCAGTTTGGGGAGTAAGGGAAGGAGTCTAAGATGGTTTGGGCACTGGGCAGAAAGCGGTGCCTTCACATAGATCAGGAATCCAGTAGGGACAGAGACAGTGAAGGCATGAAGGTTCAGCCTAGGCTGCCAGTGTGAAGTCCCATGTGCAGCTAGAAATACATTGTGGAGAGAAGACCAGCTGGGTGACAGAGACTTGGGAGTCTTCAACATGGACAGCAGTAAGAATTTTTAACCTTTATACATGTTTCATGGGCAGGTACTGTGCTAAGTACTTCTTTTTAATACATTTTATTCATCAAAACCCTATGAGTAGAAACTAATATCCTCATTTTATAGATACATTAACTGTCACCCAAGTAACTTAACTGAGGTTAAGTAATTTACCCCACATGAAAAAGCTGGTAAGTGGCAAAGCCAAAGTTCAAATACAGGTTTGACACCAAAGACTACATTCTCAAACAGCTGAAGTTTCTTTATACCCATAACAGGGTAAGATAACAAATACAAACCCCAAGGAGACACCACATCTCTGCATACTAAACTCTTAGAATAACTTCCAAATTTAACTCCAAAAAAGCCACACCATAAGATGACAACTGATGAAAACACTGTCCCTTTCAGGGAAAAACCTGGTAATTTTTCATACTTTCCAAAATGACAACATATATCTCATTTTGCTCAATCCTGAGAACAGCATTAAAAATTCATCAAGTATATGACAGTGATAAAAAGACAGTTTTATTATAAACAATGTCTGAACAACAAGGTCCTACTGTATATAGCACAGGGAACTATATTCAATATCCTGGGATAAACCACATGGAAAAAGAGTTATTTTTTTAAAATGTATATATGTGTGTAACTGAGTCACTTTGCTGCACAGCAGAAATAAACACAAAACTGTACTTTTCAACTATACTTCCATAAAAAAAATTATAAATAATCTCTCATCCAGAATAAGCAGCCATTTTGATTACATAAGGGGCCTATTTTCTTCATAGCTAATATGACAATTAAATAAGGATTTGTTCCAACTTAAGTTTTTCCAAACACACACACAGACACACAAACGCCAAAGACCATTGAGGGAATCAGCACTGCTGTGAAGAGCAGGCAGCAGGTACTTACCCACATGTTGTGGAGGTAGGCCTTGGTCTGGAGATTTTCAAAAATACACGCTGTACTTTTTTTCTTGATTACTGAATTGTTTTCTAGAGTCCACTGTCCCTAAAGGATGGATATGAATTACTGGAAATGTGGAAGATGGAAAAGAGAGAACTGGAGAGGGGTGGCACCGGGCGGTGGAAGCAGCCCCACACCTGGCAAGAGGCAGGGGACCTGCGCCCGGCTGCCTCGCCCCTGCCCACCGCCACCACTCACCGAGTGCCTGGGAGCATTTCCTATTCCTCTAGAAAAAAGGGCCCAATAACAGAAACTCCAGCACAGGCTTGGTGTGAGGGTTAAGTAACTGACTTATGTGAAGCATTTAGTATAGTCTCTGATACATAGAAAGTCCCCAATAGTATGTTATTTTTAGAAAAAAGTTAAAAGAATCTTCTGTCCAGATTAATATCATTTCCAGTTGATCTTAAAAATGAAGAGTTGTCCTAAAAATTGTGAAGAATAACGTAACCTGTTGTTAAACCCAATCTAGTTTTTACCTAGAGAGGCTCAATGGATTGGCTACCTGAGGCCAGCAATTTTTTCCATCCTGTACTAGTCATCTTTAGCTTAGGGCTTTCAGCAAGTGGAAGATTCCTCTGTAGATACAAGATACATGGTCACTCCTATTTATAAACAAGGAGTATCAGCTGAGCCCATCACCTGTGGGAAACCAGAATGCTCAGAAAACCTTCCGATTATTTGTTAAAGCCTACTGATGGCAAAGCCTTCTTAGAAAAGGAACATCCAATCACGGCACAGTGTAAATAAAGACGCCCTCCTCCTGCAGATGGAGGCATAAACTGATACAATTTTCTAGAGAGCAATTTAGCAATGCACATCAAAGATCATAAAAATCTATACTTATGCTTTGACCAAGCATATTGTCCTAAGGGAAGAACACAAGCTTGGGTCCCCAATTTAGCAATAATATATTCCTTGGTAAGTTATTTATAATAAAAAAAAAAACCTGAAATTCAGAACCTAAAAGAGTAAAAGGACTTTGAAAAATAACATGTAATACATGCATATAAAGGTATCTATACAGTCGCTGTTACAGAACTAATTCATCAGTAGGAAAAATTCAACATATTTATATCAGAATTGGAAGAAAGATTACAAACCATTGTGTAAGTTAAAATTCTCTAGTAAAAAGCCATAGGAAATCGACTCAAGATAGCTCAGAGAGCAAAGGGTAAGAATATTACTTGGAGAATGTACTATGCAGCTAATAAAATAGGGGTGAACAGTCAGGCCTCACAAAGGAAATGGAAAGCTGTTAAGATCTTTTCTATGTCCTTCATCCTACTTGTTTTGCATGTCTGCTTCCTTCTCCATTTTCATCACACATCAGTTTTCTAGTAACTCTTTCGAAGTCTTGGCAGAATATGGTTATCCACATGGCCCAACTCTGAAACAGTATAATTCTAGACAAATCTACTTTCAGAGTAAAAATTTAATGAGCCATGTATGAGTCCACTATGGCCAGGTGACATCCAGTGCCAATGTGGTCTTCAGGGGTCCAAAGAAATGGGGTTTGTGAGAGCTAGACAGACATCCTTAAAAGATCAATTACAAGGCTGTAGAGGGAAATCTTATTGCTTAATATTAGGGAAAAAAGTGGTCTCCTAGAAAATTAATGGAAAGAAATGAACCAAATTTTAACAGTTGCTATTTGTGGGTATAAAATTATGAACCACTGTAACTCCTTTTGCTGTAAATTTTTTTTTAATTTATATGAAATGTAATTTTAATTTTATAAATAAGTTAATTTTAAAAGCTTAACTAGCAAGTCATTATGATATAATACCAAGTGAGGGAAAAACAGGATAAAAATTCTCATTATTTATATCCCTTAACTGTATAAAATATGTATGTATACAAAAAGAATGGAAAAAATACAATAAACATTAACTGGTATCTCTAGATGACAAAAACTACATATTGTTTTATTTTCTCACTTATTTTCCATATTTTTCATTAGTCCTACAACAGATACATATTTCTTTCATACTAGAAAAAAATTAGTTGGAGTGATGTGTATGCCCAGTGGGCTCAGTTTTTGTGTAGGAGACAATAATGTTGTAGGAACTTCTATAACCACTAGGAAAAAAAACAGTTATTTGGGGCATTTTTTTCCTTGTTCCCAAACACCTGAATAATATTATAAACTGTCACAGTAAAAACTACTCATGACCATGATTTATCTTGAGAATTACTGGCCCACAAAATTTTTAAAGAGTTCTGGAGGAATTCTAGGATTAAAGCTAAGTACTATAAAACAAAGAGTTAAATAAAATGTGCATGCTATGGTTCTACAAATTCAACTGTTTAAATGTACAGAAGATAATAGTCAACATATGAAACTACAAGGCAGAAGAGGATTAACGACTTTCTATCTCCAGTAAAGATAAAATGGGTTTTAGTGGCAGAAGAATCTTAACTACACCATCAGCCATGCCAACTCCAGAAAGTTATGAGCTGAAAAATAAATCAAGATTTGGATAACCTTAAAATTTCACACTCACGGCACTGTTACATGCTGGCTCCTATGTCCCTTGCCATTTGAAAACACAAACAGTGCTGATGGAAATCCTCTAACTTGAAGGCTCTGTCTTATCAAAAGCACACAGTTAAACTGTAAAAATGAAGCCCACAGAAGGGTAAGAACACTAGAGGGGAGCCTTTCCCTATTTTGCTAGAATCTTCTAATTAAGGATATCTATTGTATTTATCTAGGATAGATCAGTGGAAACATCTGGCTGGCTTAGAAATTTTCTACAGATTCTTCTCTATCTTTCTATAGACTGTGATAAATCTTAAAGTTTAAAAATACCCATTCTTACAAAAAGCGTGCTGTTGTATAAAATGTACCCTCAAATTCTAGTAGAAATACTTCACTTTCCATAATATTTAACCACTGAGATACAACCTTTTAGTTTAGTAAACAAGTATTAGAAACAGTTCTAGTGTTTTAAAACATATAATTCCCCTCTAAATAAATTTATACTATGGTAGTTGAAAAATCTATCAAAGTACAGATTTTTAGACATCCTCAATTATTTTTACATTAACTGCTTTTATTTCACCTCTAAAGTTCTTAATCACAAGGAATCAGTAAATTCCTTTAAACATTTAGCTTAAGGAAAAAATGGAAGAAGATACAGTGAAATGGTGAGTGACAGCACAGTAATTCTAATAAGGGAAAACTGCACAAAAAATGTAACAGATTCTGTATATAAACAGTTAATGTAGATTTTTACCAATAAAAATGCAAAATTAGGTGCTAATGTCAGTGTTTTCAGAAAAAGATAAAGCAATAACTATAAAAAGCATTATGTACTACAAATGATTTACCGAAACGAAAACTTAATTAAACATAAACTCCCTCTAAAATGCAAACCATACATTATATCAACATGATTTACAAAAGGCCTATATCCAATGAAAATCCAAAGTCACGTTTAGGTAACACCCAGAAAACTGAAAATGCTGTTCCTATTTTAATTTAACATGAATTTCTCAAATAAGATTCACCATGAACACTTTTTTAGACTATATTTTTTGTATCCTTTTTAGATAATCAAATGAAAAATCCAACAATACACAAATTGGTACTTTCATCAGTACATAAAACAACAGGTAGTGAGGACAGGAAACAGAAAAGAAGTTCAATGGAATCAATACAATGCGAGGACAGAGGCATCCATGTAAACCCGCAAGGAGAGGTCTGGGCCACAAACAGGCCTGCTGCTCTGAATCTAGCTTCTAGTCTGTGTAGTTTGACCTTAAAGTGGTCAAACTATTTAACTAGTGAATCTCATGTTCCACTACCTACAAAGGTCTAAAGCAACAGAAAAATTGTCATGTCATTTTTTAAATACATTTTCTATATACATTGAGCCCTCCGTATAATTACTGCCTCTGAAGTGCTAATACAGTATTTAAAATTACACAAACAAACATCCAGTAAACAGCATTTTATTTTATGACACTCTGTTAATACAATAAATATACAAAACTTCCAAACCGCTGAAAACATGCAACATTAGAGGGACAGACGGAGGGCATTTATATAGAACCATGACCATCACCATAGTGGCAGTTCAATATTACTCGTTGACAAAATATACAAACATCCTTAGATAAATAATCCAAGTTCCAAATTAAAAACCACTGAGCAATGATTTTCCAGTGTTCAAACTTTCGTTTGAAATAAAATAGCCAAAACAATACTACAAACTGAAAACTGACGTGGCGCCTTACAATGTGAAGACCATTTCATGATTGTGATACTGGGTAATGCTAATATTAAATATAAAACACTAACAAATGCCAATCTTTTACTGAGTGCAAATGTGACTATTTACTAATAATTATTGTTAAGAGAATAGAGATTATAAGAATTAAAAACCCCTCTACCGTATCAAACTGTTAAGCAATGCCATTATTTTAATGCACATTTATGTTTTTAAAAAACATTTTTCTCTTTATAAGCTTGTATTAACTCAAATAACTGGAATTTAAAACAATAGTTCCGCCATCCAAACAAAAAAAGGTACTGTTGGTTGTAATTATTCTTTGCTACTTAGCAATAGAGGATTTCTACAGAACAGTGAAAAGCATTCATAATTCTTGAAGAAAAGTATTGATATCTCAGTATTCTTCAAAGTCTCTATGATAAAGTTTTCATCTGTAGTTTAAGGAGAAACAAAAGCAACTTGAAAGATAATGACCGACATAAGTGCTTTTGTTGTATTTTGTGGTTAATGTTTTGAATATTTGTAAAATCCACACTCAACAAAGCATACTGATGAAACATTTTTCAGTAAGATTATAGGCTCTAAAAAACTTGAATGGGCTTATTTGGTTGAGAAAATAGGTAGAGATTATCACTGATCAGAAATATTCATAAAAACAGCTTTAAATTCATACTCTGAATCCTATTTTCATCAGAATAAAAAGAAATATCTTCCAAGTATATTACTTCAACAAAGTCCCAAATAAATCAAATGTAAACACCATCTGGATGAATCTGAGTTATATCTAGCATCACACAAAGCTTCTTTCATAAATAGTGAGAATCTACCATCCTACCCCTAGGATGAAACTCATTTTAACTCCAAATTTAGGGGGAAGAATAAAAATGATTTAACCATTTACACCCAGCTGACTTTTTAGTATCAAATAATATAATCCAACAGACTACCCTTCCTTAAAATCAAATTGAATAAAACATACTCATTATTCTGCAATCTGAGGTTTGCTAATGACTTCCAAAACAATAGTACCATGACTTTACAAGTGTCTTTGAGGCATTTAATCAGTTATTAAAAATGATTCAAAGCTTCAATCCAAGTACACTATGAGAATGAAGTCCTGTGCTGCATAGTAACAATTTTAACATGATTAGGTTCATAATTAACGCATTCAACTATATCTGTATTTTCTTGCTTGGTTTAAGTTAAATGTTTTATTTTTTCTATTGCTACAGATTTTAGTGTGTTCAGTGTGTCTCAAAAATTCAAAGACTGAGGTGCATTAGGGATTCAAGTATAGTGAAGTACCAGGGTCTTTTTATTTTTAATGCCAACTAGACATGAGAGGCTAAAAGAAAACTATCTTAAATACTGTTATGTTCTTTTAGGACATGGAGTTAGGCTAGACTTTAACACCTCTGTTAAAGATTACACAAGCACACCTCAAAACAGAGCTGCCAAACACAATCTCAGTTCAATTAAAAAGAGTGGCCACAAGGATATACCAAAGTTTCCAAACAGTAATGTTTCACTATGGCATGAATACTGAAAATTAAAAACAAAAAGGTACTATCATCACTACATCCTATTCCACAAAAATTATCTAATTTTTTGGATAATGCACTGCATATTATATCCTATTACATCCCAGTACATTTTTATTTAAAAGAAACTATTACAGAAAATCATTTCTATGATTCTATAAACAACTCCCCAATCCTACAACCATAAGCAGTGCATAACCCAAAATACTAATTCTTTTAAGAAACATGGTATCCATGCAAGATCAGAGATTATCAAAATACCAACTACTCTAAAAAAAGAAAATAAAAAGATAAAATATACATTATCTGCTTTGAAATGCACACAGGCTCTTCACTGGTGACTGAAACTGCTAAAAAGCAAGCCAATTTAAGTCCCTAAGTCTCTGATGTTCTATTTCTTTCAATATAAATGAGGAAAAGGAATGAAGCATTGCTTTACTGCTCAAATGTGTAATTTTTATGTCTAAGATTCTTGAAAGAAGGACTGCAGCAAGTACTAAGTGCATTTTTTTAGTAAGTGCCATGTTAATTTCAGCGTGTCACCACTGAAATAATTCGCTGAATATTCATCCCCCAAAAAATATGGAGAATATTTATTTTGTATGTAATATTTTTTCTGCAACGGGTACTGAAATATTGAGAAACTGTCAGGTAAATAATAAGACGAGGAAGTTTTTCTGGTTTTAGCCCATGCACAAGAGATTAGGAAATATACGTGCTGTGTGTACTGCGTGTTTGGAACAAAAAAAAATTTACAGAATACAGTAACTAGAGAAAAAAGTACAATCAAAAGGTAACAGTGCATTGTCGGAAGACTCTCTAAATTTGGTTACCCTTGAATGCATTCTGAGCTGCACTGCTTGCTGCAGTTGAAGCTGCATTTGCGGCTGCGGTCTGGACAGTTTTGTTGGACATCACACCTGTTGCAAACTCTTGTTGGGCCTTCTCAAAACTGGCACCTGTTGTGCGATACAGTCCATGTACCTAGGGAGACACAGAAAAGTGGGAGAAGATGAGTGGTAATCTTACATGTTCATTATCAACAGCTCTTCAATTAGTCTCAACATGACTCAGAGATACAAAGACTAGATGCCAGGCAGGATTCCTAAGATCAAGGACATCAGTCCCCACACTGGAACACAACACTGAATGTAAATATTTTCTTAAAACAGATTTTTCCTTTTTATTCGCAATGCAGAAGAGATAATTATGCCTATGCCAAACCAAGAATAATATAAAAAAGTTTAACCAAAAGCAAAAGCCATGCTTTCCACTGTACCAAGTTAACATATTTACAGCCTTACAAAAGACTAGTTTAAACATAACAAATCCCTTAGGATTATAGAGTGGGAATGGCAAATAGATTCAAGGGATTAGATCTGATAGAGTACCTGAAGAACTATAGGAGGTTCGTAACATTGTACAGCAGGCAATGACAAAAACCATCCTCAAGAAAAAGAAATTAAAAAGGCAAAGTGGTTGTCTGAGAAGGCCTTTACAAAGAGCTGAAAAAGAAGAGAAGCGGAAGGCAAAAGACAAAAGGAAAGGTATACACTTCCGAATGCAAAGTTCCAAAGAATAGCAAGGAGAGATAAGAAAGTCATCCTAAGTCAACAATGCAAAGAAATAAAGGAAAACAATAGAGTGGGAAAGACTAGAGATCTCTTCAAAAAAATTAAGAGATACCAAGGGAACTTTTCATGCAAAGATGGGCACAATAAAGGACAGAAATGATACTAACAAAAGCATACGATTTTAAGAAGAGGTGGAAAGAATACACAGAAGAACTGTACAAAAAAGATCTTCATGACCCAGATAACCACGATGGTGTGATCACTCACCTAGAGCCAGACATCCTGGAGTGTGAAGACATGGGCCTTACGAAGCATCACTACAAAAAAGCTACTGGAGGTGATGGAATTCCAGTTGAGCTATTTCAAATCCTAAAAGATGATGCTGTTAATGTTGCACTGAAGATGCCCGTAAATTTGGAAAACTCAGCAGTGGCCACAGGACTGGAAAAGGTCAGTTTTCATTTCAATACCAAAGAAGGGCAATGTCAAAGAATGTTCAAACTACTGCACCATTGCACTCATTTCACATGCTAGCAAGGTCATGCTCAAAATCCTTCAAGTTCAATTCAGTTCAGTCGCTCAGTCGTGTCTGACTCTTTGCAACCCCATGGACTGCAGCACGCCATGCCTCCCTGTCTATCACCAACTCCTGGAGTTTACTCAAACTCATGGCCACTGAGTTGGCGATGTCATCCAACCATCTCATCCTCTGTCATCCCCTTCTCCTCCTGCCTTCGATATTTCCCAGCATCAGGGGCTTTTCCAATGAGTCAGTTCTTCACATCACGTGGCCCAAGTATTGGAGTTTCAGCTTCAGCATCAGTTCTTCCAATGAATATTCAGGACTGATCTCCTTTAGGATGGACTGGTTGGATCTCCTTGCAGTCCAAGGGACTCTCAAGAGTCTTCTCCAACACCACAGTTCAAAAGCATCAATTCTTCGGCGCTCAACTTTCTTTACAGTCCAACTCTCACATCCATATATGACTACTGGAAAAATCATAGCTTTGACTGCTGCTGCTGCTGCTGCTAAGTCGCTTCAGTCGTGTCCGACTTTGTGCGACCCCACAGACGGCAGCCCACCAGGCTCCCCCATCCCTGGGATTCTCCAGGCAAGAACACTGGAGTGGGTTGCCATTTCCTTCTCCAATGCATGAGAGTAAAAAGTGAAAGTGAAGTCGCTCAGTCATCTCCGACTCTGGGCGAACCCATGGACTACAGCCTACCAGGCTCCTCCATCCATGGGATTTTCCAGGCAAGAGTACTAGAGTGGCGTGCCATTGCCTTCTCCTTAGCTTTGACTAGACAGACTTTATTGGCAAAGTAATGTCTCTGCTTTTTAATAAGCTGTCTAGGTTGGTCATAACTTTTCTTGAAAGGAGCAAGCATCTTTTAATTTCATGACTTCAGTCACCATCTGCAGTGATTTTGGAGCCCCAAATAATAAAGTCTCTCACTGTTTCCACCGTTTCCCCATCCATTTGCCATGAAGTGATGGGACGAGGTGCCGTGATCTTAGTTTTCTGAATGTTGAGGTTTTTTTTTTTTAATTAGTTTATTTTCTATTTTTTAACTTCACAATATTGTATTTGTTTTGCCATACATTGACATGAATCCACCATGGGAGTACATGTTTTCCCCTTCCAGAACCCCCCTTTTTCGCTCTTCTCTTCCACTTTCATCAAGAGGCTCTTTAGTTCTTCTCTGCTTTCTGCCATAAGGGTAGTGTCATCTGCTTACCTGAGGTTATTGATATTTCTCCCAGCAATCTTCATTCCAGCTTGTGCGTCATCCAGTCCAGCATTTCTCATGATGTACTCTGCATATAAACTAAATAAGCAGGGTGACAATATACAGCCTTGACGTACTCCTTTCCAGATCTGGAACCAGTCTGTTGTTCCATGTCCAGTTCTAACTGTTGTTTCTTGACCTGCATACAGATTTCTCAGGAGGCAAGTCAGGTGGTCTGGTATTCCCATCTCTTTCAGAATTTTCCAGTTTGCTGTGATCCACACAGTCAAAGGCTTTGGCATAGTTAATAAAGTAGAAATAGATGTTTTTCTGGAACTCTCTTGCTTTTTCAGTGATCCAATAGATGCTGGAAATTTGATCTCTGGTTCCTCTGCTTTTTATAAATCCAGCTTGAACATCTGGAAGTTCACGGTTCACGTACTGTTGAAGCCTGGCTTGGAGAATTTTGAGCTTTACTTTGCTAGCGTGTGAGATGAGTGCAATTGTGCGGTAGTTTGAGCATTCTTTGGCATTGCCTTTCTTTGGGATTGGAATGAAAACTGACCTTTTCCAGTTCTGTGGCCACTGCTGAGTTTTCCAAATTTACTGGCATCTTGAGTGCAGTGCTTTCACAGCATCATTTTTTAGGATTTGAAATAGCTCAATTGGAATTCCGTCACTTCCACTAGCTTTGTTCATAGTAATGCTTCCTAAGGCTCACATTTAATGCTTCCTTTGACTTCACATTCCAAGATGTCTGGCTCTAGGTCAGTGATCACACCATCGTGGTTATCCGAGTCATTAAGATCTTTTTCGCATGGTTCTTCTGTGTATTCTTTCCACCTCTTCTTAATATCTTATGCTTTTGTTAGTTTCATTTCTGTCCTTTATTGTGCCCATCTTTGCATGAAAAGTTCCCTTGGTATCTGTAATTTTCTTGAAGAGATCACTAGTCTTTCCCATTCTATTATTTTCCTCTATTTCTTCACATTGATCACTGAGGAAGGCTTTCTTATCTCTCCTTGCCATTCTCTGGAACTCTGTATTCAAAGGGTTATATCTTTCCTATTCTTCTTTGCCTTTCACTTCTCTTCTTTTCATAGCTGTTTGTAAGGCCTCCTCAGACAACCATTTTGCCTTGTTGCAGTTCTTTTTATTGGGAATGGTCTTGATCACTGCCTCCTGTGCAATGTCACAAACCTCTGTCCAAAGTTCTTCAGGCACTCTGTCTATCAGATCTAATCCCTTGAATGTATTTATCAATCCACTGTAAAGTTGAAGGGATTTGATTTAGGGTCATACCTGAATGGCCTAGTGGTTTTCCCTACTTTCTTCAATTTAAGTCTGAATTTGGCAATAAGGAGTTCATGATCTGAGCCACAATCAGCTCCCGGATTATTTTTGCTGACTGTATAGAGCTTCTCCATCTTTGGCTGCAAAGAATATAATCAATCTGATTTTGGTATTGACCATCTGGTGATGTCCATGTGTAGAGTCTTCTCTTGTGTTGTTGGAACAGGATGTTTGCTATGACCAGTGTGTTCTCTTCGCAAAACTCTGCTAGCCTTTGTCCTGTTTCATTCTGTACTCCAAGGCCAAATTTGCCCATTACTCCAGGTATTTCTTGACTTCCTACTTTTGCATTCCAGTACCCTATAATGAAAAGGATGTCTTTTTCAGGTGTTAGTTCTAGAATGTTTTGTAGGTCTTCATGCTGCTGCTGCTGCTGCTAAGTCGCTTAAGTCATGTCCAACTCTGTGCGACCCCATAGACGACAGCCCACCAGACTCCCCCGTCCCTGGGATCCTCCAGGCAAAAACACTGGAGTGGGTTGCCATTTCCTTCTCCAATGCATGAAAGTGAAAAGTGAAAGGGAAGTCACTCAGTCGTGTCCGACTCCTGGCAACCCTGTTGATTGCAGCCTACCAGGCTCCTCCGTCCATGGGATTTTCCAGGCAAGAGTATTGGAGTGGGTTGCCATTGCCTTCTCTGGTAGGTCTTCATAGAACCGTTCAATTTCAGCTTCTTCAGCATTACTGGTCGGGGCATAGACTTGGACTACTGTGATATTGAATGTTTTGCCTTGGAAATGAACAGAGATCATTCTGTCATTTTTGAGATTGCATCCAAGTACTGCATTTTGGACTCTTTTGTTGACCATGATGGCTACTCCATTTCTTCTAAGGGATTCTTCCCCACAGTAGTAGATATAATGGTCATCTGAGTTAAATTCACCCATTCCAGTCCATTTTAGTTTGCTGATTCCTAAAATGTCGACGTTCACTCTTGCCATCTCCTGTTTGACCACTTCCAATTTGCCTTGATTCGTAGACCTAACATTCCAGGTTCCTATGAAATATTGCTATTTACAGCATCAGGCTTTACTTCTATCACCACACATCCACAACTGGGTGTTGTTTTTGCTTTGGCTCTGTCTCTTCATTCTTTCTGGAGTTAGTTCTCCACTGATCTCTACTTGC
Source organism: Okapia johnstoni (assembly GCA_024291935.2). Lineage (NCBI taxonomy): Eukaryota > Metazoa > Chordata > Mammalia > Artiodactyla > Giraffidae > Okapia > Okapia johnstoni. Next base: position 83,957,142 of record CM044307.1, read on the forward strand.
ATATTGGGCACCTACCAACCTGCAGAGTTCATCTTTCAGTGTCCTATCTTTTTGCCTTTTTATACTGTTCATGGGGTTCTCCAGGCAAGAATACTGAAGTGGTTTGCCATTCCCTTCTCCAGTGGACCACTTTTTGTCAGAACTCTTCACCATGACCCGTCTGTCTTGGGTGGCCCTAAACGGCATGGCTCATAGTTTCATTGAGTTAGACAAGGCTGTCGTCCATGTGATCAGGTTGGTTAGTTTTCCGTGACTGTGGTTTTCAGTCTGTCTGCTGTGAAATTGCACTTAGAACTAAACCCCATACTCGCCAGAGATGCTCAGAAGGCTCAAACATACCTTGTGTGCACCAGAACCCAAAGACCCCACAGAGACTGAGACAGAACTGTGTTTGGGTGTCTCCTGAGGAGGTATGGGTCAGCAGTGGACTGATGTGGGGGCAGGGGCTCTGGGTGCAGTAGACCTGGGTATGGATGGCATAAGCCCTCTTGGAGAGGGTCACCATTAACCCACCATAGAGCCGCCAGAACTTACACAGGACTAAGGCAATAGACTCTTGGAGGGCACAAACAGAACCCTGTGTGCACTAGGACCCAGGAGAAAGGAGCAGTGACCCCACAAAAGACTGACCCAAACTTGCTCGTGAGAGTTCAGGAGTCTCTGGCAGAGGCGTGGGTTGGTGGTGGCCTGCTGCAGGGTTGGGGGCACTGAGGGTAGCAGTGCGTGCCTGGGACCTTTAGAAGGAGGTCACTGTTATCTTCATTACCTCTACCATATTTTGGCCTCAGGTCAAATAACAGTGAAGGAACACAGCCCCACCCTTCAACAGAAATATGATTAAAGATTTATTGAGCATGGGCCTGCCCATCAGAACAAGACCCAGTTTCCCCCTCAGTCAGTCACTCCCATCAGGAAGCTTCCATAAGCCTCTTATCCTTCTCCATCAGAGAGTAGACAGACTGAAAACCACAATCACAGAAAACTAACCAATCCTTCAAGTTAGGCTTCAACAGTACGTGAACTGAAAACTTCCAGATGTACAAGCTGGATTTAGAAAAGGCAGAGGAACCAGAGATCAAATTGCCAACATTCGCTGGATAATAGAAAAAGCAAGAGAATTCCAGAAAAACATCTACTTCTGCTTTATTGACTACGGTAAAGCCTTTGACTGTGTGGAATGCAACAAACTGTGAAAAATTCTTTAAGTGATAGGAATACCAGACCACCTTACCTACCTCCTGAGAAACCTATATGTAGGTCAAGAAGCAACAGTTAAAACCAAACATGGAACAACAGACTGGTTCAAAATTAGGAAAGAAGTGTGTCAAGGCTGTATATTGTCACCCATTTATTTAAATATATGCAGAGTACATCATGTGAAATGCTGGGCTGTATGAATCACAAGCTGAAATGAAGATTGTCAGGAGAAATATCAATAACCTCAGATATGCGGATGACAGCACTCTTACGGCAGAAAGTGAAGAGGAACTAAAGAGTCTCTTAATGAGGATGAAAGAGGAGAGTGAAAATGCTGGCTTAAAATTCAACATTCAAAAAACTAAGATCATGGCATCCAGTTCCATCACTTCATGGCAAATAGATGGGAAAACAATGGAAACAGTGAGAAACTATACTTTCTTGGCCTCCAAAATCCCTGTGGACTGTGACTATAGCCATGAAATTCAAAGACACTTGCTCCTTGGAAGCAAAGTTATGACAAACCTAGATAAAAAGCAGAGACATTACTTCGCCAACAAAGGTCCGTCTAGTCAAAGCTATGGTTTTTCCAGTAGTCATATATGGATGTGCAAGTTGGACCATAAAGAAGGCTGAGCACCGAAGAATTGATGCTTTTGACTATGGTGTTGGAGAAGACTCTTGAGAGTCCCTTGGACTGCAAGGAGATCCAACCAGTCCTTCCTAAAGGAGATCAGTCCTGAATATTCATTGGAAAGACTGATGCTGAAGCTCCAATACTTTGGCCACATGATGCAAAGAACTGTCTCATTGAAAAAGACCCTGATCCTGGGAAAGATTGAAGGCGGGAGGATAAGGGGATGACAGAGGATGAGATGGTTGAATGGCATCACCAACTCAATGGACATGAGTTTGAGCTAACTCCAGGAGGTAGGGAAGGACAGGGAAGTCTGGCACGCTGCAGTCCATGAGGTCACAAAGAGTCAGACACAACTGAGCAAATGAACAACAAAAAACATAACAAGAGACATTCTGACTTAAATACATTAACTTACTTCCCTAGACAATGCCAAGAAAATACCTTACCTAGTTCTATGTTGGCTACATATACACCACTGACCCTATGTATCGAATGGTATCATTTATCATTTAATGTACCAAGCAATATGTATATCCTTAAAGATACTTCTGCTATTCACTCTGTACACTATTTAACATTTTGTGTATGGTCAGGTCTTAAAGGATTTAAGAAGAAACACTACTGAGAACTATCTGTCCATACTGACTCATAACTCAAATCTTAGATTTTTACAAGCAGGGTTCAAAAACACTCTATTAGCATCTCTCTCTAAGATGCATAAACTATGAAGCACATCAATCCATAACATCAGCCACTCAATCTAATACAAATTTGAGAAAGGAAATAACAACAAAACATATTAGAACAAATATTTATTTATTACATGTCTACAAACTTGGGGGAAGAAAGATGAGACAGAAAAGTGAACTTGTAATTACACTGCCTTGTGATTAAGGCCTAAATTAGAAGCCTGACTAGAATGTCATCAAAGCAGGTTTGGAGGATGGGGGCAGTGCATCCAAGTCAGCCCTTCTCCAAGCTCAAATACACAGGAACTGGTAATTGTGGATAAGTGCAGAGTGAGGCAAAGAAGAAGGAGTCAAATACTTCCAAGTTAAGCTTAGATACTGAGAAATTGTTTCAAGAGAATAGAGAGGATAGGTCGTTTTAGTGGGGAGAGCAGACGCTAAGTTCTAAGCATTCATCCATTGCACAAATGTTTATTGAATACCTACTACAAGAGTGCCATGGCAGACAGGTAAAAATGTGGTCAGAAGCTAGAAAGAAATGGACTAGAGACAGGGACTTGGAAACCAATGGCACATAAATGGTAGCTGCAACTCTGACGTCATCTAACTGTGCATGGTGAGAGAACACACAAACCAGAAAGAAAAGAAAATCAAGTACCGAAGCCTGTTAAGGCACCTATATTTAAAACATACTCCTAACAACAAGAAATGATTAACAGAGAAATGAGAAAAACCAGGGATCTCTTCACAGATCCCAAGGGAAGAAAGCAGTTAAGGAATGAAGAGCTGTTAGGGGAATAAAGGGGTAAAAGCCGCCAGTTCTTCTGATACAGTAGAGGAAGCAAATGCCATATTACTATGGATCAAAGTACTAAAGAGTCAGGGAGAAAGAGCACTGACAAATACATATACGGTTGAATCTTAAAATTCTTTTAGTACCAAGGCAGTATCATAAATATGGCACTATTTTTATTCCTTTCCAAACCAAGTTTTTTAACAAAAAATAAAAGTACAGATAAATTACTATACCTATGTTTAAGAAATTTATTCATAATGAGTACATATAATTACATCCTATAAATTAAATGTATTACAGAATCTAATAAATATTTTTTACTTATCTGTCTTTCCCCTTTACCCCCCCCCTCAATTTATGGGCATGTAATTAACAAACATTTGTTCTAACTTGCTTATTCCTTTTTTCAAATTTATATTAAATTGAGTGGCTGATATTATGTACTAGTGGACTTTATGGTTTAATTACTTAAAATGTAACTCATAGCCCCACAGAGCAGAGAGGGAAAATAAAGGTAGGAATAACACATTTCTCAATGATCTATATCTGTACAGACCCAGAGAGCCACCTAGAGGGAAAACAGTACCTATGTATCAGTGCACAATGCTCAAATACTGCATTAAATCCACAATATCCATGTGAAAGGGGTGATTCTTCATCTAAGTGTCCCAGCAAGATGATGGGCTACTTATAAGGTTCAACATCTCAAAAAGCTTACAATTTCCCTGTTATGTTTCAGTGATACCTATTAATAACATACTCCTTAAGAAACCAAGAATACAGCTTTAAGATAAAGCAATGGAATTAAAAACAAAATCTGAACAACTGAAATACTTGCTATTTCTTCTGCTTATGAGAACTGCACTAACCTACATACTTAATCCTAGGAGTACCACAGAAAAGACACTACTGATTCCACTACTTTCTACAGGGCTGGACACCACTCAAAACCTCAAGTTTACTTCCAATACAACAAAGAATACTTCTTATGTCTCCGAGTTTTCCTGAGGATCAAATGAGAACATGCTAGACTAGTAAAACTCAAAATAAACTTTAAAATGTCTGCCAAAGTGTCACATTCATGCTAAGTCACTTCAGTCGGTCCGACTCTTTTTGACCCTATGGACTGTAGCCTGCCAAGCTCCTCTCTCTGTCCATGAGATTCTCTGGAGTGGGTTGCCATGCCCTCCTCCAGGGGATCTTCCCAAACCAGGGATCAAACTCGTGTCTCTTACATCTCCTGCATTGGCAGGTGAGTTCTTTACCTCTAGTGCCACCTGGGAAGTCCAAAATGTGAGACACAACTCCAGAAAGAATTCTGCATCCTCCATTTATCTTCAAAAATATCTTAGTGTACAACGTGGTTGAATGACACACAAAATATTATATACTGTGGAAACTTAAAAAATCATGGTACTTTAACAAAACAATCCACATGTATTATTTCCATTAAAGCTTCCGGAACACCATATCAAGAAACTACCTTCTTGGGTGGCAGAGAAGGAAAATGCTGAGCTCATCTCCTCCCACAGGTGAACCCAACTTAGAGCTACTTACAGACCAACTATTAATGAGAAATACCTGAAGATTAGCAGAAAAGATCTACTAAAACTACAGATATAAAGAAGGAAGCAAATGAAGATGGGCAATAGAGGCACAGATGCAGTACAGTCAAGGCCTAAAACCCTGGGTGGGTGACCAATAAATGGGAGGACAATTAGAATCACAGAGATTCTCCCTGAGAAGTGAGGTGGTCAAGTCCCACACTGGGTTCCTGCACAGGGAAGGTGAGCCCCCAGAACATTGGCTTTGAAGGCCAGCAAGGCTTGCTTTCTGCAGAGCCAGAGGGCTGTAGGAAACAGAGTTGTTGATGTTGTTGTTCAGTCACTAAGTCACGTCCGACTCTCTGCGACCCCATGAACTGCAGCACACCAGGCTTCCTTGTCCTTCACTATCCTATCTTCTGGAATTTGCTCAAGTTCAGGTCCACTGAGTCACTGATGTTATGTAACCATCTCATCCTCTGCCACTCCCTTCTTCTTTTGCCTTCAATCTTTCCCAGCATCAGGGTCTTTTCCAATGAGTCAGCTCTTTGCATCAGGTGGCCAAGGTACTGGAGCTTCAGCTTCAGGATCAGTCATCCCAGTGAATATTCAGGGTTGATTTCCTTTAGGACTGACTGGTTTTACCTCCTTGCTGTCCAAGGGACTCTCAAGAGTCTTCTCCAGCACCACAATTTGAAAGCATCAATTCTTCTGTGCTTAGCCTTCTTTATGGTCCAACTCTCAGATCCATACATGACTACTGGAAAAACCAAAACTTTGACTAGACGGATCTTTGTAGGCAAAGTAATGTTTCTGTTTTTTAATAAGCTGTCTAGGTTGGTCATAGCTTTTCTTCCAAGGAGCAAGCATCTGAATTTCATGGCTGAAGTCACCATCCGCAGTGATTTTGGAGTTCAAGAAAACAAAATCTGTTACAGCTTTCACTTTTTCCCCTTCTATTTGCCATGAAGTGATGGGACTGGATGCCATGATCTTCGTTTTCTGAATGTTGAGTTTTAAGCCAGCTTTTTCACTCCCTTCTTTCATCCTCATTAAGAGGCTCTTTAGTTTCCCTTCACTTTCTGCCTTTAGTATCATCTGCATATCTGAGGTCATTGATATCTCTCCCAGCAAAGAGACTTTGCTCTTAAAGGGCTCACACAAAATGCCACTTGGTTTGAGACCCAGGGCAGAAGCAGTAATTTGAAAAGAGCTTGGGTGGGACCCTCTTGGAGAGCCTCCTGGAGACACAGGAGGCAACTGGAACTCACCTTGGGGACACAGATGCTGGTGGCAGCCAATTTGGGGGACTTGTGCTACCACAAGGACATTGGTAATAGAAAATGCCAGTTTTGAATCCTCCTCCTTGCTTATCTGGGCCAGGACCTGACCCCACCCACCAACCTGTCAGCACCAGAACTAGGACACCTCAGGCCAAGCTACTAAGAGGTGGACACAGCCTAACGCACCACCAGGCCAGAAGCCATAGACTCCTCTGAGCCCCCAGCTAACTCAGGAACCAGCCCCACAAACCACTGGTTGACATCTATCCCCAGATCTCCACAGCCATGCAGTCAAAGACCCCAGAACTTGAGTCCATCCTCCACTGACACAGCGCTAGCCCTGGGACGCCCTGTATCCTGGTCCCATCTACAAATAGGCTGACTCTAGTTGGATGTCCTTGTTCTGCAATCAAAGACCTAGGACCCACCTACATTCACCAGTGGGCCAGCACCAGCCCCAAGACTCAGACTCATGGAGCAAAGGGTAGTCACCAGACCTGGGACTCCTTGGGCTCCAATCCCACCCAAAAGAGGGCCAACACCAGCTTCCAAACACCAGGCACCTGGCAAACACTTATGTCAGAAACCGGCCCCATCTAACAGAAGGCCAACATGGGATCTCGAACATCCAGCACACAAACCAGCCAACATGACACACAACTAGCCCTGGGACCCCCGGGGCTTTGTAATCAGCCACCACGTGACACAGCCTGGCCCACCAGTGGCTGACAGCCTCTACACAAGGCAAGGCATAGCAACCAACCAGACTGAGGGCCAGCCATGTCTACCAGACTGCCCACAGTAGTAAGTATACGACAGTGAAAGGGCCCATGCAACCTCCATAGGGGGCAACCCCAGATCATATAGCTCTGGTTATCAGAGATGAGTGCACTGCTGGGACACGTAGGGTTTCCTACATAACGCCACTTCTCTAAGATCAGGAAATGTAACAAACCTACCAAATACACAGAAATGAAGACAGTAAATTAGCCAAAATGAGGTAATGGAGGAATATGTTTCAACAATATGATAAAACCCCAAAGGAAAAAATAAGTAAAGTGGAGAAAGGCAATCTACCCAAAAAATAATTTAAGGTAATGATCATACTAAAGAATGTAGGGCAGTGATAAGATTAACAAAGAGTTAGAAAATACAAAGAATAATCAAACAGAGCTGGAGATACAGTAACTGAAATTAAAACTACACTACAAGGAATGATAGGTTAGATGATGAGGGGAACAAATCAGAGAACACAAAGAGACAGCAGTGGAATCACTCAAACTGAACAGAAAAAAAAAGAATTTTAAAAAATGAGGACAGTTAAAAGACCTTGAAATCAACATCAAACGTACTAACATTCACTTTATAGAGGTCCCTTTCACAGAAGCAAAAGAGAAAAAGGGGGCAGAGAACATATTTGAAGACATAATCGCTGAAAACGTCCCTTCTCTGAGGAAAGAGACAGACATCTAGGTCAAGGAAGTGGCCCCAGAGAGGATCAACTGAAAGAGGACTAGGAAGACACACTGCAATTAAAATAGCGAAAGTCAAGATAAAAGAGAGTATTAAAAGCAACAAGAGAAAAGAAACAAGTTACACACAAGGAAACTCCCATAAGGCTATCAGCTTACTTTTTAAGAGAAACCCCACAGGGTGGAGGGAGTAGTACAGTATATTTAAAGTGATGAATGGGACAAACCTGCAACTAAGACTACTCACCAAGGTTTTCCTCCCTATTTGAAGGAGAGACCAAAAGTTTTACAGACACGCAAAAGCTAAAAGAATTCAACAACACAAAACCAAATTTACAAGAAATGCTAGAGACTTCTCAAAGCAGAAAGGGCCACTACTAGAAATGTGAAAATTACAAAAGGAAAAATCTCACTGGCAAAGACAAGCATAAAGGTAGTAAATTAACCACTTATACCACCAGTAAAGCTTAAAAGACAAAAGCAGGAAAATTATCTATATTCACAATCATTAGCTAAGGAATACACGAAATAAGATGTAAAATATGATGTAAATGTGATGGGAGAGTAAAATTCCAGAGTTGTTAAAATGTGTTCAAACTTATACAGATTGCTATATATAAGCCTCATAGTAACAACAAACCAAAAGTGTGTAATTGATACACACATGAAAGAAAGGAATTCAAACATAACACTAAAGATAGTCATCAAATCACAAAGGAAGAGAGCAAAGGAAATAAAAATAAACTACAAAAATTATTCAGAAAAACAATTAACACAATGCCAATAAGAACATACCTACCAGTAATTATTTTAAACATAAATAGACTAAATGGTCCAATCGAAAGACAGAGCAGCTGACTGAATACAAAAATAAGACTCATATACCTTCCGTCTACAAGAGATTCACTTTAGATCTAAAGTAACACACATGGACTGAAAGTGAGGAGATGGAAAAAGGTATTCCTTGCCAACAAGAGTGGAAAAGTTGGAGGAGCAATACTTGTATCAGACAGAATAGAGGTTAAAACAAACAGTAACAAAAGACAAAAAAGGACATTACATAATGATCAAGAGTTCAACCCAGAAACATATAACAGTTGTAAATATATATGCACCCAACATAGGAGCCTAAATATGCAAAGTACATACAGCACTAACACACATAAAGAGACATTTGACACCAACCCAATACTAGGAGCAAACTTTAACACCTACTTACATCAATGGACAGAAAATCAATAAGGTAACACCGGCCTTAACACAACAGACCAAATGAAGTTAATAAATATATAGAAAGGATTCTATCCAAAGTAGCAGAATCACATTCTTTTCAAATGCACTGGGAACATTCTCCAGGATAGTTCACATGTTAGGCTATAAAGCAAGCCACAATAAACTTAAGAAAGCTGGAATCATATCAAGCATCTTTTCTGACCACAATGCTGTAAGATTAGACTTCAACTACAAGGATAAAATGCAAAAAACCACAAACACATGGAGACTAAATAATATGCTACTAAACAATGGGTCATTGAAGAAATCAAAGAGGAAATTAAAAAACACTTGAAGAAACAGGAAACCACTATGATTCAAAATTTATAGGGAGCAGCAAAAGAAGTTTTGAAGAATGAAGTTTATAGTGATATAAGTCTTATAAGATATAAGAAAACTGGCAATATCTAGGGAATATTTCATGCAAGGATGGCACAATAAAGGGCAGAAAGAGTAAGGACCTAATAGAAGCAGAAGAGATTAAGAAGAGGTGGCAAGAATACACAAAAGAACTGTACAAAAAAAGGTCTTATTGACTCAGATAACCACAGTGGTGTGGTCACTCACCTAGAGCTAGACATCCTGGAATGCGATGTCAAGTGGGCCTTAGGAAGCATCACTATGAACAAAGCTAGTGGAGGTGATGGAATTCCAGTTGAGCTATTTCAAATCCTAAAAGATGATGCTGTGAAAGCGCTGCACTCAATATGCCAGCAAATTTGGAAAACTCAGCAGTGGCCACAGGACTGGAAAAGGTCAGTTTTCATTCCAATCCCAAAGAAGAGCAATGCCAGAGAATGTGTAAACTACCATACAGTTGCTCTCATTTCCCATGCTAGCAAGGTAATGCTCAAAATCCTTCAAGCTAGGCTTCAGTAGAATGTGAACTGAGAACTTCAGATGTTCAAGCTGGATTTAGAAAATGCAGAGGAACCAGAGATGAAATTGCCAACATTTGTTGGATCATAGAAATAGCAAGGTAATTCCAGAAAAACATCTACTTCTACATTATTGACTACGCTAAAGCCTTTGAGTGTGTGGATCACAATAAACTCTGGAAAATTCTTTAAGAAATGGGAATACCAGACCACCTTACTTGTCTCCTGAGAAACCTGTAGGCGGGTCAAGAAGCAACAGTTAGAACAGGACATGGTTCCAAACTGGGAAAGGAATATCACAAAGATATATATTTAACCCTGTTCATTTAACTTATATGCAGAGTTCAGTTCAGTCGCTCAGCCATGTCTGACTCTTTGCGACCCCATGGCTTCCCTGTCCATCAGCAGTCCCTGGAGCTTGCTCAAACTCATGTCCATCAAGTCGGTGATGCCATCCAGCCAGTTCATCCTCTGTCATCCCCTTCTGCTCCTGCCTTCAATCTTTCCCAGCATCAGGGTCTTTTCCAACGAGTCAGTTCTTTGCATCAGGTAAACAAAGTATTAGAGCTTCAGCTTCAGCATCATACCTTACAATGAATATTCAGGACTGATTTCCTTTAGGATGGACTGGTTGGATCTCCCTGCAGTCCAAGGGACTCTCAAGAGCCTTCTCCAACACCACAGTTCAAAAGTATCAATTCTTCAGTGCTCATATATGCAGAGTACATCATGCAAAATACAAGGCTAGATGATTCACAAGATAAAATCAAGATTGCCAGAAGAAATATCAACAACCTCAGATATGCAGATGATACCACTCTAATGGCATAAAGTGAAGAGAAACAAAACAGCCTCTTGATGAAAGTGAAAAGAGGAGACTGAAAAACCTGGCTTGAAACTTGGCATTCAAAAAACTAAGATCGTGGCATCCAGAACCATCACTTTGTGGCAAATAGATGGGGGAAAAAGTGGAAGCAGTGACAGATTTTATTTTCTTGGACTCCAAAATCACTGCAGATGGTGATTGCTATGGCAAACCTAGACAGCTTATTAGAAAGCAGAGACATCTCTTTGCTGACAAAGGCCCCTACAGTCAAAGCTATGTTTTTTCCACTAGTCAAGTACAGATGTGAGTTGGACCATAAAGAAGGCTGGGCACTGCAGAACTGATGCTTTCAAACTGTGTTGCTGGAGAAGGCTCTTGAGAGTCCCTTGGACTGCAAGGAGATCAAACCAGTCAAACCTAAAGGAAATCAACCCTGAATATTCACTGGAAGGACAGATGCTGAAGCTGAAGCTCTTAATACTTCGGCCACCTGATGCAGAGCTGACTCATTGAAAAAGACCCTGATGCTGGGAAAAACTGAAGGCAGAAGGAAAAGGAGGTGGCAGAGGATGAGATGGTTAGATAGCACCACTGACTCAATGGACATGAATTTAAGCATATCCCAGGAGATAGTGGAGGACAGAGGAGCCTAGTGTGCTGCAGTCAATGGGGTCGCAAAAAGTTGGACACAACTTAGTAACTGAACGACAACAAACAACAGAAAATAAAAGAGTATTTGCAAAACAGACATTTTTGTATAGAAAAAAATTAAATGCTTTAAAAACTTGTTTTTTAAAGAAATGAAATAACGTTTTCTAAAATTCTTCTGAAGTACAAAAAGTCACTATTAACAATCATTTTATTAATATGTATGAGGTATATTAACAATTGAAGAAATAACTATTCAAAACTAGGGCCCAAAGGAAATACAAATATATGTTTTATGTATTTATCTCTTCCACACTAAGTTATTCTAGCTTTTATAAATCAATTAAAGGACAGGGAAATTTTGTATTCCCTTAATATACAATCTCCTATGATTCATCCATTTGTTATTTGACCCATAACTAGTATTTAATTCTTTGAATAGTCTACTCTAAAAACATGAGCCTATACAAAAATACTGCTTGGGAATCACCTAAAAGAAACTGTTCCCTTATCTATAAAGAGGTACAAGAGAAGATATTCTTGCATTTCAATTATTTTATATTTAGATTAAAAGATGACACTACAGGGAAAACAAAGATACCATAGTGCTCATACTTGGCACTTTAGACACCAGTGATTAGCTAACTCCAAATTATGTGCGATTTCAGAATGCCAACATAAGTTATCAAAATTGTATTCACTGTCAATGAAATGAAAATATACCACAGATCACGGTTCAGCTGGTGCTAGAGACACAGAATAGCCTAATAAAAACAAACTAACTCTTCTAGAGCCAAAACAGAGTGCACAGATAACTTTAAGAGGGCATTAACTGCTTATGAAAAGCCTGACCCCTAGTGGTTATAAACTATGGCCACATACCCGCTCAAAGGACTTTTTTCTTTTAAAAGATACAGTGTGGGGAATGCAGTCAATAATATACTGTCTTTGTATAATGACAGATGGTAGGTAGACTTCTCGCGATGATCATTTTGGCACATACAGAAATACCAGATCACCATGCTGTGCACCAGGAGCGAACACAGTGCTGCAGGTCAATTATACTTCAAAACAGACTCACTCACAGGAAAAGATATCAGATCTGAGCTTACATGCGCAGGGGGAGGAGGGGTTAGGGGAAGGGGAACTGGATGATTCAATCCCCCCTTCAAAAGGTACCGATTTCAAGTTATAACATATGTAAGTACTAGAGATGTAACGTACAACATGCCAAGTATAATGAGCAGAAAAGGAGTACGTCAAGGCTATATATTGTCACAGAGAAGGCAATGGCACCCCACTCCAGTACTCTTGCCTGGGAAACCCCATAGACGGAGGAGCCTGGTAGGCTGCAGCCAATGGGGTTGCGAAGAGTCGAACACGACTGAAGCGACTTAGCAGCAGGAGCAGCATATATTGTCACCCTGCTTGTTTAACTTATATGCAGAGTACATCATGAGAAACGCTGGGCTGGAAGAAGCTCAAGCTGGAATCAAGATTGCCGGGAGAAATATCAATACCTTCAGATATGCAGATGACACCACCCTTATGGCAGAAAGTGAAGAGGAACTAAAGAGCCTCTTGATGAAAGTGAAAGAGGAGAGTGAAAAAGTTGGCTTAAAGCTCAACAGTCCCCTCACTTCATGGCAAATAGTTGGGGAAACAGTGGAAACAATGGCTGACTTTATTTTTTGGGGCTCCAAAATCACTGCAGATGGTGATTGCAGCCATTAAATTAAAAGACGGTTACTCCTTGGAAGGAAAGTTATGACCAACCTAGACAGCTTATTAAAAAGCAGAGACATTAATTTGTCAAGAAAGATCTGTCTAGTCAAGGCTATGGTTTTTACAGTAGTCATGTATGGATATGAGAGTTGGACTCTAAAGAAAGCTGAGTGCCGAAGAATTGATGCTTTTGAACTGTGGTGTTGGAGAAGTCTGTTGAGAGTCCCTTGGACTGCAAGGAGATCCAACCAATCCATCCTAAAGGAGGTCAGTCCTGAGTGTTCATTGGAAGGACTGATGTTGAGGCTGAAACTCCAATATTTTGGCCACCTGATGCGAAGAGCTAACTCATTTGAAAAATCCCTGATGCTGGGAAAGATTGAGGGCAGGAGGAGAAGGGGATGACAGAGGATGAGACGGTTGGATGGCATCACCAACTCAATGGACATGGGTTTGGGTAAACTCCAGGAGTTTGTGATGGACAGGGAGGCCTGGCATGCTGCAGTTCATGGGGTTGCAAACAGTCGGACACAACTGAGCGACTGAACTGAACTGTATATTATATATGAAAATTGTTAAGAGTAAATCTGAAGAGCTCTCATCACAAGGAAAAACCTTTGAAGATTTTTATTTTGTACCTATATAAGATGATGGATGTTTGCTATACTTATTAAATCATTTCACGATAAATGTAAGTGTGCTGTACCACGCTTACATATATGCATATATATGTATATGTAAGTGTACAAACCATTATGCTGTAAACCTTAAACTTACATAGAGCTGTATGTCATTTATATCTCAATGAAACTGAAAGAGAAGGAAAAAACAGCAAGTTTTGAGCAAGCATGGAAAATAAAAGAAAAAGAAAAATCAAGTGTTTTCATTGGATCTCAACTGCTATCAAATTAAGAGAAATTCTTGCCACTACAAATAAGAAATCTGGCTCAAACTATATTTTAACATATATTATCTTCATTTATTATACTTCATAAAATTATCTCATTTAAATTCCTCATTTCACAAAGAATATGAAACTGGAACTAGGTCTTTGAAAGAGCGCTTATAAGTCTTCGATTGACAGAGTAGCCCAGAGGTCAAGTACGCCATGCACAAAACTGAGACAAAGGAATGTATATGATGGACTGAAAGAAACCGAGCAGTACATTTCAAATGGAGCAGAAAGTCTAGATCCAGCAGAGGCGTAAAAGGCCACCACCAGCCCTACTACCACAACCACCACGATCTCGTTTCCCAGCATGAGGTTCACTTTCAAAAATCTTCAGGGTGCTGGGTTTGTTTGGGACGATTTTTTTTTATAGATTAATATAGTAACTATACAAAAAGTGGACTGAAGGAAGTGGGGTACAAGTTATTTGTAAAAACAATTTCTGGGTTAGCTGAGGTTGGAAATGGAAAGGAAGAGAAAGATGGAGCAGACACTAAGACAGTTTCTAAGAAAGTAACTAAAAAAGTCATAGAAGCACTGATAAAGCACTGACATAAGTGTTAAATGCAATCACATGAGAAAGTACTCAGAATCACTCATTCATAATTGGTACTTAATAAATTTTCTTTTTAAAACACTGCTTCATTGAGATAAATTCTGCATACAATTTAGTCTTGTAAAGTATACCATTAAATGGTTTTTAGTATATTCAGTGTTGTAAATATATGTGTGTATACATACAATCTAATTTTAGAACATTTTCATCACCTCCAAAAAAGAAATTCTATAACCGTTTGAGGGACAGGGAAGCCTGGCATGCTGCAGTTCATGGGGTCACAAGGAGTCAGACACAACTTGGCGACTGAACAGTAACTATTTGCAGTCACCCTCCAGCCCACCCTGAGACATTTCATATAAATGGAATCATGCAATACGTGGTACTAACAAATGTTTCTTTGAATATGAATCAGAACTTCTGGAAGGACGGCTGGTTCTGAAAAGAGGATGGGTTTATGATGCATTACTCTGACACCAAGCAACCAGACCAGGTGAACAGTCACCTGAAGATGCCACTGAACGGCTGGGTAAAGTACTGCCTTTCAACTCCAAGATCCAGTCCATTCAGGTGGGAAGAGACTGACATGGTGCGGATGGCTGAAATCCCCAAGGAAAGAAGACTGTGCAGCAAAGGCACAGGGAGCAGAGAACCGACTGCACCAAAGACAACTTCTACTTAGGAGCTGAACAAAGAAATGAAGGAGGAAGACTAGTCTCAGAGGCAGCAGAAGCAGGACATAATTAAGAAGGCTGAGAAAGAGGGGCCACCTGCAGCACAGAAGGCTTCAGAGTCCAAGGAGGAGGAAAATGGAATTAGTAACTTCAGAAAGTGGAGTTTCAATAGTTATGTATATGTATGTCTAAAAGGAAGTAAAAGCTTTTAAGAGAGAAAAAATGTAAGAAAAATATGGACAGGAAGAATATAGCCTAAGTTTCACAGTTTTGAGAAGGATTAAAGGCAAACATACAAGCCAAGTATTTCAAGAACGCAGTTTTCCCAAATATAAGGTACAGTTATTCCTATGCAATCCTTGTACATATTCTAAGTTACTAGACAGTAAATTAAAGGAAAAAAACGTTATTTTCATGTGAGACACATCAAAAAGTATCATTTTAAAACATAGGTGTTATTCACAAGGCTTCTATATCGTGTTGGAACATGTGGAATCTAGGAAAATGGTACAGATGAACCAATTTCCAGGGTGGGTATAGAGATGCAGACATAGAGAAGGGACATATGGACACAGTGGGGGGAGGGGAGGGCGGGACAAATTGGGAAATTGGGACTGACATATATACACTACCACGTGTAAAACACATAGCTAGTGGGAAGCTGGTGTATAGCACAGGGAGCACAGCTTGGTGCTCTGTGATGACCTAGAGGGGTGGGAGGAAGGTCCAAGAGCGAGGGGATATATGTATATACAGAGCTGATTCACTTTGCTGTACACCAGAAACTAACACAACATTGTAAAGCAATTATACACAAATAAAAAATAAAAATATATATTAACATATTCCTAATGTATTAGATAATATAATAATACAGCAAGGAAACCAAACCAGTCAATCCTAAAGGAAATCAGTCCTGAATATTCATTGGAAGGACTAATGCTAAACCTGAAACTCCAATACTTTGGCCACCTGATGCGAAGAAATGACTCATCGGGAAAGACCCTGATGCTGGGAAAGATTGAAGGCAGGAGGAGTAGTGGATGAGAGAGGATGAGATGCTTGGATGGCATCACCAACTCGATGGACATGAGTTTGAGTAAGCTCCAGGAGTTGGTGACGGACAAGGAAGCCTGGCGAGCTGCAGTCCATGGGGTCGCAGAGTCGTACACGACTGAGCAACTGAACTGAACTGAATTACATATCTAAAACACAGTAAAATTTCATATAGAATAAAAACATTTATTTTTTTCCCCTACCCTATGTAACCATTTTTTAAGGCATTGAAAACAGCCATAGGAATTCTATAGGAGGAAACAGTCATCCTTCAGTATTTGTGGGGTATTGGTTCCATGACACCCGTTACCCTCACACCCAAGGGTACCAAAATCTGAGGATGTTCTCGAGTCCCCTTTACGAAGTGGGGCAGTATTTGCATATAACCTATGCACATCCTCCCTGTATGTATACTTGAAATCACCTCTAGATTACTTATACAAATCTAATACAATGTTAATAGTTATTAAACCAATTGGGTAGTATCTAAATAATTGCACCTATGTGGAACAAATTCAAGTTTTGCTTTTTGGAACTTTCTGGAATTTTTTTCTCTAATATTTTCAATTCACAATTACTCAAATTAGAGTATGTGGAACCTGTGGATATAGAGGGCCAACTGTATAGCTAATTGGGATTTTTACTAAAAACAAAATTCAATCTGTATTATAGCCTGAATCTGTTACCAGCTCACTTTATACTCTTAGATAAAATAATTTAGTGTTTTCAAATTTTAAATACAAATAAAATGTATGCACTACACACAGAATGGTTACTTCTATTTATTAATTGAGCCACTATGCCATACTCAAAAAAAGAAATCAGAATATACAGAGATAAGAAAGTTTTTAAAATGAGGTTGATTCTTCAATCAATAAAAGAAGGCTTCAGTTAATAAAACTTTAAAATACTCCTCTTTACAGGAAGTTTAAAATGTGATGCAATTTTCTAAACTTTATCTATGCATAACCTTTTTTTTTTTGGCCTCGCCATTCAGCATACAGGATCTTCCTCAACCAGGGATCGAACCCACGCCCCCTACACTGGGATCACAGAGTCCTCACCACTGGACCACCAGGGAAGCCCATTCTATACATAACTTTTAATTGTGAAAAGTAATCTTCAGAGAGCAAACTTGCATAAGAACAACAATAAAATGACTTGAGGTTACACTAAATTAACAAGATGGGAAAATGAGAACTGGATATCAGGTTCACTAAAAAAAATTTACAGACATAAATTTCACTTACCTTTTTAAACATAACTAGTGAGATGACTGCTGATGCTGTGAAAAGTGCTGCTATAATTATCATCATGATTCCAACTGGAATACTTTTGTTGAGACCAGTAAGGGATGAAATCCAACCACTATGAAATTTTTAAAAAGTATAATTAGACAAGTAAGTTAACACACAATTTTAAAAACAATCACATAATAACTAACACATATTCAGCATTTATGAGCCAGGCAACATTTTAGTTCTTTGTATGCATTAACTCATTTAATTCTCACAACCCCCTATGATATATATTTAATCCCTATTTCACAGATGAGAAACTGAGTCACCAAGATTATTCAGTAACTTGCCCAAGATCACACAGCTAATAAAAACAGCATAGTCTGAATTCAAACCTAAGCACCAAGATCCAGAGCCTTAAATATGAACACAAGAATTTACATTTTTTAAGTCTAGGAGTTCATTATTATTTTTTTAAAGTTTATCTTAAATTCTAATTATGTAAGAAACTATTTGAGAACCACATATTCAACAAAGAGCTAGTATCCAAAATATATAAAGAACCTGAAAAGTAAATCTTTAAAATTAAAAAAATTTCAATGATGATATAAAGATGGCAAACAAGCACAAAAAAAGGTAAAAGCATCATAAGACATTAGAGGAATAAATATTAAAACCACAGTGTGACATCACTACACAGCTATCAGAATGGCTTGAAAAAAAAAATTAATGACAACAGCAGAGTCTGGTGAAGATGTGGAGCTGAAGCACTCCTACGCTGTTGCTGGAGCTGTCAACGGTGCAGCTACTCTGGTGAGCACTGTCTGGAGAAAGAGTTTTTAAAAACACTAAACAGGGAACTCCCCAGCAGTCCAGTGGTTAGGACTCTGCACTCTCACTGGTTCAATCCCTTGTTAGGGAACAGCCCCAGCGGGAAAAAAATCAATTTAAATAAATAAAAATAAAAAACACGCAACTTCCATATGAACTAGCGATTACACTCTTCTTCTTGGGTGCTTATCACAGAGAAGTGAAAATTTATGTTCACACAAAAACTTGTTCACGAATGTGTATAGCAGAACAGCCCCAAACTGGGAACAATCCAAGGTCCTTCAACTAGTGAATGGTTAAACAAACTGTGGTCTATCCATACCATGTGCTGTTCAGCAATGAAAAAGCAATAACTACTCACGGACACAACAACCTGGATCAATCTCCAGGGTATTATGCTTAGTGAAAAAAGCTAAAGGCTACATATTGTATGACTCCATTTATGTAACATACTTGAGGGGACAAGCAGATCAGTGACTGCTAGGGTTAAGGAGGGAAGTGAGTGTGGCAACAAACAGCAGAATAAAGGATCTTTTGGTGATGGAAATATCCTCTGTCTTTACTGTATCAATGTCAAGATCTTGATTTGGATACTATATCATAGTTTTAGAATATGTTACCACTGGGGAAAACTAAATAAAGGATACTTGGGGATCTCTCATTATTTCTTATGGAGTCTGTGACTCAACAATTATCTCAGAATAAAAAGCTTAATTTTTTAAAGTCTGCTGAATTACATGAGATCTTATAACAGGTCACCTTGTATGCACCCTCACTAGCAGATTCCTGTGCTATTTAGTCACCTCACATGCTTCTATGCTTAGTTCTAACACTTTTTCCTAAGTCTGTACTAAAAAGCAAAAGAAATTATTTTGGCTTCATTATAAATGAAAAAGTACTGTTAACATAAACAGTGTATTTTTTTAAATGAAACATTTAAAACATCTCCTTTCTGTCAAATGCTAAAGACTAAAACTTTTTAAATGATAATGAACGCGACTTTTTCCTAGAACTGATTTAAAATACCCTAATAAATTATATGCATGTATATGTGCTCCTTAGATCTGCAAAGCTATCGACAGTTGTCTTTTAGTGTCTACTCTAATTCAGTAGTCACATACTACATTCAGGTCTTCAAATACACTCTAGTTACATGATCAGTTTAGTTTACATACATAGTGCAGCAAAGTTGCTGTGTATATGCTTTTAGCTTACAAAAATTCAACTGTATGCAACAGTTAGAGAGAGGGATGATTTTATAAATATGTATTCTTCTTTGTACCATTTCACTCAAAGAACATTTGCTCCAGAGTATCTGAAGAGAGATATAAAATCTATTACCTTCTAATCGGGGTCTAAATAGTCTCAGTGCCTGAGGGTCCCCCACTGAATGAGCATTTGGCCATACTAAGGATGATTCTATTGTTTAAAGATAGATCCTTAACAAGCATGCAGTGACTCTACTTTTCAGACACGTGCATGTGTGTCTGCAGTCATGTGTCTAGGAAAATACATGTTTACATACCTAAAATAGCACTTTACACATAACAAGTACTCTTAAATTCCTTCAAAGGTTAGTCCTTAGGAAATTTTTTAATTGCCGTTTTTAATATTTGTTTACTTTTGCTAATCTGGTTTTTCTATGTCAAATATTTTTTAGGAATTCAAAAATTATATTATGATATTAGAAGAAGAGATTATAACTAGAGTAATTAAAGTAAATGACTTACCAGTTACCCCAATTATGAAATCCTGCAGCCTGGAGTACATGTACAGCAAACTGACAAATATAGACGAAAAAGAATACAAAGAATCTGAATGAACTGTCACTCCTGTTTTTAAAAAGAAAGGGGAAAAGAGGGGGAGTAGGGTGAAAAAGAAAGGGAAATGTCATCATTTTTCTCAATACTTTTACATTCACATGTAGACTGACATACAAAATTAAAAAACATTTTAAAAAATATCAGTGGCAACTACCTGAACTGTCTACCCAAATGCTAGACAATGTTATTATTATTATTCTCACTGATTTCCAACTGCACCACAAAACACCTTGGCAAAAGAAAAATTATTTTGTTTTCCTTATTAAATAGCTTCACTGAATTATAATTAACATATAATAAACTGCAAGTATTTAAAATATACAATTCTGTAAGGTTTGACTTAAGTATATAACCATGAACCTTTTCTAATCAAAATAGTGAACATAGTCCAAAATTTTGTGTACCTGGTTCATTCCTCCCTCCCCACCCATTGCTTTCTGTCACAATAGTTACATATTTCAAGAGTTTTATTTAAATGGGATCATACAGTATATATTTTTTCCTTGTCTGCCTGCTTTCATTCAGCACAGTTATTTTCCAGTTCACTCATGTTGTTGCCATGTAACAAAAGTCTAGCCCTCTTCACTGCTGAGTAGTATTCCATTGCATAGTATGCTACAGTTTACTTATTCATTCATCTGTTGATGGACAGTTAGGTTGTTTATAGTTTCTCCTTCTACAAATCGAGCTGCCATGAACATTCATGTATATGTCCACATATGAACATCCATTTGTTTTTCTCCTGGTAAATAATTACCTAGAAGTGGAATGGCTAGAACCCATGTTAGATATAAGTTTAACTTTTTAAGAAACTGTAAAACTGTTTTCCAAAAGAGTTGTTCTACTTCATATTCTCAATGGCAGTATATGAGAATTCTAGTACCTCCACATCTCATTAAGACTTGACACAACTAATTCCTTAAATTTTAGCCATTCTAAGAGTTGTAGAGTGGTAATTCAATTTAAATTTGAGTTTTAGCTCAACCTAATAACTAATGTTGAGCACATTTTCATCATCCATATATCTCCTTTGGTGAACTATCAAAATATTTTTCCAAGGTTTTAATTTGCTTTTCCCCCTTACTGTTGAGTTTTGTGAGTTTGCATATGCTGCTGCTGCTGCTAAGTCACTTCAGTCGTGTCCAACTCTGTGATCCCAGGCAAGAATATTGGAGTGGGTTGCCACTTCCTTCTCCAATGGATGAAAGTGAAAAGTGAAAGTGAAGTTGCTCAGTCGTGTCCGACTCCTAGCGACCCCATGGACTGCAGCCTACTAGGCTCCTCCATCCATGGGACTTTCCAGGCAAGAGTAGTGGAGTGGGCTGCCCTTGCCTTCTCCCGAGTTTGAATATACAGGTCTTTTTATCAGATAAATGCTTTGCAGAATTTTCTCCCAGATTGTTGCTTATCTTTTTATTCTATTAAGAATGTCTTTTAAAGAACCAAGTTTTGGCTTTTTATGGACTCAAATTTATCAATTTGCCCTTTTATGAACCTTGACTTTATTGTTTTTATCTAAGAAATCTGTGCCAAAGACAAGACATAAAGTTTTTTTCTTGTTTTCTCAAGAAGTTTTCTATTTGTTGGTTTAACATTTAAATTTATGTCCCTTTTTTTAGTTGAGTTTTAAGATACAGTATGAGTGATGGATTAAAGTTCTTTTTTTGCACATATAAATGCAATTATTCCAACATCATGTCTTAAAAAGACTACTCCTTCTGCACTACATTACCTTTGTACCTTTCTAAAAAAAAAATCACTTATCTATATATGGGTGGGTTTATTTCTGGACACTCTGTCTCACTGTTCTATTTGACAACCTTTATGTCAGTATCACACCATCATGATTGCTTAAGTTTTCTAGTGTGTCTTCAAATTAGGTATGTTAATCTTCCAACTTTGCTGTCTTTTTTCAAAGTTATTTGGGCTATTCTAGGCTATTATATTTCTATGTATCTTAGAATCACCTGGTTCATTTCTATAAAACAACCTAAAGGGATTTTTATAGGGACTGCATTGAGTCTATAGATCCATTTGGAGAGAATTCACACCATATAATAATGTTGAGTCTTCCAATCCATTAACAAGGTATATCTCTCCATTTATATTTTCTACATAGATGATTATGCAATCTGTGAATAAAGTCAGTTTTACTCCTTCCTTTCTAATTTGAGGCTTCTTACTTGGTTTTCTTACCTGTTTATACTGGTGAGAACCTCTACTACAAAGTTTAAAATAGGTGGTGAGAATAAACATCTTTATATTGTTCTTAATCTTAAACAGAAAGCTTTTAGTCCTTCACCATTAAGTACGATGTTAAATGTTACAGTTTTTCATAGATGCCCTTTATCAAGTTGAGAAAGTTACCTTTTATTCCAACTTTGAGTGTTTTTATCATGAAAGTGAAGGTTCTTGGCTTTTGCCAAGTGTTTCTTTTGCATCGACTAAGATGATCATATGGTGTATTACGATAACTAATTTTCTAATCTTAAACCAATCTTGAATTCCTAGAATAAGCTACACTCACTTGATCATGATACAGTATCTTTAAACGTACTGTTGAATTTGATTCTTTGGCAAGATTTTCAACTGTCCAAAGTTTACTCCATTTCTGCTCATCCCAGTGACTATTCCAACCCCAAAACACATTTTTGGAAGTCTTCATTAGGGAAGATTTGCCCTTTCTGCTTCATTTATTTAATAATCATTTGTTTATATTAATATCAGCATGGCTCATACATATATGTTCTTTTTTCTTATTAATGTTTTTGCTTTATTACCCGTGTACCAAGAAACCAGAGTATCAGAATGGTTAAAATGATATATGTAACATATACTCTGAAGAGAGTTTCATAAATAGAATAATGTCTAAAGGCATCACAACAGCTATTTCAGTTACCTAACAGGGACCTTTCTAGTTAGTTTCAAACTCACAGATAAATTCTAGAAGCTGAATCCACCTAATAAAACCTCTAAGAAATCTTTTACAAGGTACAGAATATGTTTTAAAAAGTAAGCTGTCTTACAGCCTCTTCAATAGGTGGTGCTGGGAAAACCGGACAGCTACATCTGAAAGAATGAAACGAGAGCACTTCCCATCATACACAAAAATAAACTCAAAATGGACTCAAGACTTAAATGTAAGGCCAGAAACTATAAAGCTCGCTTAGGGGAAAATAAAGGAAGCACACTCTTCGACATGCATCACAACAAGATCCTCTTTGAAATAAAAATAAACAAATGGGACTTAATTAAGCTGAAAAGTTACACAGCAAACTATAAACAAGATTAAAAGACAACCCTCAGAATGGGAGAAAATAATAGCAAACAAAACAACTGACAAAGGATTAATCTCCAGAATATATAAGCAGCTCATACAGATCACATCAGGAAAACAAACAGCCCGATCAAAAAATGGGCAGAAGACCTAAACAGACATTTCTCCAAAGACGACATACAGATGGCTAAAACGCACACAAAAAGATGTTCAACATCGTCCAGTGTTCGAGAAATGCAAATCAAAACTACACTGAAGAATCACCTCACACCAGTGAAAATGGCCAGCATCAAAAAATCTACAAACAATAAATGCTGGAGAGGGTGTGGAGAAAAGGGAACCCTCTTGCACCACTGGCGGGAATGTAAACTGATACAACCACTATGGAGGGCAGCAGTATGGAGATTCCTTAAGAAACTAGGAATAAAACTATCATATGACGCAACAATTCTACTACTGGGCATATACCCTGAGGAAACCATTAACTGAAAAGACATATGTATCCCAATGTAAAATGCAGCACTATTTACAACAGCAAAGACACAGAAGCAACCTGATGTCCACTGACAAATGAATGGATAAAGAAGCTGTGGCATATTTATACAGTGGAATATTACTCAGCCATAAAAGGAATGCATCTGAGTCAGTTCTAATGAGGTGGATGAACCTAGTACCTATCATACAGAGTGAAGTCAGAAAAACAAGTATCATATTTTAATGCATATATATATATGAAATCCAGAAAGATAGTACTGATGAACCTATTTGCAGGGCAGCAATGGAGATACAGACATAGAGAAAAGACTTGTGGACACAGGAGGGGGAAGGAAAGGGTGGGACAAATGGAGAGAGTAACACAGAAACATATACACTATCATACAAAAAATAGATAGCCAGTGAGAATTTGCTGTTATGATGCAGGAGCTCAAACCTGGTACTCTATGACAACTTAGAGGGGTATGGGACAGGGTGGGAGGAGGGAAGGAGGTTCAAGAGGGAGGGGACATATGTATACCTGTGGCTGATTCATGTTGATGTGTGGCAGAAACCAACACAATACTGTAAAGCAATTATCCTTCAATTAAAAATAATTTTTAAAAAATACAAAAATTAAGCTATCCTAATAAAAGGAAAGTATTTCTAAAACACTGCTCTCAAATAGTAATGAAGGAATGTAAAGATTGGTTCACCTTCCTCCTTTATATGTATAGCTGTTGTTGTTGCTGTTTAGTCACTAAGTCCTGTCCAACTCTTTTTGCGACCCCATGAACTGTAGCCTGCCAGGCTTCTCTGTTCATGGGATTTCCTAAGCAAGCAAGAGTAGTGGAATGGGTTGCATTTCCTCCTCCAGGGGATACTACTGACCAAGGGACTGAACCTGCGTCTCCTGCACTAGCAGGTGGATTCTTCACCACTGAGCCACCAGGGAAACTCCCATATGTGTAGTTAGTTCATATAAAAGGCACAGCTATGAAGTGAATTTTACTGTCTTCTTGTCCAGAAAGAAAAAAGTTGATCAAATGAGGCAGACAAAGTCTACAGAGAAATATGTTTAGCCTCCTTAAATAGCAAAAGTAGAAAGATGCACGGCTAGTATACTAAATTGATGAAGCAGAAACCTCAGAGTCTCTCGTTTTTTCTACTTTTACTATTTAAGGAAGCTAAACATACTTTTTAATAGACATTGTTTGCTTCATTTGATCAACCCATCTTTCTGTTTCTGGACAATAAGACAGAAAAATTAATCTCATATACACTTACCACACTAATATAAATAATTATTTTTAAAACACTTTCTCTAAGCTATAAATTCCACATGCCAGCTCTTACTGAACTATCTGGACTTTAACTTCCAAAAGTGCACAAATCTTCCTCTATCTAATCTATCCAAATTATTACAAATGTAAAATCAGTCAAATTCCAATTTTCAAACAGTTGCTCTGTTTTTAACTATACAAAGAGTTACTTAAAATACACTTCCTCACTTCAAAACAATATAAAAAAGTGAATCTGGCTTCCCTGTGAAAACAATTTTACAATACCAGTTGTAATTACCTGCCAAAAGCCTAAAATTTATTAAAGACTTGTATGCAAAAATACTGACGTAGTTATAGAGCAGAAAACACATTAAGTATAAATAATTTCCCATATACTAAATAGTAGAACATTCTGTAAAGTGTAAACTTAAATGATATAATCATCACATGAATTTCAAGTTCATCCGAACTGCTTTAAAAGCCAGGTAAAGCTGTGACGCTCTTACAAGCCAGATAACCACCTCTGCCGCTCCACTCCATATTTGAACTAGAACAAAAAATTTCACAATTCATATGGAAACACAAAAGACCCCGAATAACCAAAGCAGTCTTAAGAAAAAAAGAATGGAGCTGGAGGAATCAACCTTTCTGACTTCAGATTATAGTACAAAGCTACAGTCAAGACAGTATGGTACTGGCACAAAAACAGAAATATAGACCAATGGAACAAGACAGAAAGCCCAGAAATAAACCCATGCACCTATGGGTACCTTATTTTTGACAAAGGAGGCAAGAATATACAATGGGGAAAAGAGAGCCTCTTCAGTAAGTGGTGCTGGTAAACCGGACAGTTACAGGTAAAAGAATGAAATTAGAACACTTTCTAACACCATATACAAAGATAAACTCAAAATGGATTAAAGACCTAAATATAAGACCAGAAACTATAAAACTCTTAGAGGAAAACATAGGCAGAACACTTGATGACATAAATCAAAGCAAGATCCTCTATGACCCACCTCCTAGAGTAATGGAAATACAAACAGAAGTAAATAAATGGGACCTAGTTAAACTTAAAAGCTTTTTCACAGCAAAGGAACCTATAAACAAGGTGAAAAGACAACCCTCAGAACGGGAGAACATAATAGCAAATGAAACAACTGACAAAGGATTAATCTCCAGAATATATAAGCAGCTTGTACAGCTCAATATCAGGAAAACAAATAGCTCAGTCAAAAAATGGGCAGAAGACCTAAACAGACATTTCTCCAAAGATATACAGATAGCTAACAACCACATGAAAAGATACTCAACATCGCTCATTATTAGAGAAATGCAAATCAAAACTACAATGAGATATCACCTCACACCGATCAGAATGGCCATCATCAAAAAGTCTACAAACAATAAATGCTGGAGAGGGTGTGGAGAAAAGGGAACACTCTTGCACTGTTGGTGGGGATGCAAACTGATACAACCACTATGGAAGATGGTATGGAGATGCCTTAAAAAACTAGGAATAAAACCACCATATGACTCAGCAATCCCACTCCTAGACATATACCCTGAGTAAACCAAAATTGAAAAAGACGTACACCAAAGTTCATCACAGCACTATTTACAACAGCTAGAACATGTAAGCAACCCAGATGTCCATTGACAGATGAATGGATAAAGAAGTTGTGGTACATATACACAATGGAATATTACTCAGCCATAAAAAGGAATGCATTTGAGTCAGTTCTAATGAGGTGGATGAATCTAGAGCCTATTATACAGAGTGAAGTAAGTCAGAAAGAGAAAGATAAATATCATATACTAACGCATAAATATGGAATCCAGAAAGATAATACTGATGAACTTATCTGCAAGGCAGCAATGGAGAAACAGTCATAGAGAACAGACTTATGAGCACGGGGAGAGGGGACGAGAGGGTGAGATGTATGGAGACAGTAACATGGAAACTTACATTACCATATGTAAAATAGACAGCCAATGGGAATTTGCTGTATGTCTCAGGAAACTCAAACAGGAGCTCTGTAACAACCAACAGGGGTGGGATGGGGAGGGAGACGACAGGGAGGTTCAAAAGGGAGGGGACATATGTACACCTATGGCTGATTCATGTTGAATTTTGACAGAAAACAAAAGCAATTATCCTTCAATTAAAAAATAAATAAATTATAAAAATAATAAAAAACTTTGAAAAAGGTCCAGGAGGAAAAAACACCATTGCAGGTGCATATGATGTGTGACAGCACTGCTGGATCATAGAGAAAGCAAGGGAATTCCAGAAAAAACATCTACCTCTGTTTCACTGACAGTACTAAAGCCTTTGACTGTGTGGATCATAAACTGGAAAACTCTTAAAGAGATGGGAATACAAGACCATCCTACCTGTCTCCTGAGAAACCTGTATGCAGGTCAAGATGCAACAGATAGAACTTTGTATAGGAAAACTGACTGGTTCAGGATTGAGAAAGGAGTATGACAAGGCTGTTTATTGTCATCCTGTTTATTTAACTTATATGCAGAGCACATCATGCAAAATGCCAGGGTGGATGAATTACAAGCTGGAATCAATATAGCTGGGAGAAATATCAGACATGCAGATGATATCACTCTTAATAGCAGAAAGCTAAGAAGAACTAAAGAGCCTCTTGATGAAGGTGAAGGAGGAGAGTGGAAAAGCCAGCTTAAAACTCAATATTAAAAAAACTAAGATCATGGCATCCAGTCCTATCACTTCATGGAAAATAGAAGGGGAAAAGGTGGAAGCAGTGACAGATTTCCTCTTCTTTGGCTCTAAAAGCACTACAGATGGTGACTGCAGCCATGAAATTAGAAGACAACTACTTCTTGGCAGGGAAGCTATGACAAACCTAGACAGTGTGTTAAAAAGCAAAGACTCACTTTGCTGACAAAGGTCCATTTAGTCAAGGCTATGGTCTTTCCAGTAGTCATGTAGGGATGTGAGAGTTGGACTATAAAGAAAGCTGAGCACTGAAGAACTGATGCTCTTGAAAGGTGGTGTTGGAGAAGACTCTTGAGAGTCCCTTGGACTGCAAGGAGATCCAACCAGTCCATCCTAAAGGAGATCAGTCCTGGGTGTTCACTGGAAGGACTGATGCTGAAGCTGAAACTCCAACACTTTGGCCACCTGATGCATAGAACTGACTCATCTGAAAAGACCCTGATGCTGGGAAAGATGGAAGGCAGGAGAAGGGGACGACAGAGGATCAGATGGCTGGATGGCATCACCGACTCAATGGACATGAGTTTTGAGTAAACTCTGGGAGTCGGTGATGGAAAGGGAGGCCTGGCATGCTGCAGTCCATGGGGTGGCAAACAGTCGGACATATTTGAGTGACTGAACTGAACTGAACGGTCTTTCCAGTAGTCATGTATGGATGTAAGAGCTAGACCATAAAGAAGGCTGAGCACCTAAGAACTGATGCTCTCGAACTGTGGTGCTGGAGAAGACTCTTGAGAGTCCCTTGGACAGCAAGGAGATAAAACCAGTCAGTCCTAAAGGAAATCAACCCTGAATATTCATTGGAATGACTGATCCTGAAGCTGAAGCTCCAGTACTTTGGCTACCTGATGCAAAAGCTGACATATTGAAAAGACCCTGATGCTGGGTAAAATTGAAGGCAGAAGGAAAAGAGGGTGACAGAGGATGAGATGGTTGGATGGCATCACTGATTCAAAGGACATGCTGCTGCTGCTGCTGCTGCTAAGTCACATCAGTCGTGTCCAACTCTGTGCGACCCCATAGATGGCAGCCTACCAGGCTCCACCGTCCCTGGGATTCTCCAGGCAAGAACACTGGAGTGGGTTGCCATTTCCTTCTCCAATGCATGAAAGTGAAAAGTGAAAGTGAAGTCGCTCAGTCGTGTCCGACTCTTCGCGACCCCAAGAACTGCAGCCTACCAGGCTCCTCCGTCCATGGGATTCTCCAGGCAAAAGTACTGGAGTGGGTTGCCATTGCCTTCTCCGTCAAAGGACATGAACCTGGGCAAACTCCTAGAGATGGTGAGGGACAGGGAAGCCCCGCATGCTGAGGAGTCCATGGGGTCAAGAAGAGTGGGATACAACTTGGCGACTGAACAACAACAACATCCAAAATGAAAGGTGATGGGACTTGTTCACAGAAAGAGGTTAAGAAGCAGACTGTTTAAACAACCCAGCTTGTACACAGCCATTTTAAGCCAAAGAACAAGTAGAACCATAGTTAGAAAAACACGATCAACTGATTTAAACTAAGTAGTTTTCAATTGTAATCGGCCTAAGTTTACAACAAAGTATTTGTGGTATTTTGAATATTTATTCATAATAAATCCAACTAAGTAACCCACTTCTTCATCAGACTAAACAACTAAATAATAGAAGCTTCCTACTGCTTGCCATCCTGGCTCTTCCACATCAAAGCCTATTGGAAAACAATCTCAAATAAGCCACTTGTTTTTGCTTAATATCTTCAAATAACACACTGCCAAGTATAGTACAACTTTCATAAAAAATTTTTCTCCCTAAATTATTAAAAATCTCAGCATACAGATTTATATGACCATTATACAGCTTATTTCACATTACATATCAATATCAGAGATATTAATTACAACTACAATTTGGCAAAACAGGGAAGACAAAGTATTTCATTATTTTAAAAGGGAGAGCAATTCATTTAACTACAATAAATGGGTACAACTTAACTAAAGTACTAAACGTTTTACCTTTAGTAACTCAAGAGTAGTCATTGAGAGCATGTAGCTTTAGAGATAGGACTGAGCTTGAATCCAGACTCTCCCAGCTAAAATTATGTAACTTCAAGGAAATAGACCTAAATCTGAGATTTTCTATTTTCAAAATAGGAATAACAATGGAATCTACTTTTATATGGATGAAATAATACCTGTAAAGGGCTAAGCAGGGAATGTACAAGCACATAGGAAACGATCAATAAATGTTAGTTGCTGGTACCTCTATTACACAATACTGCAGTGCAAACAGTTTTGCTCACAGATTCTACTTACAGAAGTGACATCTGGCTTCTGATAAAGTCTTGAAAATTTTTGGCACAGGTTGGTAACTTCATTACTACCAGAATCAAGTAATACATGAAATTCCTGATGATGCAGATCATGTAAAGGCATTAGAATAAAAGAGAATCTAAGAAATACATCATTAATATAGACTGCCAATACGGATGCAAGACCCAAATGAAGGCAGTCCACTAAAAAAAAAGGTTACTATAAATATGAAAAACACTCATAGGTTAAAAGTAAAGAAAAAAGATATAATATGCAAATATAAATTAAAAGAAAGCCGGAACAGTTGTAGTGATATCAGATAAAATAGATGACAAAAAAAGGATTATTACCTGGGATAATGAGGAACACTACATAATGATAAAGAATTCAAAGCACAAAGAAAACATATAAATATATATCTACTTAACAACACTGTCCAACTACACGAAGATAGAACTAAAACAGAGAAAAATCCATAATTAAAGTTGAAAATTTCAACATTCTGTCAATTCTCAGGAATTGACAAAACAAGCAGGCAAAATATGACTACAGAAGATCTGAACAACTCTATCAACATTTTGACCACAGATATTTACAGAACATTTCACCCAATCAAAACAGAATATATATTCATTCTTTCAAAGGCATACAGAAGGAGGTATTAGGTTCAGAGTTTTTAAATCCTTAACAATGTTATATTCTATATTGATTTTCGTATCAGGCCTGCCTTGAATCTATTGTATGTTATTCTGGTTGAAAGTTAAGAAAATCAACTTCACACAGATATATAGTTAGAAAAGGGAGAACCTTAAACTCTCTGAAAGGAGAATACCAAGGGTCCTTTCATCACACTAGAAAAACTACTTTAAAATAAACCATATAAAAATAAACAAGCCATTTTCCTTCTTATTCTCAACACTCAACTGGTACAGAACTTTGTAACAAATAGTAAGCTCTTAACTACTTCGGCTAAAAAACTATTCAAGAAATAAAAATTGCCAGTAAATATAGCTGACCTTTGAACAAAGGGTTAAAGGCACTGACCTCTAACCAATCTGCATATAACTTTACAGTCAGCCCCCTGTATCCAACTTTCCAATGAGCAGGTTCAACCAACTATGGACCAACTAGTACTACAGTAGTATTCATTGAATAAAATCCACATATAAGTGGACTCAAGCAGTTCAAACTCATGTTGTTCAAGGTGCAGCTATAATCTAAAATTAATTAGGCCACTGAATGGAGATTACTGAGTTATCCAGACTTCTTCAAATTAAATAATAATGTAAACATAATACAGTAGAAAGGAGCACAGGAGCCCTAAATTTCCAGTCCAAAGGCCTGGGTGAAAATCTCAGCAACTCATGATCCACTGGAGAGATTATAAATATTAAACAACATGAAGTACTGAACAAGACTTGCAGACTATAAAGCACTATATATTCATATACACATGTAAGAAACTAAACAGCAGGTCCTTCTTGCAGGTATAGAAAGAATATTATCTTCCCTTGGGATTAATGTAATTTGAGACTTCACTTTGGAATCGAGAAAGAAAAATTCTCTTTTTCTGGTTATACAAACAGGATGAAAAAGTCAATTATAAAAGGAAGTATTTTAACTTACATTAAACTCACTTGGAAGACTATTTAAACAACATGAAAATGGACCAATATCAATTCCAGAGCTCTGAATATGTTTTTACACTTAAAATCAAATATCAAGTATCTTTCTATATAAAAAATTAAATTGACTTCCTGGCTCATATGCTAATATAACATTTTTCAGGATGCTAAAATGATTTTATATTTCAATTATATTTAATTTCTAATTTCAATTAGCAAAATATTCTAACATAAAAGGGTATGAAATCACCAAGGATATTATGTTATAAAGGAATAGGACCAAAAAATACTGTCTACTGCCCAGAGGTAGCTTGCTTTTAAAAAGTATACCTGGAAGAAGCTTAGAAGTAGTATATCATCCTAACTACAAGTAAAAAGCTGGACAAACTGAAAAATTAACAACTCTTCTTTAATCTGAAAGAGAAGAGAAGCCAGAGGGCAAACTGCAACCCCAAACTGGAGAGACAGACAGATGGATACAGAGAATCAAAGGTTATTAGAGCAGAAACCCATAAGCAGAAACCTCTGCAGCAACCACTGCCAGGGTAGGAATATCTGAACTGTAACTGACAAAATGCTGGAGGCTCGGAGTGGACAACTCAGAGTTAAAACTCCAGGGAGACCTAGTCATTCGGGGAATCCACACATTTGTGAGTTTTACCAACAACAGCTCACCCTGGCTCTGAATGATTTCTTTAGAGAAAAATCCCTTTGTGCTTCTGGAAGGAGGTAGGGGAAAGGAATCATTTGGGAACACTCTAGAGCAGCGGTCCCCAGCATTTTTGGCACCAGGGACCAGTTTCGTGGAAGACAAGTTTTCCACGGATTGTGGGCCGGGGTTGGGGGGGGGGTAGTTTTGGGATTCAAATGCATTACATTTATTGTGAATTTTATCTCTATTATTATTATATCAGCTCCACCTCAGATTATCAGGCATTAGATCCCAGAGGTTGGGGACCCCTGCCTACAGCACTCTGTTCTTAACAAGGTATGCCCTCAGGAGAAACTAATCAACCAGAGCCCAACTCACTCTGGAAGTAAGTTTTATTACAGCCTGACCTATATAGTGTAGTGGTAGTGTTAGTGACTCAGTCATGTTCGATTCTGCGACCCCACCAACTGTAGCCTGCCAGGCTCTTCTGTCCATGAGATTCTCCAGGCAAGAATACTGGAGTGGGTGGCCATTCCCTTCTCCAGAGAATCTTCCTGGTTAACTGTTAAGTAAGAGACTGAGACCTACTCATATAGGCCCACAGAATGCTTTCCCTCCCCCATACCTTACCATCACATTACTAAAGGCCTATTTACCTAATACATTATGTCCAGCACGGAGAAGGCAATGGCAACCCACTCCAGTACTCTTGCCTGGAAAATCCCATGGACAGAGGAGCCTGGTGGGCTACAGCCCATGGGGTCGCAAAGAGTCAGACACGACTGAGCGACTTCACTCCACTCACTTCACTCACTTCATACTTTATCATTGGAGAAGGAACTGGTAACCCACTCCAGTATTCTTGCCTGGAGAATCCCATGAACTGAAGAGCCTGGCAGGCCATGGTCCATGGGGTCGCAGAGAGTCGGACATGGCTGAAGTGGCTGAGCAATATGTCCAGCAGTGAAGTAAAAATCACAAGACATAACAAAAATGCAAAAAAAACATAGCTTGAAAATATAGAGCAAGCATCAGAATCACAGTCAGATAAGATTAGGATGCTGGAATTACCATCAGGAATGTAAAACTATGACTTATATGCTATGGGTTCTAATGGATAAACTAAACAGTATGCAAGAACAGATTAGCAATGTAAACAGAGATGGAAGTTCTAAAAACCAAACAAATTAATTTTAGTTTTATGGTTCCAAATATGAGAGAAAAAGCTAGTGTGTGTATCTCCACCAAGAGCAACTAGAACAGTAGGATAAAATGGAAATAAAAATCTGCTTAAATCCACTGAATAGCTGCTGAAGCATCTGAAGCTGCTGAAGAATCCAGTCCATGGTTCTGGAGTGGAAGAGAACTACAGAAATGTAAGCTGACATTCTACAGCTTCAATTCATTTTTGCTGAATACAAGACAATAAGCTGAAAATTCAGATTCTGCCTGCACAGAACGCTCCTGTGAGGGAAAAGACAAACCAACAGAGCTTTTAGCAGATTCACATGTTGAGTAATGAGAAGTGAGAGGCATAATACTGGCCCAAACATGCAGCCAACTTTTCTCTCAAGGCTTGTACCAAATACAGATGCTAAAAAGATAGAAGAGCGTCTGAAAGCAGAATAGATTTTTGTGCAGTGTTCCCTAATGGGAAAAGGATTAGAACGGCAATTCTCAAACTTTTGGCCTCAGCACTTCTTTATTATTGAGCATCACAAGGAACTTTTGATTATGTGGGTTGTAGCTCTTGCTTTACCAAATGAGAAACTAAAATTGAGAAATAGTTTAAAGGATTTAACTAATTTTTAAACAAGAAATTTCTTACAATAAAATAACACTTTCATGAAAACTGGAGGGGTGGGAGAAGCAAAAAGAGTAGCATTACTTTATATTTTTTGCAAACCTCTTTAATGTCAGGCTTAACAGAATATAGCTTAGCTCAGCCCCTGACTTATCCTCTAGCTGACAAGCAGGGCAAGGGTGAACTTCTGAAACAACTGGCCAACATCAGAAGCCTCCACAACTCTTTATTCACCACAACCAGATTCAGCCAAGTCATGTTAAGTATACCAACAGCTGCATCATATGATTAATAATAGAGAGAAAAATATGAACAATAAAGAACAGGTTCACAGAGCATTCTAGATACTGAAGTGTGCACACACAGACATTAACAAAATTTCATAAGAGAATGAAATCTTTAAAAAATTTCTAATAAACATGGCAAAAGTGAAAGAAACTACTGAAACTAAGAATACATGAGTTTATACTTGGATAAATTACTAGAAACATACAACCTGCCAAGTCTGAATCATAAGGAAATAGAATATCTGAACAGACCGTTTACTAGTAAGGAGAGTGAATTAGTAATCAAAAACTTCCCCAAAACGAAAGTCCAGGACCTCAAGGCCTCATTGGTGAAATCACCAAACATTTAAAAAAGAATTAATAACAATCTTTCTCAAACTCTTCCAAAACACAGAAGAGAAGGGAACACTTCCAAACTCATTTTATGAGGCCAGCTTTACCCTGATACCAACGCCAGATAAGTGCACTACAAAAAAAGAAAATTACCGGCCACTGTTCCTAATGAACAGAGGCAAAAACCAATAAAACATTAGCAAACCAAATTCAACAACACAAGAAAAGGATAACAAGGAAAAGAGCAGCAGGAACTCTTCTATTCATGCAAAGAGTAAATAGGTCCTTTTATGCCTCTCCAACCTACTTCTTACAGGGGTGCCTCTCTCATTCCTTGACAACCAACCTGTTATTTTCCATTAGATCCAAAGATTCCTTCCTTCCTTCCGCCCATATATTTTCTTCCCTTCATTCCATTTCTAACCAACTTAATTTTCTCTTGAACAACACTTTTTTCTCCAAATTTCCTAATCTTCCCCATATCCTTCCTTTTCATTTTCGGTTTCCATGTTTTCATTTCTAATTCCTTTTGGCAAGGGTTTGGGGGGCTGGGAGGGGTAGAGGTGGGGGAGGCGGAGATACACATTCTGGATAATCAAAGACATTTTTTGTTGAAAAGGAAAAATAAGAAGTTAAACAACTGAATGTGGCCCTCTAATTTCTCTAACACATCGTCTGCACAATACACGCCTATTTCCTAGTAATGTTGCTCCATGTGCATGAGAGCTGAAAAAGGTTTGTCATTCATAAACGAGTTTACTCACATAAAAGTAAGCTGATCAACCACTGAATGCATGGACTCATCTAAGGCTAGCGTCTAAATCAGCATTTCCCAATGTTTATTTCCTAAAGCAATAACCCAACAAGATACTCCACATACAGACACACATAACGGTTTCACGGTTATACCACAAAGCACACTAGGCTCTTAAAGAAACCTAACAAATTCTGAAATGAAAAAACTTAGTTTTATTATCCCACTTAACTTCCCAAAATTAAGCTAATGAGCATTTTTTCTACAACACTTAGTAATATCCCACAGAACACACATTTAGGCAATGTTTATCCTAACCATTCATTAAAATATATCATGCAAAATAATATACTTAATCTTACAGTCTAAATGGTTTTAAAATGTCACTGCCTTTTGAAAAACCAAAAATGAATTTACACAAAAAATAATTACCAAGTTGCTAGGGGAAGTGACTCACTTTAAATATTACATATATATTTACCTTAGCTAGGTTACCCAGATCCATTTAAAAAATTAGGATTAATCACCATTCTTGACCTTTTTTTTTGAAGGCGAAAATAGGAGTAAAATGCTCTTATGGAAAAGAATCTTTTACAAATATTAAGACTTAAGTTTGTTCTCATTTTTCCCTCATTCATTTTCATGTTTGGTCTTTTTTTTCAAGAGGGAGAAAAGAATGGGATATTGTTAGTTACAAAGTCGAATGAATATACAGCAAGTTAGAGATGGACTTAATGCACAGAGATGTTATATACAGACTTTTCTGAAGGTATACTGTACAATAATAAAAAGCTTAAAATATGAACATATGTCACTTTTACCTTTAAGGTGTACTACAAATTATTTACTTCACAGGTTTAAAGAGCATGTTTTAAAGTACACACATTTTACCTGAAAGCTCCGTAAAGTGGTCTGTACCAACAGACAAATGAACAAGGAGTAAAAAGTAAGAACCACAGGATACTCAATCCAAAATCGACCCCTCTTGGAGGATCAACACAAAACCAAGCCAAGCATCCGAAGATATTTAGAAACAGTGTTACAGCATGGACTGTGGAATTAAAAGACAAAACAGAAAAGAAATGTTTACATTCAATGTATGTGTTCATTCAACAGAAATTATAACTGAAAAAATACTTCCTAAAAGCACATATAGTCTACCCCATTTCCGTTTAGTATTTTTCAAAACATTTCTGTTTTTTACACGTTTGATTTGAAAACAGTATTCACAGGAAAAGAAGTTCTAATACATGCACTGTTTGGCAAACATTCTTTTGGCTCTCTCCTAATGGGCAATTACACAGCTAAACCAGAGAAGCACAACCTTAAGGCCTTCTTCCCTAAAAAGGAAACATGTGATGTGTCTCTTGATCCAAGGCCCAAGCAGAAAAGTAGTGGCTGCCAGGAAAAGAACCAGGACTTGAGAGGAAAAAGATCCTACACTTAGAACTATAATTTTTATAGAATAGGGCTGTAGGCTCCTCCCAGCATGAATTACACAAGAGAACACTAGAGAAATGACCTGTGCAATCTCATTGTAACATTTTTAAGCAATGAAATTAATTAGAATGGCTGGACTGAAACTACTAAAACAGTGGAAACTTCCAATGACTATACAGTCAATCTGTAAGGATTATTAACTCATTTTCATAAAGTTGCCCATTTTTAAAAGTCCTGGCATGAAAAACAGTGTTTTGGTAGGGGATTACATTTATTTAAAAAAAGTAAAGTTTACCATGATGCACTTTACCTACTTTGGCAGATCTTTCTTTTTGTTAATACAAATAGATCTTGGCAAACTCTTCCTATACTCTTAATAATTACTTTGCCTGATGGACCAAAACCCCAAAATCTGAGTAACATCAAAGAACACTATTATCCTAAAGAACACTGACCCATTATAATTAGTAACTTTTTTAAAGGATTTTTTAAAAAAAATTTATTCACAGGCTGAATTTGTTATAAAAAATAAATCATTTCAAAAGTTAAAGTACTGTTTAATGTAAATTATCAATACAGTAAAAATATGTCAACAAACTACTACTTTAATTAAAAACAACAAATGGAAAACCTAGTGGGTATAAATTTTAAAAATACATTTTCAACATACATTAAAAGAAACTTTAAAATGTCTTAAATTATTAATCAAAAAATTGATAGTTAATGAAGTAAGATATAAACACACTCCAGGGTGCCTCTAAATTTGCCTTTATCTAACAACCAGATAAATACACAAATGCTAGGGAAGGAGAGCGAGCCCCAGAGGAAGAATGAAAATACGTGGGTTCGGGTGACATGTACTGAGCTAAGCAACCTCAGTGCATTTCAGGTTTTCAACTAGAGAAGGGCACAAGCCCTTCCAGCTTTAAAATTCCATCCCATTCTACCACACAGGAAAGACTCTTACTTATTGCCATTAGGATTCCTAAGTCATGAAAGCTAGCTTATAATAAATTTACTCAAAATCCTTGGCCTCAAAATAAAAGTAGTTCTGTTAAGGGCTTAAAAACAGAATTTGAGATATTGTGTGATATTATTCTGTAATATTAAATGGAATCCAACTGCCTAAAACCGTTATGAATGTTCAGAACATTAAGTCAAATTTCAACCTCTAAAGAAGTAACTTTTTAAGGTTTATCCCCTAATCTGTTTAAGAAAAAAAGACAGAATATATGGGTATGTGTATTTTAAAGCTCACAAAAATTCTTTCAAGAACAGGTAAAAATATCAATTAAATTTTGTGTAATCTATTAAAAATTTTTCTATATGTTTTCATAGTAACCAGCAACTATGATCGGTAAGTCATTCATTTGTATCCCAATGAAGAGTAAAATATGTAGGTCTACTTACTAAACAATCAGTCCTCTTACACAGAGACCAAAAAAATGCACAGGAGGTCTAGGTAAAGTGAAATGTGCAATTCTATGTTATTAATTTCAATCCAACTTCAGTCCACTTGATGGATTCCGATTGTGGGTAAAATACTTAAGAAAATTTTAGGCCATTTTGTTTATATGATTCCCAAGTTGAATGATCCTCCTTCTTATAAAATTTCAATTTGTTTTATTAAGCACTCCAATCTGGTATTAGTGGACCTAAATTTGCAACCATCATTGGAATATTCTTCTTGCTAAGTCCTGCATTACAATATAGATACCTAAAATAAACAATTTTAGGACAGTATATTATCTTCTTCAATAAATGGTCTTTAACATAGCTGATGTTTTTAAATTTTTTCTTTTCTTCTTTAAATTCAAGAGTATAGTCAAAAAGAGGTTGAGATTCATTTCATATTGGTATTTCTAATTGCTTCAGTTCCTTTATAGAGATTATATGCCTCAAGAAAAGTACCATTGAAAGCATATCTTCATCATATTTGAGTTTAAAATGTAAATTATTTCTTTATTTTGGTACCTTGTAGGTGTCATAACATAGAAATCTAAACTCTGGGATCTAGAATCAAGCCATCCAACTCCAACCTTACTTGCGGAGTAATCTTGGGCAAGTTAGCTCAGATTCTCTAAGCTTTAGTTTCTCAAACTATAAAACTAGATAATATAGTACCTGCTTCATAGTGTGGTTAAGATTTAATAATATAATATATATACAGTGATAGCTCTGTGCTTTGCACAAAGTAAATCCTGGATAAATGTTATCTCTTGTTAGAATTATTATTACAGTGTGATAACTTTCACACTATATTATTACAGTATGATAATATTCTCCAGGCCAGAATACTGGAGTGGGTAGCCTTTCCCTTCTCCAGGGATCTTCCCAACCCAGGAATTGAACCAGGATCTCCTGCATTGCCCAGTACTCTTGGCTGGAAAATCCCATGGACCGAGAAGCCTGGTAGGCTACAGCCCATGGGGTCGCTAAGAGTCGGACACGACTGAGTGACTTCACTTTTATTTTCCCTTTCATGCACTGGAGAAGGAAATGGCAACCCACTCCAGTATTCTTACCTGGAGAATCCCAGGGATGGCGGAGCCTGGTGAGCTGCCGACTATGGGGTCGCACAGAGTCGGACACGACTGAAGCGACTTAGCAGCAGCAGTTCCTGCATTGCAGGCAGATTCTTTACCATCTAAGCTATCAGGGAAACCCATTACAGTGTGAAAGCATTAGTCAACTCCAAAATCAGTAACAAGATGATACTTCTTGAAAATAACTTACTAAAACAGCCTTTATCTTATGAAATTGAGAGACATTACTAAGCTAGCACTAGATTGTACTTTGTTGCAGATAATGTTTTTTCAAATCAGAACCTTAACTGGATGGAATCTTAAGCTCTCTTTGAATACAGATCTGCCAACTGAACAGGGTTAGGAAAAACTATAGCCAACTATGTTATTCGTAAGAACCTCAGAAAGTTATATGTAACTAGGACAAAACAGACTTATTTTGAAACAATCAGCACTGGTAAAGCAGTTAACTATTCGGTTAAAATTCATCATCTTCCTCATTCAATCTGTATTTACCAAATTCCCTATAGAATTTTCTTCCAACACCCATCTCCCCTATCTAAAATACATTTTTTCACTAATAAGTCGAAGAACTTATACTTAAAATGCTAGGCCAATTTCTGCCAATTAAGAAAAGAATTATTTTGTGCTGTGCTTAGTCGCTCAGTTGTGTCTGACTCTTTGCGACCCCAAGCACTGTAGCCCGCCAGGCTCCTCTGTCCATGGGGATTCTCCAGGCAAGATTACAGGAGTGGGTTGCCATGCCCTCCTCCAGATCTTCCCAACCCAGGGATCAGGCCCAGGTCTCCCACATTGCAAATGGATTCTTTACCATCTGAGCCACCAGGGAAGCCCAATTATTTTAATCTGCATATTATGATATATTGATTAAATAAGAGTTGTTAGTATGGACAGATATGAAATCAAAACCTTTAATAAAAATACGTAATACTACTGACATTCAGAATTAACCAAAGAAGTCAGATTGACAACATAATCTCAAAAGAAACTAAAAATAAGAGTTAAACATGTACCATCCATAACGAATCACTTCTCACATTCCAAAGCAACCTCGCAATGTTGCTGAAAGATTTTTAGGAAAATGATCTCATATATTTGGTGGAGAGAGCTCCTTAATCACACAGTAAGAACACACAAATTTTCTCCAACAAGAATGTACTCCACAATGCATTCATTAACTCAGCAGCTGTGCAGGTAAGAAGTCATGGCAGCTACCTCTCCTACCAACACAATGATGTTAAATGGGGCTGAGACTGCTGTCTGGAATAAAATCAAATAATAAGTGGGAATTCTGTGTACATACAAAAACTGGTAACAGCTTAACATTTAGCTTTGACATTTAATATTCCATGTGCTCTAATTATATCCGAAGTAATGTGAACATCACAGCCTAAAATGTATGTCCTAATGTTCTATTTAATGAAATATCCTGTATTAATTCAACACTTTCAATAATAAAAGTGTTCCTCTCCACCTGAAAGTGAACAGTAAATAGTGCTCAAAGCTCAAAGAGAAATAATTTATAATATTTCAACAGTTTATGCCCTTTTATAAGATAGTCATAATGCTTTACAGCTTTCATTTGCATAAAATACTATGAATAATTATTTCAAAGGATTATTACCTAGATAAGATTTTTCAGAGAAAAAGGATCATTGCACCATATAATAGGGAAGTCCCTTCCTCAAAAGAATGCCAGTTCTCAGTATATAGACCTTCCTCAGATAAGAACTTAGACGGCCACATAGTGCACAATTTTGAAGTAACTAAATGTGTCACTCAAATTTAAAATATCTATAGGAACAGACCAATTAATGATGCTACCTTAATATATGAGTTTTTTAAAAGTAGATTTTTGACAATAAAATATAAACACTTTCAAACAAACATATATAATTTATTCTATACTCACACATCCATAAGTAGTACATAATCTTTACTGTTTTTTGGAATTCTACAGGAATATCTACAGAAAAATCCTGATAAAAACAAGGGCCCACAGGAAAATTGTCAGGAAGAGGTGGCCAATTGTTTTTTCTGCCTGCAAATAAAAAAAAAGGAAGTTATTTATATAAATACAAATATTGCTATTGTTTTTGCATAAAATTGTTTGTTTCATAATAAAGAATATTATCTATTCTTTTAATAGAAGTTTAAAAATATAACACTGCAATATCTACATTCCTACAACTCTGAAAACAAAGCTTTCTATTTTTAAAATTTTTCCCAGAATATCAATTAGATAGTAAAATAATTTTCCAGTGTCATACCACTTACGTAAGTTGAAACAAGAAAAGAAAAAAAGGGCATAGTGACATATGCTGTGACTCTTCCCTAAAAAGAAATTTATTTCAAAGTCCCAAGACTCTGGCTCTCACATGAAACCCATGCAGATTTTAAGTCTCTACCATTTCCTCCTTAGTATCTACGATCTTTAAATATAATTCCTAACCGACATAGAGAGGCAAAACCTGCTTTTAAAGTTTTCAGTTTTCTTCTGTTAACTCCAAGAAGAAACACAAGCTAACCAATACCAAAGACCAAATTTGGAAATCTCCAAGTCTGGAAAAAATGTCAAAAGGAG
This sequence comes from Okapia johnstoni, assembly GCA_024291935.2. NCBI lineage: Eukaryota > Metazoa > Chordata > Mammalia > Artiodactyla > Giraffidae > Okapia > Okapia johnstoni. The sequence continues at coordinate 83,999,331 of CM044307.1, forward strand.
AGATGCAAGAAAAGCATAAAAATATGTGAAAACTACCTAAAACAATCATGAGAAAGAAGTTAAGGAATTACAGCACCTTCAAAAACCTACAGAAAAAATTCCAATTGTAAGGAGAAAAAATGTGTCTATATGAAGAAATTAGACCGAAAATAGGGCTTGGGAAGTGGCAGCGGGAGGAGGGGCGGGGGGGGGGGGGGGGATAAAAAAAACTAAAATTAAAGAAGTCAAAACATTGAAAACAAAGAGTAAAAACAGCACCTAAAGGCCATTTTTTCATTTTACATATCATATCCCACACTTTAATAAATTAGATTTTACATACTTTTTCATAGATTAGGAAAATTTTCATAGTGGAAAAAAAGCATCCTCTATTTCTGATTCTTCCCAACATGTCTCCACTGTTTTATCACTCTTTTCAAACTTTATATAGTTCACACATCTCTCATACAAGTCTCATCCTAGTTGAGAAGCTGAGAACAGTAGTAAAGAACAAAGGCTCTGAAACTAGAAGCACCTACACATCTATTGTCTAGGAGACCGTGAGCAACTCATTCAACCTCCTGAAGACTCTGTTTCTACACTTGTAAAGTGAGAACAACTTACCACCCTTCCCATAATTGTACTGAGGATAAAATGAGTTAACAGATGAAAAGTACTTAAATGTATAACATAAAGCAAGTCCCTTAATTTCTCACACTTCATTACTATTTCATTTACTAAAACATCTCTCATAGAAGCAATCTGTATTAGTCAAAGCTAAGGGAACAGGACAGATTTTTGTTACATGAATTTTAGAAACACTGATCTCAATTAAACTTTTAGTTCCTTTCACAGATGCTGTCTCTGATGTTGCAAGCAAGAAATGGCCCAGGATAAATGTGTCCTCATAAGGCCCTTGTTGTTCAGTCGCTCAGTCATGTCCAACTCTGCGACTTCATGGGCTGTGGCATGCCAGGCTTCTCTGTCCTTCACCATCTCCCAGAGCTTGCTCAAACTCACGTCCATTTACTCAGTGGTGCCATCCAACCATCTCATCCTCTGTCGTCCCCTTCTCTTGCCTTCCATCTTTCCCAGCATCAGGGTCTTTTCTAAAGAGACAGCTCTTCACATCAGGTGTACTGGAGCTTTAGCATTAGTCCTTCCAAGGAATATTCAGGGTTGATTTCCTTTAGGATTAACTGGTTGGATCTCCTTGCAGTCCAAGGGATTCTCAAGAGTCTTCTCCAACACCACAGTTTAAAAGCATCAGTTCTTCGGTGCTCAGCCTTCTTTATGGTCCAACTCTCACATCCATGCACGACTACTGGAAAAACCATAGCTTTGACTAGATGGACCTTTTTTGGCAAAGTAATGTCTCTGCTTTTTAATTGTCATAGCTTTTTTAGTATGAAAAGGCAAAAAGATATGACATGAGGCCCTAGATTTATACCTTCTAAGATAAGGAAAAAATAGGCAGTATATTATCACTCTCCTAACATTGTCATGCCATAACTATCCATACATATTCACAGTAATTTGTCTAGCTCTCTCATCCCTTCGTATCCAGAGACTTTCTAGCTCTCCCTAAGCTACTCCTTTGAACTGACTGATCTTTGGCAGTCACAGCCTGAATGGATTTCACATCAAATAATCAATTCACCTTATCTCTTTGCTGTTGTTGTGTCTGCTAAGTTGTGTCCAACTCATTTGAAACCTAATGAACTGTAGCCCACCAGGCTCCTCTGTCCATGGGATTTTCCAGGCAATAATACTGGAGTGGGTTGCCATTTCCTTCTCCAGGGGATCTTCCTAACCCAGGAATCAAATCCACATCTCCTGCATTGGCACACAGATTGCTTACCACTGAACCACCAGGGAAGTTACTTATTTGGCACCATCAAAATATCCAGGCTTCCTAGAGTTACCATAGGTGTTATTTTTTAAACTTGGTTTGACATAGATAGATATACTTGTGAGGATATGGGCAGATTAACTTGAAATTGGTCTGAAAAAACCAGAAGTTAACAGCTAAATGCAGTCAAACATAGGGTACAGTCCCATGGACTCACAAAGCTTCAGTAGACCCAGCTGAAGCTCCAAGTGTAGAATGAAAGGCTCCTGATTTACAATAAAATAAAACCATATTTTCATTCACCTGTGAAGAGTCTAACACTATTCTAATCTATTAAAACATTGCAAATCATCCAAGATCAGAGAACTACAGAGTATCAAGTAGGAAATCTTCCATGTGTGAGCTCCTTGATAGAATAACAGGGTAGAGTTTTATCTACAAACTGAATGACCTAGAGCTGGTGCAGGCCTGTTTTAAAGAGGTTAAGTTATTTTTATTTCAAACATCTTTGGATACTACCATGTTGACTGAGGTTTTGCATTTCTCGTTCTCGACGATCTAACTCTGCTGCTTTTCTTTCTAGCTCTTCCTGGCGCTTAAGTAGTTCAGCTTGGGCCAAGGCATGTTCCTAAACAGAAAATAAGGGAACATGTTGTCAGAAGTAGAAAATACAGTAATATTTCTGCTTCTACTATACTCCTACTTCTCTACTATGCTAGAAACTTAATTCAACTACTATTCCACAATATAGGAATTCACTAAAGATTAGAGTTTCAGAAAATATTATGGAACTATTTGGCCCATTTTGGCCTTCTGGTTATGAAAACCCTCAATAGGAATGTTGGGCCCATTAGGACAAGAAAAAATTCTCTCAGTAAGAGCAGTTAAAATCCTAAGGTAATTGGGAAAATGAAATTAAGGGGAACCGTGGCTAAATTAGAATGAGGGACAGAGACAAAGAAACAGTTGAGGAAAAGGGACAAATGGAGAAAAGGGCAATTGAATTTAGCTCTTACGAATTGGATTAAATGGTACCTAAGGTTCCCAGTGCAAGAATACTATATAATACCTTACATTTTACAAAATAATGAGGTACAAGGAAGATATGGTTAAGAAATTCAGGTTTATAACTCCATCTGCCTTTATGTAATGCCAGGCATTTTATCCATCTTTTTTCTTGGTATTTTTGCCACCTTCTATTTCCTACCAATATACTTTACTTAGCCATCCTAACTCTTTTCCAATAATATCTATCATTGTTACTGTAATGGAATTGTGTATTAAAAAGTAAGACCAAAAGCAACAAAAATTTCACTACACAAACTATACACCAAGATGATAGGAATTCAATAACTGCTAATAATGGAGCAAAGCAAATCAATACTTTGAAAATGAGGTATGAGTATTATAGGGCTGAGAAACTACTAACCCAGCTTCAAAAGTGAGTTAAAAATTAAACAAGAAGGATAAATCAACTATATTCCAATAAAATTAAGTAATAAGGAATACTATATAAAGAAGTATTTTGCTCTGAAAGCAAATGTTATTGATATTGTAATTTGCCATATGAATTTACACATGTAACATGAACTAACCTTTGCAATCTGTGTATAAGCTGGATGTTCCTCTGTTGGCTTCATTATTGCTGGCTGTGTACTGGGTACATTAGGCATTTTCACATTACCTGGTGGAGGCTAGGAAGATTAAGAAAAGGACAAATTACATAACATAGAAACCCAACTTCAACTTCTTTCAAAAAGTACATCAATAAAAACCAAAATGCCAAGAACTGCCTCACTTCCTCCCCTAACTTCTCATAATCAAGTGTGTGGCAATGAGCTACTTAAGAGTTTCATCTCCATTTTCTCAAACTTGTTCATTTCTTAACTCTTCAGTTTGGCTGCTACTTCCAGCACTACACCATTGGCACTCTCCTCCAGAACACTGTACATTAAAAACAAAATCGAAAACAAAAAAACCTGCAAGTATGTCTTTTTAGTAAAATACAGATAGCACCAAACTGAAGAATTTATACCAAGGTTAACTGTTCACTAGGTTAACTGTCCACTCTTTCCATCTAACAAAGTTATGTGCCAGTGACCCTAAAAAGTAAATAGGAACAGGCTTGGCAGAATCCTAGTAATACTCCTTGAAAAGAATAAGAGGGAGACATTAGGGAGATGGAAAATAAACTGCACAGCTCCACTCTGCCAATGAGGATCAACCGTATGTGAAAGTAGCTGCAACTTCAAATAGTAGGTGGATATCTAGAAGTAGGGAATTGCTTAAATCACTATATATACATACAATGCAGTCATTAAAAGGAATGAGTTAGCTCTACAGAAGAATGCCCTTTAAATACTAACTGAAATAAAGCCAACTACAGACCAGCTTGCATGTGACCAATATTTTTCTTTTATGAAAACAGTTGTATGTGTCCAATTTTTTTATGAACACACAGTTATATATGTCCAAAAAAATATCTAGAATGTCCAAGCAATCTATCAAAGAGATTTGTATCTTTTGCTTTATACATTCTCTATTAATTGCCTTCTCTCCTCACTATACTACTTTTTCTTCAGTCAAAAAATAACTGTAGATATTCTTTAAAATAGCCACAAGAAAAAGAGGACAAGAAGAAGGGGAAGAAGAAGAAGAAAAAAAGAAAATAAAACATACAAGCAAGCAGCTTGAGAGAGAAGTTCAATGATCAGAAGAACTATTAAACTCAAAGACATCACCCATGCAGCTTGATTTTACTCTGACACAGCAAACAGCAGCCCTGAAAAGGAAGCCAGACACAACCAAAGATATAAATGGAGTACATCTGACTCTAAAATTCCTATGGAAATGTCAAGAGCTAAGAATAGGTCAAACAATTCTGAAGATGATGAAGGCAGGCAGACCTACAATATCAAGACTTAATATAGAGAGGAGACAAGATAGAAGGGTAGGTGGACATGGAGTACATCTTTCTCCATGGATGCATCAAGAAAACACATTCAGATACAGAAGATCTTGCAGAACACCAGCTGAGAGCTGGCAGGAGCCTGTGACCACCAGAAAGGAATTAAAAATGCAAGCAAAACTCAGTGGAATGAAGGAAGGTAGGGAAAAAGAGGAGAGCGAGCAGGACTGGACCTGCACCCAAGGGGTGGGGGAACTGGAGCAGGAATCAGTTTGACACATTGGAGCAACTGTTTGGGACAGAAGGGTTGCATTTTCGGCTATTAGAGAGTGCAGCAGCTGACCTGTGACAGTCTGAATGTAGTGAGATCCACAAAGCCAATCCTCGCCACAGCCCACATACCCTGGAAAGGGACAGAAGTCCCCTGGAATGCACGGTGGCTGAGAGCAGGAGCTTATGGGTTGGAGAGCCATCTCAGGGCAAAGTCTACTGTTGACTGCAAGGAGATGGCCCAAGGGAAAATGAGGGAGAAGACTGCAGTGGTGAATGCCTTTAGAAGAAAGTTAGGCAATGATGGAGTCAAGGCAATACTTCTGAGTCACACACAAGGGGTGGAGCCATCACTATAGCTTCTCTCTCCCCATATTCCAGCACAAGAGCTGACCGATAAAGACCCCAGAGAGTGTGGCCCTTTAAGTGCCTCATGCAGTAAGCAATAGAGAAGGACCTTTGAACACCAGATGCCAGAGGCTAGAAAAAGACTCTACTAGTGCCACAGTTCCTGCACCTAAGTCTGCTGGCGTCCCTACACACTTGGCACTGCCAGGCTCCCCACAATCCAAGCAGCTGCACCACATCCATGCTCAATCCTTACTGGGCCAGAGTTTCCAGAGGCTAGAAAAAATCCTAAGAGTCCCACATCTCTCTGCCTGTGGTTGCCAGATCCCCTCTGTACTTGGCACGACCAGGGTCCCTACTAGACAAGCAGTCGGGCCACCTCCATACCTGGTACTCACTGGGGCAGACCCCAAGTCCTCCAGGGCAGCCACAGGAGCAGCCTCCTGTGGATGACCCACATGTGGCTGTTGCTGTTCAGTTGCTAAGTTGTGTCTCACTCTTTGCAACGCCATGAACAGCATGCCTTCACTATCTCCCGAGGTTTGCTCAAACTCATGTTCATTGAGTCAATGATGCCATCCACCCATGTCATCCTCTGTAGCCCCATTCTCCTCCAGCACCCAGTCTTTCCCAGCATCAGGGTCTTTTCCAATGAGTCAGCTCTTCGCACGACATAACCAAAGTATTCCTTGGAGCTTCAGGGTCAGCATCAGTCCTTCCAATGAATATTCAGTGTTGGGTTTCCTTTAGGAAGGACTGGTTTGATCTCCTTGCTGTCCAAGGGACTCTCAAGAGTCTTCTCCAGCACCACAGTTTCAAAGTATCAAAAATTAAGGAATCAATCCCATTTACCATTGCAACAACAAGAACAAAGTACTTGGGCATAAACCTACATAAGGAGACAAAAGAGCTATATACAAAAAAATGATAAGACACTGATGAAAGAAATCAAAGACAACATAAACAGATGGAGAGATATTCCATGTTTCTGGGTTGGAAGAATCAATATTGTGAAAATGAATAGACTACCAAAAGCAATCTACAGACTCAACGCAATTGCTATCAAATTACCAATGGCATTTTTCTCAGAGCTCAAACAAAAAACTTCACAATTCATATGGAAACACAAGAGACCCCTGAATAGCCAAAGCAATCTTGAGAAAGAAGAATGGAGCTGGAGGAGTAAATCTTCCTGACTTTAGACTATACTACAAAGCTACAGTCATCAAGACAGTATGGTACAGGCAGAAAAACCGGAAATATACACCTATGCAACAAGATAGAAAGCCCAAAGATAAACCCACACACTTATGGGTACCTTATCCTTGACAAAGGAGGCAAGAATATACAAAGGCAAAAAGACAGTCTCTTCAATAAGTAGTACTGGGAAAACTGGACAGCTATGTGTAAAACAATGAAATTAGACTATTTCCTAACAACATACACAGACAAACTCAAAATGGATTAAAGATTTAAATCTAAGACCACAAACTATAAACTCTTAGAGGAAAACATAGGCAGAACACTCTATGACATAAATCACAGCAAGATCCTCTACTACCCACCTCCTGGAGTAATGGACAAAAAAACACAAAAATTAACAAGCGACACCTGATTAAACTTGAAAGTTTTTGCATGGGAAAGGAAACTACAAACAAAGTGAAAAGACAACTCTCAGTATGGTAGAAAATAATGGCAAATGAAATAACTGACAAAGGATTAATCTCCAAAATATACAAGCACTCATGCAGCTCAATATCAGAAACAAACAGCCCAATCAAAAAGTAGGCAGAAGACCTAAACAAACATTTCTCCAAAGAAGACAAACAGATGGCTAATAAACACATGAAAAGATGCTCAACATCACTCATCATTAGTAAAATGCAAATCAAAACTACAATGATATCACCTCACATCAGTCAGAATGGCCACCATCAAAAAAAATCTATGAACAATAAATGCTGGAGAGCATGTGGGGAAAAGGGAATCCTCTTGCACTCTTGATGGGAAAGTAATTGATATAGCCACTATGCTGCTGCTGCTAAGTCACTTCAGTCGTGTCCAACTCTGTGCGACCCCATAGATGGCAGCCCACCAGGCTCCGCCGTCCCTGGGATTCTCCAGGCAAGAATACTGGAGTGGATTGCCATTTCCTTCTCCAGTGCATGAAAGTGAAAAGTGAAAATGAAGTCGCTCAGTTGTGTCCTACTCTTTGCGACCCCATGGACTGCAGCCTACCAGGCTCCTCCATCCATGGGATTTTCCAGGCAAGAGTACTGGAGTGGGGTGCCACTGCCTTCTCCGACAGCCACTATGGAGAGTCCTTAAAAAACCTAAGACTAAAACTACCATATGACCCAACAATCCTACTACCAGGCACATATCCTGAGAAACCCATAACTGAAAAAGACACATGTATCCCAATGTTTACCTCAACACTATTTACAACAGCTAGGACATGGAAGCAATCCGGATGTCCACCACAGATGAATGGATAAAGAAGCTGTGGAACAGATATACAAAGGAATATTACTCAACCAAAAGAAGGAATGCATCTGAGTCAGTTCTAATGAGGTGGATGAACCTAGAGCCTATCATACAGAGCGAAGTAAGTCAGAAAAACACGTATCATATATTAACGCATATGTATGGAATCTAGAAAGATGGTGCTGATGAACTCATTTATACAGCAGCAATGGAGACACAGACACAGAGAACAGACTTGTGGACGTGGGCAGGGGATAGGGTGGAAGGAGGCAGTGGGACAAACAAAGAGCATCATGAAAACACATACACTACCATATGTAAAACAGACAGTCACTGGGAATTTGCTGTATGTTCAGGGAGCTCACATCAGTGCGCTGTGACAATCTAGAGGGGTGTGATGGGGTGGTAGGTGAGAGGAAGGTTCAAATATGTATACCTGTGGCTGATTCATGCTGATGTACGGCAAAAACCAACGCAATCTTATAAAGCAATTATCCTTCAATTAAAAATAAATAATTTTTTTAAAGACTTAATGTAGAGACATCCCTGGTGATCCAATGATTGAGAATCTGCCTGCTGTTTTGAGGGACATGGGCCTGATTCCAGGTCTAGGAGGAATGTCACATGGCACATGGCAACTAAGCCTGTGCACCACAACCACTGAAGCCTGTGTGCCCTAGAGCCCATGCTCCTCAACAAAAGAAGCCTCCAAAATGAAAATCCCAAGCACTGCAACTAGAGAGCAACTGCCACTCACCAACTAGAAAAAGCCCATGAGCAGCAGCAAAGATCCAGTGCAACCAAAAAAATAATAATATTTTTTTTTAAAGAAAAAGACTTAATATGGTAATAAACACTGTGGTACAGATGCCAAAGACATAGAAAACACCAATATACAGCAGGGAAACAGGAATAAATCCTGTAAAACTTGATGTCTAATAGAAGTCACACCACAAAACAGTGGAGAAACAATGCATTAGTCAAGAACAGGAGCCGAGATAACTGGTTAACCAGATGGAATAATTAAACTAGATTTCCTACTTGATATCACATACAAATACATAAAAAGCAGAGACTTTGCTGACAAAGGTTCATTTAGTCAAAGCTATGATTTTTCCATAGTCAGGTATGGATGTGAGAGTTGGACCATGAAGAAGGCTGAGCACGGAAGAATTGATGCTTTTGAATTGTGGTGCTGGAGAAGACTCTTGAGAGTCCCTTGGGCTGCAAGGAGATCAAACCAGTCAGTCCTAAAGGAAATCAATCCTGAATATTCATTGGAAGGACTGATGCTGAAGCTCCAATACTCTGGCCACTAGATGTGAAGAGACGACTCATTAGAAAAGACCAATACTGGGAAAGACTGAAGGCAGGAGGAGAAGGGGACGACAGAGAAGGAGATGGTTGGACGGCATCACTGAGTCAATGGACATGAGTTTGAGAAACCTCTGGGACATGGTGAAAGACAGGGAAGCCTGGCATGCTGCAGTCCATGGGGTCACCAAGAGCTGGACATGACTGAGCAACTGAACAACAATCACATACAAAAATAAATTCCACGTGGATCAATTACGTAAAGGTGAAAAAACAAAATTTAAACACTTTTAGGAGGGAATGGCAAACCACCCCAGTATACTTGCCATGAGAACCCCATGAGCTGTATAAAAAGCAAAAAGATGTAACACCGAAACATGAATCCCCCAGGTCAGAATGTGTCCAATATGCTACTGGGTAAGAGGGGAGGACAACTACTAATAGCTCCAGAATGAAGCGGCTGGGCCAAAGTGAAGATGACGCTCAGCTGCGGATGTGTCTGGTGATGAAAGTAAAATCCAGTGTTGCATAGGAAACCTGGAATGCTAGATCCATGAATCAAGGCAAATTGGACATGGTCAAGCAGGAGATGGCAAGAGTAAACATCGACATCCTAGGAATCAGTGATCTAAAATGGATGGGAATGGGTGAATTTAAATCAGATGACCATTAAATCTCCTGTGGACAAGAATCCCTTAGAAGAAATGGAGTAGCCATCACAGTCAATAAGAGTCTGAAATGCAGTACTTGGATGCGGTCTCAAAAACGACAGGATGACCTCGGTTCATTTCCAAGGCAAACCATTCAATATCACAGTAATCAAAGCCTATGCCCCAACCACTGATGCTGAAGAAGCTGAAGTTGATCAGTTCTATGACGACCTAGAAGACCTCCTAGAACTAACATCACAACAAAAATATGTCCTTTTCATTATAGGGAACTAGAATGCCAAAGCAGGAAGTCAAGAGCTACCTGGAGTAACAGGCAAGTTTGGCCTTGGGTACAAAATGAAGCAGATCAAAAGCTAACAGAATTCCGCCAAGAGAATGCACTGGTCATAGCAAACACCCTTTTTCAACAACAAAGGAGACGACTTTACATATGAACATCATGAAATGCTTAACACCAAAATCAGACTGATTACATTCTTTGTAGCCAAAGATGGAGAAGCTGTTCTACAGACAGCAAAAACAGAGCAGGAGCTGACTGCGGCTCAGATCATCAGCTTCTCAGAGCAAGATTCAGGCTTAAACCTTGTGGGAAAACCACCAGGTCAGCCAGGTACAACTTAAATCAAACCCCCTATGAATATACAGTAGAGATGACAAAGAAATTAAAGGGATTAGATCTAGTAAACAGAGTGCCTGAAGAACTATGGACGGAGGTCCGTAATATTGTACAGGAAGCAGTGAACAAAACCATCCCAAAGAAAAACAAAAGCAAGGAGGCAAAATTGTTGTCTGAGGAGGCTTTACAAATAGCTGAAGAGAGAAGAGAAGTGAAAAGCAAGGGAGAAAGGTAAAGGTAGACCCAACTAAGTTCCAGAGAATAGCAAGGAGAGACAAGAAGGCCTTCTTCAATAAACAATGCAAAGAAATAGATGAAAACCACAGAAGGGGAAAAGACTAGAGATCTCTTCAAGAAAACTGGAAATATCAAAGGAACATTTCATTCAAAGATGGACACAATAAAGGACTGAAACAGTTAAGACCTAATAGAGATCAAGAGATGGAAAGAATACACAGAAGAACAGTAGAAAAAAATATCTTAATGACCCAGATAACAACATTGGTGTGGTCACTTACCCAGAGCCAGACATTAATGAAGTCAAGTGGGCCTTAGGAAGCACTGCTTTCAATAAAGTTAGTGGAGGCTGCAATGGAATTCCAGCAGAGCTATTTAAAATGTTAAAAGATGATGCCATTAAAGTGCTACACTCAATATCCAAAGTGCCAGCAAATTTGGAAAACCTAGCAGTGGCCACAGGACTGAAAAAGGTCAATCCTCATCCCAGTTCCCAAGAAGGGCAGTATGAAAGAATGTTCAAACCATGGGACAACTGCATTCGTCTCCCATGCTAATAAGGTTATGCTCAAAATCCTGCATGCTGGGATTCAGCATTATTTGAACCGAGAACTTCCAGACATCCAAGCTGAGCGTTGAAAAGGCAGAGGAAACAGAGACCAAATTGCCAACATTCACTGGATCATAGACAAAGCAAGGGAATTCCAGAAAAAACATCTACCTCTGTTTCACTGACTTTGCTAAAGCCTTTGAATATGTAGATCATAACAAACTATAGAAAACTCTTAAAGAGATGGGAATACCAGACCATCTTACCTGTCTCCTGAGAAATCTGTATTTGGGTCAAGATGAAACAGTTAGAACCCTGTACGGAACAACTGACTGGTTCAGGATTAAGAAAGGAGTATGACAAGGTTGCTTATGGTCACTCTGCTTATTGAACTTATATGCAGAGCATATCATAAGAAATGCCAGGGCGGATGAGTTACAAGCTGGAATCAAGACTGCCAGGAGAAATACCAACAACTTCAGATATGCAGATGACACACTCTAATGGGAGAAAGTGAAGAGGAAATAAAGAACCTCTTAATGAGATAGACGGAAGAGAATGAAAAAGCTGGCTTAAAACTCATTATTAAAAAAGCTAAGATCATGGCATCCAGTCCCATCACTTCATGGCAAATAGAAGGGATAAAGGTGGAAGCAGTGACAGATTTCCTCTTCTTGGATTCTAAAAGCACTGCAGATGGTGACTGCAGCCATGATATTAGAAGACAATTGCTTCTTGGCAGGAAAGCTATGAAAAGCTGAACACTGTGTTAAAGACATCAATTTGCCAACAAAGGTCCATATAGTCAAGGCTATGGTCTTTCCAGTAGTCACATATGGTTGTAAGAGCTGGACAATAAAGAAGGCAGAGAGCCAAAGAATTGATGCTTTCGAACTGTAGTGCTGGAGAAGACTCTTGAGAGCTCCTTGGAAAGCAAGGAGATCAAACCAGTAAATCCTAAAGGTAATCAACCCTGAATACTCATTGAAAGGACTGATGCTGAAGCTCTAATACTTTGGCCACCTGATGCGAATGGCCAACTCGTTGGAAAAGACCTTGATGCTGGAGAAGACTTGAGGGCAGAAGGAGAAGGGGACAACCAAGATTGAGATGGTTGGATGGCATCACCACTACAATCGACATGAACTTGGGAAAACTCTGGGAGATGGTAAGGGACAAGGAAGCCTGGAATGCTGCAGTCCATGGGGTCACAAAGAGTCAGACATGACTTGGCGAATGAACAACAGGAAGCAAAAAAATATACATGAATATTTTCATGAACTCAAAGCACATAAGAGCTTCTCAAATATATAAGCTACAGAAATCTTTGTGTATCCTGTCTACGATGTATTGAAAGTAAGTAAAGCAGCCTGGAACACAGTAAATGATCAATAAGTATTTGTAAAATTAAGGTGGTAGTTGTTCAGTTGCTCAGTCATGTCCGACTCTTTGCAACCCTATGGACTGCAGCACGCCAGGATTCCTTGTCCTTCACTATCTCCCAGAGCTTGCTCAAAATCATGTCCATTGAGTCGGTGATGCCACCCAACCATCTTGTTCTCTGTCATCCCCTTCTCCTCCTGCCTCCAATATTTCACAACATCAGGGTCTTTTTCTAACGAATCGGCTCTTCGAATCAGTGGCCAAAGTACTGGAGCTTCAGCATCAATTCTTCCAATGAATATTCAGGATTGATTTCCTTTAGGATTGACTGGTTTGAGCTCCTTGTAGTTGAAGGGACTCTCAAGAGTCTTCTCCAACACCACAGTTCAAAAGCATCAATTCTTCGGCTTTTAGACAAAGAATAAGGTTAGCAAATACATAAACCATAAAGTTAATATTAACAAATTCAGCTATACTGAAATATAGTAACAAGGTGAAAAGTCACAAACTGGGAAAAACTGGTTACAACAGACTTCACCAAAAATATCTGCTGCTCAGAATACAGGAAGAACTGCTACAAATCCATAAAGATACAAACTACTAACAGAAAAGTAGGCAAAATTTGCAAACAGACAATACAAAGAAAAGAAAACAGGAATGGCCAATAAAACTATGAACTAACTATGAACCTCACTAGTAATCAAGAAATATAAAAACAGTGACATACCATTCCACAACCATGAGATAGGAAAATGTAAAGCCTGAAGTACCAAACTTTGTAATTACAGTGTATACACCGTGATGGTATAAAAATTAAAGCATATGACCAAGAAGCTTTTCAAATCAGTGGGAAAAGAAAAGATACTGATGAATGGTGCTAGGATAATTATTTAAATGTTTGGGAGGAAAAAAATCAGATCCATAACCCACCAGAATAAATTCCAAATGGATTAAAGTTCAATGTAAAAAGGAAAAAAAGAAACTATAAAGATACTAAAAATAGTACAAGTACATAGAATATAGATGACTACCTGATTTTGGCTTGGAGAAAAGCCACAAGGTAAAGATTCAGGAGAAATCACAATGAAAAGAAAATACACCTGACAACATAAGAATTTAGAGCTCCAGTGATATAAAGCATTTCATAGATGAGTTTAAGACAATATCTAAATAATAAATTAGTTAATATTTTTCATTATGTACAATTCAGTAGGAACATGTTACGGGGGGAAATGGATTTTAAAAACCCTTAACCAGGTTGCTTACACAAAAGAAATACAAAGAGAAAATAAATATACTCAAAATGCCAACCTCATCAGTAATCAAAGAAATGCAAATTTCACCTAACATTTTTTACACGAGCATTACCATAAGATTATGAACATACTTTGGAAAAGATGTGATAAAATGGATATTTCTCACACACTGATTATTGGGAATATAAACTAGCTCATAAAATAATCCTGGAGACAATTTAACATTATTTAAGAGCCACTGAAGTATTTATACCCTATGACCCATCAACAGCTACTCCTAAAAAACAGCATACAGAAATAACGCAAGATATGCACAAATATATGTAAGCCAAAATGCTCCCTACAGCATTATTTATAAAAGCAAAAAAGTCAGAAATATACCCAAATGTCCAATAATAGATAAAATATAGATAAATTGATAAATTATGATTCATTCATAGGAGAGTATATTATGAAGCTATGTAAAAATTCTGAAAGAATAATGAAATGAGGAAAAATTCTACACAGAAGTTATAAAACAAAACTGTATATACAGTATAATCTCAATTTCTTATTTTAAAATGCATCAGTATGTTAACAGTGATTATTTCAGTTTACTGAGCCATACAGCAAATTCCCATTAGCTGTCTATTTTACATATGGTAATGTAAGTTTCCATGTTACTCTTTCCATATATCTCACCCTCTCCTTCCCTCTTCCCATGTCCATGAGTCTATTCTCTATGTCTGTTTCTCCATTGTTGCCCTGTAAATAAATTATTCAGTACCATTTTTCAAGATTATGTATATATGTGTTAGAAAATAGTATTTATCTTTCTCTTTCTGATGCACTTCACTCTGTATAATAGGTTCTAGGTTCATCCAACTCATTAGCACTGGCTCAAATGTGTCCCTTTCATGGCTGAGTAATATTCCATTGTGTATATACACCTCAACTTCTTCATCCATTTGTCGATGGACATCTAGGTTGCTTCCATGTTCTAGCTATTGTAAACAGTGCTGCAGTGAACAATGGGATACATGTGTCTCTTTCAATTTTGGTTTCCTCAGGGTATATGCCTAAGAGTGGAACTGCTGGGTCATATGTGGTTTTATTCCCAGTTTCTTAAGGAATCTCCATACCATCTTCCATAGTGACTGTATCAATTTACATTCCCACCAACAGTGCAAGAGTGTTCCCTTTTCTCCACATCCTCTCCAGCCTTTATTGTTTGTAGACTTTTTGATGGGGGCCATTCTGACCAGTGTGCAGTGGTATCTCATGAAACTACAGTATAAATTCTTTACTGCTTTAAGTAACAAATGAAGTATTAAGTATAATGAATTAATAGGTAAGAATGAAGGCTGGTTTAGAGCTAGTATTTTATATATCTGAGGTAATACTTGCTGAGGGTATAGTTATGATAAGAAGTGTTGGAGAAGCACAAATCTCTAATAACACTGACATTAACCTGATAGTTAGTATCCCAATAATTTCTTCAAATTTGTAAATCCTAGCTAAATCTCTGCCCAGCTCTGGAACCAGTATTTTCATCAGTCACAATATGCGTGATTAGCCACCTCAAGCCAAGTATAGCTCTTGTCATTATTAACAACCTGCTCTGATAATGGCTCCAAATTCTTTTCCAGCGTTTCACTTCTGCACATACAAATGAAAAGAAAAGTAAAACAATCCACTCAACACTTTCCTTTAGAGCAACACAGCAGATCACACATTTGTAGAGACATCTCTGATTTGCAGTACCTAAAAATACTGTTCAAAATTGGGAAAGGAGTGCATCAAGGCTGCATATTGCCACCCTGCTTACTTAACTTACATGCAGAGTATACCATGAGAAATGCCAGGCTGGATGAATCACAAGCTGGAATCAAGATTCCTGGGAGAAATATCAATAACTTCACATATGCAGATGACACCACCCTTATGGCAGAAAGCAAAGAGGAACTAAAGAGCCTCTTGATGAAGGTGAAAGAGGAGAGTGAAAAAGCTGGCTTAAAACTCAACATTCCAGCTACAAAGCAACAGTCATCAAGACAATATGATACTGGCACAAAGACAGAAACATAGATCAATGGAACAAAATAGAAAGCTCAGAGATAAATCCACGCACCAATGGACACCTTATCCTTGACAAAGGAGGCAAGAATATACAACGGAGAAAAAACAATCTCTTTAACAAGTGGTGCTGGGAAAACGGGTCAACCACTTGTAAAAGAGTGAAACTAGAACACTTTCTAACACCATACACAAAAATAAACTCAAAATGGATTAAAGGTCTAAATGTAAGACCAGAAACTATAAAACTCCTAGAGGAAAACATAGGCAAAACACTCTCTGATGTAAATCATAGCAGGATCCTCTATGACCCACCTCCCAGAGTAATGGAAATGAAAGTAAAAATAAACAAATGGGACCTAATTAAACTTAAAAGCTTTTGCACAACGAAAAAAACTATAAGCAAGGTGAAAAGACCACCTTCAGAATGGGAGAAAATAATAGCAAAATGAAGCAACTTACAAAGAATTAATCTCAAAAATATACAAGCAACACCTGCAGCTCAATTCCAGAAAAATAAACGACCCAATCAAAAAATGGGCCAAAGAACTAAACAGACATGTCTCCAAAGAAGACATACAGATGGCTAACAAACACATGAAAAGATGCTCAACATCACTCATTATCAGAGAAATGCAAATCAAAACCACAATGAGATACCATCTCACGCCAGCCAGAATGGCTGCTATCAAAAAGTCTACAAGCAATAAATGCTGGAGAGGGTGTGGAGAAAAGGGAACCCTCTTACACTGTTGGTGGGAATACAAACTAGTACAGCCACTATGGAGAACAGTGTGGAGATTCCTTAAAAAACTGGAAATAGAACTGCCATACGACCCAGCAATCCCACTGCTGGGCATACACACTGAGGAAACCAGAATTGAAAGAGACACGTCTACCCCAATGTTCATCACAGCACTGTTTACAATATAGCTAGGACATGGAAGCAACCTAGATGTCCGTGGGCAGACAAATGGATAAGAAAGCTGTGGTACATATACACAATGGAATATTACTCAGCTATTAAAAAGAATGCATTTGAATCAGTTCTAATGAGGTAGATGAAACTGGAGCCTATTGAGTGAAGTAAGTCAGAAAGAAAAACACCAATACAGTATATTAACACATATATATGGAATTTAGAAAGATGGTAACATGACCCTGTATGCGAGACAGCAAAAGAGACACAGATGTAAAGAACAGACTTTTGGACTCTGTGGGAGAAGGCGAGGGTGGGATGATGTGAGAGAATAGCATTGAAACATGTATATTATCATATGTGAAACAGATCGCCAGTCCAGATTCAATGCATGAGACAGGGTGCTCAGGGCTGGTGCACTGGGATGACCCTGAGGGATAGGATGGGGAGGGAGGTGGGTGGGAGGCTCAGGATGGGGAACACATGTACACCCATGGCAGATTCATGTCAATATATGGCAAAAACCACCACAATATTGTAAAGTAATTAGCCTCCAATATAAAAAAACAAAACTCAACATTCCAAACACTAAGATGGCATCCAGTCCCATCACTTCATGGCAAACAAATGGGGAAAAAAAATGGAAACAGTGACAGACTTTATTTTGGGGGGCTCCAGAATCACTGAGGTTGGTGACTACAACCATGAAATTAAAAGATGCTTGCTCCTTGGAAAAAAAGCTATGACAAACCTAGACAGCATATTAAAAAGCAGACTAATCACTCTGCCAGCAAAGGTCTGTATAGTCAAAACTACGGTTTTTCCAATAGTGATGTACAGATGTGAAAGCTGGACCATAAAGAAAGCTGAGCGCCAAAGTATTGATGCTTTTGAATTGTGGTGCTGGAGAAGACGTAGGAGTTTCTTGGGCTGCAAGGAGATCGAACCAGTCAACACTAAAGGAAATCAACCCTGAATATTCACTGATGAAGGACTGATGCTAAAGCTGAAGCTCCAATAATTTGGCCACCTGATGTGAACAACCGACTCATGGAAAAGACTCTGAAGCTGGGAAAGACTGAGACCAGGAGAAGGGGGTGACAGAGAATGAGATGGTTGGATGGTATCATCAACCCAATGGACATGATTCTGAGCAAACTTCAGGAGATAGTGAAGGACAGGGAAGACTGGCATGCTGCAGTCCATGGGGTGGCAAAGAGTTGGACACGACTCAACGACTGAACAGGAACAACAAAAATCCTGAATCAAACTTCACTTAAATAATATTGTAAATACATGACTAAGCTAACACGAAATCCCGAGAGGCCAAAAAGTAGGTAAAACTGTGAATCCAAACAAAGAAGAGCCTTGATGTCATCTCATTAACAAAATCACCAGAATTCAAAAAACTAGATACAAAGCTTGGGAGTCTATACAAGGTAAAAATCAATCTGAGATCACTACATACAGCCAGGACTTCTAAAAAATCAACATTCTCAGTGGATAAGCAAAAGAGCAGCTTCACAAAAAGAAACAGTATGAATACTTGCCTCTCTTGCCCTTGACTCTGGATAGGAAAGGAAAAAATAAAAATAAAAATCTTCCTGAAGAACTAGTAATCCTAAACCTATCACACTGAAGACTTGAGGCCAGGTTTCACACTACAGACAAAATATTCCAAGTTGAAATTTTCATTTCAAAATAACTCAGGTTGCAAGTATCTGGTGAAAGTAGAGGAACACACTTTAGAACTAAGCTTCAAAGAATTTTCACAACTCAACCTCCAAGTAACTTTGACTCCTGATTTAAATACAGAAGGAAGGAAGTCATCATGAGCAAAGATCCACAAACTAAAAAGTAAGACCAGAGATACTGGAATAATACAAATGGAACTTACAGAAATGAAAACTATAGTAGGCAACCCACAAACAGAAGGACAATCACAACAGCAGAGGTTCCTCCCAAGGAGTGAGGTGACCAAGCCCCACCTCAGGCGCCCCACCTTAGGGGTCCCGACTGGGAGGACAAGCCCCAAGAACATTTGGGGCCAGCAGGGCTCACTTTCAGGAGCGGCAGAGGGCTGCAGGAAACAGAGACTCCTCTCTGAAAGGACACACACAAAATCTCATCTGCTCCAAGACCCAGAGCAGAAGCAGCGATCTGAAAGTGAGAGTTAATTCTTAGGCTGGTTGATAAGAAGTCCAGGGCCCTCAAGGAGGAGAAATGGGTCCGGGGCTCTTGAGGGGAAGAAAAAGACAAACTTTTTTTCTACAATGCTTTGTTACTTTTCTTTAAGCCCAGAGCTAATGATTACAACAAAACAACTCATCTTGCTCAGTTCAGTTGCTCAATCGTGTCCGACTCTTTGTGACCCATGAATTGCAGCATGCCAGGCCTCCCTGTCCATCACCAACTCCCGGAGTTTACCCAAACTCATGTCCATCGAGTCGGTGATGCCATCCAACCATCTCATCCTCTGTCGTCGTCTTCTCCAACACCACAGTTTAAAATCATCAATTCTTTGGTGCTCAGCTTTCTTCACCATCCAACTCTCACATCCATACATGACCACTGGAAAAACCATAGCCTTGACTAGACGGACCTTTGTTGGCAGAGTAATGTCTCTGCTTTTCAATATGCTATCTAGGTTGGTCATAACCTTCCTTCCAAGGAGTAAGCATCTTTTAATTTCATGGCTGCAATCACCATCAGCAGTAATTTTGGAGCCCCAAAAAATAAAGTCTGACACTGTTTCCACTGTCTACCCATCTATTTCCCATGAAGTGATGGGACCAGATGCCATGATCTTAGTTTTCTGAATGTTGAGCTTTAAGCCAACTTTTTCACTCTCTTTCACTTTCATCAAGAGGCTCTTTAGTTCTTCTTCACTTTCTGCCATAAGGGTGGTGTCATATCTGAGGTTACTGATATCTGAGGTTACTGATATTTCTTCCAGCAATCTTCATTCCAGCTTGTGCTTCTTCCACCCCAGCATTTCTCATGATGTACTCTGCATATAAATTAAATAAACAGGGTGACAATATACAGCCTTGACGTACTCCTTTTCCTATTTGGAACCAGTCTGTTGTTCCATGTCCAGTTCTAACTGTTGCTTCCTGACCTGCATACAGGTTTCTCAAGAGGCAGTTCAGCTGGTCCGGTATTCCCATCTCTTTCAGAATTTTCCACAGTTTGTTGTGATCCACACAGTCAAAGGCTTTGGCATAGTCAATAAAGCAGAAATAGATGTTTTTCTGCAACTCTCTTGCTTTTATGATGATCCAGTGGATGTTGGCAATTTGATCTCTGGTTCCTCTGCCTTTTCTAAAACCAGCTTGAACATCTGGAAGTTCACGGTTCACGTATTGCTGAAGCCTGGCTTGGAGAATTTTGAGCATTACTTTACTAGCGTGTGAGATGAGTGCAATTGTGCGGTAGTTTGAGCATTCTTTGGCATTGCCTTTCTTTGGGATTGGAATGAAAACTGACCTTTTCCAGTCCTGTGGCCACTGCTGAGTTTTCCAGATTTGCTGGCATATTAAGTGCAGCACTTTCACAGCATCATCTTTGAGGATTTGAAATAGCTCAACTGGAATTCCATTACCTCCAATAGCTTTGTTCATAGTGATGCTTCCTAAGGCCCACTTGACTTCACATTCCAGGATGTCTGGCTCTAGGTGAGTGATCACACCATCATGATTATCTGGGTCATGAAGATCTTTTTTGTACAGTTCTTCCGTGTATTCTTGCCACCTCTTCTTAGTATCTTCTGCTTCTGGGTAATATCTTCTTGCACAAGGGTATGTTTTTCCTTAAGCTCTGTACCAATGACTGTATAAAAACAATGTATCTTGCTTAAGGACATGTTTCTCCTTAACAAGAAGCTTCAGACTAATCTTATCTTAAGACAGTATGTGGGAGTGGGTCTGGTAAGACCTTTCTATTGTTAGTTCTCATCTTGTAATTTAAGATGGCTGTTGTGGGAGTGGGTCTGGTAAAAGTATATAAGGCCTTGATAAAGACCAGCGAGTAGGGGCACTCTGTGTCCCCGTTCTAATGTCTATGTCAGAAGTTTCTCTGTCCTTTCTCACTGTAATAAAACTTCCACACAAGAGCTCTGAGTATTCAAGCCTGGTCCCTGGTCCCGAAGCTAAATCTTCAGAGATCACGAATCCAACATCATTCACCATAAGCTATCAAAAGGAGATTAGGTTAGACCCACTTATTTCTAGAAGAGCCTCCCAGAGAAAGGGGAGGCAACTGGGACTCACTCTGGGGATACAGATGCTGGTGGCTGCCATTGGGGGAGCCTACTGTATCATCCTATTACGAGGACATTGGTGCTGGCAAGCACCATGTTAGAATCCTCTCTCCGGCTGATTAGCGTCAGCACGTGGACCTGCCCACCAGCTAGCCAGCTGCCCTAGGGCCCCCTCAGTCCCCAGCTGCCATGGGACACAGACAAGTTCACCAGAAGGCCCAGAAACATAAACAGATGAATGGATAAAGAAGATGTGGTACATAAAAACCATGGAATATTACTCAGTCATAAAAAAGAATGAAATCTTGCCATCTGTGACATGGACAGACCTAGAGGCTGTTGTGCTAACTGAAACAAGTCAGTCAGAGAAAGACAAATATTGTATGAGTTCACTTGTATGTGGAATCTCAAGAACAAAACAAATGAACACACAAAATAAAATCGAAAATGGGGGGTGGTGAGGAACAGACTAGTAGTGTTGTTGTGGTCTTCAAAACAAACAAACACATAGTCATATTTGTGTTTGCCATAATGGGGGGTGGTGAGAAACTGGATGAAAATAGTTTAAAGGTACAAGGATTATAAATAAGGACAAAGGGCATTTATTTTAATTATGCTGTACAGTGTCATATGTCAAAGTGAAACAAAGCGTTAGTCACGCAGTCATGTCCAACTCTGTTACCCCATGGACTGTAGCCCACCAGGCTCCTCTGTCCATGGGATTCTCCAGGCAAGAATACTGGAATGGGTTGCCATTTCCTCCTCCAGAGGATCTTCCCACCCTGGGATTGAACTCAGGTCTCTCCCATTGCAGGCAGGCTCTTTATCAACTGAGCCACCAGGGAAGCCATATGTCAACTGTATCTCAATAAAAGTGGAAGAAGAAGGAGGGGAAAAAAAAACAAGACACAATACCTGCACAAAGGAATGCCAGTAAGATTGAGCTATTTCTCAGAAGCAACAATGGGAGCCTAGGTAGAAGGTGTCAAATTGATGAGAGAAAGTAACTGTCAATGTCAACTTCTAAATTCACTGAAATTAGCTTTTGAGAACCAAGGTGAAATAAAAAATAGTTATAAATATTAAAAGAGCTTCTACTGTTAGATAGGAAGTTTGGCATGAGCAATGAGGGATGGCCTAGCGGAAAAGGAGGCAAGCTGATCTCTAAACCCAGACTCTGCCCAGGATAGCACACAGTGGATACAAACTAACCACAGGGGCTTCCTCAAGTGACCTTGGGCAGCTAGGAGCCCATTAAGGTTCATAAATATTCTATACATATAAACATCTGATTATAACAGACTGAATTATAAGAAGACATGCATAACAGAGCTTGTTGTTATGCAACTTGGAACTGTGAATCTACCTTGAGTGTATGCCCATTTGCATTCCCTTTCTTGATTGGTGATGGATACAAGTCCTATTTTGCACAGGGCACAACCGAAAGGAGGAGACAGGAAGTATAAAAAAAGGGAAGCGAAAATGGATTGTTATGAGGACTCCTTTGGGGTTGGCCTGCTTTCATGTCTTGGGAGTGTCTGTTTAATAAAAGATCTGTCTGCTTGAGTTATAACTGAGCTGTAACTTGTCTGTTGTTTTAAAACCTTTTAGTCTGTCCTTCCAAATTTTTGTTGCAATGAGACAAGAACCAAAGGAGAGAAATAAACCAACCTGACACTACCAACAGACCCTCACTAAAGGAACTCCTATTTTTAGGAATAGGAAAACTAGTACCAGAAGGAATATTTGAGATGCAGGAAGTAGCATCTTTCTGCCTCACTGGACACTTCTGAGTATATCGTCTTCATTTTACACTCATCAAAACTGAAGATACAGAAGGAAAGTCAATCTATCTGTAGAAAAATACGTATGTACTCTAGTGCACCTGGATATGCTAATCTCTTCTCCTGACTATCCTGAAACTGTGTCACTGCTACAGCAGCCTCTAGGAAAACCTGAAGTATTGAGAAAAGTGCAGTAGGTCCAAAGATGGAAGAAAGAAGAAACCTTAGAGAAGCCAGGAGATTAGGAGAAGGGTGTTGGGTGCAGCGCTCTGGCCAGAGCAAGGCCATACACCCTTCTCCCACGGAGGATGAAATTCTACATGTTAAGAATAAGCTACCTTTCTTAAATCTTTGTAAAAGTTATAATTCTCTTATAATTTATGTGGTTGTTATTTCATATTTTAACACAAATTACACAACTACATTTGCCTATTTGTGTGGCTTTGGAGAACTCAACCAGGACCAACAAATAAAAATTATAGGAAGACATATTTTCAGTCAATAGAATTAAGAACATAATGATGATCACAGAAATACAATTGTGGAGAGACTTTTCTGTTAATACAGTGAGCTCTTTGCATCAGAAATTCCAAAGGTGTTTCATTATTGAATAAATAAGTATATAACATCCCTTTAAGGCATGGGAGGTCTACAAGCTGTCCTTATCATGCATAAAATAAATAATGCTCATTTTCTTGGTTTCTTTCCAGTGTTTGAAACATTTATTCAAGAAAATTTCTCCTTGCTTTTTCCAGCTCTTTTCATCTGTGAGCCAATAACATTTCTAAGTACACTCAGATCTAAAGCAATGTTTCTTTACATGTTCACAGATCTCCTGCATCAGAAAGCCCCAGTGCTTACTGAAAATGCAAACTCTAGGCCCCACTACAGACATCTTGATTCAAAACCTTAAGGGGCTGAAGAGAAGGGGTTTGTGTTTTCAAGGTGCTCACATTTAAGGTGAGCTCTCCAAGATGATTCTTACATACCCTGAAATCTGAGAACTCCTCTCTGAGGGAACAAAGTTTAGTGGTTCTGTAAACCACTGTCTATTCTTTCACCTAATGGAGAGAATGCCAAAAGAAACCTAAAACTGTGCAGCCTCCACTGTCTTTATCAGTCTCTGATTGAGCAGACAGAACTGACTGAGGCTATGCCCAACACAGATTCTCTTGTTATGAAGGGAGGTGAAAATTAAACATACCAATGTCAGAATCAGCAAAAGCAGAAATCATTTTACCACAATATATGGCCATTTTAAAACAAGGCTTTTAAAGATTAGAGTAACTGAGGGAAGTGGTATTATAATAGGAGAAAAGAAGGGATATACAAGAATGAGAGCTCTCAAAGAGAGAAAGGCACATAAAGGAAGAGAAGTGTGGCGAGACATATTCATTCATTCATGAAACATTAATTGATCAATTACAATGTGCCACAAACAATTACAGACACTTGGGAGACATTAATGAACAGGGAAACATCCCTACCATCGTGGAGCTTACATTCTAGCAATGGAAGATAAACAATACATATGAATATGTATGTATAAAATTAAATACATTAGAGAGTATTTTAGAAGGCAATAAATTTTATGGAACAACAAAAAATGAATAGGATAAAGGGGTCATGGAAAGTTGAGTAGGGATAATTTTACAAAGGCAGCTGGGGAAGCCAATATTCAAGCAAAGACTTTATGGAAGTGAAGAAGTCAACCCTGCAGATATCTGGGGGAAGACCATTTAAGGCAGAAGGAACAGCCAATACAAAGTCAGGAGAATGACTAAGGAAGGCCAGTGTGCTGGGAAAGAATACATAGGGAAGGAGTGAGGAGATAGAGCGAGAGATATTACAGACTAGATTATATGCTATATTAAGGATATTTGGTTTTACTTTGAAGAAAATCAAAAGCTAGTGAAGAACTCTAAGCAAGAGTCTGAAATGATCAACTTTTCCCCAAGGGATCACACTGGCTACTCAGCTAGAAATAGATTAAAGGTGGAAGGAGGGAGAATAGTCAAGAAACCACCATTGCAGCAATCCAGGCAAGGGAAGATGGCAGCTCAAGCCAACTAGTGGCTATGGAAACAAGGCATCAGATCTATACAGATCTGTAAGAGATCTATACAGTATCTGTAAGAGAGAGCCAACAGGATTCCTGGACAGAAATGTGATGTGTACGGAAATGGAAATAATGAAATATCACCAAGGTATTTACCTAAGTAACTAACAGGATAGAAATAAGAAAGATTGAAAATGAGCAGGATTCCAGTAAGGGGGCTCAGTTCAGTACCGGATAAGCTGAATTTGCAATTTCTAAGACAGCCATGGCAGACGTATCTAGTACGCAGCTGAATACATGAGTATGGGGTTCAGAACAGAGGTCTGTGCTAGAGATGTAAATTTGGGAGTCATCAACACAAATATGGTATTTAAAGCTATAAGATTTGATGAAATAACCATTTGAATGATCAAAGAGAAGAGAAGCAAAGTCTAACTCCTGGCACACTTCAATACTGGGGGTGAAGGAGCAGGGAAAGGAGAGAAATTAGCAAAGGAGACAGAGAATGAAAAACAAGTGCTCTGAAAGCCACAGAAAGAAAGTTTACTAAGAATGAGATAGTGATCAGTTGTCAGAGCTGTTGATAGATGGAGAGTAAGGTTGAAAATTCACCACCGGATTTAGCAATGTGGAAGTCATTGGCTACCTTGACAAATGCGTTTTGGTGGAGTGTATGGAGCAAAAGCCTTACTGAAATATTTTTAGGAGACAGCCTTGCAGGGTGTAAAAAAAGCAGACAACTTTTTAGAGGAGTTCTGCAGCAAATGGGAGCAGAGAAAGTGTTTCAGGAACAGAGATGTGAGAATTAGACTAGAAAGGGAAACCAGATCAAGGTAAAGTTTTGTTATAAAGTTACAGTAATCAAGACAGTGTGAGACTGGAATAAGGATAGACACAGAAACTTAAACTGAATTTACAGTCCCCAAATATACCCTTATATTGATAATCAATTGATTTTCATCAAGAGGGTCAAAATAATCCAATGGGGAAGAAAAGTCTTTTTCAACAAATGGTGCCAGAACAAGT
Organism: Okapia johnstoni; assembly: GCA_024291935.2. Taxonomy (NCBI): domain Eukaryota; kingdom Metazoa; phylum Chordata; class Mammalia; order Artiodactyla; family Giraffidae; genus Okapia; species Okapia johnstoni. The sequence goes on from CM044307.1 coordinate 84,025,306, forward strand.
GGATACCAACAAGCAAAAGAAAGAAGCTGGAGATCTATCTCATACCATCCATGAAAATTAATTCAAAATGGATCATAAACCTAAATGTAAGCACTAAAACTATACAGCTCTCAGAAGAAATCTCAGAGTAAACCTTCATGACCTTCAGTTAGGCAATGGCCTCTTACACATGACAACAAAAACAGAAGCAACAAAACAGAAAACAGACAAATTTGCCACCAAAATTTAAAACTTCTGTGTGTCAAAGAACACAATCAAGAAAATGAAGAGAGATCTCACTGGCTGTCCAGTGGTTAACACTCTAATTGCAAATCAGGGGGTGTGGGTTCCATCCCCCTATAAACAAACCTAGACAGCACATTAAAAAGCAGAGACATTACTTTGCCGACAAAAGTCCATATAGTCAAAGCTATGGTTTTTCCAGTGGTCATGTATGAATGTGACAGTTGGACCATAAAGAGGGCTGAGTGCTAAAGAATTGATGCTTTCAAACTGTGGTACTAGAGAAGACTCTTGAGAGTCCCTTGGGCTGCAAGAAACCAAATCAGTCAATCCTAAAGGAAATCAACCCTGAATATTCACTGGAAAGACTCATGCTGAAGTTGAAGCTCCAATACTTTGGCCACCTGATGTGAAGAGCCAACTCATTGGAAAAGACGCTGATGCTGGGAAAGACTGAAGGCAGGAAGAGATGGGGACAACAGAGGCCAAGATGGTTGGAAGGTATCACCACCTCAATGAACATAAGTTTGAGCAAACTTTGGGAGATGGTGATAGACAGGGAAGCCTGGCATGCTGAAGTCCATGGGGTTGCAAAGAGCAAGACACAACTGAGCAAATGAACAACAACAAGCTCCATATCTCCTGCGCCTCTGGGCACCAGCTCCTATGCATATTTGGTGCTGCCAGGGTCCCCGCAATCCAAGCAGCTGCACCACTTTCACACCAAGTCCTCACTGGGGCAGACTCAAGTCCTCCAGTGCAGCCTCAGGAGCCAACTCTATGGATGACTCACATACAAGGGTGGGGGAAAAACCACAACTGAACTCCAAGGGCAGTGTGGCTAAGGAAGAGGATCAAAAACAGTTCCATGACCTGTACAAGCTGTGGATTAAACCCACATGATCAACTTGGCAAACTCTTTGTCTATCTCAGTCTCAGTTCAGTCGCTCAGTCGTGTCCAACACTTTGCAACCCCATGGACTGCAGTATGCCAGGCTTCCCTGTCCATCACCAACTCCCAGAGCTTGCTCAAACTCATGTCCATCGACTCTGTGATGCCATCCAACCATCTCATCCTCTGTTATCCCTTTCTCCTCCTGTCTTTAATCTTTCCCAGTATCAGGGTCTTTTCCAATGAGTCAGTCCTTCACATCAGGTAGCCAAAGTACTGGAGCTTCAGCTTCAGCATCAGTCCTTCCGATGAATATTCAGGACTGAGTTCCTTTAGGATTGACTAGTTTGATTCTCCTTGCAGTCCAAGGGACTCTCAAGAGTCTTCTCTAACACCACAGTTCAAAAGCATCAATTCTTCAGCACTCAGCTTTCTTTATGGTCCAACTCTCACATCCATATGTGACTACTGGAAAAACCATAGCCTTGACTAGATGGACCTTTGTTGGCAAAGTAATGTCTTTGCTTCCTAATATGCTGTCTAGGTTGGTCATAGCTTTTCTTCCAAGAGGCAAGTGTCTTTGAATTTTATGGCTGCAGTCACCATCTGAAGTGATTTTGTGGCCCAAGAAAATAAAGTCTCTCACTATTTCCAATATTTCCCCATCTCTTTGCCATGAAGTGATGGGACCAGATGCCATGACCTTAGTTTTCTGAATATTGAGATTTAAGCCAGCTTTTTCGCTCTCCTCTTTCACTTTCATCAAGAGGCTTTTTAGTTCCTCTTCACTTTCTGCCATAAGGGTGGTGTCATCTGCATATATGAGGTTATTGATTATTTCTTCCAACAATCTTGATTCCAGCTTGTGCTTCATCCAGCCTGGCATTTCACATGATGTACTCTGCATGTTAAATAAGCAGGGTGACAATATACAGCCTTGATGTACTCCTTTCCCAATTTAGAACCAGTCTGTTGTTTTATGTCCGGTTCTAATTGCTTCTGTCCTGCATACAGATTTCTCAGGAGGCAGGTAAGGTGGTCTGGTATTCCCACCTGTTGAAGAATTTTCCACAGTTTATTATGATCCACACAGTCAAAGGCTTTGGCATAATCAATAAAGCAGCAGCAGATGTTTTTCTGTAACTCTCTTGTTTTTTTCTATCTGTGTCTATGGAATACATAAAAGGACAAGCAAAGTTCCCATAAAAGGAAACCCTAGCTCTGGCTGCTGTGGTCTTTGGGGGCAAAAACACACAGGAGTAGAGTCAAGTTAGAGTCTGAGCTGTCCTCACAGCACTCCAGAGACCAGCCCAGTAGTGGAGGGCATCCTAGGGCGGCAGAGGTGAACTGCCCTTCCTAGCAAGGGCAAGGAAACTGACAGCTGAGATCCAAGAAAAACATTTATTATTATTATTCTATTTTGATTTGTTCTGTAATTGGTTCTTGATTTTTTCTTTTTTCCCTCTGATGCTGTGGTTTTTTATTTTATTATTAACTGTATTTAAGCTTTGGAGAACTTTTTTTAACCACATTTTTTATTTCCTTTATATTCTTCTACATCTATGTTGGCTCTCTGCAGTCCTGTGGGGTTTTTTCTTTTTCCTTTTTTAAATTCTTGTCTGTTTTTCTATGATACATAGAAAATCCTAAATATACTATCAGAAAATTACTAGAGATAATCAGTAAATTTAGTACAGTTGCATGATCAACATCAACAAAATCAATACACAGAAATCATTTTTATATAGAATATACAGAAATCACATTTCTATACTTTAACAAACAAAAATCATAAAGAGAAATTAAGGAATCAATCCCTTTTGCCATTGCAACAAAAAGAATAAAATACCTAGGAATAAATCTACCTAAGGAGACAAAAGAACTGTATACAGAAAACTATAGGACACCAATGAAAGAAATCAAAGATGACATAAACAGAGGGAGAGATATTCTATGTTCCTGGGTTGGAAGTATTAATATAGTGAAAATGACTAGACTACCAAAAGCAATCTGCAGACTCAATGCAATCCCTATAAAATTACCAATGACATTTGTCACAGAACTAGAACAAAAAAATTTCACAATTTATATGGAAAGACAAGAGACCCTGAATAACCAAAGCAATCTTGAGAAAGAAGAATGGAGCTGGAGGAATTAACCTTCCTGACTTCAGAATACACTACAAAGCTACAGTCATCAAGACAGTACGGTACCGGCACAAAAACACAAATATACACCAATGCAACAACATAGAAAGCCCTAAGATAAACCCACACACCAATGGGCATCTTATCCTTGACAAAGGAGGCAAGAATACACAATGGAGAAAAGATAGTCTCTTCAATAAGTAGTAAGTAGTGCTGGTAAAACTGGACAGCTACACGTAAAAGAAAGAAATTAGAACACTTCATAACACCATACACAAAGATAAACTTGAAAATAAGTGTAAAATCAGAAACTACAAAACTTTTAGAGGAAAACATAGGCATAACATTCTAAGACATAAATCACAGCAAGATCCTCTATGAACTACCTCCAAGAGTAATGGGGAAAAAAAAAAAATGGGACCTAATTAAACCTAAAAGTTTTTGCACAGCAAAGGAAACTATAAACAAGGTGAAAAGACAATCCTCAGAATGGGAGAAAATAACAGCAAATGAAACAACTGACAAAAAATTAATCTCCAAAATATACTAACAGCTCAGGCGGCTCAATAAAAAAACAAACAACCCAATTAAAGAGTGGACAGAAGATCTAAGCATACCTTTCTCCAAAAAAGACATACAGATGGTTAATAAACACATGAAAAGATGTTCAAAATCGCCCAGGATTAGAGAAATGCAGATCAAAACTACAATGAGATATCACCTCACACTGCTCAGAATAGCCACTGTCAAAAAATCTACAAACAATAAATGCTGGAGAGGGTGTGGAAAAGAGAGAACTCTCTTGCACTGTTTGTGGGAATGTAAATTGAATGTAAAATGTAAGTAAATGTAAACCACTATGGTGGACAGTATGGAGATTCTTAATAAACTAGAAATGAAACTACCATATAACCCAACAATCCCACTACTGGGCACATACCCTGAGAAAATGATAACTGAAAAAGACATATTATCCCAATGTTCATTGCAGCACTATTTACAAGAGCAAGGACATGGAAGCAACCTAAGGATCCATCAACAGATGAATGGATAAAGAAGCTGTGGTACGTATTCACAATGGAATATTACTGAGCCATAAAAAAGGAACGCATTTGAGTCAGTTCTAATGAGCTGGATGAACCTATCTGAAGGGCAGCAATGGAGACGCAGACACAGAGAACAGACTTCCAAACACAGAGTCGGGGAAAGAGAGGGTAGGACAAATGGAGAGAGTAGTATGGAAACATTTACACTACCATATGTAAAACAGACAGCCAGTGAGAATTTGCTGTATGACTCAAGGAGCTCAAACCAGTGCTCTGTGACAACGCAGAGTGGGGAGATAGGTGGGAGGTGGGAGGGAGGTTCCAAAGAGAGGGGACATATGTATACCTATGACTGATTCATGTTGATGTATGGCAGAAACCAATACAATATTGTAAAGCAATTACCCATCAATTAAAAACAAAAAATTTAAAAAATTACAAAATACAAACAGCATTAGAAAGAGTAATAGTGAACCAAGAAGGAAACTTAAGAAAATGAAAAAAAAGAGAGAGAGAGAAATAAGAGGCAATAACTCAGGGGTCAGTAGATGACACCCACAATAAGTCCTGGGACCCAATTATAATCTGATGACATGAGATTCAAATGATGACATGGAATATTTTTGACAGAAAAGAGGAAGACTGTCTAGAAGTAGCAACTACAAATCAAAACAACATATACCCAAATTTTATGCCAGCTGTCTGAGAAAGAGAGAAAAAGTAGCTGGTTTTTGAGAAGGTTACAGGGGAAGCAGTGTCCTCATAGAAAGGCTAGGGCAAAGGATAAAACATTCAGAGAAAAACATAAAGATATAGGGGATTTTGGTGAAGTTGAACTCTAACTTCCAGGGAGCACAAGGAAAGTTTCAGGAATTAAGGAAACAAAAGGGTTCAGAATCAGTAATGTGCAAAGCATCATGAGGATTAAAATCTAAGAGATGAGAAAGAGTCTAGGGCCTCCTGTAGAGAATGACATAAATGGGAATCAAGGACATAGTGATATTGGTCCTGACAAACTTAGAGTAGTCAAGTGTGGAGGGTAGGGATGGATAAGTGTTCTGGAGGCTCCTTCTAAATGGGCATGAAGAGATATGAAGTAATACAGTCTTAACCCTAATGTGCCATCTTATTCCCAGTGTGGCATACAAAACCTAAGATGAACCTCAATGATTCTCCCCTCCTCGTGTTCATGTCTTAATATAATACCCTCTCCTTGAGTGTATGCATGACCTGTGATATGCTTCTAATCAACAGAATATGGTAACAATGACAGTCTATCATTCCCTTGACTACATTATATAACAGAGGTACTCTATCTTAGTGCAACAGTGTGAAAAACTGTAGACTCTCTGCAATGAGTGCCCATGATGGGGAAGCCCCTGTGGCAAGAAACCATGCAGCTTCTAGGAACTGTGGACAGCATCAATGACCTGAGGGTGGTCTCCAGCTGATAGCCAGCCAAAAGCCGGGGCCCCTAGTCCTATAACCACAAGGGTATTAATTCTGCCAACAACCTGAATGAGCTTGGAAACGATCTTTCCTGTCAAGCCTTTGGATGATAATGCAGCCCAGACAACACCTGGATCACAACCTTGTGAAACCCTGAATAAATGACCCAGTTAAGCTGTGCCTAAACTCCTGACCTATTGAAATGATACAATAATAAATGTGTGCTTTTTCAAGCTGCTAAGTCTGTAGTAATTTGTTACATATCAGTAGAAAACGAACATATCTACTATGAGAGATTCATCTTGACCCATTAAAGGAGGTGAGGATAGTCTAGGGAAGCCAGGCTTATGACCATACAGTATCTCTTTACTCTATTCAATGACCAGTATTAGGTCTAGGGGAGGTAGTCTCAATGGGGTTGTGAGTTAGAAAGTAGGTGACTTTAGCTGGAGCAAACAGCACATTAGAAGATAAGATTAAAAAGACAGTCAAGGGGAGAAGTCTGATGAGACTTTCTACTTTCTGCTCAATTTTTCTATAAATCTAAAGTTGCTCTAAAAAATGAAGCAATTAAAATTTTTTTAAAAAAAGATATTGTGTTTAGTTGTGCAGTGGTTTCCAACTCTTTGAGATCCCATGGACTGCAGACCACCAGGCTCCTCTGTCCATGGGAATTCTTCAGGCAAGAATACTGGAGTGGGTTGCCATGCCCTCTTCTTCTTCACAACCCAGGGATCGAACCCAGATCTCCCACATTGCAGGCGGATTCTTTACCATCTGAGCCACCAAGGAAGCCCAAGAATACTGGAGTTGGTAGCCCATCCCTTCTCCAGGGGATCTTCCCGACCTAGGAATTGAACCAGGGTCTCCTGCATTGCAAGCAGATTCTTTACCAGCTGAGCAACCAGGGAAGCAAAAAATGTACTTGGCATTCATTATTCTTAACCCCACGAACTGTAGCCTTCCAGGCTCCTCTGTCCATGTAATCCTCCAGGGAAGAATACTGGAGTGGGTAGCCGTTCCCTTCTCCAGGGGATCTTCCCAATCCAGGGATCAAACCTGGGTCTCCCGCATGACAGGTGGAGTCTTTACAAACTGAGATACCAGGGAAGCCCAAAAAAAGATAGTCTGATGTCAAAGCCTTTGACTGTGTGGATCACAATAAACTGTGGAGAATTCTGAAAGAGATGGGAATACCAGACCACCTGACCTGCCTCTTGAGAAACCTGTATGCAGGTCAGGAAGCAACAGTTAGAACTGGACATGGAACAACAGACTGGTTCCAAAGAGGAAAAGGAGTACGTTAAGGCTGTATATTGTCACCCTGCTTATTTAACTTCTATGCAGAGTACATCATGAGAAACATTGGGCTGGAAGAAACACAAGCTGGAATGAAGACTGCCGGGAGAAATATCAATAACCTCAGATAAGCAGATGACATCACCCTTACAGCAGAAAGTGAAGAGGAACTAAAAAGCCTCTTGATGAAAGTGAAAGAGGAGAGTGAAAAAGTTGGCTTAAAGCTCAACATTCAGAAAACTAAGATCATGGCTTCTGGTCCCATCACTTCATGGGAGATAGATGGGGAAACAGTGGAAACAGTGTCAGACTTTATTTTGGGGGGCTCCAAAATCACTGCAGATGGTGACTGCAGCCATGAAATTAAAAGACGCTTACTCCTTGGAAAGAAAGTTATGACCAACTTAGATACCATATTGAAAAGCAGAGACATTACTTTGCCAACAAAGGTCCGTCTAGTCAAGGCTATGTTTTTTCCAGTGGTCATGTATGGATGTGCGAGTTGGACTGTGAAGAAAGCTGAGCGCCAAAGAATTGATGCTTTTGAACTGTGGTGTTGGAGAAGGCTCTTGAGAGTCCCTTGGACTGCAAGGAGATCCAACCAGTCCATCCTAAAGGAGATCAGTCCTGGGTGTTCACTGGAAGGACTGATGTTGAAGCTGAAACTCCAATACTTTGGCCACCTCATGCGAAGAGTTGACTCATTGGAAAAGATCTTGACGCTGGGAAGGATTGGGGGCAGGAAGAGAAGGGGACGACAGAGGATGAGATGGCTGGACGGCATCACCGACTCGATGGACATGAGTTTGGGTGAACTTCGGGAGTTGGTGATAGACAGGGAGGCCTGGCATGCTGCGATTCATGGGGTCGCAAAGAGTCGGACACAACTGAGCGACTGAACTGAACTGAAGTCATATCATGGAGGCTCCGACATGGCATACTACTGTGTAGGCAATACATAATCAATGTACACATTTCTAAGGAGTGAAGACCTAATCTGAACTCGGCCTTAAAAAAATCTAGTCACAGCTAAAAAAAAAAAAAAAAGATTTAAAGAAGAGAAACTAGAGACAGGTAAGTAGATAGGCCATTGTATTATCTCACATGAGTACCTGACTTACGCCAGTTTAGTAGGAATGAGAAGGACAGACACATAATCTCTCCTGGAGGTATAAATGACAGGATGTGGCTACTGATTAGATGTAGGATAAGAAGCTGTTTGAGACAAAGAAGACCCAGGTGCTTCCAGCCAATGACACTAGGAGGCAATAGTTATCATTAAATGAGACTAGAAAGAAAGAAGGTTCGGGAATGGACAGATTATGAGCTGCAAGAAAGACAAGAAGCAAAGGAGAAAGAAAAAATATTTCTACAGAAATGTATGCCAAAAGAAAATTAAAAGTTATTACAGTACAGAAATTGCTTTTGCAGTATTAAAAATAGGTAAACTACTATGTACTATCCAGTCAGTTCCTGGAGCTAAAATTTTAATTCATTATCAGAAGAAAAGTTAACATCAGAAATTATTTAACTCAAATCTTCCTCTCTAGTTCCACTGTTACACGTTTGAAGAAAAAAAAAAAAAAGCACAGATAGCTAAAGGGAAGCTGTGTATAGAGCAGGGAGCTCAGCCTGGTGCTCCGTGACAAGCTAGAACGGTGGGATCTGGTGGGAGGTAGGAGGGAGGTTCGAGGTGCAAGAGGGAGGGGACATGTGGATATCTATGGCCGAGTCATGTAGATGCATGGCAGAAATCAACACAACACTGAAAAGCAATTATCATTCAACTAAAAATAAATTTTAAAAAAATGCCCAAAGAGGTTAGATGGCTTCCTACAGGTAGCAACTAATTAGTGGCAGGGACTAGATTAGAATCCAGGTCTGATGATTCTCAGTCTACTCCATGTCCTGAATTAACTTAGTCAGAGGTAGTTCCTGCTTACATAAATCAATTATCTATGTCCTTTATGGTCAGAAATGACCACCTGAGCATGCCAGTACTTGAAATTTTCTTCTCTTGGTTCTTCTGCAGATCTTGCTGCTTTATGTGACAGAAATCATAAATACCAACAACTAGCAGAACAGGAAAGAAACCAAACAGCCTATTCCTGAAGGAAAACAGTATGACAGTAAACGAGGCTGTGAGAAACGTCACTAAGGATTTTATCAACAGTACCACACTTCCTCCATACACACAGATAGGGCTGTCTCCGTATCCCTACGTTTCAATACTTGCCAGAAAAAATCCTGTCTGAAGCCATGAATGCCATCACCGGTGGCTGAAGCTAGTTGAGAATCAAGTTGCAGCAGGCATTTTAAACTGTTGCCTAATTTAAAAGGAAAACATTCCCCCTAAATATGTAACAATTCTCATGGATGAGCTAATTCTGGTAATTTATATATTAAGTTTTAGAGGGTAAGCCAGGGAACCTACCCAGCATGCTCAACATAATACCAGAGGTAAACTGCATTTTGAGTTCAAACAAAAAAATTTATTTCATAACCAAAGACTACCCTCCACTTCATAGCACATCTCAGTTCAGACTACCACATTTACAGTATGCTGCCAACTCTCAGTCTAAAAACTACATGGTATTTTATGAGGACTCCTTTCTCTGAATTTATAGTATAGCATGAATTAATAAACAAATTATTAAAATTATTTAAATATTTGTTACTTTCCTTAAAGTTTCCATTCAAACAGAAAACTAAATATAAAAGGAAACCTAAAAAGAAAAATAAGAAAGACAGGAACTTTCTAAAGTCTTAACAAAGCTATATACTAATTCTGCTAAAGGATCTTCCTACTTGACCTCAAGTAGTTCACCACACCCTTATGCAACAATCTAGAAGATTGCTCCACTTACACAAATATTTTTCTATGACAAACGTGGATAACAACAATCCACTAAAATAGTATTTGGAGTTCTAAAATATCACTTAAATCAATTATCCAAGTACACCTGCTCTGTCTTAGAAAATAGTCACAGCTGCAGAAAAGGAGGGGAAACAAATTTCTAAAATCATGCATTATGAAACAAAAGGATTCTGAAATTTTAAATTATTTCACCTGTGTTTTCCACAATGTAAAAAGTTCAGCACAAAATGCATCAGTGCTCTTACATCAATAATTTTCCTGGTTCTGACACTGTATCATCAAATCTAACAGAAGTTTCATTGTAAGCTAGCTGTTCATTATTCCCTACCTATTCTTTTAGAAAATCTTTCCTTGACTATAAAGTCTCAAATATTTCAAACCATAATGTACATTTTTGTTTTATTTTTCCTGGATATATCTTTGTGTAATTTTTTAAAATCCCAATTAGGTGAGAAAATTTGCATGACCAAGACTATACCTTCTATTTCTTAGGCATCTGTCTCAAAAGACAGCACTAGCAAAACGGAAAAGGCAAAAGCTTTACAAAAAAAAAAAAAAAAGATGAGTTACAGAAACCAGTTCTTCCACTTACTAGCTAGATGACTTGTGTTTCAGATTCTTTATCAGTGAAAGGAAACAGAAAATATCCACGTTCAATGCTGTCATAAGAAATCGATAATATAGGTAAAAGCACATGGCACAAAGCAGACAACTTGTTGAATAACGCTACCATTAACATTACCACAAATAATCCAAAACTGCTACTGTAAAAAGGTTAAACATATTTTTTGCTAGTAAAATCTTCCCAAAAATTATACAAAAATCTCTCTTTATTCATCACCAGCAAATTTTAACACTCATTCAAATCTCTACCCTCCAGAAATCATGTTAGAAGAATGACATATCAGTTCAGTTCAGTCACTCAGTCATGTCCGACTCTTTCGACACCATGAATTGCAGCACGCCAGGCCTCCCTGTCCATCACCAACTCCCAGAGTCTACCCAAACCCGTGTCCATCGAGTCAGTGATGCCATCCAGCCATCTCATCCTCTGTCGTCCCCTTCTCCTCCCGCCTTCCATCTTTCCCAGGATCAGGGTCTTTTCCAGTGAGTCAACTCTTCACATGAGGTGGCCAAAGTATTGGAGTTTCAGCTTCAACATCAGTCCTTCCAATGAACACCCAGGACTGATCTCCTTTAGGATGGACTGGCTGGATCTCCTTGCAGTCCAAGGCACTCTCAAGAGTCTTCTCCAACACCACAGTTCAAAAGCATCAATTCTTTGGTGCTCAGCTTTCTTCACAGTTCAACTCTCACATCCATACATGACTACTGGAAAAACCATAGCCTTGACTAGACGGACTTTTGTTGGCAAAGTAATGTCTCTGCTTTTAAATATGGTATCTAGGTTGGTCATAACCTTCTTTACAAGGAGTAAGCATCTTTTCATTTCATGGCTGCAATCACCATCAGCAGTGATTTTGGAGCCCCCAAAAATAAACTCTGACACTGTTTCCACTGTCTACCCATCTATTTCCCATGAAGTGATGGGACCAGATGCCATGATCTTAGTTTTCTGAATGTTGAGCTTTAAGCCAACGTTTTTCACTCTCCTCTTTCACTTTCATCAAGAGGCTCTTTAGTTCTTCTTCACTTTCTGCCATAAGGGTGGTGTCATCTGCATATCCGAGGTTATTTGATATTTCTTCCGACAATCTTGATTCCAGCTTGTGTTTCTTCCAGCCAAGCGTTTCTCATGATGTACTCTGCATATAAGTTAAATAAGCAGGGTGACAATATACAGCCTTAACGTACTCCTTTTCCTCTTTGGAACCAGTCTGTTGTTCCATGTCCAGTTCTAACTGTTGCTTCCTGACCTGCATACAGGTTTCTCAAGAGACAGGTCAGATGGTCTGGTATTCCCATCTCTTTCAGAATTTTCCACAGTTTATTGTGATCCACACAGTCAAAGGCTTTGGCATAGTCAATAAAGCAGAAATAGATGTTTTTCTGAAACTCTCTTGCTTTTTCGATGATCCAGTGGATGTTGGCAATTTGATCTCTGGTTCCTCTGCCTTTTCTAAAACCAGCTTGAACATCTGGAAGTTCACAGTTCACATACTGCTGAAGCATGGCTTGGAGAATTTTGAGCATTACTTTACTAGCAGGTGAGATGAGTGCAATTGTGCGGTAGTTCGAACATTCTTTGGCATTGCCTTTCTTTAGGATTGGAATGAAAACTGACCTTTTCCAGTCCTGTGGCCACTGCTCAGTTTTCCAGATTTGCTGGCATATCGAGTGCAGCATTTTCACAGCATCATCTTTGAGGATTTGAAATAACTCAACTGGAATTCCATCACCTCCACTAGCTTTGTTCGTAGCGATGCTTTCTAAGGCCCACTTGACTTCACATTCCAGAATGTCTGGCTCTAGGTGAGTGACCACACCGTGGTGATTATCTGGGTAGTGAAGATCTTTTTTGTACAATTCTTCTGTGTATTTTTGCCACCTCTTCTTAATATCTTCTGCTTCTGTTAGGTCCATACCATTTCTGTCCTTTATCGAGCCCATCTTTGCATGAAATGGTCCCTTGGTATCTCTAATTTTCTTGAAGAGATCTCCAGTCTTTCCCATTCTGTTGTTTTCCTCTATTTCTTTGCATAGTGGAATAAAATATACCAGGCTCTTTTTCTTCCTTTCAAGTCCTACCAAGTTGCAATCTCATACTTTTTCAGTTTCCTATAAGATTGTGCCATATGACACTGCTATCTTTACATGTCAACAGTGGTCCACTTACTGGTCATTTCACAGGGTTCAATATGAAACTGACATGCTCAATGAAAACTTAATGATCTCAGCCTGGGTTGCAGTTGCTACACAAATACAGAGGCAGTTAAAATAAATGAGGAGTTTGAAATAAAGTGAAGTTTAAAAGTTCACCCTTATTTTAGTACCTTTATTTGCACAAAGTTCTTCCTAAAACTAAAAAGTTAATACACCATGAAGATATTTCTAAGCAAAAGCCTATATGATCTTCCAGAATTATTTTCTAGATTATGAAAAACATGATCTTCAGGAAGAGATGATCACATAAAGATCCTTATGCTGACATGTAAATGCACAGAACTGAAGAACCTCTATATCTTTAACAGGATAACTAAAATTTCAGGAGCTAACAATGTTTAAAATTAAGGGCCTCATGAGTGCGATATTTAAGCTAAAGGCACAAATACAGGAGACTAAATTATTTGCCGGAGAATTTTTGAGAGAGAATTCTCAACCTATCTTCAGTAGTCCTCAAAACTGGCTCACAATAAAATTATATAAAGGATGAAAGGAAAAACAAAAAACTGCCCTATGAAAGATTAGGGCCCTAACAGACACTGTAATAAAGTTGCCCAGCTGCTTCTAACAGGCCTTCAAGGTAGAGAAGCCTGTCCTAAGGGTTTTTTCCATACTCCTTCATTTTATAAACCAAGACTAAATTTTGAGAAGATTATGTTTCTAGGCCAGTTAAAGTTCCAGAGAGTCTAGTCTACCAGAGGAGAAGGCTAGTCTTATTCAGAATCACCTAATTCAGATGACAACCATACAAATATTAATGGTACAGTTCTGTACAAACATCTCTTTGTAAGAAAACATCACCCTGTATTACCATGAAAACAACATGGATAGCAAAAAATCTCCCCCATCTAAAAAACTGTAGTAATATTAACATATTAAAGGGGTTATTAGCAATCTGTAGAACCATCATGGTAATTTTCAATTACTTGGAATATTCCTTTTTTTAAAAAAGAACTTTCTAAATTCTAAATAAAACACTAACAGCTTGTTTTATATAAATTTAATAATCAACTTAAAAGAAGCCATAACTGAGATATAAATTCCATTTAATTTCCATTTTAATATTTAAAAGTAGTCCAATTAAGAATAGTCTTACTGTTCTAGAGTCTGAGAATGGATTGTATTCATCAAGTCCTGGTGGGACATTTCTTGTCACTTGTGTAACTGATGGGTCCTGGAATAAAATTCAAAGGAGAAAAAAAGGTTATTTACCGTTTAAGATACATTTATATTTACAAAGCATTTGCTTTATCTGTACGTTTGGTCACCCAGCAAAGCTAACAGAGGGAAATAAAGAAGATTATCAGATTTACTCAGTCCCATTTCCACAAAGTTGAAATTGAAACCCACAGCCCTCACACCCTCAAAGAAAAAGAAATGAAAACTAGGTTAGATGCAAATCAGCTGCTAGCTATTATTTAAAGAATGAAAATAGACCACCTCTTATCAGTTGTGTGGAACCAATTGCATCTTTGCAAATCTTGAGTAAATCCATCCTTTCCATTGGGCTCCACAAAGATTTCATGTTCCCCTTTTCTTGAAAATAATATCTTCAGTTTTCCCTACTGCAGATTTAGGTACCACAGTACAAATCAGCGTCACATACTGGCAACACCTAGAGTATTCACGATTAAGCCTCTCTTACTTGTTTTATTCTACAAAGTGTTTCTCTATGACTGCAGTTTATATTGTTCCACATGATCCTAGACTGTCGCCCTTTTCCAAATATTATCACCACATTATCCCAGCTTTTCAAATCTTAATACTAGGCTTTCATATAAATAACTGAATCACAAAATCCTAGTTATCTATTTCTCTTGATTGTGAAATGTAAGATACTAATATAATGAACATCTCAACAAAATCGACTACATAATTAATATGAAAGGCATATGCAAACCACAATGTACAGCTTCATCAGCCTTTACATCACGTTAGTCACAAACTTTTGCATTTATCAGAATCAAATAAAACACACATTGCTTCACCCTACTCCCAGAGTTTCTGATTCAACAGGTCTGGGGTGGAACCTGAGAATCTGTAGTTCTAACAAATTCCCAGGTGATGCTGCTTGTGGGGACCACTGCTCTGTCTACACTGTTCATTCTCTAATCCATCTTCCTCAACAAAGCCAAAATTACCTTTCAAAAATATAAAGCTGATCTTCTCATTCCCCTCCTCCAATCCCTCCCCTCTGCCCTTTATCTATTTCAGATTTGTAGAGACTCTCAACTATAAAATACAGTTTCCTCAAAATGAGACACAAGGCTTCTGACCATCTGAACTAGCCCCTGCCTACCTTTCACCTTTATCAACTCTTATAACCATCCTCACCTCGCCAATCCTTCTCCCTTAACCAAACAAAACAAGCTACTGCATAAAAAACCTCACACTTGGCAATAAGCAAGTGGTAAAGATAAATTAAAAGTACAGCACAGACGAAAAATAAAGACTTTAGGTTTGCTCAACAATAAAACGGGAAGGAGGGAATGAAATCACTCTACTTCTCAGGGCTTCCATCCCAAGTTTATTAAAAAATGACTAGAAAGATTATCAAGAGTGGATGTGTGCTTTGGGGGGAAAATTAAGGAAAAAACATGAATATTTTGATAAAATTTTTGATCAAGTTGACATTGTTGTGCTTAAAATTGTAAGTGGGTTCAGGGTCAAAAAGTGGAGACCTAGCAAATCTGAATGGTCCAGCTGCAGTCATGATGCCCAGCCCACCACCATCCACCACAAAACCAGGCGACCTGAGTCCTCAGACACCACATGCTTCCTCAGCATCACTTCCTCAGGCAGTAATATCTTCCAGGCAGAGGCAGCCTGGCAATCTCCTCCTCTTCCTTAAAGACTCCACCCAAAGACTATCTCATATGCTAACCAGTCATCTTCCTGATAACCCAGTCACTCCATCCCCATCTCAATGTTCCCACAGAACTTGGTATTTACCTTCATTAGCATTTATTTCACTGAACCATGATGAGCTTCATGCAACTCTTTTTTCCCCAAATTAGATTGTGACATCTTTCAATACAAGAAATCAGTAAACAGGTCTTTTTTAACTTAATCATACATCCAAAGTAACACTGTTTTCTTGAGTGATTATCACCACCTCTAGGGAAAAAAACTCTAGAATAAGTATCTGGGATTGTAGCAGCAGTAATCACCAAGAAATACTTCCTAAGAAAAATTTATGTATGAAGTTAACTCAAAAAGTAAAAAAAATGATGTTTAATCTCACTCATAAGATGATTTCCACAACTAGAGAAAGCCCACACACAGCCACAAAGATCCAGTGCAGCCAATATATAAATAAAATAACTACATCCTAAACAAGAAACAATTTTAAAATATTAGACCAAAAAATTGCAGAGAAAGGAATACTCCCCAACTCATTCTATGAGGCCACCATCATCACCCTGATACCAGAAACAGACAGAGATATCAAAAAAGAAAAAGAAAATTACTGGCCAATATCACTGATGAACATAGATGCAAAAATTCTCAATACTAGCAATCTGAGTCCAACAATACATTAAAAGACTCATACACCATGATCAAGTGGGGTTTATCCCAGGGAAGCAAGGATTTCTCAAGATCTGCAAATCCATGTGATATACCACAGTAACAAACTGAAGAACACAAACCATAAGACGACTCATAAGAAACATATTTATCTCAGTAGATGCAGAAAAGCTTTTAACAAAATTCAGCACCGAATTATGATAAAAACAAACTCTCCAGACGGTGGGCATAGAGGGCACATACCTCAACATAATAAAGGCCATATATGTCCAACCTATAGCTAACATCATTCTTAATGGTGAAAAGCTGAAAGCAGTTCCTCTAAGATCAGGAACAAGACATAGATGTTCAATCTTGCCACTTTTATTCAACATAGTTTTAGAAGTCCTAGCTATAGTAATCAGAGAAGAAAAAGAAAGTGAATCCAAATTGGAAAAGAAGTCAAACTGTCACTGTTTGCAAATGATATGATACTATACATAGAAGATCCTATAAGATGCTACCATAAAACTACTAGAGCTCATCAATCAAATTGATTGATTGGTAACATTGCAGGTTACAAAATTAACACACATAAATCTGCTGCATTTCTATACACTAACAACGAATGATCAGAAAGAAAATTTCAAGAAAAAATTCCATTTACCATAGCATCAAAAACAATAAAATATCTAGAAATAAGCCTACCTAAAGAGACAAAAGACCTGTACTCTGAAAATTATAAGACTCTGATGAAAGAAGTTGAAGATGACACAAGTAGATGGAAAGATGTTCTTGGACTGGAAGAATCAGTATTGCGAAAAGGACAATACTACCCAAGGCAATCTACAGATTCAATGCAATTCCTATCAAATTACCAATGGCATTTTTCACAGAACTAGAACAAAAAAATCTTAAAATTTGAAGGGAGATACAAAGACCCCAAATAGCCAAAGCAATCTTGAGAAAGAAAAACAGAGCTGGAGGAATCAGGCTCCCTGGCTTAAGACTATATTACAAAGCTATAGTCATCAAAACAGTATAAAACTCACACAAAAACAGAAATACAGATAAATGGAATAAAATAGAAAGCCCAGAAATAAAACCATGCACCTATGGTCAACTAACCTATGACAAAGGAGGCAAGACTACACAATGCTGGAAAGATAGTCTCTTCAACAAATGGTGCTGGGAAAACTGGACAGTTTACATCTTAAACAATGAAATTAGATCCTTCTTTAACACCATACACAAAAATAAGCTCAAAATGGATTGAAGACCTAAATATGAGACCAGATTCTATAACACTCCTAGAGAAAAACATTTTTCTGATATAAATCACAGCAATATCTTTTTCAATCCATCTCCCAGAATAATGGACATAAAAACAAAAATATACAAGCGGGATCTACTTAAACTCAAAAGCTTTTGCAAAGCAAAGGAAACAATAAACAAAAAGAAAACCCACAGACTGGGAGAAAACATTTGCAAATGATGTGACTAACAAGGAATTAGTCCCCAAAATTCACTAACAACTCATGAAGCTCTACATCGTTAAAATCAACAATCCAAATAAAACAAATGGGCAGAAGACCTAAATAGACATTTCTCCAAAGAAGGCATATGGATGGCCAGGAGGCACATGAAAAGATGTTCAACATCACTAATTGTTAAAGAAATTCAAATCAAAACTACGAGATATCACCTCACACCAGTCAAAATGGCTGTCAACAAAAAATCCAAAAGCAACAAATGCTAGAGAGGGTGTGGAGAGAAGGGAACCCACCCACACTCTTGGTGGGAATGTAAATTGGGACAGCCACTATGTAGAACAATCTGGAGGGTCCTTAAAAGACTAAAAATAGAGCTACCATATGACCCTGTAATTCCACTCCTGGTCATATATTCAGAGGAAAATATGGTTTCTAAGAGCATACACACACCCTAATGTTCATCACAGCCCTGATTACAACAGTCAAGATAGGGAAGCAACCCAAATGTCTATCAACAGAGGAATGGATAAAGAAGAAGTGGTGCATATATACAATGCAATATTACTCAGCCAAATAAAAGTATGAAATAATGACATTTGCAGCAACATGGATGGACGTAGAGATTGTCATACTGCGTGAAGAAAGCCAGACAGAAAAGGAGAAACATTGCATGATATCTCTTATACAAGAATCTAAAAAGACATGATACAAATGAGCTTATTTACAAAACAGAAAGAGACTCACAGACTTTGAGAACCAACTTATGGTTGCCAGGGGTAGGGGAAGATGGAAGAAGGGATAGAGAGTTTGGGATGGGAAGGTACACAGTGCTATATTTAAAATGGATAACCAACAAGGACCTACTGTATAGCACAAGGAACTCTGCTCAATGTTATGTGGCAGCTTGGATGGGAGGGGAGTTTGGGGGAGAATGGAGAATGGATACATGTATTTGTATGGCTGAATCCCTTTGCTGTCCATCTGAAACTATCACAACATTGTTAATAGGCTAAAAAATAGTTAATCTGTATTTAAATTTTTAAAAATAATAGAAGACAATTTGGAAAAGAACAAATGCAAATATTAAGCAAATATATTGAAAGTGAAAGGGTCAGTCTCTCAGTCATGTCTGACTCTTTGCAACCCCATGGACTGTAGCCCACTAGGCTCCTCTGTCCATGGAATTCCCCAGGCAAGAATACTGGAGTGGGTTGCCATCCCCTTCCCCAGGCGATCTTCCCGACCCAGGGATTGAACCCTGGTCTCCTGCATTGCATGCAGATTCTTTACCTGTCTGAGCCACCAGGGAAACCCCAAAGAATAGTGAATTGGGTTGTCATTTCCCTCTGCAGGGATTCTTCCCAACGCAGGGATCGAACCTGCAACTCCTGCTTTGGCAGGCAGATTCTTTACCACTGAGCCACCAGGGGAGTCCATAATGGTAAAGAAAAACAAAAATGTAGAATAAGAAATGGGAATAAATGTTTTTAAAAAAGAAAAGAAAAAGAGGGGAGGCAAAACATAGTCCCAGAAAGATGAATCCTGCTCTGCCAACATTCATGCCATCAATGTTATTTTCTCAATGCTCCTTAAGTACAATAAGTTCTAGCTTTCATTCTACAAATATGTATAACCAATTATCGAGTGTCCTAAAATTCAAGTTCACATTAAATTTTTTTAATCCCACATAAAGTATAACTTTATTTTAAAGAGGCCCAGAATGAAATCATTCTTCAATTTTCTACCTTTGACTACAATAATTAAAATGACCTTTTTTACTTCCAGATTTGAGGTTAATCCAGGATGAAAGTTAACTGGCAGCTTGCCAAAATCACTGTCTCAAATTCTAGTTGGTCTAGAATCTACCTCAATGTAGTATTAGGTGGCCAAGCACTAGAGTATAGGATATACCAAGAACGATTTAGGAAGATAAAGAACTGATCTCCCTGACTTATCACATAATTAACATTTCCAATTAGTTTTTAATAAATGTAAACAGTGTTGGGGAAGCTACAGTCTCTAAACTGAGAGAAAATCAGCAAAGTTGATGATTTAATTAATAATGAATGATCTTTCAATGCTTATTAAGTATTGAGCACTTAATTACATTATTTCCAATCCTTGCTGTAATCCTCCCTGATGGACCACATTGTTCTGTTTCTCAGAAAAAGAAGCTATGGCCTTAAAAAAGAAACTTTCTCAAGGTTAATTAGCATGTCTGAGATAAAATATGAAGTCAGGACTTCCCAATGCCTATATATACTCTTTCCATCAGATATACTAAAAATAATTTACCACAACCATAACTTTATCAAGAGAAGGTATTAACTGAGTGGCTGTTTATCAATTCCAAAACTTTAAAAGGAAAATACCTTTCTTCCTCTTCAACACAATCAAAATGAAACTGTTTCAACTGGTAAGTTGGTTGCTTCTATGACAGTGGTTCTCACACTCAGCAAGCACTGGAATCATTTGGAGGGCTTATTAAAACCCAAACTGCTGAGCCCCACTCCAGTGTACCATCAGGTCTGGGATAGTGGCTGAGAATTTGCACTTCTACCAAGGAAAACATTCAGAGCTAGTCTCATTTTACTTACTTAGAGGGATATACTAGGTGTCTGCATTTTACTAACTTTCAAGAAGCAAGACTTTAGAGTTTAAATATCCTTTCGAGTTTAAATATCCTTTTTTGCCCTGATTATCCATAAAATTATACAATTTAGTCAAGTCAGGGCTATTCTGCTAACCCTTTAGTAAGCAACTTAACACCATGGTCATGTTTCATTAAAAACCAAGATGCATTACAAAAATAAATTTTTTTAAGAAGAGAATAAATAAATATTTTACATTTAGCATAACTCACTTTTTTATATCTTTAATCCAAGTTTATTTACCAAACCCTCTGGGGTAGTGCTAAAGAGCCTCTCGATAAAAGTGAAAGAGGAGAGTAAAAAGTTGGCTTAAAATTCAACATTTAGAAAACTAAGATCATGGCATCCAATCCCATCACTTCCTGGCAAATAGATGGGGAAACAATGGAAACAGTGACAGAATTCATTTTTGGGGGCTCCAAAATCACTGCAGATGGTGATTGCAGCCATTAAATTAAAAGACACTTGCTCCTTGGAAGAAAAGCTATGACAAACCTTGACAGCATATTCAAAAGCAGAGACATTACTTTGCCAACAAAGGTCCATCTAGTCAAAGGTATGGTTTTTCTAGTAGTCATGTATGGATGTGACAGCTGGACTACAAACAAAGCTGAGTGCCAAAGAATTGATGCTTTTAAACTGTGGTGTTGGAGAAGACTCTTGAGAGTCCCTTGGACTGCAAGGAGATCCAACCAGTCAGTCCTAAAAAAACTCAGTCCTGAATATTCATTGGAAGCACTGATGCTGAAACTCCAATACACTGGCCACCTGATGTGAAGAATCAACTCATTGGAAAAGACTCTGATGCTGGGAAAGACTGAAGGCAAGAGGAGAGGGGGACGACAGAGGATGAGATGGTTGGATGGCATCACCAACGTGATGGAGATGAGTTTAAGTAGGCTCCGGGAGTTGGTGATGGACAGGGAAGCCTGGCATGCTGCAGTCCATGGGGTTGCAAAGAGTCGGACACAACTGAGCGACTTAACTGACAGGGGGAACACACCTTCACTGAATTTCAACTATTTCCTCCATCATGCTTCATGTTGGACCTTCTCAATCACTGCCACATAAAACCTCACAGGAAGATTTAAAACCTGGCAAGAAAGTACTTTCACCTTCAGCTAGACGTAGGGACATTAATTCAGTAACAGTTTCTTTGGGACCTCCCTGGTGGTAAGACTCCACACTTTCACCGCAGGGGGTTCAGGTTCAATCCCTGGTTGTGGAAGTAAGATCCCACATGCCACATGGTGCGGCCAAAAATAATGATAATAGTTTCTTCAATAAACCTTTCTTGTAAATAACCAACCTCAGTGTCTTCTCGGTATATATATTATCCTCAAGCTAAATAATAGTCTAAAAACACAAAAGACTCCATGGATGATTTTGTATAACATACATTATGTATCTACTTACTATATATCTGCTAACACTTAATAGGTTTGGGTTTTCTGATAACACTAAAAAGTTTCTGTATCTTAGGTACTTGTTCAAAAGCAGAAAGGACTCATCTAGGAATTGGAAACTCAGTTCAATGGAAATGAGTAGCCTCTGCACCCTTAAGAAAGTCACCTAAACTCTCGTCTCATATGTAACATAGGAGAAATATGATATTTGATCGCCCAGGTCAGTTGAAACTCTGAAACTTTGTATGCTATAGACTTTAAGTCTTCATTGTTTGGAAAGCTAACTGCCTTTATTTAACCCTTCCCACACTGCTAGTGAAAAGATGGAAACACTGAACAAGGCACTTCATATTTCAATGTGACTCAGTTTTTTCATCAGTAAAATGTATCACACAGTTCACAAACTACTGCGTGTAAAATGACTGATACAGTTCCTGTACATGGACAACACTTAAGTGACAGCTTAGGCTGTTATCATTATTACCAACAAGAAAAGAAGAGTCAAACAAAAAAGCTGTCCATTTTGTATTAACTGAGGGATCAAGAAAGTATAGAGCATCCTATGTAATGAATAGGCCAAAAAACAACCACAGCCACCTTCTGAGGAAAGCAGTGACTGGAGTTCTCCACCCAGTCATTGTGTCAAGGGCCCCCAATAGCTTAGTGGCATGCCAAAGGATGAAGAATTGGCCTCTGTGCAAACGGCAGCCATTTTTAGAACTGGACATGAGGGAGTCTGGCAGACCCCTACAGAAGTGATTCTGCACTGGATACTAACTAATCAATTCCATTAGGGCTTGTTTGTTGAGGCACTTGAATGAGACATAAAGACGGTACTGTGATTAGCAGCAGAAGCGGACACTAGTCCCAGTATACAGACAGACAGAAGCGAAGTCATAAGAAGGTGACCAGAAAAGGGGGCAGTAGGTTCAGCACCTAAGGAGAATGGCATTTACCAGAGTTGCCAATGAGTCACTCAAGCAAAAATACGGCAAACAGAGTTGCTGTTCTTCTGGCTGATGAGGAATGACTGGTGTTAGAGAAGTTTTCCACATTCCTACAGACCCCCAGGGAGACCACAGAAGAGGGAAAACGGAGGACATGTCAGAGCGGCAGAAGAGGGAAAAAAGTCTGGCAGAGATCAGCCCCCTAACCTTCACGCAAATCAGTGAAGCTCAATTCTTATGTCTTTTAACTATTGATTTCGTGTGAAAAATGGTTTCCACGGCTTGGCAGGAGGGAGGTAAAGGGCAGGACTGTGGACTGAGGAAACACCACGTGAGCTCCCAGAAACTTCCATCCCAACAGCAGAGACTGACTGTGTTGGGCTTCCTTCCCTCCCCAAAATCCAAACAAAAAACCTCCATCACCTGAGGTAACCTGAGCATGTCTCCATGCCTTAAAACCAGGACAGGTGGAACCAATGCTCTTGGCCATTTTGTGTTCTATTAAAACTTTACATAAAAACAGTTTACTTTCATTAAGGTTTTATATTTAAATAAAATCTTCTGGGTGAGAAAGATTTTAATAAGTATTACCATTTACTGACGCCAAGTACACATTCTGGTCTCAAACATACTTACTGATCCAAACTGCTGCTAAATCACTTTTTTTTAATTGAAGCTGATTTACAATGTTGTGTCAACTTATGTTCAGCAAAGTGATCTAGTTATACACACACATATATATATATTCTTTTCCACTATGGTTTAGCATAGGATTTAGTTCCCAGTGCTATACAGTAGAACCTTGTTGTTTATCCATTCCATATTTAATAGAAAAGACTCTGATGCTGGAAAAGACTGGAGGCAAAAGGAGAAGGGGGTGGCAGAGGATGAGATGGTTAGATAGCATCCCCGACTCAACAGACATGCACTTGAGCAAACTCTGGCAGATACTGAAGGACAGGGGAGCCTGGCCGTGCTGCAACCAACAGAGTCATAAAGAGCTGGACACAACTCAGCGATTGAACGACAAATATAACAGCTTACATCTGCTAACCCCAACCTCCCACTCCGCCCTTCTCCCAACCCCCATCCCCTTGGCAACCACAAGTCAGCTCTGTATCACTTCTTAATTTAATTCTAATTTCACCTTTTCTCTTCCTTCTAATTTTAAGGAAATGGAGGAGAATACAACTCTAATCTTTATCCTTTGATTTTCTTAGTGATAGATATTTCCCACAGTTGTAAAGTTTAAGGCAAGTTGACAAAACCTATGTAAAAAAAAAAAAAATCTCTTTATATACAAGTTTCATCTCTTCCCATCTTTTCTCTGGATTATCCTATCAGTTAACCTTTTCTCTCATATGTTCATCTTCTTCTCAACAGGATGCCTCATATCTACACTTTAAGTCTCAATCATCTTTAAAATGCACACAGCAAAGAAAAACAAAACTATTCCTTCAATCACCCTCAACCTACTACTACTATAAGCCCCCTTCTTTCTATGCACTTCTCATCTCCCACCCACACACCCTCCCATCAGGGGCTGTATTTTTCAGTGTAAACTGCACTAGCCTTCCCATTGTCTCTCCGCCTTGTGACACCTTCCCCGTTCCAATCTTCACAGTGAACCAAGAGGAGCTTCTCAAAATACAACCTTGCTCCTGTCACACCTACAGATTTGATGAATGTGAAGAGAACAAACGTATACTAAATTTGGTTTACTCTCTCAATCATCTAAGAGCATATTTTAGGCCTATGAAAACTTACCAGTCTTTGGGAATGAAAAATGAGTAGCTGGTGAGATCATTGATGGGATAGAGACTGCAAATACAGGTGAATTCTCACCACCCACGTAAGTGACAGCCACAGCAGGAAGACACGCCTTAAACTAGCACTAACGACTGACATTCTACCACACACAGGTAAAGCCCACTGCTGTTGCAGTATTGTATTTTACTTACCTAGACCTATGTCATATAATGTAGTGGCCACTAGCCACATGTAGCTCTTGAAATGTATCTAGTCCAAATTGAAATGTGCTCAAAGTATAAAACACACCATGTTTCTGATTTTGAGGCACAAAACAATGTAAAATATCATTAACAATTGTTAGGTAAATTGTATGTTGAAAGAGATTTTGTACATATGAAGTTAAATAAAATGTATTATTAAAATTAATTTCACCTGATTTCTTTTCATATACCTTCTACAAAATTTTAAATTACACATGTGGCACAAATAATATTCCCACTGAACAGTGCTGATCTAGTCATTATAATTTATTCAATAATGGCTAAAATTTCACTTTCATTCATTTGGGAAAATTCAATTATGTCACCAAAAGGAAAGCAATAAACTCAGATTTAAAACTAAATTTCCTTGAAGTTTTTCGAAATTATAAAAAATGGTAAGAGACCTGATCAGAAGTTTCTCAAGCCAATGTTTTTATACAACACAGTAGCAGGCTCCCACCATGCTTTTTCACTGTCCTTACACTTCATGAGATACCAGAAGACAATAATTTGAATATTTTTAATAATTTTTAAAAAATTAATATTTACAATTCTATCAAGGAAACCTATGGGAAAGTGAAGAAGGCTAAAGCAAAGATAGACTGAAGGAGAGAGAAAGAATTCATCTAGTTTAGCACAGTACTAGACTCTTTAATTACCTCATGTAATCCTCAGAACACAATCCTATGACTTTCATTCTATATCCTTTCTTTCACTGCTGAGAATACTAGCTCAGAGATATTTAAGTAATTTGCCCAAAATCATATGGCGAACAAGTGACGGGGTCAAGGATCCAACTTCAAATCTGACTCCAAAGACCAAGTTTTTAGAAAAATCTAATAAAGAACACAAAGTGATGTTTCAAATATGTCCTCAAAAGAAAAGGGCTGAATTAAATACTGCATTGCTCCACAAAACTCCACCTAATCCAGTCAATATTACACACTGGACTAGGCAACTTGATTAAATAAGAAACGCCCAAGATAGGGGCTGTAAGAGGTGCTAACTTCAGAGAGTAAAAATTTTTTTTCCTACTCTATACTTTTCAGACCTATTGTAATCATACGAATTTAAAAGACACAGAGTGAGGAGGAAGAATTATTGGTACTACGAGAGAAGCCATTAAAAATCTCAGCAAGACTCTAAAACAACATTTAGCAAAACTTTTATAACTCATTATAAGGAGTGCTTAATAATTACTAGGAATTATTCAATAATAATAATTTCATGATAGTGAAAAGTTAATACTCATTTTCACTGTCAGTCACGAAAATCTTAAACTTGAGATTGAAAACTAATTTTTATAGACCAAGTCACTCCTCAATAAATTAGAAACAATTGAAGCAAACACATCCAAGCAAATATACCTCATATATGCAAATTAAAAGTTAAAAACCCAAACCTTACATTGCACTTTTCCTCCATGTTAACACTAGTATTAAGTGCCAAAAAAAATCATTTCATTTTCTAGCCCTTCTATGATCTAACGGAAGAATTCTTTGGAAACACTATTTCTGAATATAATATTCCTTGTGTAGTCACTCAGTTGGAGAAGGCAATGACACCCCACTTTGGTATTCTTGCCTGGAAAATCCCATGGACAGAAGAGCCTGGTAGGCTACAGTCCATGGGGTCGCTAAGAGTCGGAGACGACTGAGCGATTTCACTTTCACTTTTCCCTTTCATGCACTGGAGAAGGAAATGGCAACCCACTCCAGTATTCTTGCCTGGAGAATCCCGGGGACGGTGGAGCCTGGTGGGCTGCCGTCTACGGGGGTCGCACAGAGTCGGACACGACTGAAGCGACTTAGCAGCAGCAGCAGTAGCAGTCATTCAGTTATGTTCAACTCTTTGCAACTCCACGGACTGCAGCACGACAGGCTTCCCTGTCCTTCATTATCTCCCAAAGTAATATAATCTCCCAGAGTAATATAATTTAGTGAAAATTTCATCTGGACAGTTAATGATGTATGTAAAGGATGAGATGGTTGAATGGCATCATCGACTCAATGGACATGAGTCTAAGCAAACTCTGGGAGATAGTGAAGGAAAGGGAAGCCTGGCCTACTGCAGTCTATGGGGTTACAAAGAGTCAGACATGACTGAGCAACTGAACAAAAAGGGACTTAAATAATATAGAATGCGAGAAACTATTTCTTAGTCCACATGTGCATGCTAAGTCACTTTGCGACCCCATGTACTGTAGCCCATCAGGTTCCTCTGTCCATGGGATTCTCCAGGCAAGAATACTGGAGTCAGTTGCCATGCCCTTTTTCAAGGGATCTTCCCAACCCAGGGATTGAACCCATGTCTCTTCCAACTCCTGCACAGGCAGGCAGGTTCTTTACTGCCAGCACCACCTGGGAAGTCCACAGTCAAAATGAAATTAAGAGATGTGTTGCCTTCTTTGTTCTATTTTATATTGTCAACAACATTCTGAGCAGGAACTAACAGAAACCTTCTCACATTATCCTTATTAAAGCCATTCATGGAACAGTTTTCATCAAGTTCTTTAATTCCTAACTAAATTTGAAACTTGAAACAACAGAATGGGAAAGACTAGCAATCTCTTCAAGAAAATTAGAGCTACAAAGATGGGCACAATAAAAGACAGAAATGGTATGGACCTAACAGAAGCAGAAGATATTAAGAAGAGGTGTCAAGAATACACAGAAAAACTATACAAAAAAGATCTTCATGACCCAGATAACCACAATGGTATGATCACTCACCTAGAGCCAGATATCCTGGAATGCAAAGTCAAGTGGGCCTTAGGAAGCATCATTACGAACAAAGCTAGCGGAGGTGATGGAATTCCAGCTGAGCTATTTCAAATCCTCAAAGATGATGCTGTTAAAGTGCTGCACTCAATAAGCCAGCAGATGTGGAAAACTGAGCAGTGGCCACAGGACTGGAAAAGGTCAGTTTTCATTCCAATCCACAGATTTGAAAGGCAATGCCAAAGAATGTTCAGACTACCGTACAATTGCACTCATCTCACACACTAGCAAAGTAATGCTCAAAATTCTCCAACCTAGGCTTCAACATACGTGAACCGTGAACTTCCAGATGTTGAAGCTGGATTTACAGAAGGCAGAGGAACCAGAGATTAAATTGCCAACATCTGTTGGATCACAGAAAGAGCAACAGAATTTCAGAAAAACATCTACTTCTGCTTTACTGACTTCACCAAAGCCTTTGACTGTGTGGATCACAACAAACTGTGGAAAATTCTTAGAGATGGGAATACCAGACCACCTGACCTGTCTCCTGAGAAATCTGTATGCAGGTCAAGAAGCAACAGTTAGAACTGAACATGAAACAGACAAGTTTCAAATCAGGAGAGGAGTACGTCAAGGCTGTGTGTTGTCATCCTGCTTATTTAACTTACATGCAGAGTACATCATGCGAAATGCCAGGTTGGATGAAGCACAAACTGGAATCAAGATTGCCGGGAGAAATATCAATAACCTCAGATATGCAGATGACACCACTCTTATGGCAGAAAGCAAAGAGAAACTAAAGAGCCTCTTCATGAAAATGAAAAAGGAGAGTGAAAAAGTTGGCTTAAAACTCAACATTCAAAAAAGTAAGATCATGGCATCCAGTTCCATCACTTCATGGCAAATAGATGGGGAAACAATGGAACCAGTGACAGATTTTATTTTGGGGGGCTCCAAAATCACTGCAGATGGTGACTGCAGCCATAAAATTATAACACGCTTGCTCCTTGGAAGAAAAGTTATGACCACCTAGACAGCATATGAAAAAACAGCGACATTACTTTGCCAACAAAGGTCTGTCTAGTCAAAGCTATGGTTTTTCCAGTAGTCACGTATGGATGTGACAGTTGGACTATAAAGAAAGCTGAGCACCGAAGAATTGGTGCTTTTGAACTGTGGTGTTGGAGAAAACTCTTGAGAGTCCCTTGGACTGAAAGGAGATCCAACCAGTCCATCCTAAAGGAAATCAGTCCTGAATACTCATCAGAAGGACTGATGCTGAAGCTCCAGTACTTTGGCCACTTGATGTGAAGAACTGATTCATTGGAAAAGACCCTGATGCTGGGAAAGATTGAAGGTGAGAGGAGAAGAGGACGACAAAGGATGAGATGGTTGGATGGCATCACCAACTCGATGGACATAAGTTTAAGCTCCTGGAGTTGGTGATGGACAGGGAAGCCTGACGTGCTGCAGTCCATGGGGTCTCAAGAATCGGACATGACTGAGAGACAGAACTGAACTGAAACTTGAAACTATTAACCTCTGTGTCTAAATTTTCCCATCTACAAAATGAGGGAGTAACACTTAAGCCTTCTGCCTCAGACTCTACACTTAGGGGAACAGAGGCTACAATACTGACCAGCTACTCTTTTTCCTTCAAAGCATTTAAGTGCACATTATGTTTCCCAACTCAAGTGCGGATCCTTGACATTAGTGACTTATCCATCTTTGTATTCCTGGTGACTAGTACAGTGTCTATCTAGGAGCCTGATTCACTTTCAGCACTCCATATATTTTTGGCTAAATAATCCACTCTTACTCCATCTTCAGTGATAAAAATCTATTGAAAACAACTGAATTTGAAACACTTTATTCTCTAATATAGTCACAGCAATTACATAAAGATTTTAGGTAACTATAAAGACCTTATCAAATTGGCAAATGCTACAATTGAAATATAATGGTTGATAAAGATTGAAAACAATGTATATGTATGTCTGAGTCCCTTCTCTGTTCACCTGAAACTAGCACAACATTGTTGATTGGCTCTTCCCTGAAACAAAAATTTTCGGTGTTAAAAAAAAATTAAAAAAAAAAAAAAAAAAGACTGAGACTATGTTTAGCTTCTTTTTAAAATTATGCCATTGGATCCACTCAGTCACATGAACCATCTAACCAAAATCATAGAAAATAATCCACTGGCAAAAGAATTAGATGCTTTATTGACAAATGCTATGAGATATCAAGTAAAGGGTCCCCAAACTCCAAACTGCGTATTTATTACGTGGCATCATATTTGAGCTACATGAACTATATGAAAGCTAGTCAAAAGAAGACAGTATGTCTAAAGATAGAGCAGTGGCAAGAAACCTAAACAAATGATTTTTTAGACCAGAGTAAAGCACTGAACACTTAGATAATATCAAAGTATTCTGCATGTGTAATAAATCCCTAAGAGTTAAAAAAGTTAAGTAACTTGAAATACACAACTGATACCTTTAACCATATACAAAAATTAACTTAAAATGAACCAAAGCCTAAATACATGCACTAAAATTATAAAACTCTTAGAAGAAAATACAGAAGTAAATCTTCATGACCTTGGATTAGACAATGGTTTCTGAGATATAACACCAAAACCACAAGCAGCAAGAAAAAAATATACAATTGGGCTTCATCAAAATTTAAAACTTTCCTGCTGAGAAGTAAACCAAGAGAGTTAAAAAAAAAAAAAACCTACAAAATGGAAGAAAATTTTCACATATCATATACTTGATAAGTGATTTGTATCTACTAGAATATATTAAAAAACTTTATCTCAAAAAGACAACAATTTTTAAATGGGCAAAGGATCCAAATAGACATTTTTCTAAAGGAACTATACAAATGGCCACTAAGTACATGAAAAGTCACTCAACATTACTAGCTGTTAGGGAAATGCAAATCAAAATAATGAGATACCACTTCATGCTACTAGAATGACTACAATAAAAAAGAAAGTATTGGCAAGGATGTTTAAAAAAAAGGAAGTTAAAGAGAAAAAAAAAGAAACTAGAATCCTCATACTCCGCAATGAGAATATAGAATGGTACAGCCATTTAGTAAAATAGCTTGGCAATTAGCAAATGTCTGGGCAATTCGACTCCTAGGTACATATCCATCAGTTCAGTTTAGTCGCTGAGTCGTGTCTGACTCTTTGCACCCCACAGACAGCAGCATGCCAGGCTTCCCTGTCCATCATCAACTCCCAGAGCTTACTCAAACTCATGTCCATCAAGCTGGTGATGCCATCAAACCAATTCATCCTCTGTCAGCCCCTTCTTCTCCTGCCTTGAATCTTTCCCAGCATAAGGGTCTTTTCAAAAGAGACAGTTCTTCACATCAGGTGGCCAAAATATTAGAGCTTCAGCTTCAGCATCAGCCGTTCCAATGAATATTGAGGACTGATTTCCTTTAGGATAGACTGGTTTGATCTCCTTGAAGTCCAAGGGACTCTCAAGAGTCTTCTCTAATACCACAGTTCAAATGCATCAGTTCTTTGGCGCCAAGGTCTCTGGTGTCTCAGATGGTAAAGAATCAGCCTGCAATGCAGGAGACCTGGGTTCAAGCCCTGAGTTGGGAAGATCCCTTAGAGGAAGGCATGGCAACCCACTCCAGTATTCTTGCCCAGAGAATCCCGATGGACAGTGGAGCCTGGTGGGCTACAGTCCACGTGTGTCAGACTCGGAAAAGAATCCAACATGACTGAGCGACTAAACACAGCACCGCTTTCTTTATAGTCCAACTCTCACATCCATACATGACTACTAGAAAAACCATAGCTTTGACTAGATGGACCTTTGTTGGCAAAGTAACATCTCTGCTTTTTAATGTGCTGTCTAGGTTGGTCATAGCTTTTCTTCCAAGGACAAGTGTGTTTTAATTTCATGGCTACAGTCAACCATCTGAAGTGATTTTGGAGCCCAGGAAAATAAAGTCTATCACTGTTTCCATTGTTTCCCCATCTATTTGCCATGAAGTGATGGTACCAGATGCCATGATCTCAGTTTTCTGAATGTTGAATTTTAAGCCAACTTTTTACTCTCGTCTTTCACTTTCATCAAGAGGCTCTTTAGCATTACCCCAGAGATTATTGATATTTCTTCCAGCAATCTTGATTCCAGCTTGTGCTTCATTCAGCCCGGCATTTTGCATGATGTACTTCGCATGTAAGTCAAATTAGCAGGGTGACAATATACAGCCTTGCCGTACTCCTTACCCGATTTGGAACCAGTCTGTTGTCCCATGTCCAGTTCTAACTGCTGTTTCTTGTCTTGCATACAGATTTTTCAGGAGGCAGGTTAGGTGGTCTGGTATTCCCATCTCTGGAAGAATTTTCCACAGTTTGTTGTAATCCACACAGTCAAAGGCTTTAGTGTAGTCAATGAAGCAGAAATAGATGTTTTTCTGCAATTCTCTTACTTTTTCTATGATCCGACAGATGTTGCCAATTTGATCTCTAGTTCCTCTGTCTTTTCTAAATCCAGTTTGAACATCTGGAAGTTTCTCAGTTCACATACTGTTGAAGCCTGGCTTGGAGAATTTTGAGCATTACTTTGCTAGTGTGTGAGATGAGCGCAACAGTGCAGTAGTTTGAACACTCTTTGACACAACCTTTCTTTGGGATTGGAATGAAAACTGACCTTTTTCAGTCCTGTGGCAACTGCTGAGTTTTCCAAATTTGCTGGCATATTGAGTGCAGCACTTCCACAGCATCATCTTTGAGGATTTGAATAGCTCAACTGGAATTTCATCACTTCCACTAGCTTTGTTCATAGTGATGCTTCCTAAGGCCCACTTGACTTTACACTCCAAGATGTCTGGCTATGGGTGAGTGATCACACCATTGTGGTTATCTGGGTCATGAATATCTCTTTTGTATAGTTCTCCTGTGTATTCTTGTCACCTCTTCTTATTATCTCTGCTTCTGTTAGGTCCATTCCATTTCTGTTCTTTACTGTGCCCATCTCTGCATGAAATGATCCCTTTGTATCTCTAATTTTCTTGAAGAGATCTCTAGTCTTTCCCATTCTATTGTTTTCCTCTATTTCTTTGCACTGTTGACTTAGGAAGGCTTTCTTATCTCCCCTTGCTATTCTTTGGAACACATATCCATATATCCACATAAAAACTTAAACAAATATTCACAGCAGCATGATTCCTACCAGCCAAAAGTGGAAACACCCCAAACTTATATCAACTGATGAATGTACAAATAAAATATAGTATATCCATACAATGGAATTATAATTTGACAATAAAAAGAAATGAAGTTCTGATACATGCTACAATATGAATGAAACTTAAACACATGATACTGCCAGTCATAAAAGACTACATTTTTTAGAATCCCATGTATATGTAATGTCCAGAGAGAATATTAGTGGCTGCCTAGTGCTGAAGAAGTTGGAAGGGAAATGGGTAATGACTGCTAAAGGTCATGAGATTTCTTTTCAGAGTGATGAAAATGTTCTAAAATTGACAGTGATGACGCACAACTGTGAATATACTAAAAATCACTAAATTGTACCCATTAAATTGGTTAACGGTATGGTACATTAATTATATCTCAAAGCTGTTCTTTAAGAAGATAATCAGTTGTAACATTTCTTGGAAGAAATCTTGCCAACCAGCTATAAATCCATATGCAGGGCTTTCCTGGTGGTCTAGTGGTTAAAAATCCACCTAGCAATGCAGAGGACATGAGTTCAATCCCTGGTCCGGGAAGATCCCACATGTTGTGGGGCAACAAAGCCCTTGCAGCATAACTACTAAGTCCACACACTGCAACTACTGAAGCCCACATGTCCTAGATCCTGTTTGCTGCAATAAGAGAAGCCACTGAAATGAGAGGCCACGTATCACAATGAAGAGAAGCCCCAGATCACTGCAACTAGAGAAAGCCCACATGGCAAAGAAGACCCAGCACAGCCATAAATAAGAAATAAGCCTTTTTTAAAAAATCCATGTCTTCAAAATCTAAATACCAAATCACCCAGTGCCCTTATTAAATAGAGAAATACTCATTAGGAAAGAAGTAAAAAAGAGATTGGGTAGGAGATCTGGCTCTCAGAGACTACAATGATCCCAGAGTTTGGATACTTACAAACTGGATACTTTATTTTAGCATCCTACTATATGGAATCATGAAAATTTCTTCTGAAATTTGAGAAACTGGGTGGCTAAAAGAGCTAGATGCCCATCAAAAATGCACTAAAGTATAAAGACATAAAAAGAAAAAGGATGATGCCAAAAAACAGGAAAACATTTGATCATATTTGTTCAACTGACTGGTGGGCTCAAATGACCACTAATGAATGAATGAGTCACTGAACTGATATCATAAGGATGGGATGACATCCCTTATTTTCAATAAACTCTCAAGAGATTTTTGCACCAAAAAAAGTTTGTTTTGTCATATATACTGGTTCTGCACCAAGATTAATGAGTTTTCTGTCATTCATATTAAATACTGAAATACCAAAACAATTTTACCACTAAATGTGGCCAGCAAATACCCATGAACAAATTTTTAAATGTCTTAGTAGTTTGGTCATATTACAGGCACTCATTGAGAAGGAAATGGCAACCCACTCCAGTATTCTTGCCTGGAGATTCCCATGGACAGAGGAGCCTGGCGGGCTACAGTCCATGGGATCCATGGGGTCACAAAGAGTCAGACACGACTTAGCAACTGAGCACACACACCTAGGCAGTCAACTTTTAAATGTATCTTTTCCATCTCAAATATATGTTGTAAGGAACATTTTCTTAAGAAACGAATTCTGGCTAAATAACCTACTCTTGCTAACTTCGTGGTTAAGCTCTTCAGACCAGCAAATCCAAATCTACAGCGATATATCCATGGGGAGAAAACGTTCAGCATTCCAACTGTGACACCAGGGATGCATCCTGCCAGCTTTCCACGACTTCAAAAGGTAATCATAATCACAACTTTAAAAACTATTTAGCCTCAAATATAAAGAACATTAGATATCCTTTTTAAAAATCAACATTAAACAACCAATTTTACAA
Source organism: Okapia johnstoni (assembly GCA_024291935.2). Lineage (NCBI taxonomy): Eukaryota > Metazoa > Chordata > Mammalia > Artiodactyla > Giraffidae > Okapia > Okapia johnstoni. Next base: position 84,059,896 of record CM044307.1, read on the forward strand.
CTTTTCACCATTTAAACAAAGTTTGCACCACAAGGTAATCTGTCATAAAAATAAAATGAACTCTCATTATTATCCTCAGCTCAAGTTGAGATACATAATAGCTTCTAATATCCCCACGCTTTGTAAGACAACCAGTAATTTCTATGTTTGGTTTTTGTTGCTATTTCTGTTAATACCAAAAGTTTAAAAGTTAATAAAAATTAGAGTCTGCCTCAGAAAATTTGGGCAATTTAGAGATAAAATAAAGGAGAATAAATAATCACATGTTGCAACCAAAGAGAAACTTGCACCATTATTTATTTCCCTTATCTGTTATTTTAAGAGCTTCTTATCTTTGTCTGAATTCAAAAGCTAAACTCCTGTAACCATAAGAAGTGTAAAAAAATATATATCAAATAAATATGGAAAACAGAAAAATTAAGCAATTTGCCTAAGGTCATCTAACTAGGAGGTGGACAAGCAAATTTAGGCTGCCTGGCTCTAATGCCACCCTTTTACCTACTCCCCTGGACCACCTCTGTAGATTTCTCTAACTCCTTCCTCTAAGCTCCCAGCACTGGGGTAAGAACACGTAAATATTTGTCTGCAATACATTTAGCTCATGGAACATTTTCTTATGAACTCAACTTTAAATGGTGGTTAAGCTCCCCTGAGATTCAAATATAAACATTTCCATACATTTTTTTTAATCAAGTAGAAAAAGCATCTAACACTTCTTTGAAGTTTAGGGAATACATTAATTACACTTTTATAATATGCCACTTACTTGTAAGCAATTCACTAAAATTTATGACTACTTGAGATGCCAAAAATTAAGCGTGGTAGGCCATAGATAAAACCACAAGACTGGCTAAATCAAGCTAAAACAAGCATAAACCACTTTGGGAAAACAGTAAAATTACGCTAGTAAATTTATGCTAGTATGCCAGCCCCGGCCATGACTGGCCCATATTCTTGATCCTCTTTTCCTATCACCTCCCACCTCCCACATATATCCCACATCACTATATGAGAATTCTAACCACCAATGGAGGATTCTCGCAGACAAAATGACTGCCAGCAGCATATACACAGCTCTACCTTTGCTTCTTTCTCTTGAACAAAGTAGAAACATTCATTACTTGTTTAGTGTACACTGTTTGTATGATATGCACTGTTCTGTTTGATAAGCAAAGATCTTTTAACAGCTACATATACTAAATCATTGCATTCAAATGTCTAATTTATTTTTCTTCTATTAACAATCAAGTTAAAATTATCAATGTATACCTATCACAAATCCTTTCTTCCTGGTTTGATCTCAGCAACACTCAAAATGGACAACACATTTATAATTTACACTTATTCCTTGCTTTATTCTTTTAAGAGGATCTGGACATGGGTTTGGGTGGACTCTGGGAGTTGGTGATGGACAGGAAGGCCTGGCATGCTGCAGTTCATGGGGTCGCAAAGAGTTGGACATGACTGAGTGACTGAACTGAACAGTTTTGATGATAGAAAAAAAATTTTTCAATAATTCATCTGTACTCTGTAAAATAAATAGAAGTCTCTTTTAAAGAAAAAAATTATCAAGTTGGTAATATTGATGTATTCATAACTACATTCAAAAAACAAGTGTAAAACTCATTATTACACTTTTTTAAAGTTTTGAAACAAGCAGAGGTTGTTGAACAGAACAGTCTGTTCAACAAATGGTGTTGGAACAACTGGATATCCACATTCAAAACAATGAAGTTGGACCTTACTTCACATCCTACACAAAAATTAACGCAAAATGAGTCATAAAGCTAAACTAAGAGCTAAAACTATAAAACTTCTTGAATAAAACTGGGATAAATGTTCAGCAAATCATGAGGTCCGGCAAAGGATTCTTAGATACAATATCAAAACAAAGAATCTAAATATAGATAATTTGGACTTAATCAGAATTTAGAACTTTTGTGCTTCAAAGAACATTAACGAGAAAGTAAAAAAGTAACCAACAAAATGAGAGAAAACACTTGTACATCATTTATCTGAATACAGACCTTAAATTCAGAATTTATTTTTTAAAAGTCTCTTACAATTCAATAAGACAACCAAATTTTAAAATAGGCAAAGGATATGAATAGACATTTCCCCAAAGATGATATACAAATGGCCAATAAGCACATAAAAATAAATTCAACATATGACAATATGCAAGTCAAAACCAAAATGAGATACTTCACATTCACTAGGACGGCTAGAATTATTAACAGGTAACAATGCTGATTAGGATGTAGAGAAAGTGGAACCCTCATACACTGCAGGCAGGAATATATATGAAATGGTGCAGCCACTTTGGAAAACTGTCTGGCTATTCCTCAAATGATTCAACATAGTTACCACAAGCCCCAGAGATTCTATTCCCAGGTATACACCCAAGAAAATTAAAACAAATGTTCAAACAAAAACTTGTACACAGATGTTTATAGCAGCATTATTCATAATACTCAAAAGGTAGAAACAACTCAAATATCCATCAACTGATGAACTGACATTACTAATTCTTACAAGCACCCAAAGTCAAATGCCAGAGAGGAGATTATTGGATTGCTCTCTGCACACATGTTTACAAGGACTTCTTGTGGCATTTCTTGCACAGGGAAGGGGATTTGGTACAAAGCCAAACCCAACCAACCTCCACATTGTCTTTTACGTTCCACACCTACGAAACATTGGGAAATTTCCTTCTTGTGATTTAAAAACACCTCATAGTGTCTGAATTTTCATTACCACCAAAAACTAAGTACAACTTTAACTATATCATGACAACCTGTATTCTATCATTTATATCTGTATTCAGTCTAAATATAGACTTGATTCAATCATGATTTTGGTTAGAAGATGTTACTTTGCATTTACCTGTAGGCAATTCTGGTTGAAAGAAATGGACTCTGCATACAAAGAAAGAAAGATTCTGCGTTTCACAAAGGCTGGAATTCTTCAAAACATGGCAGTATCTCTTGCAGTTCAAGAGCAGCTCTAACAAGGACTGGGGTTCTAGAAAATTACCTCAGAAGCCCTGGTCATATGATTCCTACTCCAGTGCTTCATGATTAAGATAATTTGGCTCTCTCCTCATGTCTTTCCATAGTTATCCCCACTACTTTTTTGCTGTAACTTTTTCTCTGTGCTCTCAGTTCATGTTCCTGAGAGAAAAAGCTCAGTTAACTATCACTGTTCTTGTTGAGGCAAAATCTTTGGACCAAGCGCTCTTATCTGTTCCTGATCAGCCCAAAGACCTGCTTCTGCTGAGCCAGGTACCTTTGACAAGATCAGTCAGCTACCACGAGCATGGCAAGCATCACACAATAAAGGAGATGATGGCCTGTGGGGAAGAAGTCACTTCAGGCTGCTCCCTCAGTAGATGCTGGGACACGGAGCATAACAGCATCCTAAAACATAAACCCTCTTCTCTGAGATGACCAGATTCAATTCTGATATCCGATATATTAAAACGAGAGAATTTATGCATTCAAAAATGGTCCATAAGCGTATAAAAATGTAACAGAGATTTTTAACGTAAGGGGGAAAAAAAAAACCTGAAACACGAAAATCTCTGCCTTAGCAGCTGTGATAAGTCATTCAAATTCTGCATGAATTCCTTCAAGTGCTGAGGAACTGCATACCTAAAGAGCATTGTCAGACTATTCTAATAGATTTTTTTTTTTTTTACATCTTTAGGTTAGGACTAAATCTATTTTCACATAAACTCTGCCATTTGGCCTTTTTTCTGAAGCAAGAACAAATTTATTCACTCAACCAACCAAGAACCCATCAAGTATCTATATACCTCAAATTTCCCTTTAGCTTTCTGTAGACTAAATCCATTGAATAAACTTAAGGTCTTGATTCCAGACGCATGGTCATTCTGACTTCTTCCGGGGCACAATCTATCTTGTTCAAACCACTCTTTAAATATGTACTTGGAACTGAAGGCAATACTCATTGGATGGACAAAAACAGAACATTGTAGACTCACTTTTAAGAACCAGTAACTAACTTCATTAATCCAATACATATTTTTCAAGAACCACCTAACACTGTGATTCATATTAAGAAAATACCCAGTAAATTTCCTGGATCTTCATTCAACACTACTAAAATATTAAATACACTCCAAAAGACCTTTTGGTGGGAGGCAACATCAGCAAAAGAACAGTTTATATTTAAAAATTCTCACAATCACATTTTCTGTTACAACTATTGTTAAAACCAAGGACCAAAATATTACAAAACATATTCAAACACTAGTTTTGTCATTTAGTTATTGTGAGAGATATGCCACCCACCCTAGCAGCCTGAAGCTTTCACCGGCCGTAGGAGACACTCAATCTAGACAAAAGGTTTCCACATATCTTTAGAGTGCTGATCCACAGCATCCTGACACTCTACCCTAAATAAAGAAGACTGTCTCAAAAAGAATTACGGATGTGTTTTAAAGGATAGTTTGAATCTGCACAAGATAAACACGGGATTAGAACTGATAGACAGAGTGCCTGAAGAACTAGGGACAGAGGTTAGCAAAACTGTACAGCAGTGATCAAAACTATTCCCAAGAAAAACAAATGAAAAAGGCAAACTGGTTGTCTGAGGAGGACTTACAAATGGTTGAGAAAAGAAGAGAAGTTAGAGGCAAAGGAGAAAAGGAAAGATATACCTATCTGAATGCAGAGTTCCAAAGAATAGCAAGGAGAGATAAGAAAGCCTTCCTAAGTCAACAATGCAAAGAAATAGAGGAAAACAATAGAATGGGAAAGACAAGTGATCTCTTCAAGAAAATTAGAGATACCAAGGGAACATTTCATGTAAATACATGCACAATAAGGAACAGAAACAGTAGGGACCTAACAGAAGCAGAAGATATTAAGAAGAGGTGACAAGAATACATAGGATAACTATACAAAAAAGATCTCCACGACCCAGATAACCACCATGGTGTGATTACTCCCCTAGAGCCAGACATCCTGGAGTGTGAAGTTAAGGGGGCCTTAGGAAGCATTACTACCAACAAAGCTAGTACAGGTGATGGAATTCCAACTGAGCTATTTCAAATCCTCAAAGATGATGCCGTGAAAGTGCTGCAATCAATATGCCAGCAAATTTGGAAAACTTAGCAGTTGCCACAGGACTGAAAAAAGTCAGTTTTCATTTCAGTTTCCATTCCAATCCCAAAGAAAGGTGGTGTCAAAGAATGTTCAAACTACTGCACTATTGCACTCACTTTCACACACTAGCAAAGTAATGCTCAAAATTCTCCAAGGCAGTCTTCAACAGTACATGAACAAAGAACTTCCAGATGTTCAAGCTGGATTTAGAAGAGGCAGAGGAACCAGAGATCAAATTGCCAACATCCATCGGATCACAGACGAAGCAAGAAAATTCCAGAAAAACATCTAATTCTGCTTCACTGACTTAGACTTTGACTGTGTATATTACAACAAACTGTGGAAAATTCTTCAAGAGATAGGAATACCAGACCAGCTTACCTGCCTCCTGAGAAATCTGTATGTAGGTCAAGAAGCAACAGTTAAAATCAGACATGGAACAACGAACTGGTTCCAAATTGGGAAAGGAGTACGTCAAGGCTATATATTGTCACCCTGTTTATTTAATTTATATGCAGAGTACATCATGAGAAATGCTGGACTGGATGAAGCACAAGTTGGAATCAAGATTGCTGGGAGAAATATCAACCTCAGATATGCAGATGACACCACCCTTTTGGCAGAAAGCAAAGAGGAACTAAAGAGCCTCTTGATGAAAGTGAAAGGGGAGAGTGAAAAAGCTGACTTAAAACTCAACATTCAAAAAACAAAGATCATGGCATCCAGTGCCATCACTTCATGGCAAACAGATGGGGAAACAATGGAAACAGTGACAGACTTTATTTTCCTGGGCCCCAAAATCATTTCAGATGGTGACTGCAGCCATGAAATTAAAAGACGCTTGCTCCTTGAAGAAAAGCTATGACAAACCTTGACAGCATATTAAAAAGCATATACATTACTTTACCAACAAAGGTCCGTATAGTCAAAGTTATGATTTTTTTCAGTAGTCATGTATGGATGTGAGAGTTGGACCATAAAGAAGACTGAGCACTGATGCTTTTGAACTGTGGTGCTGGAGAACACTCTTGAGAGTCCCTTGGACTACAAGGAGATCAAACCAGTCCATTCTAAAGGAAATCAATGCTGAATATTCATCGGAAGGACTGATGATGAAGCTGAAGTTCCAATACTTCTGGCCACCTGATGCAAAGGGCCAACTCATTACAAAATACCCTGATGCTGGGAAAGTTTTAAGGCAGGAGGAGAAGGGGACGACAGAGGATGAGATGGTTGGATGGCATCACCGACTCAACAGACATGAGTTTGATCAGGCTCCAGGAGACAGTGAAGGACCCTGATGCCTGGCATATTGCAGTCCATGGGGTCACAAAGAGTCAGACATGACTGAGCATGCACACACATCTTACCAGTGACTGCAATGTGCCTCCCACTCCTCCTTCATATGGTGGGAGTTCTACTGATGTTATCCTGTACGTGTCTCACCATTTTACTGCGTTTATCTTTTCAGTTCCCGGGTCTATATCAAGAGGGACACAGTTCCTTTCATCAAGAACTGAAGTCTCATCCTCCCAACTCCTTGTTTTAATCTGGACTGTCTTGTCACTTGTTTTGACTAACAGAATTGTAGCAGAAGTGAAATGACTCAAGCAGCCTTGTGGCTTTCACTCTTTTCCTCTTGAAACACTGCTGCTACCATGAAAAAAGCCCAGACTATTCCTAGGAGAGGCCACATGAAAGAGAACCTATTTTGCGCCCACTGACAGCCCCAGGTAGCCCCAGGACATCTTATACTACCCCACCCTAGCCAAGCTGCCGGATGACTGAAGGCACATGAGTGACTCTAGTTAATAACATTTAAAAACAAACTGCACAGCTAAATCTAACTCAAATAACAAAATACTGAACAAAAAAATGTTGTTTTAAGCCACTACATTTTGTGATTACAGGCAAGCATCCCTTAGTATATAAGCAGAGATTGGTTTCAGGAGCCCCTTTGGATACCAAAATCCACAGATGCTCAAGTTCCTTATATAAACTAGTGTTATGCAGGAGGTCTCCAAATCCAAGTACTTTGCATGTATTGAGTATTTGTTACACAGCAATAGATGAGTGAGAGAGGTAAATAAAATAATGATGCATCTTTATTTGATGAAATATAATCAGCAGCTCAATGGAAGCTTTTTAAAAATGCCGACCTGAGGAAAACAGTGGGAACTCATGCAGTTGACATGAACATCAAATACCATAAACCATAAATTACTACCGATATGTTCCAGACTAATGCTGAAAGATAAAGTTTCCCAAGTTAGACTACCACAGAAAAATTCTTTCAAGTCCTTTCCGAGTGCTATCCACTTCTCCCGTCTTAACATTTTAAATGGCTAAGAGTGCTATCCACTTACTGTAAATGCAAGCAAAATGGGTAGCATCCTTGAATTACGGGCCTCTTTTTAAGACAAGGTTTTCTATTTTCAACTTCAAATAAACTCTTAGGATACCACTGGTATTACTGAAACTAAACAGACAACTTAAATAAGAACACTGAATTGTAGGCCGTTTTAAATGGATAATTTCAATAGAGTAGAATTAATTTTTGAGGTTAAAATAAAGTGGACAGGTGCTCAATTTTAATATAGATTTTTTTTTTATCGGGGAGGAAGCATGTGTAGTGACAAAGCACTAGAATTCAGACAACCTGCGTCTAATCCAGTAGCACGAACTAAAGCAAACCACTTATTTTTGGCCTTGATTCCTCAGTCATGACCCACCAAACAGCTTCTAATAGCATTCTAGAAGACTCAAAGGGAATATGAATTTCACAAAATTAATAAGCAAAAATAAAATGGTTAACTATAAATACAGTCCCTTGAATTACTATTAATACTAATTATTATTATCTAATTAAAGCCACCTTGCTTTGAGTAGTCATAACACACTAAATGTATGTTCACCTAATCCTATTAACAATCCTATGAAGAAGGTACTATTACTATATTCTACATAACAGTAAACTAAGGTATAGAGGCTAAGCAACTTTCCAAGGTTTTGCAGCTGGCCTGTCAGAGACCTAGTCAGAATTAAACGCAGTGTTTTTGTTTTTAACTCTCAAGCCAAAACTTTTGAATACAATATGAGACCCTCAAGTTCCAGCACCAAACACAACACAAGAATTTTGATATCAGAAATCCAAACAGGGAACATTATATAGTGCCACCAGCAATAGAGCAAGAATCAGGTGATCTAAATTCTAATGCCAATTCTGCACTACCTACACCTGCATGTAAGACAATGGGCAAGCTAGCAATTTAGCAGTGGAAATCAAGTAGTTTTTAATCAAGAAGAAATTAGGATGGCTGAAAAACGTGAAATACATTTATTTTTCAAATATGAACTTTATTTTTGAATACTAAAATATTTCAAATATTGAGAATAGGAACAGGTTTGTAAGGAAAGTTGATGATCAGATAACACAAAGACGAATCTGGGAGTGTTTTATATTTAAGTAGAGATGACCACAAATGCTATTTCAAAAATCAACATTTACATGAAAGAAAACCAACAGCAGCAAGCAAAAAGAATATGCTATAAATGTAAACTTTTATTTTGAGAAGAAAAAGGCAGCTGAACTCAAATGGAAAGATAAAAGGTCAGGTACACAATGACAGAACAGTCACCAAAAATAGGTAATGGTGTACAACCAAGTCCTCTTTAGGCCTGAATTGATCTACCCTTTGAAGAATTTTATGAACCTAAATAATTATTGTCCTCTGAATGCATCCACTTATAAAGAACAAGAATGGTTTATAATTTTATGCCACAACAAACGAGTATTTAAAGCTACTTTTGGGTTTAGAATTACTACAGAAACCTTAAGTACTGGAGAAGAGGAAAGTGTCATGGAAACATTGTGTGTGACGAAAAAGTAGTCTGTAGTCACTGCCCTGTGGTGACCTAAATGGGAAGGAAATACAAAAAAGAAAGAACATATGTATGCATATAGCTGATTTACTTTGCTGCACAGCAGAAACTAACACAACACTGTAAAGCAACTATAGTCCAGTAAAAATTAGTAACTTAAAAAAAGCAGTCTGGGCTAAAACGGCAACATTGTCTTGCCCTAACAAGAGAGCTAGCTACCTAATAAAAGCTAGGAAATGGAACAGTATAACAGAAAATAGCAAAACTGTCAGATGCTAAATAAATAGCATCAATGAATTGTTTGAAATTAGGAAGAGCTGACAGGTTCTCTGTGTTACACCTCAAAATATTCTAAAATAACACCCATCTGGCAAGTTATGAGATGTCTCTTCAGAATGCCTATGATTAAACAATAATCTAATTTTCCACAACATGGAATGATGGAAAACTAAATACTAATTTCTAGGGGGAAAAAAAATTCTCCTCAAAGTACAACCTTATTATCTCTAAAACCTGAAAGTTTCAGGCCAGGTGTATAGAATTTTCTTAGGTGATATTAGAGGCAAAGAAAAGCTGACTGGGTCCATTCTACATTTCTACAGAGTGAGTCAAACTGTCGATGATAACCAGAATCATTTACTTAAGACAATACTCCATGAAATTATCAGGAGTATTATTATCATCAGGGAAGGGGTGTTTCTCCTTTTCTAGAATTCTTAACAAAACCAGGAGTAAAAAGAAAAGATGTAAACTCTACAAGCCAGAAAAGCGATCCTTGTATGACCACAAATTGTTACTATTGTATTGATACGCACGCAGGGGTAATTAAAGAACCAACTTCAAGCAAGAGTCAGAAATAAATTACACGTGCTAAACAAATGTGATCACTAAGAAAGCCGGAGTGGTACTTTTTAGAAAGATAGTTCCTTTGACGCTGCATTAATTTAGGCGCAGATAATGAACGTCTTAGCCGCCTTCCTTTACCCATGTCTAAGCTAACCCCTTCGGAAGCTGGAATCGACAAGGCAGACTCCAAGAAGGAAAGAAGCTTACGGTGGAAATGCTATCCTCACCGAGCCCAGAGAACAGCTGACGCCCCAGGAGCTTGGAAAATAGCCCGTTTACCTTACTGAGAGCGCTAAGAAAGGAAGACGATCGTCCACGTGCACTATTGTTTTCCAGGTGTGTTTATTTATATGTAACTTGGGCTTTGACATCGGTACCTTCAACCTCAGGCAAAAGGTGGGGAGGAGGAATGGCAGCGCCGCGTGTGGTATCCGGGAGCAACACAAGTTTAGAAAATAAAAACAAAACCCTTTTTTAAAATTACATTGTACTCGGTGCCCTCACCTCTCCTCCACATCGCTGCCATCACCCCCACGCAGCTCCCCGCAGCCGCCGCCTCGGGTCCCCATGACAACCCCTCCCGAGGGCGAGCCCCCTTCTGCTGCGGCGTCCTGGCCCTCGGCCCGGCCCGGCCGCGCCGGCCTCGCAGGTGACAAGCCCACCTGCTCTGGGCGCTCGCCCGCCCCGCTCCCGGGAGGCGGGCCGGGAACCCAGCAGCCTCGGGAGCCCCCCACTCCCCGGCCAGGGCACGACCCTCTCCGGTGGGGGACGTGGGGAGCCCGGCCGCATGGGGAGCTCAGGAGGTCCCACTCTGACCCCCACACGAGTGACAAGGGGGCCGCAGCGGCCCCGCGCCTCGGTCTCAGGGGCTGAGTAGCGGGCGCCGTGGACGCGAAGGAAACTTGTCGGTTTACACAAACAACGACGCGTCACGGCGGCGGGAGAGGCTGGGGGCGACGCTCACCTTGAAAGGGTTGTTGAGGTCCGGGTCGGCAAACGGGTTACTGTCGAAGTCCGACATCTCGCGCTCGGCGTCACCCACCCGACCCAGGCGCCGAGAGAGAGACGGGGCGAGGCCGCCGCCCCCTGCGCGCTCACGTCGCCGCCGCCGCTGCTGCCGCCGCGCAGATCCGGGGGCGGCTCGCGAGGCCGCCCGGCAGGCCGCGCCACTGAGCATGCCCGGTGCGGCGCCGGCGCCGCGCGGCGTTCGCGGCCCCGGTCCTCCCGGCCGCGTCCCGCGATCCGGGCTTTCGCTGCCGCCGAGTAGGAACGCGGGGCGTGGGAGGCCGCGAGCCGAGGCGCTCCGGGCTAAGCGCCCTACCGAGACTCGGCGTTTGAATGAGCGGGGCGTCTCTCTGGACCTGGTTGTATTACTGGTTTAAAATCGGCCCCCTGAGGCCGAGCGTAACTTAGGGGAGAGGTCGCACGTTGCGGGTAAGAAAAAGATACACTGAGCCCACGTCTCCAGGCTGGAAAGGCAGCTCGGGACGCAGGCTACACACCTCGGGAAGGAGTGGCTATTTCATGGGCGCAGAGGAGCGGGGAACCTGTCTCCAAAGACAACTCCCCGTGGCGCCCAGTCGCTGATGAATTTCGCACACCCTTGACCCCACCTGGGAATCCCAGCCTTCCGGTTTTTCCGCCCCTGGGTTGCTGCCAAGTCACGGAAACCAGTCTCGATGCCGCCGATCTGGACTGGCTCCGCGAAGATTTGAGAACGAGTCAATGCCAGGGTCTGGCCCTTTCTACCGTCCTCCAGAATCTGCAAAATGGCTACGTCTCCGGAAATGATCCAGGTCCAGAGATCAAGGCCTTCAAGTAATCATCCACTAGATGACAAACAGATGCCGTCTTTGTTTTCATTCAGGCCTTTGGGGGCAAAATATACATCTCTGATTTCTTAGTCACTACCCAACACCAGTGGAGAAGGGCATGGCAACCCGCTCCAGTATTCTTACCTGAAGAGTCCCATGGACAGAGGAGCCTGGTGGGCTAGAGTCCACGGGGTCTGAAACAACTTAGCACGCACGCACGCACGCACCCAACACCAGAGATTACAAAAAATGAGTATGATATGAAATTTATTTGTATCATGTGTTGTCTGACCCCTGAACTTAATGAAAGGGCATCTCTGCATTATTCCCTCCTCACCTTCCTTTTGCTCTAACAGCAAAACACTTAGAAAACAAAGCTAGAAAAAGCCAGAATTATTTTCACTTGGAAGGAACTAGAGTTGGTTTTCTTGGTCTTCCTGCACTATTTAAAGTCACCTAGGAAATGGTTTCTCCCCACTGTGAAAACACTAGCTAATGACAATAAACAAAAAACACATTTGCTGCAATCTCTCTTTGGTGGGATCTAGGTTGGGATATATAACAAGCTTCTAGGCAGCAGACTAGGGCTGTCAACTGGTAAGTGACAACAGACCAGAATGATCATGGCAGAACTGCAAGATTGTGGACATGGAAAACAGCATACTATCTATTGTACTTGCACTCCTATCCTCAGCAGCTCCCAGGACTCTAGTTAATAGCTGAGTGCTCAAAAAGTGTGGAGTTCAAATCCCAATTTTAATACTACTTGTGCTACACACTTCACCTCTTTGAGTTTGTAAAGGGTTATTTAAGACTTATTTGAAATAAGATGGAGAAAAGTTACCTGCAGGTATTTAGTGTCTAACAAATACTGTTGAATGTTTGAAAATGCTAAGGGGGCCCAGTCCATCTTTCTTAAATATTTTTCCTCATCATGCCTGAGCATGGATTGACTTCTCTCACCAGGCTGGCCTTCACTCCCTTCACCTGTCCTCCAAATGACTCAAATAATCAGCAGCTGTTTGTTATGCATCTACTATGTTCCAAGACAACTGAGATCAGCTGAGTCTGCATTTCTGGATGGAAATTTCCAACTATGCTGTGTTTACGCCTAATGCTATTAGCACTTAATGCAAAATTTTACGGATTTCATTGTTACAGAATCACTTGAAATATTTGTTAATGATGCAGACTCCCACCTCTCTGTATCACCTACCCCTGAGATTGGCTTTACAATACGGGCCATGGATCTGCGTTTTTAAAAATTTAAGGAAAATTGCTCTACAATGTTGTGTTGCTTTCTGCCTTACAGCAATGCAGATCAGCCATAGTTATACATATATCACCTCCCTCTTGGCTTCCCTGGTGGCTGAGACTGTAAAGAATCTGCCTGCAATGCAGGAGATCTGGGTTCCATCCCTGGGTTGGGAAGAGACCCTGGAAGGACATGGTAACCCACGCCAGTGTTCTTGCCTGGAGAATCCCCATGGACAGAGGAGCCTGGTGGGCTACAGTCCATAGGGTCACAAAGAGTCGGACACAACTGAGCGACTAAAAACAGCACAGCACCTCCCTCTTGACCTTCCCTCCCTTCCGCCTATCCTACCCCTCCCAGTCATCACAAAGCACCAGACTGGGCCTCCCTGTGTTATATAGCAACTTCTCACCAGCTATTTGACACATGGTAGTGTATATATGTCGATGCTACTTTTTCCATTCATCCCACTCTTACATATTTATTCTATTTTTAAATGCCTTTACATATGACTATATTCTTTTACATAAATACATAAATGGGTTCATAGCATACTCGCTAATGTTTTTAACCTTTTAAAAATTTTTTTTCTTTTTTGGTTTCCTTCTTTTCTATTCTTGTAATACTGTATATCTACAAGCACGTAATGTAACTCACATAATCATATGCAAACATAATACATATTCATGCAGGTATGCTTATACATGGTCATACAGAATTTTGGTATTGTCTTGAAAAAAAAGATTTTTTTTTTTTGCAAATTGTTTTTCTCACTCAATAGTAGTTTTTCAGTGAGATGGGTATTGACAAAGAGACAATATATGGTTTCTTACCCCAGTACACCACATAAATATTTATCTCTTTGTATGTGTACCATTACTATAAAGGTGAACAGTGCTGGGAAACATAGCTTAATGGAAATACCTGCAAATCAACAAGTATACATCTATTTATTCTTTCTAACAGTTACAAAATCAGTATAAAGGACCCCAGGTGATTCTGTTAGAGGTGATACAATGACCATACTTCAAGGACAATAATAAAAGGATATTCAGGCATATGGTCCACAGGTGAGCGTGTTAGTACCTTTCATGAAATTTAGAATCACAGGCTGTGAGAACTGAAAGAACCTTTAGCCCTTCTCACAACCGAAGAAGAAACTCAGTTTGAACATTTAAGTCATTTGCCTCAGTTACAAAGGAAGTGAATGGAAGAACTAGAAACAGAGGTCAAATCTATCAAATCACATTTCAGACATTAAATGGATAGATTTGGTTGGTACTGTGTCATAGAGGAAGAAGAATGCTATGTGCAAGGTAGAGAGAAAGCATACGGGAGGCTTTATCTGTTGGAGTAGTTCATTTTCTAGGAAGGATAGACAGGTGCTCACACACGCTCAGTTGTGTTCAACACTGGAGCCCCACCAGGCTTCTCTGTCCATAGAATTCTCCAGGCAAGAATACTGGAGTGGGTTGCCATTTCCTTCTCCAGGGAATCTTCCCAGCCCAGGGATCGAACTCACCCCTCTTATGCCTCCTGCACTGCAAGAAGATTCTTTATACCACTGCCCCACCTGATAGAGCAAATGAAGAGTCAAACTAGTTGCTCTGGCATAAATCAGCTCTGTGACCTTGATCATATCAGTTCACCTCTCTGACCTGAGTTTCCACGCTAGTCAACAAGTACTTACTGAGCACCTACCGAGTGGTGAATATTGTATTAGATATTGGGGATAAAGCAGTGAACAAGTTGTAAGGGTTGGGTCTATTCCAAAGAAACTTTGTAAACCTGGAAGGCCCAGAACAGGGCTAAATGATATCTCAGGTCCTTTTTTTTTTTCTTTTTCCCCAAACCTGTGCCCCCAGTGTTGGAAGCCCAGAGTCAACCAGTGGACCACCAGAGAAGTCCCTTGTGTCCTCTAAGCAGCTCTAACATTCTATTGAAGGGCTTCCCAGGGGCTCAATGGTAAAGAATCTGCCTGCCAATGCAGGAGACAGAAGATGCGGGTCCAGTCCCTAGGTCTGGAACGTCCACTGGAGAAGGAAGTGGAAATCCACTCCAGTATTCTTGCCTGGGAAATCCCATAGACAAAGGAGCCTGGCAAGCTTTAGTCCATAGGGTTGCAAAGCACTGGACACGACTGAGCAGACACGCAACATTCTGCTAATCAGCATTCTTTCAATTTCTGTCCATGACCCTTCAATTTCTGTCCATTCTTTTAGTTTCTGTCATACTCCATCATCATACTGCTTCTCCCTCAGCCTGACACATTTAAACTGTGAATCCTTTGGCCAAGGGCTATAGTCTGAATTCCATGTTTCCTGTACTGACAGCTGGCGAGTATTGAGAAGACAAGTTGGAAATTTGTATTTCCAACCTCAAAAGTTTCATTGGACTCTGGGTTCACAAATGGGTTAAAACTGAAACCCATCATCTCTTGCAGAAGACTCAGTCTCCAGCTGTGCTGCTGTGTCCCCTGCTACTGATACCAACCACGCACCCACAGGAGCATACGTGGCCTCTGTTCAGCCACCAGCTATGCTTCAAGAAGGTATCAAAGGAGTTGAAGGCACTGTGTGGTAGGCCTGATAATAGTCCCTCAAAGATGTTAACATTGGTACCTATGAATATGTCACTTTCCATGACAAAAGGGACTTTACAAATACAATTAAGGTTAAGGACTTGAGATGCGGAGATTACACTGCATTATCCAGGTAGACCCAATGGAATCACATGAGTCCTTAAAAGTGGGAGAGGAAAGCAGAAAAATGGTCGGTTTTGAAGATGGAGGAAGGAGCCAAGGCATGTGAGTGGCCTCCAGCAGTGGGGACAGCTCTCTGCTAACAGCCAAGGAAATGGAAACATCCGTCCTAAAACCAGGAGGATAAATTTCGGCAACAACCTTAGTGAGCAAGGAGACGATTCTTCCTGAGAGTGTCCAAAAAGGGATTCAGCCTCGACGACACCTTGATTATAGCCTCATGAGACCCATAGACGTATTCATTCACATCACCACCCATTTTCCAGCTTACAGCCTTCTAAGCTCACCACCTAAACTAAACTCATCCCAACCAGCTCTCTCTTATCACCTTTTCCCACGTGATTCAAGAGGCTGAATGGTCTGAGTATCCTGCAGATAATTATATCATAGTGGCATTCTCTTATGATTTATTGCATAAAGTATTGTATAGTATGGGAACACAATAAACTTAGCAAAAATAACTGTATGTTTTAAGTCTCAGTTTACCTATGACTCTACATGCACATACAGTCCTGGGTACCAAGAATGTCCATTTCCCACTCAGTTCTCACCTGTCAAACTCCAACCAACCCTTCTTGGTCAATTTCAAATAACGTGCCATGAACGAATCCTTACTGGCTATCGCTAATCCAGACTTGTTTCTACCTTCCCATAGTATCTAAACAATTATGTATCTCTGTTTCAGAACTCAGAATATACCATCTTCTATAGATATAAAACTGATATTGATACACACCCAGCACATATGGTAGCTATCGATATTTGGATCAGATGAATATATATGCCTCTCTCCATGATGTGAGCTTCTGAATGCAGGGAGAAATTTCATCTTTATATTATTTACAGAGCCTAGCACAGCATCTTGTTCAAAGAAGATACTCAAGAGATAATTGTGGGTTTACTGCTAAAATGTCTTAGCTTATAAAGGAGATTGCCACTTAACATCTTTGGTCAAAGTAAGTCCAAATATAAAATTAAGAGTAAGCATTTTAGTAGTCAGTACAAACAGAATTGTGCCACTACTGTCTGTGTCTGTCAGAATTGTGCAGCTAAAGTCTTCTGGACTGAAAATCTGAATTCTAAACAATGACTTCATAGAAAGCCTGTGAAATCATTTCAAATGGTATGGACCAATGAGATGCAAGAACTAATTGTGGTGCTCATCTTATTACCTAAAATAGTCTGAATAAGAACATTATGGTGAAAATTATCCTCATTTTGCAAGACAGAAAGACAGTGTTGCACATATGTATACATTATTTAACACACAAAATGTATGTGTGTGTGTGCATATGGGCTCATTCGTGTCTAACTCTTTGCAACCCTATAAACTGAAGTCCACCAGGTTCCTCTGTCCAGGGGAGTCTCCAGACAAGAAAATTGGAGTGGGTTGCCATTTCCTACTCCAGGGGATCTTCCCCATCCACAGATTGAACCCATGCCTCTTGCATCTCCTGCATTGGCAGGCAGATTCTTTACCATTAGTGCCACCTGGGAAGCCCAAAGAACACATATTTGTATAACTAAATAGTAAGGAGGCATTTACCAACAATCATATTTAAAATACTATTTTTAAAAAGCAAAATAGTCTTATAGTGAAATATATAAATTACATAGTAAATTATATGCTATACAGTGTATACATAATATATATAGTAAATTATATAGTAATAGTAAAATACATGCATGTATAGCAATATATAGTTATGTATAATAATATGTAGTAATATATATAGTAACATATAAATATAGTAAAATAGTAAAAGAAGTATTACAGTCCTGTGACTTCTTTGGACATTTGATTCGTTCTTTTGTGAACAGACAGAAAGAACACTAGTACTTTTATCTAGGTACATCTTCAGAACACTGATTTTTTTTTCCATGAACCATGAATTGTATAATCGTATTGATATGACCTAAAGTCTATGCAATTACATAAAAGTCTTCAAAGTAAGGACAGTTTATAATTCTTAGATTGCAAATTAGGCATAAATTTTCAGGAGACTCTTATAAAAGAGGAAATAATCAGAGAGATCTAACACATTTTCTGATCTCCTGAAAGAAATACCCCAATCTGATTATTAGGCCTTTAAGGCAAGACAACCTGCTTTCAGGTTCTCCCTATATCTAATGCTGAGAATTTTAAGAAATCAGATTTATTTGAAACGGCTATTTTCTTCCTTGTCTCATGAGAAGAGAGGGCAGAGACAGCTAAAATTTCTTAAATGCCTGGTCTGTGTCAGGCACTGAGACGCTGGAGGCTCAACAGACATTTCTCATATGCAACATGTCTTTGGGAGGTAAGTGTTATTATTTCCATTTTACAAATGAGAAAATGGAAACTCAGAGAGGTGAGTGGATCTGAAAGTTATTTGAAGAATTGTGTTGAGAACTAGAGCCTTCCTATCTGGGAGTTTGTCTTGTTTGTCCTCACATTCTGCATTAAGCTTTATTGTATTGCCCAAATGAAGAAGTCCATGTTGGTTTTTTATTTTTTTTTTAAAGAAGTGGCATAATCTTGTTGGTTCATTAAGCGGGCCATTGTAACTCATGCCTTCCAGTACCCAACTATTAGATGACTGGGGGGGAAAGAATGACAGGGGTATAGATAACCATAGTCATAGTGTCTGAGTCTGAGAACCTGCGCTTTCACCCAACCCCAACTGTGTAACTTCCTTCGTCTGCCCAGTTGATGGGGCACCAGCCATGGTTGGTTTCTCTCATTTGTGGCCTCAAGAATTTTGATGTTCTGTCTGCCTCTTGGCATGGTTTTAGGCTCTAGAGCTGAGAAAATACAGCAGTTAATGTTGTTTCTCCCATTAACACAGGCCTCTACTATTCTCCAGATGCCTTAGTCAAAGCACTGGGTTTTTCTGGGGAGTGGGCCTTCCACAGAAAGTCTCTCATAATCTTAGAGTTTTGTTTTTCTTTTTACGGTGATTTGACAAATCACAGCTTTTTCTTCTGACACTCGCTTTAAATTTTCACAGTCCTTCTCTCATGGAACCTGGCACACATTCTCCTAGGAGCTTGGTTACAAGACAACAGAAAGCCACACACAGTGTTGCAAGCAAACTGTCCTTTTATCCATGACCACAACTATTATCTCTGGACCAAGCCTGACATTCTTGACAGTCTCTTGACAATCTTGACAATCTTGACATTCTCCTACCTCTAAGTATCCTCCCTGATCCAGAGTTCGTTTCAAAGATCAAAGCATAGAACTGTTCCTATTCTTAGTTCTGAAATCTTCTTAGTCTGAGAGCTGAGTATTAGCTCCAACTTCTCATCATTCACTCCTCTAGAAAGCCCAGAAAGGCTCAGACAAGTATAAATCATGCACATAACAGGAGATATGCAAAGTACCTCTGTTATATCATCCCAGAACTATCTCATATTGAGCTATAGTTAAAGACATTGGAGACACTTATCTTTTAACTATCAATTTCTAATTTCTTTCTTTCCTTGGCTCCTGCAATAGTCTTTCCTAGAAACTCCTACCCAGGGTATTAATTACTCCATCCTCTGTAGAACAAGAGAACTCTGTGTATATCTTCATCATCAACAGATAGTAGATGCTTTAAGATGCTACAGAAAAACCCATTGAACTTTTTGGCCAACTCAATATTACTGACTCAATGGACATGAGTTTGAGCAAACTCCAGGAGATGATGAAGGACAGGGAAGCCTGGTATGCTGCAGTCCATGGGATCTCAGAGTCACACATGACTTAGCAACTGAACAGCAACAAAAATATTACTTTGTATTGGTACTACCAGAATTGGGTTCTATCAAAATCAGGATCTGTGGTGAAAGTGACAAGGAGCTTGAGTACACATAGTCTATTTAGGTGGTATTCCCAGGAAGCCAGAGTGAGAGAGGAATGAGACAGACAAAGAGAAAGTCAATAAAGGAAGAATTATTAAGCAGTTTACAGCTGTGGGTAACTGGGGCTGA
Organism: Okapia johnstoni; assembly: GCA_024291935.2. Classification (NCBI taxonomy): domain Eukaryota; kingdom Metazoa; phylum Chordata; class Mammalia; order Artiodactyla; family Giraffidae; genus Okapia; species Okapia johnstoni. The sequence goes on from CM044307.1 coordinate 84,079,543, forward strand.
ATCCCAGTGGGAATTGGTTGGGATTTTCTGTGGGGCATTCAGTACACACACACACACACACCATATGCATTAAAGTAGCTTTAAAACTGAGAAACTTAGTGGACACCAGTAGTGAGGAGCCTTTAACATACTTGGTTACTATCTTCCACAGCTCGAGTTAGAAGTGGCCGAAGGAATATGACCTGGGCATCAACCATCTCTATAAGATCTCTTGACATATCTTTGTCTTTTTTTAGATTATATATCCCTCTGGGGCACACACCACGTCTTGATCATTCAAAGCATCTGAAAACTAAATGATTGCATGGATAGATGTATAAATAGGATTAAAAAAGAAATTTCGATCACATGAGGTTGGCACTCACCTAACAGCTTTTCTGATCTGTTTGTATTACTTGCCTTGTTAATAATAGTTTTTACCATACCTTCTGAAGCTTTGCCATAAGTGCTACATTTTATCATAGTACATAAAAGCTGTAGGGAAAATTTCTAAAGAGATTTTTTAAGAACAATCAAATTTCTAGATAAAAGTTTTTCAAAATTATTTCCCTTCCTATTGCTTGCTTTGTCACCCACTTTTCACTGTAAAGGGCAACAGGAAAAAGAGTGATCATAAAATTAGAACAGAAAACGTCTACTTGGTTAGGCAAGATTCCAAAGAAATTAATCACATTTTCACGAGGGTATTAGACCAGTTTCCTGATTAAATTGTAGTTTGAATTTGAAATGAATTTGAAAAATAAACTCAATGGAGATTTAGTGATGTGAGATTGTAATCAAGTCCAATAATTTCTAAACCAGCGGAGTGAGGGTCCCAGAGTATTAGCTCGAGTTGAGAAGTTGAGAACTCAGACAGGTCTCAACATGTCAGGGTGGCCTGTAGATGGGCTCACCAGAGCACAGCTTTAGGAGGACTGAAGGAGCATCATGGGAAGAACAGTGGGAGATGTTGACAGCCAGCCTCTGGGCCTGAGGCCCTGACCCCACTGGGGAGCAGAAAGTCTTCCTTTATCCTCTGACAGGCAATGTACTTGGTGGGGAAAGACATAGCACTTGATTGCCTTCCCATGCAGCCCTCAGAAACTCATGCCCAATTCCTAGGGAGAGAAAATCTGTAATAGAGAGGAAACTAAATAAAGAGCTCTTATCACTAGAAATGCAGCAAGAGACTGAGAAGAGATAGCTCTGTGTCACATGAGAAAAGAAAGAAGCTCACTTCAGAACCAAGAGCCTTGCCAATATTGGAGGAATGGAGAGAAGGGATCAGGCTGAGCAGCAGCAGGGCAATGTCACATACTTCTAAGTGGAAGAAGAGGGAGGTCAGGATGGAATGAACTACAGAGAAAAGTAGCAACATCAAAATGAGAGGGTGGAAGCCTTCAGGCCACCAGCTAGGAGGCAGAACTGAGATTAAAACCACACTTTCTGACGTCTGGGTGGCAGAATCAGAAAGGAGATCTTCCCATCCTCTAGCCCTGTGACTACTCACCTCAGGCCAAACCACACTGCCCGAGACCATCACTCCTTACTAGACAACATTGATTTTTTTTTCCTTATGTGTAAATCTTCTGGAAACTCACTTTGATTAAATATACAAATAAGACGTAGTATTAATTATTTCTTAGTAATTGTCAAAGTAAAGAAAAATTTAAGCAAGAAAGCTTATTTGACTTGATTATTAAATTTAATTCATATGTAAATGTGTGTGTGTGTTAAGTCACTTCAGTTGTGTCAACTCTTTGCAACTCCATGGACCGTAGCCTGCCAGACACCCCTGTCCATAGGATTTTCCAGGCAAGAATACTGAAGTGGGTTGCCATGATCTCCTCCAGGGGATTTTCCTGACCCAGGGATTGAACCTGTGTCTCTCATGTCTCCTGCACTGGGAGGTGGGTTCTTTACCACTAGCACCACCTGGGAAGCCCTCGTATGTAAATACATATGTTTGAGTACATAAGCAATTGATATCTATTAGAAGAAAGGTTCTGAATTACCCTATCTGCTTGCATTGATTTCAAAAAAAAAGAAATTTGAAGTGACGTTATGGTTCATTATCCCACCAAGAAATAAAAATATTATTTTAGAACATAGAAATGAAGTGATTTAGCATGCACACATATAAAATTAAAGTCAAATGGTTAAATCAACAATGTTAAATCCATGTGAGGACTATTATATAACCATCAAAATGTTTTCTTTAAAAGTGTAATAACGTGAAAAAAACAAGTATAATAATGAATAGGGGGAAAGGTGAGATATTATTGAATATAAAGTGTAGAGATACAACTTCATTTTTAAAATCTAAAATTGAAAGATAGATGAGACATAGACTATTTCTTCCTTTACTTTACTTTCTATTTATTCAATAACTATCCATTATGTTACTAACTTGAAAATAGGTTCAGGAGAAAGAACATGACTTAGTTTTAGCTTAAATTAAGTGTGTCAAAAAATCCCAGATCTCACAGGGCCTAGATTTGAAAAAATTACTTTACAGATCTAGAATAAACTGTTTTGAATAAAATAATTTTCTGCCTTAGTTTGAAAATCACTTTTTTTTTCCCTGTATAGTCTGGAACAAATATGTGAAAGATTGGAGAACATGTGTGCCTGGCAGTTACCTTGCTGAAAGGAGGCCCTCAATAAACATTTATTGATGGCATGGGAAGTCCCTACTACCTACTCTTTCCCAAAACTTAATCACTCTACTCTGTGTGAAGCAAAACAATGTTCAGAGGTTTAAATCAGTCTTAGCAAGGAGACTCCCTATGTATCGTCCTTTTTCTTACCAGAATTATTTGCCTGTGAATATCTTAGGACCAGACATTGATATTGGCATTCATTATATTTTAAATTTTCAGTTAATTATTTATCAATAGATACAAAAAGTGACCTATATCATAACCAATAGGACTGTCTTTGTTTAGGGTGCAAGCTGGCCATATCAAAGAGAGCAGCCATGTGATTTGAGTGTCCATTGACCTGGAGACTGAGTTCAACCACAGAAGCAAGAAATCAATCAATTATGCCTATGGAATAAAGTTCCAATAAAACTCTGGACACCAAAACGCAAGCGTTCTTCCCCGGCTGTACTCCCTGCATATTGTTAGACATCAGTGCTGGGAGGTCCAGGGGACAGGACAACAAAAACTTTGTGTCTGGAGGTCTCCCAAACTGTGCCTATGAATCTCTTCCTTTGGCTGGTTTTTATCTGTGTCATTTCCCTGTAACAAACTATAATCATGAGTATAATAAGTTTCAGTGAGTTATATGAATTGTGTTCTAAGGAATGATCAAACCTGAGGATGATTTTAGGAACCTCTCAAACTTTCAGTTGGCATCAGAACTGAAAACAGTCTTAAGGACTGTGCCCCGAAACTTTACAGCTTGGGTAACTCCAGGCATGTAGGTAATATGTAAACAAATGGGTGTGACTGATCTTGGCCCTCGGGTTTGCCAACCCCCCATTGAAATATCTGTATAACATAAGTCCTGCACATGTGTTTTGCTGTAAGGCATGTATAATGTATGTGTGTGTGTTAAGTTGCTCAGTCGTGTCCGACTCCCCATGACCCTATGCACTGCAGCCCACCAGGTCTCCCTGTCCATGGGATTTTCCAGGCAAGAATACTGGAATAGGTTGCCATTTCCTTCTCTATGTATAATGTATAATTGTGTCTGAACAAGTACAATCTTCTACCAAACAAAGTAAAATCTGTAATTGTCAAAATTTGCTAGATATTTTATATATACACAGAGTAACTGAACTGCAACATTTTTGTGACAGAACTCATGCTGAACACAAAATAATATATACATATATATATTAGTATGTGTGCTTCCCTCTTTCCTGCCCATCTCCAATTAGATTTTTTTAATGTTTGTATGTTTGAAGAATTATAATGCTTTGTAAATCAAACTAAGTTTCCCACAGTGCTATTGTAGTAAGGAAATAATCCCCTCAGCATGTGTTTAGAACAGCACAATAGGAATCCTGATGTGCAAAAAAAGCACAGAAAACACTGGGTTAGTAACAGCCTTGACTGTTCTAGAATTTTCCTGGGAAACAGGAAGAATTTGTACCTTTGGTCCATAAACAAAGAGATGCCAAACAACATCTGTTTTTAACATACAAACATTTGTCTACATGTCTTGGTCAACATGTCCCTTCATTCTAGTCAAGGAGATTAAAGGAAAAGAAATCTTATGGGAAACAGGCCACATTCATTTTTAAATCTGGTTTTCTTTTGGAACGGGACTTCCCTGAGAGCTCAGTTGGTAAAGAATCCGCCTGCAATGCAGGGGACCTGGGTCAAATTCCTGGGTCAGGAAGATCCCCTGGAGAAGGGATAGGCTACCCACTCTAGTATTCTGGCCTGTAGAAGTTGCAAAGAGACAGACACGACTCAGCGACTTTCCTTTAGCATAATTCAACTATCTGTTCTTGTCATATTCTTTCTCAATATTAGACATTTTTGAGAAGGTAATAAGCTCCTTATTTTCTTATTAATAATTAACCATGAATAATTGGAGAAGACCCTGATGCTGGGAAAGACTGAAGGCAAAAGGAGAAGGGGGTGGCAGGGGATTAAATGGTTAGATAGCATCACCAGTTCAGTGGACATGAATTTGTCCTCTACAAACTCCAGGAGACAGGACAGAGGAGACTGGTGTGCCAAAGTCCATGGGGTCATAAAGAGCTGGACACAACTCCGTGACTGAACAGCAACAAAAATTAGTTTTTCATTGAATTTTCTGTGGTTAATATTTAGTACCAAACTAGTACAATTTAATTGCCGAGATATCCTACTGGCTTGATTGACTCTATGAGATGGACCTACTGTAACTAAAATTTCTACTGGCTGGATAATCAGTCTCATCTGTATGATGTCAGAATATCTCCCAACACTGACCAATTTCATCCTTTTGGAATATTGGCAGGGAAGATGTCTCACATTGGCAGTATCGTGTCCACTCGCCCTCAGCTCTTGTCTGGTGTATGACAAATACTCTCTACCCAGCCAAGATGTCCATTCAATTTTCTGACAACTCCCACCAAGCTGACTTCAGAGCAGAGGACACAGTGGGGAAGACTCCCATTCCTCCACCACTCTGTTTCAACAGCGAACACAGGCTTATTCCTAATATCTCACAACACGAATAACTTGAACTGTATCACTTGAAATTTTAGTGAAGGTTGAAAAATAATAAAGGAGACTTAGAACATACAAAAGAAAAATTATAAAGTGGAAATTTTGATATCAGTGCTGGAGTCGATCAGTTATTGCTTTACACTGAGTGCCCCCGGAGCCATTTCTCTCTTTAGCCCTTAGCATGAAACAAGTTCCTCCAGAGAAGGGAATGGCAACCGATTCCCTGGGTTGGAGTAACACATGTGTGTTAGTTGCTCTGTTGGGTCCAACTCTTCGCGACCTCATGGACTCTAGCCCACTGGCTCCTCTGTCCATGGGATTTTCCAGGCAAGAATACTGGAGTGGGTTGCCATTTCTTTGTCCAGGGAATCTTCCCAGCAACAAGTAGCCAATGCCATCTTATCTTACACAGTCATTTATTTCTATCATGTCCTTCTTAACCAGAGTCACATCCTAAAACGCCACCAACAGGGGAGAGGATAAAGTCCTTCCTCCCCCAATCCAAGACTATTTTCATTCTTTCTCTAGGAAGCTAGCAATGGTTCCACCATTTTCTTCAGGAGAAATATCCCCACCCTCACCTCAGATCCTATGGGTCCCATAAACTATGCAAAGTAAACAAGTATAGAAGTTTACAGTATGGATCCCAAACTCTGACTCATTCAGTTATAAATGGTACCTCATGTGAGACATTAACTATTCAGTTCATGGCAGGCTGCAACAACCCAGTGCAGTTTCACTTCATAGTCTTTCAGTATACAGAAAGAAAGAAATCAGACCTATGCTTCCCCTCTGGCGTGGTCCTAGTCTTATGATTTCCTGTGAGGAAATAACTGAATAAAAAGGCACTCATTTCTCAGAAACAATTCTTTTTGAATTAGTAAAAAGAGTTTCCCCCTTAACTCTGTAGTGGCCTCATCCTAGAAAGACATAACACAAATTAGATTGCTAACTAAAAATTAATATCTAAAATCAGAAATATCTGCATTTGATTCAGTGTGTCCTTAAGAACATGGCTAGGCATTTGTCTACAGTAAAGTTATTTTAAAAATTCATCAAAGTAGCCACATCCAGGATGAAGAAGAGAGAGGTTCCAGGTTCAAGGACAAATTCCAGTGTTCAAGAATGAAGAGACTGCTCACCACTATCACAAATGGTTTTCCAGTTTCAACAATTTCCCTAAGGCACCACTTACACTGGTGTGTAATTATAATCTGGCTCAGTCTTGACTGGTTGAATTCTCTGATGGTTTAGTTGTCCAGAAGATCAGTTAGTTATACAGAGTCCAAAGTCCAGAAACCCCAGTTATAGTGAAAAACATGTATATGTTCTTTGATTTCAAACAGTACTTCTTTTCTAACAATGTATTAAATATTAATAATTTGTTCTGCTATAGAAAAGTTCATAAACATACCTCCACCATAGAGATGGATGAAAATACAGGTACATTGATATTGTATGGCTTATTCCAACAACATATGTGTGAATGAAATAGAAATGTTGTGAAGTATAAGCTACTAACTATTAAGCATTATTATATTAGGAGAGCTATCACAGTAGTGTGGCCTATGTAAAGCCCTAGATATGGCCTAGTTTATCTATGAAAGAGTGACTTTTACCAAAATATGTCTATTTTACTAGTATTTATAAAGAACAAGCTTAAAGACCAAAAACATATGACTTTTGTAAAGAGAGTTTACATATTGTTTTTCTTTTTTCTAATTCATTGTCTATGTTTTTTATTAATTCTATTTTTACATTTACCTTTCAACTTTTTCCTAGATTCTTAGGATGAATGCCTATTTATCTTTAAACAAACTTTTAATGATAAAGGCATTTATGTCTACAAATTGGCCTCTAAATGTAGGAACCACTCTGATGTGTTTCTAGTGTATTATTGTCATTATCATTAATATCTAAATGATCTGTAGTTTCCTAGATATCCCTTGCACATGCATTGGAAGAATTAATGTACACCATAACAAATATAATCAATAATATTTTTATAACTTTGTATGATAACAGATGGTAACTAGACTTATCATGGTGATCATTTTGTAATATATAAAAATATTGAATCACTCTGTTGTACATTTGAAACTAATATAATTTTGTAAGTAGGTCCTACTTTATTAAAAGAAAAATGAACAGATCCTAAAAGATCTTCAGGACTTCATAAAGCATACCAACATATGCATAAGGAAAGTCTCAGAAGGAGAGGAAATAAGAGGCAGAGAGAATGAAATAATAGCTAAAAACAAACCAAATGTAATGAAAGCACTAATCCACACTTCCAAGATGTGCAATGGATTCCATGTAGGATAAATTAAAAGAGATCTAAACCTAGATACATCATAGGCAAACTGTCAAAAGACAAAGAGAGAATCCTGAAAACAACAAGAGAAAAATAACTCACAAGTACAAGGGATACACAATAAAATTTATACCTGACTTCTCATCAGAAACAGTGGAGGCCAGAAGGCAGTAGAATAACACAGTTGAAATGCTGAAAGACAGATTTTCAACCAAGAATTCCATATCCAAGGAGAAATTAAGAAATAAAGAGAAATTCAAACTGCCAATTAAAAAAATGCAAAATAGCAAACTTCTCATTAGCAAACCTGCCCTGCAAATGAAACTACAGGGGGGTCCATGCTGAAATGAAAGGACACTGACATGCACGTGTGTGTGCTCAGTCATGTCTGACTCTTTGTGACCCCAGGGACTGTAGCCCTCCGGGCTCTTCTGTCCATGGAATTTTCCAGACAAGGAATACTGGGGTAGGTTACCATTTCCTCCTCCAGGGGATCTTCCAAACCCAGGGATCGAACCTGCATCTCCTGCACTGGCAGGCAGATTCTTTACCACTACACCACCTGAGAAGCCCAAGGACACTGGATGGTAACACAAATTTACTCCAAAAAATCAAGAGCACCAATAATAGTTATTACATAAGTAAATATTAAAGATTATATATATTGTTTTTGTTTATAGCTCTTTTTCTCTCCTTAATTAAAAGACAGTTGCATAAAGCAATAATTATAAAATTGTATTCATAGGCTTATAATGTATAAATATGTATTCACACAAATATATATATAACAATAATAGCACAAAGGAGCTATATTGAAGCAAAGTTTTTGTATATTACTAAAATTAAGTTGCAATTGATCTAAACTTAATTGGTGCAAGTTAGTATACTAATTGTAATTTCCTGGGCAAACACTAAGAAAATAACTCAAAAAAAGATATAGTGAGAGAAACAGTAAGACAAAGGCATGAAATGATGCTCATCTTTAGCCATTAGGGAAATGCACATCAAAACCACAATGAGATCCCACTCCAGACCCACTAGGTTGGCTATAATTTAAAAGATGGGCAATAATCAGTAAAGATGAGGATGTGGAGAAATGGGAACCTTCATATATTCCTGGTGGGACTGTAAAATGGTACAGCTTCCTTAGAAAAATTTTGGCAGTTCTTCAAAGGACTAAACCTGGAGTTACTATAAAAGCCAGCAATTTCACTCGTAGGTATATAAGCATGATTATTAAAAACATATATGCAGGCAAAAACTTGTACATGAATGTTTATAGCAGCCTTGTGTGCTGCAGTCCATGGGGTCACAGAGTCAGACATGACTTAGCAACTTAACAACAGAAACAAGAAAATAAAATTGAATGCAGTTTGTAAAATTTTCCTCCATGACAAACTCTAGGTATTGCTTATATATGAAGTTATTTAACAACCTGGTATAGAATAAGGAGTTAGTGAATGGAAGATGCAGAAACCAGAAGGCAAGGGGTAATGGAAGAAAGCAGAATAGAAGATGAAGAATGATCACTAGAGGGGAGGTAAATGCAGAAATAGAGGAAAAAAAAAAAAGATACCCAGATGTTTCTTTATCATGATAGCAGTGTCCCACAGTCTTTTTTCCCCTCCCCTAAGAGAAATATCTCTTAGAAATATCTCTTACATATGAAAAGTGGAAACGGAATAAAAAGGATGAAACTAACATGCTCAATAGCTCTGCAGCTGTTCTTAGTCCATTACTGGTGTTAACTTATATGGGATATACTCTCAGTTTTTTATTTCTGTTTAAATAAAAAACTCTGACTATGGCAGATATGAAGATTCTCTGTCCAGATCATCCTTCAGGAAAGGACTTTTTACCTGGCAGTGGGGAGTATAGCTAGAGGCGCCCTCTAGCCAGGAGCTTTTTCCTGAGAGCTGCTTTCCCAGAAGCCCCCAGCTTCCTAGGGCAGCCTGCATGTGATGACTGAAGTAAGGAATATAAAGTCTTCACCATTTGGGGTCCTAGTCTCCCAGAGTTCCATACCAGGTCGGATGAAGTTTTTGGACCTATGTAATATAGTTCTACTTCTCTCTGTGTCCTGTCATGTGTCCTTCCCTGCTTTTCACAAATATTGCACCTAATAAAACAAATTGCTTCCAAAGTTCTGCCTCACTATTTGCTCCTAGAGAACCTTACTTACGATAGTCATTTTGTTTTATGTCGGTCCATGAGAGAAAAGAGAGAAGGCCCTAAATCCTCTGTTCAACAAAGAAAATGCACAAGTATTTATGTCTTCTTGAAACCAGGGATGCCAATTTAAGTATTTATTACTAGGCAACACATTATTAGTAAGACAACCAGTTTATAACCTATTAAGGATTGCTTTCACAGGCCATAGAAACAATCTTGACTCCAGATATCTAACAGGAATTGGCAGCTAAGGAAGTCAGAAAACCACTGCCCAGTCCAGCTTCCTGTTTTTGTAAATAAAGTTTTATTGGAACACAGTTACACCCATTCATGTGGCTGTTTTCATGAGCAGAATTGAGTAGTCACAACAATGACCATGTGACCTGGAAACTTCAAATATTAACTATCTCGACCTCTAAGAGAGAAAAATATTCTTTTGATGGAAATAACTTCTAAAATGATGATTTTACAGGCGAGATATTATCTGCTTTTCTCTTCAGCTGCAGAAAGAGGGAGCAGTGACAAATGCCTCCAGGTTTTTAAAGGCAACACCTAGGAGTCCACTAATTGGCACTGAGGAGAAAAAGGAAATCTCAAGAAGCCCAAAACAATATGGAGAGAACAGGGCAAAATAGGATTATCAACAAATGAAACAAAGAGTATATACTATTTTGAAGCTACACTGATCATAAGCTAAAATCATGAAAGGGGTTTTAGGTGTCTCAGGGCCAAGTCTAGAAGATTCGGTTTAGAAATAGAATGACAAAAAGGAAATCGGTGGACTGTGATATGATCTGTCATAAATTTTACCAAAAATCAAAATGAGTGGGGAGGAGCAATATAGGGTTGAAGGTTAACAGGTGCAAACTATTAGGTTTAAAATAAGCTACAAGGATATATTGTACAACACGGGGAATGTAGCCAATATTTTATAATAACTATAAATGGAGTATAACATCTAAAATGGTAAATCACAATATTGTACACCTGTAACTTAGATCATATTGTACATCAACTATACTTCAATAAAAGCTAACAAGCAAAAAAAGCCAAAAGGAAATGTGAACAGCACAAACAAAAGATGCAACTGAGTGAGCAAGACCTTCTGGTGACTTCTTTCAGATCCTCTTTGGGATGGGTCAAGGTGAAGACACAGGATGAGGACTTCTCTGGGCCCAGTGGTTCCCTGATAAAGGAATGCTAGGGAGAGTTCTGTGCTCCTTCCCATCAGTACCTGGAAACAGGTTACAGTTCACCCAGACTCCACGTCTGAGCTCCCCAGGTTCTGAGATTCTTGCTACTCCATATTTACCAGGTGCTTCCCTGTTCTGCTCTTTAACACAGGACCTATGACTTTTCAATGTATAGCCCACTTAGGCTCTTTACCATGGCCATGTATAATTGGAAGAGAAACTCAGGGCATGCAGCATGTTCTGAAATCTCTTTCCCAGCCTCTGTTTCTTGCACTTAACTGCTCTTCTTTTTAGGTCTCCCGGGCTCCCTTCTCACCTTAGGGCCTAAGTCATTCTGTACTCCCTCAATTGCTCTTTGTAGAAACAAGCAAAAAATAGATGCATCATTCGTTTATTAATTTTCTTCAACTAATAGTTATTGCAAGCCAGTTACAGCTTGACCATTGACACAAGACCATTGAATATTTTAAAGCCATATACCTAGCTGTTCCTACCAGCTTTCTTGTGTCTTCCAGAAACAACTGAGTTTTTATTCTGGGCAAAACAGATTACCAAATACCAGTCTTAAGGGCATGTGTTTTCTGTGAAAAGGGGTTAGAAAATGTGTGTAGTCATCAATTTGACATGTGATCTGTTTCTCTTCAGTCACATGTCACATTTCCCTGGCATTGTTCCCTTTTGCTCTTTATGAAAGTGCTTATTTACCATTTATAATGCTCTCACTTTTTAATGTTATACGTTCCCTTTCCAAAACCTATTTATATACCATTAAATCAAGCTGTGATAAGACAGCACTTTTCATTTGATTCCAATTCTACGTAATAATTTCTTATTCGAAACAACAATTATTTTATCAGGAAGAAGCAGCTGCAAACACAGCAATTCCTCTGAACTGCCATTAACAGAATGTTCCCTGCTGTCAAGCCAGATGTTTAGCTCTAAATGCTGAGCTTTCTGGAGCTGAGACTGGCTGCTCTCCTCTGAGATGGGGGTGCAGCCCCTCTTCCAGGCTTGGTAACCCTGGAGATAGGGTTCTCTTCCCCTCACTCCTTGCCTTTTGACCCTATTCTCCCTGGCCCTCCTGCCCTCACTCTCTCAGGAAGTTCTCAGAAGCCAGTTGTATTATCTGAGTTCAACGGTTCACATCTGTCATTCCAGAGAATTCGATGTTACAAAAAGTCATAGAGACACAAATGACCTCATCTATGAAACAGAAACAGACTTCCAGACATAGAGAACAGACTTGTGCTTGCCAAGGGAGGTGGGGGTCGGAGATTGAAGGATTAGAATTTGGAATTAGCAGATACAAAGCTATGATATATTGAATGGATGAGCAACAGGGTTCTACTCTGTTGCACAAGGAGCCATATTCAATATCCTGTGATAAACCATCAGGGAAAAGAATACTTAAAAGACTGTATTCATATATGTAACTGAATCACACAGCTATGCAGCAGAAACTAACAGCACTGTAAATCAACTATACATCAAAAAACTTTTAAATCATGGAGGGTTAAACTCATTAATGCATGAGCTTCTTTCTCTCCACAACCTAAATAGAATTCTGGAGCTGTTCATTCTCTAGGCATTTTCCCACTTACCTTTCTTTCGGGACTATTAGAAAGATGGCGGCGGGGAAGGACATTCAGAGCTGCTGACATGGGGTCGTGGTGGAAGGTCTTGGCAAGGAGTTGGCAGTGCAAGGACAGAGTTTTCTGGGGCAGCTGCTTGAGAATGGCAGAGGTATACACAGAGGATTTTTTTCAGTACACTGGCTGTGCCTGCTCAAAACTGAGAATTATGGTTATACGATAGAAGGCAGATGTCTTGAACTGCGGCAGGACAAAGAGACAAATGGGAGCGTGAAAATGTTTTCATCTTTCAGAGCAGAAAGTCATTGATGATCCATCCAATTGAAATGTGTGTCTGTTTTTCTTTCTTAAAGCACACTGAATCTATTCTAAGTATTTTAGAATATTTAGAATCCTTTAGGAAAATCATATCCCTGCAGGAGGGCATGGCAACACACTCCAATATTCTTGCCTGGAGAATCCCCGTGGACAGAGGAGACTGACGGGCTACAGATCATGGGGTCACAAAGAGTTGGACATGACTGAGCAACTTGGAGAAGACAATGGCACCCCACTCCAGTACTCTTGCCTGGAAAATCCCATGGACGGAGGAGCCTGGTAGGCTGCAGTCCACGGGGTCGCACAGAGTCAGACATGACTGAAGCGACTTAGCAGCAGCAGCAGAGCAGCTACTCACTGCACAGCGCAGAAAATAATGTATCTTGTGGTAGAGAAATATTTATTGGAAGTTCAACAATTCCTTTAATTTCTCCTTTTCTTTTGTTAGATTCGAGTTAGATTAAGTTTAATAAGTTAAAATTAAGTCTAATATGAGTGATTTTTGAACTTTAATCTCTGCAATACTGTTACATGAATTCCTACAGTAAGTGTGAAGATAAACTAATTTGTCTTTTAAAATGTGAGAAAAAATGCCAATATGATAATAATGTTTAGTTCTGGAAGGCAGGAATATGGAGGATTATTATTTTGTCTTTGTGCTTGTCTCAGTGCATTTGGGCTGCTATCACAAGACACCACAGATTAGTAGCTTATAAACAACAGATATTTCTTTTTTGCAGTCCTGGGGTCTAGAAGTCCAAGATCAAGGCATCAGCATGGCCACCTTCTGATAAGAACACTCTTTCTTGTTCATAACCAACACCTTCTGGCTGTGTCCTCACTTGGTGAAAGAAGCTAGGGATCTCTCCGGTGTCTCTTTTATAAGGACACTAATCCTATTCTTTTTTTTTTAAATTGAAGTGTAATTGATTAACAATGTTGTGTTAATTTCTGCTGTATAGCAAAGTAGTTCAGTTTTATATATATATATGTACATACATATATATACACACACTTTGTTTTAAAAAAGTATTCTTTTCCATTATGGTTTGTCATAGGATACTCAGTATAGTTCCCTGGGCTGTACAATAGGACCTTGCTATTTATCCATTCTATATACAATAGCTTACATCTGCTTACATCTACTAACCCCCAAACTCCCATTGCATCCCACCCGCAACCCACTCTCCTTTGGCAACCACAAATCTGTTCTCTATGTTTGTTAGTCGTTTGTAGATAGGTTTGTGTCATAGTTTAGATTCTACATTTAAGTGATATCATATGATATTTGTCTTTATCTTTCTGATCTGGTTCACTTAGTATGGTAGTCTCTAGTTGCGCAGACACTAATCCTGTTCCTGGAATCTACACTATCGTGGTCTAAACATCACCCAAAGGCCTCACCTCCTAACACCTCGCTCAAGCATCAGGATTTCAACATATGAATTTGGGGGGAGGACACAAACATTCAGGCCATACCAGTGCTTCTATATATTTTCTAAATGTCCAAAAATTAAATTAATCAATTAAAATGACAGGAATACCCAACATAGCTATTATACGTTCCTTCTCTGTTAATATTTTGTTTACTTATTACATGGCACTTTTATGACGATGGTAATAGCAAAGCATTATGTTTTGACACAGTATTCTTCAATCAAAGATGGTTTTTACAGACATACATTTAAAAAGTGTCACTAATTCCAAAATAAATCATTATTCATGTAAAGACTGGCATATACAGATATAAAGATAGAGCAGCAATAATTGTTGTATCTAAGAAATAGACTCTGAGGAGTGCAACCTCAGTCCAGGATAAAGGGAATTGAAATGTCAAGGGATTTCAGAACTCCTATGAAAAATACCCCAGCAATCAAGTAAATGACTAATAGTAAATAACAGAATCAAATATCTAACTAATAACATATACAAGCAAATTTTTCATGCCTCAGGACTCCACTGTATAAACTAGAGATAGTGATTTCTCTTTTTTTGGCTAAATAACATCAGGAGGTAAAGAGAGTGCTGCCTGGTGAAATTCTGGTTCTCAAAGAGAACTCAACAATGCAGGGGTGGGTGGGGGGTGGAGGTTAGTAGCACCATCACTTTGAGATTTGTATCAAATGTTCAGAATCTACTCTCTTCTGTGAATTAATGAACTAAATTTTCAATATATTACTTTCAAGACATAATGTTAACGAATATAAAAGGAAATGTAAAAAATATAAAAATTAACTTGCTTAGTTTTTTCTTTCATATCCTCATCTACCCACCTTTTAGTTTTTCTTTCTCTCTTCCTTTAAAAAAAAAAAAAAGGTTTTCTCTTATTCTTCCATTATTTTTCCTTGTAGACTCATTTATTCCTGACTCTTTTCAACCAGTTTCTTCTTCCTCTCTTACGTAGGGGTGCACTTTTTTCTTTTTCTGATTTTCCTTTAACTATTCAGCTCTGTAGAAAACTATACTGAAATTGCACTGAACTAGTTTAAATGGGCACTGGAGAAGGAAATGGCAACCTACTCCGGTATTCTTGCCTGGAGAATCCCAGGGACGGGGGAGCCTGGTGGGCTGCCGTCTATGGGATCGCACAGAGTCGGACACGACTGAAGCGACTTAGCAGCAGCAGCAGCAGCAGTTTAAATGGAACCGCTCTGTAACTTTTTTTTTTTTTGCTACAGCAGACGTTTCCTGGAAAACCACTCACATCAATACTCTTGATGGAAAACTGACTCGTGTTGGCCTCTCCGTTCCCCGTCCTCACAGATGACGCACAGATGGAACCATGGTTCGTCCTCCTTACCCCTCTGCAGACTCAGTACCTCTGGTCTGCCCGTCCTCCCCTCTACCTGCAGACCCAGCACGCTGCTCTCTCTCCGTGAGCCACTCGAGTTCTCTCAGCCTTGCTCTCTTTTCACTCTCTGTGCTTTCACTTCCTTCCATTCTTCTCACAGCCAAACGCTACGGCCCGTTGCAGCTCTGTTGACAGCATTTCAGTAGCTCCCCATTGTGTAACAGGTTGAAGTTCAAATAGCTAACCTTCTCTAAGCCTCGTTTTTCTTGAAGTCATGGTCTGATCCCCTTTATGAAGCAATTTCAGCCCCCCTGAAACACCCTGATACTGTACGATTAATAGACGTATACTTTTGCTCACACTTTGCTCTCTGCTGGACACTGATTCCTCTTTTAAGATTAGGGTCAAAGGAATACATTTTCAAAACGTTTAATCTCACCAGAAGTTGGGGAAGTGAAAACTTTATTTTTTGCCTGCACCACCTAGCATGCAGAATATTTGTTCCCCGACCAGGGAGCCAACCCGCACCCTCTGCAGTGGAAACTCAGGAGTCCCACACTGAACCACTTGGGAAGTCTCTGAATTTTTAAAAAATAAGTTTTTCCCTTCTCTGACAATCAAAATGCTATAAGATTTTGAATATTCTACTTCTGGTTACCAGTCCTGTATGTAAGGAGCTTGGAAGTTGCTGCTCCATCCTAAGAACAAATAAAAAATCTAAACTGGCTGAAAAATCCACAGTCCTCTTTGGATCTGTGAAAGAATAGCATACAGAGAACACCAGAGCCCCCAAGATTGGAGAGACAGACAAAAATACAGCAAGTGGTGGCTTACCAGAGTAGAGACTCATAAACAGAAACTGCCATGGGAACCAGTGCCAGCATCAGTTCAGTTCAGTTCAGTTGCTCAGTCATGTCCAACTCTTTGCGACTCCATGGACTACAGCATGCCAGGCTTCCCTGTCCATTACCAACTCCCAGAGCTTACTGAAACTCATGTCCATTGAGTCAGTGATGCCATCCAACAATCTCAACCTCTGTTGTCCCCTTCTCTTCTCACCTTCAATCTTTCCCAGCATCAGGGTCTTTTCCAATGAGTGAGTTCTTCGCATCAGGTGGCCAAAGTACTGGAGCTTCAGCTTCAGTATCAGTCCTTCAGCGAATATTCAGTACTCATTTCCTTTAGGATGGACTGGTTGGATCTCCTTGCAATCCAAAGGACTCTTAAGAGTCTTCTCCAACACTACAGTTCAAAAGCATCAATTCTTCGGCGCTCAGCTTTCTTTACGGTCCAACTCTCACATCCATACATGACCACTGGAAAACCATAGCTTTGACTAGATGGACCTTTGTTGGCAAAATAATGTCTCTGGTTTTCAATATGCTGTCAAGATTTGTCATAGCTTTTCTTCCAAGAAGCAAGTGTCTTAAAAGACTACAGTCACCATCTGCAGTGATTTTGGAGCCAACAAAAATAAAGTCTGTCACTGTTTCCACTTTTCCCCCATCTATTTGCCATGAAGTGATGGGACTGGATGCCATGATCTTACTTTTCTGAATATTGAGTTTTAAGCCAGCTTTTTCACTCTTCTCTTTCACTTTCATCAAGAGGCTCTTTAGTTCTTCGCTTTCTTCCATAAGGGTGGTGTCATTTGTTTATCTGAGGTTGTTGATATTTCTCCCAGTAATCTTGATTCCAGCTTGTGTTTCCTCCAGCCTGCATTTTGCATGATGTATTCTGTATAGAAGTTAAATAACAGGGTGACAATATACAGCCTTGATGTATTCCTTTCCCAGTTTGGAACCAGTCCGTTGCTCCAAGTCCAGTTCTAACTTGCTTCTTGACCTGTATACAGATTTCTCAGGAAGCAGGTAAACTGGTCTGGTATTTCCATCTCTTGAAGATTTTTCCACAGTTTGTTGTAACCCGCACAGTCAAATTCTTTGGCGTAGTCAGTAAAGCAGAAGTAGATATTTTTCTGGAATTCTCTTGCTTTTTCGATGATCCAGTGGATGATGGCAATTTGATCTCTGGTTCCTCTGCCTTTTCTAAAACCAGCTTGAACATCTGGAAGTTCACAGTTTATGTACTATTGAAGCCTAGCTTGGAGAATTTTGAGCATTACTTTGCTAGCATGTGAGATGAGTGAAATTGCATGGTAGTTTGAACATTCTTTGGCATTGACTTTCTTTGGGATTGGAATGAAAACTGACCTTTTCCAGTCCTGTGGCCACTGCTGAGTTTTCCAAATTTGTTGGCATATTGAGTGCAGCACTTTTACAGCATCAACTTTTAGGATCTGAAATAGCTCAACTGGAATTCCATCACCTCCACTAGCTTTGTTTGTAGTGATGCTTCCTAAGGCCCACTTGACTTCACATTCCAGGATGTCTGGCTCCAGGTGAGTGATCACACCATCGTGATTATCTGGGTCATGAAGATCTTTTTTGTATAGTTCTTTTGTGTATTCTTGCCACCTCTTCTTAATATCTTCTGCTTCTGTTAGTCTATACTATTTCTGTCCTTTATTATGCCCATCTTTGCATGAAACATTCCTTTGGTATCTCTAATTTTCTTGAAGAGATCTCTGTTCTTTCCCATTCTATTGTTTTCTTCTATTTCTTTGCATTGTTCACTGAGGAAGGCTTTCTTTTCTTTTAATAAAATTATTTATTTTAGTTGGGGGCTAATTACTTTACAATGTTGTAGTGGTTTTTGCCATACATTGACATGAATCAGCCATGGGTTTACATGTGTTCCCCATCCTGAACCCCCCTTCCACCTCCCTCCCCATCCCATCCCTCTGGGTCATCCCATTGCCCCAGCCCTGGGCATTTGTCTCATGCATCGAACCTGGAATGGTGTTCTGTTTCACGTATGATAATATACAAGTTTCAATGCTATTCTTTCAGAACGTCCCACCCTCACCTTCTCCCTCAGAGTCCATAAGACTGTTCTATGCATCTGTGTCTCTTATTCTGTCTCGCATATAGGGTTATCATTGCCATCTTTCAAATTCCATATATATGCATTAGTATACTGTATTGGTGTTTTCCTTTCTGGCTTACTTCACTCAGTATAATGGGCTCCAGTTTCATCTATCTCAATAGAACTGATTCAAATGTATTTTTTTAATGGCTGAGTAATATTCCATTGTGTATATGTACCAGAGCTTCCTTATCCATTTGTCGGCTGATGGACATCTAGGTTGCTTCCATGTCCTGGCTATTATAATGAGGAAGGCTTTCTTATCTCTCCTTGCTATTCTTTGGAACTCTGCATTCAAATGGGTATATCTTTCCTTTTCTCCTTTGCTTTTTGCTTCTCTTCTTTTTCAGCTATTTGTACGGCCTCCTCAGACAGCCATTTTGCTTTTTTGCATTTCTTTTTCTTGGGGATGGTCTTGATCCCTGTCTCCTGTACAATGTCATGAACCTCCGTCCATAGTTCATCAGGCACTCTGTCTATCAGATCTAATCCCTTGAATCTATTTCTCACTTCCACTGTATAATCGTAAGAGATTTGATCATACCTGAATGGTCATACCTGAATGGTCTAGGGGTTTTCCCTACTTTCTTCAATTTAAGCCTGAAATTGTCAATATGGAGTTCATGATCTGTGGCACAGTCAGCTTCCAGTCTTGTTTTTGCTGACTGTATAGAGCTTCTCCATCTTTGGCTGCAAAGAATATAATCAATCTGATTTCAATATTGAGCATCTGGTGATGTCCACGTGTAGAGTCTTCTCTTGTGTTACTGGAAAAAAGTGTTTGCTATGACCAGTGCGTTCTCTTGGCAAAACTCTATTAGCCTTTGCCCTGATTCATTCTGTACTCCAAGGCCAAATTTGCCTGTTACTCTAGGTGTTTCTTGACTTCCTACTTTTGCATTCCAGTACCCTATAGTGAAAAGGACATCTTTTTTGGGTGTTAGTTCTAGAAGGTCTTGTAGGTCTTCATAGAACCGTTCAAGTTCAGCTTCTTCAGCATTACTGGTCGGGGCATAGACTTGGATTACTGTGATATTAAATGGCTCACATTGGAAACCAACAGAGATCATTCTGTCATTTTCGAGTCTGCATCCAAGTACTGCATTTCAGGGAGAAGGCAATGGCACCCCACTCCAGTACTCTTGCCTGGAAAATCCCATGGACGGAGGAGCCTGGTAGGCTACAGTCCATGGGGTCACTGAGAGTCAGACGACTGAGCAACTTCACTTTCACTTTTCCCTTTCATGCACTGGAGAAGGAAACGGCAACCCACTCCAGTATTCTTGCCTGGAGAATCCCAGGGACGGCGGAGCCTGGTGGGCTGCCGTCTGTGGGGTCGCACTGAGTCAGACACGACTAAAGCGACTTAGCAGCAGTAGCTGCATTTCAGACTCTTTTGTTGGCTATGATGGCTATTCCATTTCTCCTAAGGGATTCTTGTCCACAGTAGTAGATATAATGGTCATCTGAGTTACATTCACCCATTTCAGTCCATATTTGTTCACGGATTCCTAAAATGTCGATGTTCATTCTTGTCATCTCCTGTTTGACCACTTCCAATTTGTCTTGATTAATGGACTAACATTCCAAGTTCCTATGCAATATTTCTCTTTACATCATCAGATTTTACTTCCGTCACCAGTCACTTCCACCACTGACTGTTGTTTTTGCTTTGGCTTTGTCTCTTCATTCTTTCTGAAATTATTTCTCCATTGATCTCCAGTAGCAATTGGGGACCTACCGACCTGGGTAGTTCATCTTCCAGTATTCAGTATTCTTACCTTGAGAACTCCATGAACAATGCCAGTATAGGAAAATCTGAATGTAACAGACAAATTGCTGAAGACACAAAGAGGACAAGTCTGAGAGTTAAAAACTCCAGGATGACCCAGGCACTGGGGAGCCTCCATACTTTTTCCTCTAAGAGCTCGATTAGGTAGATTCTCACAATGATTATCAGAGGAAAATCCCCTCATGCTTTTGGCAGAGGAGAGGGAAAGGAATCAATCTGTAATGCCAGAGCACTCTGTTCTTAACAAGGTCTGTCCTCAGGAGAAACTAACTAGAGCCTATCCTAATGGGGTCACAAAGAGTCATATGACTGAACAACAAAAACCTGATGATATTATCAGAGCCCAGTTGACCTGGAAAAAGGGATATTGCCAACTCCAACCCACTTTCACCATTTTGTTCTATTTAAAAGGGAAGGAAAAAACTGAGAAACATTTGTGAAGCTCACAGTCCAGAGATATCTGCTCAATAAAAGACTGAGCTTCCCAGTTGACGCTAGTGATAAAGAACCCTCCTGCCAATGCAGGATACATAAGAAATGCAGGTTCAATCCCTGGGTCGGGAAGATCCCCTGGAAAAGAGAATGACTACCACTCCAGTATTCTTTCCTGGAGAATTCCATGGACAGAGGAGCCTGGTGGGCTACAGTTTATGGGGTCGCAAAGAGTCCGACACGACTGAAGCAACTGAGCACGCACACAATTGTAGGAATACAGAATGTTCCTCCTCTGCAACATTTCAGCACCACATCACCAAAGGCCTCCTTGCATGTCCTGCTCAGTTATCAAGGAAAAAAAAAAAATTCAAGGCATATCAAAAGGCAAAAAAGACAATTTAAAGACATTAGAACAAACATCAAAGTGAGACATGGCAAGGATATTGGGGTTATTGAAGAGGGAATTCATAGGGCCTGGACTCCATCTTAGGCCTGTTTATGCTGATCATGCTCAGCCACTTCTCCAATGGACTCTAAACTCTGTGCTTAGTGCCTATGGAAATGACAATAAAAGGATAAGACCCCCTCCGGACAGGGGAACCTTGAAGATCATATCCAGGTTACTCATCGCCTAAGAGAAAACATACACTAATCACCCCTGTCTTCGGACAGGCCATAAATTTTTCTGTACCTATCGGAGTGTAACCTTGGGCTTATTGATTATTGCTCAATTATTTAACTGTTTGAACAAATAACACATGAATGATGGGATTACTGTGATTGCATTTACCCTTCCTTTGTTTATTTAAGTCTCAAGGAATTTGGGGTGGTGAGTTCAGACACGTACACATGGGGTATCAAAGATTTTCACAAATTCTGGTCGGAGTCCTTGGCTAAGAGAAGACTCTGCCTTGGGCCCGCAGGTGTAATAAACTGCACTCCATTACCTGCATTGCCCTGAGTGAGTTTGTTTACCAGAACGCGTGGCTACAACATTATTAGAACAGGAATTTAGAAAAACTGTACATTAAGGGACCTTGATTTTAATGTGTAAGAACAGATTAGCAAAGTAAGCAAAGAGATGAAACTCCTAAGAATTCATATTAAGGTTCCCCTGTCCGGAGGGGGTCTTATCCTTTTATTGTCATTTCCATAGGCACTAAGCACAGAGTTTAGAGTCCATTGGAGAAGTGGCTGAGCATGATCAGCATAAACAGGCCTAAGATGGAGTCCAGGCCCTATGAATTCAATAACCCCAATATCCTTGCCATGTCTCACTGGAGTGGGTTGCCATTTCCTTCTCCAGGGGATCTTCCCCACCCAGGGATCAAATCCGAATCTCTTGCATTGCAGGCAGATTCTTTACTGCTGAGCCACCAAGGAAGCCCAATTTAGAGCAAGTGTGCTCAGTCGCTCAGTTGGGTAAAACGCTTTGTAGGCCCTGTGGACTGCAGTTGGAATCATACCACATGCAGCCTTTTCAAATATTAAGAAATATTAAAGATGAAAAACACTGCAACAGAAATGAAGACTGCCTTTGAAGAGTTTATTAGTAGACTGGACATGGTTGAGGAAAGAATCTCTGAATTTGAGGGTATCTTCAACATAAACCTCCAAAATTGAAAAGCAAACATACAAGAGACTGAAAAAGTAGTACAGAACATCTAAGGACTGTGGGACAAAAGATGTAACATACACTTAACAGGAACACCAGAAGGAGAAGAAGAAAGAAGTAGAAGAAATATTAGAAGCAATAATGACTGAGAATTTCCCCCAAATTAATATCAGACAACAAACCACACATCTAAGAACCTCAGAGAAACCAAGCAGGATAAATGCCTAAAAAACTATATATAAGTATGTCAGTCACAGTCAAACCACAAAGAATACTTGAAACTCAGTAATAAGAAAACAGACATCTAGACAATGGGAAATTATTCAGCCCTAAAAAGAAATGAGCTTTCAAGTCATCAAAAGAAATGGAGGAATCTTAAATGCATATCACTAAGTGAAAGAAACCGATTTGAAAGGGCTGCATGTGGTATGATTCCAACCACAGTCCACAGGGCCTACAAAGCGTTTGACGCAACTGAGCGACTGAGCACACTTCCTCTAAATTGGGCTTCCCTGGTGGCTCAGCAGTAAAGAATCTGCCTGCAATGCAAGAGATTCGGATTTGATCCCTGGGTGGGGAAGATCCCCTGGAGAAGGAAATGGCAACCCACTCCAGTATTCTTGCCTGGAGAGTTCCTGGACTATAGTCCACTGGTGGGCAACTGTCCATGGGGTCACAAAGAGTCAGACACGACTGAGTGACTCAACAACAACAGCAAATCCTCTAAATTACACTTCTGTGTTCTCCGAGCTATTCTGAAATTGTAATAAAAATAGCTTACTATTAAACATCTGCAGTTTTATTTTCTTTAAGTATTTTTTGCTCACTTAATTAGTTTAACTAATGGAGCTAATCACCACTTGATTTGCATTATAATCTGGTTAATTGTTGTCCTTAAGTTTTCCTCCCAGGGGCATGACTTTTGCTAATTTCATTATTCATTCCTCAATACCCCTGGAAATAAATTCACCAATGATTTACATCTAGAAATCCTAATAGTCTCTTTGACAAATGATAGTTTCCTAACAGATAAACCTCAAAGAAACCGCCTCAGAAAGATCTTTATTTGCTGCTATGCTCTCTCTGTTACTCCCTGCTTCTCTAAAAGCTCTTGTCACCATGATGGAGCAAGTTTATTTAGTATGCTACTCAATACTAAATACAGGCATAGAATAAAGGCAAACACAGGGATAGAATTTGAACTGTTAAGGTTGGGTGTTGTCGGTGAGATAAGTCAGCCTGCGTTATGGGTTTGGGTTGTTGCTGTTTAAGGGGCAACTGAGAATCTAGGTATGGCCCAGCCTCTCATCTTGGCATTTTATTCAGGAGTATTCAGGCACTGGGAAGACTGGATTCAAATGATATTTGTGTCCACATGAGAATTATTTCCCTTGAAAGCTTGTTCACTGATCTTGAATTTAGATTTTTTTTTAGGAATTACTTTTGGGAAATTTCCTGTAGGGTCAGTTCCAGGACAAACATAGGATGGAGTGGGGTGGAGCAGCTGGTCAGCTCTAGGCAGTTCTAAAGGGGGCTCAGGACCCAACTATACTATGTGTGAATACAAATCCCCTGGGAAGAGTCTTATCTGATTGTCCCTTTGGGGCAAAGGGCAATGGGAAAAAGTGTTTTTACTCCAGGCTGGAGAAACTAACTCTTGGCATGGCAACAATGAGCAGCTCAAATCTCCCTTCTTCAATAAGGTCTATTCTAATTATACTCAGTCTTCTTTACTTCTCTTTTCTTAAATTTTTTGTTTATTTATGTTATTTTTCTGGCCACTGGGTCTTCGTTGCTGTACAAGGGCTTTCTCTGGTTGCAGTGGGCGGGGTCTGCTCTTCTTTGCTTTAGACGGGCTTCTCAAGGCCGTGGCTTCTCTTGCTGTGGAGCACAGGCTCTAGGGGCACAGACTGCAGTAGCTGCGGTGTGTGGGCTCCAGAGCACAGGCTAAGCAGTTGTGGTGCATGGGTTTAGTTGTGCTGTGGCATGTGGAATCTTCCCAGATCAGGGATTGAACTCATGGCCCCTGCATTGGCAGGCAGATTCTTATCTACTGTGCCATCAGGGAAGTCCTCTTTACTTCTTCAATGCAAATCAGTGTTGTCTAATACAATGTCCTGCCTTTAGGACTTGCTTCATAACTTCCCACTGGAAAATGAAAATGTAGGGCCCTTTGCTTTAAAAGGGCTTCCCTGATAACTCAGTTGGTAAAGAATCTGCCTGCAAGGCAGGAGACACCTGTTCAATTCCTGGGTTGGGAAGATCCTCTGGAGAAGCGATAGGCTACCCACTCCAGTATTCTTGGGCTTCCCTCATGGCTCAGCTGGTAAAGAATCCGCCTGCAATGCGAGAGACCTGGGTTTGATCCCTGGATTAGGAAGATCCCCTGGAGAAGGGAAAGGCTACCCACTCCAGTACTCTGACCTGGAGAATTCCATGGACTGTATAGTCCATGGGCTCACAAAGAGTTGGACATGACTGAGCGACTTTCACTGTGAGACTTTAAAATTATTAAGAATTTCAAAACAGCAACAGCAAAGCATTAAACCAAACATGGGCCCTTCAAAGCTTGGGGCCCTGTGCAAGCCCATGAAGCTGGTCCCATCTGTCACGATGGAACTGTTGAATATGGTAACCATGGGCCATATATGGCCTTTATAATGTAAAATTGCTAATACAACTGTGGAGCTGAATTTTTAAAACTTTAATTAGCTGTAGTTTAAATAACCACTTGTGTCTCATGGATACCATGTTTGACAGCACAACCTAATAGATTATAAATTATTTGGGGAAAATTACTTAATCCCACTGCTATTTAAGTTTTGTCACCTGTAAAATTGATGTAATAATATTACCTACCTCCCAGGTTTATTTTGAGAACTAAGTAAGTTAATTTATCTAGAGCTCTTACAAAAGTGTGTGGCATGTAATAACTATTAGCTTTTACAATATTTACTATTATCAACTTAATCCAATATATCTTTCAAAGTGTTGCCCTGTTCAGTCCCTAAGTCATGTCCGAATCTTTGCAACCCCATAAACGGCAGCACACCAGGCTCCTCTGTCCTCCACTATCTCCTGCAGTTTGCTCAAATTCATGTTCATTGAGTCAGTGATGTTATCTAACCATCTCATTCTCTGCTGCCCCCTGCTCCTTTTGCCTTCAATCTTTCCCAGCATTGGATCTTTTCCAATGAATCACCTCTTCAAGAATGTGGCCAAAGTATTTCCTAACCTAGAGTAAATCCAATAAATCACAGTCATCCTATTACCCTTGGCTAAGACTGGTTCAGCGCTGGCTGTAAGCTGAGGTCTGCTGGGTGTTTGCGGAAAGGTAGTTATGAATAAATAAATTATAGTTGGTAAATATACCAAATGACATAGAATTTAAAAGAGTAGTTGTAAATAAATAGCTAGTTGTAAATAAATGCAAATGATAGGTAGTTGTAAATAAATCAAATGATATAGAATTTGATAGAGTAAGAAGTAAAAGCTCCCCAAAACACACAATTAACACTTTACCTTATAATATGTGTTAGGGTGCTAGACAAAATACAGGCTGTCCCATTAAATTTGAATTTCAGATAAACAATGAATAATCTTTTCATATAAATATGTCAACAATATTGCATGAAATATACTAAAAAGTTGTTCATTTATGACCTGACATTCAATTTTAATCCCATATCTGTATTTTGATTTGCTAAATTTGCCAAGCTTAGATATACAGCTTCCTAAACAAATTATATTGTCATTTCTCTGAACTCAGCCAGACTGGGTTAATTTACAATCCATGAAAGATTTGACAGAGAAATTATTGTCTCACTCTCTTTTATGGGTATTGTACGAAGAACAAGGGGTTGGAGTTGAAGTGCAAGGCGTTTCACCTCTCAGGCCTCAAGCAGTTTGCTTCAAAAATGGTTGTCTTTATCTAACAGGTTGCCCTGGAGGTGTAAAATAATATAGAGGTGGCTCAGTGGTAGAGAATCTGCCTGCCAATGCAGGAGATGTGAGTTCAATCCCTGGGTTGGGAAGATCCCTTGGAGGAGGAAATGGCACCCCACTCCAGTATTCTTGCCTGGAGAACCGCATGGACAGAGGAGCCTGGCAGGCTACAGTCTGTGGGGTCACAAAAAGTCAGACAAGACTGGGTGACTGAGTGCAGCACAGCACAGAGATTACAGCAGGCGCAGTAGAATGAGACATTCTAGATGGGACTCATCAGGGTTACCAGCTAGGTGAGCTTTAGAAAGTGGCTTAACCGTCAGGTGCTTTGATTTCTCCATCTGTAAGAAAGGGAAGTAATTAAAACCCATATCTTAGGCTGCTGTGAAAATTGAATCAGTTAACATACTTAAAGTTCCTAGAACTTTAAGTTGGACACACAGGAAGTGCTCCATAAATGTTACCTCTCACTGCTATTCCAGCTCCGGCTTTCATTGTCTCTTCAATCTTGAACACGCATCCCAAGACTCAGAGACTTACGACGTCAGATCTGGTTAGGGAAAAGTGTTACCTAGAGGAACACTGGGTATGAAATAACTTTTAAATCACATGTCTGCTTAGAAACGAATTTACTAATAGTATTTAAGATTACATTAAAAGTATTTGTTTTGAAATTAAAGATTCTAAAGTATTGCTACTGAAAATTGAAATAGGTTATACTTTATTTTTCCAAAGTCGCTCAATTGTGAGGGACTCTTTGAGACTCCATGGACTATACAATCTGTGGAACTCTCCAGGCCAGAATACTGGCATGGGTAGCCGTTCCCTTTTCCAGGGGATCTTCCCAACCCAGGGACTGAACCTAGATCTCTTGCATTTCAGATAGATTCTTTACCAGCTGAGCCACAGGGAAGCCCAAGAATACTGGAGTGGGTAGGCTATCCCTTCTCCAGTGGATCTTCCCAACCCAGGAATCAAACTGGGGTCTCCTGCATTGCAGGCAGATTTTTTCACCAACTGAGCTATCAGGGAAGCCAAGGTTGTACTTTACTGGCATGCAAACTTGCCATTGGCCTTAATAAGGGAATTCTCATCAGAACCTGTTTTTCTACCCAGAAAATGGGCACATTTTGCAATGCAAGTTACTACAGAGAAGATTGAGTCTTCAGTGATGGAAGAACTATGCAAATAAATGTATTTAAAAAATGAACAGTGTTTATATGTTTATTTTTCTAGTTAGAAGAGCTATAATTCATCTATTTAACCTTGGGAAAAATCAGATATCAGAACTCAAAAATTTTTGTATAATCAGTAGTTTGGAAAGGCTGCAGCCTTTTGTTTGGTTTTCAATAGTTTAGATTTCAAGGTTATAAATTCAGCTTTTATTTTTCTTTTATTGGAGTTGGTTCATTTTCTGTAGAGGTTTAATTTGTTGCCAGAGCATCATCACAAATTTGAATAATTATGTACTGAATGGTAGGGTAGAACTGAAATTGAGGTTGATTGAGAGGATTGGAAACAGAGCAAACTTTTTCCTGCCATAGGAATTACAGATTCCTACGTAGCAGAACAGTGCTCGGTACAAGCAAGCATTTTAAATGGATTTAATCTGTTTTATAAGAAACAGAAAAAAAAAAAAAAAGCCTCCAACAGTGACTCAACTTCACTTGTAGTTGAGGGTAGCAAACAAAAACTACACCAAGATACCATTTTAAAAAATTTATCAGGACTTCCCTGGGGTACAGTTTATAAGAATCCTCCTGCTAGTGCAGGGGACACAGGTTCGATCCCTGGTCCGGGAAGATTCCACATGCTGCAGAGCAATTAAACCTGCGCTCCACAGCTACTGAGCCCATGCTCCAGAACCTGGGAGCCACAGCTATTTCATCCACACACCTAGAGCCTGTGCTTCACAAGAGACGCCACCACAATGAGAAGCCCAAGCACTGCAATGAAGAGTAGCTCCTACTCACTTCAATCAGAGAAAGCCCCTGAGCAGCAACAAAGACCCAGTGCAACCGAAAATAGATAAATAAATAATTACCAAAAATTAATAACATAAGAGATAGATAAGTTATCTATTAGAGTGATAAAACTCTAAATATTTGACAACATACCCCATTGGCAAGGCTATGGGAAAAAAACCCTCTTGTACATGATGATGGGAGAATAGACTGTCATATACACACTGGGAGAAAAATTCAGCAACACCTATGAAAATTACAAATCAAAAGTGCATATGACGTTTGACCCACCAAATCTACTTCTGGGATTTTATCCTGCAGGAAAACTTACACTCATACAAAATGATGAGTGCAAAGTTACATTTTAAATTGAAATGTAGTTTACATGCCCTAAAATTCACTATTTTAAAATGTATATTCAGTGATTTCTAGTATAGTCTCAAGTTTACACAATCAGCACCATTGTTTAATTCCAGAACATTCTCGTTGGTCCTAAAATATCCTTGCACCCATTAGCAGCCACTTTCCATTCCCCCCACCCGCAGCCCCTAGCAGCCACTAACGTACCTCCTGTCTTGATGGCTTTTCCTACACTGGACATTTCATATAAATGGAATCATACAATATGTGGCTTCTTTGACTTAGCATAATGTTTGTGAGATTCATCCATGTTATAGTATTATTTTTATGGCTGGCTTCTTTGACTTAGCATAATGTTTGTGAGATTCATCCATGTTATAGTATTATTTTTATGGCTGAACAGTATTCCATTATATGGGTATGCTACATTTTGTTTATCCATTCATCAGTTGATGATATTTGGGTTGTTTCCACTTTTTTTACTATTATGAATAATGTCGCTGTTAACATTTATGTACAAGTTTTCATATGAATGTATACTATTAAGTGTATGCCTGGGAGTAGAATTGCTAGATCACATGTCAACTCTTATGTTTAACTAAATGGTTACTTCTTACAGTGTTACTTGTAATAGCAAAAACATGTTGGAACAACCAATGTGCTCATGGATAGAGGACTGGTTAAATAAACCAGGTCATATCCACATGGCAGAATGCTGTGCATTTTTAAAAACAAAAGAACAGTCTCTATGCACTAATATGGAAGGATTTTTAAGACATGTTAACTTGAATAAAACAAGGTGCCAAAGAGTTTGTGCTCTATCTTTAGTTTTGGTGTAAGACAAACATAAAGAACCTCGAAAAGGTGCACAAAAGCCTGAGAGAATTAAGGGCAAGGAGTGAGTGCATTACTTCCAATACACTTTTTAATGGCTTCCCTAGCGGCTCAGCAGTAAAAAATCTGCCTGCAATGCAGAAGCCTCAAGAGACGCAAGTTCGCTCCCTGGATCAGGGAGATACCCTGGAGAGGGAATGGCAACCCACTCCAGTATTTTTGCTTGGAGAACCCCATGGACAGAGGAGCCTGGCGGGCTACAGTCCATAGGGTCACAAAGAATCCGACGTGACTGAAGCAGCTTAGCATATGTACCTTTTAATAGTGCTTTCGATTTTAAACCAGAATGTATTATCTACTCAAAATAGACTTTTAAAAGAAATTTTGTGGAACATGCAGTGATGAGAGTCACCATTTGGGGTGTCTCCAAATGACCAGTCCAGGAGCAAGTTCTTTTCCAGTAAGGAAGAGGGAGAGAATGGATGTTTGGTAGGTGAAAACAACTCCTGCCACAAGCTTTGTAGGGAGTGTAGCATAGTTGGCAAGAATGCTGGATGGGGTAACAGAAGCCACGCTTTGAATCCAGGCCGACAGCTTACTAGTTACGTGACCTTGGAAACTAAAACTCCCTAAGCATCAGATTTCTCATCTGTAAATAAAAAAGCAGTTAATGACAGAAAATAATGCTTATAAAGCACCTGGCACAAAAGAGGGGCTCAATGAATCACTGTCATCTTACCTGTGATTTGTTAGAGATTTAGTAATTTTAAAAAAAGATTTTTTTCCTGCTGTTAGTTAGCAAGATGTTTTGGAGACAGAAAAATATATCACTGATAAAAGTTCATGAGATTATAAATGTATTTTTCAGTTTCATTAGTATACAAGAAATCCAATGGTCAGTAATATTGTTTTCAAATGTGAAATGAAATAGAGCTGTATTACAGTATTTACTTTTTCTGTAATACCTTTGATACGTGGACTGCAGAGTTTAACAGGTGTTAAATCAAACCCCATTCCCTCTCAATTCACCTAACCAAATAAAGTAGAAATGGACATATTCCCCACAGGTTTAAGAGTGAGATTTCTAAGATTTGGTCTTTTGAGAAGCCATAAAATAAATCTTGAGGGATCACAACATTCTAGATTGAAATAAATGTGGGAAAGGGGGATTTCTAATTTTTTTGATGGAAGTGAGGGCAAATAGCAGAGTTACCAATAATGTGAATTCAACTTTTTCTATTAGGAAGTTTAAAAAGGAGGAAAAACTGAGATGTGTGATAAATTCAGGTTACAATGAGTTTTCACACTCGTCTCAACTCAATGAGTTTACTAGTCAAATGACTTGCCTTTTCTGTGATAGTTTCACCTCTACCGCTCTCCTTTATGGATTTGCTTCATGTGAATTCATTTTTGAAAATGAAAGAGGACAGAATAAAAAGTGAAAGTTAAAGTAATGACAAAATTTTGGTATTTTCATTGGATTTTAACTTATCATAAGCCAGATTTAACTTTCTCTTCTGAGATAGTGATGGCTATCATGGTTATTTTTATTAAAGTAAGAATTACTCTTAGGTTTTCCAAACTAGAGTAGACTCAAACGTTATATGGTCTAACTGTCCTTCCAATGCTTGAAATCATCTTCACATGCTTACCCCCTCCCATTTTTCCACCTCCCTCATCCCTGGCCCAAGACCACAGACTTCAAGTGCCAGGACATTCACTCTTTATCAAGACAAGCCAGTCCTGCTATGACAACTAGAAAACTGTTTCTATAAGATAGGTCTCTTCCACTCTCAAACTCCCCCACACTAATCCGAATTCTCTACTATAGTCATGCAGAAAAAGCTTAATCCTTTTTCTTCCTGGAAGCTTTTTAAATTATTTAGAGACATACAGTTATTAAGTCACCCAATGCCTTATCTCCTGTAGACCAAACATACCTAGTCCCTTTAAACAATTTTTCAATTAAAAAAAAAGGCTATGCTACGTTTAAAAACCACTGTTGCAGTGTGAGTGCGTGTGTGTGTGTGTGTGGTGTGTGTTACTCTGATGACCAAAATCTTTATTCCTCATTGGCTTCTCCAAGGAATCAGAATTTTTGATGGTCGTTGGCCTAAGCTGCCTAGCAAGTTTACTAGAGCCTCACCAAATTGATTTGCCTGCAGACTGCGAGTTTGGAACCAATGTTAATCATTCCGTGGGCAATTAAAGCAAGAGGGACGTGCAGCAAAGGCATCTTACTTACGAAAAAAGAAGATAGCTTCAGCCTCCATGCCTCTGTCCTCAGCCTTGTCAAGAAAACAAAATATTACTTGTCAGTCAGACCTGTCTAATGTCTTAGCAATACAGAAAGAACTCAAGGAAAGCCAAATACTGCCATTTGATTTTTCATGATTTGATTGATACCATGATTCAGTAAATTACTTTTTTGAGGGTTCTTCTCTTTTGGTTTGTTTAAAGCCGAGGACTAAATGTAGCAATAAAAATTTAAATTACTTTGGCTCTTGCCTGAAATGCTCAATATTCCAATCTCAGTGCTTCACTGTGGTGCCAGGGAGAGGAGCAGAGATAGTTGACAATGATTCTGCATTACTGATTCACTCTACTCATTAGATTACATTGAAATGTTATGACTTTCTGGGTTCAGCGAGTTATTCCACTTTTGCCTCTAGCCATTTCAAGTAATATTTTGCTACTACATAGCAAAATATAAATATAAAATTATTTGGAGAAAGACTTTCTCACTGGAGATAATAATTTTTAGATAGGAAATTAAGCCCTTTACTAAATAATGTTTAATCATCAAAATTACATTTTCATGACTAATTAATCAATATCACTGCAGCTGTTTAGCTATTTTAGTATTGCTGAACTCTAGTAATTGATAGGTTTAATTGTTTTCCCTTGAGTTCAGCAGAAAAAATAAAATGGAGTCATACACTTTTACTGTAAAATATTATCTTGTTAGGAAAAAATTCACTGAATAAAAATACATCTGGGAATATGTTTTTGATAAACATATTCTCAAATGTTATAGTTATGTTAGCACTTGCTACCTCAATTTTGTACAATTCATTTACTTTAATCAAGACAAAACAAAGGTTTTCTCCAGTACAGCCCAAAATAGATCTCATGTGGTATATATCAGGGATTTTTCTCCTTTTGTTTTTTAGTGAATGCATGGTCAGTGTAACAGACACCAGTTTTTGGCTGAGTTATTTATTTGTCGCCTCTATTAAAAGAGGTTAAAACAATGGGCTTTTCTTACTGATTTGACTAGGGTTTCAAACATGTGAAGATAGCACATACTCCTATCTACCTGAATGTAGTAAAAATGCCACAGTTCATCGTGAACATGATAAAAACAAATACAACCTAGTAGAAGAGGGCATTATCACCATCTCTTGATTCTTTGGCAGTGTCTTAAAATGATTTTCACCATACTTAAAATGATCAAATTTACTTGTTCTCTCTTAGGAATTTGCCCAATTTCCCACATATCAGAAAAATGAAATATGGTAAATTGCTATTCATCCTATTTCTGTCTTTGCTCTCAAGGTACCATCTAAATTATTCTTTTATCAACATTTGTGTACTTTTCTGGGTTTATAGCTCCAAATTTTTTTAACAAGTGAAATTTATGAAAGCAGGATACTCAGTGAGAAAGGTGCCTTGGGTTGTTGGGATTCTTGGCGTGGTAATAGGAGTTGAGGAGTAAGGGCAGCAGAGGGAAAAGAAAACAATTAATTAGACAAAAATTATTCAATAGAGAAACTTTAAAGTCAAAATCTTAATAGCATCTAGAATTATCAGTGGCATCAGCCTAGTATTATCATTTGTCTTATACATACTTCCCTGTGGTCCAGAATGCCTAGATATTCCAATTGGGTAGGTGTGCTGCTGGGAGACCCTCAAAAGGAGAAAAAGAACTAATATTTATTGAGCACCTATAGGTGACAGGCACTGCATGGTTACTTTCACATTCCATACCTCATTTGATCACCATGATAATCCACTCAAGTTGGTGTGATTATCCTCATTTTACTGTTGGAGATATTGAAGGTAAGAGTAATTAAATAACTCACCCAGAGTTCCACTCATCATGCAGAAAAAAAACTAATTGCTCTGGCAGCAACATTAGTTAGGGAGAAAGAAGGAACCAAATAAGTCAACATGGATTTGGTCTTGTCCTTTTAAATATTGACAGTAGGGTCTCATATCAGGACTCGAGAGCCCTAAGATGGTCACAGGAGAGGATCTGGAATCAAATGGTTTCCAGAGGTGAATGTCTTGTGTTCATTACCCCCAGGCTCTTGCTTTAAACCTCTTATACTAGAGGAGACATCTGTTCATTTTTATTTTTCCCATGCCACCTTCCCATGTACATCATGATTATTTAGTAAATATATGTTAAATTTGATTTAAAATCTTCTTACAGGAGCAACAGGAAACAGTCATTTTATAATAGTGATACAATTACAGTAGTGTCCACCCTGGGATATTTATGCTTGTCAGAGTAATTGAGGACCCAATTAGAAAGTTAAACACTGAGTAAACAAAAAAGAATTGATCGTGTTGACCTAGAGCAAAACATACTTTCTAAAGAAAGGGGAAAAGGAGGAGGGGGAAATTATAAGGCTTAAGATCAATAATTATAAGATTTTAATATTTGAAATTATAATTAGAAGAGAAACTTAAGTATGAGCAATTAGTATCTCGTGTTTTCTGTGAAAACAACTACCTCTGCTGCCTACAACTGGAATTACCACTTATCCCAGACAAGAGCTTCTTTTACTAATTGGGTCAGATTATATTTTTAGTGCAATTTTATTCTAATGAATGTGGGCCCTTTCTATTAACCTTAACAGTCAAGAAACATGAAACAATGGGAGAATATATCAGCTGGGACTTCAAAGTAACTGTATATGCTAATGTGACAGGAATGACTGCTTGAGGACAATTTTATTATATCAATTGCAATTATGAAGGGAAAATAAAATGTTCTCAAGTATTCTTCATTCTCTCTGAGTTAATTAAATTTTATAACCTTTGCTAAACTCTTCAAACAATAGAATCTTACCAAGGCAATAGCAAATGATGGTTAAGAACATCACTATCACCCAAAAATTCTGCTGGGTTGATAGATCTAACATGTTTCTTTATTTTCATTGCAAGCATGATCACTAATAGCATTTATTGAATCTGTAGGGCGCTCTGCTAGGTAGACAGAGACACCAAGATATATAAGATATGGTCCCTGCCCTTGAGAAATTTATAGCCTAAATGGAGCTGATTAGATTGGTTAAAGTTGGCCCAGAACAATTTATTTAATCCTATGATTTATTATATAAAGTATTTTAGACCAATAGTCATTCATCGGGGAGACATATGGGTAATATTGGACTCCCACCTTAAAGTTATCTTAAGATAAATTCTACCTCCTACCTTTGCTGAGATATAAAAATTTGTTTTGAAAGATAATGCAAATGTCATTACTTTTTTTTTTTTTTCAGAGAGAATGAAGTCCCTTGATCCCAAGAAGCTAAAATACTAATCCTCTGAGCATTGTATTTGGGTGACTTGGAAAAACAGTTCAAGTCCCATCTCTGCAACTAACTGGCAGTGTGACTATCACTTGCAGCACTTTCTTACTCCAGCTGCTGTGCTAAAGGACAGGCTTTCCAAGTCTGTGACTTGAAAGAAATCCTTTATCATTGAATATAATGGCATGCTTGCATCAGTAAACTATAGTCTCACCTCCCTCTCTTCTTAAAGAACCTAGCCAACAAATAATGCTGAAATTGTAATGCACTCTATGCCTGATTAAATCAGCTTTCTGTATGAAAACTTACTTAACATTTCCATGAAATAGATATCATGTGTCAAAAGAGATCAAGTTTTCTAATACAGAATACAGTAGTAATCATCACATGTTAATATAAAGAAAAGTTTTTAGTATCATGAGATGTTTTACATTGATTTTCAACACAACTTCGAGAAAAGTGAGGGAACAGAATTTTTTTTAGTATATGTGTTGCTGAAGCGAGCACATAATTTTTTTCCTTCGCAAATTGGACATATGGAAATAAGTAATGGGGATAATTGGGTAAGTATATTTCCTGGAAAAATGTTGTAAGTGTATCTTTCTGGTTTATTTTGTTTGCTCTTAATCAGGCCCTACATGACTGTCAAATTTCCTTTGTAATCACATTTAATTTTAAGTTAATGATCCATT
The DNA here is from genome assembly GCA_024291935.2 of Okapia johnstoni. NCBI lineage: Eukaryota > Metazoa > Chordata > Mammalia > Artiodactyla > Giraffidae > Okapia > Okapia johnstoni. The sequence continues at coordinate 84,115,244 of CM044307.1, forward strand.
TCCTTTATTGGTGGTATTAGTGGATGACTCTTCCAACATAACACACAGTCACACAGACGAGCAGTTTCTGTGGGTGAAGCAGGTCACTGAGGCTTTCCAATTCACACTGTAGTCTATCCTCAGTTAGGTACTTTGAAGAAGTTGTATGTAACTTTAAGAACTTTTGTAACCTTGACATCCTAGATATCTGTGCTTTCTCTTTATTCTTTTTGTTTTCATGGAAAAATTGAAAGAAGAAAACAATGAATACATAAGTACTCTTCACCTAGTTCACCAAATATTTACATTTTGTCACATTTTTCTCTTGATACATATATACTGTTTTTTAAAAATAGTTTCTATTTTTATTTTTTTCTTCAGTTTTATTGAGATATACTTGACATGCAGCAAGACTCTGCACTCCCAGTGCAAGGAGTTGGGTTCAATTCCTGGTCAAGGAACTAGATCCCACCTGCTGCAACTAAGACTCGGCACAGCCAAATAAATAAATATCGAAAAAAGACCTTCATGAATGTTAGTACAAAAGCCTGGTTGAAAAATATACAAATAGAATTTGGCAATGCATAAAAACCATTATATATCATAATCAACCAAGGATGCTAGGCTCATTCAATATTCAAACACCAGTCCAGATACAGACATACTTTTGAAGACTTTTTTTCACCCAATCCACTTGAAAATAAGTTGCAGATATCATGACATTTTACCCATACGTGTTTCAGCATACATCTCTGTGAAAAAGTAGGACTTTATCCCACCTATCCAAAATACCGTTATGATACCTAAAAAGGTGACATTAGTTCAATAATATCATCTAGTGAACAGAGTCCATCTCCTCATTCCACTAATTGTCCACAAGGTATTTCTAATGTTGTTGCTTTTTGAATGATCCAATGGTGTTTTGCACTTTACATTTGGTTTTTACGTCTCTAATATTTTTTATACTAAAGTAGTTACCCTGCCTTTCTATACGCATAACAGAATTTTTTTAAGTGTACAGGTCTATGTGTTTTGTCTTAATAAAAAAAAATTAAAATTTTGGAGAAAAGAGTAAAGATAAATGGACCACATGTTACTTTTTCTGTTGCCAGTGCCTGAGAAGAAACCTAACTACTGGGCCTAACTTCTTTAGCTTGGCAACTTGACTTATTTTATATCAAAAATGTTGATGAAAAGGAGAAATCCTATAATGTTTCTGTAATAACAAGGAATGCTGGATTTAAAGCTAGCCATGAGCACATAGATCATTAAGATTTCCCTGCATCTGCTTAACTATTAAAGATAATGTTCGAATATTTGAGCTGGAAGAAACTCAGAGGCAAATTAAGTAGCTAAATTTCTTATTTAGCAGCAAGGGAAGTGAATCTCAAAAAGTCTGTAATTTGTCAAGGTTACACCACCGGTTAATTGTAAAAGTGGAACTAGAAATAAGATGTCTTGATTCCCAATATCCTCATGTCCCTAATTCTCTCATCATCTTCTCTGCCATCATCTTCCATCCCTTTTATCTCCTTTCTTTTCTAATTCTTCCTTTCCTCTTTTTCTATTCTTCTTTCTAACAAGCAAACAACAACAGATCTTTTTTAAAAACAAACTAAAAAAAAAAAAATCATTTCTGGGACTTTCCTGGTGGTCTAGAGGCTAAGATTCCTGCTCCCCTCCCTGCAGGGAGCCCAGGTTCCATCCCTGGTCAGGGAAGTAGATCCCCCATGCCTCAGTGAGGATCCCACATGCCACAGTTAAGACTTGGCACAGTCAAATAAAAAACAAACAAACAAAAACCCAATTCATTTTTGTTACACTTCTGCCAGATTTTCTCAGTAGCAGCCCCATTGACATTTTGGGCCGGGTATTGCTTTGTGATGGAGCACTGTCCAGTGCATTGTAGGATATTTAGCAGCATCACTGGAGTCTATCCATTTGGGGCGAGTAGCACTCCTTTCTTTGTGACAATCAAGAAATGTTAAATATTCGAGGGTTCGGGGGATGGGGTTGTGGGGACAAAATTATCCCTGATTGAGAACTACTGCCAAGTGCTTCTTACTTTGGCAGTGGTTCTTGTTCTATTTATCAGCTCTGCTTTTACTACAGGTCAATATGAGTTCAAAATTTTATGTAGTTGTAATCATAGCATAGATGCAATGTTTATTCTATTTTTTCCACTTGATTTGTGGTAAGTATTTTCACTGTTGCTGTATGACACAGACATTTGTTGTTTTTATCTACCCTACTCCCTCTTCCAGCAGCAGCCCCCCTTAGTCTGTTGTGGAATCACACCTCCTTTAGTCCCGTCATTTGATTCTAGGGTCCTTACCCCGGGCACAAGTGACTCAAGCCTGACCAGTCATAATAATCCTTTTCCAAAGCCACATGATCAGTGTCAGTGATAGGCATGTCACCCAAACTGGGCCAGTCAAAGCCCTTTCCTGGGAATTTTCTAGAAGACTCTATTTCATTTGGGTTACCAAAACTGTGACTTTGTAACACTGAAGCTCCCTGCCGCTATGTCATCAGCTTATCTGCAGTTCAAGAGAATGAAGCCAACACAGACAGAAAGCAGGGCTGAAAGATGGGAGAGAAAGTCCTGATGGTATCATTTGAGTCTCTATATCCATTCACATCTAAGGGCAGTGAAATCCTTGTCAATAAATCTCTCCCCCCAGCCCCACCCCTTTTTTTCTCATTCTTTAGCTAAAATGGTTTGACAGGGATTTGTTCACTTGCAACAACAACAAAAAGTCCTGATTAAGAAAATAGTATTCAAGTTGCGGTGCCATGATTTCCCTAACTGTTCTGCTAACATTGAACTTTAAAGTGATTTGAGATATTTTTCCATTATAAATACAGTGTTCTTTTTCAGTGCCTTTTGAATGACTTCTACTAAATTTTCCATTAGTTTCCTCAAACATGGGCCCTTGGTTTGAATTCTGAACTACAAGATTTAAAGTTGAATGATTTACCATCTAATTTAAGGCCATTTGGTTTTGCTTTATTCTCTTTTGCTTTTATACTTCTATTACAATTATTCCATCTGTGATTATACCAACTGTTGTGGCGGTATCTGCTCCAGCTGTATGGGCACATTTGAAGGCAATAGTGTGCTACGTCAGTGGTTTAGGAAATTTTTTATGGTACTGCGAAGATTTATTTCTGACTCTTGTAGGACCTGCTTTATGATTTCTTTTAACTATTAACTACAAGGCCAATATTGTTCAATTTTAAGTTTTCAAACTTTTACAGTCACTTAAGGTACAATATTACTCTATTATCCTAATGTCTGTGAAAAATGTCTCTGACGATTTCATTGCTATGAAGTCTATACATACCTGCTTTACCTGCATAAATTAGCTTTTCCACATCTTAAAGTCTAGCACAAATGTTAGTGCTTTCTATGCGATTTCTTTTACCACTTTCTCCAATTTGTTTCCACCTCTCATTAGTAAATTTACCTTTTACCTATGAGAGTTGATGCAATAATGGGGGTAGTGCCAATTTAAGTAGTCAAGTATACCTTGACAGTAACAGTCATGGACTTGCCTTTCAGAGAATAGTAGGTAGCAATACACTACATTACAAAATATATTACCATCAAATTTATGGATGCATAATTTACAATACCAAAAATTTAGAAGCAAATCAATGTTCAATATTAGGGGGCTAATTTAATGAAGTATGATATAGCCATAAATGGAATACTATGGAGTTGGAAAAAAAGAGCAAATAAGTTTTATAAGCACTGATACATTTCCAAGATATATTATTAAGTATCTGAAGAGATGGTATAATAGGGTAGAAATTGTGGACCTGAAGTCTGGTCTATGTTCAAAGACCAGCTCTGCTATTTATTAGTTGTGCAAACTTGGACAAATTTCTTAAGCTTAGTTACTCAGTTTTTTTACCTATGAAATGAGGATGCTAATGGCAGCTACAGTTTTTCCAGTAGTCATGTACAGATGTGAGAGTTGGACTATAAAGAAAGCTGAGTGCCAAAGAATTGATGCTTTTGAACTGTGGTGTTGGAGAAGACTCTTGAGAGTCCCCTGGACAACAAGGAGATTAAACCAGTCAATCCTAAAGGAAGTCAGTGCTGAATATTCATTGGAAGGACTGATGCTGAAGCTGAAACTCCAATACTTTGGCCACCTGATGTGAAGAACTTTTCATTGGAAAAGACCTTGATGCTGGGAAACATTGAAGGTGGAAGAAGAAGGGGACGACAGAGGATGAGACGGTTGGATGGCATCACCAACGTGATGAACATGAGTTTGAACAAGCTCCGGGAGTTGGTGATGGACAGGGAAACCTAGCGTGCTGCAGTCCATGGGGTCGCAAACAGTCGGACTGAGCGACTGAACTGAACTGAACTGAATGGTAACTGCATCACAGGATTGTGTGAGATTCAAATGAGTTAATATATGCCAAGCACTTAGAAGACTGTCTGTCATTGTTGTTGCTGCTTAGTTGCTAAGGCGTGTCTGACTCTTTTGTGACCCCATGAACTGTAGCCCACCAGGCTCCTCTGTCCATGGGATTTCCCAGGCAAGAATACTGGGATGGGTTGCCATTTCCTTCTCCAAGGGACCTTTCCAACCAGGGGTTGAACCCACGTCTCCTGCATTAGCAGGTGGATTCTTTACTGCTAAGCCACCAGGGAACCCCAGAGAATGTATGGCTTATAGTAAAACAATAGAACTATAACAATGGGGTGTGAATGAATGGTTTTGAATTATCTAATATAACTAATACAGTAAAAATGAATTTTTAATATGCTGCAATAATTTGAATATATTCATCTTTTTTGAATATATTACATATTTTCACCACTAACCGTGAACTTCCAGATGTTCAAGCTGGATTTAGAAAAGGCAGAGGAACCAGAGATCTAATTGCCAACATCTGCTGGGTCATCGAAAAAGCAAGAGAGTACCAGAAAAACCTCTACTTCTGCTTTACTAACTATGCCAAAGCCTTTGACTGTGTGGATCACAATAAACAGTGGAGAATTCTGAAAGAGATAGGAATACCAGACCACCTGACCTGCCTCTTGAGAAACCTGTATGCCGGTCAGGAAGCAACAGTTAGAACTGGACATGAAACAACAGACTGGTTCCAAATAGGAAAAGGAGTACGTCAAGGCTGTATATTGTCACCCTGCTTATTTAACTTTTATGCAGAGTACATCATGAGAAACGCTGGGCTGGAGGAAGCACAAGCTGGAATCAAGATTGCCGGGAGAAATATCAAGAACCTCAGATATGCAGATGACACCACCCTTATGGCAGAAAGTGAAGAGGAACTAAAGAGCCTCTTGATGAAAGTGAAAGAGGAGAGTGAAAAAGTTGGCTTAAAGCTTAACATTCAGAAAACTAAGATCATGGCATCCAGTCCCATCATTTCATGGCAGATAGATAGGGAAACAGTGGAAACAGTGTGAGACTTTATTTTTCTGGGCTCCAAGATCACTGCAGATGGTGATTGCAGCAATGAAATTAAAAGATGCTTACTCCTTGGAAGAAAAGTTATGGCCAACCTAGATAGCATATTAAAAAGCAGAGACGTTACTTTGCCAACAAAGATCCGTCTAGTCAAGGCTATGGTTTTTCCAGTGGTCATGTATGGCTGTGAGAGTTGGACGGTGAAGAAAGCTGAGCACCGAAGAATTGATGCTTTTGAACAGTGGTGTTGGAGAAGACTCCTGAGGGTCCCTTTGACTGCAAGGAGATCCAACCAGTCCATCCTAAAGGGGATCAGTCCTGGGTGCTCATTGGAAGGACTGATGTTGAAGCTGAAACTCCAATACTTTGGCCACCTGATGCGAAGAGCTGACTCATTGGAAAAGACCCTGATGCTGGGAAAGATTAAGGGCAGGAGGAGAAGGGGATGACAGAGAATGAGATGGCTGGATGGCATCATCGACTCAATGGACATGGATTTGGATAGACTCAGAGAGTCGGTGATAGACAGGGAGGCCTGGTGTGCTGCGGTTCATGGGTTCGCAAAGAGTCAGACATGACTGAGCGACTGAACTGAACTGAACTGAATCTTGTGCTATAGAATTGCACATGTTCATGTACAGGGTTATCTCTTCTTATTAAGATGTCTTTGAGAAGGCTTGGCTTTTGCTCAATTTTGTGCCAAATATGATCTCCAGCACATGCCATATGCAAGGCAAGTTCCATATGTATATATTGACTACATTAATAAAACATTCAGATTGCTCTCTGCATATAAAAACTTCAGAGCTTTCACACTTTAAGGAGTTTAAGAAGATGTCTAAGGGAGCTGATTCTATAATTTCAACATTTAGGAACAAGTTCAGAGATTTTGTTAACAAAGAAGTTAGAAAGTTTATTTATATCTGGAGGAGCAGTATTCTGAAACTATTTTCTTTTCCTTTAAGAAAAAAACAGCTTTATTTTTAAATGAGGAAAAGAGTTAAAATTTTTTAGGAACTTTGGGTCTGAGAAAGATCAAGAACTTGCCTGACTTTGTACATTTGGCTGGTGACGGAGTCAGGGTTGAAACCCGGATCTGGTTAATTGTTCTTTCTGCCGCAAGAGGGAGGCAAAAAGGAAAGCTACATTCACTGACTTTGTAAGTAAACCTCAGAGAAAGGAAATGAGGAAGAGGTTTTCACTAGATTTTTACTTCCACAGAGCTTCACTTTGCTGAGCACATGCTCTAGGCATCTAAACTTCTTTCAAAACGTAGGACTAAATAAAAACACTCAATATATTAAGAATATGAGGGAAAATACAACAACAGAATCATTTTGTATAACTAAACCCTTTGCCTCTGAGATTAAGTCCCTCTGAAATCCTTAAATAAGAGAATAAGTGGCCTGAAGGTTCCCCTTGTGATATTTTAATGATAATGGTTTCTCTCTAGTCTTCTAACATCATTTCAAATAAATATTAGTCATTGTCTAGAGTCGGGCTTATCAAATTGCATTTTCCAGAGCAATTTCATTACAAAATATAATAATGAAGTCATGGCATTTTCAAAGCATAAATTTACAACTGTGTACCATTTTAGAAAACCTGAAATGTGAAAATCCCCAAATGCTTGGTACATTAGAGGATTGCATAAATTCAATTACAGAATGTTTCTTCATGTTTCCAAATAATTGATCATGGGGTTTCTTTAAACAGGAGGGCATTATATCTCATATTCATTTGGCAAAAGAAACTTTGTACTCTATTGGAAAAATTGTCCTCTTTAACCCAATGCAAAGCCTTCAGAGGGGTTTGTGTTGCAGAGAGAGACACAGATAACTAAAAGACTCAGCTGTCCCAAACAGTTCTGTTACTATTGGGAGTGAGAATAGGAGGCAAGAGCACTGTTAGGATGGGTGGACAGGGAAGACTTCTGCTTGGGTGATATTTGACCAAACAGCTGAATAGAATGAAGCCTGAATAAAACTGAAGGAATCAGGCTTTTGAAGACCCAGTGAAAGAATGTTCTTTCTTTCAGTGAGTAAGTAAGGTCTCCTGGGTCAGAACAAACTTGGTGGATCAAAAGACAAAACAGCAGACTGGAGTGCAGTAAACTAGGGGGAGTGGCTCACAGTGAAGTTTTTAGATATGAGTGAGGGTCATGCAGAAACACAGTAAGCACAGGGAGCTAATCTGGATCCTGCATGTTTTTGTTGCAGGTTCGTTTTTAGTTTTATTACACACCATAGACATGAAAGCAGGATGATTCTTTGTACTCAAAAACCACAGGGAATATATTTCCATCTAACCTCTTTTTCCTGATATTGGAGTGGCATTTCAGATCACCATCTTGGAACCGGTTTAGGGCAAAGTAAAAGAAACCATGGAAGGCAATGGATATACAGCATAATCACGAAGCTATTTTTGCACACTAGTGGTAACAGGCTGATTGAGAATAACAGGGCTGTGCAGTATTCAAAATGCTATTACTCAGGTATTTATTTTGCTGTTGTTGTTTGGTCACTAAGTTGTGCTCAACTCTTTTGAGACCCCAAGGTCTGTAGCCCACCAGGCTCCTCTGTCCATGGGATTTCCCAGGCAACAATACTGGAGAGGGTTGCCATTTCCTTCTCCAGGATTCTGAAATTTCTAAAGAGCTCAATAAATGGAAAATCTTTGCTATTAAAGAACAAATTATTGTTTCCTTCATAATTCAAATTTAAATATTTTTTGAAGTGGGAGCACTTTGAAAAATGTTTATGAAATTTGAGTCTTCACTAACCCTGTAAAATTTAAATTCTGCTAAAACCATAAAAGAGTCACTTTCTAATTATAAAGGCTGCTAAAACTATTTATGTAAATTTACTTACTGTTTCTAGTCTAGATTTATACCTAGAGTCTTTTTTACCCCAATTCTTAACCATCTTCAATCCTGAAAATATTTTCCTAAAATTTACTCAAGTTTTGTGGTTTATTTTTCAGCAATCTCGAATTTATTTTTAGATAGTGTGAGTCAGAGATTGTGGTATGGTGAGTGATAACCCCTAAATATATTCAAATCCTAATTTCTAGAAACTATGAATGTTACCTTATAGGGCAATAATGACTTTGCAGACATGATTAAAGTTTTTGAGATGAGATTAGCCTGGATTATCTTGTTTAGTCGCTAAATCATGTCTGACTCTTTTGCAACCCCATGGACTGTAACTTGCCAGGATCCTCTTTCCATGGGATTTCCCAGGCAAGAATCCTGGAATGGCCATTTCTTCTCCAGGGGATCTTCCTGACCCAAGGATTGAACCCATGTCTCCTGCATTAGCAGGTGGATTCTTTACCACTGAGCCACCAAGGAAGCCTCTAAATTACCTAGATAGGTCCTAAATATTGGGTTGGCTAAAAGTTCATTTGGGTTTTCTATAAGATGTTATAGAAAAACTTGAACCAATATAACTGGAATGCATTTTTGGCCAACCAAATATAACCACAAATGTCCATGTAGGAGTGAGGCCAAGGGAGTTTGTCATAGATTGGAGGAAGGCAAAGTAAAGTCAGAGCAGAGAGTTTTGAAGATGTTACGCTCTGGCCTTGAAGATTAAAGAAAGGGCCAAGAGCCAAGGAATGAAAGGAATGCAATGTAGCTTCTAGAAAAGGCAAAGAAGGTCTTAGGTCTTATCCCTGGAGCACTGGGAGGAGTGGCCCTGCCCATACTTTAGAATGTATCCCTTCACTTCAAGTGGCACTAGTGGTAAAGAACCTGCCTGCCAATGCAGGAGATGTAAGAGAATTACGTTTGATCTCTGGGTTGGGAAGATCCCCTGGAGGAGGAAATGGCAACCCACTCCAGTATTCTTGCTTGGAAAATCCCATGGACAGAGGAGCCTGGTGGGCTACAGTTCATGGGATTGCAAAGAGTTGGACATGACTGATCGACTAATTCTACTATTACTACCTTGACTTCAATCTTCTGAGCTCCAGAACTGCAAGAGATTAAACTTATGTTGGTTTAAGCTGCTAGATTTGTGGTAATTTGTTACAGCAGTCATCAGAAATGAATACAGAAATCTAACTTAATTTTTTACCCTATAGCTAACTAATTAATTGTCCCAGTACCGTTTATTGAATAATACATTATTTCATAAGTGTTCCGAAATGTTAGCTTTATCATAATGTCAATACTCACTCAGAGTTAGTCTATTAGTTAGTTACTGTCTATCAATCAGTCTATTGATTCTTGAGGCACTACCAAACTTTTAAATTGCAACAATTTTATAGTATATTTGTGTGAGTAGAAGGGTAATTCCTTCATCATGCTGTACTCCTCCTAACCCTCACCTCCAGTTTCTTTCTTCAAGCTGCGTTTATTTGTCCAGATAAACTTTAGGTTTAGTTTGTCTGGTAAAAAAGTTTGAATTTTGATGGTAATTGTGTGAAATATTATAGATCCATTTTCCTATCCAGGAACATAGACTCTCTTCTCAGGTGTTTTCCCCACTGTCCACCCTTTGGTAAAATGTTATAGTTTTTCTTCACTTATGTCTTGTAAACTTCTAAGGCTTATTTGTTGCTACTGTGGAATAGGGTCTTTTAAAACCACATTTTATAAGTGAATATTGGTGTGTAGGATTGCTATTGTATTTTGAATCTGGCCACTCTGCTGAATCAACATAAAGGTCTATTACTTTTCTCTTAGATTTTCCAGCAAGATAATCATTTTATCTATAAATATTATAATTTTTCTTTTCCACTGTTTTTTGTTTATCTTTCTTATTGTATTAGCTAGAATTGATAGTATTAAATGGTAATGCTGTTACTAGGTATACCTATTCTTTTTCTGACTGTAGTTGGAATACTTTTCTGTTCCACTTGTTAAACAGTAATGTGTTTTACTCTGTATGTTTGTGGAAATATTTTAACATAATCTATACATACAACATTTATGTAGTAGTACTCCCTTATCCAGGCTTTCCAGGTGGCGCTAGTGGTAAAGAACCCACCTGTCAATGCAGGAGATGTAAGAGATGATGGTTCCATCCCTGGATCGAGAAGATGCCCTGGAGGAAGGTATGGCAACCTACTCCAGTATTCTTGCCTGGAGAATCCCATGGACAGAGGAGCCTGGTGGGCTACAGTCAATAGGGTCGCAAAGAGTTGGACACAACCGAAGTGACTTAGTGCGTACTCCCTTATCCACCGTAGATATGTTAAAAAAAAAAACACCCCCCGTGGATGTCTAAACCATGAGTAGTACTAAACCCTATCTATATTATGTTTTTTTCTATGCATACACAACAATGATAACATTTAATCTAGGCACAGTAAGAGAATATCCAAATTGCCAGCAACGTTACTCCTGCACTGTGTCCATTATTAATAACAATAAGGTTTACTTAAAAACAAGTTCTGTAATACTGATAACCAAGATTGCTACTAAGCGACCAATGAGCAGGTAGTGTATATAGCGTGATATCTGGACAAAGAGATAATTCATGTCCTGGGGAAAACAGAGTGGGATAGCACAAGATTTCATCACATCACTCAGACTAGCATGCAATTTAAAATGTATGACTGTTTATTTCTGGAATTCTTAATTTAATATTTTTGGATTGTGGTTGACTGCAGGTAACTGACGGAAAAGGCAATGGCACCCCACTCCAGTACTCTTGCCTGGAAAAGCCCATGGGCAGAGGAGCCTGGTAGGCTGCAGTCCATGGGGTCGCTAAGAGTCGGACACAACTGAGCGACTTCACTTTCACTTTTCACTTTCATGCATTGGAGAAGGAAATGGCAACCCACTCCAATGTTCTTGCCTGGAGAATCCCAGGGACGGGGGAGCCTGGTGGGCTGCCGTCTATAGGGTCACACAGAGTCGGACACGACTGAAGCGACTTAGCAGCAGCAGCAGCAGGTAACTGAAACCATGGAAAGCAAAACTATGGACAAATGGGGACTACTGTATATGCACAATAATGGTAACACTACTTATTTCCATTTCCTGGGCTATCAAGCATTTCTTTAAGTCAGAAAAACTGATTCAGTATTATTAAATCCATTTCTAATATCTATTAATATATATACTGCATATACTAAGTATAATCAGTTTTTCAATGTTTAAGGTTCTTTTATTATACATAAAACCTACTGGATAGTTTTATATTTTCCTTTAATATTAGTTTACGTATTACTTAGAAAGTCTGTACATCTCCTTGTTTGTATTAAAAAATCAGGCTTGGATATTAGTAATACTAGTCTTACAAAATGAATTTGGAAGTGCTTTGTCTTTTTCTTTTTAGAAATTCAGTGATAGTTTAATGTAACAGAAATTGGAAATCGTTTTAGGCCTAATAGAACTATATTGGTTTAGTATCTTTCTAGTGGTAGATTTTCGACAACTTTTTAAATTTTTTTCTGTAATTATTTAGTCTATTCATGTTTCCTACTACTTTTTGAATCATGTTTTATAGCTTACATTCTCCCAGAAAATAAAGAGAAAAGGTTAACATTTACTATCTATAATGTGCCTACAAATAAAAAAGACCTATAACTCATTTGAAAATAAACAAATGTCAACTCTGCATAATTAAAACAAAAAAATTCATTTAATGTATGCTTTAACTCCATCACATTTGGAGTAATTATATAGTTCTGCTTCCCTGGGAAAGGCCTGGTTTATATGTGCTCTTTCAGTAAAATTATGACTAGTTCGTAAAGAGTCTTAAAAGTTTGAAATTTGGACAATGCATTATTATGTGGACATCACCAACTCAGTGGACATGAATTTGAGTAAAACTCTGGGAGATGGTGGAGGAGAGATGAGTCTGGCATCCTGCAGTCCATGGGATCGCAAAGAGTCAGACATGACTTAGCGATTGAACAACAATTAAAACAAAATTTAAACGATAATGAGAATCTTATTATTTATACTTTGCCAATGAGATTAACAAATGTTAAAAAGATTTGCAGTATTCATTGCTGGAAGGGGTATGATGAAACAGAGGAATATTTGTAAAAGAGATAATTAGAATCCCCCTTTTGGCTTATAAATTTGGCGCTATCAATATTTTTAAGTGTGTACATCACTGGACCTATCTATTGGACTTCTGGGATCTTACTTTATGGAAAAACTGATGCCAGTGTACAAACACATGTATGGGCAATGTTATTGTATAGGCTACTGACTAAATAAGTAAAAGTGTATCCATAGAATGAGATATTATGTATATGTTTTAAAAAATGAGGCAGCCATATAAATTGGCACTGAAAGATTTCCATAATACACCAAAAAAAAAATAAGATGCAGACTGATAATACAGTTTTAACTGACATTTGGTAAAATATACACATGTATAATTTGTTTTTCTATGCTTAGAAAATAAGTTCGAAAAAATGTATATACCAAATTTAACACCTATTATCATGAGGGTTCAAATGAACAGAAACTGAAATTAGAAAATTCAGTAAAGATTCTATTAAAATGTTAGCAAAAAAACATTTTGAAAAATCAGCATGTTTAACAATGATCCTGAGATTCTATATATGTCAATAGGAAACAGAAAAAAATTGGTCTGGGCTTGGTAACAGAGATCAAAGAATAATTTGGTTCTATTAGAGCTGAAGCTTCTTCTGGTTAGAAGCATGACCTTTTTCCTGTCAGAAAATATCACAACTATATGTAAGATTTTTGAATTCTGAAGGAATGTGAGAGCTTGACCTCAGCCTATGTAGTTACTATTTTTATATATTTTTGTACATTTCTGTAAGAATACTTCTATAACAGTCTTAGAATCTTAAAGGTGTAACGGAATTAAAGTCTTCTCTTGTCAATTCTCTAGTATCTTTTCAGTGATAAAATTTCATCTGTTTTTCCAAGGAATATTTATTTTGCATCCTATACATAATAATCCAGAGAAAAATTACCCAACAAGTATTTTGAGGAATATATAATCATAATACTCACACTATTTAAGGACAATGTAAAAAAATTGTAGCTCCATTTCCTACACTATTCTGCGTGAAAAAATTAAAATATTACCAAATAAAATCAAGCAGTGAATTAAACAGACTCAAGCATAAAGAACTTAAAATCTATAAGAAAAGCAAACTACTCAATGTAAAATCAAATAAGCATGTTCATGTGCAATTCTCAGGGAAAAAAATGCAAATGGGACAATAAGTTTAAAAGGTACTCAGATTCATTATGAATATGAAAATGAAAATGAAGTACAATAAAACAATATTCATACCTATCATATTGATGATGATGAAAACTTTTAAGACAACAAAGTGTTAGTGAGAATGTGAGCAAAGAAGATCTCTCATGCATTGCTGGGGGAATATAAACTGTTAAAATTATATGTTAGTTGCTCAGTCGTGTCCAACTCTTTGTGACCCCATGGTCTGTCCATGGGATTTCCCAGGCAAGAATACTGGAGTGGCTTTCCATTCCCTTCTCCAGGGAATCTTCCCAGCCCAGGGATCGAACCTGGGTCTCCTTCATTGCAGACAGATTCTTTACAGTCTGAGCTACCAAGGATAGCACCAGTAAAATTATATTGGAGAACAATTTAGGATATTCAGTAAAGGGACATATAATGTACAACCAAGACATTGTATGCCAGGAAATATATGCCAAAGATTCTCTAGGGTATGCATGTTTCAATGTCCTCATTTCACAGATAAGTGAAATGAACGCTTAGTTTCTTTTACTATTAAATGAACTAATATACGTAAATCATTTATGTGCCTGGTACATATTAAGCCGTTTATTTTTTTTTAATAATTTTATTTATTTATTTTTGGCTGTGCTGGGTCTTTGTTGCTGCACGGGCTTTTCTCTAGTTGTGGCAAATGAGGACTACTCTCTAGTTGCAGTGCATGGGTTTCTTATTTCAGTGGCTTCTCTTGTTGTGGAGCATGGGCTCCAGGGTGTGTGGGCTTCAGTCGTTGTGGCATGTGGCTCAGTAGCTGTGACTCCCGGGCTCTAGAGCACAGGATAGTTGTGGCCCACGGGCTTGGTTTCTCGGCAGCATATGGGATCTACCCAGATTAGAGACTGAACCCGTGTCTCCTGTATTGGCGGGCGGATTCTTTACCACAGAGCCACCAGGGAAGCCCTAAGCCATCTATTAAGCATATATCATCAGCATCAACATTACCATCATTATCATCATGAATAATCAGCTGTAGATTAAATTCCATAGATCGATAAATATCATCATTATTGACAACAACACATTTTAAGTGCTTCATTGTCTCATCCCTAGAAGGATATTCAAACATGAATAAAAAACCTGCCAAGTTTTGATCAGAATATGAAGTATGGAGGGCATTCTTCTCTCTCCATTAGAGGACCTAGAACTGTAGTCATGCTTGTTTCTAATGTAACAGTGTGGCTTTTCTTTTTAAAATTAAACTCTTATTTTTTGTTAAAACTTTATTTCTTGGAAGTTTTAGGTTCACAGCAAAATTGAGAGGAAAGTATAGAGATTTCCCATATATGCCCTGCCCTTATACATACACAGCCTCCGCATTATCGCATCTTCATTAGAGTGGTCATTTGTTACAACTGATGAACCTTTACTGACCCATCATTATCACCTAAAGTTCACGGAGTCCGTTAAGGTTCACCTTTGGTGTTATTCATTCTATGGCTTCAGAGAAATGTATTTTGATACGTATTCATCATCATGGTATATAGCGTATTTTCAACGCCCTAAAAATTCTCTCTTCTCTGCCTATTCATTCCTCCTCTCCCCAGATGAATCCCTGGCACCCACTGATGCTTTTACTGTCTTATAGTTTGGTGTTTTCCAGATGCCATATAGGTGGAATCACAGAATATGTAACCTTTTCAGATTGACTTCTTTCACTGGCATGCATGCTCAGTTGGTAAGTCATGTCCACCTCTTTGTACCCCATGGATTGTAGCCCGTCAGGCTCCTCTGTCTATAGGTTTTCCCAGGCAAGAATACTGGAGTAGGTTGTCATTTCTTTCTCCGGGGGATCTTCTCGATCCAAGAATTGAACCTGTATCTCCAGCATCTTCTTGTATTGACAGGCAGATTCTTTACCACTGAGCCACCTGGGAAGCCCCTCTTTCACATGGTAATGTGCATTTAAGATTCCTCCATGTCTTTTCATAGCTTGATAGCTCCTCTCTTTTTAGTACTGAATAATATTCCACTGTCTGGATGTGCCACATTTTAGTTACACATTCACCCACTGAAGATACATCTTGATTGCTTTTCGTTTTGGTGATTATGAATACAGATGCTAAAAACATCTGTGCCTGTTTTTGCATGGACATGTTTTCAACTCCTTTGGATAAATACCAAGGAGCACAATTGGTGGATTATATGATAAAAGTATATTTAATTTTGTAAGAAACTGCCAATCTATCTTCTAATGTGGCTGTACCATTTTGCATTCCTACCAGCAATAAATGGAGAGTTTCTCATGCTCTATATCCCCACCAGCATTTAGTGTTGTTAGTGTTGTGGATTTAGGTGATTTTAGTAGTAGTAGGTATGTGTTGTTGTTTAGTCAGTAAGTCGTGTCCTACTCTTTTTTGAGATCCCATGGCCTGTAGCCTGCCAGGCTCCTCTGTCCATGGGATTTTCCAGGCAAGAATATTGGAGTGGGTTGCAATTTCCTTCTCCAGGGTGATCTTCCCCACCCAGGGATTGAACCTGTGTCTCCTGCATTGTAGGCTTTCCTGCTGAGCCACCGGGGAAGATATGTAGTGATATCTGATTATTGTTTTCAGTATGGCCATTAGAGGACGTGAAGACCACATTCTGATCCTTGTACAACACTTCGACCCACCCCCACGCACTGGCCCTCTGGGTTGTGTTTCACTATATGTGTGTGTTAGTCGCTTAGTCATGTTTGACTCTTGGAGACCTCATGGATTGTAGCCCACCAGGCTCTTCTGTTCATGGAATTCTCTAGGCAAGAATACTGGAGTGCATAGACATTCCCTTCTCCAGGCAAACTTCCGCACCCAGGGATGGAACCCAGGTCTCCTGTGTTGCAGGGGGATTCTTTACCTTCTGAACCACCAGGGGAGCCCTGTGTTTCACTAGTCCCTTTACAGTTTCTAACTTCCGGGCGCTAGGTTTCGGAGCCTGCCTAATGGGGAAGCAGTGGAAATAGGGCACAGTATGCTCTGAAATCCACCTGAAATATCAGGCTGGGGCAAGTTACTCCTGAAAAGAAAGTTTCTCACGTGCTACTCTGGAGCCAGGCAACTTTCTGCCTTGACTCCCCTTAAGATTTTAGTAAGTGCTACCACAAGAAGACCAAAAGGAGGTGCCCAGATAATGGGCTACTTCTGGTCTTTGGGACAGCTCTATTTTCTTTTATTCTACTTTTGGTAGCCAGATGCCGGTAGGAAGCACGCCTTTAGCTCCTTGGAACCAATGGCCCCAGGATTTTCCTTTGAAGCTACAATGATCCCATCTTGGTGGTGGCAGATCCCAGAAAGACAGGGTTTTAGAAATTTCCTTAAAACGCAGAACTCTGCATAAAGATTGCCTGGGGCAGATGTAACAGCAAGACTAAGCAGGCTGGAGGCAAAGCATTAGAAACCAGCCTGAACAGGAAAAGCAATCCTGGTAAGTTTAGCAAAGTTGACCTGGTGTGTTAAATGGTGTTTCAGGAGAAATCTGAAAGCTTCTAGCTTACAATAGGAATCCAAAAAAGAGGTGTCCGGGTCCGGGGAATCTCCTACGGGACCAAAATGGATATGTGGGTATCT
The DNA here is from genome assembly GCA_024291935.2 of Okapia johnstoni. NCBI lineage: Eukaryota > Metazoa > Chordata > Mammalia > Artiodactyla > Giraffidae > Okapia > Okapia johnstoni. Next base: position 84,132,434 of record CM044307.1, read on the forward strand.
GTCTCCAAAAAAAAAAACCTCTGAAAGGAGCTTAGTCCCTAGCACGCTGAGGGCCTGCCTAGCGCAGAGGCTGGGTTCGAACCGCTCGGCTACCTCAAAAGCCTGGAGGCGGGAGCTCCAGTCAGGCTCCGGAATGGCCGGGGGGTGGGCTCTGGCTGCCCGCACACTGGGCATGCGCAGGGGGTGGCCCGCCGGGTCGGCTGTGGGAGCGGTGACGAGTCCGGAAGCGCCTGCGCGCGCCCCTCTGCACGAGAACTAGTTTTGTTTCCAGTCGCTGAGACCGGAGCCCGTCAGAGAGAACCCCGGGCAGGACCAGCTCGACACCCGGCAACCCCGCAGCGATGTCCAGCAACAGCTTCGCTTACAATGAGCAGTCGGGAGGAGGGGAGGCGACGGAGCTGGGTCAGGAGGCGACCTCAGCCATTTCCCCCTCCGGCGCTTTCGGCCTCTTTAGCAGCGATATGGGCTCAGGAGGCGACCTCAGCCATTTCCCCCTCCGGCGCTTTCGGCCTCTTTAGCAGCGATATGAAGAAGTGAGGAGAAAGGCTTGGGGTGTGGGGGCGGGACTGAAGGGCTGGGGCTCCCGGGACAGGGGCGGGGTCGCCCTGAGACCGTCCGGGAGCGGAGCGGGCGTTTCCTGCCGCGGTATCGCTTGGGAGTGGTGGGAGTTGTTGGGGGTTTGGGTTGAGTGTGTGGAGGGGATCTCCAGGAGTTTTCAGACTTTAGTGAAAAAGAACCGTTGGGACCGCTTAGGTGCCACCCCCAAAGACCCCGATTGAGTTGGTCGGGGGCCCAGGATTCTAAATTTTGAACAAACACTTCAAGCTAGTTTAACGTTTGCTTGATGACACCTGGAGAAATTCTCTCGCTAGGGTGAAAGGATTCACGTTTGGGGAGCTGAGAGGGAAAGTTAGATTGTGTCTTATGGGAAACTGTTCTGTGACCCTTGAGTGTAGAAGCAAGGAGGTGTTTTAGGCGCTTTGTGAATGAACAAGCTGGTTTATTCAGACACCAATTCCCGGAAAATGTCTTTTGCATAACAGACCAAAAAAAAAAAAAAAAACAAAACCCTCCACCAAAAGTAAAAGACAACCCCCAAACCAAAAAACAAAGCTCGGAAACACAGTAATAAGTGTATGAGGAGAGAATATTGAGAATGTGGGCAAGTGGTAAAATTTAGCAAATAATGTGGATTTTAAAAATGAACACTAAGCAATGTATACGTGTGTTTTTTTTTAAGTTATTACGAGTATTTTAAGTACCACCAAAAAAGGGTGGTACACCCCACTCATTGATTTGTGTGTGTGTGTGTGTGTGTGTGTGTGTGTGTGTGTGTGTGTGTGTGTGTGTGGTGGTGTGGTGGGGGAGAGGGAGTGGTTTTAAACTTACAGAATTCTGGTAACTTTGCATTTTTTTGTAATCATTTTTACATTTTTTCTTACTTTTGATCTCTCAGTTCTCACTGAACATAATAGGCTGACACTAGATTTATGCTGAACTTAAGGTAAAGTAGCTATGCTGGTGGCTTTGCGGTGTCAGAAAGATAAATTAAAATTTTATTTTATTTAATTAAATAATTTATTTGATTAAAATTTAATTAATTTTAAAAGGCATTCTGGAAATTGCTAGTAGTTGAAGTTGAGATTTTACATTTTGACTGTATTAAGCTAACTGAAATCTGTGTGGAGTGTGTGGAATAGAGTTTTTTGTTTATTTCCTTATTCTCAGGTTAGCAAAGTTTATAAGTAACGTAACTTCAATAATTTTTCATTTTTCCTTCTGTGCATTTAGATGATGGATTATTCCAACAAGAAGCTTGTTGCAACTCTGCTGTTCTATTAGAAGATATTTCAACTGTTAAATTAATGTTTAAGTCTATAGAGTCTGTTTTGCATGTGATATGCTTACAATTGATTTACTTTTATGGACTGTGAACTTCTAAGATGTTTTCCTCTTAGAGCCTTTCATTTCCTATTTTGTCAGATTTGGGTCTGATTTTGATAAAAATGTGTGGCTTTGACTGTGACCAGTGTTACTCAGGTGACTGAGCATGTTGGAGTTGAAATAAAAATGGCTGACTGTGAGTGCTTGTGCACACTGCTTTACATTGATTATCTCATGTGGTCCTCCTGATAACTGTCTGGCTGAGTGAGTGTGACTTACGGGAAACTATTCTGTGACTTTCAGGTGCCACAGAGGATATAGGAGCAACCCAAAGATACTTCTTTGATTCTACTTTGCAGATAAGGAAATTAGCACGCAAGTGGTTAATTTGCCTAAAATAGCAGAACTAAAACACTGCCCTGCCTGAGTTTGAACTCAGACAATCTCATCTCAGAGCCCATTATCTTGAGCTTTTGGATATGCTACTTGACGAAGTTTATTGTACCTTGGTCTTCCCTTGTATTGCAGTTGGTAAAGAATCTGCCTGCAATGCAGGAGACCTGGGTTCAATTCCTAGGCAGGGGAAGATCCCCTGGAGAAGGAAATAATTGTATCTTATTAGAGAATGCATCAGAGAAGGCATTGGCAACCCACTCCAGTAGTGTTGCCTGGAAAATCCCATGGACGGGGGAGCCTGTTGGGCTGTTGTCTATGGGGTCGCACGGAGTCGGACACGACTGAAGCGACTTAGCAGCAGCAGCAGCAGAGAATGCATACAAATCATTAAAAGTTTAAAACTTTAGTAGTCGTAGACAGTGTATGACCTTGAGGCTTTCACGAATTAGAAACATTTTGGCCATTGAATTGCAAACCAGTGGGGTTGTACGGAAACAAGGACCTGTGTCCTGGAAGTGGTCACTTAACCTCTCTTGAGCTTACATTCTCTCATTTATAAAAATGTGATATTTCTTGCCGTTTTAAAAAACCCAAATGACAAAATTTATGTAAAAAACTTAAAGCTTACCCTGATCCTGTACTCTGATTTTTTTTAATCAAAGTATAATTGACATCCATATGTTAATTTCAGGGTACAACATAATGTTCATAGGTTTTTTTTTTTTTTTAAAGTGTCTACACAAAGACATGTAGTGAACATTCATAGCAGCATTATTTCTAATAGCCTTATTTAATTGGCTGCGCCAGGTCTTAGTTGTCATATATGGGATCTAGTTCCCTGACCAGGGATTGAACCTGGACCCCCTGCATTGGGAGCACAAAGTCTTAGCCACTGGATCACCAGGGAAACCCCACTCATAGGTTTTTTATATATTGAGAAATTATTGCCATAGCAAGTCTGGTTAACATTTGTCACCATACTTACAGTTTGTTGTTTTTTTTTCTCCCCCCTCAGATGAGGACTTGAAAGATTCACTTTTAGCAACTTTCAAATATGCAGTACAGTATTCTTAACTGTAGTTATCATGCTGTACATTATATCCCCCTGACTTATTTATTTTATAGCTGGAACTTTGTGCCTTGGACTTGCTTCATCCATTTCTCCCACACCCTCTGGTCTCATTTTTGATGATTTACTTTGAATGATTTTGAATTTGCAAAAAAGTTGCAAGAATAATACAGAGAACTACTCTTGATGCAGGCTCAGTTTTTAAAAAATTACTACATTGCTTTATTTCTCTTTGTTTCTCCATCCACACACAGACATACACACATTTGTATTATTCTCTCTTCTGACCCATGGGAGAGTAGGTTGTATACACCATATCCCTTTATCCTCATACCTTAGCATGTATTTTTTAAGAACAAGGATATTCTCGTTGACAACTGCAGCACTGTTACAGTTAGGAAGTTTATCGTTAGTACAATTTACAATCTATAATCCTGTGTTGTCATTTGTCCCAATAAATAACTTTAATTTTTTTAGCATTTTTTTCTCTAGTGTAGAATCCAGTCCAGGATTATGTATTTTACTTAGTTCTCATATCTCTTTAATCTCCTTTAATCTGAAATAGTTACTTAGCCTTTTTCTTTCACTGCCTTGATATTTTTGAAGAATACAAGCCAATTACTTTATAGCATGTTAATCAGTTTGCCTTTGCTGGTGTTTCCTCACATTTTGATTCATGTTAAATATCCCAGGCTACAATACCACCTCCTTAGACTTTTGTGACAGGAGGCATAGGGTGCCCATCTTTATGATGTTAATTTTCCCAGTTATAGGATTTTTTTCTAGTTACCTATGGGGGGACACTTTGAGATCGTACAGGTGTTCTGCTCTTCATTAGATTTACCATCCCCTGTACTTAGCCACCGTGTATGAATCTCCTGAACCAGTCTTTACCACAATGTCTGCAGTGGTGATGTTTTTACTGGAGGATAATTGCTTTATGGTTTTGAGGTGGCTGCCACACATTAGCACGAGTCAGTCGTAATTATGTGTGTGTGTGAGTGTGTGTGTGTGTGTGTGTATTCCCTCCCTCTGGAGCCTCCCCCTCAACCCCCAGTTCTACCCCTCTAGGTCATCACAGAGCACCAGGCTGGGCTCCCTGTGTTATAAAGCAGCTTCCTGATAGTTAACCTATTTTACACATGATAGTATATATATATGTCAATGCTACTTTCTCAGTTTCTCCTAGCCTCTCTTTCCCGTAGTGTCTAGAAGTCCGTTTTCTACCTCTATGTCTCCATGTCTTCTCTGTAAATAGGTTTACTGTTTTCCTAGATTCCATATATATGTGTTGAAAGAAAAGTGAAGGTTTTAGTCGCTCAGTCACATCCGACTCTTTGCAACTCCGTGGACTGTTGTAGTCTGCCAGGCTCCTCTATTCAAGGGATTTTCCAGACAAGAATACTGGAGTGGGTTGCCATTTCTTTCTCCAGGGGATCTTCCTGATCCAGGGACTGAACCAAGGTCTCCTGCATTGCAGGCAGATTCTTTACCGACTGAGCCACTAGGTGTTAATATATGATGTTTGTTTTTCTCTTTTTGACTTACTTCATTCACTATAACAGATTCTAGGTTCATCCACCTCACTACAGCTGACTCAAATTTGTTTCTTTTTATGGCTGAATAATATTCCTATATATAAATATAATACACACACACACATTCTTATCTGTATCTATCTCTCTATCTATATGTAACACACACACACACACACACACACACACACACACACACACACACACACACACACACACACACACACACACACACACACACAACTTCTGTATTGGCATCTAGGTTGCTCCATGTCCTGGCTATGGTAAATAGTGCTGCAGTGAACATTGGGGTACGTGTGCCTTTTAGTATTGTGGTTTTCTCAGGGTATATGCCCACTAGTGGGATTGCTGGGTCATATGGTAATTTTATTCCTAGTTTGTTTAGGAGTCCATGCTGTTCTGCATAGTGGCTGTACCAGTTTACATTCCTGCCAGCAGTGCAGTAGAGTCCCCTTTTCTCCACATTCTCTCCAGCATTTATTATTTGTAGTTTTCTTTTTTATGATGGCTATTCTGATTGGTGTGAGGTGTTTTCTTTTGTCTTGAATGCTTATTTTAACCAGTTTGGCTGTGTGTGTATAATTTAAAATAGTAATTATTAATAATTTGTTTCTGGATTAACCATTTAATTAGAAATTAATTTCTAGAAACAGACAATACTAATTAGTTTTTATTAACAGTGGTAAAACTACTAAATTTCTGAATCTCTCTCTCTTTTTTTTTTTTTTGAGAACATCACAGTGTATTAGAAAGAGCATTGGACCTATAGTGAAAAGACCTGGATTTAAGTTGATGTTTTCTGCTTATAAAATGTTTCTTTGTTCAAGTTACTTGATCTCTTCAAACTTCAGTGCCTTTAGTTCTAGGGAGGGTATGATAATTGTTGCCTATTTTGTGAGTTTTTCACAAGATGGTATAGTTGAAATGACTTCTGAACTAGAATAGTAACTAACACTATTTGGAAAAGTTGTTGAAAGCTTCACTGAGGTGGTAATATATTAGGTCATAAAGCCTGAGAAGATTTTTGCCAGGTGAAGAACAGGGGGAGTTCTTCAGGCAAAGTATACAGAAACCAGGAGAGCTGCAAAAGAAAATGCATGTTTAGATGAAATACAGATTCAAGCATCAGCATTTAGAATTGGGGGTAGTAATTAAATATGGGAATGGATGAAATCACCCAGGGAGAACTTTTCTTTTTAGGAGAAGAGGCAGTTTAGACAAAACTGTAGGGAGCATCAGCATTTAAGGTGTGAATGAATGAACAACTAGGGAAGGAGACAGTGCTCAGAGGGCTAGGAAACCAGAGGAAAGTTTAAAAAAAAAAAAAAGCAAGCTGAGAGGAGGGAGGAAGTGGTTATGTTAGGAGTTGCTGAAAGAAGGCAGATGGAATGAAGGCTGAAAAGTGGCCATTGGATTTAACAATTAAAAGGTAACCAAGGTAGCATTTTTTCAGTCCTTGCTGAAATTGGGGTGGTCTTTTCATTTGTTAGATTTGCAGAGCTGATTTAGCCCCAAAGGACTGCATGCTTTTCTGTTGTCTTACTATATTGTGTAGTACGATGTAACCAATACGTCAGTGTTTTTGCATTGCAAATGATAAAGCCTAGCTTACTTTTTTAACTTAAATTTTGTTCATTGTCAGCTTTATATTATCCATGAAAATTACGTTACATATAACTCTTAAACCTTTAATATCAGTGTTTCTTAGTGGAGGCCACTAGGAATTTTACATGGGTCTCTGGTGTGTGTACATTATGGTAGGGTACAGTCCAAAGGGTCACAAAGAGTTGGATATGGCTGAGTGACTGGGCACAGAACAGATAACAACACATCTAGCTCTATCCACACTGCTTTTTCTCACTTTCAAGGGGCATATAGAATGAGAATAACCTTTTTATAGGGATGTTCTCAAGTTAACTTTATTGAAAGTAAAGATGAACCAGTCCTATCGACCAAGAAAATGCAGAGGGCTACAAATAAAATAATTTATTTGGGGTCTTAAGAATTGCAGTTTGAGATTGTACACTGGAAAAGAGCCCAGGGTCTTATAAAGATGATGGCCACAAGGTCATCATTATCTGGCAAGAACCATGGTTGACCACGATGCAAGGAAGTGTTTGCTCTTAATGAATAGGCTGTCACGAGTTACTTTAGAGCAAGGGTTGGATAAAAACTTTGAGGTTCTGGAACATAGGGTACATATTCTGGATACCTCCGTTAAGATAGTAAGTGGTCGAAGTTCACATTCCATCTGGGCTGTTGTCCTTAAGTCATACTTCATCAGTGGCTCCCAGCTCTGTTTTAGAGAGCTCTCCAGCTACTGCTGACTTTGTTTTGCTTTTACTGCCCCAGATGTCAGTGCCTTGTTGATAGTAACACACTGTTTTGTTTATTTTTGTTTTTATATTTCTTCCAGTTTTGTTGAGATATAATTGATACACAGCACTGTATGAGTTTAAGGTATACAACATAATGATTTGACTTACATACATCATGAAATTATTACCACAGTAAATTTAATGAACATCATCATCTCATATAAATGTAACATTAAAGAAATAGAAAGTAATTTTTTCCCTTGTGATGAGAACTCTTAGGATTTACTTAACAATTTTCACTTATAAAGTATAGCAGTGTTAGTTATATTATCATGTTGTATAGTACATTCCCAGTTGTGAGATAAAGTACTTACAACTGGAAGTCTACCTTTTGACTGTGTTTATCCAATTCCCCCACTCCCCAATCTCCCTACTTCTAGTAACCACAAATCTGATCTCTTTTTCTGTAAGTTTGTATGTTTGTTTTTGGTGAATAATTGACCTGTCACACGCTACGTTAGTTCTTGGTACACAGCACAGTGGTTCAATATTTCTATACATTTCCAAATGATCACTATGGTAAGTCTAGCTGGTGTCTCTTGCCATACAGAGATACTTCATATTTATTGACTGTATTCTCCAGATTGTACATTTCATTACCCGTGACTCATTTATTTTGTAACTGAATTTTGTACGCCGATTCCGTCTTCCCCCAAAACCATCTGTTTGGTCTTAGTATCTGTGATTCTATTTCTGTTTAGTTATGTTTGTTCATTTGTTTTTCTCGATTCCATGTATATATTTCCCTATCTGACTTGTTGCCCTTAGCATAATACCCTTTGGTCATTACATGTTGTAGAAATGGCAAGATTTCATTCTTTTTTATGGGTGAGTAATTCAAGCTGGTGTTTTAGAAAAGGCAGAGGAACCAGAGATCAAATTGCCAACATCCGCTGGATCATCGAAAAAGCAAGAGAGTTCCAGAAAAACATCTATTTCTGCTTTATTGACTATGCCAAAGCCTTTGACTGTGTGGATCACAATAAACTGTGGAGAATTCTGAAAGAGATGGGAATACCAGAGCATCTGACCTGTCTCTTGAGAAACCTGTATACAGGGTCAGGAAGCAACAGTTAGAACTGGACATGGAACAACAGACTGGTTCCAAATAGGAAAAGGAGTACATCAAGGCTGTATATTGTCACCCTGCTTATTTAACTTCTATGCAGAGTACATCATGAGAAACGCTGGGCTGGAAGAAGCACAAGCTGGAATGAAGATTGCTGGGAGAAATATCAATAACCTCAGATATGCAGATGACACCACCCTTATGGCAGAAAGTGAAGAAGAACTAAAGAGCCTCTTGATGAAAGTGAAAGAGGAGAGTGAAAAAGTTGGCTTAAAGCTCAACGTTCAGAAAACTAAGATCATGGCATCCAGTCCCATCATTTCATGGCAGATAGATAGGGAAACAGTGGAAACAGTGGCTGACTTTATTTTTCTGGGCTCCAAGATCACTGCAGATGGTGATTTCAGCCATGAAATTAAAAGATGCTTACTCCTTGGAAGGAAGGTTATGGCCAACCTAGATAGCATATTTAAGAGCAGAGACATTACTTTGCCAACAAAGATCCGTCTAGTCAAGGCTATGGTTTTTCCAGTGGTCATGTATGGATGTGAGAGTTGGACGGTGAAGAAAGCTGAGCACTGAAGAATTGATGCTTTTGAACTGTGGTGTTGGAGAAGACTCTTGAGAGTCCCTTGGACTGCAAGGAGATCCAATCAGTCCATCCTAAAGGAGATCAGTCCTGCGTGTTCATTGGAAGGACTGATGTTGAAGCTGAAACTCCAATACTTTGGCCACCTGATGCGAAGAGCTGACTCATTGGAAAAGACCTTGATGCTGGGAAGGATTGGGGTCAGGAGGAGAAGGGAACGACAGAGGATGAGATGGTTGAATGGCATCACCGACTCGATGGACATGGGTTTGGGTAAACTCTGGGAGTTGGTGATGGACAGAGAGGCCTGGCGTGCTGCGATTCAAGGGGTCCCAAGGAGTTGGACACGACTGAGCGACTGAACTGAACTGAACTGAATATCCCACTGTGTTTTGTGTGTTGTCTGTATATATATACCATGTATTCTTTGGCCATTCATCTTTCAGTGGACACTTAGATTGCTTTCATATCTAGCCTGTTTAAATAATGTTGCAGTGAACTTATGGTGCGTATATCTTTTCAAATTCCTGTTTTTGTTTTCTTTGAATAAATACCCAGGAGTGGAATTGCTAAATCATATGATAGCTGCTTTCGATTTTTTGAGGAACCTCCATTCCCTTAATGGCTGCAGCAATTTACAGTCCCATCAACAGTGTACAATAGTCCCTTTTTTCCCTTTGCCATTTTTTAATTGAGTTGTTTGGTTTTTCTGATACTGAATTGTATGAGCTGTTTATATATTTTGGACATTAATCCCTTGTCGTTAATATCATTTGCAGATACTTTCTCCCATTCCATAGGTTGTCTCTCTCTTTTGTTGATCGTTTCCTGTGCTGTGCAAACACTTTTAATTAAATCCAGTTATTTATTTTTGCTTTTATCTCTTTTGTCTTAGGAGACAGCTCCAAAAAAATAGTTATGATTTATGTCAATATTTGGCCTCTGTCTTTTTCTAGATGTTTTAGGGTTTCAGGTCTTGCATCTAGGTCTTTAATCCATTTTGAGTTTATTTTTATATATGCTGTGAGATAATGTTCTAACCTCAACTTTTACATGTAGCTTGTCGAAGAGACTGTCTTTTCTATGCTGTACCTTAAACTCTTGGTTGATGTCAGCCTGTAGGTAGGGGAACCAGGCCCAGGGTGTGCTGGAGCTGGTGACAGACTGCTGGTGAGTGGGCTGGTCCTACTAGCTGGCTGTAGGGCCTTGTTTGTCCCAGGTCTGGTGCCCCACCTCTGGTGGATGAAGCTGGGCCCAGGACAGGTGCTAGCCTGCTGGCAGATGGGGAGGGTGGGATTGACGGGCTGCTGGACCCAGGGCTCTTGCTCACGCCTTGGTGAGTGGGCTGCTTCCTGAGCCTTCTTGTAGACAGGGCAGGTCCTGGGGTAGCTGAGCGCTTGAGGGGTCCTATGGCAGCTGGCCCGTTGGTGGGCAGGACTGGGTCCCCCCAGCTACTCCTTGGTCTAGAGTGTTCCAGGACTGGTGCCTGTGGGCTGGTGGGTAGGCTGGGTCCTGACACTAGTAAACTAGAAGAGAATTCCTAAATAACAGTTGCCAGCATCAGTATCCTTGTGAAATGAGCTCCCCCAAGCGGCTGCCACCAGCGTCTGTGTCTCCAGGATACTTCCCAGTTGTCTGTTTCCTCTTTGGGAGTCTTTCCAAGACCAGCAAGTTGGTCTGACCTAGGTTCCTCTCAGAATACTGCTTCTGCCTCGCAAGCTGCAGCATGTGAGATTTTGTATGTATGCTACTAAGAGTGGTATGTGTGCATGGCATGCGTGCTCAGTCATGTCTGATTCCTGACTCTTTGCGACCCCATGAGCTGTAGCCCACCAGGCTCCTCCAGCCATGGGATTTTCCAGGCAAGAATACTGGAGTGGGTTGCCATTTCCTTCTCCAGGGGATGTTCCAGACCCAGGGATCGAACTCCCATCTCCTGCATTGCAGGCAGACTCTTGACAGTCTGAGCCACCAGGGAATCCCTTAATTAGATAATGTAGTTTATGTGAAGATGCCCAGTGTTTGGCTCATAATTTTTCATAATAAATATTTTAGATCTTTTACTTAATGACTGATCATTGAATGATTCAGATTCTACTAATATTTACTGTCTCTTTAGCCAGTGTAGTTAAAAAATAAACACAACCATATTCTGTGGACCTTATACAGAAGGAAAAACGTAACCTGCTATCCCTATTAATGTATTATTGCATCACTGTGAAGGCCCCATCAGCCATTTTCTTTATGTCATTGCTTGAGGTTTTGTTGTGGTTAGGATTAATTGACTTAGAATTGTCACGTAGGTGTTGAATGAATTTTATAATCAAGATTTTGAAGTCTGTACCATTCTTCAAATAGCATTTTTATTTGCAAATCTGGGGTTATGCCATAAGTATAATTAATTCTTCTGTGTTTTCAGCAGATAAGATTTTTATCTTACCTTTAAGAGTATTTGGTGAGATAAGGCTAATGTGAACTCATACGAATAGTACAAATATATAGTGTTAAATTGTGTGGTAATTCTCATTATAATATTCGTATTATAAGCCTTTATTTATTTTTTCTGAATGAATAGTGCATTTTAATGTGAACTTGGCCCACTGAGTTGGTTTTTTTTTTACTTTTTATTTTGTATTAGGGTATAGTTGATTAACAGGGCTTCCCTGATAGCTCAGTTGGTAAAGAATCTACCTGCAATGCAGGAGATGCCAGTTCAATTCCTGGGTCGAGAAGATCTGCTAGAGCAGAGATAGGTTACCCACTCCAGTATTCTTGGGCTTCCCTTGTGGCTCAGCTGGTAAAGAATCCGCCTGCAGTGTGGGAGACCTGGGTTCGATCCCTGGGTTGGGAAGATCCTCTGGAGAAGGGAAAGGCTACCCACTCCAATATTCTGGCCTGGAGAATTCCATGGACTGTATAGTCCATGGGGTCACAAAGAGTTGGACACACTGAGCCACTTTCACTTTCATAGCAGATTAACAAACAATGTGATAATTTCAGGTGAACAGCAAAGGGACTCAGCCGTATATATACATGTGTCTATAAGCCTTTATTTTTGTCAACAGTGATTTACTGAAGAAAATGGACATGCTGGAATTTTGAAACATCAAACACATTTTAGTTTGAGATGCTGAAAATGTTCGAGCTCTATGTTGTTAGCATATTATGAAGAGGCACAGGCTCTTCATTGTGAATTACTTTCTCTTGTGTTTAGGAATTCGGTGTTGCTGGTATGAAAATATACTCCGTTAATGATTTCCATAGTATATCTTTGTCCTTGTCATCATCTTTGATTTCTGAAGATTTAACTTCTTTGAGTTCTGATAACTCCAGTTTTGGTAACTGCTCATCTTGTTAATTCTGCTTAGCTTGTTGGGATTTATGGCCACTTTATCTAGTTATGGCGATGTTAACACCATAGTTGCCATGCTGTATATGTAAATTGGGCCCTAATGTTTTTATTTACAAGGAACATGAGAAATATAAGGCAGTTTCAGTGCTTTATTTTATTTTGGCCGCACTGCGTGGCTGGTGGGATATCAGTTCCCAGCCCAGGGATTGAGTCCTGGCCATGACGGTGAAAGCAGAGTCCTAACTACTGGACCACTAGGAAACTCCCAATTTCAGTGTTTTTATTGATCTTTCATGAAGTAAATGTCATTTGTTCCAAGATGGCTGTTAACAAAAGAAGAAGCTATATAATATATCTGCAGTGCATTCCTAGGTAGATGAATTTGTTGTTTTTGTCTTCACGTAAGTAAGACTGTGAGTTCTACAAAGGGCTTGCTATCCAGGTTAAGGATTGTCACTTTTAGTGGTGCAGTAGGGTTCCTATAATTTAATTCTTGAAATGTTCTTCAAATCAAATAAGATTTTACCACACTGAACAAAAAAAGTGATGAAATACTGCAGAGCTTTGCTTTGCAACAGATTATAACAGTGTTCTGTTTTATTTGCTTAGCTTGCATTTCTTCTTGGAGATTCAACTCTGACTTTTTCAGTTAATCTTAAATACTCAACCAAGAAAATATAGATATAGAATATGTTATTTTAAGATCACTGATTTTGTGAAATCCAGGGAGAAAATCTAGACTATTTAAAATCAAGCCTTACTATTAAATCCCAGGATGTGAGATATTATTTCTAAAAATATTTAGAATTTGAGGTAACATTGCTCGAAGTGAATGAGTAAAACCGAAAAGATCTGACAGATGGTGGGTTGAAATGTTCTTTTTTTTACTGCAGAAAAGTTACAAATGCTCATGGAATGACAAATGTTTTATAGTGAAATAATTTGACAGTGTTGCAATTGTGAATATAAATGAACTACCGACAAAAACAAATTGCCTACAGTCCAAATTCAAAATTTAAAGTGAAGAGCCCAAAGTAGGATAATCAAGAAGGAAATAATTTTCCTATATTTCACATTATTGTGAATAACATTCTTTGGTTTATGTACTTAGGGAAGACTTATTTAACATGTCAGCTGGAAAGAGTTCACAGATCTACAAAAGTGAACAGTTTACAGTCAATGTCTGCTTATTGATGGGCTGATTACTTGTATTGCTGATAGAGACTGACCTAATTAGCAGGCCAGTGTCTTTAATCTGGCATCTGAGTGAGGTGGCATGCCAGCTGGATAAGCGAGTGGCTTATGAATAAGGCTGGTCCCAAGATCATGGGTTGGCAGAGCTTTACTTTAGCAATAGGTTACTTAAAATTTCTTAAAGCCTAGGTTAAGGATGTAGTCATAAAGAATGAGGGGGAAATTTAGTAGTATGGAGGTGGAAAGGTAGGGGGAAGAGTGGAAGGTTGGAAGCCAGATTGTGTAGGGCCTTGTAAGGACTTTGGATTTTACTCTTGAGTGTGAAGAGAAGCCATTGGAAGTGTTTGAGCAGAATGGGCATTTAGAAGTCAGTCAGTCATTATTAAGTGCCTATTGTGTGCCAGATGTATTTCTTTTTTCAAAGAGGTTATGGTCTGTAGGATACTTGAGACCTTTTTTTATTCATTTCTAATGTTTCTTTCTATAACCTCAAAAATATAGAAGTAACTTATGGATTTAACAAATATGAGTGCCTTCTTATGCTTGGTACCCTTCTTAATGCTGGGGATTAATCAATCAGTGGACAAAATGCCTGCTTTCATGGAGTGTATTCCAATCTGAAGAAGATAAGCAATAAAATAAGTCAATATGTGGTCAGTCATTTGATAACAGGGAGCTCTGTAGAGAAAAATAAAGCAGGGAAAGAGGATAGAGAATTAAGATGGAGGTTGGGTTGAATTTGAAATAGCAGGATGAAGAAAAGATGCTTGCGAATGCCGGAAGTAGGTGAGGGAGTGACTTGCAGATGTCTGGGGAGAAAGAAGTCTTCAGTCAGAGGAATTGTATGTGCTCAGGCTCTGAAGCAGAAGAATTTCTGACGTGGGAGCGTAGCAAAGAGGCCAGTATGTCTGTACAGAGTGAATGAAGGAAGAGGGGGGAGTAGTAGAGAGATCAGAGAGGTAAGGACCAGATTGTGTAGGGCTTTTTGTACATCCTTGTAAGGACTTGAATTTTACTCTGTGTGAGAAGGAAGCCATTGGAGGGTTTTGAACTGAAGAGTGAGGTGACTCAACTTATGTTTTTAATATATCGCTTTGTCTCCTGAACTAAGAATAGAACTGAACTGCAGATCTGAGGCAGGGAGACCAGCAAGGAGACCCTACAGTAACCCAGGCAAGAGGTGATGCTTCAGTCCGACAGTGGGGAGCAGTGATTGGATTCTGGATATATTCTGAAAGTAGATCCAGTGAGATTTGCTGATGGTTTGGATGTGGTGTGTGAGAGAAAAAGATATCAAGGATGGACACAAGCTGTCTGCCTAAACAGCTGGAAGTTTGGGATTGGTATCAACTGAAATGAAGAAGACTGTATATAGAGGAACTTTTTCAAGAGGGGAGATGTTCAGGAGCTTGAGCACGTTAAGTGTGAGACACCTATTAGGCATCTGAGTGGAGATACTAAATAGACAGTTGGATACATGAGTCGAGCTTAGGGAAGAGTTAGGCTAGAGACAGAAGTTTGGGAGCTATGAGATGATAGAAATGCTGTGGTCAATTAAAAGTAAGTCAGAGACGTCCCTGGCAGCCTGGTGGGTAAGGCTTCACCTTCCAATGCAAGGGGTCCAAGTGCGATCCCTGCTGGGGGAGTCATGACCCCACATGGCTCGTGGCCAAAAAACCAGAACATAAGCCAGAAATAATATTGGGACAAATTCAGTAAAAACTTTAAAAGTGGTCCACATCAAAAAAAAAAAAAATCTCAAAAAATAGTAAGTTAAAAATACACAGTTCTTAAATTTTCTGCCTCTCTGACAGTATCAACAGTTACAAAATAACAGATTGGATTTCCCAAGGTGATTGGATCCTTGAACATGTCTTTAAGAAGAAAATGTAGTTAAGTTCCTGGAAGTCAGAGATAGATTTTGTTTACGCACACACACACAGAGCCATCTTTCTTGGTATCTGATATAGTACTTAACAAATGATTTTGGATAATAGTGATTACAAATGATCTCCCCCTTTTTTTAGCGTTTTTAGTATTTTAAAACTTTTCATTAATATGGTAAAAATTATAAAATTTTTCAGTATTATTTGGTCAATATCACATGTTTTATATTTCAAAAATTTAAAAATACATGTGGAAATAAATGAATCTTTTGAAAATTACAATACTTTTTTCCAACAGAATGCAGAATTTAAAATAAACATGTAAAGCTCAGTGATTTGCAGATTTTTTTTCCTGTCATATAGGAAATTGTAGGACTTTTTTCTGTTTCTAGGCCTACATGGCCTTCATCAGGAAATTTGACAGGGCTGTGTGAGTTTTTTTAAATTGTGATTAAAAAATATATAACATAAAATTTACCATCTTAGCCATTTTTAAGTATATAGTCTGTTAGTGTTAAGTATACTCACATTGTTGTTCAACAGATCCCAGAACTGTTTCATTTTGTAACAGCGCCAAGTGATTTTTTCAAAACTGAATTTTTTACTGAGATTTTCAAGTGCTTCAGGGACAAAGCTTATCTAAGGTAGAGATTGCATATTGGTTTCCTCAATTCCCTAAACAGAAGGCTAATCCAAACTTATCAGATGGAAAACTTGCCTTCTGTGGCCTTGGAAAGTTGATTTTTTTCTTTTTAAGGATTTAAAAATTAATCTAGCTTTGAGTTGGCATATATTATGAACATAGTAGAAAGCTTATATTTATTTTACTGTAGTTTATGAATTTCTTGGAGGAAAATCTAATACTAATACTCATACTTGATGTACACACTGACTCTTTGGCACGTCTGTGTTTATGCCCATCTGCTCCTATGGCACCAGGCCCATTATTACAGTGGCATGCCAGTATCAGTGGGGCATGTGAGCCAACAAAGATGAATTGTTTGGATGGAATACACTATTCTGTAATACTAATTAATTTTGAGCTGATGAATCTACATGAGATAATGTTAACCAAATATAGTCAAAGTAATGTCAGTGAAAATAAAATTTATTTTGACTTAGACAGAAGTGTATCACAGATGCTTTAGACTACTACTGAGAATAGTTAGAATTAGTGTTTATTACGGTTTCCAGTGATCAGTTTTCACAAAATTTTGAATTTAAGAGAAAAAAGAATGTAACAGTTTTCTTGTGGTCGATTATAAAAGTTAGGGAAGTATTATGGCACCGTAGTAGGATTTTATACTTATTCAATAATTCTTGAAATGTTTTCCTAATATACTCAACTTTAGAAAGTCATAGCAATGTGGTAAATGGGAAGAATGTTGGATTTCAAAACAAGACTCAAGTGTAGTTCTTTGCCCTGCTGTTCCCTAATTCTGTGGTGGTATACTTGAATATTATGTTTAGAATTTCTTATATGTGTAATTTTTTACTTGCATGTTGTCCTTATATTCTCTGAGCTTCAGTTTCTTTATTAATTAGTGAATAACTTCCTAGAAACTCTGTGATACTAAAATAAATAAATAATGTTTTAAGTTCTGGAAAACAATACCACCTTCAGGTGACTAAATAAGTTAATTATATGTTATCAATTTAAGGCACGTTAGTAATAGAGAAAATGTATCACTTCCCCATTCCTGTACCCCCCTGAGATAATCACAATGAAAAAGTTCTTGTGTATCCTTTTAGAAAAAAAATTTGTAAACCAAATGATCATATATATGTGTAATATTACCAAATGATTGATAATATATAATAACATTTTTAAATGTTATTACACTGAATCTTTATAATTGTTAGTGCATTACATCTTCTCCTTCATATTTATTGGTTTATTTTCTCAATGAAATACCTTATATATCCTTTGTCCGTTTCCCTGTTGGATCCGCTCTTATTGATTAGTTAAGGGAAATTAGCTTTTGTATTCTAAGGAAATTAGCTCTTTTATGAGTTAAATTCCAAATTCACTTTATTTGGTTTTTGACTTAGTTTATGTCACTTGTTCTTAGTGCAAAAATTTTAAAACTTTCTGTGTTTATATTTATCAAATTTAAATGACTTTTGAGACTCCATGAGTCTGTTTAATCTTTTATTGAAAGTGGTAACTTCGGTTTATGGTGCTGTTAAACAGAAAAAATAATTTTACCTTGTTCCTAAGTAGCTGAATGGCTCTGTGATATTTCCTTTAAAACTTTAAGAATGAGTAGTCACATTCTAGAAAGTCTTCCTTATATCCTGAGCAAAAGTAAAATCTACTTCCTGCTGCCTGCCAACAGAGTAGTAGCTGAGGGCTTTGGTAAAGGGTTTGGTAAATATGGAGACTTTCTGTGATGTATGTATGACATCATGGTTTTTAAAACATGCACATGTAGAATGTATACATGGAAGATGTATGCTTAGTTTTTAACTTTTACTGGGGTCGTGGACCATTTTGAGAATCCAGTGAAACCTTAGAGTTTTCCTGTATTCCTCTGAGGAACATGGTTAGCATATAGCTTCTGTTCATTTATTCTTTCAACTAATATTTATTGTGTGTTTAGTGTATTTAAGAAAACAACCATTGTGTACATTTATAGACCCTTTATAGACCTTCTTTTGGTCTTTGTAATCTGTGTTTATTTTTGCTATGTATCTTTGCAAAATTCCTGTGGTTGGCTCCTTGTCTTTTGAGATCTCAGCTTAATTGATCACTTCTACCTATAGAGATCTTTTGTGATTGCCCAGTCTTACTTTTGTATTACCCTATTTTAATTATTAGAATAGTACTTATTCTGTTTATATTTATGTTTCCCTTCCCTTTCCCTCTCTCTTTCCCTCCCTCCCTCCCTCTTCTGTCATTTCTGTCATTCCCCCTCACCCCTGCATTCTCACTTAAAATGCTGCTACTGCTAAGTCACGTCAGTCGTGTCCGACTCTGGGTGACCCCATAGACGGCAACCGACCAGGCTCCCGTCCTTGGGATTCTTCAGGCAAGAATACTGGAGTGGGTTGCCATTTCCTTCTCCAGTGCATGAAACTGAAAAGTGAAAGTGAAGTCGCTCAGTCGTGTCTGACTCTTTGCGATCCCCTGGACTGTAGCCCACCAGGCTCCTCCGTCCACGGGATTTTCCAGGCAAGAGTACTGGAGTGGGTTGCCATTGCCTTCTCCTTGCTTGTATATAAAAGCTACTTAAAATAGACATATTTTATTCTTTACTGTATTTCAGAACTGTACATAGGGACTCTGTCCATAGTACCAACGTTGTTAGTAACTAGTTATTCATCTAATTACATATGAGTAAATGTTACTATTAGCAGCCTATGTGGACAAGGACAAGTTAGTTAAGAGGGAAAATGGATGGTCCCCTTCCCCATCTTAAAAATACAAACAAAACAAATGTACATACCTCCTCTGTTTCATCCACACTCGGGGATTTCACCACATAAGAAGCTGGCCTCTCCTGGATGTGCGCGAGGTCCTGGGGGGCACTCTGAGACCCTGGCATTGGAGGCAGCGGAGCACGCCTCTTCTTGGTGGCATCCGACGGCAGGGTGTTTGAAATATACTGTTTGGAAATGGTATTGCCCTTTGTAAAAGTTGGCCGGTGCTTACTTACTAGAGGAGTCGCAGGGGTGCTGACAGGTTTGCTGAGTCCCAGTACTTAGAACAGTTCCTGGAACCTAGTAGATTCCGAATAAATGCATGTGCTAGGCCTGCTAGTAAGTGCTTTACAATGATCTCATTAAGTTTTCTTAACAACCTGTGTGAAAGATACCATCCTTTAGTTTTGTTGATTTTTATCTATTGTAGTTTCTTTCTATTGTATTGAATTCTCCCCTTATTCTTTATTTATTTACTTGTTCTTTGAGTTTAACTTGCTATTCTTCTTCTAGTTTCCCGAAATGGAAGCTTAGAATATTGACATTCAATCTTTCTTCTTTTATATTGCATTTCCATTCAGTTCGGTTGCTCAGTTGTGTCCGACTCTTTTTGACCCCATGGACTGTAGCACGTCAGGCCTCCCTGTCTGTCACCAACTCCCCGAGCTTTCTCAAACTCGTGTCCATCAAATCGGTGATGCCATCCAAGCATCTCATCCTCTGTCGTCCCCTTCTCCTCCTGCCTTCAGTCTTTCCCAGCAGCAGGGTCTTTTCCAGTGAGTCAGTTCTTCGCATCAGGTGGCCAGAGTATTGGAGTTTCAGCTTCTGCATCAGTCCTTCCAGTTAGAAATATAAATTTACTTCTAAGTGCTGCTTTTGCTGTGTATGACTTGTGAGAAGTTGCAATTTTGTTGATCTGTTCAGAATATTTTCTAATATCCCTGATGATTTTTTCTTTGATCTATAGGTTATTTAAAGTGTGTTGCTTATCTTGCCAAACATCTGAGCATTTTCTAGTTTTTTTTTCTGTTATGGATTTTTAGTTAGATTCCATGTACCCTAAATGATTTTAGATCTTTGAAATTTGTTAAGATTTTATCCAGCATATAATCTTATTTTGATAAGTAGTGTTCTGTGTGCGCTTGAAAAGAATGTTTATTCTGAAGTTGTTGGATATACTGTTCTATGCATGTCAGGTTAAGCTAGTTATTTGTGTTCATATTTTCTACATCTTTATTGAATTTTTTTATCTGCTTTGTTCTAAGAGAGGTGTGTTAAAAGTGCCAATCATGCTCGTGGTTATATGTCTTTCTTCTATTAGTCCTGCTTTATAGATGGAAGTTTTCCTTTATAGATGAAAGGTATAAATTTAGAATAAATCCCATGTGAATTTAGAATTGTCTTCCTTTTGAAATGATATCCTTTTATATTCTGGCAGCAGATTCTCAGCAATTATTGGTCTGAAAATCACTTTTTTTCACCTTCAGCTTTGAAGCGTATTTTCTTCGGTGGGTAGAGAATTGTTTGTTGGCCTTTTTTCTTTCAGCTTTTTAAAGATGTCATTTGATTGTCTTCTGACCTCTGAAAATTCTTTTGAAAAGTTGGCTCTCAGTATTATTGTTGGTCCTTTTAAAACAAGGATTAATAAACTATGGCCTGCACATTTGTGGATGCGTGCTCAGTCGCTTAGTAGTATCTGGTTCTATGTGAACACATGGACTGTAGCCTGCCAGGCTCCTCTGTGGAATTTTCCAGGCAAGAATACAGGAGTGAGTTGCCATGTCCTGCTTCAGGAGATCTTCCCAACCCAGGGTTCAAACCCGTGTCTCTTGGGTCTCCTGCATTGGCTGCTGCTGCTGCTGCTGCTAAGTCGCTTCAGTCGTGTCCGACTCTGGATTCTTTACTGCTGTGCCACCCGGAAATCCTCATATGTATAAAGTTTTATTAGAACACAGCCAGCCCATTTATTTATGTATTGTATTAGCTGATTTTACTTTACAGTCATCAGAGATGGTATGGCATGTATGCCTAAAATATTTGGCCCTTTATTGAAAAGTTTTGTTGACCCTTTCCTTAAGGAAATGTCTTTTTTTTTGCATGCATTAAAGATTTTTCTCATTATCTTTTCATTTTCAGCTGTTTGACTATACTAGACCTAGTGTGTGTTTGTGTGTGTGTGTGTGTGTGTGTGAGGGTGTGTGTCTGTCTGTCTGTCTCTGTGTGTGTGGCTTTCTTTATGTTTTTCCTGTTTTTTTAAGATTTTAAAATCTGTAGTAGGTTTACATCTTTCATCAGTTTAGAAAAATTTTTAGCCATTAGCTTTTGAAATACTGCTTTTGTCCCATTCTTTTCGGGGGTTCCCTGATAGCTCAGTTGGTAGAGAATCTGCCTGCAATGCAGGAGACCCCAGTTTGATTCCTGGGTCTGGAAGATCTGCTGGAGAAAGGATAGGCTACCCACTTTAGTGTTCTTGGGCTTCCCTTGTGGCTTAGCTGGTGAGGAATCAGCCTGCAATGTGAGAAACCTGGGTTCAGTCCCTGGGTTGGGGAGATCCCTTGGAAAAGGGAAAGGCTACCCACTCCAGTATTCTGGCCTGGAGAATTCCATGGACTGGATAGTCCATGGGGTCCCAAGGAGTCGGACATGACTGAGTGACTTTCATTTCACTTCACTTGTCTCTTCTCCTTCTTTTTAGGTATGTTAGATATTCTGATTATATTATACATGTCTCTGATGTGCTACTCAGTGTTTTCCATTCTTGTATTTCTTGGTGCTTCAGATTGTGTATTTTCTCTTGACCTGCCTTCACTTTCAATAGTGCTGTCTTCTGCTATTTTCAGTCTGCTCTTAAACCTGTCTAGTGAGTTCTTCATTTCATAAACTATACTTTTAATTTCTGATGTTCATTTGATTATTTTGTATAGATTTTACTACTTTATTGACATTCTCTATTATTTTCTCTTTTTGTCCATCTTTTCCTGTATTTTCCTGGCCATATTAATTGTAGTTGTTTAAAAGTCCCTATTTGATAACTCTAGTTTGTGAGTTACCCTGGATCTCTTTCTATTCTTTTTTGTCCTTTCTCTCCCTTCTCTCCTTCCCTTTTTCCTTCCACCCTCCCTCTCTCTTTCCTGTCATTTGTTCCTGTTTTTAGTGTGTCTCTTAAGTTTTGATCAGATGCTAGGTAATCAAGAACACAGATGAGTCTCTGAATGAATGATGTCTTCCAAAGAGGATTGTGTGTGTGTGTGTGTTTTTTTTTCTTTGACAGTACAGTGCTAGCAGAGCACTTGGGTCTTGTTTAAGTTCAGTTTTAGGCTTTTAAAGGTTTTGTCTATTTCAATTTTTCTTATACTCCTAAGAAGTATCCTTACTTTTCAATTGTGCCCCTTGTGTGGTCTTAACTGAAAGGCCAGGGTATTTACCAATACCTCCCTGGAGAAGGAAATGGCTCCCCATTCCAGTATTTTTGCCTGGGAAATCCCATGGACACAGGAGCCTGGCAGGCTATACGGTTCATGGGATCACGAAAGAGTCAGACACGACTGAGGAACCAAACCACCACCACATCTTGGGAGACCTGATTTCCAGCTTCTCTTGCCTGCAGTGTGTGGTTGCTGAAATCTCTGCTCAGGTATTAGTATTTCACCTCCCAGCCACTGTTGTTTTCTACTGGATTTCCCACATTCTTACTCTGTGAAAACGTAGTCAACTACTTGAAGGGAGTTTGTACACAGATTTTTGTGTACCTTTTCACTGATTCCCTCCTCTATAGTTTCGCCCTTCAAGTTCCAGTTCCTTTGGTAGCCACAAACATTAACGTTTGTCTCTTTAGTCTTTTAAAACTGCCATTTTTATCCTTGGATTCTATTCTCCCAGATAGCGATTTGAGAAATGCAGTCGGGGAAAAAAGCTGATGTGAATAAAAAACCCACTTTATGTGCTTCCATTCCTTCCACGATCTTGGCCCCTTAAGTTCTGCCTGGATGACTTGAGAAAGTTACCTTATTTGTTTTTTCCAGTTTTTGTAGTCATTTTCTGTGGCAGGTTTAGTGTCTTACAAGTAAGAGCACTGTGGGCAGATCTGGAAGTCCTTACAGTGTATTCTGAACATAACAGCCAGAATGATTCTGTTTGTGTATTACACTATATGACTTCTGTATTCATCACCTTCCTGTGGTTCCTTACTTCATTCAGGGTGAACACCAAAGCCTTTAGTATTATTTACCTTCCTTCATCTGCTGCCTAGAGGCTCTACCTAGAGTGCTCTTTCTCTCTGTCCCTCCCCTCCAGTATCAGTATGACTCACTCCCTCACTTGCAAATGTTTGTTCAGATATTTCCTTATTTAGCCTATTCTGACCACCCTATTTAAAATTACCTCTTCCTTTCCCTTCTGCATTCTCTCTCCCTTTGTTCTGTTTTTCCCTCATATCATCTCATGATGTGAAAATTTATTCTTTTATTATGTTTGTTTGTTGTCTATTTTACTTATTAAAACGAAAACTCTACAAGGGCAGGGATTTTCATCATTTTTTGTTCATTGGTATGTCACAAATGCAAATTAGAACCAGATGAGAATGGAGAATTATAGAATCTAAGGGAAGAAGGAATTTAGAGATAGAGGAGAAGTAGTCAGTTATATCAAATGTCAAATAATCTAAAAGTATTTATGAGATTTCTGCATTGGATTTTTAAATAAGGAGGTTATTTGTTACTTTTGTGAAAGAAATTTTTATAGAAGAGCGAAGAGAAAACGAAGATTACCAAGGACTAAGAATGTTGTGACAGCAACTGTAGACTATTCTTTTTTAGTTTTGTGGAGAGTATAGTTTTAGACCATAGTCTAAATTTATGGTTTCTCCCTTTAGAGAGTTAATAAATGGGTGATTGGGTAGTTGGAATTTTCTGGTTTTACTCACTTTTGTGTTTATTAATTAATACTTTGTGCCCAAAACTACCTAAAGTTTTGAGTGTCATCCAAGGCAAAGTTACTGAGGTTTCACCTTGTGCATGGAAACTAATTATGAAGTGCAGTACCTGTAACTGCACAGTGCTAGAAAAAAGTAAATTTTGACTCTTGTTCCCAGCCTTTTTTTTCTACATACCTATTCACGTATACTGGAGAAGGAATTGGCAACCCACTCTGGTGTTCTTGCCTGGAGAGTCCCATGGACAGAGGAGCCTGGTGGCTGCAAGTCCATGGAGTCACAAAGAGTCGGACACACTTGAGCGATTGAGCAGCAGCATTCCCTTATACAGTGGACCTTTTGGAGTGGAAGCATCTTTCATTTGAATAGTTGTCAAAGCATGAAGAGGTGCCCATGTTTTAGAATTTTTTGGTGGAGCTTGAGAAAATTTCAGTCCTCCCCTCCTCAAAGATTTTTGATGTGTCCGTTTGAGGATGTACTTTACTGATGATTGGAAATCGCTATTCATCACTTTTCCTAATCCATCATTCCTGGATTTAAAATTCGAGTGTTGCTTCTATAGTACCCAAATTTTGGTGATTCTTTTGAGAGAAAAGGAAGTAATTATGTAGTACAGTGCTCTCAAACTGGTGAAGGGCCTTTTTTTTCTTTTAAATTTCCAACCCACTATGGATAGATACTTCCGTAAAATACAGTAAAAAATGAATTGCTGGAAAAAGCATGCAAAATGCTAGCCCTAGTTTTCTATTATATCAAAAATATAAAACTACACTGTTGAAGTGCCCTAAGTATTTGCTCTCGGTTTCTGTTTATATCTCCTGTGGATTAGTTGCAAGAATATGTGCGCTGGTAGTGATTCTTGGACCAGTCCTTCTCAGATCACACTTGGAGAAGCACTGAGACAGTGTGCAGTGCTGAGTGTTAGTTTTCCCCTTAATCTACAGTCTTTCAAAGGAGTGGGAGGTTTTAATGAGTTATGGATTGCAGATTTTTTAAAAAGAGGTAATTTATACAATGTGAAAGCTTTACTACTTCTTAAGTTCTGAAAGGGTAACTTAAATTTTGCTTTTTGAATAGTTGCTGCTTTACACAGTGCTGAAGTAAAAGTGACTTCTTGGAAACAGTAAGATTTTCTTTAACTTTACAATTATTTATTTTTCTTCAGTCCTTGAAACTATAAAAACAAGCATATTTTGAACATGAAAGGAAAAGTTATACCGCTTAACACCACAAGATGTCACTTATGTAAAAATAAAGTTGTATTTTAATACTCAAAAGCTGAAAAGCTACAGATAAGTAGATAAATGAAGAACTAGGTAAATTAAAAAAGCAATATTTGGATTGGTTTTTGGTAGAATCAGTGAAAATGTTACTAATTCAGCATTGTTTTGAGTCAGCTCTTGATGTTTCTCACAAAGAATTTCTTTTTGTTCCTTATTTATATTTTTCAAAATTACAAAACTACTTTCTAAATTCTTAAGATTTATGTAGTAATACATGTTATTTACCTTTTTTCAAGTTCTTATTTCCAAGAAGTTTTTAAAGGTTTCTTTTAGGGTTTTTTGTTTTTTGTTTTAATATAAAAGCCTACATGGTCAGTAAGTAAAATAGGAAAATAGCAAAAAGTAGAAGGGGAAAAAAACCTCATTTGTGGTTCCTGCCACAAAAAATTTCAACAAAAGGCATTTTTGTTCCTTTTCAGTTAACAGTGCAGTGTGAAAGAACAGGGAGTTTTAAGAAGGAATTCTGAATTCATTGCAGTGAGCAATTGGAGTATTTTATAGTTAGTTGTTATATATCCTCAGATGTAGTTCTTATATGTTGCTTTCTTACTATTTGTATGTTTTCTAGCTATATTTTTAATTAGAGAAAAGTAGTTATTGTGATTATTTATTGTGTCTTGCTAGTGGTCACCATTGTATTTAATTTTATTAGCTGCTTGGAAAGGAAGAGTAAGTTTTTCATAATAAGTCTCATCGCCTTTATTTATTTTTCTTGCAATGACAGTTTGTAACATTTAACTCCAAGATTAGTTTGCTAGGACTGCCATAACAAAATACTACAGACTCAGTGGCCTAGTAACAAATTTATTTCCGCGGATCCTGGAGGCTAGAAATTGCAGATCAGAGTTTTGGCAGATTTGGTTTCCTCTGAAACCTCTCTCCCTGGCTTGCAGATGGCCACCTGCTTGCTGTGCCCTCACATGGTCATCTTTTGGTCTTTGTGAATCAGTCCTAACCTGCTCTTCTTATAAAAAATCACTTATATTGGATGAGGGCCCACTTATGTTGGCCTATTTTAATTTAATTAACCTCTTTAATGATTCTTCAAATACACTCATATTCTGCAGTATTGAGGGTTTGGATTTTAACATAGGAATTTTGGAAGGGACACAACTCAGCCCATAATTACACATGATCAATCATTTATTCTTGGTAAGTGCTTACTGCCTATATTAGGCCTAAATTTGTAAAATGTAAAAAGTAAAGTACTTTTGTCAAGGCTGTCTATTTAGAGTAGTTAAGGAAGCTCTTCTCACCTACTTTTAAGCTTAAACTGAGATCAGAGAGCTTCTGATACTTTGTTTGGGTGCACACATGCATGTGACCACCTTGAACCATATTGCATGAAGCTATGTGGAGTAAATTTTTAAAATCTCTTTTCTGGAGAGTTTGTTGTAGAAACTATTAAAAATTGCTAATCATAAACTGATAACGAGTACAAAGTGGTTAGTTATAGTTTGTAATACTACAATCTTTATAGTCATTTAAGAGGATTTTTCAGTGCTGTCCTAAAATAAGGTTCATTGATTTAAATTCTTGAGTAAGCTTGCGACTTAAATGTGATACTTTTAGTTTCAGAGTATGTGTAATGGTGGCTTATCAGATCCTTAACAATGTGTTTCTCAGAAACAGATAAATGTCTTTTAATCTTTTGGAGTATTTATGTCGTATTCACACATGTGAATAAAACACTACAAAAACTTTTTAATATCATTTTAATGGAGGTATAATTCTCATACACCAAATTACCCAACTTTAGATTATAATTAGATAAGTTTTTGACAGATGTATACACCTGTGAAATCACTACCACAATTAAGAAGATACCCAACATTTCCATCTTCTTATGGAAGAAATTTCTAATGTCCCTTTGTCCATTTCTCCTTCTACCTATGATTCCACTACCTTGGTTCTGTCCCTACAGATTGCATTTACTAGAACTTTAAACTAATTCACTTATGGTCTTTTGTGTCTGGTGTCTTTCAGTCACATAATAATTTTGAGACTTCATCCATATCATTGCATGTATCAGTGGTTGGTTCTCTTTCCTTCCTGAGTAATATTCCAGTGTATGGCTAAATCCCATTTTGCTGATGGACATTTAGATTGTTTCTGGTTTTTTGCTATGGGTAAAGCTGCTATGAATATTCTTTACGTTATTCTGTAGAATTATGTTTTTCTTTCTCTGAAAGTGAAATGACTGGATTACATAGTAGGTTTGTGTTTAAATTTGGAAGGAACTCCCAATTTTCCAAAGTGATTGTACTCTTTTATGTTCCTCCCAGCCATGTATGAGAGTTCTAGTTGCTCCATAGCGTTGGCAACATTTGTTATTGTCATTGTCTTAATTTCATCTATTCTCATGGATGTGTAATGGTTTCTCATTAAATTTGCGTTTTTAATAGTTAATGACCTTAAGTGTGTAACAGTATTCCTAATCTGTTTTGTGTGTGTGTGAAATGCCTGTTCAGGTTTTTTGACCGTTTTAAATAACTGGTGTGTCATCTTATAAATCTGTTGTAATTGTTATATAACTTTTTTATAATTAAACTTATGATTTTGAAATAATTGTAGATTCATATGCAGGTATAAAAAGTAATACAGAGAGATTCTGTGTACCCTTTACCCAGTTTCCTTCAATGATAAACTGTAGTACAATATCACAACCAAGATGTTGACATTGACATATTTCATGAGTCTTGTTCTGATTTTCCTACTTTTATTTGTGCTTAACTTGTAGATGTCTTTGTTAGGGTAGTGTTCTATTCCATTTAACCACTTTGATATTATTTTGTAGGGTTAGAAGAGAAACACGTATTTAATTATAAATAATAAAATAATTTGGTAATAATGTACATCATGTTATTAAAATTGCATGTTTTAATGCCTGTGTAATATAAAGTCTAAACATGCAATTTTTCTTTTCTGTGTGTAGAAATGAAGATCTAAAGCAAATGTTAGAGAGCAACAGAGATTCTGCTAAATTGGATGCTATGAAACGGATTGTTGGGGTAGGTAAAGTAATTAGATCATTTTGACTTTTGAATAAATGACAAGCAGTGATATGCTAAAAAATATATGTTATAGAATATGTCAAATACCAAATCAAGCAGTCCCATCTACCCTTTTATTATTAACTTAAAATTTCCTGTCTAAAATGTTTTGGAAGAAGTAATGAACTGACAAAATTCAGACACTTGAGTCTAATTCTGTCTTTTCTGTTTCTCAGATATTTCTTTGGTCAAATAGAGAGTGCTAATCAGTTTGAAGAGAAAGTAAGATTATATACCACAGTATTTTGACTTCCTACAAAGAGGGATACTAATGAGCTAAAGGGTATTTTTTTGGTCATTCTATGACCTAAAAATTGTGAGCATGCTTTCTTCTGATCTTCAAATTTCTTTACTGCTAATGAAATCTCCATTCTAAAATCCAAATCCCATTTATGAAAGATGATTATAGATATGAATTTACTGTGTTCAAAAGTTTGTTGTTGTGAAAACCCAATATGTAAAAGTCAAGGACTGATTATACCTGTAGAACCTGCTTGATTCTTTTATTTAGATTTATGTCATTTGGTAATGAAGGCAAATGTTGAAGATTCTTGGGTAAGTTTTTCATTTGTTCATGTTAAACCAAGGCTTCCCTAGTGGCTCGGCAGGTAAAGAATCCACCTGCAATGCAGAAGACACAGGAAACACAGGTTTGGTCCCTGGGTAAGGAAGACCCCCTGAAGTCGGTAATGACAACCCACTCCAGTATTGTTGCCTGAAAAATCCCATGGACAGAGGAACTTGGCAGACTTCAGTCTGTAGGGCCACAAACAGTTGGACACGACTGACTGAGCATACACGCAGTGTTATACCATATAAATAATAGCGTTTATGGAGAGGTAGTTCTTTGCTTTACATGGCTTTGGTATTTGAATTTCAGTCACCACAGTGTAGTTAAATAATACCAGTCCCCTCACAATAGGTTTATATATTTCAGTTATCATGGTATATTGACTTAGACATACTGTACAAGTTTCATCACTAATTCTTCAGTCCTCAACTCACTATATATGTAACAAATATATGTCATACCACTTCTTTCAAAGTTATTTTTAGCACTTGGTCACTGTGTGTGTTGCTCAGCTTATGTACAGACTGCAAAGCATGCAGTAGTGATCCCTCCTTGTTTACCAGTGAGAACCCCACTTGACATTTTACCAAAATGGATGGTTAAAAACAGAATTTGATCAACAAAGATAAAAATGCAGAAAGGAAATGAAACGTGATAACACTAGAAATGAAATTCAGATAGAATGTAACTGGAGTTATGGAGAAATTGCTGACTGTGGAATGCTGATGCCGCCACTTTTTGAGAGACTCCAAATCCTGCCTGGGAAATACCATGGACAGAGGAGCCTGGCGGGCTGTTATAGTCCATGGGATTGCAAAGAGTCAGACATGACTGAGCAAGCACAAACATGTAGCTAGAGGCACTTCAGTAAGGTAGGCTTTTCAACGTAAATGAGGAAAATGGTTGTGATGAAAAGGCTGAAGATATACCAGAGGAAGTGATGCTGCCAAAATCTTCACATTAGAGGAACTCTAGGAGATAATTCACAACATTAAAAGTACAAAGGATACAATCTTGGCAGCTGATCCAGACTTAGAATTAATTTATCAAGGAATATACAAGATGCTTGCGTGCATGCATGCATGCTCAGTTGCTTCAGCTGTGTCCAACTCTGTGTGACCGCATGGACTGTAGCCCACCAGGCTCCTCTGACCATGGGATTCTCCAGGCAAGAATACTGGAATGGGTTGCCATGCCCTCCTCCAGGGGATTTTCCCAACCCAGGGATTGAATCCAAGTCTCTTATGTCTCTTTCATTGGCAGGTGGGTTCTTTACCACTAGTGCTACGTGGGAAGCCCTAAAGATGCTTCCTTGATACTTCAAATGATGAGAATAGGGCAGGTCCATTCAAACTACTCCTGATCAGTTAATTCTCAATGATTCTAATGTTTTAAGGTACAGTATATTAAATAAATGTTAATTTTATCATTTTTCATTTTCCTGCCTGTGTATTTCTGACAGTGATAAGAGAGTATTAAATGTTTCTTATAAAATCCGTGTAAGTTACAGATCCAGTTGTCAAGATTGCTTTACACTGGTTTCAGCTTTCAGACCTGTAGGATACAGTCCTGCAGTGCCATATAAAGCAGGCAGTACTCTTAATTATTTTACTGAATTTTGGTTTTACATCCCCCTAAGGTAAATTATTTCACTAAGTCTGAGGATGCTATTGAAAATTCCTAAATATGGAAATGAGATATTTGGTAGTTTTTTCTATATTCCTCTTTCAAACTGATAAGGAAATAAAACTGGATATTCTCACAATCTAGACTACTTGAGTGTTATAAATGTAATTTATATGTAAATAGACATCATAAAGAAGTGTAAATATAGCTATGGTAGTAGTTAGTCTGGTAGTTGCAGACTTTCTCTCATTAGGAAGTTTGTATAAATGTAAATTTGGAACTTGATCATTAAACTGTAGGAAAATGATTATTAATTAAAACTTATTCCTTCACTTTGTATAATGTCCTCAGGATTTATCCATATTGTTAAAAATGTGAGAATTTCTTCCTTTCTCATGGCTGAATAATATCCCATTTTATATACAACACAGACACACATATATATGTATGTGTGTGTGTGTATAAGAAAGATGTAAGGTATATTCACATTACCAATTTACTTTGCCAACAATGTTACAGTGTTTCCCTTTATCTACATCCTCAGGAACACTTGTTATGTCTTGTCTTTTTGTTCATAGCAGTTCTAAGAGGTTTGAGGTGATAACCTCATTGTAGATTTGATGTACATTTCCTTGATAATGATTGATGTTGAACAACATCTTTTTCATGTACCTGTTGGCACCTTTAATTTACATAGTATTCTATGTCAATTATATCTCCATAGATCTGGACAAAAATTATTATACAAGTGACACAAATATGTATTTGTAGATTTTCAAATAGTATTGAGATATAAAAAGTAAAAGTTTCATCTTCCAGGTATACGTTAGGATTGAATTGTCAAGTTCTGTTAAAAATTGTTTTTGGATTTTGATTAGGGTAATACGAAATTTGTGTATTTCCATCTCCAGTCTTTTCCTGTCTTTCAGTAGCATTATATTAATATTTTATAGTTTTTAATCATAAGGAATCTTGAACATTCCTTGCTGGATTCATTCCTGTGTACTTTTCAGTTTTGGTTGCCTTTATGAATGGTCCCTTTCGTTATATTTTCAAAATTAATTATTACTAGTGTATAGGAGTGGAGAAGGCGATGGCACCCCACTCCAGTACTCTTGCCTGGAAAATCCCATGGACGGAGGAGCCTGGTAGGCTGCAGTCCATGGGGTTGCTAAGAGTCGGACACGACTGAGCAACTTCACTTTCACTTTTCACTTTCATGCATTGGAGAAAGAAATGGCAACCCACTCCAATGTTCTTGCCTGGAGAATCCCAGGGACGGGGGAGCCTGGTGGGCTGCCGTCTATGGGGTTGCACAGAGTCAGACACGACTGAAGCGACTTAGCAGCTGCAGTGTATAGGAGAACAAATGACTTTTCTATTCTTGTATTTGACCTTCTCAGCGAACTCTTCTTAAATCTGATAGTTTTTTGGTTTCTTTGCTTTATTTTTGGATAGTTAATTGTATTATCCAGAAGTTATGACAGATTGTTCTTTTATTTTCAAGCATTTTTATCTCTTACTTGTTTTTCTTCTCTCTGCATGGGTGAAGTTACACTGTGATGTTGAGTAGTAGGCGTGGTAGAAGACAGCACTATGTTGTTTCTGATTTTAATGGAAATATTTGTAATATTTTACTCTTGTGGAATTCAAGTACATATATATCTATATATTTAAGTGAAGTTGTATTATAGTTTTCATTTTGTCCTGTGTTGAGGTTTTTTATTAGATTCACAGTGAGTTATTATTTAAGCCATCTGGGCCTGCTCCATTATTGCAAAGATTTCCCCTCTCATTTTTAGCCTTTATGAATAAGTCTGAGATGGCAACCCACTGCAGTATTCTTGCTTGGAGAATCCTGTGGACAGAGGAGCCTGGAGGGCTGCTGTCCATAGGGTCGCACAGAGTCAGACACACTGAAGCGACTTAGCAGCAGCAGCAGCTGAGATCCAGTTTGCATTATTTCTTATGTGTGATGTGAGATTAAGAGGTGAATGTTTTTTAACACAGGTATATCTAATTTTCTTCTATTTTTGTTAAATATTCCACTGTTTGTTATTAAAAAGCTATCCTTTCCCAACCAAATTTCAACCTCAAATGAAAATCAGTTTACTGTGTGTTTGTGGACCCACTTTTGAACTCTTCTGGTTCATGGGTCTTTGTGGCCTTCCGTTTACCAATACCTCACCCTTGATTTATGTAGCCTTAAAATAAAGTACTGTAAGTCTTCATTAAAAAAAAACAAAACTTTGTTTATGCTATATCCTTTGCATTTCCATGTAAATTTTGAAAGGTTGTCAGTTTCTACCAAAAAAAGCTTACTGGGATTTATAATGGAATTGATTAAATCTGGACTTTCCTAGTAGCTCAGCTGGTAAAAAATCGGCCTGCAATGGAGGAGAACTGGGTTCAATCCCTGGGTTGGGAAGATCCCCTGGAAGGGAAAGGCTACCCGCTCCATTATTCTGGCCTGGAGAATTCCATGGACTATATAGTCTGTGATATCACAAAGAGTCAGACACAACTGCATTAAATCTATAGATCAGTTGACTTTTGACATCATTTTGTCTTATGACCCATGATCACAATTTTCTCTCTTGTTTCTGTTATTTTTAATTTCTGTCAACACTATAGTATAGTTTTTAGTGTAAAATTTTAAGTTCTGTTTTTTTTGCTAATAGTTATTCTAAATGTTTTGTGTCTTTGAATGCTATTAAATACTGTATTTCAATTTTTTTAAATGGTAATGATATTTAATAAGATAAATTCAATGAACATAAGTAAATGTCTATAAATATAAGGTTTCTTTCATGGCACAGCCCTACATCACATTCACTTCAGTTCAGTTGCTCAGTCGTGTTCGACTCTTTGCAACCCCATGGACTGCAGTATGCTAGGCTTCCCTGTTGTCCATCACCAACTCCCGGAGCTTACTCAAACTCATGTCCATTGAGTCAGTGATGCCATCCAACCATCTCATCCTCTGTTGTCCCCTTCTCCTCCCACCTTCAATCTTTCCCAGCATCAGGGTCTTTTACAATGAGTGAGTTCTTCGCATCAGGTGGCCAAAGTATTGGAGGGTTTCAGCTTCAGCATCAGTCTTTCCAATGAATATTCAGGACTGATTTCCTTTAGGATGGACTGGTTGGATCTCCTTGCAGTCCAAGAGACTCTCGAGTCTTCTCCAACACCACAGTTCAAAAGCATCAGTTCTTTGGTGCTCAGCTTTCTTTATGGTCCAACTCTCACATCCATTCATGACTACTGGAAAAACCAAGTTTTGACTAGATGGACCTTTGTTGGCAAAGTAATGTCCCTGCTTTTTAATATGCTGTCTAGGTTGGTCATAACTTTTCTTCCAAGGAGCAAGGGTCTTTTAATTTCATGGCTGCAGTCACCGTCTGCAGTGATTTTGGAGCCCCAAAAATAGTCTGTCGCTGTTTACATATCTATTTGCCATGAAATGATGGGACCAGATGCGATTATCTTAGTTTTCTGAATGTTGAGTTTTAAGCCAACTTTTTTACTCCCCTTTTTGACTTTTGTCAAGAGGCTCTTTAGTTCTTCTTTGCTTTCTGCCATAAGTGTGGTGTCAGAAGTAGATATAAGGCAGAAGTAGTTTTTTTTCTGGAACTCTCTGCATATCTGAGGTTATTGATATTTCTCCTGTCAATCTTGATTCCAGCTTGTGCTTCATCCAGCCCAGCATTTCTCATGATGTACTCTGCATATAAGTTAAATAAGCAAGGTGACAATATACAGCCTTAATATACTCCTTTCCCGATTTGGAACCAGTCTGTTGTTCCTTGTCCAGTTCTAACTGTTGCATCTTGACCTGCATACAGATTTCTCAGGAGGCAGGTCAGGTGGTCTGGTATTCCCATCTCTTGAAGAATTTAACACACTTTGTTGTGATCCACACAGTCAAAGGCTTGGCATAGTCAATAAAGCAGAAGTAGATGTTTTTCTGGAGCTCTTGCTTTTTTGATGATCCATAT
The DNA here is from genome assembly GCA_024291935.2 of Okapia johnstoni. Lineage (NCBI taxonomy): Eukaryota > Metazoa > Chordata > Mammalia > Artiodactyla > Giraffidae > Okapia > Okapia johnstoni. The sequence continues at coordinate 84,166,691 of CM044307.1, forward strand.
TACTTCATAGTAATTTAACTATTCTCATTTGGCAGTAATATCATGCAAGTGAGTTTACCGATGACTAGAAAAGTTACAAAGTAAACCCAGGGCCACTTAATCAAGAGTCATAGCAACAAAGAAACCCTAGGAATGAAGGTCAAGGCAATAGGTTGCAGCTGGCCAGATATGATACTATTTGCCCAGTTTTCATTTAGGAATTTGCTACAACAAATAAAAGGACTTCCCTCCTTGAAGGAATGGAATGTTTCAGTGTATTGAAATCTTTGATATATTTTCTTTTAGTAATTGTTGGATGTTAAAGGTCTTTCTCAGATTAGCTTGCTTGCCTTTTTGGGATAATGAGCAAATCTGAACCTTCTTTGATGGATAAAATTCTTAAAATTTCAGGAAGCTCAGATGGTTAAGAATATGACTGCAATGCGGGAGGACCTGGTTTGATCCCTGGGTCGGGAAGTTCCCCTGGAAAAGGGAAAGGCTACCCACTCCAGTGTTCTTGCCTAGAGAATTCCATGTACACAGGAGCCTGGCGAGTTACAGTCCTTGGGGTCACGAAGAGTCAGACACAACTGAATGACTAGCAACAAATAAAATAAGTTATCTCCTCTTAGTTATTAGAAAACAAGAAAATGACAGGTATTGCTGCTGCTGCTGCTGCTAAGTCGTCACCTCTTTAACCATGAAATTAAAATATTTCCTGAGTGTTTGGTTAAAAGAAAAAAGACTTTAAAAAGAATATTAATTATTCTTATATGTTCACAATAGAAACTCCATGTCTGGATTTAAAAACTACTACTAGTAGTAGTAGTAGTAGTAGTATGTACTAGCTTAAGAAAAACATTTGGACGGTACGGCTTTTGACATATTACAGTTCTATGGGGAAAACTAAGACACCTTTTAATTTTGTTTTAATATCAAACTAACAGAAACTTAAAAATTCAGTAAGAGCATGGGTTGGTCTGATTCAAGAAGTGCTTCCAAAATTAATTCACCTAGCTTCCTTTCAGGAGAAATTGTTCATCACCACAGATCTTTTCTAACTTAACTTTTGGAGAAGAAAATAGAAAATCAAAGCCATAGCACAGTAGCTCTGTCAGATGTTTCCCTTTGTAGTTCACTCTTAAACTCTCAATTATTGGTTGCTAATTTTTTCTTTCATTATATAACTAGTAATTGTTTTTCCTGAAATTTTTTCCATTGTGTATTATAACAATCATTTGTTTACCTTTACTTTTGTCCAGTTTTTAGTTTGATTTCTAGTTAGCACCATGTTTCTATGTGGAAGCTTTAAAAATCATTTTAAAATGTTATGTTCATGTATGCACATTTATGCGTCATTTCAAAGCATCTGTTGGGTGGAAGTAGTTTGCTAGAGGCCAATTAGTAGAGTATTATATTGGCTTCAAAATTTCTTTATTTTTTTAAATGTAATTTTCAATATTTATATTTCTTTACATAATTTGGATTTCATGAACCCTGAATATGGGGTTTTATCACCTCATATAATTGTATACAGGGTAGTTTTAAGACCGTAGCTTTATAGTTAAAAAGCTTTAAACGTTTCTAAATTTTCATTTGCCAAAATTTTAAATGTTATGTATTTGTTTTACATTACTTTCTAATATGTATCAAAATGCTGGCAGTGCACGTCTGACTATCTTTCACAGTCGGTAGCCCTGCATTTCAACAGAGAATCTCGTCAGCAGTATCTCCCAGCGAGAAACCATAATGATTGTCTCAGTTCATTTTATTATCTTTCTTTGGTAATACCTGAGGCTTATTTAGAATCGTGGGGAAATGTTTCCAATGGTTCATATGTTGAATAAAGTCTCATGTATGCCCAAGCATGCTTAGGGAAGAAAAGCTACCTACTTCAAAATCTTGTGGTCACTTACTACGCTGCAGGACTCAAGTTGAAACATACATAGGTTAGTTTTCTTGATATTTCTGAAAAATGTGTGTCTAATGTTTAAAGCACATATTCATATTTTATCCTGGTTTGATGAAATGTGTACTAAGAATTTGAAATGTATTGCTTCATGTAGTGAACTTGTAATAAGTTTTTTAGCTAAAATACTGATGAGTTGATTATTCGAGTCCTTGAAGGAATGGAATATTTCAGTGTATTGAAATCTTTGATATGTTTTCTTTTAGTAAGTGTTGGATGTTAAAGGTCTTAGATTAGTTTGCTTGTCTTTTTGGGATAATGAGCAAATCTGAACCTTCTTTGATGGATAAAATTCTTAAAATTTCTAATTTCTAATTTATTGATATAAATTATTTCTCAGTCATACGTATTACATGGTATACATGGTATTCGGTTGAACTTTAATAGAACAAAGGGGAAAAAATAAGATTATTTTAATTGATACAGAGAAAGCATTTGACAGAATTCAGTGCCCTTTCATGATAAATCACTCAACAAACTAGGAATAAAAAAACTACCTCAGTGTTTCAAAGGGCAAATGTGAAAAATTGACAGCTAACTTCATACTCAGTGGTAAAAGGCTGAAAGCTTTCCCTCTAAGATCAGGAACAAAACGAGGATGCCTACTTTCCCCACTTGTGTTCAACATAGTAATGAAAGTTTTAACCATGACAATTAGGCATGAAAAAGAAATAAAAGATATGCAAATTGGAAAAGAAGCAAAATTATCTTTGTTCTTAGACAACATGATTTTATATTTAGAAAACCTAAAGATTCCACAAAAAATCTTTTAGAACTAATAAGCAAATTCAACAAAGTTGTAGGATAGAAAATTAACACATAAAAATTAGTTGTGTTTCCATACAGTAACAATCACCAGTCAAAAAAAGAAATTATGAAGACAGTCTTATTTATGGTAGTATCAAAATGAATAAAATACTTAAGAATAGACTTACCCAAGGAAACAAAATATTTGTACCTTGAAAACTAAAATGTTGCTAACAGAAATTAAGACACAAATAAATGGAAAGATATCCCATGTTCATTGATTGGAAGACTTATTTAGATACCAATATTCCCAAAGTTATCTACATATCCAGTGCAGTTTGTATCAAAATCCCAGGGATGTTTTTTGCAAAAAAAAAGAAAAGTCTGTGTACACACACACACACACATATTAATTTATTTGACTGCATTGAGTCTTAGTTGCGTCATGTGGGATCTTCCATTGCAACACATGGACTCTATTTTGTGATTTGCAGTTTAGTTGCACCTCAGTATGTGGGATCTTAATTCCCTGGCCAGGGACGAACGCATGTCCCCTTCACTGCAGAGCGGATTCTTAACCACTGGACCACCAGGGAAGTCCTTGGCCAAAACAGTCTTGAAAAAGAACAAGTCTAGAAGTCTCACACTTTCTGCCTTCAAAACTTCCTACAGAGCTGCAGTAATCAAAATGTGTGGTACCAACACTGCTGTATTTAAAATGAATAACTAACAAAGCCCTACTGCATAGCACAGGGAACTCTGCTCAGTGTTACATGGCAGCCTGGATGAGAGGGAGTTTGGAAGAGAATGTATACACGTATAGCTGAGTCCCTTTGCTGTCCACTTGAAACTATCACAACATTGTTAATCAGCTATATTCCAATATAAAATAAAGTTTTTTTAAAAAACGTCACTAGGTCTAGCCCGTATTCAATAAGAGTATTTAATGAGAGTGTGTATACTGTGGGTAGGGATGACTGGAAACTGTGTCTGAAGGTGCCTACCATAGAGTCTGAGAGGCTTTTAAATGATGTTTTCATCCTGTTATTGTCCCTTTTAGTTAGTTAAAGTGTAAAAAAGAAAATGTAAGAAGTAAAAACAAAACAAAAACAAAAAAGTGCTGTCTTTTGTGAACTGTAGCATATTGTATAAAAAGGCAAGCTCCTGAATGCTCTCATTTGTAGAAGTTGAAAGTTGTTAAGAGAGTAGATCTATCACCACAAAAAGAAATGTAATATTTTTATGGGGATAGAGGTGCTAACTAACCTTATTGTGGTATCAGTTTGCAGTATATACATGAGTCAAATCATCACACTATACACCTTGATCTTAGTTATGTCAGTATCTCAATAAATCTGGAATTTTTTAAATAAAAAGGAATAAATAACAAAAAGGTGGGTAAATACCTAAATATTTCTCTTGTTTTATACCTCAGTGGTGAGTAATATTAAAGCCACTTATGATTGGATGGTAAGTTACTCTCAGTTCAGTTCACTTGCTCAGTCGTGTCTGACTCTTTGTGACCCTATTGCAGCACACCAGGGTTCCCTGTCCATCACCAACTCCTGAAGCTTAGTCAAACTCACGTCCATCGAGTTGGTAATACCATCCAACCATCTCATCCTCTGTCATCCCCTTCTCCTCCCGTAAGTTACTCTAGGAAGAGGGATAGCCTGTGTCTACTTATTCCCCAGACAGTAGCTGATAGGTAAATAGTTGTTTCTCAAAATATCTCAAGTTAATTACACAGTGTAGAAATTTGTTGAAATTTATGACTTGTATATAGTGTCATACCTGGAATCAAAAATGTCTTGGATTGAATAGCAGAATTGATATGTCAGAAGTTGAAATCACTAGAAACTAGTCAATTTGTTGAATAGAGATTAAAGAGAAGGGAACAAAACCTCGGGATCTTGTTGGACGGTATCAAAACATCTAACATATATGTCCATGTAACATATTTTTTTAGGGCAGGAAAAATATTTGGAAGACATACTTGTTGAAAACTCCCCAAACTTGATGTATGACTTAAGTTTGTATATGAAGGAAACTCCTTGAACCCTAATCAGGATAAAACTGAATGAAAACCATTTATAAACGTATAGCAGTTAAACAATAAAGAAAAAATTTAGAAAGTATTTGGGAAAAAAAATACATTGCATACAAGGGAACAGCAATTTGAACACCTCCATATATCTCATCAAAAACCGTGGGATCTTGAAGTCAGTGAAACATTTTAAAAGAAATTCTAATATTTGGTTATATAAGGTTAAATAAAATATATTGTTAAATTTTAAAAAATGTGTGGTACCAGCTTAAAGACAGACATATATATAAATGTGTGTATATTTATTTATATATATACACACACATATAGAGAGTGCCTTAAAAGAAAAATTTCACGTATGTGGCCACATTATTTTCAACAAGGGTGCAAGAAAAAATTGATAATTTAGACTGTATCAAAATTTAAAACTTTGTGCGTCAAATGAAGCCATCAGCCACATGAGAGGGCAACCCACTGGAGAAAATATTTTTAATCATATCTGATGAAGACTTTGCAGAATGTATAAAGAACTCACATAACCTAATAACTTGTAAAATATAAACTCTAAGATGACCATAGAAGGTTTGACATATCTTGACTTACTTAACTATGTATCTGTAAACTGTGTTTGTGCATCTTTGTAATTTTCTCATAGTTTCTAGAAGAAGAACCAGTAAAAATTACATAAAAAGTTATAGCCAAATAGTCAATATAAAAATAAAAATATAAGGTTATTATTCACTAAAAAAATTTCTAAATCATGAGAGTAATGGCAATCAGAACAAAAAAAGCACAGGGAATAAGGAAACTGATTAATAAGGTGATAGAGCTGAATCTAACTGCATCAGTAATTATATTAAATGTAACTGATCTAATGTCACCAACTAAAAGAGACCGTCACATTGGATGAAAATGTCAAGATGCAACTATATGTTCTCTAGGAAAAATCTACTTTTAATGTAAAGATAAAGAATATAAAGATGGAAAAATATATACTATGCAAAATCTAACCAAAACATAAAAGAACAACTCCCACTCCTAACCCTAGCACTTCCCGTTTCTCCTGCAGTGCTTTAACTTTCTCCATAGTACTCGTTATCCTCACATTGTTTTTGTCCCTCGCCCCCATTAGAAGTAAGCTCAGATGGGTAAGGGGCTTCCCTGGTGACTGAGAGATAAAGAATCCGCCTGCCATGCAGGAAATGCAGGTTCGATCCCTGGATCAGGGAGATCCCCTGGAAGAGGAAATGGCTGCCCACTCCAGTATCCTTGCCTGCCAAATCCCGTGAACAGAAGAGCCTGGCGGACTACAGTCCATGGGGTCGCACAGAGACAGCCACAACTGAGCAGGCATGAACAGTCCAGTGGGTAAAGACTTTATTGTTCACGGTTTTATCCCCAAGGCCTAGAATAGTTCCTGGCATGTAGTGTCCTCTTGGCGAATATTTGTTGAATGAATTTGACTCTAGAATTTTTTTTCTCCTTCGTGTAGTAACATCTTTTTGAACAGCATTCTGTAGACTAAAGATGGGGAAGCCTTGGAATAGGGTATCATAGCACAGGATATCTGACTTAGGTAACTATTGAGTGACTGAAAGAAGGGACCCTAGAGAACATGAATCCCTCTTGCCTCATTTTACAGATGAGAAAGTTGTAAAAATCACATTAAAATACTTTAGCTGCACCATTTTATGAACCTTCTTTAATCCTCGGAAGGTTTCACAAAACAAAAAATTTCACAGGTAAAGAAATAGAAAATGAAGATTAGCTTATATTAGAGTTTTCTAAAGCTGTCGTGTAGAAAATCTTCTGAGAGATTATTAACTGAGATTATTATTGTTTAAAATGTCACATAGTATTTATAAAACGTTTTTGTAAATTTGTAAAACTAAACGCCTTACATCTTTTTAAGATAGTTTCTTAGATATGGTATATAACAAAGATCTTTCTAAAAAATTAGAAATTAACACAGGAGGATGAATTAAATCTTGTTTTTTCTCTTAGAAAATATGGTGATGCACCTAACTTTAGTGAGGAAAGGAAGAGGACCTCGTGAAGGGAGCTTTGAAGAAAATGGTTGGAGAAGTAGGGGAATCTACTAAAAAAAAAAAACAAAAAACAAGCGAGAAAGAATGACTGTAGTTTGTTTAGAATAGCATTTATTCTCCACCCCCACCCCATTGCAAATGTATTACATCTTTAATGTAAGAAAGTGTTAAATAAAGAAGAGTACAAATATTTGAAAATGTTTATAATGCCATTAGCCATAGAAATCTATTAGAAATATTGTATGTCTTAAATTACTGTGTTTCTTCCCTAATATGTCTATGTATTTGTGTATTTATATTGATTCACAAGAGATTGTCCTTTGATGCAGATAGTTGGGCTAAGTAAGATGACTCGAAAAGAGTTAAGCTTGTTAATTCTATAGCTTACTTGTTTCTATAGCTTATCTTCTAAATATTGTATGTATGTAGAATTTATGTTTTGTTTTCAAATGACTAATGTTTTAAAAGGTTGAGCTCTCATATTGTACTTTTATTCCTCAGATGATTGCAAAAGGGAAAAATGCATCTGAACTATTTCCTGCTGTTGTGAAGAATGTGGCCAGTAAAAATATTGAGGTACTGTTTTGATTCATAATTTTCATGATTCCTTTTGGTGTGATAGAATCATATACTTTTCAGTTACTTTGAAATACAACATAAGATACTTAAGTGTCACTAGATTTTTGATAGAAATAGAATGTCCATACTCTTAATAGGTGGAATCAAATACAAAGTAGACATAATCTTAGCTTGGAATTTTGCTGGAGAATGTGAAAAGTAAAATTGAGATTACTTCACTTTGGTTAAGGATAGTAACTTTCTAAGTATTCTCAGAAGCCAGTTTTGTTGAAGTTCTGCTCTTGGGACTTGATTTTAAAATACTATATGTCCAGTGAAACAGGCCTAAATTTCTACACTATTAGGGCAGAGACTGAATCCAGATGTTAGGACTCCAAATCTAGTGCTTTCCCTGGAGCATCTTAGTTCTGATAGACCCTTTCTCAGTGTAGCAGGAGGTGAGCAGAAGGCAGGATGTAGTGGGAGCCTTCAATTATTGGTCTGTCTCTATAACTGTACTTGGAATTTGAAGTTGAGAGATTCACAGAACTTTGAGGCCAAGGTAATTAATATTAGATCAGATGGACTAATATGAGTCTGGACTAATATGAGATGGACTAATGTCTTCTGATAGAGCGTGAAAGAAAAATAGAATGAGCCCATGTAGAAACTGTTGAGAAAGATGAGTAGGATTGAAAAGTTCAGTGAAGAGAATTAGAGATTCATCTGAGCAAATGGTGTGGTTTTTTGCTTTTTTAAAAATTAATTAATTTATTTATTTTTGGCTGTACTAGTTCTTTGTTGCTGTGTATGGGCTTTCTCTAGTCGCGTTAAATGGGCTATTTTCCAGTTGAGGTATGTGGGCTTCTCATTGCAGTGGCTTTTCTTGTTGCAGAGCGCAGGCTGTAGGGCGCACGGGCTTCAGTATTAATAGATGTGGTGCACAGGTTTAGTTGCGGTGTGGCATGTGGAATCCTCCCAGACCAGAGATTGAACCCGTGTCCCCTGCACTGGCAGGTGGATTCTTAGCCACTGGACCACCAGGGGAGTCCCATCTCTGCTTTGTAATTGGAGTGTTTATTTTGTTAACACAGGATGTATTTATTGATGTTGTTGAATTTGAGTGTACTGTTATACCATTTCTTTTTTTTTTGGTTTCCTTTGTTTTTTTGTTCCTCTCTTCTTCTTTTCCTCTTTTTTAATGGAAGAAATCACACTTAAATTTTTCTTGTTTTTATTTTTAACCTGTACTTTGCATTTTTTTTCTTAGTGTTGGCTGTATCCACTTAACTTTTCACAGTCCAGTTATGTTTAATGTTGCACTTCTTCACATAAAGTATAGAAATCTTACAACTGTATAATTCATATCCCTATTGTCTTTTATATTTTAGTTATTAACTTACCAGATTTATATAAGTTAAAAACATTATAAGACAGTGTAGTTTTTCCTTTAAATACTTATGTGATGTAAAGGAGTTAAAAGAAAAAACAGAAAAAAGTATTTATCATTTATTCAGATATCCAGTGTTCTCTTTGAGTTCTAAGGATTAAGATTTCTGTTAGTATCAAGATCATCCTGCCTGAAGAATTTCTGTTGGCTTTTTCTGTAATGGAGGTCTGCTAGCGATGAATTCTCTTACTGAAAATGTTTGCATTTGCCTTCATTCCTAAAGAATTGTTTCACTGGTTGTAGACTCCTGGGTTAATAGTTTCTTTTTGTTTCAACACTTAAAGATGCTTTGAAGATTCTTTTGCTGTCCATAGTTTCTTATGTAAAGTTTCTGATGACTGAATCATTGATCTTCCTATATAATTTGTAATTTTTCTCTTGATGCTTTCATGTTTTACTCTTTATCTTTGGCTTTGAGTAATCTGACTATACTGTACCTTGGTGTGATCTTATTCATGTGCATTTGGTTTGGTGTGTGTTGAGCACCTTAGTCCTATAAATTCCTGTCTTTGATCAAAAGTGGAAAATTTGGGGTGATTATTTCTTCAGGTAATATTTGCCATCTTCTTTTTTCTATTTCTGGTACTGAAATTGTATATATGTTATGCTGTTTAATTTTTATCTGAGAATGTATGAAACTTTGTTGGTTTTTTTCGATTTTTTCTTATTCTTTATATTATATAATTCTTACTCATCTATTTTTGAGTTTGCTTACTCATTCTTCTGTTCACTCCATTTAATTAAGTACATTCATTTTTACTTTAGAAATTAAGATAGTAAAAGTATTAAAACTATTTTTTCATTTTAGAATTTCAGTTTATACCTTTATATCCTTTGTTTCCTTGCTGCGATTTCCTATATCCTACATTAAAGGAGAGCACATTTTCTTTTTCTTAAGAGTAAGTGTAACACGAGCTCTAAAATCCTTGTCTGCTAATTCCAGTATTCTTACTTCCTCAGGCTTGCATTCGTTGATTTCCTTTTCTTGTGTGCATATGTTCCATTTTTTTACTTTTTCATATGTTGGGTAATTTGGGTTGTTCCTTTGACATAATGAATATTAAATTATGTAGATTCTGCATCCTTTTATATTCTATAGGTGATGTTTTTGTTTTAGAAGGCAGTTATTTTGCTTAGATTCAGATTGCAAATTCTGTTGCATAGGCAGCAAATTAGTCTCATATTTTTTCTCTTTTGCTGAGCTACTTTGAGTCTGTTCTGAGCTTGCATGGTTCAGAAGTTAGTCAGAGATGTGGCTAGAGACTGCTTGAAGAGCTCATCTCCAGTTCTCCTTTATGGGATTCCCCTGTTTTCTTCAGTGGCCATGGGGTTGCTGTGTTCATTTTTGGGTTCTGTCGGAGAGACTGGTTTGTCCATCAGTGCCTGTACCTGCACTTCATTCACTGTTCACTTAGCCTCAGCAGAAAGCCATGGGAATGGGGAAGTTAGTTCATGCAGCTCTTTTTCTTACCGTCTTTGCACATACTCTATACCAGAAGAATCTGTTTCTGTTTCATTGCTAGGGACTTTAGTGCTTTTTGTATTATGTCTAGGTTTTTTAATTGTATGTGGGAGATTGTTCTACTGGGGTTTTATTCCAAAATTACCACAAGTCCACATATCTATTGAAGAGATTTGAAAAGGAGTTCCCCTTCCCACCCCTCCAAAGTCTTTTATTTGTCCTTTATTGCTTACCATTCATGTCCCTTTTGATTCCTTCATGTAAGTCCATGAATGACTGAATTGTTTTCCTTAATTGTCTTTTTCTTTTAGTATTTAAAAAATATTTCATTGTTTTCTGACCTACATGACTTCTTATGACAAGTGTCTTGTCATTCTTCTCTCTCTCTGTGTAAAAAATATTTCATTGTTTTCTGACCTACATCATTTCTTTGTCCTTCTTTCTCTCCTCTCTGTGTAAGCTATCATTTCTTTCCTCTGTTGATTTTAAGATTTTCTCTATCACTGGTTTTCAGTTTTACTGTGGTATACCTTGACATATTTTTCCTCATGCTTATTCTGCTTGGGGTTTGTTGAGCTTCTTACTCATGTGGGTTTATAGTTTTCTTAAAATTTATAAACATTTCAGACATTAGTTTTTCAGAACTATGTCTTTCTGTCTTTGTTCCTTCTGGTATTTCAAGCAGACGTACAGTACACTAATTGATACTGTTGCACAGGTCACTTTTTCAGTCTTTTCTCCCTGTGTCACTTGAGAAGTGCTCAGGTTAGCCCATCTTTCCTTCCGTGGTGTCTAGCTGTCGTTACTCCCCTGCAGTGTAGTTATCTTACCAGCTACTGTAGTTTTCATTTCTGCATGTTTAATGAGGTCATTTTTATATCCTCCAGGTATCCCTTTGGCATATTCATATTTTTGTCTGCCTTGTTGGACGTGTGGAGCGTATCTGTAATAGCTGTAACATCCCTCTGCTAGTTCTGTCGTTTCTGTCATTTTAAGTCTTTTTCCGGAGACTGGTTTTTCTCACAGTTATGATTCATACTGTCCTGATTTTTGTTTAAATTGTGTTGAGTTTTCTTGTGATGCACAGTTAAGTTTATGTGGATCATTTGGTTCTTTCAAAGCATACTTGTTTTGGATATTTTATACTGTTTTATTTTAACTGCTTAGAAACTCTGAGAAACAGTCAGTAGCTGTATCAGATCTCCAGGCTAGTCCACTAAATACGAATTTCTTACCACCTTATCCTTTTTTTTTTATGTATTTTTAAATTTTTAATTGGAGGATACTTGTCAAAGCATACTTTCAATGTTTACTAAAAGATACAGAAACACCTTTAGTCTAGACTAATGTAACCCCACTACTAAAGTTCCCTCCTCTTTGGTATTCTGCTTTGAAAACTCAGGCACCCTTGGCCTGTGTGAACTTTGATCACTGTCTCCTTGGCACAGTGAGTCTTCCGGATTCTATTTGAGTTGCTCCCTTGATTTTTTTTTTCCCCTTTCTCAGGGTTCACTACTGTGTACTCTACTGTGTGAGCTTCCCTGGTGGCTCAGACGGTAAAGCGTCTGCCTACAATGCGGGAGACCCGGGTTCAATCCCTGGGTCAGGAAGATCTTCTGGAGAAGGAAATGGCAACCCACTCCAGTATTCTTGCCGGGAAAATCCCATGGATGCAGGAACCTGGTAGTCTACAGTCCATGGGGTCGCAAAGAGTCGGACACAACTGAGCAACTTCACATTCACTTTCACTTTCACTTTACTGTGTACTGTGTACATGTACTGCCTGGTGTCCAACATATGAAAACTTTTGTTTCATTTTTTTCCCCCTGATTTTCTGTGTGGTTAAGGTAGAGAGGGTAAATAAGATCTCTCAGTTATTATTTCTGAGTTATGGCTTTATATCATAATCTGGAAATATTTTTAAAACCCTAAAATATATGGAAAGTTACCAGTCAAATGAAAACATTATTCTCACATTTTCCTACTTTCCATGAAGAATTTTCAATTTATAACTGGTTTACATGCTTGAAAATTCTCTTCTTCTTTTTCATTCTTTATATCAGAGTTCTGTACCAAGGTCTTACAATGCTTGATAGCCAGAATATATTAAGTAAGCTGCGTATCATTAGCAGTTTTATAGTCAGTACTTAATTACTTCTAGTTTGGAAAACAAGGCATTTTCTAATGAAAAGATTGCATTTGGTACAAGAAAAGTAGAGTGCATAAAATAATCATGACCTGAGAATGATGATTAGAATTTTTTACTTAAGTGAAACAAACAGATCAGCCAGGTCACATTTCATTTGTGTTATACAAACACAGTGTTGATATGATGTAGACTCTTAGCTATTATTTGAACACTATGCAATAGATTGGGCGTTATTGTATCTCTCATATAAGAAAAACTAGTAGTTTAAATAACTGGCATTTGCATGTTCAAAATCTGGAAAAGCGTGGTGAAGTATATGTTATACAATTTCTAGAGTATACATTTCAGTATATGAAATGTTTTCCTGCCATCTTAATTTTTTTAATAGAATAATTTATATTATAGAATTTTAAAGATTCTATAAAAGTTTTAAACCTACTTTTTAGATACATTTTGAAGTAATTTCGTTTTCTATTAGATAGTAAGTACAGTACATATTTCAGATAGATGAATTTTGTGTGCAAATGAATAGGCGTCATAAAATGAACTTGACTAACTTGAGTAAATTAAAATCAAAACACTTGTATACTTGTTACCAACTTAAGAACTAGGATAAATTAATATTGGACTTAAGTTGACGAACTGTTCTTTCTCAGATTCTAATTAATGGGATAAATCTAGACTGAGCATGTAATCTTACAGTATTTTCAAAGTTTACTTATGATTAGTTTAGTATATATTTATTAAGTACTATTTATGAGCTTGTTACGATGTATAATTCTAAATTGATAATTCAGTTAAACTGTCTTTGTGGTATGACAATGCCATCTGAGCTGTCTGAGCTCCTAATTTGATATGTACATTAGTTTTATGATTTCTGGTATAAGAAAGTTCAAGTAGCCGGGGGAAAAAAATCAAGATTTCACTTAGAAAATTTGTGAGCTGTGGGTAAAGCTTGTCTTGGTGCCTTACTTATAACAACTCATTTTATCCTCACAAATAACCCTGTGAAGTTGGTTCTTTCATTTTCCATATTTTTATTATGAGGACAGAGTAGCAGAGAGGTTAGGTTATGTGAGCCCGGTCACATACTAGTATGTGGCATTCAGAATCCAAAGCCAGGTAGCTTGGCTTCAGAAACCATTTTAGGTCATTGCCCTTTTAAAGCCATCCTTCCTGTTTGAATCCTTCCTCCTTTTTCTTTGCTTTCTTTGACCTTTTATGATCATCTGGTATTAGCTATCCTTTGGTGGATATCTGGCATTGGTATACATTTGTTTTAACTTTGTTGTATTGAAGGAGATTTGGCTTACACTGTTGTATCAGTTTCTACTCTACAGCAAGGTGGTTCAGTTATACATATGCATTCTTTTTCATGTTCTTTTCCATTATGGTTTTTCATAGGATGTTGAATGTAGTTCTCAGTGCTCTGCAGCAGGACCCTGTTATTTATCCATTCTGTATAACAGTTTGTATCTCTAATCCTTTCTCCAACCCCCTCTCCCTCTTGGCAACCACAGGTCTGTTCTGTATGTCTGTGAATCTCTGTTCCATGGATAAGTTCATTTGTGTCACATTTTCGATTCCACACGTAAATGATATCGTATGATATTTGTCTTTTTCTGACTTACTTCACTTAGTATGATAATTGCTAGGTCCATCCATGTTGCTGCAAATGCTGTTATTGTCATTGTTCAGTCGCTAAGTTGTGTCTTACTCTCTGCAACTCCATGAACTACAGCAAGTCAGGCCTCCCTGTCCTTCACCATCTGCTGGAATTCGCTCACAGTTCATGTCCATTGAATTAGTAAATGGTATTATCTCATTCTTAAGCATTATCTCATACTTAAGAAGTAGTATTCCATTGTGGAAGCAGTGACAGATTTTATTTTCTTGGGCTCCAAAATTACTGTGGATGGTGAATGCAGGGACAAAATTAAAAGATGCTTGCTCTTTGGAAGGAAAGTTATGATAAACCTAGACAGCATATTAAAAAGCAGAGACATCACTTTGCTGACAAAGGTCCATATAGTCATAGCTATTGTTTTTCCAGTAGTTATGTATGGATGTGAGAGTTGGACCATAAGGAAGGTGGAGCTCCAAAGAATTGATGTTCTTGAACTGTGGTGCTGGAGAAGACTCTTGAGAGTCCCTTGGACAGGAAGGAGATCAAACCAGTCAATCCTAAAGTAAATCAACCCTGAATATTCATTGGAAGGACTGATGCTGAAGCTGAAGCTCCAATACTTTGGCCACGTGATGCACAGAGCCAACTCATTGGAAAAGACCCCTATGGCTGGGAAAGATTGAAGGCAAAAGAAGAGGGTGGCAGAGGATGAGATAGCAGCACGGACTCAATGGACGTGAATCTGAGCACACTCTGGAGATAGTGAAGGACAGGGAAGCCTGGAGTGCTGCAGTCCGTGGGATCGCAAAGAGTTGGACACAACTTAGCAACCGAACAGCAACAAATATTCCATTGTATATGTGTACCACATCTTGCTGTTCAGTCCTCTGTTGATGGACATTTAAGTTGTTTCCGTGTTTTGGCTATTGGGAATAGTGCTACTGAAAACATAGGGATGCCTGTATCTTTTCAAATTACAGTTTTGTCTGGGTATAGGCCCAGGAGTGCGATTTCTGGCTAATATGGCAACTGTTTTTTTAGTGTTTTGAGGAACCATTGTACTGTTTCCCATTGTGGTTGCATCAGTTTACATTCCCACCAGCAGTGTAAGAGGGTTCCCTTTCCTCCATACACTCTCCAGCATTTGTTATTTGTAGATTTTTTTTTTTTAAGTGATGGCTATTCTGACCAGAGTAAGATAATACCTCACTGTAGTTTTGATTTTCATTTCTCTAATATTTAGTGATGTTGAACACTCTTTCCTGTGCCTGTTGACCATCTGTATGTCTTCTTTGGAGAAATGTCTGTTTAGGTCTTCTGCCCATTTGGGTATATAAATTCTTTATGTTTTAGATATGAATAGAAATGAACAAGTCCTTAGATATTGGTAATAAGTTATGCTGTGACTAGTTCCTTCTGGACTTCCAGTATTCTTGTTTTAAATAGAAAATTCTGTACTGTTAATTGTTTATTCAAAGCTATTTGTAATGTTCCATTATCAATAGTAGAACTTTTCTATTCATTTTTATCCTTTACAATCAGATTCTGATATGCTATCTAATATTTGTAACAGAAGTGTCCCTATAAATGTAATTACAGTAGTCTGCCTCTCCCCCATGGTTTCACTTTCCACGATTTCAGTTACCCATGGTTAGCTGCAGTCCAAAAATATTAAATGGAAAATTCTAGAAATAAACAGTTCATAAGTTTTAAATTGCTCACTGTAACACATAGTGTGATGAAATTTTGTGCCATTCTCTCTGGGATCCCCAACCATTGATGACATCTGCTCTTGACATCAAACCATGAACATTGTCATGCTCGGTAATCCCAGGATCACCCATAGCAGATAATCCTCTTTCTGATGTAACATCAGAAGGTCAGTAGCAGCCTAACCCTGTATCACAATGCCAGCTTCATTCACCTGAGTTCGTCTTACACACAGGTATTTCATCATCTCCCATCACCACAAAAAGGAGAAGGGTAGGTGCAGTTCAATAAGTGAGAGGGATCAGATTCACACAACTTTTATTACAGTATATTGTTATGGCTGTTCCCTTTATTATTAGTTATTGTTAGCCTCATACTGTGCCTAATTTATAAATTAAACTTTATTATAAGTATGTGTATGTAGGAAAAAACATAGTATATATGGAATTTAATACTATCTATAGTTTCAGGCACCTACTGGGGGTCTTGGAATGTACCCGTCACAGATAGAGGGGGACTACAGTATTGATCTGTTTTTTCTAGGTTTGTTTTGCTCTTAAAATACTGTTAGTTTTTGGAAACAGGCTTAATCCTCTAATGTTGTGGGAAAACTGACCTAAGCTGCTTAAAATTTATGTTCAGAAAATGGATGTTTCATTGCTGTCAAGTACAAAATTTCATTTTTACAAGTACATGCTGCCTTAGACACACAGTTGAGCTGTACGTCATCTGCCATTCGATGTCAAATGATACCAAAAGTGACCTAGTAAGCAATCAGTGGTTATAGTACAAAAATAATCAAAGGTTTAGTCAATAACTCATGAAGTTTGATGCACTAGTATTGATAAGCTAATTAAACAGGTCTGCCTGTGTTCTTCCAGCCTACTGGGGCTCTGCTGTGATTAGCTTTACAGCAAGGAGTATTGTAACATTGAATGAAAGTAACTGATCAGAGAATGGTGTAGTCACGAAGCTTTAAGTACTCCCATTTCTGGTCACAGAATGGTTTCAGAGAAAGTAGGCTTTCTCTGCACACCTGCAGCCAGTCAGTGCATAGGCCTCTTGTGGTCAATATTGATTGACTCTTATAACAGAACTTGAACAAATTTAGTGTTTTGCAACCTTCTGTGATTTAATATTGTTATGCTTTTTGCTATAACAGTCATAAAAATCCTTCTCCAATGGTGAATAATTATAGCAATGCCTGCTAGCTCAGCTGTGATTTGAACGTTTCGGTGTTGCCAGTATTCATACTAGATATATTTTGGAGTTCATAATCAGCTTTAAGAGCTGGCTTACAGTTAGGTAAATAAAGATGTTGCTGAGAAATAAATCCCAAGAAGATGAGGAGGTGGGTGTGGACCCAACCCATTCTTGTTTCCACACTTTCCTGAGAACTGTAGACTGAGATCTGAATATAATTGGTGAAGAGAAAGAGTATTTTAAATGATTAATTTTCTTTAAAAAACCCACATGTTAAAGACTTCGGAGGCAATCTTCTTAATACCTGTTGTTTTCTAACAGTGTGTTGATGTTCTTTTAAGCATCTGTTTCATGAATTGTAACTATTGGTGGTAAGTTAGATATAGCAATCTAATAGGAAATGTCTCCCACTCCCCCCACCCCACCCCGTCTCTCACTGGGCTGTGATGTTTCATTCAGCTGATGATTATTGGGCTCTTACTGTGTGCCAGGCTATGTGACTATACAGATGAGTAAGAAATGGTGCCTGTACTAAATAACCTCACGTTCATTCCAAGGTGGATTTTAAAAATGTCTTATTTAAAATCTTGTGTTGATTTGATATGTTTAAATTGGTACAGATCAGTCAACCGGCAAATGTTGGCTCCTTTTTGGTGCTGTTGTAATCTTAGGAACTTTAAAATCTGGTTGGGGAGAAAATGATAAGTGTTTCTTAAACTGGGATTTAAGAATTTTAAGATGTTATACATCCATTTAAATATAATCTAAAGCATTGGGTATATTTGGATCATTTGGTTACCTTCTTGTATACTAGTATCACTTAATTTTGGAACCCATTTTTTGTATTCTTATGTCCGATCACTCGATTCAGTGATCATTTGAAGATTTCATGGACTTGAAGGGGTCTGAGTGGGTTGGTATCATCTGTGGATGAATGGGCACTTGGGTGAGATCTGCTTTTGATTGATTGACATGCCAAGGTGTGTTTTTTTTGGAGTGAATTTGTTCCTGATTGGCTAACATTCATAAGCAAGGGGCTGTCACAGTTTGGTTGACTTGAAAAAACTTGTTGATTTAGCTGAGTTTTTGTTGAACTCGTTTAAAATAGTTGTGGTGGCTACACGTTGCCAATAGTATAGAAAAAGCTAACTTAGAGGAGTGTGGGAACTTAAAAATACTTTGTTTCAGATTGTTTATAATGAAAACTTCAAATACTTTTAAAATCAGAGAAAGTACTATTATTTTTCGGTTGGAGGTTGTCTGGAAAGATGAGATTCACCCCTGAAATGAAAATGTCTTTATTGTTTTATGAGTATAAACTTAATATTCATTGTAAAAAAATTAAATAATATGGAAAGATGTAAAGAGTGAAGGTCGCTGGTTAATACCATTACCAAAAGATAGTCACTGTTAACATTTTACTGTATAATTTTTTTAACTTTTATGCTTAACTGATTTGAATCTTGGTTCTTCATCTAATAGATTTCCATATTGCTCAAGTTACTTAACATCTCTGTGCTTCAGTTTCTTCACCTGTAAAATAGAAATGATGATACCTATTTTGTGAATGTAAAATTAATTAATAAATCTAAATAAAACATTTAGAACTGTGCCTGACACATAGTTAAGTATATAACTATTTGCTATTATTACCATATTAAGTCCAGTCTAAGACATGTGTTTTCTATTTTAAAGTTTATGCAGTTGGGACTTATCTTTACAATTGAGGATGACTTAAAATTGACAGAGGTTTTTGTACTTTTCTTGTGGTCCATGAAATTATGGTACATCTTACAAATTGATGGTGTACCCTTAGACTGATAAAATACGGCATATGTGTGTATATTTCCTATTACTACAGAAGTGAGATCATAAAATGCATACTGTTTTGCATCCTCAAAAATTTTTACAAGGACATATTTTCAGTGTCAAATATAGATTCACTTAATTATATATAATGGCCACAACAGTTAGAACTGGACATGGAACAACAGACTGGTTCCAAGTAGGAAAAGGAGTACGTCAAGGCTGTATATTGCCACCCTGCTTATTTAACTTATATGCAGAGTATATCATGAGAAATGCTGGGCTGGAAGAAGCACAAGCTGGAATTAAGATTGCCGGGAGAAATATCAAGAACCTCAGATATGCAGATGATACCACCCTTATGGCAGAAAGTGAAGAAGAACTAAAGAGCCTCTTGATGAATGTGAAAGAGGAGAGTGAAAAAGTTGGCTTAAAAATCAACATTCAGAAAACTAAGATCATGGCATCCGGCCCCATCACTTCATTGCAAATAGATGGGGAAACAGTGGAAACTGTCAGAGTTTATTTTTGGGGGCTCCAAAATCACTGCAGATGGTGACTGCAGCCATGAAATTAAAAGACACTTACTCCTTGGAAGGAAAGTTATGACCAACCTAGAGAGCATATTAAAAAGCAGAGACATTACTTTGCCAACAAAGGTCGTCTGGTCAAGGCTATGGTTTTTCCAGTGGTCATGTATGGATGTGAGAATTGGACTATAAAGAAAGCTGAGCACCGAAGAATTGATGCCTTTGAACTGTGGTGTTGGAGAAGACTCTTGAGAGTCCCTTGGACTGCAAGGAGGTCCAACCCGTCCATCCTAAGGGAAATCGGCCCTGGGTGTTCATTGGAAGGACTGATGTTGAAGCTGAAACTGCAATACTTTGGCCACCTGATGCAAAGAACTGACTCATTGGAAAAGACCCTGATGCTGGGAAAGATTGAGGGCAGGAGGAGAAGGGGACGACAGAGGATGAGATGGTTGAATGGCATCACTGATTCAATGGACATAGGTTTGGGTAGACTCCGGGAGTTGGTGATGGGACAGGGAGGCCTGGCATGCTGCGGTTCATGGGGTCGCAAAGAGTCGGACATGACTGAACGACTGAACTGAACTGAATTGCCACATAATACAGTGTAATATGGATGTACTGTAATTTGTTTTACTGTTCCTCTCCTAGTGGAAATTTTATTGTTTAATGTTTGCTTTTATGGAATATTTTGATTAGTAGAACTTGAGAGAAAAAAGGATGATAAGCTAAGTGAAGATTGAGACAGAAAACAGTTATATTTGAGGACTGTTTCTGGTTGACTGGAGAGGGAAGATTATGGGCTGTATTGACTAGGTTGTACATACAATATGGGCTGTATTAGATATTAGGTTTCGTTTTTAAGATTTTGTAGGTCTACTCAACACTGAAGAGTAACTGGAAATATGTTTTTTGTTAATTTCACCTATAACCCTGTCAATATAGTACAGACAAATTGATATTACCTGAAATGGTGTGTTTAGCATTTTTATTAGTAATGATAAAGATGTAGAAAGTATGTTCATTAAGTTTTCACTCTTGTTCCTGAAATTGTGAAGAATAGCAAAATAGATTGGATTATAGATTAAGAGCTAAAATTACCTGAGGAGGGTGCCATGATGGAATTTAAGTTGTTGAAAATTCCTATAGGTATGTGTAAGATACTGTCCTCCTTTTAAAAGACCTCACTGCTGCTGCTGCTAAGTTGCTTTAGTCGTGTCCTACTTTGTGCGACCCCATAGACGGCAGCCCACCAGGCTCCCCCGTCCCTCGGATTCTCCAGGCATGAACACTGGAGTGGGTTGCCATTTCCTTCTCCTATGCATGAAAGTGAAAAGTGAAAGTGAAGTCGCTCAGTCGTGTCTGACTCTTAGCGACCCCATGGACTGTAGCCTACCAGGCTTCTCCATCCATGGGATTTTCCATGCAAGAGTACTGGAGTGGGGTGCCATTGCCTTCTCCAAAGGCCTCACTAGGACAGTTATTCAAGTGTGGATTGATTTAGTCAGTAGTACATTTGGAAAAAGTATATGGTTTTAATCAAGAGTTAGTTGTCTCAGTAGAAGCACCTCATCTGGAGCAAAATCTTAACTAGTTTGTCTTGCTTAGACTTCATTTGTAGCTTGCAGTGCCACACTGAAAAGAATATAGACAAATTGGGGTGAATTCAGAAGGGAACAAACAGGATGGTGAAGGAACTCAGAACACTGCTGTCTGTGTCAAGAGTAGTTGAAGCATAAAGGAAAGAAGGCCATGGCCGTGCTGCGCCTAGTTGCTCAGTCGCGTCCTACTCTGTGAACCCATGGACTCTATAGCCCTCCAGGCTCCTCTGTACATGGGATTCTCCAGGCAAGAATACTGGAGTGGGTTGCCAGGGGATCTTCCCAACCCAGGGATCAAACTCAGGTCTCCCGTGTTGCAGGTGGATTCTTTACCATCTGAGTCATCAGGGAAGCCCTGGCAGTTGTCTCTAAAGAAATCCACATTGATTCCTATGATATAAAATATGGCCCAATATAGCACAGTTTTCCTTTTCAGCATCGATTCCAGCTGTTTCTAGCTACTTCCCCTTCTTTCCCATGCTCTTTGAGCATTCCATAAACCTTTAGATATGTACTATGGAAATATATCAGAAAATTAATCAGGCAGTGGTATCTGAAGATATTTGAAAAGGGAGATACAAGCTGAAAGCAGTGTCATAAGGAAGCAGTTGATGAATTTCAACTCAGATTTTAATTTTCGGTTAATTTTTCTGCTCATCATAATTTTGTTATAAATTTAGTGATTTAATTGCCTTTGAAAACAGTTTTCAGAACACACTTCCATCCGTCTGGAATTTTTATTACATTAAATTGATGCTGTTGTCACACATTCTTCCAGAGCTGAAAATCATCATGTAATGTCTGTTGGAATCTGAATATTATCATAGAATCAGAGTTGCATTTCAGCACCTTTTGACAGATAAGGAAATATAAGTTCCCATACCATGTAGTTGGTTAGTGGACAGAACCCAAGTTCCTTATATTATTTGTATCCCTCATTTTGAAAATACTTTTGCAGTTTAGTTAATGTCTTAATACTCTTGTATGAGTTTTGCTCAGGAACTTTTTTTCCCTTGAAGAGGAAGGACACCTTGATAGGATGTTGCTGTTACAGATTAGATTAGTAAAATCCTTACTTCACGAACTTCTTCTGGTTCTATTAATTATCTTATATTATTTTTATTTTACAGTGTAGGCTATGAGCAGGTTCCGTTACTTAGTTCAGGAAAGTTGAGAATGGATTTTTGTATAGACAGTATTGAATGTTTAGTTATCACTCTGGCTAGGATTAAATGGTTTTTTGTTTTTCACAGATCAAGAAGTTAGTGTATGTTTACCTGGTCCGATACGCTGAAGAGCAGCAGGATCTGGCCCTCTTGTCCATAAGCACTTTTCAGCGAGCTCTGAAGGTAAATGATAGAGTGAGCAGGCAAATAGCTGCAGCATTTCTGCACAGTTGAAGGTGTGTCATTTAAAGAAGTGGAGCAATAATCCACTCAATGGTGCAGTCATGTTTTGAAAGAGTTAAAAGGCCTCTCACTGTGCCTATTCAATACCCTTGGAAAATAATTTATATAATCAACTGGGCTTTGCCTTGTATGTTCCTTTATGTTCAATAGAATCATTATTGTGCATCAAAGAACTCTTCATCATTACACTAACTTGTTGAAAGTATACAAAGAGGGGGCATGACTTTTTTGTAAAGACAAAATTAACGACCTGCAGCATTTTATTATTATGAAACTCTTAAAAACCCCACGTTTGGTAATATATGATCAAGTAGAATTATAAACATTACTTTGCTTGTTAAAACATTATTCAGAGAAAGAAACTTTTTATTTCTCTTTTTCCTTAGCCGTTTCCATATACTGGTTATTTATTTTAAATTAAGTGGATTTTTTTTTTTTTTGCTATTGTTGTGTTATATCCCATAAGCACCTGTTAACTCTATTATAATGATGTGTTTGAAATATTGCAAACTTGAAATTTTGATGAATATTTTTGTACTATTTTTTTAGGACCCAAATCAACTAATTCGTGCAAGTGCTTTGAGAGTTCTGTCAAGTATTAGAGTGCCAATTATTGTACCTATTATGATGCTTGCCATTAAGGAAGCTTCTGCTGATTTATCACCATACGTTAGGAAGAATGCAGCCCACGCAATACAAAAACTGTACAGGTTGGTACTTTATAAATAATACCAAAGATCCCTAATGTTGCATGGAATGTTAAAGCCCATGGAGGCATATTTTATTCGCTCGTATAATAGTCTGACCTTAAACTAAGGAAACTCAGTGACCATGTTTCTTTCCCCTTGCCCACAAACATTCTTTATACATCTTCTATTTCATTTTGGTTATTTTGAGAGCCTTTGCAGGGTTTCTACTTGTGAGCCTGTTAGGGACAGTGATATTTTATGGATTTTATAACTTAAAAATAATCAGATATTGAATTATCATTTATACAGCCCGTTTCTCATTGCACATACATGTAAGTTATTAGAAAATTAAGATTTTTTTCCTCTTATTTATTGTAGGGTAGAGTCTAAAGCTTGTTATCTTCTCAGCTCACTTTGTTACTCCTTCATCCATCTTTGGTCCTGCTTTTCCCTTCCTTGCTTGCTTCTTTTACAGAGCCATTTTATTAAATACTGTTTAAATACTGATTTTTAAATATAGCACCATACTATATTTATGTTAGCTTCCCTGGTGGTATATTATATATGGTATAATTATAGATAGATAGATATACATATATATGGTACCTTGATCTCTGTAGAAAATATATTGCTTAAATAAAAGAGTTATTATCTTTCATAATTTGGTATTATTTTCAGTTACCATTTATTTTACCAGCTTTTATCAAGATCATTTTGTGTTTTCCGTGTGGTGCTGTATGCATAAGATGTATGAAAACGTTAGAGGATATAGTATCACATTTTGAGGGAAAAAAATCAAACATATGCCAAATAATTAAAGCAATCTATAATTGAGTAAGGTATTGCTATATAATGAATATGTATATTCAAAAGCACAATGACAGTGCCTTTGATAGGGTGGAACTCAGAGATTGTCATATAGGGTTTCTTAAAGTAAAATGGAAATGGGATTAGTTAGGAAAGATTAGAGAAGGGAGCTGCTCAGTCCAACTCTGTGCAACCCCATAGACGGCAGCCCACCAGGCTCCCCCGTCCCTGGGGTTCTCCAGGCAAGAACACTGGAGTGGCTTGCCATTTCCTTCTCCAAGAGAAGGGAAAGTGGAGCTGAAATTTGAAAGAATTGAAAGGTTTGAGTGTTCAGATAATTATGTGCTTAGTCACTTCAGTAGTGAGACTCTTTGTGACCCTGTGGACTGTAGCCCACCAAGCTCCTCTGTCCTTAGGATTCTCCAGGCAAGAATACTGGAGTGAGTTGCCATGCCCTCTTCCAGGGTATTTATAAATCAGATAATTATAATGGTCAATAATCAACTTATATAATATCTATGAAAAGTGAAACTCATTTTCTTAAGTTAATTGTCAAAGTCAACTCGTGCTTCGTAGTCTTTATCCTTTCTATTTATTAACTTACAAAATAAGATCAAGGTCACTATGACAGTTTAAAAGCCCATCACTGGGCTCCATGTACCTCTCTCTGTCTTGAATTTACAGTCTAGTAGCTCAGTACTGCCTATTAGTCCTCTCCATAAAATGTTTCTTATCTCATTACCATGTCTTGTTCCTTGTTTAGTCTCTACCTAGAATATTTCCTACCTTTTCCAGCTCTAAAGTCAAGTTGTTTAAGATTCATATGAGATGTCACATCCCAAAAGAAACCCTCCACAACCTTCCTGCCTCCATCAGTGTTCTTTATCCCCATAATCCCTTATCCATATCACCATTATGTCTTATGATTATATTTGGGATTATCTGTACTAGATTGTCTTACTTCTCTTTATAGGCCCATTGTTTAGTTTCTCAGTAAATGAACATTGAATTCTATGCTAGGAAGAAATTATTATCAGTATTTCAGTGTGTAAAGCTGGTATTAAGATGCGTCTGTCATTTCTATACATATGTGAGCCTTTGTTTATATTTTCTGGTTTTAGATGGCAGGTTTTATTATGCAGGTCTCCATCAGTAAACTAGAATGATGCAAAATTCTTATTTGGAAATTTCCGTGTGTTTCTTTTTGACAATTAGGTATCCATGATCAAAAATGATTACTATTTTGTTATTTCCCCCTAGTTAAAAAAAGATTTTGTGGTTTAACTAACTGTAATTACTTTCTTAAGGTTTTCAACTTCATTTTAAGAAGTGGTTTTGTTCTTTAACTATTTTCTTAATGGCTTTATTATCTGGGTTTAATTAATATGAGCAACTAGATAGAATGGGGAAAATCAACTCATTCCACTTTAAATTTGTTTTCTGTTTATTTCTATCTAAAGTCTTTTTCTCCCCCCACCTTTAAACATATTTCATGTTCTTGAAATGATTAGCCTCATTTAAAGTTAGAAATAAAGGGAAAAAATTAATGTAAATTTTTTCTTTTTATATTTTAGCCTTGATCCAGAGCAGAAAGAAATGTTAATTGAAATAATTGAAAAACTTCTGAAGGATAAAAGCACAGTAAGTAATATCTTTTCATGTCCAATAAAATTGTGCTTTATTTACATAATAATTATTTTACTATCATATATATGATGTAATAATTCTTATAGAATAAAAGGATACTTGCTCCTTGGAAGGAAAGCTATGGCAAACCTAGATAGTGTATTAAAAGGTAGAAAAATCAGTTTGCCAACAAAAGTTTGTATTGTCAAAGCTATGGTTTTTTTTCCAGTAGTCCTTACAGGTGTGAGAGTTGGACCATAAAAAAGGCTGAGTGCCAGAGAATTGATGCTTTGAAACTATGGTGCTGGAGAACTCGTGAGAGTCCTCTGGACTGCATGGAGATCAAACCAATCAATCCTAAAGAAAATCAACCTTGAATATTCATTGAAAGGACTAATGCTGAAGCTGAAGCTCTAATACTTTGACCACCTGATGCGAAGAGCCAACTCATTGGAAAAGACCCTGATGCTGGGAAAGATTGAGAGCTAAAGGAGAAGAGGGTAGCGGAGGATGAGATGATTAGATAGCATCACTGACTCAATGGATATGAATTTGAGCAGACTTGGGAGATAGTGGAGGACAGGGAAGCCTGGTATGCTGTAGTCCGTGGAGTTGCAAAGAGGCAGACGTGACTTAGCGACAGAACAACAACAAATAGATTTTGAAATTATATAAATATTAATGGAGCTCATTAAATTCTTGAAAAATAAAAATGTCCAGGTAAAGAGAAAAGTTCCATTTGGAATTTTAGTTTGTTACATATTTCTTCATGAGAGTCTGAAGAAGAGCAAGTTGGGGAAACACAATTCTTCCTTTAACCTGTGGCTAAATTGTTGACTGCTTTTAAGGCCAACTTTTTTTTTATTTTAAACAATGATTTACTAGGATTTTTAAAGGCTGAATCAGTTGAAAACAAATAATTGTTTTAAAATGTATTCAGTATTAAAGGGATAATGAAAAATAGAGGAGTGTGTTTTAGTATTATAAATGCGTTACTTTTTTTCTTAGATACTAAAATGTTTTTGTATGTATAACACTGTATTATTGGCTGGTTAGAATGATCTTACTGAGCAAATTCCCCATCTTTTGGGAATGTACATGTCTCTTCCTCCTTCCTATTCCACTCGTATTCTTTATGTATGGTGACATGATAATGAGATCTAGAAATAATGGCGATGCATGGGATCTGTGAGCAGACCTCTGGAGGAGCTGCTGTGATGGTATCTTTGATGGAGTCCTCTGCACCCACCTGTATGGCTCAAAACTATTCAAAAAAAGGATTCCAGCTCATTTTAGGAAGGTACCACCCAGGTGTATATCTGTTTATAGATGCTAATATAGCAGCCACTAGCCTTGTATTGTGCTCAGTCGCTCAGTCATGCCCAACTCTTTGTGACCCCGTGGACTGTAGCCTGCTAGGCCCCTCTGCTACGGAATTCTCCAGGCAAGAATACTGGAGTGGATTGCCATGACCTTCTCCAGGAGATCTTCCTGACCCAGGGATCGAACTCAGGTCTCCATTGCAGGCAGATTCTTTACTATCTGAGCCACCAGTGAAGCCAGACTGTAGCTGTTAATGTATGGCTTAGTATATGGTCTGTCCTGGAGAATGTCAGTGTGTATTTGAGAGGAATGTATATTCTGCTGGCTTTTGGGTGGCATGTTCTGTAGATGTCTTTTGGGTCTAATTGGCTTATAGTGTTGTTCAAGTCTTCTGTTCTTTGTTGATCTTCCTTCTTGTGGCTCATTAAAAGTGGAGTATTGAAGTCTATGTTACTATAGAGCTGTCAGTTCTGTCCCTACTTACTTTGTATGTTTAGGAGCTCTGATATTTGGTGCATATGTACTTATAATTGTTTTTACCTTCCTTTTGTCATTATAAAATGTCTCAATCTCATAACAATTTTAAAATTCTACTTTGTCCTGTTTAAGTACAACTTTCTTACAATTGCTGTTTACATGATACAACTTTTTCCTTCTTTTTACTCTCAACCTGTTGGTAGTTTTTAATCTAATGTGTGTCTCCTGAGGTCTATGTAGAGTTGGATCTTGATATTTACTCTGGTCTGACTACATATGCTTTTTGATTAGATGGTTTAATCCATTGACATTAATTCTTACTATCATATAGTTGATTTATAGCTGCCATTATGTTTTTCTGTGTCTCATGTCTTTTTTTGTTTGTTATTCCTCCTTCACTACTTTTTTTTAATATCCAGTGTATATGTTGTGTATGTTAACTCTTTTAGTGATCTTTTTCACTGTGTATTTTTGAAAATACTGTATTTACCTGAGACTGTACTTGGAGACTAGACAGCAAATTTCTTTTAGTCAATAATGTAGCAGGAATCTGTATTTCTTCTGTAGCGGTTGGCATAATGAAGACAGAGAAAAGAAATTTGATTCCTTTTTGTCTTTTGATGGCATACTTGTTATATCCTTCTAGACCCAAATATGAAATCAATATTATTGATATTGTGGATAACTTGATTTTAGTAATAATAAAAAAAACCAGGTAGTTTCTTCTGTCTTGAAGACGTTTGTCAAGTACTGTGAAGAATGCTAAGATCTGTAAGAAACAGATCCTTTATTTTAAGGTAGTTTGCCGTGATTTCTGCTATATAATAAGCTAAAGAAATTAGTTTCTTGGCCTAGAAATGAAACCTCCGTATATAATATGTGCATGGCTTCTCAAACAAGATGTAGCACATCACAGGTAAAACTACCTTCTTTGGAATTAAGCAGAATTGTATTTGAGCCTGAAGTTTCGCCACTTATTAGCTATGTATTAGGGGCTTCCCTGGTGGCTCAGACATAATGAATCCACCTGCAATGCAGGAGAGGCGGTTTTGATCCCTGGGTCGGGAAGTCCCCCCAGAGAAGGGGAGAATATCCCCTTCTCCCCTGGAGAAGGAAATAACAACCCACTCCAGTATTGTTGCCTGGGAAATCCCAAGGATAGAGGAGCTTGGCAGGCTGCAATGCATGGAGTCCCAAAAGAGTTGGACATGACTTAAGTGACTGAACAGTAGCTATGTATTAAGCCTTCATAAATTTCAGCTTCCAGATTTTTAGGCCTTATAATTTCCAATCTATAAAGTTTTTGTTTGTATTGAGAAAGTTATTGTATATAAAATCCTCAGCACAGTGCCTGACACCATAAAAGGAGATTAATAAGAAACAAACGACTCAAAAAGGGATATAAAGAAGACACTTTCTTTGTGTATTTAGAATGTCTGTTCTTGGGTTCTGACCATTTATTTCCAAAATACAACAGAAAAAATATTGTACTTGTTAATAGTAGGTATTTAATATTTGTTGAATAATTCTGAGAATTAATTTGCTATATTCTTGGTGAAGGTAATTAGGTATTTACTATTATTTTCAATGTTTTACTTCCCAAATGGTGTGTGTCATGGTCTGTTCATAGGTAGATTGGTCCTTTGGGAGCTTTGATTGTCTTGTCATTTGTGAGGTACTACCTCTCCTAAAGTATGTATAGGATATGTTTATTTTTTTTAAAATTAGAAAAGAACCTATATCTATTTTCTATCCATATGAAACAGGGGTAGTTTATACTGAATTCTCTAATTCCAGAGCAGAAGCACATGGTTTTCCAGTGTCCTACCTTTTCATGTCAATATTTGTAACTTCCTTTTCCAGCATTAAGAAATGTGACTTGCATTATCCACTACACATTCACTTACTTACTCAATCCTGGAATGCAGATAAAGTATTGTTTCAGAATTGCTAGCATGTACTCTGTGAAGAGTAGTGAGCTGGGGACTACTAATTGAATTAAATGTTGGTTTAGAATTATATCTATCATTAGCCTTACTTCTTTGAATGCTGTTGTAAATCGAAATTGCATTAACATTGTATGGTTGAACTTGTTACATTGGTATAGAAGAAAGCTATTGATTTTCTGTATGGTGATTTTATATTTTGCTTCTTTACTGAATTCTTTTATTGTTAGATTTAGTTTTATCTTTCAGCCTCCATTGTTTCATTCCAGAAAATAAATCATATCCTTTGCAGATAGAGATTACTTTCTCTTTTCTGATACGTATGACTCTAATTTTTCTTGTCATAATTAATTATATTGGTGTATAACTTTAGTACAGTGTTCAGTAGTGGTGGAGATGGTGAGCATCCTTGCCTTGTTTCAGTTTAAAGGAAATGCCTGTAATGTGTGTGTATTAAGCGAGATGCTGACCCTGAGGATTTTCTCTTTATCGTTTAGTTTTGTCTGGTGTGTCAAGGTCAGTTTTTTTCCTGGTACCTAGGGAGGCTTTTTACAATATAGATTTAGAATTTATGTTATTTCTGGCAAAGTGTTGTTGTTGTTGTTAAGATTAAGTTTTAAATATTAATTCTGTTTAACTCTTACCTTTTCTTCTTCAGAGATTTCAGTTTTCTCTAAGTTGGATCTTCTTTGCTACCTTTACTTCTTTATCTCGCTTTCTCTTGGTTCTTTTTGTACTTTGCTTTAATGCCCCTTCCTAAGTTTTTATTCAGCTATTTTCTGCCAGAAGCACTTTGCAATTTAATCAAGATGTCTGGTTATTTCTTTTCTGGTTTCAATCAACTTCTGTTTCTTCCTGTTGTCTTTTGTTTATTTCTGTTTTGTGATTTTCAGTTTCAGTTCATTTATGTGATCTTGAAATGCTTCTTTGAGGCAAGTTAATTCATTTTGAAGTGCTGTGTGACAGTTGTTTGTTTGCTTCATCATGGATTTTTTTTGTGGATAATTTTCATCAATTGTTTTGATTTTCATCTTCTGCTCTGATCTACCAGGAATGTTTTTTTAGTATTTTCACACATAGGCTCCTCCCTTTCTCTCTGCTGTTGCTTTTAGTTCTCTCTTATGCCCACTACTAACTCGTGTCTGCTTTTATTCTGGGCAGTTGTTTCAGACTATCATAGATGTTTGTAAGGTTTGTGATACATACATGAAAGATGACTCTCTGATTTTATTTTTTTATTTAAATTTATTTATTTATCTGTTTTTTACTTAACAATATTGTATTGGTTTTGCCATACATTGACATGAATCTGCCATGGGTGTACATGTGTTCTCCTTCCAGAACGCCCCTCCCACCTCCCTCCCCATCCCATCCCTCCGAGTCATCCCGGTGCACCAGCCCCGAGCACCCTGTATTTTCTACTTACATGTAATTAAAGTTTGGAAATTCCTAAGTATTTTAGTGTTGCTTAGAGCTTTGATTTTAATCTTTTTGCTTTCTCTGACTTTGCATTGAGAGATTCACATTTCCCCAGGTAGCATTAACTTTCTACCCAGTATTTAAGTTGTCTACCCAGTATTTAAGTATTTATGTTTTGTGAATGTTTTCTGATTATTTTTTCCTTTGTATGCTTATAATTCTATGTAAAAAGATTGAAAACATTATGATATCTATATAGATATTTATGGATTTTATCTTTATTATTACCTTTTCTTTCCAGATATAATATATTGATTTGATATACCTATATTTCTTCCCCACTAATTAATAGTGTTAGCATTAATATTCAAAATAAAAAACCTAAATCATTTTTGTTTAAAATTTCCTCATTAAATGATCCAAATTTAATTTATTTCCACATTTTAAAAGGAGTTTATTTGCTGTCAGCAGGAGCTTTTTGGGATCATGATGATAATGATGATGACATTGCTGTTGCTGCTGATAAATATAATTTTGGAAGGTGTTAATATGTTTAAGAACTTTATTTAATCTTTGTTGATTTTGAGATCTACCTTCTGTTGCTTCTTTTAGTCCAAAGGAAGATTTTCTTGATTTTGAGATTTCAAAATTAGTTGTGTCATTCTGATTTTAAGAAAAGGTAGAAATAAAAGGCCTATTAAAATATAATTGTTTTTCTCTTTTACTAGAGAAATACCTAAATTTGTCATATGAAAACTCCTTTCCCCCAAATAAGTCACTTTGGGTTTAGGAATACAGTTATGGTAATATAACTAGAAAAACATTTTAGAATTACTTAGATAACTATGGTCTAAAGGTATCTGTTGGGCTTCCCTGGTAGCTCAGATGGTAAAGTGTCTGCCTGCAACGTGGAAGATCCAAGTTCGATCCCTGGGTCAGGAAGATCCCCTGGAGAAGGAAATGGCAACCCACTCCAGTACTCTTGCCTGAAAAATCCTATGGACAGAGGAGCCTGGTAGGCTAAGTCCATGGGGTCTGTATCTGTAAATTTTAAAAGATATAATAAGAGCTTACAATGTCAGTTCAGTTGAGGGAACATTTTTATTTATGCTTGATCAGTCAGCTGTTATACTTTTTTAATAGAATTTCTTTATTGTATTTTCCTAGATTTACCATTTTCATCATATTTTCTCTATTTAATGTATCCTAAGCACTTCTTTTCTTTACTGTAAAACTTTCCAAATGTTCAGATGTGTAAATTCCTTATTAAAATTTATAACACTTTATTGTTTTTCTTTAAAATGTAGAAATTCATATTTATTGAGCAATTTAAGCTTTGTAGTGAACCTTCTTTCTTTTACTTAGAACACCTCAAAAGCAAAGTGATATTTATTTCCTTTTCGTTTCAGGTTAATTTTAAAGAAATCCTTTTGTAGCATTTAACTTTCTAATAGAAAATGGCTTCTTAGGAAAACAAATTAGATCAGTGCCTACTGAAAATTTGAGTTGTTTATTTATATTTTTTTGGTGACAAAGTTTCTTCTCCTTAATTTAGCTACCAAATGATGTTTAATGAATATATTGGTAGTTCATAGCTAAGCTGTGGGGGTAAGACACCATTTTATAAGTTATTGATTTAATGTTGGTAAAAGCTTCACTGTTGTCGGCAAAAAACACACCTCTGAGTTTGTGCAGATGTTTTATTGTGATAGATCTATTATCCAGCTATTAGAAGATAAATGACTGATCTTTCCCATTTTCCATGCCTCAAGAAAATTGAAATAAGAAGGGGAATATCATTTGGGCTGTATGATTAGGGCAGGTTGGATGGCCATTAATTTAAGAGAAGAAAATCTTAGCAGCACTGGCCAACTTATACCATATTATCAATCAAACCTTGATGCACTTCTTGTGATGACCCAGCACTCTCAGGTTTTTCCAACGTTAATTAGAATTCATGACAAAATAGATGCAAGGAAACGTTTTGTACCCTTCATAATTTTATAGAAAATTTATTGTTATTAGAGGAACCATTTGCTTAGTGTGATTTTTTTCATTACCAGCTTGTCAACTAGCATAGATAATCTGGAGAAAATATGAACTCCATAGATGGAGTGTCACTTTTGTTGATGGTTCATGTAGTTTACCTTGGAGCACAGCTAATGGCTGAAGTTCATAGCAACAGCACAGAAAAACGTGGCAACCAAGGGAAGATAAATGAACCATGTTTATTGCTTTAATATAAAAAATACATAAATGGAAAACTACATTTGAATTTGATGAGCTCATTGCTAGTTTCGTTGGAGTGATTTATTTTTCCCCTTATATAAAAAGCTACTATTGACACAGTGAGATGGAAATTAACTGTCTGTTTTTGGGAAACCAATATTTTTGGTTTTCAAATCTCAGTAGATCATTTTATTTTAGTTCTGTAAGTTTTTATAGAATATTGAACATTTAATATACCAGAATTATCAATTCTTCTGGCAGTGTTTAGGCTGGGGTCAACTGTTAAAACCATATGATGAATGAAATATCTAAAATCATCAGAAAAAAGATGATTTTTTAATATTTTTCCCAGTTACTTTTGTGTTTCCATAAACTTTACCTGAACTTAAACAATTATGTTTTTTCAGTTTTCATTGTTGTTTGTTAATTCTGTAGAACTATTTTATACCTGTAGGTGTTGTTTTGATAAATTTAGTACCATGTGGGAGCTGATTTTCCATTTAATTGTTTGATGTCTAAACATAATTGAAAAAAATAATCTCTAGGTTTAGGCAAAATAACTTGATTTTACATAGTATTCCTAAAATTCAAACTTTGTTGAATTCCCATTTCAGTTTCATGTATTACTTTATTCTAAGTGATATTATTCATTTTTGTACTTTAACAGCCTAACCAGTTAAAAAAATATAGCTTTGTTAATATGATTGACATATATAAAATATATGTAAATGTAAATGTTTTACAAATACCATGTTATTCTATAGTTTGATGTCATAAACTTAGTTGTTTTAAGAGATTTTTAAATGATAATAGTTCTCATCTTTTAGAAATATTATTACTGAAGAATGGTTTATACAGAAGACATCAAAATGTGTTGTTGAAAACACAAACATAACTTCCTTCCCATATCAATAGCAAATAGAAAATTATACGTATAATACATTTCTATTTAGTTCTCACAAATAATCAATTCTTTGCTTTTTCGATTGAGGTGCATACATGCTGGGACCAGCAGGCACCAGGACTTGGGCAGGGCTGGAGTCAATAAATGCAGCTTCACGTTTATACTGATTGGTAATTCATAAAATCCCCACAGGACTGGAAACTTGTTTAGCATAATAGCAAGTCTATATTCTGAGCTGTTTTCTTTCAATTGTATTGTTGGTTGCATATTAATAAACTAAATGTCAGCCAAGTAGAGGGACAAACAATAAAAATATGAATATCACTGTATCTAATATTTTTCAAAAAGTACCATTTCAGTAAGTTTTATTTCTATTTAATTACTTATTTTAAGACATTGGGGAAATTTTAGATACTAAAATGAAGATCCCTAGTGTTCAGAAAGAATATGATATTAATTTATTTTTTCAAAACCATATTATATTGTTGGCTAACTCCAGACATATCAGTGGTACATACATAGAAGTATTTGTCTATTATATATTCTGCTCAGCTTGTATCTTTATACTAAAGAAAACTTAACTTCATCAGTTTGCAAAAACATAACAATTCCAAAAACAGCATTTATGTTTCATTAACTGGTCTTGGAGGAAAGCTTCCTTTTATTGGTACTATCTTATTTCAACTTACATACATTATTATATAAATAATAATAATGTTCTAAAATTGTAGCCAGTGTTTTCTTGTAAATAAATTATGTTGATAGAAATTAGCAGGTTGATTAAAATGTGTAAGATTTGAAAGTGTTTTTGTTCTAAAGACATTTATGAGTTCAGCACACATTTTAAGATAGATTCATTGTAGATAGCATCACTGACTCAATGGACTTGAATTTGAGCAAACTCTGGGAGATAGTGAAGGACAGGGAAGCTGTCCATGCTGCATGCTGCAGGACAGCATGCTGCTGTCCAGGGATGCTGCAGTCCAGGCATGCTGCAGTCCATGGGGTTGCAAAGAGTCAGACATGACTTAGAGACTGAACAACATGGTGATATTGTCATTCTCATTTTAAACTGACATGATATAGTCCTTGTTATTGTACTGAGTAATGAATCTTTAGAGTTTTGGTAAGGTTTAAAAATGAAAACTGCCCATAATTAATATATCTAATCCATGTATGAACAGTCCATTGAAATTTAACCTGATGAAATAAGAAATATAATTTCTAATACTAATACTTCTAAGTGTTAGCTTTTCAGATATGTGTCAGCTATCAATATGATTCTTTCAGGCAGTGACTCTTCAAAATTTGTTATTCAAACATGAATATTTTATTAGTCAAATGACTGAATACTTTAAATACTGATTGCCATAACACTGATTGCATCTCTGTAATGCCTGAGTAGAATCTTTGATGGGAAGAGAACGTTTTTTTAATGAGTTACTATTTCTTTCTTTTCTAGTTGGTGGCTGGCAGTGTTGTCATGGCTTTTGAAGAAGTTTGCCCAGATAGAATAGATCTCATTCACAAGAATTACCGCAAACTATGTAATTTACTAGTTGATGTAGAAGAGTGGGGACAGGTTGTCATAATCCACATGCTAACTCGATATGCTCGCACACAGTTTGTCAGTCCTTGGAAAGAGGTAAGTGTTGAACAATCTTATACTTACACAGTATACTAAGAAAATGGATGAGGTTTCTAAAATGTGTACAAAGATTTAATTAAGAGTAGGAAAATATAAAAATCTGCATGTTTAAGGAGGACTAATTTTTTTCATGTTCTTTTGGAAAGCAGAAAACCAGTATAAATGCACGGAAAATTGTTCATTGTTTTGGCACTGATTGATGCATGTTTAATGGCATAGTGAATAAATTTTTGGTATGGGGCCTGTCAAGAGGCCCTTGGGAACAGCAGCTCAATGAAGTGTTGGCAGTGACATTGCCAAATCATGGATTTTTTTGGTTATTTGTTAGTTTCACACCTTTGAGACCCAACTACTCCAGGTACTCACTTGTAAAAGTAGATAATGTGATTCTAACATATGTGAATTTATACCAAAGATAATTTCATACCTTTACAGGTAAATTGTTTTTGAACTCAACTACTTTTTCCTAGTTTTATATTTCTAGAATGTTTGTTTTACTTTTTTTCACTTAAGCTGGTAGAACTTGAGTAAAATTAATAGTTAAGTGTACCTTACAGTGAAGTTGTTTTCTTTGTGCCGATGAACTTTAGAAGCATACCTTACTTTTTTCATTATATTAACAAGTTAGAAAACCTTATTACATAGTTTGCAATA
Organism: Okapia johnstoni; assembly: GCA_024291935.2. Taxonomy (NCBI): domain Eukaryota; kingdom Metazoa; phylum Chordata; class Mammalia; order Artiodactyla; family Giraffidae; genus Okapia; species Okapia johnstoni. The sequence continues at coordinate 84,202,708 of CM044307.1, forward strand.
GAGATCTCTCAGTGTATATGTAAGATTTAAGAGTAAACTTTAACTTGTTTAAAGAAATCACTAAATATATAAAATAGCACTTGCATTCATTCTATACTTAATGATATTTCTTTGTCTTTTTAAAAAGCAGTATTATAGATCTTAAAAACAGAATGGAAAGTAAAAGACCAGATACCACCCAATTATGTCATAGTGGTTTTTACACAAGCTTATGAATAGGCTTTGATCGAATGTTCAGTACTAATTGGTTTTGTTCATTAGAAATAATATTAACGTAAGAGAAAAACATATAAAAGGGAAAATGTTCATAATTCTTACTTTAGGTGATGTATCCAGTTTTCAGAGATTTAAGAAGTTTAAATGTTTAAAATATTTATCAGTGTTTTCTGCATTTACTTAAGTATTGTTACTGGTAAAAAGTATTTAAGATTTTAAAAAATATATCTTTAACCAGAAGGCTATTTGTAATATTGACTTCATCTTAATTTTAATATTTAAAAGGTGATTAGGTTATTCTACTTAAAATTCAAAGGAGATTTTAAACTATTCACATGTAAACGTCTAATGACACATAGAGCTCTTAGACTGATGAAATTTTAGCTTTGAACAAAGTAAAATTTTGAAGGCAGTTTTGCTGGATTGAGCAACATGTCCATGCTGCAAGTGTCTTGACCCTTTCCTGTCACTGGTTACTTGGAAGAGAGATTTTTTTTGTTGCTAATATCTATAGCTGTCTGTTTGATTTCAGCCAGTCACTTTCCAGAATGCTGTTCATATATATTTTTTTCCTGTTGTGTAAGATTATAGGTTATTTTACCTTATCTAGCTATTGTCACTATTTAAAATTTTTTAATTTTACTTTCCTGTCATCATCAAATCATTTTCAGTAACTGTATGCAAGTGATCCATGCTTTATCATTATGTAGAATCTAGAGTATAAAAAAGTGTGTTTTTCTTACCTTCTAAAGATAGATTTTCAAATGTCTGTTTTTGTAATTGTCTGTGTTTCTATTCCTTGAATTTTATTTTATTTTAGGTAAAATTATTGTTAAAGCTATTCACAAAGCCCAACAGTTAAAATCTACACTGCCATATATATTTACTCTTTTGACAGATAATTTTAAAAATTGATACTGTAGTGCATTCTTTGTGTTTTCATGTGTAATTCTGTGAACATTAATTTTTACAAACATGAGATGAGGTCTGATCGTTGTTCTGGGTTCACTGGAATTGGACTGCCTCATTTCTTTGCCACTTCTTTGCAGTCTGACGTTGGCATTATTCTAAATTCTGTGTGTTAGTAGACAGATTTTGTAGTTGCCAGCTATGCAGCTCTGTCCTCAGGAAGCTAGCACGGCTTCGAGAGCAACGACGGGGATTGTGGGGGAGGGTGGGCAGTGCTACTTCTGGGAATCTTGCCACCATTCCAAATGGAGCAGCTTCACCTTTGCTTGCCTTTCATAGGCAGCTATATGTATGATTTCCTTTGAGAAAGGCTCCTTGGCTTAAGAAATGGAAAGAAAGAAAACCACTTAAATAGAACATTTGTAAGGGTGCAGCTAACTATAATCATATGTATTTTTTAAAATTATGGAAGCAATTGAAGCACATGGTGAAATAAAATTCAGTCTTCTCATAATTTGTTCCTTTATATATATTCGCTTATGACTTTTAAATTAAAATATATTTTTTGCTCACTTTAATAAGTTTCTGACTGTTTGAAAGTCCATGCACTGTAGCCCACCAGGCTCCTCTGTCCATAGAATTCTCCAGGCAAGAACTCTGAAGTGGGTTGCCATTCTCTTCTCCAGGGGATCTTCCTGACCCAGGGATCAAACCCAGGTCTCCTGAATTGGAGGTGGCTGTCTAAGCCACCAAGGAAGCCCTGTTCTCGTCAAAGCTAATTTTGAAGCCCCCTCCCCAATCCTTAGTGTTCAAACATTACAATTAGCTAACAACCATAATTAAATTTGCTTTTCAAAGAGAAAAATTATGTTTCTCATTGAATTCCTTAAAACATTTGTGTTCATATGCTTGAAGGGTAGCAAAAAAAAAAAAATTTTTTTTTTTTAAGGAATTGGAAATTAAAAGTACTTTCTGAGATGGACTGATGTACATTCTTTTGTCAGTAAGTCCTCAAATGAACACATCATATACAAACAAGCTTCTTCAGGGGCAGAAGCGATTTTTAATTTAGTTTATTTGCATCATTATAGATCAGTATTTAGGCTGTTTATATGTAAATGTATGATTTGCGGAACAATTAAGTGTTGACAAAGTAGATTGCAGTCATATCAATTGCACTGCATTTTCCATAATTTTTCTAACTGACATCTTTGATGATAAATAGTAGATGCCAAGTCAAAGCCGATTATACAGTGCACTAGGAATTCATGGGGCTGTCAGGGAGAAGACCGATTGACTTTAAATTTACATATTAATGAGAAGATTTGTTAAGAGGGTGCTTGACTATAGAAAATAACAGCATATTTATAGGGCGCGACATTTTATAAATACAGCTGATGCAGGAAAATGGAAATTAAACCTTTTAGGTTAATAAATTCAAGGGACTGCTAAAATGCATATTTGCATTTTTATTTTCTTAAATTTACCTTACTCTTTGCAGTCCAAGTGGCTGCTTTGTTTTTTTTTTTATTCTAGGTCAACTTTGTATAATTTTCAAGGATATAAAATTACTTAAATGTTTTCTTTGTATCGTTCAAGCTTATTGTAGGAGAATACTGGAAGATAAATGATGTAAGTCTCTAAGACTAAAGTTGCTTTTGTAGAAGTAATAGATTTTTAAAAATAAATGTTATAAAGCACCAAGTAAATTTTAAGAGTGATTTTTAAAAAAAATGTTTGTGGCATTAGTTATAGACTGAAGTGAAATTCATGTCACTCGGACTGATAGGAATGTCTTTAATTTTACGAATTTAAAGTTGAACTTTCTCTAGGAGATGGTGATGGCTTTGCAGTAATTTTCAAAATATTTTACTTCACTAGTTTAGAACTTAAAATTCTGTTGTTCACAGATACTTTTTAGTATATGATTCCAGATAATAAATTCTGGTGGAAATACATATTCCATTTTGAAATTTGAAGTGATAATTTTACTTTTCTTCCTCCCATTATATCTGTACTTCAATTGTAAAACCTTATATAGGTGTAGGAGAAGGCAATGGCAACCCACTCCAGTACTCTTGCCTGGAAAATCTCATGGACGGAGGAGCCTGGTAGGCTGCAGACCATGGGGTCCCTAAGAGTCAGACACGACTGAGAAACTTCACTTTCACTTTTCACTTTCATGCACTGGAGAAGGAAATGGCAACCCACTCCAGTGTTCTTGCCTGGAGAATCCCAGGGATGGGGAGCCTGGTAAGCCGCCATCTGTGGGGTCGCACAGAGTCGGGCACACACTGAAGCGACTTAGCAGTAGCAGCAGCAGCAGTATATAGATGTAAGAAAGTTCCAAGTTTACAGTTTTGTTTAAAGTATTTTTAAGATAAGTTTCTTAAGTTTTTCAAGGGTAGCTATAAAATAAGAGCTCATTAGAACACAAAGTTCATGTACATACTTCTTGGTTAGCAATTTTCTGCAAGTATAAAGGTATTTGGGGAAAAGATTCAAAACTCCACATCTAGGTCCTGTTTTAGAGGACCTGAGTGTTAGAGATTATTTTTTAAACTTTCTTTACAGGTTAATGTTCTTTGTAAAATAAATTTTATATTTTGTCTTGCTAGTGGGCTGTTTTTGAATCTTACTTGATATCCTGTGGATTTTTTAAAAAACAAAAACTTGAAGTTGAAGACTTGGGGTAGAATCCATGCTTTACAATGCACATTTAAAAGTTTTTGCTCACTGTTTCAGACAACTATTGAGGAAGGCAGGGTTCAGTGTGCAATTTAATGGGAAACTATGGACCACGTGCTGATATTGAAATGAGGCCTCTGTCTCTGCTCCCTTCATTGGTTATGGAGCATTTATCTTAAAGATTACTTATTTTTTTGTTGTTTATAGTTAATTTTTGTTTGGATTTTTTAAACTTACATAGTTTCTTTTTGAAAGAAACATCTACAATTTTATTCAAGTAACATGTGTCTGGTTAAAAGAATACTGCAAGGCTTATAAGAAACAACATTTTCCTATCCCACTTTTTCCCATGCCTGAATCAGCTACTTCATATTCTTTTAGGCCTTTTCATATTTGTGTGCATTTAGCTTTCTCCATTTCTAAGTTTCATATATATATATATATATATATGGGTGCTATATATTATATGTATTATATGTATATACCTATGCATATAATACATATATATGTGTGTATATATATATAGCACTATACATATATGGTGCTAGCATGCGAAATGAGCGCAATTTCTGGTAGTTTGAATGTTCTTTGGCACTCTCTTCTTTGAAATTGAAATTGCCTAGTTTATCATGTCACTATTACAAAACACACCACATTCTCCATCAGAAAATTAAATCGTCTCCAAATATTATTTTATATGCAGTTGTTGAGATTCTACTTGTTGCCTACCAAATATCAATTCTCCACCTTCACTTTTTAAATAAAAGAATCCTTATTTTTGTTCAGAGTAGCAATATATCCAGTTAAAAATAACCAAATTCCTCAGACTCCCTTGGAGTCAAGAAATGGCTGTATGAAGCAGTTGTAGAAATAGTTGTGGAGATATTCTGGCTGAGATTCTAGGAAAGCCATTGTTTTTCTGGCAGACTTACTTGATGTATTTATTTTGCCCTTTGCCTTTTTTTCATTGTTTCTTCTTGGAATGTACGTGTGATGATTACAGGTACAGCAGCCATTTGGCAGGCATGAAGATGAAGCCACACTCTGAAATTTTGAAAAAAAAAAAGTTTTCCTCATAGGTAACTTGATATTTCTGTTACATATAGCTGAACACATTCTAGTCAGTACCGTTGTCATGTATCCAGTATTCCAATAACTTCATACTCTTCCAGGAGACGTTGTCCTGGAGGCTCTGTACCCTCTTGTTCTAATCGGATTGCTTTCTAGGCTTGCTACACAGCTGTTGTTCTGGAACTCAATTTCTTCTCTCTTCTGTGTTAAATCCTCTATTTCTTAGGCCTTCCTGTCTGTACTGTCTTCTTTTTTGATCTTCCTGAATGGAGCACGTCCTCCAGTACCTTGTTAAGAATGGGTAGATGAGAGATAAAATTTTGAGATTTTGCAGTATTGCTGTCACACTTGATATTTTGACTAGACTCTTGGATCAGTGTTCTCTTGGGTCTTCTAGGTTTGAAATGTCTTGCTACTTTTACACTTGACTTCTCGGACAAATATAATACAGTTGGGTCACACGTTCTGAGAGCTCTGTAGTCACAGATTTTTCTTTTTCTTTTTTTTTTTTTTTTTTACAGATTTTTCTTTTCTGCAGGTAACTCGATTTTTTGTTTGTTTGAATCCTCAAAAAAATGGTTTTTTTGCTTGTTTATTTTTTCTTAAAATATTTAGAAGATTAGCAAGGTTGCATCTTCGGTGTGGATCATTCTATATGCTCTGTATATTCACTTCTTCCTATATTTTAGGGAATTGTCTTTTATGTTTCAGTTTCTTAATTTGATGGTCAAACTTCTTTTCCTACTCCTTGTCAATTAATATGCTTCAGGAATACAAATTTTTCTATTTTATAATCTTTTGTCTACTGTGTCTGTCACCTCTTTAAATAATTGCTTTAATGTTTGCCTTCTTATTTGCATTCATATATCTCCAGTCTTCTGTGTGCGTGTTACTTATAATTTTTACTTAATTTGGTAATGATACTGCTTTCATTTTTAAGTTTACTCAGGTTTCACTGTTTCCTTTATTCTGTGATTTGAATATGTGAGGATTTTTTTGTTTTTGTTTTTGTTTTGACTTCACATTGTTACTGACTTGCTAGAGAATTTCTTTTGATATATGGAGAATTTTTTCACAGAATAATTTGTCTTTTGCACTTTTTTTGCTTTTGTGCCATGACTGTATTGCACAGTAATTATGCTCTTTTCCTGTTGCAGCTACTTGGGAAGTGCTGGTACAGACATTTTGTTCGTTCTGATATACTGTGACTTCTTCATTCTGTCCCACCATATCCAAAGACCATTTGTTTCTTCCTCTCAGTTTCAGTCTGATTGTGGGTTATTTTATTGTGTGCTTATTACTCTAGCAGAAAGGATTATGCCTTATTCTTTTTTGTTTTCGTAGCCTTAGGGCATTTTGGGAAAGGAATAACTTGTGAGATAGTAAATTCGGTCTCAACAGAGATTAACGTCATTTTTAGGAAACTTGAGCACTTATTTTGGAACTTTCTTAAATGACCTATACTATCATTGATACCACCTAATATATTTCTTTAAAGAAATGCTTTTGACCTGTAAGTTGTTCTTATTTATTTATTGTTTAACCCAAGAATTCTGCAGTCCTGCTAGCTATATGTGGCTGTTTAAGTTAACTGAAATTGAAAATCACTTCCTCAGTTGCACTGGCCTCACATCAAGTGCTCAGTAGTTATGTGAGGCTAGTGCCTACTGTATTTGATAGTGTAATATAAAATGTTTCCTTTATCACAGAAGCTTCCATTGGACAGTGTTGCCCCAGAGTATTAGTTCTTTTACTTTCCCACCTGCTTCTCCTTACCACTTACTTCCACTACGAACCTCCCTCATGACCTTACCTCACCCTCAATGGGATGAAAAGATAAGAATAACCCCTCAGTTTTCTTCTGTCCATGTTGGGAGGCAAGAGTCGTTAATGAGCAGTCTCAAGAAGTGAAGAATGTGTTTTTGTAGGGTCTTGTCTTTTTTAAAAAAGTTTTTAAAAAGTTTATGCCAGTAGATTGTGACCCTCTTCTTATTTCTTTCTACTGACTGATTTTTTCTAGTTTTAATTTTTTTCCCTCATATTATTTATATTTGGGAAAAGTCTATTTTCTTTCTCTGACAATATTTACCTTGGAGCCCCAAAATGTTCACAGTATTAAAAGTATTTTATGACTTGGAACATGTACTATTAATAAATGAATTTTAGGAAGAGAGATGCAAAGCTTAAAAAGTTAAGAAATGAGAATCATTCTTGCGCCCTTCTCTGATGTCTTTTTTCCACTGTGCTTTTCTCCTTGACATTCTGTCGTGGATATTTATGTCATTGTTTTTTCTTGACCCTATACTCCATTTGTTTCCTATGTTTTTTTATTTTTCTGTGTTAGTCTTATTACTCTAGCATAAAGGAATAACTATGATTAATATTGAATTTATCTTCTAACAGTCCTGTTACTTAATTTTCAATATTGTGATTTCGCTGCTTACTAGTTTTCCATATTCATCTCATAGAAAATTATGGTTTTATGTAATCTAATAATGTGGTAATTTTAAACAGTCAATTTTATTCTATTCTATTTTTCATTTAGCTGATATCCCCTGGTGGCTCAGATGGTAAAGAGTCTGCTTTCAATGCAGGAGACGTAGGTTTGATCCCTCAATCGAGAAGATTCTGTAGAGAATGGTATGGCTACCCACTCTGGTATTCTTGCCTGGGAAATCCCATGGACAGAGGAGCCTGGCAGGCTACAGTCCACGAGGTCGCAAAGAGTCGGATGCAACTGAGCAACTAACACTTAACATACAAACTTTAAGTTTCTGATACTTATCTTAAAATTACTGCACTTCTCCTGGAAATCACAAGCCTTCAGTACACTACAGAGTTCCAAAATTGTTATGTCAGACAGATTCTGCTAGTGCATTGTTGTCTAGATGGTATAGAGAATGTGGCAGACTCTGTTGATTGTCTCCAGCAGACACCCCTATTCAAAAAGATCTTCCTTGCAGACAGATTTTCTGCAGGGATTTAGCAGAAATATCTTTGCAGAAGCCATGTTGCTTCCCAGTCCAAGCTAAACTAGTTAATGTTAAGTACATTCCCTTTGTAGGTGATAGGTTTAGGAATGGGCATACAACACAGTTCTGGCCAATATGAAGTAATTAGAAATATGAGAAAAGTGGGGTGTATGAGAAATGTTTACTTTAATAGAAAAAGTATGAAGACATCTGACCTGAGGCTGAGATGTAACTCCATGGACTTAATGGTTTTAATTTCTGCTGATGAAATACCTTGATCAGATTAACTCTCTGGGAAATTATTTTTGAAAACCAGCAGCTAAAGGCACTGTCAGATGATCAAAAGTAGGCAAAACTAGAGTGGACTCTACATGGGAAGGACTGAAATTTCAGGGTGTGAGTTTGCAGGATTTGCCTGAGAGCACTTCCCAATCCCATGTAATAATGAAAAAGTCACAGTCTTACTTACTTAGGTGTTAGAGAACAGACTTCAAGTTTGGCAGAATACCTGAAAGGTTTGGAGAAAATTCCAGAAAGGTGTGGGAACCACAGGAGGGTGCACCCTTGGAAATACATGTAAACACCATCCAAATCATTGGCTGACCAACTCTACACGTGTGAGAAAGACTCCCAATGGGTCTAGCAAAAAAAAGCAGCAATTGGATGATTAAAAAAAAAACTAGAGATTTCACTTGCTGACCACATTAGGATAGACAGAGTTTGGAGTTTGAAACCAGTAAAGTGCCTGCTATAACAAATACCAATACATGTCAGAGGAATGCAACATGAGGAAGAATTTATAGTGTGTGGTTGGTAATATTTAGAATACAATTTGAAAAAGTCAGCAGACAGGAGAAACAAAAATACAGCTAATGCTCAAGAGAAAAAGTAGGCAACAGAAACATAATCATCAAGAAGAGGCCATTACCAGACAAATAATGCGGTTGCTACATTTATTATATATATATATACACACACAGCAAAAATATTAAAAAGCAACATAGTTATATTGAGTGAACAAATGAGCAATCTTAACAGGATAAAGACCCTATAAGAAAGAAATAAATGGAAATTCTGGTGCTGAAAAACACAATGGTTAAATGAAAAAGAAGCTAGATTGATTTAACAGCCAGGAAAAGGCTGTAAAAATGTTGAGAAACCTGAAGATAGATTTATAGAAATTATTCATTCTGAAGAACCAAGAGAAAATCAAATGAAGAAAAGTGAACAGTCTCAGAGCCATGTGAAGAACATGGAATGAAATCCTTGTAATAAAAATCCCCAAATAACAGGAAAGAGTGAATAGAATAAAAATAATACCTGAAGAAATAAAAGCGAAAAAAATTTCAAGTTTAAGGGCAAAAAAAACAAGTGTACACATCCAGGAAGCACATCAAATTCCCAGGCGAAATAAATTAAAAGTTATACTTTTGTACATTGTAGTCAAACTTCTGAAATCAAAAGGAAAAAAGAAAACCTTGAAAACAGATGGAGATTAAACAATGCATTATATACAGATAAACAATTATTATGACTGACTGCTGATAAGAAACAATGGAGTCTAAAAAATGATGGAATATCTTTACATTGTTGAGAGAAAAATCTATCAACAAAGATTTCTGTATTGAACAAAAGCATTCTTCAAAAATAAGGATGGAATGAAGACATTTTCAGATGAACTAAATTGAAAAACTCATACAGAGGAGAACTGTATTGTAAGAGATACTGCAAGAAGTTGTTTTGGTTGAAGATAAATGATAATCAGTGATGTATGCATGTGTATACATCCATCTATCTATCTGGCTTCTCAGGTAGCTCAGGGGTAAAGAATTCACCTGCCAATACAGGAAACACAGGAGATGCAGGTTTGATCCCTGAGTTGGGAAGATCCCCTGGAGGAAGAAATGGCAACCCACTCCATTATTCTTGCCTGGAAAATCCCATGGACAGAGGAGCCTGGTGGCCTGTAGTCCATGGGGTCGCAAAGAGTTTGGTATGACTTAGGACTTACCAACTGAACGTGCATGCATGGGAATGAATATGTGAGGAGTCATGATTAATTTTACCTAAGTTGGGTTTAATTTTATTTGGTAGTTTATGATTGAGTGAGAACTACTCTAGAATGCATTCTGCACAAAAAACTTATTTATCTGGTCATAAGATTGAGATAGGTTAGTTTTCAAGTGACTGGGACCACTCTTTCTCATGTCTTAGAACTCAGGTTGAACATCAACTTGTGTCATGAGTACATTTTACTGCAGAGTAACATAGGAAAATGCCTTATGTAGATCCTTTAGATTTTTCAGTAACAAGATATGGAAACCACTATATTTGAAAATGAATCTCTTAAATAGTGGTGCTGAACATGTCGTCATGAAAAATGAGAAGTGTTGTGGGCAATTGAGTGCTCTGGATTTTCAAAGTGACTCAACTCAAAGTTACTGGGCACAGGTGTTTCTATAATTGTGATGTATTGGGGGTGTTCAGTGTTCGATGATCCTCAAACCCATACTTCCATCTATGGTGTGGTGGTCACTGGGCTGTGGTATAAAAACATGTAAAGTGAAGAGCATAGCAGTTACCTCAAGGAAGGAAAAAATAGCTGAAACCAGTATATATATTTTCTGTTGTTTTATATAGACGTAATTTGAGGGGAAAGAGACTACTTTTTTTTTTTTAAGAAAAATATTAAACTAAAAAATGTATTAAACATGACTTTAAAAAAGAAAGGAAATGTGTGCCATTCATACTGAATAGTTTAATGAAGCGTTTATGATACTGCCAATCACCTACTCACTCTGGTCTTGTCAGGGAACTCTGACCCATCGTGAGCATGATGCACCTCCAGTATACTGCTGTGGTATCTATGGACTGAAAGTTTACATCCTTCAAAATCCACATGTTGAAATCCTTAACTCCCAATATGATGTATTTGGTGGTGAGGACTTTGGAAAGGAAATAGATTTCAGCCAAGTCATGAGTGTGGGGTTCTCATCATGGGAATAGTGCCCTTCTAAGAAGAGACACCAGAGAGCGTGCGTCCTTTCTCTTTCTCTGCCCATGTGAAGACATAGTGAGAAGGCAACCAGCTGCAATCTAGGAAGTGGATTCTCACCAGAAACCAAGTCAGCCAACACCTCAGTCTTGGACTTACCAGCCTCCAAAACGTGAAAAATAAATGTCTGTTGTTTAAGCCACCCAGTCCGTGGTATCTTGTTAAAATAGCTCAAGCTTGCTATTATGAGTATCTCATGGCATGACAATGCCATGATGTATTCCCCTGTAGCTTTTAAGCATTATGTAGTAGTCTGTGTCCACAGTAAAGTACAGACATTGTATTGTTCTGGTTCAGATCTTAAGTTGGTGCTAGTTCTCTGCAGACTGCTTGGAATTCATAAGACAAGTGGGTACACTCAATGTCTTTTTCTTGACTATTGCCAACACCATGGTAATAAAAGAAAGAGATGGCAGGATAAAGGATAATATTTATAAACTGTGCCTTTCCAGAAATATGCTTTATGAAATAAAAGGTAATTTCTTTGGACTTCATAAAGCTTATATTTAATGTAACAGCATTTCTCCTTCTGAAAATGAATGTTCTAGAGCATGATGAAAAGCTAATTTTATTTTGATTTTTATATTAGCATTCGGAATGGTCAGTACAGATAAATGGAGGGAGACCTACTTTCATATGAAATAAGTAAAGATATATTAAACTCATTGATTCTTTTAAAAAGGTTTGTTTTAAATTTATTTTTAAACCAGTCTTAGGTTCATAGCAAAATAGAGTGGAAAATGCAAGGAGTTCCTTTATATTCCCTATGCCCACCCTACCTCCCTGTTGACATCTTTCACCACAGTAGTACATTTATTGAAATTGATGAATGTATGTTAATACATCATCACCTGAAGTCCACCATTTACATTAAGGATTGCTCATGTTGTCCATTCTGTTGGTTTTGACATATGTATAATGACCTGACCCCACCATTGTGATATTTTACAAAATAATTTCACTGTCCTAAAAATCTTCTGTATTCTGCTTATTTATTCCTCTTTCTGCTACAAATCCTGGCAAGCACTTTTTTTTTTTTATTGTCTCCATAGTTTTCCTTTGTCAGAGTTTCATTTGGTTAGAATCATACACATGTAGCCTTTCTGGATTGACTTCCTTGAATGGTAATATGTGTTTAAGGATGCTCTATGTCTTTTCATGTCTGTTAGCTCATTTCTTTTTAGGACCAAATAATATCCCATTATCTAGATGTCCCAGAGTTTATTCATCCATTTACCTGCTTAAGGATAGCTTGCTTGCCTCTGTAAATTGGCAGTTACCAGTAGAGCTGTGCAGATTTTTGTGTCAGCTTGTTTTGGCATAAACCAAGGACTCTGATTACTCATATGTGTATGTGCTTAGTTGCTCAGTCGTGTCTGACTCTGCAACCCTATGGACTGTAACTTGCCAGGCTCCTCTGTCCACAGGGATTCTCCAGGCAAGAATAGTGGAGTGGGTTGCCATGCCCTCCCAACCCAGGGATCGAACCCAGGTCTCCCACATTGCAGGCATATTCTTTACCATCTGAGCCACCAGGGAAAGCCCCTGATTACTCAACCATTTGATAATATTATATATAATTTTGTAAGAAGCTGCCAAATTTTCTTTAATAGTAGCTGTACTGTCCTGTGTTCCCACTGGCAACGAATGAGAATTTCTTTTGCTTTACATTCTTGCCAACTTTTAGTGTTGTCAGTATCCTGGATTTTGGCCATTCTAACAAGTGTGCACTAGTATGTCATTTTAATTTGCATTTCCCTAATTACATGTAATGTAATGTTGAACATCTCTTCATAAGCTTGAAAGTGAAAACTGAAAGTCACTCAATTGTGTCTGACTCTTTGCAACTGTATGGACTATAGTCCATGGAATTCTCCAGGCCAGAATACTGGAATGCGTAGCCTATCCCTTCTCCAGCGGATCTTTCCGAATCTATATATCTTCCTGAAACTATGTATCTTTTTTGGTGAGTTACCTGTTCAGATCCTTTGCCCATTTTTTAATTGAGTTGTTTGCTTTCTCATCCTTGAGTTTGTGTATTTTGGATAACAGCCCTTTATCAGATATATCTTTTCCAAATATTTTTCCAAGTCTGTGGCTTGACTTGTCTTTGTCTTGACAGCTTTTATAAAGCAGACATTTTTTATTTTAATGAAGTTCAGTCTATCAATTATTTCTTTCATGGATTGTGCCTTTGGTGGTGTTATCTAAAAGTCATCACTTTACCAAGGTCATCTAGATTTTCTCCTATGTTACATTCTGGAATTTTATGGTTTGCTGTTCCTCATTTGTCTCTAATCCTTCTTGAGTGAATTTTTATAAATGCTGTAGGTCTGTGTCTAGATTGATTATTTTTTGCACGTTGATGTTCAACACCATTTGTTGAAAAGACTTTCTTTTCTACTGTATTACCTCTGCTCGTTTGTCACAAGTCAGTTAACTATATATTCATGCAGGCCTTTTTTGAAATTCCCTGTTCTGTTTCCATTAATCTCTTTGTCTATTCTTTCATTAGTATCACACTGTCTTGATTTTGGTTACTGTAGCTTTATAGTTTGATCTTGAAGTCAGACTCACTGTATAAATGTTAAATTATTGAAAAAGTGAAGCATGCACAAAGACAGGGCTGACAGTCTGATGAATCCTCACATATACATCATTTAGCTGCAGTGTTCATCAGCTCATGGCTACTCTCACTTTAACTCAAGCCTCTTCCCACTTCTGTCCCAAATTTTATATACAATTCAAGATATTATATAATGTCACCCATATCTATTCAGAATGTATTTCTAAAACACTGTCTTTACTTTAAAGAAACTACAAAGCTGTCTCCATTTTCCAAGTAAGGGATTTAACTCTTCTTTTGGTTCAGCTTGAGTGTATACTTTTTTAGAAAGATGAAGAAGGTTGTCTATTGTATATAATTTCATTTTCTACATGTACAAATATTTTAAATGGTAGAAAAATCTTTATTTATAAATATATTTTTTTATACTCATGAGTTTCATCACAAAGATTTTATATATTTGTGTCCTTATTATTACCAGAGTTCCTTTTTGAGTCTAATACTTTTGCGTAGGGAACCATCTTTACTTCTGTATAGGTTGTTTGAGATGCACATCATCTCAGAATATGGATATTCGAAGAATATGGATACTGACATGGAAGTGTATTTTAAGCCTGTAATACTCATTCACTGTTAGCATAATTATTGTTAGAAATCCTTCTGTAGGGAAGACTTGACTCTTCTCTCCCATTTATTTATTTATTTATTAGTAATTTATTTTCCTAAGTATGGATTCATAGATATTTATTTTATTCTTTGGGTTGTGAATTGATAACATCATTATTTTGTTGGTAAAATGATCTAGATTTATTTTAACTGCCTTATTTTTAGAACCAGCTGTGTTCCAAGGTGCAAAAGAGCAGGTTTTACAGGTTCATTACTGTTTTTTTACATCAGATTTCTGTTAAACGGTTCTCTTTGTAATAATCAGTAATTTATTGTAGTAAAGGTGAAATTATTTAAATCATCATGAGGTTTAGAAAAATTGCCAACATAAGCCACTATATAAAATGTTTTAATTAACACCCATTAAAGTCCCCATGGGTGATAATACTTCATTTCTGTAGCCTCAGTACAAACAATATATAATAATTGAGTTTTAAAAAACTTTTTGTTGCAAGCACTTCTAAAACAATTGTCTGTTTTCCTGCCCTTTGATAGAGAATGAAAGCTACAACTTAATATTTTTTCTTTCTAAATTGCACCTTATTTTGTCCGAGAATCAGGAGATCAGATGGTTAAGATTATATGCATAATATGCTCTGAATGAGAACTTAGCATAATACCTAGAGACTGCTATTACTAATACATAATACCTAATTGCTATTTCAGCTATGTAGGGAAGGCCTTTCTACTTAATTCTAAATTCATAGATGTCGTATGAATTGAAACTTCATGTGTACGTGCTTGCCAAGTTGCTTCAGTTGTGTCCGACTCTTTGTGACCTGTGGACTGCGGCCTGCCAGTCTCCTCTGTCCATGGGATTCTCCAGGCAAGAATTCTGAAGTGGGTTGACATGCCCTCCTCCAAAGGATCTTCCCGACCCAGGGAACGAACCCACATCTCTTACGTCTCCTGCACTGGCAGTTGGGTTCTTTACCACTAGCACCACCTGGGAAGCCCATGAATCAAAACTGCATAATGTTATTATCTAGATAAAAATACAGTAGAAGGTATTTTTTAAACTGTTTAAACTAGATAAAAAATATAGTAGAAGGTATTTTTTAAACTGTTTTAAAAAATCAAGCAATTGCATTAGAAACAAAGTATTTCTAAAATATTTTTTTCAAATACACATGAAGGTATATTAAAGTCAGTTCATCTACTTTTTTCATATATGATGTACAATTAGTATACTGCTGCTGCTGCTGCTGCTAAGTCGCTTCAGTCGTGGCCGACTCTGTGCAACCCCATAGACAGCAGCCCACCAGGTCCCCCGTCCCTGGGATTCTCCAGGCAAGAACACTGGAGTGGGTTGCCATTTCCTTCTCTAGTGCATGAAAGTGAAAAGTGAAAGTGAAGTCGCTCAGTCGTATCTGACTCTCAGCGACCCCATGGACTGCAGCCTTCCAGGCTCCCCCGTCCATGGGATTTTCCAGGCAAGAGTACTGGAGTGGGGTGCCATTGCCTTCTCTGAATTAGTATACTAAGTTGAGCAAATGGAAGTTTCTTTCTATAGATTTCAACATCTTTGAAACTATTTTATCTATATTTACTCTTAAGCAGACTAAGCATCCTTCTGATTGTATCTTCTTTAACCAAACAGCAACAGAAAATGTTTTTGGACAAGGTGAAAATAAAATTCTTTCCACCGTACATTTAAAATGTTAATTAAGAATGATTATTTTGGAGTTGTTCTAAGTTATCTAAGGTACAAGTGTGAGTCGTTACTTAATGTCTTTGATTATCTGGGCTGTTTTCTCTAAGAGAGTATAAATCTTCCTGAGTCTGATCTGTCCCGGTGGTTGCTGAAATTATAGCACTTTATATCAAAGTTATGTAAAAAAGTGAATCTGACTTTTCTGTAAAAATAATACGGGGTTGAGAGACTTTCCTGGTGGTCCACTGGTTAAGATACTGTGCTTCCAATGCAGGGAGCACTAGTTCGATCCCTAGTCGGGAAACTAAGATGCCACATATTTTCCAGTATGGCCAAAAAAGAATTAGTTTAAAAATCATAATACAGGTGAAAGTCGCTCAGTCATGTCCGACTCTTTGCGACCCCATGGACTGTACAGACCATACAATTCTCCAGGCCAGACTACTGGAGTGGGTAGCCTTTCCCTTCTCCAGACAGGGTTGAAATTCCCACCAAAAAGCTCAGTCTTATCACTTAATTCCTTGAATATATTGTCCATAGTTACATCTCAGTTCTTTAAAATTCGTGTCTAGTAGCCTCATTTTTTAGCTTCTCTCTTTATTGTCTTTGTTTTTTAAAACTTATTTTCACATCATGGCTTTTTTTTATATGCATATTTAGAAATAGGTAATGTATATGTCAGAAGCAAATGGCTTCATGAATTTTTGCAAACTGAAGACATCAATGTAATGAGTGCTCAGATTAAGAAACAAATTATAAGTATTCACCAAAAGCCCCTAATTCCTCACTTTCCACTTAATATCCTGCTTTCCCTCTCAAAGGAAACAATATCCTGACCCTCAGTGATGCTGCCTTTTCTTCCCTTTTTTCTGCCCTCTTTCCTTACTTTCTGAAAAATTGTTGAACTAGTTCTGAAGCTTTGGATGATTAGTTTTGGTTTGTTTGTGGATTATTACTTGATCAGAGTATCAGCAATCTGAGTTCATTCATTCACCTCAATTCTAGATTGACATGATTAAAATATGAACTTCAATTTTATGACCTTAACTCCCTAGGATATAGGCTTTCAGGAGTTAAAACCAGAGACTAAGGAGAGTTAGGAATCTTGCTTTTTGGTGGATCCTGATCACCAGCTTTTGCTTCTGTAATTTTTGTGAATCTGCTAAAAGCTCTTTAGGCCTTTCAGATTTTTGTTATGTATATAACAACTCAGCTTTGGGTGGAGAAATAATTGCAGGTGTTTAACTGTTAGATTTCTAGGTTTACCACTACTTCTGGGTCTTGCCTGCATAATTCATCACTGTTCTTTTAGCTTTTCATGCCTTCAAACAAGTGTGTTTCATTTTTCTTTCCTAGCTCACTATAAAGGTTATTCCAAATTGCCTATTATTAGAAGCAGAACTCTGTGATCCTATATTACCCATTTTTAAGTCTTATTTTTAATGACATTTTGTCCCTGGGGTTTGTGACTTCTTTTAAGAAACTGGAACTAGCATTGATTAAAGTTGTTTTAGTATAATGAGTTCCCTAAACAGTACATTTTGGTTCAAAATGAAGCACCTGTACAAAAGCCTCATGATATACTTGTAAATCTCAAATATGAGGCAGTTTTTCTGAGGGATAATTTTAGGGTTAGGGTGTTTCAGGGGAAACTTTTCTTCATATTTGGCATCTCGGGTATTTGATTTAAAGTGAGGTAATAATTTCTAGAAAAAATTTTAATAATAAAAGTAATGTTAATTGCTACTATTTGAGTGTTTAATATTCACTGGACACTGTGTGGTTGTATACTTTCACTAAACAAATCAATTTCACGAACTCTTTCATAATATTATTTGGGCTTCCTAGGTGGTGCCAGTGTTAAAGAATCTGCCTGCCATTGCAGGAGACAAGAGACTGGGGTTCGATTCCTGGGTTAGGCAGATGCCCTGGATAAGGAAATGGCAACCCACTCCAGTATTCTTCCCTGGAAAATTCCATGGACACAGGAGCCTGGTGGGCTGTAGTCCCTGGTGTTGCAAATAGTTGGACACGATTGAGCACACACATGCACTCATGATATAGATACTGCTTTTATTTCATTTTACAAATGAGGAAATGAAGACAAGGAGAGGTCAAGAAATTAACACGATCATAGAGGCAGCTCTGATACTGAGCTGCCATGACCTAATATTACCCATTTTGATTGTATGCGTGTTGTTTCCATTCTATTTTGGCTCATGTCTGTTCTCATAGGTTGAAAACCTGAGAAAACAGCTAGCAGTGACAGAGATTCAGATACTAATTAAGTTATTGCAGGTTGGCACCAATCCTGTGAGGAAGCCTCATCTCTTTCATTTCATTAACCTAATCAGTCCTTACATCTTTTTCCTTTTAGTTCAAACTTAAGAGAATTATGCTGTTGGTAAAAATATATAGTTAGTAATTAGCAACCAGATCTAAAAAGATACGCCATGATGTTCTCATAGCAATGAAACTAAGTTGGAATTTCACAGAAAGTGTAAGAGAAAGTTTCTTTTGAAGGGAATATACTTTGAAATAATAGTTCATATCAGTAACTATTTTAGGTATTAAGCAACATGTTCTTTGTGTTTGTTATCCAATAATCCTGTTGTTAAAACTTTGTATATTTTAAAGAATCCCTTTCATTTTAGTAAATTACACTAATTTGTCTAATGTTAAATGTTAAGAAAGAATTAGTTTTTAGATCTTTAATAAAACATTTCAGTTCCATCGCTTAGTTGTGTCTGACTCTTGGCGACCCCATGAACTGCAGCACGCCAGGCCTCCCTGTCCATCACCAACTCCCTGAGTCCACCCAAACCCCTGTCCATCGAGTCGATGATGCCATCTAACCATCTTATCCTCTGTCATCCCCTTCTCCTCCTGCCCTCAATCTTTCCCAGCATCAGGGTCTTTTCCAATGAGTCAGCTCTTCGCATCAAGTGGCCAAAGTATTGGAGTTTCAGCTTCAACATCAGTCCCTCCAGTGAACACCCAGGACTAATCTCCTTTAGGATGGACTGATTGGAACTCCTTGCAGTCCAAGGGACTCTCAAGAGTCTCCTCCAACACCACAGTTAAAAACATCAGTTCTTCTCCACTCAGCTTTCTTTATAGTCCAGCTCTCAAATCCATACATGACTACTGGAAAAACCATAACCTTGACTAGGTGGACCTTTGTTGGCAAAATAATGTCTCTGCTTTTTAATATGCTGTCTAGCTTGGTCATAACTTTCCTTCCAAGGAGTAAGGATCTTTTAATTTCATGGCTGCAATTACCATCTGCAGTGATTTTGGAGCCCAAAAAATAAAGTCAGCCACTGTTTCCACTGTTTCTCCATCTATTTGCCATGAAGTGATGAGACCAGATGCCATGATCTTAGTTTTCTGAATGTTGATCTTTAAGCCAACTTTTTCACTCTTCTCTTTCACTTTCATCAAGAGGCTCTTTAGTTCTTCTTCAGTTTCTGCTATAAGAGTGGTGTCATCTGCGTATCTGAGGTTATTGATATTTCTCCCGGCAATCTTGATTCCAGCTTGTGCATCCTCCAGCCCAGCGTTTCTCATGATGTACTCTGCATATAAGTTAAATAAGCACGGTGACAATATACAGCCTTGATGTACTCCTTTTCCTCTTTGGAACCAGTCTGTTGTTCCATGTCCAGTTCTAACTGTTGCTTCCTAACCTGCATACAGATTTCTCAAGAGGCAGGTCAAGTGGTCTGGAGAGGCAGGTCAAGTGGTCTGGTATGCCCATCTCTTTCAGAATTTTCCACAGTTTATTGTGATCCACACAGTCAAAGGCTTTGGCATAGTCAATAAAGCAGAAATAGATGTTTTTTCTGGACCTCTCTTGCTTTTTCGATGATCCAGCGGATATTGGCAATTTGATCTCTGGTTCCTCTGCCTTTTCTAAAACCAGCTTGAACATCTGAAAGTTCTCGCTTCATGTATTGCTGAAGCCTGGCTTGGAGAATTTTAAGCATTACTTTACTAGTGTGTGAGATGAGTGCAATTGTGCGGTAGTTTGAGCACTGTTTGGCATTGCCTTTCTTTGGGATTGGAATGAAAATTGACCTTTTCCAGTCCTGTGGCCACTGCTGAGTTTTCCAGATTTGCTGGCATATTGAGTGCAGCACTTTCACAGCGTCATCTTTCAGGATTTGAAATAGCTCAGCTGGAATTCCTTCACCTCTGCTAGCTTTGTTCGTAGTGATGCTTCCTAAGGCCCACTTGACTTCACATTCCAGGATGTCTGGCTCTAGGTGAGTGATCACACCATCGTGATTATCTGGGTCATGAAGATCTTTTTTGTACAGTTCTTCTGTGTATTCTTGCCACCTCTTCTTAATATCTTCTGTTTCTGTTAGGTCCCTACCATTTCTGTCCTTTATCGAGCCCATCTTTGCCTGAAATGTTCCCTTGGTATCTCTAATTTTCTTGAAGAGATCTCTATTCTTTCCCATTCTATTGTTTTCCTCTATTTCTTTCCATTGATCGCTGAGGAAGGCTTTCTTATCTCTCCTTGCTATTCTTTGGAACTCTGCATTCAAATGGGTATATCTTTCCTTTTCTCCTTTGCTTTTCTCTTTCTGTCTTTTCACAGCTATTTTTAAGGCCTCCTCATACAGCCATTTTTCTTTTTTGCATTTTTTTTCCATGGGGATGATCTTGATCCCTGTCTCCTGTACAATGTCATGAACCTCGATCCATAGTTCATCAGGCACTCTGTCTATCAGATCTAGTGCCTTAAATCTATTTCTCACTTCCACTGTATAATCATAAGGGATTTGATTCAGTCTGAATTTGGCAATAAGGAGTTCATGATCTGAGCCACAGTCTGCTCCCAGTCTTGTTTTTGCTGACTGTATAGAGCTTCTCCATCTTTGGCTGCAAAGAATATAATCAACCTGATTTTGGTGTTGACCATGTTGTGATGTCCATGTGTAGAGTCTTCTCTTGTGTTGTTGGAAGAGGGTGTTTGCTATGACCAGTGCGTTCTCTTGGCAAAACTCTATTAGCCTTTGCCCTGCTTCATTCTGTACTCCAAGGCCAAATTTGCCTGTTACTCCAGGTGTTTCCTGACTTCTTACTTTTGCATTCCAGTCCCCTATAATGAAAAGGACATCTTTTTTGGGTGTTAGTTCTGTAAGGTTTTGTAGGTCTTTATAGTATTGTTCAACTTCAGCTTCTTTGGCGTTACTGGTCAGGGCATAGACTTGGATTACCGTGATATTGAATGGTTTGCCTTGGAAAGGACAGAGATCATTCTGTCGTTTTTGAGATTGCATCCAAGTACTGCATTTCGTACTCTTTGGTTGACTATGATGGCTACTCCATTTCTTCTAAGGGATTTCTGCCCACAGTAGTAGATACAATAAAACATATGAAGCATTAATTTATAGAAGTTTTACATAATAGCTTTGTAAGATCTTTGTATGTGGGAAAGATACTAATGAAAGAAAAAAATTCCTTAATAATCTTTTTACTAAAATTACTGCCATAATCCTAGATACTTGTACACTAAAATAAGCAAGTATCATTTATTAACATAACAGAGTTGGGCTTTAATAAAGTTAATAGTGAAGGAGAACTGGAATGAATGAATAAACTTTTTAAAAGGCAGCTTTATGTACTTCTGAGGATTTTATTTGTTATAGTGCTGTGTTTCATATTGATGATGAATATGATAAATACAGCAGTTTCATCGTATCAGTTTTAGGTTGATTTTGAACATTTGTTTGATTAATATACCCTGAAGATTGTAAGTGAGTGCTTAGACTTAAAGAATAAGTTACTTGTGTATTGGCCTTGATATAAAAGTTTATCTCAGTTATAGTCCTTTTTTTTAAGCACTTAGACAAGTAATTTGTTTTGAATTGTATATTTGAAGAAGATAATGTTATAATTTCTAGTTTACTTCTGAATATGGGTATTACTTTTAAAATGCCTTTTGTTTTCAAAGCATATAAATTTGGTGAGTTTCTTTTGTTTGGAGAATTTCTTAAGATATTTTTTATTGTTGATTTAAAAAACACTAAGATAATATTATTGTTACTTCTAAGAAACCCAAAGGTCATGTTTTTGATGAAAAGTATTTTCAGTGATATTTAAGTAAAGATTGTGTCCTAAAAGCACTTACAAGGAAAACAATTCATTACGTGATGTTAAACTATAACAATTTATATAATTTATTTTTTTGTTGTCTTATAACAATGGATAAATATATGCAAATTACTTTTAAGTGATTTGCTGATTTTTTCTCCTTAATTTTATTTAATTAAGCTTTCTATTTTAAGATAATTGTAGATTCACATGCAGTTGTAAGAAATAGTATAGAGAGATCTGGTGTAACCTTTATTCATTTTCCTCCAATGGTGACATCTCGCAAAACTATAGTAAGATACTACAACCAGGATGTTAACGTTGTTACATTCATGATTCAGAACATTTCCATCACAAGTATCCTTCATGTAACCATTTTATAGCTAAACTCCTTTCCTTCCTCTGCCTAACCCTGCTGCCCCTTAACCCTTGGTAACCTCTAATTTCTTCTCCATCTCTATATAAGTTTGTCATTTCAGGAATGCTGTGTACATGGAATCATACAGTATTAACCTTTTAGGATTACTTTTTCTCACTCAAGTTCAGTATACTTCTCTGGACATAAATCAGAATTGTGTGTATCAGTAGTTTGTTTCTTTTTATTTCCACGTGGTATTCCATGGCAGAGATGTTTAACCATTTGCTTAACCAATTGTTTAACCATTCATCCATTGAAGGACATCTGTGTTGTTTCCGTTTTGGCTAATAGGGATAAAACTGCTATGAATATTTTGTGTACAAATCTTTGTGAGAATTAATTTCTATTTCCCCATGATGAATGCCCAAGAGTGTAATTTCTGGGTTGTATGGTAAATATAGGTTCAGTTCTGTAAGATACTGCCAACCTGCCAAAGTGACTGTAACGTTTTACATTTACCACCAGCATAGGAATGACCCATTTCCTCGATGTCCTTACTGTCATTTGGTGTTGTCAGTACTTTTAAATTTAATTTTAGATGAATGCAATTCTGATACATATGCCATAACAAAAGCACCTTGCAGTGATTTTAATTTGTTTTGCTTCATGTGCTTTGTTTGTCCTTTGGATATCTTCTTAGGTAATTGTCTGTATTATTTTGCTAGGACTATAACAAAAGACTGGTTAAAGGAAAAGAAATTTATTTCCCATTGTTTTTTCACAGATTTTCCAAGAGGCTAGAAGTCCAAGATCAAGGTGTTAGCAGGTTTGCAGGTTTCTCCCAAGCCGCCTGTCCTTGGCTGCCTTCTTGCTGTGTTCTAATATACCTTTCTCTCTTCTAATAAGAAAACCAGTTGTATTGGACTAGAATACCATTGATACAATCTAATTTAACCTTGAAGTCCCTACTTAAGCATATGGTCACCTTGAGGCTTCAACATATGAATTTTAGGGGAAACATAATTCAGTCTGTAAGGATACATTTTGTCCTTTTTTATACTGAATTGGTTTTTTACTGTTGTGTTTTAGGAGTGGTCTGTATATGCTAGATACTAGCCCCTTGTTTCATATGTTGTTGTTGTACAGTTCTAAGTAGTTTCCAACTCTTTGCGACCCCATGAACTGAAGCACACCAAGGTTCCCTTCCTTCACTGTCTCCCAAAGTTTGCTCTAACTCATTTCCATTGAGTCCATGATGCTATCCAACCATCTCGTCCTGTCATCCCCTTCTCCTCCCACCTTCAATCTTTCTCAGCATCAGGGTCTTTTCCAGTGAGTTGGCTCTTCACATCAGGTGGCCAGAGTATTAGAGCTTTAGCATCAGTCCGTCCAGTGAATATTCAGGGTTGACTTCCTTTAGGATTGCCTGGTTTGATCTCCTTGCTGTCCAAGGGATTCTCAAGAGTCTTCTCCAGCACCACAGTTCAAAAGCATCAAATCTTCAGTGCTCAGCCTTCTTTATGATCCAACTCTCACACCTGTACATGACTACTGGAAAAACCATGGTTTTGATTATACAGACCTTTATCAGCAAAGTGATATCTCTCCTTTTTAATATGCTGTCTAGATTTGTCATAGCTTTTCTTCCAAGGAGTAAGTTTCACGTGTAGTTGCATACGTTTTTTTTGCCAGTGAATAAATTGTTTTTTTCTGCCTCTTTTTGTTCATTTTTTTTTAATATTATTTCATTTTGTTTCTTTATTGGTGAAACTGGGCATCTTTTCATGTTTGTGGCCATTTGTATTATTATTATTATTATTATTATTATTATTATTATTATTATTATTATTATTTTGGCCACACCATGCAGCATGTGGGATCTTAGTTCCCTAACCAGGGAATCTGCTTCCCCTGCTTGACTCTTGAAATGCTGAATGATTTTTTTGTTGAAACCTGGACATTTTGGATATTATGAGATTATAGATCTTATTCAAATTTTAAGTTTTAGCTGGGTTTGTTTGAGGCTATTCCAGCAAAGAAATGTGGGGTGCTGCCATCTCATTACTGCCAGGTCACGTTAAAAGTCCAGGCCCCCCACCCCCGCCCCAGCCTCTGTTGACCCCTCAGGGGGACCGTTCATTGTTGCTGTGGCTGGATATGGGATCGGGCTCTGCACCGTTACTCCCCTGGTAGCTTTCTGGCTGGGAGGGATGGAAGCGTCTCATGACTGTTCCAGATGTGTCTTCCACTGACACCACAGAGTGGTGTGTCCTTGTTACCACTGGCTGGTGCTGCTGCGAGTCTCCGCCTTTTTCTTAAATTGTTTTATATATAATGTCTTGGGTTTCTAGTTGTTCTCAGTGAGAGGAATAGGAAAAAGTGTATCTATTCCATCTTCCCAGAAGTGGAAAATACATTTCAGGTACTTGGTAACAGAAATTACCTCTAAATAGTCTGCAGAGGATCTTCCCGACCCAGGGATCAAACACGTGTCTCTTATATCTCCTGCATTGGCAGATGGGTTCTTTACTAGTACCACATGGAAAGCCCTAGTATTGCACCTGGATCCACTTAAATATTACTGTCTTTGTGTGCTTTTTGTTGTTTTTTATTTTTAGGACTCCTTACCTGTAGGCTGGGATTCCCAAGGGACTCTGGTAAAGAATCCTGCCAATGCAAGAGACACAGGTTCGATCCCTAGGTCAGGAAGGTCCCATGGAGCAGGAAATGACAACCTACTCCAGTAATCTTGTTTGGAAAATCCCATGGACAGAGGAGCCTGACAGGCTACAGTCTGGGGGATCACAAACAGTCGGAACAACTGCATGCACAAATACATGCACTGTAGGCTAATTTTACTGAGAGAGATAATAAAGAATTCAAATAAATAAAAAGTACAAGACAAAAACATATAATCAGGTCTCAGGGATATACATAAATCTCAAACTGAGTCTTTCTTGACAACACAGGGACCTTCTTAATTAACAATTTTTAACCTGTCAAACTTTATTAATGATTTCTTTCATGTGTGTTGCAGTTCAAACAATTTTCTTCTTTCCTCTGACCCTTTGATCCAGTTACAGAGTGACTGATAATTTATGGAAACAGTTTTCAGCTTTGGGCAGTCTCATATCATAGGCTTTGTTAGAATTTAATGGTCAGGTTTTCCCTTTGGACGGCTGTGGGTATTGGTGATTTAATGTGAGGTTTGCTATATAATATAAAAGTATTATCTATTGCACTAAAGGACAGTTACTGTGCCATAAAATATAAGAAAAAGGAAAACCTTTCTTCCATATAAGTAACATAGTTTCAAATTACCTCGACAGTAGTATTCGTAAAATATTATCATTATTGTAGATGTTTTTTAAAAAGTTTTCTTTGTGTAGTATTTGGGCAGTTCCAGGTGTGAACTAATCTTGGAATTGGGTTTCTTTCCTGTAGGGTGATGGTCCAGAGGACAATGAAAAGGATTTCTATGATTCTGATGAGGAACAGAAAGAAAAGGCTGACAAAAGGAAGAGGCCATATACTATGGATCCAGACCATAGACTTTTAATTCGGAATACAAAGCCTTTGCTTCAGAGCAGGAATGCAGCGGTATGTAAAAACCATTACAAGAAATAATTTACAGCTTTTTAAAAACAGTGCTTAAAGGTATGAAAGTTCAGTAAGTAATTTTGAGTGTCCTAATGGAGCATTTATTTATTTTTTGTATACTAAAAATCAGGTTTTTATAGGTTACTTGATTTGGTAGCTGTTTGCCTACTGTTCTTCATTTTCTTTTTGATTTTGTAATTGGATTCCTGAGATATGAGCCCAAGATGTTTTGCAGTTGATCGGAAGAATGTATGTATTTCTCTATTACAAGATTATTGTTGTGAGTACTTAATAAGGTTGTTGTTTAGTCACTAAGTCATGTCCAACTCTTCTACCCCATGGACTGCAGTATGCCAAGCTTCCCTGTCCTTCACTATCTCCTGGAGTTTGCTCAGATTCATGTCTGTTGAGTCAGTGATTCTATCTAACCATCTCATCCTCTGCTCGTTATATTTGTATTTATCTAATAAGAGTTTTGAAAAGACTAAAATATAGTTAGAAACACCTAGCATGACGCCTCATACATACAGAGTAAATTTTAGCTGGTAGGAATAATTAAAAATCATCCTTACTCAGGTCCTAAGTGTTTGTTTTGTTTTATATCTTTATGCTAAATAACTCTTTATATTTTAAAATATTTTAAAAGAATACAGTAGAAAATTAGAAAATACAAACTAGCAAAACTAATATAACCATTATATTTCCATCACGTATCAGTTATAATGTCTTAATGCAGTTTTCCCCAGATCATTCTTTTCTGTATAAATGTCCCTCTTTCATATGTGTATATATCTGTACATAATGCATTTTAAAACAAGATAGAAGTCATAGTACACATAATATTTTGTAACATATTTTTTCTAGTCAGTTCCCTATTTCTAC
This sequence comes from Okapia johnstoni, assembly GCA_024291935.2. Lineage (NCBI taxonomy): Eukaryota > Metazoa > Chordata > Mammalia > Artiodactyla > Giraffidae > Okapia > Okapia johnstoni. Next base: position 84,229,453 of record CM044307.1, read on the forward strand.
TTCAGTAAGATTTTATCTTATGAAATACCAGTTTACCTGAAATTCTTCTATAACTGGTTCACCTATACCAGTTACACTGTATTATATCTGGTTATTATATCTTCTTAACCTCTCAAGCCTTGCAGAATGTTCTCTGGGTTTGTCTGGTTACTTTCTTTACTATACCTTGTGTTTCCTGTTAACTGGGAGTTATGTAAGTTTTGATGAATTCAAGTTAAATGTTTTCTTAAACTTATTTTAATTAAAACCAAATTCTTAATGAATCATTCTGTGCAACTAGTTAAAACTGAAAATGAGAGTTTCCCTTGAACTGCTTTGTTTTCTGATGCTTGAGAATTTGGTCCTTAGAGCTTTGTGTGTGTATCTTAGGAATTAGCAGAAGTTTGTATCTTATACTTTGTATTTAGTTTCTAAATCATGCTTAAGTAACTATGCACAATAATGACACATATGTTATTTTATTAATATTGTAAAATATGCTTATATTTTAATGTGCCCTCACTTGACTTGATGTTACTTAAGTAGCTGTAACTTGCCAATTAAAATTACTTTATAATTTACTCATTTTTAATTTAACTTTGTCTTGGAAATTGGCTTATAGTCCAAATACTTACTGATCAAAAATGTTTTTAAATAGTGAAACAAATAGAGGTAGTTTGTACTGTACCAGTATACTTTGGTTCTCTGCTTATTTGATTATATACAGCTAGAAGTAGTTTATTTTTTGTTCCAATATGTTTTAGTATCCTGCTTATTTGGTGCAGGTGATTTAGAAAAGGCAGAGGAACCAGAGATCAAATTGTCAAAATCTATTGGATCATAGAAAAAGCAAAAGAATTACAAAAAGAATCTACTTCTGCTTTGTTGATTACACTAAAGCCTTTGACTGTGTGGATCATGACAAACTGTGGAAAATTCTTAAAAAGATGGAAATACCAGACTACCTTACCTGCTTCCTGAGAAACCTGTATGCAGGTCAAGAAGCAACAGTTAGAATCGGACATGGAACAAAGGACTGGTTCCAGATTGGGAAAGGAGTACGTCAAGGCTGCATACTGTCACTCTGCTTATTAACTTATATTCAGAATACATCATGTGAAATACTGGACTGGATGACTCACAAGGTGTGATCAAGATTGCCGAGAGAAGTATAAACAATCTCAGATATGCAGATGATACCATTTTAATGGCAGAAAGTGAAGAGGAACTAAAGAGCCTCTTGATGAAAGTGAAAGAGGAGAGTGAAAAAGCTGGCTTGAAACTCAACATTCAAAAGACTAAGATCATGGAGTCTGGTCCCATCATTTCATGGCAAATGGGTGGGAAAAAGGTGGAAACAGTGACAGATTTTATTTTCTTGGGCACCAAAATCACTGCAGATAGTGACTGCAGCCATGAAATGAAAAGATGCTTGCTCCATGGAAGAAAAGCAATGACAAATCTAGACAGCAGAGACACCACTTTGCCGACAAAGGTCTATCTAGTCAAAGCTATGGTTTTTCCAGTAGACATGTACCGATGTGAGAGTTGGACCATAAGTAAAGAAGGCTGAGTCCTGAAGAATCGATTGTTTTGAACTGTGGTGTTAGAGAAGACTCTTGAGAGTCCCTTGGACTGCAAGGAGATCAAACCAGTCAATCCTAAAGGAAATTAATCCCGAATATTCATTGGAAGGACTGATGCCGAAGCTGATGCTCCAATACTTTGACCACTTGACGTGAAGAGCCAACTCACTGGAAAAGACCCTGATGCTGGGAAAGATTGAGAGCAAGAGGAGAAGGGTGCGGCAGAGGTTTGAGCAAATTCTGGGAGGTGGTGAAGGATAGGGAAGCCTGGCATGCTGCACATGGAGTTGCAAAGAGTCAGACATGCCTTAGTAACTGAGCAACAATAAATATATGTAAAGGTTGACTTTGAAAGTATTGTGAATAGGTTTTTTTTTTTAAGCCTTCTTAGCTTACAAGAGAGACTTTGAGAATTTGTTTCAGGAAACTGTCAGTCCTGTGTAGATTGAATTGGAGATAACCAATACTGGAGGCAGTGTTGGGAGGCTGTTCTGACAGTCTGGATAAGGTGATAATATATGAATGGTTAGGAATAGAAAAGTTTCTACAGGATGTACTTTCTTATACATAATGTAAGTGTTGAAGGCCTATGAGGTTGTATACTTTCAGTTGTTTTGGAGTTATGGGAGCTTCCCTCATGGCTTTTACAAATTAAACTATAAAATTCAAATTTGGGGTGTTGAAGAGAGATTAAAACTCTTAGATTTGTAAATATTGGGGAAAAAGAAGATCCTTTAGCCCCTTTGGGTTTGGGAGTGCCCTAATTAATGCATCAGAACAAATGACATACTAAGAAGAATCTAGAATCTTAAAATCATTGACACACATAGAAAGTACAGTTTATGAAGCTTCAGCTTTCTTTTCTACATATAATACTTATTAGCCATCTGTGTGCTTTAATATTTTTAAAAAATGACTGTCACCTATTTGTAGATTGTCAGTAAATAATTTTTTCTTACTAAAATTTTGAATTCAACAGAGGCTGTTCTATAATTAAAGTGTATTTGCAGATCACGAGTCAAGAAATTAGATATTCTTAACCTCCTCAATTTCCCAAGTCATGTCTGAAAGCTGGAAATCAGTCTTGTTACAAAAAAGAAAAGAACACAAAAATGCCATAGAGCCGTAAGTTGAGGAACCTGTAACTCTAGTTTTAAAAAATGTTTCTTAGTTCTAGAAGAAACTGTTTTTGCTTTAAGTACCCTCAAGTACTGTAAACTCTTTTGTCATTCATAAAAGTCCTGCTGTATATTTGTTACCTACCGCCCGAGCAAAAGTAAGGCAATATTAACATATCTTCATAACCAAAGACAAGATGATCAATTTCTGTAGCTCTCTCTTCGCAGTTGTCACATGCCGAACTGAATACTTTCACTAAGTGGAAAGTCTGGAGTTTTGATCTCTGGATCTAAGTGTAGAGGCATGTGTGGAAACATAGTCTTGTTCTATTTTATGACAGGGAAAGTCTGACTACCCTCATAATAGCTTTGAACCAAACACTGTTTTTTTAAGGTTCTGCATTTAAAAAACAAGATTTCAAATGCAGCTCTTTTAGAGGAATTGTTTTAATAGAGTTCCTTTAATTATAACTTAAATATACTGAATTTGGGGTTTTTAAAAAAAATTTTGGCCTTCTTACTACTGTTACCTTTAAGTGTCTGGTTTCATTCCCTGTCTCAGGTTAGCACCAGCAGCAGCAACACTAGGAAGACTGTGGGATTTGGAGTGTGTGTCAAGCTTTGCCATGTACTACTGACTGTTAGACCTTGGGTAGTTCACTGAACATTTTTTTTTTTCTGAGGGTGTACAGTACTGCTTTCCTAGAGCTGCCATAACAGTTTACCAAAAACTGTGTGGATTAAAGAAATAAAAATTTCTTTAATTTTTTACTAAAGAAAAATATTTATTTAAAAATAAATAGAAATTTATTCTTTCACATTTCAGGAGACCAAAAGTCTAAATCAAGATGTCGACAGGGTTGGTTCCTTCTGGAAGCTCTTAGGGAGAAATTAGCTTCTGGTGATTGCCAGCAGTTTTTGGCATTTCTTGACTTACATGCCTCACTGCAGTTGCTGCCTCCATCTTGATATTGCCTTCTTCTCTGTGTCCTTTTCTGTCTCTGATAAGGACACTCACATTGGATTTAGAGCCCACTCTATAATCAAGTATGATCTCATCTTGATCGTTTCCTTAATAACATCTGCAAAGACTATATTTCCAAATAAGGTCACATTCTGAGGGTAGGCATGAATTCTTAGGGGGACCCTATTCAACCTGATACACAGGGTAACAACATACTCATCTTAGTTCATGGGAATTTTGTAGGAGTTAAAGGAAATAATATGTAAGAACATACTTTGAAACTGTAGTATGGAACTGCTCATAGTTCTTACTGTTTTTATGCTTTATCTTTTAGGTGGTTATGGCAGTTGCTCAACTGTATTGGCATATAGCACCAAAATCAGAAGCTGGCATTATTTCTAAATCACTAGTGCGTTTACTTCGTAGCAATAGGTATGACATGATTTTATATGTGTGTTTTCTTTTGTATTGTATTACTTCACTAGTAATGTTTGAACAAATCAAATGTGTCTGTTAGGCATTTAACACATGGTTCTGACTATATTTTATCAATTGAGATTTCATACTTAAGGGGATTATTATAAAAGTCTTTAGATTATTGATTTCAAAGTTAATGTTAAATATTGAAGTTTTTTTTTTTACCTTAAGCCTAAAGAAATTGGAAGTATTGTTTTGTAATATAATATATGCTATTACAGTAGCCTAGTATTTTTGGTATTTCTAGGCATGACAGAATTTTGAGGATTTACATTAAATCTGGAGTCACTGAAAAACTACATTAAAAGTATTATTGTATTGACTAGTATAATTATATAAGGCTTCATATAAAGCAATACATATGCTGAATTATGTGGTTTATGACAGAACTGCTTTTTGTAAAGTTGCAATATTTAATTACTGTAGTTCTATTTAAGAAGAGAGCTATATTCTTAATATTACTTGGTTTAAAGAAATGCATAATCTTGTTATTTCCTGGAGATAGGTAGGTAGGTAGCAGTGTACTTTTCAATTTTACCTCTCTGTAATTCAGCAATTCAAGTCAGCAGTTCAGGAAACCTTGAGTTCCTGTCACATGTACTTCGTAAGTTTAAGATCAGATGTTTGTCATTCGTTTTGTTTTCTGTATTTAAGAGTACTGTTGTTTCAAGCTATCTAGCTTACCCTGAACATTTTGCAGTAATTGGTTATTTTAAATTAAATTTTTTTCCTTTGAGTACTTCTGTTAATCCGTTGAGAGGAGAAAGATAAATATTTATTGCTATTCTTAGCTCAGAATTAGTGCCACAACTTTCACCCTAGGTTGGCTTTTGTCCTTCCTTAGTAAGATACTATTTCCTTTGCGTTCCTCTGTCTTTACACATAGTCATTCTTTTCCTTTTATCAGATCATTAAGTTTTGTTGTCCATAGCTGGTTCGAATAAGGATCTGGAATGCGTCTTTCACATGAAGCATTATACCAGATTCAGTTGTACATTCATTTCTTAATATTTGGACATAAAATAACATGTTTTTTTTTCTTTTAAAACCTGTCTTTCACTTTGGACAGAATTGAGTCACATGATGAGCCCTCCAGTCAAGAGTTTGTATTAACACTGTGGTTATGTTTGTTCCGTTAACCCTAAGAACACCTTCTTTGCATATGTTCAGAGCATGTACAGTGTTGGCTCTGCCTCTTAGGAATACAGTATTACAACATTTGTTTTAACTCTTCATATGATGAATCAAATCTAATGTTATAGCTTATAGGGAAAATGTATTTTTAAAAGAACGCATAAATATCTTAAGATTTGCTAGAAATTTTTCAGTATTATATTTAAGAGTTCCTTTCAATATGAAGCTTACTGCTGATTTTTTTTCTTTAATATACTGTTTCTTTAGGATATATTTTGTTGGAAAATATACCTAGTCAAAATTCTACTTTAATTTCTAGGGAAGTGCAATATATTGTCCTACAGAATATAGCAACTATGTCAATTCAAAGAAAGGTATGTATGTTGTGAACACAAAATTTAAGAGAGAAATGAATACACTAGTACCATAAATGTATTTACATATTTATTTTTGTAATCTAGGGTATGTTTGAACCTCATCTGAAGAGTTTTTACGTTAGGTCAACTGATCCAACTATGATCAAGATACTGAAGGTATGCATGCTCTTATTTTTCAGAGACTTTAATGCATAATTACTTTGACACTATTGCTATAACTTTTAGTTTAGGATTTGCAAAATGGAGACCTGTTTTTTTTTTAAATAGATACATTGGGGGATTTTCTTTGTGTTTTTAAAACTGCATTATTGTATACTAATTACTGTGCTACATTTTAATAAGACAAAGGTAAGACATGCTGCCTATACCTTGAATAACTCACAGTAAGTGAAAGAGACAGACATGTAAATAGATAATTTCAGCACTGTGTTTTAAGTGATTTATAGATGTAAATTGAGTGTTGTGGAAAATGAGAAAGATGCAGCTAATTTTCTGGTATATTTAGAAAAGACTGATGGAAAAGATGATGTTAGAGTGGATCTAAAAAGAATGACATGATTTTGTCATTTTTTTTGTTGTTGGTAGGTAAGTTGATAGCAAGGTTGTAGGATTCAGTGTAGGAAAAAAGGTACATTTTATGCAAATACAAGAGATTATGAAAGAGTTGTGTTCAGGGAATGATAACTACAGTATAGAGTGTAGTTATGAATATAAAGTTATAATGATAAAAACAATGTGATACTTGGAATATGTGATAATAACATATATATGAGGGGAGACATTATGAATCAATGAGAGCTCTTCAGTAGTAGACTATTCAACAAATATTGGGATGATTGGTTAATCACATGGAAACTTAAGTTGAATAAAAAAAAAAATCTAAGACACACCCAAATTTGTAGAATAAATTTACAGAATAATTGGTTTGCAGTTATCAAAAGCATCCAGGTCATGAAGGTCAAAAGAAAGGTTGAGGAACTTTTAAACTGAAAGAGACTAAACAGCTAAATATCATGTATGATATGGAACTGGATCTTTTTTTTTTAATACATTTTTGAGATAATTAGTGAAACTTAAATGTAAGTGATTATTGTATAGATTTGATGTATCAGTGTTAATTTCCTGGTTTTCTTGGTTGTATTGTGGCCTGTAGGACAATGTCTTTGCTTGCAGAAAATACGTACAGATGTGTTTGGGGATGATGTGATATCATTTTGGCAACTCTAGAAGCAAATGGCTCAGATAAAAACTGCTTTTACCTTTTCTATATGTTAGGAGATAAAAACTGCTTTTTACCTTTTCTCTATGTTAGGAATTACTTTTTAAAATAGTACAACAAAGTAAGATGTTCCCATCAAAATAAAATGAAAAGTCAGTTCATAATCTAAGAGAATATATTTCTAGTACATATCTAAAAATTGACTAGTATCCAGAATATATAGGAAAACTCATACAATCTGTACCTTTTAATTAGAGTGTTTAGATCATTTGCCTTTAATGTAATTATTGATATGAATATGTTTATGTCTACATCTTTTATTTTATTTTTCTGTTTGTCCCAACTGTTCTGTGTTCCCTGTTCTCCTTTTTGAAGTTTTCCTTCATATAAATTTAATATTTTTTTATGAGTAGATACTGAAATTTTTTTAGCAAGCCTATTGGAGATGAACTTTTAATTGCACATTTCTTTTAACTAAATCCAGAAGAAAGAATTAAAATGTCTAAATATTTGGTTTGGTAGGATGAAGGAAAACTAATCAAAAGAATTAATTGGTATCTGGAATATAGAGGTATTACATGGAGGGCAAGTTGTTTTCTAATTTTATTATTAAAAGAAAAAGAAAACTGCCTTCAGTTGTTTAGGTTAATTAGATAATAAATTGTAAAGTTGGAGCAAACAATTAACGGAGGTGTAGAATTCTCTTTTTTGTAATTATTTTTTTAAGCACTGTGTAATTACTCTGTTTGTAGATGTAGGGAGACAAAGTTCAACTGAAAGGCATAGTGTCTCACATTTGTAATAGTGAGGCATTTTTTTAAAAATAGAAATTACCTTTCTATTAAATGGCTAACCTTTATTAAATTCACTTTCTTTGTGTTCTTTTTTTTAATTTTTATTTGAAGGATAATTGCTTTACAGAATTTTGCTGTTTTCTGTCAAACATCAGCAAGAATCAGCCGTTGATGTACATATGTCCCCTCCCTTGTGAACCTCCATCCCTTCTCCCGCCGCATCCCACCCCTCTAGATTGTTACAGAGCCCCTGTTTGAGTTCCCTGCTCATACAGCAAATTCTCATTGGCTATCTATTTTACATATAGTATTGTAAGTTTCCATGTTGCTCTCTCCATACAGTCAAAAAACGTTTCCTTTCTCTTTTTCTACCTTAGCTTGAAATTTTGACAAACTTGGCAAATGAAGCCAACATATCAACTCTCCTTCGAGAATTTCAGGTTTGTGTACAATGCTAATTATGCAATAACTTCTAAAACATCTGTTCAGTTTAAAGTTATATATATGTCTTTCTAAATTTATATATGTGTAATTGTATAAATAAAACTATAATTTGGAAGAAGATTGACAACTAATTTATAAATTTTCAATAATAAACATCAACTACAAATTTTAAATGTAAGGGAAATAAAATGTAGTCCCTTTCATATTGTAGAATTTAAGAGATTAGTTTATAACTCTTTGTTATCATCATCAATAGTTTGTGCTACACTCTGTACTCATGAAAATGGCTTCATTTCTTATTTGGTTGTCCCTATTTGATTGTCTGCTTCTATTTTAGACATTGTCTACTAGCTTCATGTAGAGCTCAAAAAAATTGGTTTAAAATTGCCCTCCTCATGATTGTTTAATCATTAATGTTTTGTTGTATTTTTAAAATCCTGTATGTGGATGGATGAGATGCTTCCCAGATACACATGCTCCAAAAACATAAAAAAATTGCCTCATGGCTCTTAGGCTCTTTATGATGAAAGAGTTAGCTCTGAAGACTTAGTGGTAGAGCACAGTAATAGAAAACCTTATATCAACATTATGGGTTTCACATTTCATCAGCAGTTTTTTCTTAACTAAAGTATACCACATGCCACACAGTATTCACAGAATTTTTGGCTACCCTCAGGTCTTCTAGGTGGCTTCCCAGTTGGCTCAGTGGTAAAGACTCCAACCTGCCAGTGCAGAAGACATGGGTTCGAGCCCTAGGTTGGGAAGATCCCCTGGAGGAGGGAGGGCATGGCAACCCGCTCCAGTATTCTTGCTTAGGTTGTGTGATAGATGGTAACTTTTAAGTGTATAGGGTCCCAAAGAGTAGGACAGGACTGAGCAACTGAGCACACACACACAGCTTTTATAGATTAAAGTTATTTAGTTGTTATAATCATTCTTCATGCCTGTCCTAAATTTATTTTTAGCTATATAGATGTTGTATTTCTTTTTGACTATGTGGTCTGATACTTTTAACAGGAGTAGTGGCATATTATAATATATTCATGCTTTATAATTTTGTAACTGGATTACTTTACTTTTATGCTATATATATTTTTTAGAAACAGTTCTTATAAAATTAGGATATATGCTCATTTTATATTTGCATGGCAGAAAATACAGTATCTCAGGTTCTTAGCTAGTAATCTGTGGCTATAGAACATTGCTTAAATGTGACTTGTAATTCATTTTTATAGGTTTGCTTATTTATTTTTAAGTTTTTGTCTGTGTTTGCAGTTGTCCCTTATCCTGTTGTCATGTATAATCTGTGTAATCTGTTTGGATGTCCTTTTGCTTTCTACTTTCTGCTTCTGTCAGGTTACTGGAGTTGTAGGGAGTGAGTCTCAGGTAATTTTATAGCATTGTTTACCTATTTCAGAATATTGGTGATCCAGTCATTTCATTTAATATCAGGATATTTAATAAGGTCCATTCTTTAGTCAGACTTTTAAATATATTCTTTCTTTATACATCTGTTTTTATCACTATCTGTACGTGTATTTTATTTCTTTATGTGTTATGTCCATAGATGTTAGTTTTTTTAAAACTTTTTGAAATAATAGAGAACTTTTCAAAGGATTCATTGTTTGTGATTGAGGAAATTAGGTAATCAATTGGGAAATGGTTTTAAATACAGTTGATTTTTCCTACAGGAAACTAAGAAGTTTAATTTGTTTATTTCTTCAACATTTAATCATGTTTTGGGTACCATTTTCACCAATTTCATGTGTCTTCTAGATAGTTTTTGGATTTTCTCCTCCATTTGTCATTTAGACACCATTTAAATGCATATCCTTTTTTGCGTGTTAGATGAACAAGGTGTTAATTCTACATTATGTGCTTGTCATTTGAGTTTGGGAATTTTTTTTTTTAATACCACTTGAAAATGGGATTTTAAATCCATTTATAGTTTTGTACATAAATGTGCGTATTTATTAAAAGTACATCTCTTTCTGTCTGTACACAGTAAAAGCTTAGTTTTTGAATTAGGAAAGTAATAACCAAAGTGAAAATTTTTTAGGCCTTTAGTAAATAAGTGATTAATTTCTTAACTTTGTATAAATATGTGGTTTATATTGTATTTTTAAAACATTTTTTTCAAGAAAATCTTTTTCAAAAGTGTGATTTTATTGCAAATCAGGTATATTTATAAAGTCTTTATTGAAATGCTGCTCACTGTGGCTGTTGTAGTTTTACCACCATTCAGATAACCTTTTTTAAAGTAAAATGTTTATCAGTAGCGTATTGCTCCCTTTTCTCCACTTCTCCCAATTTTTAGGTTTAGTATCTCTGAAAAGGCAACCCTTTTTTCACAGGTTCATAGATGCTGCCGGTTAAATGAACTGAAACCTCCAAAAAGAGAGGTCTCATCATTTCTTTCAACCTTCCACTTAAACTAATTGCTATCTTTGGGTGACTGCTCCTCCACTATCTGTTTTGGAGTTATAAGCTACTGTGGCCACAGGTGAATGACTTGACTTGAAAATGTGCCTGTACTACAGTCACATTCTTTAAGTGAAAAAACAGAACTGAATTAAGTCAAAAGTTGGACTTCCTGTTGTACCTATTGATGAGAAGATTATGTATGCTAGAATTTAATTTTGACAAAGCTTCATATTATAAGGATATTTTTCTTTGCTTGATAGTACCAGTGTATAAACTAATTGAGACAATATTTTTTAGACCTATGTGAAAAGCCAGGATAAACAATTTGCAGCAGCCACTATTCAAACTATAGGCAGATGTGCAACCAGCATCGCAGAAGTCACTGACACTTGCCTCAGCGGCCTGGTGTGTCTGCTGTCCAACAGGGATGGTGAGTCAGCAGTTTCATTTCACTTGCAAGTAATTCATCATTTGAATATTCTTGGCATGATCTACAGATTGTAATTTCTTTTTTAGTATTGCCGTTGAGTTTTTTCTGTATGCCCATGATTACAATGAAGAGTAACATTTCATCTTTGAAATCCACATATACACACACACAGGGTTTTTGTTGTTGTTTTAGTAAATTAGATAATTAACTTATAAACAGAATTTTCTTGCCTGAACAGAACTTAGAAAATGTTATCTGTTTATTTTATTTCTTCACAGTTTAATCACCTTCATTTCACCCTTTCCACAAAGGTTCCATTTTACTGGTTTTTAATGGCATATAAGTCATGTATAATATTGGTTCACCTGCAGAGGGTGCTAAAAGCAGGCAAATGACTTTACAACATGAGAAGTTAAAAAGGCTAGATCAACAAAGTATGTTAAAGTAATTTCAAGTCGTTTTTTCTAGAGTTAACTTAATAGTTTATATTCAAGATTAATTAAATGTAAAAGTCATCAATTTAGAACACCTTCATGTTTTTAAGCCAGTGTCTAAACATTTTGTAGAACTGGATACATAATATCCGGTAAAATAGATAGTCTAGAGTTCATACTTTCTATGGTAAAATATCAGTTACTTCTATGATATGGCTTTAAAATAAACGAAACCTTTTGGAGGAAAAAGAAAACATTCAACTCTCACCTTTAAAAGTATTTAATTAAAAAGAGATTAAAACAAGGGATTCTTTTTAGGAAATGCATAATTTTCTGTGTAAAATTATTGAATTTGTGGAATTCTAAATATAGTTATGTCATATCTAGACACAGGCATATATGACATAGCAACCATAAGGTGAAGCATAACAAAATTGATTACTTTTTATATTTTATTTGAAAAATAGCTTTTTACTACAAATTACTCCTAATTGTCTTTTCACACATGTAGATCTCTTTTGAAAGCTGTAGCATTGATGTAAGTACTTCTAATGAAAAAAACAAAATTTGTCCCCAAATAAGAGTGATCTTTACAATCAACATAAAATTTGAACTGTTAACCTGTCAATTCAAGATATTATAATGGAGAGAACATTTTTCTGTGTGTAGTATTGTAACTCCAAATAAGTGGCAAAAAAAAATTATCAAGGAAATAGATTTTTTTAAAACACTGACTGTAGAAGCTAATTACAGAGGCTAAGATGCTGAATGTCATTCATTTTGTCTATTTCTACTTTTAATAATAGCATCCTCTTTATGTCTATTTCTGTCACACTTTAAATTGTGAGTTTAAAAATATGCCTTCATTTTCCTCTGTCTTTAATAATGACTTCCTATTTGATCAAGCAAGACACACTTCACTTTGATGGCATACGAAAAGCACACAGATCAGAACACTGGCTAGTTCTTTCAAATATAAAATGTATTCAGGGTTTTTCAATTTTGTATTTTTACTCTTTTTTTCTCACCTTAAATTTTCAAGCTGGATATTAAAGCAGATGTTTCTACTTCAGCTTTCTAGCACATTGATTTCTAAAAAAATAAAATGTTTTTTATTCACTTTGTTTTAAAAAGATGAGTATTCTGTACCCTTGCAGTACTTCTAAGGGAAGACTAGGTCATTTTATAATTAGAAAATGGGAGGAGACTAATTTATAATCATTTATAATCATTCTTAAAGGTAGATTTACTAATTTAAACTGATATTTTAATGTTTAGATTTTTTTTTTTACCAAAAAGTAAATCAAAACTCAGTTTATAACCATGGACTTTTTTTTCTGCCATGAATATTAAGAAACTTAAATTGTATTTTTCAGGTTCTGATTGCATGGTTATCATTAGCCTGATTCTTTAACTCTTTATTGTATGTGTTGCACTTCTGTAGTTTGGAAATCTGGCTCAGTAACAATAAAGAAAGCAATAATATTTTTCATTTATAATGGCCAATTGTTATAACAGAGCCTCTTTGTCTTTCTGTTGAAAGATCTGCTTTTAGGAATAAGTGCTATGAATGAGGCCTCGGATTCTTTAAAATCTGTAAGACCTTTGGGACCTCTAAGGATCTCTGCCTCTTTGATTTTATATTGTGAATACCTCATCATCTCTTTGGATACTGTATCTTGCAACTTCAGGGACAGCATTGAGGCTACATTGTTTTTACATGTATTTAATATATTCTTCTTGGACCTGTAGGGGTTTGGGGATTTTTTCGTTGTTGCTGCTGACTTCTTCCTTCTTGTCAGGGACAGGACTTCTAGGCAGACTTGAAGGTTGTCCTAAAATAGCCCATTATCACTATATAAGATTCACTGATAAACAGATTTCTTAAAGACCTTAGGGAGAAATCTGCATTTTCAGTTGACCTAACTTGGAATAATTTAATTCCCAGTTGATTTTCTTTCACAAAATTTGCTGGTCTGAAAAACTTTTTTACCATCTACTGTAAACTGAAAGAATTGGGGCAGAAGACTATTTTTTAAATTTTGTTTATATAATGTAATAAGCATTTGTTGAAAATTTGAATCAGTTGCGGTATTTAGTAAGTGTTAAATAGATGAATAGGGTATTCACCAGCCTATAAAAAATTCCTGCCTTTAAGGAGCTCGTATTCTAACGGAGGGACACAATAATATAAAACAAGTATACTATAGTCTTCCTATCTATTGAACACTTACTCAGCTGCTAGCTATCTGCTCTCATGCAGAACTAGACTACCTATGTTTGAATGCTAATGTTGTCTTGAATAAATTACCTGATCTCTTTGTGCTTCAGATTCCTCATTTGTAAAATGAAGATGATAATAGGCTGTACTAATCTTGAGAACCTTAAGTGAAATAAACCAGTCACAGAAAGATATATACTGAATGTTTCTACTTGTATGAGGTGTTAGAATAATCAAATTCATATGATTCAAGAGTAGAAAGGTACTTGCCAGGGGCTGGAAGAGAAGGAAAGTGGGCAGCTACTAATCAGTGAGCATCACTTTTTACTTAGCAAGGTGAGTAAGCTCTGGAGATCTGCTGTGTAACACTGTACCTATAGTCAACAGTAGTGTATCGTATGCTTAAAAATTGGTTAGATGGTAAATCCCCCGTTATGTGTTCTTACTAAAATAATTTTTTTTTAATAGTAGGCTGTAATTCTTAGAGTCAGTACAATTAAGTTCTGTTGAGGACAAGGAGAAAGCTTGAAAAGGGCCAGAACACAAGTTCATTTTGTATTTGTAGTGGAGTGCTGAGGTCTTTGAAAGCCAGGAGGTAGCATAAAAGAAAAGTAGGGTGGAATTACCCAAAGGGAATGGGAAGGCACCCAGGTTAGGTAAATAGCACCCCACCACCACCACCACCACCACCCCACAAGATGTTCAGGTCCTAATGCCTGAAATGTGTGAATATGTTATCTCATGTGGCAAAAGGAACTTTACAGATGTGATTAAGATTCTTGAGATGGAGAGATTTTTCATCCAGTAATCTGGGACCCAGTGTGACCAAATGTCAGAAGCAGAGATTAGAATGATGTCTTTGCTGGAAGGGGGCTTGAGCCAAGGAATGTGGGCAACCTGTAAAATTTGGAAAAGGCAAAGAATGGATTTCCCCCTAGAACCTCCACAGAGAACTTAGCCCTGTTGACACTTTGGTTTTAGCTCCATAAGACTTATGTTAAATTCTGGCTCCAGAAGTGTAAAATGATAAGCTCTTGTTGCTATCAGCCACTAAGTTTGTGGTAATCATAACAATAACGATTGGAAAATAAGGTGGCACCAAAGGGTAAATAATGCCAAATTTCATTTCAGCTATAGTTAGGGTTAGTCAACCTTGCCTGTACACGTGAATAATTAAAAATATACAACTTAAAAAAAAAACAAACCTGGACTAATTTTGCAGTAATATATTTTAAAAAGATAAATTTTTATACTATTGATTCTTCAAAACCATTACTTTGCATAGTAATTTCTTACATAACCACTTAATGTTTCCTAGCAGAGGGTAAATTTGATGAGGGCGGAGTGTCATTCTGATTTGTCTTTGTTTTCCTCATAGCTCCAAGAGGTGGTCTTTATAAAAGCAACACCTGCTCATAGTAACATAGAACATTAGAGAGAAAATGGTAGATTCTGGTTCTGAGTTTGAATTCTCCAGTGCATCTTTCTTTCTTCATCTTTAAAATGATGATAATAAGATGCCTACCATATGTTATTATGAGAATTAAAAGAAATACATCATTTCTTAAACTAAAACATTGGACTTCCCTGGTGGCTCAGTGGTAAGGAACCTGCCTACCAATGCAGGAGATCAGATTAGATCTCTGGAGAAGGAAATGACAACCCACTCCAGTATTCTTGCCTGGGAAGCCCCGTGGACAAAGGAGCCTGGTGGGCTACAGTCCATGGGGTTACAAAAGAGTCAGACATGACTTAGCAACTAAACAACCACAGCAGCAAACTAAAACATTATGAAATATTAATATATCATTCCCATGAAGAAATATATATATAATATGAAATACATATTTTAATAATAATTAGAATGATAGAAAATTTTGCTTGTATTTTTAAAGGGAATGAGATAAGAAAATATATTTCAGAGAAAATGAGTAACAGAACCCAAGTCATGGCATATTTTCAGGATAATATTAAAATAAACTTTTATAGTGTATACCAGGGAATCTCTAATATCCATGAATCCCAGCTGATAAAAAAAACAATGCCAGAATAATAAGGAAAGGCAGTGTTGGTGTCTTTCTTTGGTATTTATAACATTAGTAATTGTTTATATAAGATTCATTCTATAAAGCCAGGTGCTCTGACTGGTTTATTGTGTTTCACTGCTGGTGCCACCAAAGACATAACTCTGGACCACTAGTTAGGGTATAATAATGCAATCTCAGAATCCCAGTCTGAGGATCTGCTTCCTGGAGCCACTCCTAGTGCCAGCTACTGTTTTAGTTAAGGCCCCGGAAAGAAATAGATGATACACTTTAAAGAGATGATTGAAAAGAATTTAATGAAGGAACTGTTTATTAATTGTGGGTGGGATTAAGGGAAACCAACAAGATGTACTGTAATACCCTGGGGCTAGCGGGCTAGCAGAGGTGGGAATATCTAGAATTAAAGGGAAAAGGCTTGAGGATTGGGAGCATTTATTAGACCCTGAAGGAGAGAGCCACTCTTAGGAACTGAAACCTTCAATAGAGAAGGGCTAGCATTGCCAGGGAGATCTGGCAGGAAAGGGATCAGGGTTATGAATATTCTCTCTTGTTTTAGTTTTCACCTAGTCCTTTAAGAAATGTGGAATGTTTTGCTAAATTAAATTTACATTTTACTAAGAATACTGTGTTTGAATTAACTTTGAATTGAGTTGAAATTCATGTTGAAATACAAATAATCTGATTTTTTTTTTTCCCAGAAATAGTTGTTGCTGAAAGTGTGGTTGTTATTAAGAAATTGCTGCAAATGCAACCCATACAACATGGTGAAATTATCAAACATATGGCCAAACTCTTGGATAGTATCACTGTGAGTACCAGTTAAGAGATCTTTGCTTTCAGTACCAATTGAACTGCATTTTATTTAGTAAATTATGGTTTTGTTAAAATAAATAGACATACTGAAGTATAATGAATAAGAGAGCTGCACAGTCTGGAATCTTTTTCTGAGGTTCTGCCCTGTTGTGGAAGGAAATCACAAATCTGAAAGAGGGAAAGGTTACAATAAATACTGCATATTGGATTGAAATTGGACATGTCAGTGTGAACTCCATTTGTTTTTATATAGATAGCTAGCTGTGTTGGAGTATATATGTTCAGGTATGTGTGTGTCTGCACACATTTGTATGTACATATGAATGCATTCATGAGTATACAAAGATATGTTTCCTAATGTGGCCGTTAAGAGGACCTACATGCGATGATAACCACAGTACCAGTGAGCACACCTAGTGCCCAGATCCTGTTTGTTTTCTTTCGTTTTAATTGAGATATAATTTCGTACCATAAAATTCACCCTTTTAAATCTAGAATTCAGTGACTCTTGGTGTATTCACCAAGTTGTGCAATTCCAGAACCTTATCATCATCCCTAAAATCAAGTCCCTAAGCCAAGGCTCCTGATCCTCCCCGTACTTCAGCCCCTGACAACCACTAATGTACTTTCTGTCTATGAATTTGCTTTTTCTGGACATTTCATACAGCTGGAATCGTGATACATGGCCTCTTGGGTCTGGCTTTTTTCACTTTAGAATGTTTTCAAGGTTCATGCATATTGTACAAAGTAGTACCACATCTTCTTTTTGGGGAGACTTTGGTTTTTAAATTGCATTCAGCATTGAAAGAAACCAGGACTCCAGGACTCCTTAGAGAAATGGCTGATTTTAGAGCTGGGCCACGAAAAGAAGATAATCTTGGAACATCTTGTTGGGCCATAAAAACATGGCTCTGGTCACAGAACGGTAGAGATGTCAGAATTTAAGAGTTCCCACTGGCTAATTTGAGCAACAAAATAAATGATCATAAAAGGATTATAACCTATAGAATAGGGTAAGAATATCTGAATCCAAACTGGAATGGATAGATGAATGAATGAATAAGTAAGAGGAAAGGGAAAATCTTTTACTATATTCTCACCACAGTTCTTTTTTTTCATATCTGCTCTTATTGTTGGTTAATACTCAAAGTCAGGACTTCTTACAAAGACTGTATATGAGAGATTAAGAGACTGGATTTGAAAATCACATGACTTGGGTTCAAATTTAGTCTCTGCCCTTTATTAGCTTTGTGATCTTAAGCAATACTTGACTTCTCCTTGCTCCTTGCTTTTTCTTTTCTGTAAAATTGAAACACATGTATTAATGACTTTATAGATCTGTTGTGAGGAATAAATGAATCAACATAAATGAAACACTGAGAATAGTGGTTAGTGTAAACTTTTATTATGATCATGGCTATTGAATTCAGTAAGCATCCTTGTTGCTCTTTTCTGTTTTGGTTGTTTATTTAACATAACTCCTGTAGTGTTAATCATATGTCAGGCACTATTCTAAGCACCCTAAAAATATAAATCATTAAATTTAATTACAACTGTGAAAAGTAGGTTCTATTCTATTTTACATAAAAGAAAATGGAGGCAGGATTATTAAACTTTCTTACAAATATAGAGCAACATAGAGCAACTTAATTCACTTCAATAAAAGTTGTTTATGAAAAACCAGAGTGGCAAAAGAAAAATATAAAATGTTAGAATAAAAAATTTTTAATGAAATAGTTTTTAAAAAAAGGAAACTGAGGCACAGATAAGTTAGGTAACATGATTAAGGTCATATAGTTAGTAGGTCTGCTTTCTTAACCAGTACATTATGCTGTATTTGTCTTCCTTTTCTAGTCTCTTTTCTGTATACAGTTCACTTGTCCACTCACTGACCTGGCCCTGGGACTTTATCGTTATTTCCTTTGAATCACCCAAATTGTTGACAAATTAGGCATTAAATTGGTCCATTTGCCCATATGTGCAACAAGTATTTGACATTATTTGTCAATAATCTACTGATGGGAAGTAGGAGGGTAAAACTTTTTCCTCATGTCTACTGAGATAGATATCCAGCATCTCTGTGTAACCAGACATCAGATTTTGGTAGTATTTTAGTCATTGTAACAATCACAAATACTCCTACAGGTATTTAGATACCTTATAGACAAGTGTTTCATCACCTAGTAAGAACCACTTTTCTAAGCAAGAACTAATGAGCCAAAGCTGGAAACTCTAGATCAGGGCAATCAAAGAACAGAAGTACTTACGCAAATATATGTATATATTTATACACATAATTAAATGTATAAATAGATTAAATGAGAACTCTTGCAAAAGAAGGGCCATAATATAAAGGAAATTCTAATCTGATACTAAAAATATTGAGCAATCTTAGAAAATTTAGGGGTAGGGTGTGATTAGTTCAGAATAAAAGTGTTTTGAAGGTCTCATGGGAGGAAGAGAGTAGAGGGAGGTGAGATTATTTTAGTAGTCTCATGTATTTAAAAAGTAATAAGGGCTTCCCTGGGTTCAATCCTTGGGTCGGGAAGATCTGGAGAAGGAAATGGCAACCCACTCCAGTATTCTTGCCTGGAGAATCCCATGGACGGAGGAGCCTGGTGGGCTACAGTCTATGGGGTTGCAAAGAGTTGGACACGACTGAGCGACTTCCCTTTCACTTTTCAAGGTGAAAATAGATTATCTTAGGGTGAAAGCAGTGGGTTTTGGTAGGGGAAATAGTTAATTTCTTGCTTATGAATAATGGCAGAGAGATGTGTGTCTGGTTATGAGAAAGAAATAGGAATGTGGAATTCTGTATTCCAGTCATCTTGTGCAGAGTTAGTTGAGTCTTGTGCTATTAGGCTTGTTCTGGTCTTGTTAGAAAGGGAGAGGCAAGGCAAAGGAGTGTTAGGGCTTTCGGGGGAATGTAGTGGCTTACACGCGAAACCTGTGACTATACATGAGACCTGGATCAAGCAAGCGAGAGGCTTTCTTGGAAAAAGAATTCGTTGTATTTGATTATGTCCCTGTGTGGGCCTCAGGAAAATTTTTGATTGCATCAACTTTCTCTACAACAGTTGATGGAATATTAGCCAAGTACATACTTCCTTACAGATCTATACAGCAAAGCTTATTTTTCTGTTTTCATCAGATAGAAGATAACCATTAGTGGAATACAAAGTATGGTGGAAATTCCAAATTCACAAAAGGAAAGAAAAAGAAAACCTAAATGTAAAGTAAATAATAAATGTTTAAAAATTAAAACGGAAGAGTTAAAATCAAAAAGTAAGATGGAAGAGTAAAAATCAAATATATCCTGCTCTAAATATGGACTGTATTCTCTCATTAGAAGACAGACTTTGGAATGAAAAACAAAGGCCAGATAAAGGCCATTTATAATTAAAACACTGTTATAAAAGTTGAAAATAGGAAAGTAGGGAAAGAGATAATTAAGTGAATATCAACAAGAATTTGAGATTTAAAATTAATTAAAGGCTTTTAACAGGATAAACCGGGACATTATAAAATTCAAAAAGACCAATTTACAAAGAAATTTAAAAACATACACCTATATGTGCAAAAAATATGGCAACTAAATAAATATGTGAAGGAAAAATCTATTGTAAATGCAAGGAGAAATAGATCAAATACAGTTTTATTCTTCCAGAATGAAATGCATACTACCTGAGGATTGTTCTAACAGGGTTTCATATT
The DNA here is from genome assembly GCA_024291935.2 of Okapia johnstoni. Lineage (NCBI taxonomy): Eukaryota > Metazoa > Chordata > Mammalia > Artiodactyla > Giraffidae > Okapia > Okapia johnstoni. The sequence goes on from CM044307.1 coordinate 84,249,626, forward strand.
ATCTTGAATGGGACAGGTGAGGATTTTATATTATAAAAGGAGAGTTGAATGATGTTATTTCGTAAAGACTGCTGAGTGATACTGAAGTAGTACTTTATGTACTTCTTGCCCAAGTGCCTAACTGAACGCCTGCCATTTCACAAGTTAACTGCACTTGCCCTGCCACCCCTACTTAATTCACACTTAAGTTTTAATGCATATGGAGTCCAGATGCAGAATATCGGAGCAGATTTGCTATTTGTATGCAGTTTGTTTAGATGTCTTCTGATTGTGCCTTTGACAAATTTAAATAAAATTGATTTTTGCAGGTTTTACCATACACTGTTGCATTGTGCAGTGAGCTGGTATTGTAACACAAAAGCTTTTAAATTGAACTGCTTACAGAGTGATCTGTGAAATCTTTCTGGATGTCTCTGTAACTGCTGTGGTCAGCTTGGAAACCTTATTCGTTTTTGCAGGCAGCTTAATGGGTTAAAATGGCAGTGGAAACTGCCTTCTGGTAGAAGGTTTAAAAAGTGCACTTAACCACTTGCTCAGGGCATTTAGAATAAAGGATCAAGCAAAGTCACTTATAGTCCAGTTTGTCTTTGAAAATACTGAAAAGTAGAGGTTCATAATGAAAGTATTATATCATATGCGTGCATGTGTGTTATTAGTTTGGCTTTAGCCGTGGAGAACAAAAAGTGGCTAATTTTCTTACTGTTTTTTTCAGTTGCTTCAAATCTTTGAGAATAGTGGCCACGGATTCATAGTATCAGTAGTGTACAAATAAGAGTCTTATAATTTTGTAGGGAGGGAAAGGCAGGGCTGGGACCTAAAAATTTTACGATTCTGATTCCAGCCAAATGCACAAAATTAGGTTTGTCAGTTTTCTAAGCTTTTTAATGTCATCACAGAAAGATTGGTTTCAATATACTTACTGATATTACTTCCTGTTGTGGAGAAATTTTCTGTGTTTTTAAAATGTTACTTGGAAATTTATTACCTTAGTTCTAGACTCTCTGAATATTATCCTGGCCCTGCTGCACCACCGCCACCATCTTGAGATTTTCAGTGTGAACATTTAGAACTTACTGATTTTTAATTTTTTAAAGAGTTATATTTTAAATGTATGTACTATGTTTAGAGTATTTGAATATTATTTTAATCTTAGTATATTAATGAATAGGAATATAAATAATCTCTTAGACCTTTGGGGGATTGTCCTTTTAACTGAAAAAAAAAAAGTGTAGAACCAAAGGATTAAAATGGAGTAATAGATTGTGATATGTCATAGAATTCTAATTTTTATACTAGCAATATACAATAAAATACTTAAGAAAAATAAATCTAGCATAACTGAAATCTGAAGTTGCTCATATATTCTTATTTAGAGGTACATTTCATTATGGTAGGCAACTTGAATTGCTTCATACTGGAAAATTTAATGTACCACTCAATTACTATTCTTTAGCCCAATTTAAAATAATAGATTGGAAGTAAGATCTTAATGCAGTGTAACCTTTGGAACATTGGAAATAGCCTCTTTCTTCCCCAAAATCAGTATACAGTAAGGATATCAATTTTATCATAATACATGAATAGATCTGTAATAGTATTTAGCATTTTACTATTACTTATGCTTAGTACTTAAACTTATTATGTAAATATACTGATTTTCTTCTCTTACTAAACTTATTCTAATATTAATTTAAAGATGGTAATGTTAACATGTTATTTTAAAATGTGTACTTGATTTTAAAATTTTCTGATGACCTCATTCTGGTGAATGACTCGACTTAGTGATGTCTAAATAATTTGTTATTACTTCTCAAAATGGATGTTTTGAAGGAATTTGAGATAGTAGATATTGTGATAAAATTCTCACTCTGCAAAGGTCTCCATTCTCACTTTCTTCCTTAACAGTCATACTGTGTACAGCTGTGAAACTGTAATGAAAACATTGGGACTTTATTTGAGAAATTAGAAAAGGACTTCACAAAGAGTCTTACCTCTTCTTGTGATGCTACTTCTTAATGATAGCCAGTGGCTTTTTCATTTATTATAAACAGCAAATTTTCTATCCTGGTTGAAAATGTTTGCAGAAACTAATTTGCATACCCCTTCAAATTCTTTTTGGAATAAGGGAGAATACAAATAAATAGTAATAAAACTAATTTGCATGCTCTAAATAAAATGTTCTTCTTAATGGTGCCGGTGGAAGGTTTCCAATTTTTAGCAAAGAATTTATTTTTAAGAAACAAATTATATGGAAAGGTACTTTACTAAAAAAATATAATGAAAAATGCCATATTGGACAAGTTTATCTTATTCCTATTTCTTTTATTGATGACCAAATAGTAGATTTTATAAGCAGATCTTGGTAATTTTGTCAGTGCTGTAGGTACAGATACATAGAAAACAGTAACAGTTTTGATTTGGAATCAAGGCCTTAAATGGGTCCTCTGTTCTTTTGTATTGTCCATGGCTTCTCAAAATGTGGTTTGCAAGCCACCTGTCTCAAGAGTCATCTGTGATTCTTCATGGAGCATGGATTCCAGGGCCCCATCATAGAACTACTGTTTTAGAACTGATACCAAAACCCTACAGTCCTCAGTTCAGTTCATTTCAGTCGCTCAGTTGCGTCCAACTCTTTGCGACCCCATGGACTGTAGCACGCCAGGCCTCCCTGTCCATCACCAGCTCCCGGAGTTTACTCAAACTCTAGTCCTAACCTTGGATGCTTTGTATAGCCATTGAGAGTTGTGAACCAATGCCCTGGAGCAAAGGTCAGCTGACTTTTCCTGTAAATTGGTAAATAAGTAAATATTTTCAGCTTTATGGGGAATGACAGCCCACTCCAGTATTCTTGCCTGGAGAATTTCATGGACAGAAGAGCTTGGAGATACTGAGAGACTAACACAGTTGTTTCAACTACTCTTCTGCAATTACAGTACAGGAGCAGCTGCTGCTGCTGCTACTGCTAAGTCGCGTCAGTCGTGTCCGACTCTGCGACCCCATAGACGGCAGCCCACCAGGCTCCGCCGTCCCTGGGATTCTCCAGGCAAGAACACTGGAGTGGGTTACCATTTTCTCCTCCAGTGCATGAAAGTGAAAAGTGAAAGTGAAGTCGCTCAGTCGTGTCCAACTCTTCGCGACCTCATGGGCTGCAGCCTACCAGGCTCCTCTGTCCATGTGGTTTCCCAGGCAAGAGTACTGGAGTGGGGTGCCATTGCCTTCTCTGACAGGAGCAGCAGCAATGATAAATAAACAAATGGGCTAGGCTAGACAGATTTGGCCCAGGAGTTTGCAGATCTCTGATAGAATCAAGATTCTAGACCATTTTTTCCTTTATGAAATAAGTTTTAATCAGATTTTCTGGTAAGTGAAGAAAATCTGTAAATATAAGAGGACTTCCTGGATATACTTCCTGGATATACTTCCTGGATTAAATTAATTAATAAATGTAAAACCTTTTGTAATATTTAAAGCCTTTTCTATGTTAATACTAAGAGTGTGATTATTTTATTCGCAATATTTCTGTATTATCTGCTTCTACTATTAGGTTCCTGTGGCTAGAGCAAGTATTCTTTGGCTAATTGGAGAAAACTGTGAACGAGTTCCTAAAATTGCCCCTGATGTTTTGAGGAAGACGGCTAAAAGCTTCACCAGCGAAGATGATCTTGTGAAATTGCAGATTTTAAATCTTGGAGCAAAATTGTATTTAACCAACTCCAAACAGGTAAGAGACTAATCCTTCGTCTGCCTATGTAGAATCTACTCTCTTCTTTGCTCTGATCAAGCAGCTGTGTCCGTTTATACATTAGTCTGTCCATTCAACAATTACCAGGTGCCTGTTTCTTTAAGGTTTTACTTCAGATCGTAGTGGTGTAAAGAGACGATGTTCTGGTCTAGTTGAGGAGAAAAACATAAAAGAATGAAATAGTACATGGTAAGTACTATAATAGGTATATCGTGACACAGTGGAACTCCAGAGGAGAAAGTTATTGAAAGTCTGAAATAGGAGGAGGAGAGAGGTCAGACCCGAGTTTCATAATGGATAAGACTCCTGACTAAGGGCTCTTAAGGAGTGGTTTACTATACAGAATAAGGAGAAGGAGAGCAGGGGGTCAGAGTCGTGACACAGCGTGGTGCCCCCAGGAAACTTAAAGCTGAGTTTGGAAAGGTAGGCAAGGGCAGGACTTGATCCTCCACGTGAAGGGAAAACCATTAAATATTTTTTAATAGTGGTATAATTGACCATGTTTGCAGTTTAGACTATTCACTTTTTAAGTCAGTTGACTTTGTGGAACTGTTGATTAGAGAAATAGCCTGTATGTATAAAATGCATAGAATCACCTCTGTGTATAAAATAGGATATTTCTCATTCTTTTTCCTTTGTCTAAATAGCTGTTTAGACAAAGGAAAAAGAATGAGAAATTCTCAGGTAACTCTTCAAATTAATTTCTGTATATTTTCAGGTTGTCTTCATTCCTAATTGTGATGTGAGTTGTATTAATATAGCTTTGACTGGTGGGTGTATCAAATATGTGACCAAATAATCACAAGTATTTTGAGCATATTTCTGTGATTTAGATTTTATCCTTACATTTTTAAGTCAATCTTTGAAAGGAATCAGCTGGTCATTTCCAAGTATCATGTAAATTAATTCATGCAATGAGTTATTTTTTAAAAACTGATTAAAAGAGGAGAAAACTGTGTTTGCTGTTGAGTTGCTTCTTTATTGATAAAAACACTGTTTTAGCCTGACATTCATTGTTTTTACTAAGTTAGTATTGTGAATGTTACCATGACACCTAGAATATATGATTTTTATGGCCTTATCATAACAAGGGGCTTCCCTGGTAGCTCAGACGGTAAAGAATCTGCCTGCAATGCAGGAGACCTGGGTTTGATCCCTGAGCTGGGAAGATCCCCTGGCAGAGGGCATGGTAACCCACTCCAGTATTCTTGCCTGGACAATCCCCACGGACAGAGGAGCCTGGCGGGCGACAGTCCATGGGGTCACAAAGAGTCAGACACGACTGAGCTACTAAACACAGCACGTCATAACAATGGTTTGGCTGCTATAAATAAATCTATCTTATAGATTATCGTCAATGAAAAGTAATACAAAATTATTATGTTACTCAACACTGAAGTAGTTATGTCTTATAAAACTAAATAAAGGTTCTTTGGAACAATAAATAACCAATAATAGAGCATAGTACTCTATGTTCAGAAATTGTAAAGTTTATTCCATAACTTTTTATTCAGTGACTTTAAAGACAACATAGTTTGCACTCAGCTGTTTCTCTTTCTTGAACTCATTTTTGGAGCTGAACTTCTGAAGTGTTGTATTGTGTATTTTAGAATGATATTCTAGATAACCATGATAGACTTGACCACCAGTTGGTGAAACAGTTAAGTTTAGAAAAAACAACTCATTGTTTTTAAATGATTAAATATAAAATTGATGAACAAAGGTATCCTGTAAGGTTGTGTTCTATTCTCCAGTTTCTCATTTCTCAAGGAGTTTTAGAGAATTCATAAGTGAGAATCAGCACTAAAGAATAATGTTTAAGTTCCATTAACTTGAAAGCATTTTTAAGTTGCATAATTCATAATCTACTGGATATGAGATGAGACTAAAATTCTTACAAATGTAAAAAAATATATTTTCTATACATGTTAATTTTAGCCATCTTTAAGACTCAACTAGGGAGACCAGGCCACAATGGTCAGAAACTGATTTGCCATGATGTCCCAATATTTGTTTGTAGATCCAACTTCCCTGTGGCCTAGATCTCTTAGTGAGCATTTTCAGAATTTTTTTTGCATTATTTAATTATAGGGGGTGTCTAGATTGATTTTTATCAGATATAGGAATTGTATGCCTAAGAATAATTGAATAATTAACTTCTTTAATATCTCAGATGTCTTTATTTAGTGTAAAGAAATTTTGAAACTAGTCAACAGTCTGCTTTTGGTAGTATTGAGTAAATTCCTACTGGGCAACTATAAACTCTGGGAAAATACAAAAAGGAAACAACTGCCTGAAATCTCTGAAGAGTAATTAAAAGTGGGAAGATTCTGAAGGAAGTTGACACTTTTCTGGGTCTGATCCTGAATTTAGTCTTCAGTTGGCACTATACATAAAGACTGAAACTCCAAAAGGAAACCCAGAGTCCTCCTGCCTGAGGAAGTAGAGGACAGAGTTTAAGAGAAATGCAGGGAATTCCCTGGTGCTCCAGTGGTTAGGGCTCCTTGCTTTCACTGCTGAGGGCCCAGGTTCAGACCCTTTCAGGAAACTAAGATCCTGCAAGCCGCTTGGTGGGGTCAAAAAGAAAACTACCACCAAAGATACTGAAAAGTTAAGGAAGAATTCTAGAAAGGAAAGAGCCAGTGTGAGGAGCCTCAAAATCTAAATAATTCTGTCCAAGTCTCTGGCTGACACCTGAAGCACGTTATGCATGGTGGATTTAGAACAGCACAGTTAATAATAAAGGAACTAACTGCAATTTGAACAGCACTGAGGAGACAGTCTGTACTTTGAACCCAGTCTAAAATATAGCAAAGTTTAGGGTTTCTACACTACAGCATTCATAATGTCCAAGGTAAATCCCAATTTACTCAACATAAGAACTTGAACAGAGAATTACTATTTAATGGGTATAGAATTTCAATTTGTGAAAACATAAAAATTTCTGGAGATTAATGGTGGTAATGGTTGCATAACACTGAACTGTGTACTTAAAAATGGTTGCAATGTAAATTTCATATTTATTTTAGTACAATAATAAACAAGAATAGGAAAATATGACCAGTTTTCAAGAAAACAAAAACCAGAAACCAACTTCTAGATGACTCAGATGTGGAAATTTACAGGTATAAATTTGAAACAGCTTTTATAAATGATTAATGACATAAAGGCAAATGTGTTCACAATAGATGAAAAGAGAACTCTTAGCAGAGAACAAAAAACAAAAAACAAATGGAAGTTCTAGAACTGAAAAATCAACATTTTGTTTAGTATTACATATTCTTTAATATTTTAATTGTTTTGGTATGGAGATATAAAGCTATTCATATAGTTTCTAAAAATTATGATTAAGACTCTGTAGATGAACTGTTTTCTGTAAGTTTCTTTAATTTTCTGACTTTGGGCTCTTTCAGTGGAAATTTAGAAAGCAGTTGGTATGTGATGACTACCTTAAAGCTATTTAATGTCAATCACTGGAAGTCAGGTCGTAATCAAAAGTACAGGCTCAAATATTAGACTGTCTGACTTCAAATACTGTTTTACCACTTACTAGCTACATGATTTTGGACTGATTATACAATCTATGTAAGACTTAGTTTCATAATATGTAGGATGGGAGTTAGAATAATATGGTCAGTTACTTATAATTCAACATATATATTCCTAAAAATCATTATGCTTTACAGAAATGCACAAACCATAGGGATTATTGCAAAACTAGAACCAGAGATACAACACTCAAAAAATTCATTGATGACCCAGGCTCTATGCTGTGACATTTATACCCTTTCTTGGATAAATTTTCTTGGCATTGAAAAAGTCAAGATAAAACATATAAAGGTAAAACACTCAAGATGACAAAAAAATGTGTATACTGTAAAATTTTTTTTAAATCTGGTTTTCTGTATACTATCAACTAACTATGAGGAAGAGAAATTAAGGAAACAGTCCCATTTACCATTGCATTAAAAAGAATGAAATACCTAGGAATAAACCTACCTAAGGAGATGAAAGACCTGTACTTGGAAAACTATTAGACACTGGTGAAAGAAATGGAAGTTGTCACAAACAAAAGGAAAGATATACCATGTTCTTTGTTTGGAAGAATTACTCTTGTTAAAATGACTATACTACCCAAGGCAATCTACTGATACAGTGCAATCCTTAGCAAAATACCAATGGTGTTTTTCTCAGAACTAGAATGAGTATCTTCAGAATTTGTATGGAAACAAATTCCAAATAGCCGAAGCAATCTTAAGAAAGAACAGAGCTGAGGGAATCATACTTCTTGACTTCAGATTGTATGTGAAAGTGAAAGTCTCTCAGTCGTTTGCGACTCTTTGCGACCCCAGGGACTACACAGTCCTTGGAATTCTCAGGCCGGAATACTGGAGTGGGTGGCCTTTCCCTTCTCCAGGGGATCTTCAGATTTTACTAGAAAGCTACTGTAATCAAGACAGTATGGTTCTGTTACAAAAACAGACATATTGGTCAGTGGAACAGAATAGAGAGCTCAGGAAAAGAACCCCACACACTTACAGTCAATTCGTCTATGACAAAAGAGGTAAGAATATACAATGAATTAAAAATAGACTCTTCAGTAAGTAGTGCTGGGAAAGCTAGACAGCTATGTGTAAAACAATGAAATTAGAATGTTTTCTATCACTGTATACAAAAATAAACTCAAAATGGGTTAAAGATCTAAATGTAAGACTGGATACTATAAAACTCCTAGAGGAAAACATAGGACACTCTTTGACATAAGTCACAATGTTTATTTGAATCCATCTCCTAAAGCAAAGGAAACAAAAGCAAAAGTAAATTGGACCTAATTAAACACAAAAGCTTTTGCACAGCAAAGGAAACCATCAACAAAATGAAAAGACAATCCATTGAAAAGAATATATTTGCAAATGATGTGATCAATAAGGGGTTAATATCCAACATATATAAACAGCTCATACAATTTGATATCAAAAAAGCAAACAACTTGATTGGAAAATGAGCAGAAGAACTGAATAAACATTTTTCCATTGAGGAAATGCAGGTGACCAACAGGCACATGAAAAGACACTCAGAATTGCTAGTCATTAGGGAAATCTGGATGAAAATCAGAGTGAGATAGCACCTCACACCTGTTAGAATGGCTGTAATCAAAGAGAACACCAATAACAAATGTTGGCAAGGATCTGGAGAAAAGGAAATCCTTATACACTGTTGGTGGGAAGGTAAATTGATGTAGCCGTGGTGAAAAACAGTATGGAGATTTCTCAAAAAAACTAAAAATAGAACTGTCATGTGACCCAGCAATTCAAATCCTGGGTAGGTAGCCAACAAAAAAATAAAAACAAAAGCACTAGTCAAATGATACATGCAAAAAAAAAAAAAACAAGATGCATGTACCCCAATGTTCTTAACAGCTTTACTTAACAATTGCCAAGTTATGGAAGGAACCTAAGTATCTGTCAACCAATGAATGGATAAAGAACATGTGATATACATATATATAGAGAGAGAGGGGGAGGGAGGGCTAGATATAGATATGTCAATATAATGAAACACATATATGATATATAGTATGTATACATATACTATATAGTGTATATTATATGTGTGTGTATATATATGTGATATATGTCTATAATGGAATACTTGCTCATTCAGTTGCTTTAGTCATGTCTGACTCTTTGCGACCCTATGGACTGTAGCCCACCAGGCTGCTCTGTCCATGGATAATGGAATACTACTCAGCCATAAAAGAATAAACTTTTTTCCATTTGCAACAACATGCATGGACTTGGATAGTATTATGCTAAGTGAAATAAGTGAAACAGAGAATGACAAATACTGTGTGATATCACTTATATGTGGAATCTAAAAAGTACAACAAACTAGTAAATAAAACAAAAAAGAAGTAAATTCACAGATACAGAGTACAACTGCTGGTTACCAGTGAGGAGATGGAAGGGGGAGGGATGATATACAGGTGGGAGGAAAGATTGTTATAGGATTTTCTGAAATCATCTCTGTGAAACTTTTGAAAATTGTAAAGCAATATAGAATTTAAAGAGCCCGTCAGCAGACGAATGGATAAGGAAGCTGTGGTACATATACACAATGGAATATTACTCAGCCATTAAAAAGAATACATTAGAATCAGTTCTAATGAGGTGGATGAAACTGGAGCCTATTATACAGAGTGAAGTAAGCCAGAAAGAAAAACACCAATACAGTATACTAACACATATATATGGTATTTAGTTAATTGATAAAGATAACCCTGTATGCGAGACATCAAAAGAGACACAGATAAATAGAACAGTATTATAGACTCTATGGGAGAGGGCGAGGGCGGGATGATATGGGAGAATGGCATTGAAGCATGTAAATTATCATATGTGAAACGAATCACCAGTCCAGGTTCGATGCATGATACAGGGTGCTTGGGGCTGGTGCACCGGGATGACCCGGAGGGATGGGATGGGGAGGGAGGTGGGAGGGGGGTTCTGGAAGGGGAACACATGTACACCCATGGTGGATTCATGGCAATGTATGGCAAAACAAATACAATATTGTAAAGTTAAAAAATAGACAAATAAACTAATGTAAAAACAACTAACAACAACAACAAGAATGGCTTCTCTGTGTACGTAGGAAAATATCCTTTGGTTTTTTTTTTTTTTTTTTTGCTTTTCCATCTACCGACTCTTATTTTTGTATTTGTTCAGTTGCCTTTCCTCTCCTCACAATATTTATGTTCACTTTGGTATTTTGGATAAAGTAGTGGAAATACAAAAATAGGTATAGACTATCAAAGTCACAAATAATCTATCGAAAAAAAGTATCAGTTTATGATCTACTATGTATATTCAAGGCATCGAATTTGGCAGCATGGGAACATAAAGTTAAAATCTGATCCTGGACCATAAGTGTGTTGATATTTAAAGGAAACTGACATAGTGTCAAACAGGCTGAAGTAAGGCAGAGAAAAACAAATATTGTGTATTAACGCGTATATGTGGAATCTAGAAAAATGGTATAGATCTTGTTGGCAAATCAGAAATAGAGACAAAATATGTGAATACCAATGTGGAAAAAGGGGTGGGTAGGAGTAATTGGGAGGTTGGGATTGACACATATACACCATTGATACTATGTATAAGCTAGGTAACTAATGAGAACCTACTGTTTAGCACAGGGAGCTCTACTCAATGTGCTGCGGTGACCTGAATGGGAAGTCCAAAAGGGAGGGGATATATGTATACACGTATGGCTGATTCATTTTGCTGTATGTATAAATTAATACTACATTATACAGCAATTATACTCCAATGAAAATTAATTAAAAATACAAAAACAAGAGTCATTTAATAAAATTTTTTAATTAAAAAAATTTAAAGCCCTATGTAGTCGTGGAATGATGAAATTGATTAGCTAGAACACTAGTGCTGCTTATGTTTGCCTCTGATATATGTTAAGAATTCTGTGTAGTTCTCCTAAATTTACCAAACACATTTGCTAGTATCCTGTTTAAAAGTTACAACCATGTGGAACCAATTTTAAATGCTGAGTTCTGTATGTTTTTTAACATTCCATAAACTAATATATATGTAAGCTGATGTTAGGAGTATAATTTAAGACAACTTTTTAATTATTTTGTATTGACCTATACAATATTTGAAGAAGGCTATTGTTGAGCAAAAAGCTTTTACCAGTTTATTACTTGTCAAGAGTATTTAGGTAAAAATATGATGCCCATGTTTTGAGAAGTTTTTTTAGTATATTAGATTTCTTCATATTTACAAAGCATTACCCCCAATTTTTTTTCCCAGAAATGATTCCTTAAATATAAACAGGAAAAGAATATGACATAAAAATTGAATACAAATCTGTATATATGCTATTGAATATTTCTGTTATTTATGGTACATTAGAATATTCTCTTCATCTTGTATAATTTATTTGATAAAACCCATTTAAATGTACTGTTGAATGTCCAGTCTGGTTTTGATTGAGACTTCGGTCATATTGAAATGCTCTGATTGTTTACATGATCGTGTCTGTTACTGTTGCCCAGGACAGATCTGATTTTTATCTGTTGTCTCAGTGTCCTATCCAGTTTAGGATTTATCCTAGAGTTTTCATTTTTAATGAAGTTGTTGTTGTTATTGTTTAGTCGCTAAGTTGTGTCCAAGTCTTTGCAACCCTATGGACTGTAGCACACCAGGCTTCCCTGTCCTTCACTGTCCCAGAGTTTTCTCAGCTTATGTCCATTGAGTCAGTGATGGCATCTAACCATCTCATCTTCTGCCACTCCCTTCTTCTTTTGCCCTCAATGTTTCCCAGCATCAGTGAGTAGGCTCTTCATATCAGGTGGCCGAATCACTGGAGCTTCAGCATCAGTCCTTCCAATGAATGAATATTCAGGGTTGATTTCCTTTAGGATTGACTGGTTTGATCTCCTTTTTGTCCAAAGAGAGTTGCATTAAAATAAGACAGAGTAAGTTTGTAAGTTTCCACGTTGTACTTCTAACCTTTGCCATGGTTTTGTCTCATGGCCTGTGAGATACAAGTGTAGTGAACAGAGATTTCATTTTAAAATGAGAAACATTTAAATGGAAAGACTTTGTCTTTCTTTTCCCAACCTTTTTGGGATACAGCATGACTGCTACTGCTACTGCTGCTAAGTCGCTTCAGTCGTGTCCGACTCTGTGCGACCCCATAGACGGCAGCCCACCAGGCTCCCCCGTCCCTGGGATTCTCCAGGCAAGAACACTGGAGTGGGTTGCCATTTCCTTCTCCAATGCGTGAAAGTGAAAAGTGAAAGTGAAGTCGCTCAGTCGTGTCCGACTCTTCGCAACCCCATGGACTGCAGCCTACCAGGCTCCTCCGTCCATGGGATTTTCCAGGCAAGAGTACTAGAGTGAGTTGCCATTGCCTTCTCCTGTCTAACGGTGACTTGATGATAATCAGCATGTTGTGTCACAGCCTATGCAAAGCATTAAGCTCCCAGCTGTCAGTGGCTGGAGTAAGAGGAAAACATGGGAACATAGGGGTTGGTTATGGGCGAAATATGTGCAGGAGATAGAAACAGAACAATCTTGCTATAAACTATTAAAGAGAGTGGTCAGGGCACTCTTGCTACAGTAGTTTTGTCATTTACTGTGACTGTAAATCTAAAACCTATTTATTTTATTATTTGGCAGTTCTTTTTTTTATTTTGTTATAAATCCAGGAGCAATAAATTCTGAAAACTTGAAGTGTAATGAAGAATGAAATAGAGAATTTCTGTATCATTATTTAACCTGCACAAAATGTTCATCAGCATGTACCATCTACCATGAAAATCCTAGTGATACCACTAACCACACAACGAACGGAAGATAAGATAAATCCGCTAAAACAGGATAAGCATCTATTTTCAAAACTGGAAGATGTTTTAGGAAGTCTGGGCCTCAGGGTGACGATTTATGTGGCATACAGGTGCCAAATATGTTTACATCCCATTCTGTGAGACATGATCTCATATAGATCAAGTAACTTTTAAAATTTAGTTTTGTTTATTTTTTATTACAAGTTTTCTTTTGCACATATGAGGAATGAAGCAATGGCAGTCAGTGTACTGGCTCCACTAGCAGAAAAAGGACCCAAATGACGCTGCTGGTTTTCAAATAAAAAAACAATTAATTCCAATAGTAGATCTTTTTCACTCAAAGCTTTTGTACATTTCCTCTGTCAGTGTAAATGGAATCTGAGTAAAGCTTTTGAAAGTTTATTCTGTCAAAATCACTGTAAATGCTATTGCAAATTTAAAAGCCCCAATGTGGCTTTCACTGAACGAATGTTGTCATGGTAAAAGCAATGTTGTTATTAAATTAAGAAAACTATGGAACAGAAATATTTTGGGAATTGGTTGTGGTGCATGCAAACTCACTCTGCTTATTTTACCAATTGAAATAAAACTATAATGGTCAAATATACTGATACTTGATATATGTGGTTTACCTGAACTACAGAATTCTTGTGATGAAGCTAATATTGAAAAAGCATACTTCAGCATGACAACACACACTCTTATACTCAGTTCTCTTTGCCGCATGTGACCAGCTGGATTTTAGAAATGTGATTTTGTGAAAAACTGCTTTGTAAATTAGCCTGTGTTACAGACTGGCTTTTTTGCCTGGATTGGGTGCGTGGGTTGGTGGGGAGTAGATTAAGTGAAATTTTTGTGTGTTGGTTAGATTTTGATTCAAAATCATTTGGAAACCTTTAAAGTGTTTACCAGGTAGAGTTCCAACAACCGTCAGCTTTTGAAAACATTAGCAAATAGCAGTTCTTGGAAACAAATCTTGCAAACAGAATGACACTGAAATATATATATCCCTATAAAAACAAAGGAAGAATTGAGCAAATTAAGTGGTAAGAGATAATAGTTTATTGTAGAAGTTCTTTCATTTGCAGTATTTCAGCTATGGTGAAGACTTTTTTGATGGAGCTACTATTTTAGTTGGTCAAGTTTATATTTTGTATTAGAATGAAATGAAATTGAGAAGGCAGTTGATTTTGCAGTATCTAAATTTGGTGAAATATTAAACTATAAAGAATTATTCAAAAGTTTTATCTCATGAAGATAGTTTTGTTGGAGGGAAAAAAGTTAAATATCTAGGCTTGAAATATTTACAAATTTTAACGTGAAAGCATTGAGAATATCCTTTTCAACAGAATTTTATCTATGCTTATTGGATCATTCAAACTGTAAAGAGGGCATTTTCTCCATTAAAAATGTTAAGTTCTATAGCAAAGAATAAGTTGCAAATGTCAATACTTTCATAATTAGTGATCATAAAATTCCATTTTGAAGATAATGGTAAGCAATCTTATTTTTTTAATTGAAAATAATAACAACATATAAAATTACATTCTTTAGATAAATACCAATGACTTGGTTTTAGAGATAGAGCTAAGAAATTGATTAAGGTATGTGAATAAAGAGGTATGTGAATAAATAATTATTCTGTTTATGTTTTTAATGCATCATGGGACCTGGATATGTTTTTATCTTTTAGAATTTTATTTTTGAAAATACACTTTTGGTATAATTATTTCATAACCTACCAATATAATAAAGCAAATTTTATAGTCAATAAGTGCATATTGTAGAACTTACATAATCTTAATAACTTAAAATTTTCTATCTCACTTTAAATAGGGTCTGTTAATATTTGAAATCATTAATGTCCTAAAAATTAATTTCAGAGACTAGAAATAAAAGCAAGATGAATCACTCCACTAGCTTAAAAAATTACTGCAATGAATAGGCTTTTTAATCTGATTTATTTTAGTTGCATATTCTAAATACCAGCATTCAGATATACTTTAGAGAGTTAACTTAGTTATGGATTCTCACTACAGTTGAAGAAACTTAACAGTAGAATGTATTTTCCAGGTTACACAGTTGATTACACAGTCCAGTGTACCTTGGATTGACCTGGGTTATTCACTTGGTGACTGTTTTGCTGATTGTCCTTAAAAAATCAGTCATAGAAATTTTCTTATCTGTCATTGAACCAACCTAGTCTAGTAATTAGTGAATAGCAGTTGTTGTTAACCAGATTTAGAATAGCTCTGTTAACATTTTTCATTTGTGTTTTTTGTAGTTCTACTTTAGTAAAACTAGGTTAATGGTTTTTAAATAGATTGTTACTGAAAGAAGGTTGCTTTCTATCCAAATCAATTATCTTAATGAATTAATATTGTAAAAGAGTTTGCCACACCATTCCTGTACCTTGACTTATTATTATAGAACTATCTTTAGCGCTACCTGACTTGATGGATTTTATTGTTTTTAATCCATTTCTAATGTCTATAAAATGTTCTAATGTAGAATATCTAATGTAGATGTTTATTTTTTCCATATATTATGAATCCTGTTTATAGTTAGAATTGTATATGTGTAACCTTCTTAATTAAAATTATGCTTTTTCAATAAAGTAATGAGTGAAAATACAAACCTATTTTGTTAACATTTCAGTTTTGGTTTAATTATTATTAAAATTATCTCAATATATGTTAATGTAGTACAGTCAAAAATTGACTTAGGAAATCTTATTAGAGTGTAAAAGCTACTATAATAAGTTGTTCCCTACCATAAATAAATAAATGACCAATATTACTAGAGGCCATAAGCAATATGGGGAAAAAATGGAAGGAGTCTTTTATCCTAGTTTTTAGAGGGCATCAGCAGCTTGCTTTTATGAAAAAGTAACAGCTAAATGCACTGCAAATAATTTGCAGTAATCCAGTTCAGTGATTCATGTGTCTGCTTTAATGGGTCATAATTCAGGGTAAAGTAACTGAGTGCAGTCAGAGTGCAGACACTGCTTATGCCAGGGACAGTATCTCTTCATAAAACACACCTCAGGAGAAGCAGTTTGCCAGCCCCCTAATACTCTCTGATGTTTTGATGTCCTGCATATTTTTCCGATTAAGTTTTGAGTGCCATGTTTTTAGTTGTATTTCCACATTCATTATTCTCACGTAGACCCTTCAGCGGGTTTGCCATATATGATTATTTTTTTAATGATGCCTTTCTTTCCACTTCAGCAGTTTAATAATCTAGCACATGGCTGCTTCTCAGTACTCAGCATTCACCTCCCCAATACTGAAGAGGACATGTGCTTTGGCTTCAGAATTCCATTTGCAGCGTTAGAAATGCATATTCCCTATGGAACAACATTTGTTTGACATAACCATTCATTTTTATTACCTCTTTAAATATGTTTATCCAGAGTTATCAATAATCATAAATAACTGTATTCTCATCTTGTTCTGTTTTTTTCCAACAGACAAAATTGCTTACCCAGTACATATTAAATCTCGGCAAGTATGATCAAAACTACGACATCAGAGATCGTACAAGATTTATTAGGCAGCTTATTGTTCCGAATGAGAAGAGTGGAGCTTTAAGTAAATATGCCAAAAAAATATTCCTGGCGCAGAAACCCGCACCACTGCTTGAATCTCCTTTTAAAGGTATTGTTATCAGAATATACCTGCAGAATATTATATATTATTTTAAAAATTACGATATTATGTCCCATTTCTAGCATGTTTAAAATTTATCTCTTAGAAAATATGTGATTAGTGTGTATAAATACATAAATACAAAAAGTGTGCTTTCTACTCATTCATCTCATCTCTGATACAAGGTTTATATTAGTTCAAGTTTATGTTTTTAAAGGCCTTATTTACGTAAATAATTTCAATCTTCTGACTTTTATTCTCATCAAATGATTTGACTGAACAATAGATAAAAGCTGTATTGTTTTTGCAGACATTGACTTCATTTCTGGTTTAAATAGATAGCTTTGTTTAATAAGGAATATATAATTCACCTTAATAGTGAGTTATTAAATATTCTCTGTACACTAACATAAGCTTTTACGGAAAGAATTATTTCATAGAAGTATCCCTTTATATTTGTTTGCTTTTCAGAGATGGAAATTGACTTATATTCCCCAGCTTTTTAAAAGGAGTAATTTATCAGTTTCACAAGTAGCCATTACAGTGGGAATCAAATGATTATATACTTTGGTTTTCATATTGTTTCTTATTTAATTGTTGTAAAGGGATAAAAAGCAGTTCAGTTTTGTAGTAAAACTATTAAAATTCTGAATGTGTTGGTGGCAAGACATGTATATGGATTGTTTAACTGTGCTGTCATTCTTAATATTCACAGTGAAGTAATTTTTAGAGAAGCTACATATCAGAGCAACACCTCTAAACACACTGACTGATTAGCTTTTTTATTGACCATTATCGGGGAGATTATTGTAATCTATGGACTGAAATCAGTTTTTTTGACCTGTGAAGAGTTTCCTAGTTTATATTTATTCCTTGACATTTGAGGTAATATGCCAATTACCTTGAGCTCTGATTAGGATTGTTCTCTGTTATATACAGCTCAGATTGTTTATTTTATATTTTCCTTTATTTTAATAGATAGGGATCATTTCCAGCTTGGCACTTTATCTCACACTCTCAACACCAAAGCAACTGGGTACCTGGAATTATCTAATTGGCCAGAGGTGGCGCCTGACCCATCAGTTCGAAATGTAGAAGTAATAGAGTTGGTAAGTTGACCTTTCTGAAATTAATTTTGTCAAGCAGTAGGAGATTCTAGGATAGCTACTGTTTTTTTAAAAGCTTTTTTGGGGGGGTGGAAAACTGAAAATTGTTCTGGTATTTCTAAACGTAATGTGTTAGATATATCTTGCTGTTATGGGAACTAAATATTGTAGTATTCCTATGTCATTGTACATGTACTGTTCCTTTTCTTCAAGGAAATAGAGAATTGAATTCTCTGCATCAGTGCCACCCACATTTGTGATACTGCATTTGTAGCTGTGCAGATTCAATTTCTAAGGTATTTAGTTTCATTGAGTTGAGCTTTTCCCACTTAGTTTAGAGTCTCATAAGCTTCCTGTCAATATTTTCCAAATCATTTTTGCTATCTCTTCCAGAAAAACCATACAAAGTGTTCTTTTGGCTTTTCTGAGGAACCTTTTTCACATGAAGCCAAATATAAATAGGAAGCATTATGTACCAAAAATATCCTTGAACAAGGTCACAATTAATGAATAATATATTGCTTCACATTAAAAAAAAATGTGTATAAATACTCTTTTCCTAGGTCTTTATAACATGCTGGCCACTAAAATGAGAGAATTAATGTTCTTTCCTAATATCTCTTCTTTCTTGTATAAACAAGAAAAAGAAGGACAGGGGTCTTCTGATTGTCTTTAGAGATTGATTATGTGAAATATATCTGATATTTTTTTAACTAGAATTAATAAAAAGAAAAATTATGTATTACATCCTGGATGCCTTTCCAGTACAGCACATATATTGAACTAGGATTCAGATAACTAGTCTTTATCAATAATTCCTATGAGAAAGTCAGTTAATTTTCTTGCCTACTGACTTTTCCCTATACAATGGGGAAAAACTGTCTTACTTTAAATAGAAGAATTCCGTACCCACACTTTGCAGCTTGTAGGGTCTTAGTTCCCTGACCAGAGATTAAACATGGGCCACAACAGTGAAAGTGCCAAGTCCTAACCACTAGACTGCCAGGAAATTCCTGGGGCACAGCCATTTAATTTGCCTCCTTTGAAAAGTATGTTTCTGTTAACTACTCAAACTTATCTGGCTTTGGAATGTGGCCAGAGCAGTAATAACCAGTAACTAACCCTGGTAGTGTTCTTTGATAATATTTTATAATCATTATTTGTTTAAACCTCATAATGATTATAAGTGATGCCTGTTGTTATTCCCATTTTGCAGATGATGAAACCAAGGTTCAGAGAACCTAAGTAAATTGCCCAAGTTCCCATAGCTAGTAAGTGATAGAACTGGAATACCACTTCATATCTGAGTCCACTGTTCACGCTCTTAACTGCATTTTATTATGTAACATAATGAGAGGAAGCTTGAGCTTGTTGCAAATCTGGACTATCCTTAGTATTTATTAGCACCACTGTTTCCAGGTTGTGGCAAATTATCTCTATTTAGAGATGATTTTTTAAAATATAAAACTAGTAAGTTCCATGTTTCTCCTTGCAACTAAGTTTGGTGATTTCTCCTCGAATATACGTACTACTCTTAAGTATTCTTCAAAAAGATTGGCTTATTTATGAAACATTTGGTCAGATACTAGAATACAAAGAGAATGTTCTTTGTTGTAAGTAATACTCTTCTAATTTCTTTTGCCTGTTTGTTGTTTTTATGGTTCTGTCCCTTTTCATTATTATGTTTTGGCTCAAGTAGAATCATCCTTTTATCCTACCCCTACTTCTACCCTTATCCCTCCTCCTTGCTGCCCCAATCCACCAAAAAAAAAAAAAAAGCTAAAAATATCATCTCAGAAATTGATAGCAATGCCATGCGATTTAATTTGGTCTCAACAGTGTTCTTACATTGGCTGATAGATTGGTTGTTTGGCTGGCTCCTTCCATTTTCTTGTGCTCTTCTAAGCATTAACTACCTATAGGGACAGTACTTGAATAACCTGTTTTCTTATATTCATTTCACCTGTCCAGTTGAACAGAGACAAATTGATTTCTTTTTCATTTTGCTGACTACATTGTGGAAATTAATAATTGGCAACTTATTATGGAGAATAATTGTAACTGATGGAACTTGATTGGAAAAAACTCACTCTCCACTGATGCCATGCATAAAACAGTTTCAGTCTGTTTGTCTCTGGACACATTGACTTGAAATATACTATAAAGACTTAATTAAATATACAAATAGCATATATAGTTTTATTATCAAATTTGGCTGCAGTAATGTAGAAAGTAGTGTTCACATAATCTTTCTTGCCTTTCATTCCACCTCATCCCTCTCTAAAGTCACTCAATGTATTTATGCACATAATACATGTGTTACCTAGTCTTACTGTAAAGTCATCTTACAGGGTCATATCTTATTACTATGAAATTTAACTTAGCAAGAATAACAGCCTAAGTTTAGACAATCTAATATTTTAATCAAAACAATATGGAACCTAGTCACACTGACACTAGAAGTCACTTTGCATTACACATTTCCATTTCCAGGATATTAGGTACTATATATATTATGACACTAGTAAATTTTCAAGATTCTTTGCAATTTTTGTTTTTACTTGGTTCTAGAAAATCCTTTTCTCCCAGTTTTGCATATCAAGGGTATTTTGCTTTATAAATACATCTACTATCAGTATTTTATCTTATATAGAAACTTTCAGATTAGTGCTATGGTATTTTTTTCCTCTTCTCTTTACCCTTGTATTTCCTTTGCTAAGAATGATACAATTATCATAGTCATAACAGACCATAACAAAAATTAAAATACTTATTAGTCTTTACCCTTTAAAACCATAAACTCCATGAATAGAGAATCCATGGTCCTGTCAAAATATTATGCCCCTCTGAGCATAGGAGCCTGATTTTCCTTATATGATCACTTAGTCTTATCCTGAAAGCCATAGTCTAATTAAATAATTTTTTTTTCATAAATTGACCTGACACACTTTTTACTAGCCTGAAGAAAAATGTATTTCTTTGGATTTAAGAAAAATACGAACTTTACTGTTTATTAAATGTAGGAGAACTTTGTTTATAGAATGCTGCCTTTATTCATACATATCTGGAGGACAGAGCATTTTAAACATACTTAAAAAGCTGTACTGTTGATCTTATGTTAGTATCTTACTCAAACATATTTGAGTAATTTTTGCTCATTTTTCCATTATTGTCCAGATAGTAATTTTCCAGATTACTGAAGCTTACCTTTGTAAGCAACATATCTTAAGCCTAGAAGCCCTCTACATCAGTGGTTTTCAAACCTAGCTTTATCCTATATTCATATGGAGATCTTAAAACAAATCTGTCAGACCTGTACCAGACCAATCAGAATCTTAAGAAGTGGGTCCCAAGCATTAGCATTTTTAGCATTAGTATTTTTATTATTGATATTAGTATTTAAAAAAAGTATTCTCAGGTGATTCTGACAGGCATCCAGTGCTGAAAACCATTCTTGAATAAGAACCTCGGTCTTACTATAAATTTCTTTACAAGTGTTACCCTAACAGACTGGCACACAGTGAAAACTCTGAAGTGTGATAGATAAATGCATCTTAACCGTTCTTGACCTTTTAAAAAATACACATTTCCTTGCCCTTTAAAAGAGAGTGTATGAAACATGGTTTAACTTTTTCTTAATGAATCAAAGTCACACTTATGAAAATAATTTATTTTACTTCAATACACTGTATTAAAGTTTATAAGGGTCTGTCACTCAACTAAAGTTATTGTGCCAGACACATTTAAGATATATCAGTGTACAAAATATTCAAACATCTCTGCTCTCCAGATGCTGATGTTCTTGCAGGGATAGCCTGACAATTACAATAAATATATAAATTGTATACAGTAGTATATTAGAAAGTAATAAGTGCTATGACCCCCCCCCAAAAAAAAAAATTAGTGCAAAGGAAGATCCACCTCCATGGGAGGTTGAAATTTTCGGTAGCGTGGTCCTCCCTGAGGTGGTATTTGTTCCGAGTCTTGGAAGAAATGAGGAAATGAGCCATGCGGTCGTCTGGGGTGAGGGTGCTGGAAGTAGGATCAGCTTTGGAGAAAGGCCTCAAGGAGGAGCACGTCTGGGGTGTTTGAAGACACTGTGATGAGTGGCTAGAGGGAAGTGGGCAAGAGGGAGAGCAGCAGCAGCAGTCAGGTAGGGCTGACAGATTTTTATCGTAAGGGCTTCATTTGTTCTAAGTGAATGGGAAGCCTTTGCAGACCTTTTCAAAGAAAGAGGGGTTTGATTGGAATTAATGAAATCATTCTAGCTGCTGTTTTGACCCAAGTTGGAGTGGGGGTGAGAGATGGAACTAGACACAAAATAGCCAGTTGGAGACTATTGTGGTGATCCGAGAGAGAGAGAGAGGGCTCTGAGCAAGGTGGTAAAGGACCAAGGGGCCCATAGGCTTTCGTGATGAATTAGATATCTAGGATATGACAAACACACAAGTCAAGAATTACCCCAGGGTTTAGGCTGTTGAGATGGTACAGGCTATTTGTTGCCTACACTAAATGTTTTCATTACTATTTAAAAAAAAAAAAAAAAACCTCAGTATCAAAGTAACTCAGCTGGTAAAGAATCCGCCTGCAATGCTGGAGACCCTGGTTCGATTCCTGGGTTGGGAAGATCCCCTGGAGAAGGGATCGGCTACCCACTCCTGTATTCTTGCTCTTCCCTGGTGGCTCAGATGATAAAGAAGCCTCCTGCAATGCATGAGACCTGGTTTCAATCCCTGGATTGGAAAGATCCCCTGCAGGAGGGCATGGCAACCCATTCCAGTATTCTTGCCTGGAAAATCTCCATGGACAGAGGAGCCTGGCGGGCTACAGTCCAGGGGGTCGCAAAGAGTCAGACATGACTGAGCAGCTAAGCACAGCACACAAAACATCAAACTGTGAAATTGAATTTCTTACTGCTCTTACTACTTCTGCCTCTAATTGCCCTTATCTCTTCTAGACCATCTATTTTAGCTTAAATCTTCTGTGGACCAACAAATACAAAAGTATTTAAAATCATATGTTTATTATATATAAGGTTATAGATCTAAAATAATAGGCTCTGAGTGAGAGTTTATGTTTCTCTACTTGGGGGTAGTGGGAATCAGTCTTAATGCCAAGACTTCTCAGTGTTGCCTTTTCTACTGAGGCTTTCAACTTCCTTCTGATTTCACAGAGTATTCCAAATGATTAAGTCTGCCTGAAGACTAGATCCCTTAGTGAGAATTCGTTGATATTTACATTTTTACTTTTTTTAAATCAGGCAAAAGAATGGACCCCAGCAGGAAAAGCAAAGAAAGAGAATCCTGATAAGAAATTTTATTCCGAATCTGAGGAGGAAGAGGACTCTTCTGAGAGCAGCAGTGACAGTGGTGGGCTTTTAATTCATTGGAAAACATTGTTCACTGTAGCTTATATGCTGTGCTTCCTATAGAACAATAAGGCCTAGAACATAGTATTCAACCAGCAGGTTTAAGTGAAGTTTATACGATTGAAATAATTCCTTTCATTTACATATCAAAGTAATTTTGATATGTACGTTTTCAAAGTAATTTCTAACCGCTTTTTGTTTGACATTGCCTCTTGGATTGCCTCTTGGACCCATAACTAAAAAATGATAGAACTGAAAAAAGAACTCATGCTTTTCTGAATTCTAACCCACACTGCCTGGGATGTTCATTAACGTGTTGAAAAACATAAATTTATATTTGGTAAGCCTTTGTTTTCAGTATTTGACAAATTAATCTGTGGTGTGTTATTTTCTGAAGTAATAAGCTGGAAAATGGGGGAAATTACTTCAAACAGTTAATGCTAAAAAATATGGAATTTCAGGAATGATATAGACCATTGAGAAAGATATGTTGTGTCGTTAAGAGTGTCTCGTAGAGATATTTGTCTCCATCCCATTTATTCACAAGCTCATGTTCTACTTAGAGTCTAACCTTTTTCAGTATGTATTTGAAATAGTCCATTAACATTATGGCTTTTCATGGCATTATCTGAACACATATAGTAGGGATAGCAAGAGTTCCCTTCTAGCTACCAGAAGAAAGAGAAAACTTTTCTCATTAGAAGATACCAGTTTTTTTTCCAGTGAACATGTCTTCTTGAAGATAAACAAATTTCCTCAAGAATTTTCCTAACTTGAAAATTTAAACAAATGATGCCTGAAGTGAACTGGATCCAGGTTCATGTTGAACTCCCATAAAAACATGAAAAGTAGCTTACATGCTATAAGGGTTTTTTTTGTTTATTTATAGCATAAGCCAGTTATCTAAGTTAACACATGTGTGCTTAATTTTGACATCACAACAAATTCCAAACATGCTTAATCAACAGTTTTGTTTTCTAAAGTTTGGGTAAAATAAATTTTGCTCTCGGTAAAAAGTCACAATGGGCCTTCCCTTAATGGCTCAGTGGGTGAGAATCCACCTGCCAATGCAGAGGACACAGGTTCGATCCCTGGTCTGGGAAGATCCCCTATGCCTTGGAGCCAGTATAAGGTCACGCACCACAACTGCTGAGCCTCCATGCTGCAGCTACTGAGGCTGGTGTACCACAACAGGAAGCCCTTGTACCGCAATGAAGGGGAGCCCCTACTCACCGCAACTTGAGAAAACCTGTGCAAGGCAACAGAGATCTAGCACAGCCAAAAATAAACAAATAAAATGATAAATTTTTGCTTTTCTTATGAAATGATAAAAAAGAAAAATTTAAAAGCTCAAGGTGATGAGTGCCTTACCATGTAGTAGACTGTTGTGTTGTAATCACCTTTACACGTTTCAAATCATTTAATCTTCACAACAGCTCTGTGATGGAGCTTTGCTGAGAAGAAAAGCCAAGACCCAGAGAGGTTGAATAACAGCTCAGTCTTACACCTTGGTATGTGGCAGGGCCAGGATTTGAACGTGGACGTTCCAGCTTGAAAACTCATACTTATCACTCCTTTAAGCTATTCCAAAAGAATATAGGCATTCCTAGCTTTTTGCTGTCTGATACATAAATTAATCTTCATAGAGTAGATACTACTATTTACCTATTAGAATACTATTTTAACTAGAGGTTATGTTCTTCCCTTGGAGCAGTTCATCAGATAGATTGTAGGCCAAGATGGTTCGATGGCATCATCGACTCAATGGACATGAGTTTTTGCAAGCTCTGAGAGATGGTGAAGGACAGGGAAGCCTGGCGTGCTACAGTCCATGGGGTCACAAAGAGTCGGATACAACTGAGTGACTGAACAACAGCAACATGTTCCTCCCTGAGGATACGTCATCAGATAGATCATAGGCTAGGAAAACAGTGTGTCCTCTTATCCAGAATACAACTCTGCACATGTCATCATTTCAATTACCAAAAAATTATGCTTCCTGTTTAAAAATACACATAAATATGCTGTATATATCACTTCTGCAGTGAGCCCTAGTATACCATAATTTATACATAAAACTTATAACTATGTAGTTCCTCAGTATAACTTTATCATTTCTTTGACTTATGGAAGACTCTTATGCTAGCTAAAATAAGTACTTTTTTTTAATCAGTGGTTTTGCTTTGTTGCCTTTGAATTAAGGAATTTTTGAAGATGATTTGAACAGCTCTTTTCCCTCTCAAAATTTGTTCCTAAGAAAATTCAATAATACCTTCTATTTCTCTAAATAAAATCTCCCATTATAAGTAGAGGATATCATCCTCATTGTTGTTCAGTTGCTCAGTCGTGTCCGACTCTTTGCGACCCCATAGACTGCAGCATGCCGGGCTTCCCTGTCCATCACCATCTCCCGGAGCTTGCTCAAACTCACGTCTATTGAGTCAGTGATGCCATCCAACCATCTCTCCTTCTGTTGTCCGCTTCTCCTCCTTCCTTCACTCTTTCCCATAATCAGGGCCTTTTCTGATGAGTCATCCTCATAATCAGTCTTTAAATAAAAAGTTTTGCTGTAGCTAAGACATGTACGGGTTTGGAAAGCAAGATATGCTCACGTTGTTTTGCTTGGTTGATCTTTTCTTTTCCTTCTCTGTGTGTTGAAGTCCCACTGTGCTCTCTCTGCTGCAGGGTTCTGGAGGTCTGAGTGACCGGACAGCAGAAAGAGAAACTGTGGATCAGGTGGTGTCCACTACGTTAAAATTCAGCATCTCATTTCATTTGTGATGAATGTTGATACTTGCTTCTGTCCCTTGTATTTATTAAATGGCTATAAATCAAAGAGCATCTGGTTATTATTTTTTTTCAGAGAGTGAGTCTGGAAGTGAAAGTGGAGAAGACGAGGAAGACAGCAGTGGGGACAGCGGTGAGGACTCGAGTGAGAGTGGAAGTGAGTCGGAGGCCGAAAAGAAAACAGCAGCCAAGAACTCCAAAGCCAAAGGAAAAGGGTGAATTATTTCCTTCAAAAATATTCTGGGGTCTTTTCCCCTGGCCTAACATTGAGTGAAAAAATGAGTGTGTGTTTATTTCCCCAAACAGGCTTTAAGTCTTTTAATATTAATTTAAAATACTAATTCACATGATTCTCCTACTTGTAATGCTCAGTTTCCATTTTGAACTTGAACAAATCTTGGGGTTACATTTTGAAAATTGGTGTAACCTTGGAAAGCTGAGTTAAGTGATCACGCAGTTGGTATGAAACACTTAATTACCTTTTGCAGCAATTTTGCTGAGAGTGAAAATTAAATCCTTCAATACTTTGCCATTATGTAACTAAGACAATTGATTTTTCTAAATAATGTTATATTAAAAAGATTATGATCCAAATATTAGAGTCAGGGGCTGTGAAGGAAGACGGTCATAAGATATTTAAGTGTTAGCACTTTTTAAGATCTCCCATTATCAACAATATTATCATGTATTAAAGTGTCATTAAAATTTTGAGTAATTGGGGCTAATACCTTGGATTGTCTGAGTCTGTTTTCCCTGCTGCTGTCAGAGAGTGGCCTCTGCAGACACGATGGCCCTTTCCCCGGGAGTCTGCTGCCCGCTCAGTTGATGAGCTTGCAGCCCAGCTCAGTCGTGGCTGACAGCACTGATTGGGGCGCAGTATGCTCTCTGCTCCTTTTATTACAGACAGTAATTAAAGCAGCTCGCCCTGCCACTTCCATAACAAACACAGCATAATGCCCTAATTATGACTTTATTAATTTAAGTCAGGATTTAATGATTTTAAAAGTGATTTATATTGTTTTTCCTGTTCAGAACAAATGAAATCTGTAGGTTAAATTAATACAGGCTTTTCATCATTGCAAAGTTAAAAAGCTAGTTACCAGTAAATTCTTTTCATTAGATTAACATCTGAAACTCTAAGCAGTAAGGTAAACAATAATTACCCATCAAAATTGAGTGATGCATAACAAAATAACACTTTTACCTTTAAAATCTTATCTTAAAAACTAGAAGCTAAGTATACTTGGAATCATTCACTTGTTGCAGCAAGCCAGTTGCTTGGTTTGTAGTAGCCTTTTCTCAGAGAGAGTCTCTGTGCTTCTAGTTTAACATCAGAGTGTCTATGATTTGCTGTTTTTCAGTCGCTAAGTATGTCCGACCCTTTGTGACCACGTGGACTGCAGTACTTCAGGCTTCAGATACTTCACTATCTCCCAGAGTCTGCTCAAACTCATGTCCATCTGTGATTACTTAGTTTGTGAAGAATGTCATATTTCTTAGGAAGGCAAAGTTTTGTTCAGAGCACTAAGTATCTTTTCTGATAGCAAAAGTCAATATGCTAGAAGCTTATAATCATAAATTGTGTTAGTTTCATTATTTTTTTTTCAGAAACAGACTTTTTTAACACAGTGGACCCCACTTGATCCATAGTTTCTATTTCTGCTTTTTCAAACTCATATGAATTTTTAAAAATTGTTTGTTATATAAAAGGAAATCTCAGATACATTCTAAACCTTATATTTTAGATATATGTTTTAACCACTAAATGGGAGATAATAAATTGCCATTCTTTGCTAGGGAAAGGAAAAAAAACATAGTTTTTAGTCATCAAATATAATTACATGTGCTCTGAGATGTTACCATGACTCTATGTTTAATAAACAGCAATCACATATTTCCTCCACAAAAGTCAGTTCGATTCTTCCAGTTGCCTAACCACTCACCCTCCCCAGGTGTTTTTCTTCTTGACTCTAAGAATTTTTTAAAAAACTTTGCCAGTATAACTATGTGATAATTTTTTAAAGATAAGGAGCTCTAAGTATCTTCAAAGCCACCCTTTAGTAGTCATAACTGCTGTGCTCTGCTTAGTCGCTCAGTCGTATCCGACTCTTTGTGACCCCATGGACTGTAACCTTCCAGGCTCCTCTGTCCTTGGGATTCTCCAGGCAAGAATACTGGAGTGGGTTGCCAGGCCCTCCTCCAGGGGATCTTCCCCACCCAGGGATCGAACCCAGGTCTCCTGCATTGCAGACAGATTCTTTACTGTGTGAGCCACCAGGGAATCCCAAGGAAACTAGAGTGGGCTGCCATGCCCTCCACCACGGGATCTCCCTGACCCAGGGATCAAACCCACGTCTCTTGTGTTTCCTACATTGGCCTGTGGGTTCTTTACCAGTAGTGCCACCTGGGAAGAATGTATTAAAACATCTGAATTAGATAATTGTTTATGAATTGCCTCATACTGTCTGGCACAAGGTGGATTTTTAAAACAATACACACATACACGCACATATGGTAAAGAGAAGTTAGACCTTCAAAATTGAGAAAATAAAAAAGATCACAAGCTATCTCTTTTCCCCTGAGAGAACACATTGTGTTATCTCTTCTTGGAGACCTTTTTCCCTTCCCTTCTTCCTGCCTCATTCCTCTTTTTAAACTCATGTGTCTCTTCCTCTAGGAAGGGTCCCAGTCTTGGTCTGTTTTGTTTAGATGCTCCTTCAAGTATTCTCATGACACAGTATGCTTTGTTACTTACTGTTTACCATGCTTTCTTGTCACTGCCAACTTAACCTCTCTGTATCTTCCAATGGACTGACTGTAGACTCGATGAAGGAGCAATATGGAGATCATCTGTATCTTACTAACCACTGTTACTCTTAGCACCTAACACGGTGCGAGCTCATGGAGGGCAGTCAGTAAATATTTGTTAAATAAGGGAATGAGTGAACAAAATGAACATCAGCACTTAGGTTTGATCATTTGGTATTTTAAAACTTTAGTATTTATCTGATTATCTTACATTTTTAGTAAAATTTAGTACATTAGAAGAATTCTCTTTTGAACTGGTTGATGTTTTCTCATATATGTTAAAGGGTCACATTTGGGAACATATGAAAATCATTTTCTTGGGCAGAATGATCTATAAAATGCAAGTCTGTATTAGCAAAAGTAGATTATAAGTATTTAAATTTTTAGTATTTTGAGATAGTATTTTAAAATCTGCCTAAGTATTTCTGAAGTTGTTAATGTTAGCACCTAATGTGTAGTCCTAGTAAATCAAACACTTAATTATTAGTTATTTTCTACTTATGATGTCATTTAGTGTTATTTTATGATCTTTTGCACTTGAAGTGTGTGTGATATGGTTTAGTTTTGAATGGGTTCTGATTCATTTAGTTATAGATAATACTGTCTCTATTATTATTTCATTAA
This sequence comes from Okapia johnstoni, assembly GCA_024291935.2. NCBI lineage: Eukaryota > Metazoa > Chordata > Mammalia > Artiodactyla > Giraffidae > Okapia > Okapia johnstoni. The sequence continues at coordinate 84,279,084 of CM044307.1, forward strand.
CATGTTTTGGAATTTTAAAACCATTGTTACTGTCTGTACACTAAAAAGAAATGGTTCTCAGTGAAATACACTTCTCTAATGAAGATTTTGATTCATACGCAAAATGGAAAAATGGTAACCCTTGTCTTTTGATTTTTCAAACTACTTTTTTATGTAAGTATCTAATATTTTAAATTTTATTATTCTGATTAGTGATTCTAAAGATGTGGATAAGGAAAAAGAAAACTCTAAAACTTCAGAGTCTTCCAGTGGTGAATCTAGTTCAATAGAAGAGAGTTCTTCAGATTCTGAATCAGAATCTGAAAGTGAATCTGAATCCAGAAAAGTTACTAAGGTAAGAGATTACACATTTTTGTAACAGAAAGTAAATATTCTTTAGCCTTTTCTCAATTAAGAATTAATATTTCTAAAAATTTGTTTTGTTGAAAATCAAGAAAACAAGGAAGGAATTTAATATGTCACTGACAACTAAAACACCATCTTCATTCATCCACACCTGTGATTTTATTTTTATTTTTATTTTTTTTTGTAGATTATTACTTCCCTCATAACTCTGCAGAGAAGTTAGAAACTTTTTTAACTTCACATTTTCCAACCACAATTAGAGACTTCAGTGTTATGAGTATGACCTTTTTTGTTCTTGGCTGTGATGTGACAAGGGAAGCTTTTGCCAGATGGGAAGTAAAGAGGACTTTGACTTCCCCTTTACTCAATACTATTCCCCCACAGAAATAGTATTGAGCAAAGAAGTATAAATTGTACATGCTTCATAAGAAATTAAGACTAATATACTTTTAAAAAATATTTGGATAATAATTTTTAAAGGTTTAATTAAAGAGTATACATTCTTTAATAATTAATAAAAATGCAGTAACATATATTTAAAAACAAATGCAAGAGCCACTTGTGGTAAAAGAATGATTATAGGGACTTCTCTGGTGGACTAAGACTCCAAGCTTCCACTGCAGGAGGCCTGGGTTTGATGCCTGGTCGGGGAACTAAGATCCTGCGTGCTGCACTGTGCAGCTGAAAAAAAAAGAGCAATTATAGTTTTTTAGTACAATATCTGTATCACTAAACCGTGTCTGCTTAGCAAAAAAAAAAAAAAAAAAAAGGAAAATGCAGTTTTTAATACAAAAATCAGGCTTAATACATATCCTTTTGATCTTTAATTATTATTCCCATCCTATAAATGGATTGTGATGGTGCTCAGTTTCAAATGCAATGGTTTTTATGAATAAATGTATTATTCCATGTGTTGAAAATATGATCACACCTTACCTTTTATTGAGTTCAGCTTGTTTTTAATGCACTATTTTTTCATTTATTTGTTCTAGTAACATGAATTTCTTGAATAAATCATTTGAGTAGGCAAGTATGAAAATAAATTCATCAAAGTAATAATTGTCCTCTTCCATCTAAGATTTATTGTTAAAGAATAACCATATTTTTGAAAAAGAATAAATGTGCTTTAAACACTGGCTAGTATTTGTCTGTCTTTAAATATTCTTAAATATAGAAAGACCTATTTTAAACTTGAATTTATATTTAAAATTTATGTCTGTATGTAGTATATAACATGGGTTTTATTTTTTAAAAATTCACATAAAAACCTTAGAGATTTTTAGGTTTATTAATCTGGCCTCTTATAAACTTACTACTCAGTGAATTGGATATCCTCTCATTTCCTACTTATATTAAGTTACAAAATGATCTTAAGATTTTATTCAAAATAAAAGAGCTTTAGAAACAGAGTTTTTAAAAATAACCAAGCAAGGAATTAAGAGTTGTCAAATGGGTACAAGTAAGTTATTCTAATGAAGTTTTGTGAAAGTTGAAAAATTGCAGACTTTAATACCTATTCAGTGTTGGACATTAGAAACCCACAGAGGTACCCCAGGCCAGAGATTCAGTTTATTTCTTCTCTGTCACTTTCAGTGATCAGATTAAATCGCTTAGTAGTTGAAAATATTTTACTGTAGAACATCAGTATGAAATTTCAAAGTAATGTAGTGATCCAAGACTCTTGAGAAATTCAGGTTTTATTCACATTGTTGATAGTTTCGTGTCTGTGTTTTGCTTATATAGTTTCTTTTCTCTACATTGTTATGCCTTTTCTGTCTGTAACAGGCAGATTATAGGATTGTTTGTTTTAATTTGTATTCTCCACCTTGGAGCCACAATAACTATTTTTTTCTTTTTATTTCTTTCTGAGTGATTTGAAGCATAGCGTGCAATTACAAGTGTACCAGTTTTCTAATAATGGACAGCACTGTAATTGTAGGAAAGTTCTCCTTGCACTGTGTTGTGGTTCCCACTCTAAACTATGAGTAATGGAGGCAGATGGTGGGTGCTTTACCTTAATTAGCATGACAGTATGTTAGTGCTAAAAATTCATATACCTTAAATCTGCAGCCCAGCTAAAGCTATACTTTTATTCTCTCAACCTTTTCTTTCCTTTGGACAATGTATTTTAGGGATATTGAGCGTGAAAATGGGACCTTGGGGTACCTCGGATATATGGCTTTGAAAACAGTTCATTTTATGGAGGTCCTATGAGATAGGTATAGTGTTTTCCTTGTTGGAAGATAATATCTTTATGCTTCAGTTTCCTCATCTATAAAGTAGAAACGCTAATACCTACTCTGCTTCTTTCAGGTGCTGTGATAAAAAAATCAGATGTGAAAGATCAGTGTAAAGCCCTATATAAATATAAAACATTAGTGTTAACATTTTTAAACTTGAATATTAATTCTGAGAGACCAGTATTAGGGTTACAGAACACCAGTGCTAAAAGAAACCCAAAGTATTTTGTCACTCTTGTGTCTCCTGCATTTTTCCAACTTTTTTAATACCTTTCTAGTTAGAAATTAACAGTCAGGTGTGACCCCTTACCTGAAGCCTCTGATCTCATCCACTATCTGCAGAAGACTGACCTGCCATTCACTGTGAGTATCTCCTACCTCTCTACTCTCTGACACACAATCTCCATTTACCCTCCTCCTTTATCTTTGAATGCAGCTCAGAGTAAGTGATTCCTATCCATTTAGCATCCTGTGTCCTTTTGGACTTGTTTAGTTGATGGTCTTTTACCTCCATTGCACCTTCAGTCTCTTTTTTCCTTAGTTTCTCCGCCAACAAAAGCATTCAGGTCTTTCCTAGCATTTAAAGACAGAAGAAGGGAATGGAAGAGAGAGACAGAGAGAATGTGTGAGAGTGAGAGTTTAGAAGAATAATCTAGATGTTCTCCAGCTACTACCTCTTTACCTAATTATTTCTTAGTCCCTTTTAAATTGATTTCTACTTCTATCACTTCCTATAGACACTGCTCTCTGAAAAGGCAACCATGATCTTTCTCCAAAACCAGGAACCTTCCTTAGTTTATCCTTATCTGATCTTTTTATATGACAATTTCCCTACTACTTGAAACTCTCTTCATCCTTTTTCTTTTGACTTCTCTAACCCTTTAATTTTTTTATTTTTCACTTTTTACTCCTCTTCTGACACCCAAGTGTGAACATTGCTCCAAAGTTAGTGCTTCTCAGTTCACTTTTTTTTTCAAAAATATTAATTGATGTGGATTAATTTTAGTCCTTTTTTCCTCTACATTTTACTGTTGTGAGACTTATTAACTCTTGTAACATCAGCTAAAACATTTCTCTGAATTACTTCTATGATAACATCTGTAAATTTTCTTATGCAAACCAGATTCTTGGTCCTCTTAGGAGCTGCTGGTTTCCCAAACTTAATATACCCAGAGACATGATCTGTCATTTGGTACCAGCATGCTTTCTGTGCTCCCGGATTTGGAGCCCCACAGTTGTCTTTGACCCCTACTTCATCCTATTTGTATGCACTGTTGCCAAGTCTTAGAGATTTTGTGTATTATTTCTCATACCTGTTTCTTCTTTCCCTGCATCACCATTACAGGTCATCTCTCCTTGTATCGCCCAGACACCACTGCCTTTGTCATCCTCAGACAGCTCCCCAATGCCAGTCCTTCCAGCCAGCTGCCAGATTACTGTCAAAGTCACCTATAATGATACCCCATTGTCTTTGAGTTCAGTGACCTCCTCAAGCTCAAAGGTCCAAACCCACCTTTCCAGTCTTAACCCCTCTTGTATTCTAATCGCAATGGACTGTTCATTGGCTCTCGTGACATACAGTGTGCTTTTCCATTTCTATGCCTTTGATCTTCTTTTTGTATCATTTCCCTTTTTACAGAAAATAGAAGCTGAGGAAGAAAGTGGCCTTGTATCAAGGGTAGGTCCTCACTTCTAGTTGAGAGTGACTGCAAGGAATGAAGTATATTAATGACTAGAGGGTTTTACTCACATGAATGGTGTAGGGACAGTCAGGCGAGAATGGTGTAGAACAGTAGGTGAGAACTACTGTTAAATTGTGTCTGTTGCTGAAGTGTTTGTCGTTCGGCTCCATACCCCTGCATATCCATAAAACTCAAAACTGCTGGTGTCAGTTGGTTTGTTTCTCTTACTGATTGGAAAATGGCCTCAACTGAAGTCAGATACTGTCGGTAATAACCAAAGAAAATTATCTTTCTCTTCAGTTACAATTATTTTAATGGGCAAGCATATTTTTATTTGTAGATTTTTTTTTCTGAACTAAATGTAATAAACATTTTAATTTGAGTCTAATCCTTTTATGAAATAATTTGTGTTCAGCTGCTAAGTCATGTGTAACTCGTAGTGACCTCACGGCCTGTAGCTCACCAGGCTCCTCTGTCCTTTACTATCTCCTGGAGTTTGTATAATACCTATAACAAAATTAGTTTTAATAGTTCTGTATTTTCAGTACTTTCACATATTTCACATGGTGTTTAGGAAACATTTTTTTTTTTTTACACAGAAGAATGGAGAAAAAAATTAGTAATACAGGCCATATTAAATTAGGAAGACATTCACATTTATATCACTTTATCCCATGTTTTACTGATATAATTAAGTTATATTCTGCTTGTAGTTAAAATTATGTGTTGAACAGATGGTAAAAATTTTATTTAAAATATATTTTTTAAGTTGCCAGGGTTTCCCAGGGTTTTTTTTTCTTCACTGAACATGACTTCAGTGTTTTTACTATCAGCCAATAAGTTAGGAGATGGCAACCCACTCTAGTATTCTTGTCTGGGACATCCCATGGACAGAGGAGCCTGGCGGGCTACAGTCCATGGGGTCTCAAAGAGTCAGACACGACTGAGTGACTAACACACGCAATAAGTTATAGCATTCCCACTTACTATAGTTATTTCTGCCATCACTTTGTTCGTCCCACTATTCACACTTGAACTGTGATTCAGTAGTTTTGATTATATCCTCAGTGTCTATGCACCACCTGCTGAATATTCAAATAAGCTGTGATTAAAATAATAAAAATTTTAAGTCATAATGGTAATTTATTGTGAATAATTTTATACATTTCCTTAAAAATATTAATAGTATTTTAATTACACTTACTTTATATTAAGCATAATAATCTATCAATGGAAAGTAGATATATTTAATATATTTGCACCTAATAGCATTTAATACTAAGAGCATTTCCATATTTGAATCAAAATTAAGGTTAATATGTTTACTAGCTTTAATAAAAATAATATCGTCTCTCTATCCTAGCAGTGTTTAAGATGCTCTTGTCAGTGGTCTTTATCACATTTATAGAGATCTCACAAAGCTTTGTTAGTCTCTTTTTGAGAGGTGCAAAGAAGCTAATTAAATCTTTTTGTGCTTTTTGGACTGGACAGTGTCTTATGACTAGTGTTCAGATGTCAGTAAATACTGAGACATACCTCAATAAAAGATCTACCATGTGAAAGATTCTTGGTTATAAAATAAATATGGGATGTGGTATGAATAGATTGTGGATAAGAATGAAAGGAACTATTTTCTGATTAGTGTTCTGTCCTATCTGTGAATAGGAAACAGGTTTACTTGTGTTTTTCCAAGTATTTATGATTGTTGCAATTACATAACTTCTCTGAAGATTGTAGAATATTAGGTTTTACTCTGACAATTCAAAGGCTTGCCTCTTTCAATTTATGTCTTTTCCAATTTAGTTCATATTTTAAGTTTTCCAGAACAGAAATAGCATTTCACTTCAATTGAGATCTTTAAATCAACGTGAATGCCATTAAGCAATCTTTCTTATTGAAGTAGGTATAATCTAATAGGGAAGATTTGTTTAACAGTTTAGACTTCTTTTTAACTTATATAGAAGTCTTAATTTTCTGGCAGTGTAATTTTGTTTTAAAGCAAAGTGCAAATGTGAGCCTCAGATTTTTAAAATCAAATTTGTTAGATGACTTGAAGGCAAGAAAATCATTAAATTGTCTTTGGTTGGTAATTCTAACTGAAAATATTTCGTGTAGATACCTTGCCCTGTGAGGCTAGAAATAAGCCTTGAATTTTTGTTGCTTCCAAAGCATAGTGTGGGTTTGACAAACTTTACATTACCATTTATCCTGTTTTATAGTTTTAAATTTCAAACCTTTTATAATGGTTTCCTGTTAGGAAGCATATTTGATGCTTGTTGTGTTAGATCTTCTTTTTGTTTCCTTTTTTTTTTTTTTTATCAGCATGAAGATAAACATACGTAATAGATTTTTAAAAATCCTTACAAGGTATATTATTACATTTTTTTGTTTGTATTATTTGGAGCTTAGTAAGTATTTCCAGGATCTTTTATTTATTATTTGAAATGAAATATGTTAAATAGAAATCAGTTTCTTAACCCTGTGACTTTGTATTTCATTTTGAAAATGTTGATGTGTTGAGGTGTATAATCGAATACCATAGAAACAAATGGAGATTTGAGGATGATGAATTGATAACTAGGTATTTTTGTAGTGAGATTTTAAGATCAGTTACTGTTGTCCTTATAAAAGTCTAATACAGTCACTCAGCTGTTAAAAACCTAATCCTCTATTTAAAAAAATATACAAAAACAAATTGTCTATCTTTCTGCCTGATCTCTTCTCAAGTACTAACACAATGGAAACAGTGGGTGATCTGTCAGTGTGTTTGGTTTGTCAATGATGGTTTTGTATAAATATTGGGAGGGTAAGAAATAAAATTCACACAGTAAAATATGATTTCGTCTGCCTTTTCTCTGCAGCTCCATGGCTCATGCTGCGGTGTGAAATTCTCATTTTACACACTTTGCAGGCGGAGCACATGAATTATGCATTGAGCAAGAAAAATCTCCTGCCTCAAGTCCTATATGCATTTACCCAGGTTCTGTCTCTATTACCAAGATGAATTGCAAATGGAGAAATGTTTGATGGAATGGGGCTCTTAACTTCTTTGTTTAGGATTCAGATTTTTATTTTTAAAGTAAATCCTTTAAGTATGAAAATGTTTTGAACTTACTATGGATTTTTTAAAATGAGAAATGAAATATAAGAGAGGAATGCCAAACACATCACAATGCTTTTTACAGCCTTGATTCCGAATGCAAGGCTTTTTCAATTGAGTAGAAATGACCGTTATCTTTTGCTAATGTTGTATTTCAGTCACCAGTTATTTGCTGTACTCAGAAAGTCAATGAAATTCTGTCTTTTTGAGAGCCTTTTTTTCTTTTTCTTTTTCTTTTAGGCTTCTAATAAGAGATTATGCCAATTCCACATGCAGTTCTGTCCTGTGTTATATGTGACCTGATGTGTGTTTAATAGATATTGTTACACACTCTTAGCTGTGAAGTAGAAAATAAGGTATATAGACCTGCCTCCAGATTTAACTTTGTCTTGATTTGATAGGTTTCTAATTTTTCAGGTGGGGAGGTTGCAGTTCCATAAAGACAGTCATGCACCATTGTAGGTTATAGGAAGCTACACCCGTTGTGCTCAGCATGGCATTTTGATAAAGTCACATGGAGATAAGCTTTTTGTTTTATGTTCTTTCTTCACAGGAATGTTATTCTTGTTGAGATGGCATATTCATTCTGAATGTGTTTTTGTTACCTGCAACTTTCACATTTCAGCTTCAAAACTAACATTTCTTATATTTTTCTTTCTCCAGTCCTAGAAATTGTTATTTATTTCAAGTGTGGAGAGAAGGAGACATATTGCTTGTTTTGTCTTTAAATAACAGATGAAAATTAAAACCCACCTAGATGATTTGGAGTTTTCAGTGGCAGAAATAAATATTTTGAAGAAAATCAATGCTGATGTTTCTAGCTAGTATTTTAATGTGTATTATTGTGTGATCCTTGAAAATAATTTTTCTGAGTATTGGCAGAAGGGGGAAAAAAAACAGGATTTAAATCGTTTTAAAATGTTACCAGATATGTTATGTGATATATTGCTCTTGTTCATGTATGTTCACTGCTGTAAGAGCTCTAACACTATACAGACTTTAAATGTCAGTAAAGTACCTTTTGCTTTAGTGATAGCTTTCTGTAGTTAAAGGACTACTTCAAAAATATTTGTAGTTATTTACATTAGCAATAAGTTATAAACTCCTCTGGTGGATTATAAGTTATCTGAAGGCAGGTACTAGACTTTGTCTTGGTTGTGTTACTTCCATTGCTTAGCACAGAATCTATTAAAAATTCGATACATATGTATGAATCAATGAATGATTGAATAGGTGAACAACAACATTTTGTCAAAAGCTTAAGTTTTGGCCTTCAACTTGTGAAGGTTTCATGAAAAAAAAAGTATAAATTTAGGTAACCATGGCCCAAATAAATCTGTTTAACACCCTAATCCTTGTTGGTCTTTATTGTTTATACTACTACTCAGTATAAACTCCCTTTTTTTTTTTTTCACAGTTACACATCTTTTCTGAATCTCTAAACAAACTGTGACTACCTTGAGGCTTAGGAACCTAATCTGTGGGTATCCACATTTCAAAAATATAGTAGACTGAAGAAGCCCATTTGAGATGGGAGAAGCCCTAATTATGTATAGAAATATTGGAATACTTACCCTCCCCAAAGGAAAATAGAAAAGAAAGCACATTAATTCTTTTCAATCCTAAAGAGCAAGAGCCTGAAAATATTTATGGTTTTTAATGAATATCTTTGGCAAAAGAAGTCTGATGCAAACCAATGTTGAAATGTAGAGTTTCTGGTACAAATGCCTGTTACAGACTACCTCTCAAAAAGGCTGAGCTATCACAAACCCATTGACAATATCAGAGCTAAGCATGTATTGTTTAAGCATTTCTTTTTCTTACATCAACTTGTTTTAAAATTATTTTTGAGAATATTTGTACACTTTCTACCAAAGAGTCACGTTAGACTTTTATGTTAGCAAAAAGTTGTCAGAACATAAAAAATTATTTGCTTTTAAGTTTCCTTCTTAAGGTCCTTTATAATCTCTAAGTAAAAACTATTTTAAAAGTTTGCAAGGTGAAGAAGAAATATCATGCACTAACTGAAATAATTTTGATTCAAAAAAGCATTTCACATAACCATATAGAAACTTAATTTGATTTTTTTCTGGAAGACTAAGCAAAGGGGAAAAAAATGTTTGTTTTGAAATGTTAAAGACTACGTCATAGATTTTTAAGATAGAATATGCAATAAATAAAATATTTATTATTTTATAGGAGAAAGAAAAAAAAACAAAGCAAGATAGAAATCCTCTTACCAAAGATGTTTCACTTCTAGATCTAGATGATTGTAAGTATTGAAATTTAAATCTTTTCATCTGTGCTTAGCAGTAGTATTTTTCATTTTTATAGTACCTTTCATTTACATGTCTCAAAATAACATCTATTCAAAAGATTTATAGATATAAATAGACAAGAAAATATCAAAAATTATTTCTATTAGCATTTTTTCCCATCTGTTCTGTATATCAGTTAGTTTTGTATCACCTAAATAAGTATAATTGGTCAAATAAAATGCATCAAATTCACTTTAAGCTCTTTGGTTTTAGTGAATAATTATCCATATCTCACAACTTCTACATTGTTAAATGTTGACTATGGGGATCAAGATACCTAACTTAAGGAAATAGGGAATTAGGGATGTAATTGGAAATGTAAAGGACATCACTGTTTTCTACTTGCCACACTTGGGGTGTGAACAGAAATAAGCACAAACCTTTTGAGATACAGTAAAATTTATATCTATCAATATTTTAATTGCAAAAAATCTTTGTGCACCAAATTTACTTCTAAGAAGTTAGAATCCTTTACAAAGATATGTATTCATCTTCCTTTAAAGTCTCCTGAATTGTGAGAAAGACAGTAGAACTAACTTTGTGGGTAGGTAGATTTTGCACTAGAGGAAGAATAACAATAAGTGAGATTTCTGAACATTAAACTGCTGTCATTTTGCAGTATAGTTTTCCTGTGCCAGATGTGAGTTATGCATTTATGTCATATTGTCATAAAACTGTTCTATATATGTTGTTTACCCTGCCTGTTTCTAATAGTCATGACAAACCTTTACTGTAGAGAAATTAAAGTATATAATACTGAAAAAAAAAACAGAGAAACTAAAAATAAAATTGGAACCAAATTTGAATAATTTCTCGCTTATTGGCAAAGATTTTAAAGTTTGCATCATTTCTTACCTCTTGGCTAAGATTTTTAAAGCAACAACCATTATTGTTAAGGTTTGGAGAAGCAGATACCATACATATGTTTTTCATAGACATATAAATAAGTGTAGTTTTTTGAGGTCATTTGAGCAATATCTGTCAAGGTATTAAATTCCACACACCTTTTGACCTAGCAGTTCTTCTCTAGGAATTTATCCTGTAGGTAAACCAACAAAATCAGATTCTTATTCCATCCTTGTTTCAGGCTCTTTAACTTAATGGCTTAATTTTACACTTAGTGTCCATATTCCTTTAGTGCTCGGACTCCTGCCTGCCTCTTATCCATACTGTTCCTCTGCATTTCTGAAATATGCCAGGCTCCTTCCTGCCAAGGGCCTTCTGCTGTTTCCCCTGCTAAGAACACTTCTTCCTGATCTTCTGATGGCAAGCTGTTGTTTATCTTTCAGATCTCAGCTTAAAGATCATCTTCTCTTACATACTTAATCAATCATTCTTGATGGTCTTCATGCCATTTTTCACTATCTGAAATTATCTTAAATATTTGTATTGTTTATTGTCTGTCTTGCTCACTGTTATTCCTAGCACCTAGAACAACACCTGGGAGATAGTGGGAACCCACTAACTATTTATTGAATTAATAAAATGTGCAAAGGTATATAGAAATTTCACTGCAGTATTATTTTTACAGCCCAGTTCTGAAAATAGATGAAATGTCTACAGTAGTGTGATATAACCATTAAGAAAAGTGAGGTACCTTTTTAATATGCTAGTTTATGTTGTTATATATGTGAAACATTATAAGTTCAAAAAGATACATGTAGAGTATGACTTCTCTGTAAAAAAAGAAGTAAAAGAAGAACTGTATCCTGCAGACAAATACAAATATGATTATACATTATATATTTCTGGAAGGCTACAGAAGATATACTTAACAGTAAGACTGACCTAGGGACAGAGGAGAGGGAAAAAAAAAACAACTTATTTTGTATCTCTCTGTGACAATGAATGTTTTACATTTATGTGTTAAGGTTTAAGTTTTAAATTGTAAAAGAACAACAGTCAGACCTTTAAAAAGGAATTAAGAGTCAATGTTACAAGGTACTAGAGTGTACTCATTCCTTTTCTCCTTATATTTGACTCTGGATTTTCTAGTAGCTAAGGAGAAAAGGCAATGCAACCCACTCCAGTACTCTTGCCTGGAAATTCCCATGGACGGAGGAGCCTGGTAGGCTGCAGTCCATGGGGTCGCTCAGAGTCAGACACGACTGAGCGACTTCACTTTCACTTTTCACTTTCATGCATTGGAGGAGGAAATGGCAACCCACTCCAGTGTTCTTGCCTGGAGAATCCCAGGGACGGCAGAGCCTGGTGGGCTGCCGTCTATGGGGTCGCACAGAGTCGGACACAACTGAAGCGACTTAGCAGCAGCAGCAGCAGCAGCGAGGAGAAAAGAGAAACCTATAAAATGATACAATTTTTATTATTTCTTTTTAAAGCTTTGTAAAAAGTATATAGAAACAAAGATTTTCTTAAATACTGAGTTTTAAGAATTTAAATGAAGGGTTTTCTTAAGGGAAATTTCATCCCAACTTACATTTAACTCAACCTAGGATATATTTCTGTTTGTTTTTAATACCCAGTAATTATTCATTTAAAAATTTTTATATATTAAAAGTTTTACTGAGATTTTGAAGCATAACTTTGATCAGAAGAACAATTGTCTAATTTTTAAATATACTTTAGTAAAGAAAGTGTCTTGTAGAAAGTTTTGAAAAGAAAATGGGTTAGCATTCTGACAAATCAGTTCAGCATCTTTTCATAGGCAAATCCTTTTTCCTCCAAGTTGGAGATTTGAGATTCTGTTTTATTATTTGCCTCTTTCTCTCTTTATCATTCACATTTCTTTCTTTACCATAAATATTCCTTAACAACTTTTAAGACTGCAAGGTTATCCTTTATACTGTAAGTTTACTATTGTTGGAAATAAAACTTATTATTTCATTAACTATTGTTTCCATTTCTTGCTGTCTTAATCAGTGAAGCTATATGCATCTTTGTAAGTATGTTATTGCATTGACTCCATGACTATATCCTTAAGATAAATTCCCAGGAATAGAATTACCAGGACAAAAGCTATGAAGAATTCTGTCTAAAATTGCCTTCCACCAACTTACACAGTAGTATTATGAGAGTGCCAAATTCCTTTTACCCTGGTTTACCAGTGCTCGGTTTTGTATTTAAAAATCGCCTTTGCCTGTTTAATAGGTGGAAATGGTATCTCATTTTAATTTGTCTACCTTTAAAAAAAAAAAGAGCTATAGAGTTGTTTTGTTTCTTACTCATTAATTCACCATAGTCAGCTGCCTATAGAATCCTATTTAGGATAAACTTTCAGTGCCAGCTTCCATCTTGCCAGACCTGTAAACAGATGTGTAATCAATTCTTTAATGCCAGAACCACAGTCTTCTGAAATGATACTAAAAGCTTATATTTTTTCCTGTAAGAGTCAAGCTTACCTCTGTGGTGTGAATTGTCTTCTCTGTCTTTAGCCAAGCTGTAATTAAAATCAGAGGCTATTTTTCATACTCAGTTTTTTATTTTTACATGGTCATCTAATATTTTGGATTGGATGGATAGACAAACAAATGGACAAACATGCCCTTAGAGCCCACCAGAAAAGTTACAAGTTGGATGGAAAGGCAACACATTTTGATTCAAATTAGAAGAACCAATTTCTAGTCCTACAGTGGTTCTTCCATTCACTTGTTTTATGATCTTGCAAGTTTTAATCTCCGTATGCTTCATTCTACAGTGTCTTTATATAAATGCCCCTTCTGCCTATTCATGCCATTATCTTACTTCAGTCCTCATCATATCGTGCCTAAACTATCGTAAATTCCTCCTTACCGCCAACCTGAGTGCTCTTTACATTTCTTCAGTCTGTTTCTTACACTAGCCTCTGACTAATTATTATGCAGTACTATATATCTTACTACTCCTCTTTCTGGTAGATTTTTAATAGTTCTTTTTGATTTATAGGATAAATCCAATCCCCTTAGCTTTACATTCCCACCTCTTAGCCTTTGTTTACATCATCTCATTCAGTAACTAACCAGCTTCTTCCTTTCCTCTTAATTTGAATTCTACCCTTAATTTAAAACTGGACTTCATTCCCGCCTACTCACCAAGCCTTCTCTTACCACTCTATCCCCATTGATCCTTTTTTTTTTTTTTTACAATTCCCTATGGCGCTTGCTAATTGTTAGTGATTTTTGACGTATGTCTAAGGAAGCGTGGAGATATTGTAGCAGTGCTTCACACTAAGAGCACACTCCTTTAAGCGTGCAGGGGAGCAGCTGAGGGGCTCCATTCCCTCCTCCACCCATCTTCCGCGCTGCTTTTTCTCTTGGGCATGTTGAGATTTTCAGATTTTCTTTTTGAAACTTTTCTTCTTTTGGCAATATCATTTGTGAACTGTATTGTTACTTTTTTTTTGTCTTCAAGCATGTATATCTTTTTTTCTCAGTTGGGTTTTAAATTTCTTGAAGACAGGGACCATATCTTGAACTTCTCTGTCTCTTACTTGCTCCGTTGTTCAAAAAATGCTTATTGATAATTTCATGAATTAATATTTGTCCTGCCTAACTTACAGGATATTGTGAGACTGAAGTGAGAAAAAGATGCTTGAAATGTGATGCCACATAAAGTAAATGTTACTTTCTTTATAGTATTGTTGTAGAGTGAGAATTTGTTGGAAGCTAAAACTTTCCACATTTGAATTTATTTCATTCACCAAACAGTTGAACAATGACTAAGTACTGAAAATTAATGTGTCAAAGTCCACTCACACAGACCAGGAGAAATGAAAACATGTAAAGACACAAATTTGTATTACAAGAGAAGTATAGTTGTAGAAGTGTATCCAAGTGTACCTGTAGAACAAAGAAGACACACAGAAACTGTGTTTAAGTGAGTCTAGTTGTGACTTCCCTCTCAGCGGTATCTTAAAGGATACTGATTGCAAGGCAAACAAGGCAGAGAAGTAACTTTAGGCAAAGGGAATAGAATATACAAGGTTCAAAGACATGAAACAAGATCTTGGGAACTTACTTGGTAGAGCTAAAACACAGGAGTGACTGATGAAATTGAACCTAAGCTAGACCTGCCCAGGATGGTGGCCACTGGCCACAGGTAGCTATTTAAATTTAATTAAATTTTAAAATGCAGTTCTTTGATCATACTAGCCACATTTCAGGAGTGCAATTGGTATACAGGCTAATGACCATCATGTTGGCCATTACAGTTACAGAACATTTCCGTCATCTCAGAAAGTTCTATTAGATGGTGCAGAGCTAGATCATAGAAGACCTCGCTGCACATTTAATTAAGGAGTTGGACTTTATTTTTGTAGACAATTGTAAATCTTTGAAGAGTCTTAAGCATGACAGTGATGTGATCAAATTTGTGTATACAAAAGATTTTCAAATTTTTTTATTGATAGAATCAAATATTTCTATCTAGCTCATAGCTTTTGCTGACAAAGTATAATTAGAAGTGAATTAGGTAGTCTGGGCCCCTTATAATTATTACAGTGGAGAATAAAATAGAGAAAAGATTTAATAAACACTCTTTTAAGGCTTATAACCCAACTGGAAAACTCTCTTGAGAGCTATTGTTATCCATTACATGAGTCTGAAAAAACATTTCTTTACCTTTTTCTTTTAGTTAAGTTACTGGGTGATTAATGTTAGTGATAATGTTAGGAGATTAAAATTTTCAAAAAGTATTACTCAAGGTATTTATATTCTTATTTTGTTATAGGATTTGTCATTATGTTTTGAAAGCTAAGACTAATAACTGCCATGACTTGATAATAGCTTGACTAAATCAAGATGTTAAATAGAATTGTCATAGACTTATTAATCAAAGTAATTTAATTAGATTTACCAGCAAAATAAAAATGTTGCTTTTAGTAATATGAATTAAATTTTCATGCACATGTGCTAATTTGGCCCTTTACTTACAGTCAACCCGGTGTCCACTCCAGTTGCCCTTCCCACCCCAGCTCTTTCTCCAAGCCTGATAGCTGATCTTGAAGGTTTAAACTTGTCAGCTACTTCATCAGTCATTAGCGTAAGTAATTTTCAAAATATATTAGCTCAGTTTTTAAATGATGCCATTGCATTTTTTTTATTAAAATACAAATAATTACATGCTTAGCCTCAAACAGTTCTTCGTCTTAACAAATCTATTTCAAATTTGACCTTTTAATTTTATAAATATATTTTTAATTAGCTCTATCCAAACCATTGTTGTCTCAATTTCTCCTTGTTATCCACACTTACTTGCCATGTGTACATTTTTCTCTGGTACTGTTATGTATCTCTAACTTACGAAAGTTCTTTGCCACATTGAATTAGTTTATATACATAGATTCTGTCTTGAAGAATTGTTTTCTACATGAAGAGACTCCCATTCTCATCATTCTATGCCTACCACACTATTCCTTTACCATAGGCTACTAAAACTGCCTGTTTTTATTTAAAAACTCAAGATTGTATTTCTTTTTACATTATCTTTTTATCTATTTCCATTATATATGTACATGCCTTAATATCCCTAAGAAAATTCTTTAATATTATTTGTGGAGACTGACTTGCAGTGAGGCAAGAGGCTTACCTATCTCAAAATAATGCCAAAGCCATCAGCCTGTCACAATATCTGAAACTACAATAACTTTTTCTGTGTTAGCATGTTATATCCACTAACCTTTCACTCTAAATCAGGCATACTGCCTAAGATGTATAATCTGTTGATATGCTTGACCTCCCATTAATTTGTTGTTGGAAATCTGACAAACTAAGCAATAGCACAGCAAGTTCTGATGGGCTCACAGTTAGCTTGAATAGATCTCCTGTATCAGTGGTTGCCAAGGCTAGCAGGGTACATGATTGGTGATCTGAGCTGCCAGGAAACAGAGAACTGCTTCTGCCAGAGATAAGAGAGAAAAGTACTTAATTCTTGTACAGTGCTACCAACAAATCTCCTTTTCAAAGCAAATATGCTATCAGGGCTATGCAATGAAACACTCAAAAGAGCTCCATGCATTTCCCTTTAGCATTGGTCAACTCAGAAAATACAGGCGAAAACTCTTAAGCGTATCATGTTGTGTTTCAGTTTAGTAGTTGTAGAACATGATTATCTCTTTTCACTCAGAAATGAGTAAAGTGGTATTTGGGACTTTAGTTTGTCCTTGTTGCTAAAAGGACAAGGCACATTAGAAGAGATGAGGGGAAAGCGGATAATTATTTCATTTAAGTAATAAATATTTATTAAGCATTTGTAGTAGGCTGTAAAGAGAAAGTGGTCATCAAAACATCTATGGTGAAGCACAGTAAGTTTTTGAGGAGAAGGGAGGACCCTAAAAACTTGGGAGGCAATAAGGTGGTAGATGAATAACTTGGGTTTGATATCAGATGACCTGAAAATCCCTGCTTTGCCACTTACTAGCTATGTGACCTTGGGCAAATTGGTAAGTAGCTTCTCTGCACCCAAGTTTCCTATGAAGATAATATCTACTTCACAGGTTCTTGCCAGATTAATGAGATAATAAATGTGAAGCTTTTAGAACAGTGACTGGCACATTGTCATCACTCAGTAAATATTAGCTAATATTTTTGGAAGTGGTATAATATGTGATAATGGACCCTGAGTAGACTCACACTTTATTAGCTGTAAGAAGAATGCAGTTGAGATTAGAAAAGCTTGTAGTAAATTTTCACTTACCACAAAGTAATTGAAGGACTCATCTTTTTATACTAAAGAAAATATTTATTGAGATGGTCTCTTCAAAGGAAAAGAAAAGCACTCTATCCAAAGAGCATGCCAAAAAAAAGCACAACTACCTAGTGAAGCAGGATCATAGCCTTCATCCCCAAAAGCTAACAAAATGGTCAAACAAGTAATTGTAACAAGAATGGCAGTCAGAAATTCACCAGCAACAAGCCAATAAAGGAACCAGTAGAACTTTAAACAAAGAGAAAAGTAGAGCCTTGAGAAGTAGAACCTATGGAAATAAATTGAGTGTTCTGATGTGGACTATCATGGCTCCTGATCTCATGTTCGGCCCTCGAAACAGTGCTTTAGAAAGCTGAATCAACCAAAGCATAAGTTTTCTCATTAAGTGTACAAATTTAGAAAGAAATAGACTAAAGACATCAAAGGAAATACTTAAAGCCTAGTCCTCAAAAATTAAAAACCCCAGTAATAGTATGGGACCTCAAGAGATGCAAGGGTCCCTTGAATCCTAAAATAAAATTCATGGATGAGTACATCCTTAATTTAAAAATCAATACGTTACCCAATTCAATAGAAAGAAAAAAATACCTTCTAATAAATAGTACAATGATTGATAAATGTTTGACCATGACTACATTGGAAATGTAGTGAAGTAGTGGAATAATGCCGGCAACTCTAAATGCAGACTAATAAACTGTATGATTGTATTAGCAACCCAAATACCATGGGTTATGGTGTAATATGATTTTCCAAAACATTGAATGATATTTCAGGTAGTTATTCCTGGAAAATTGAGTATTTTAAAACCTTGCAATGGGGCTCCCCACCCCCCTGCCCCCATAAGACTACTTTGTACTGATATGAAAAGTGTTCTAGGACCAGGTGATTTTTAAACAGGCTTTCACGTTATGAATGTCCAGCAAGACAGGTGAAAGTTGTGCGGAACATGGTATAATCTTTATTGGATGAATCTTCCCTGGAATTCATCCAGAAAACAGATGAGGGATGCAGTGAAACAAGCATTATATACTTCTCCACTGATGTCGGTCTAAACCATCATTCTGAATGGCAGTTTGGGCATCTATGTATAGAATCGTCAAAATATGCATACTGTTTGACACAGTAATCTTGTGAAAGTGAAAGTGTTAGTCACTCAGTTGTGTCCGACTCTTTGCAATCTCGTGGACTGTAGCCCACCAGCTCCTCTCTCTGTGGAATTCTTCGGGCAAGAATACTGGAGTGGGTAGCCATTCCCTTTTCTAGGGGATCTTCCTGACCCAGAGATTGAACCCAGGTCTCGTGCATTGCAGATGGATTCTTTAACGAGCCACAGGGGAAACCCAGTAATCTTATGCCTAGGTTTTTCTTCTAAGGAAATAATTAGAAATACAAAGGTTTATGTGCATGGTTATTTATAACCACAGTGCCTAGTGATAGGACAATGATGGTTGTGTCAAGTATGGCAGAGTCAAATTAAAGAATGTTATGTAGTCTTAATAAAAATGGTTTTATTAAATTTTTGAATGAGATAAACAAGTGGTATAAAATTAAGTGATGAAACAATATAAAATATTATGTATTTTACCTCAACTTTATAAAATTGTATACTCACACTATTTTTTAAATGTAAAGAGAATGAAAGAAGAAAATGCTGTTGTATGTAGTATTTTCCAGAGTTTCTCTAGGCAAGGAGTAATATTTATATATTACCCAAAAAGCAGTCATTTTGTAATAGGCATGGTAAACACGTATATGAATGACTAGGATGCCATTTTATTGACACCTAATGTCTGTCTTTCTGAATCAACATCAGTAATTATATGAAGCAAGTAATTTGGTTTTCTCACCTCTAAAATAAAAGCCAAGTAGATCTCCATGTTTCCTTTTAACTCTAACATTCTGTGAATTTGTGGAATTTTGAACCAAAGAAATTAATTATACTGGGATGATTTGAGTGTTTGTGAAAATAAATGGATGAAACACTTTTTAGCTTACATGGTGACTTCTGTTTCATCAGTTCAGTTCAGCAGCTCAGTCATGTCTGACTCTTTGTGACCCCACAGACTGCAGCACACCAGTCTTCCCTTTCCATCACCAACTCCCAGAGCTTGCTCAAACTCACGTCCATCGAGTCAGTGATGCCATCCAACCATCTCATCCTCTGTCGTCCCCTTCTCCTCCTGCCTTCAATCTTTCCCAGCATCAGGGTCTTTTCAAATGAGTCAGTTCTTCGCATCAGGTGGCCAGAGTATTAGAGTTTCAGCTTCAGCATCAGTCCTCCCAATGAATATTCAGGACTGATTTCCTTTAGGATGGACTGGTTTGATTCTCCCTGCAGTCCAAGGGACTCTCAAGAGTCTTCTCCAACACCACAGTTCAAAAGTATCAATTCTTCGGTGCTCAACTTTCTTTATACTCCAACTCTCACATCCATACTTGACTACTGGAAAAACCATAGCCTTGACTAGACAGACTTTTGTCAGCAAAGTAATGTCTCTGCTTTTAATATGCTATTTAGGTTGGTCATAGCTTTCCTTCCAAGGAGCAAGCGTCTTTGAATTTCATGGCTGCAGTCACTATCCGGAGTGATTTTGGAGCCCAAGAAAATAAAGTCTCTCACTGTTTCCATTATTTCCCCATCTATTTGCCATGACGTGATGGGACTAGAAGCCATGATCTTAGTTTTTTGAATGTTGAGTTTTAAGCCAACTTTTTCACTCTCCTCTTTCACTTTCATCTAGGTCATTAAGATCTTTTTTTGTATAGGTCTTCTGTGTATTCTTGCCACATTTTCTTAATATCTTCTGCTTCTGTTAGGTCCATACCATTTCTGTCTTTTATTCCGATCATTGTATAAAATGTTCCCTTGGTATCTCTGATTTTCTTGAAGAGATCTCTAGTCTTTCCCATTCTATTGTTTTCCTCTATTTCTTTGCATTGATCACGGAGGAAGGCTTTCTTGTTTCTTCTTGCTATTCTTTAGAACTCCACATTCACATGGGTATATCTTTCCTTTTCTCTTTGCCTTTCGCTTCTCTTATTTTCTCAGCTATTTGTAAGCCCTCCTCAGACAACCATTTTGCCTTTTTGCATTTCTTTTTCTTGGGGATGGTCTTGATCACTGCCTCCTGTACAGTGTCACGAACCTCCGTCCAAAGTTCTTCAGGCACTCTGTCTATCACATTTAATCCCCTGAATCTCTTTGTCACTTCCAGTGTATAATTGTGATCTGATATAGGTCATACCTGAATGGTCTACTGGTTTTCCCTACTTTCTTCATTTTTCAATAAGGAATTCATGATCTGAGCCACAGTCAGCTCCTGGTCTTCTTTTTGCTAACCATATAGAGCATCTCCATCTTCAGCTACAAAGAATATAATCGATCTTATTTTGGTATTGCCCGTCTGGTGTTGTCCGTGTGTAAAGTTGTCTCTTGTGTTGTTAGAAGAAGGTATTTGCTATGACCAGTGCATTCTTTTGGCAAAACTCTGTTAAGCCTTTGCCCTGCTTCATTTTGTACTCCAAACCCAAACCTGCCTGTTACTCCAGGTATCTCTTGACTTCCTGCTGTTGCATTCCAGCACCCTATGATGAAAAGGGAATCTTTTTTTGGTGTTAATTCTAGAAGGCCATGTAGGTCATCATATTCTATTTCATAGGTGATTTTTATTTCAGTGAGTTTTTATTTCCTTTGTGTGCTTAGTACAATATGGATGTTTCATTTTTAGAAATGACCAAAATATTTACAATGAAATCCAAAGAACAGTTCCTTTTTCACACTAAAGTGAGCATGAAAGTCACTCAGTCGTGTCCAACTCTTTGCGACCCCAAGGACTGTCCCATCCATGGAATTCTCCAGGCCAGAATACTGGAGTGGGTAGCCTTTCCCTTCTCCAGAAGATCTTCCCAACTCAAGAATTATACCAACTTTTCCCGTATTGCAGGTGGATTCTTTACCAGCTGAACTAGTAAAGATTGTATATAAACAAAGTATTTATTTCAGTCTTCCGTGAGACTAATTGGTAGTTGGCCGAGAGATGGCCAAAAAGGAACATTTTAGTGCTTGCTAGAGTATTTCAGATAATCACGATGGTGTGATCACTCACCTACAGCCAGACATCCTGGTCTGTAAAGTCAAGTGGGCCTAAGGAAGCATCACTACAAACAAAGCTAGTGGAGGTGATGGAATTCCACTTGAGCTATTTCAAATCCTCGAAGATGATGCTGTGAAAGTGCTGCACTCAATATGCCAGCAAATTTGGAAAACTTAGCACTGGCCACAGGACTGGAAAAGGTCAGTTTTCATTCCAATCCCAAAGAAAGGCAATGCCAAAGAATGCTTAAACTACCACACAATTGCAGTCATCTCACATGCTAGCAAAATAATGCTCAAAATTCTCCAAGCCAGGCTTCAACAGTACATGAACCGTGAACTTCCAGATGTTCAAGCTGGTATTAGAAAAGACAGAGGAACCAGAGATCAAATTGCCAACATCCACTATGTCATCGAAAAAGCAAGAGAGTTCCAGAAAAACATCTACTTCTGCTTTATTGACTATGCCAAAGCCTTTGACTGTGTGGATCACAACAAACTGTGGAAAATTCTGAAAGAGATGGGAATACTGGACCACCTGATCTGCCTCCTGAGAGGCAGATCTTGACCTGTATGAGGTCAAGAAGCAACAGTTAGAACTGGACATGGAGCAACAGACTGGTTCCATATAGGAAAAGGAGTACATCAAAGCTGTATAGTGTCACTCTGTTTATTTAACTTATATGCAGAGTACATCATGAAAAATGCTCTACTGGATGAAGCACAAGTTGGAAACAAGATTGCTGGGAGAAACATCAGTAACCTCAGATTTGCAGGTGACACCACCCTTATGGCAGAAAGTGAAGAAGAACTAAAGAGCCTCTTGATGAAAGTGAAAGAAGAGAGTGAAAAAGTTGGCTTTAAAGTTCAACATTCAGAAAACTAAGATCATTGCATCTGGCCCCATCACTTCATGGCAAATAGACGGGGAAACAATGAGAGACTTTATTTTGGGGGGCTCCAAAATCACTACTGATGGTGACTGCAGCCATGAAATTAAAAGACGCTTGCTCCTTGAAAGAAAAGTTATGACCAACCTAAACAGCATATTAAAAAGCAGAGACATTACTTTGCCAACAAAGGTCCGTCTAGTCAAAGCTATGATTTTTTTTAGTAGTCATGTATGGATGTGAGAGTTGGACTATAAAGAAAGCTGAGCGCTGAAGAATTGATTTTGAACTGTGGTGTTGGAGAAGACTCTTGAGAGCCCCTTGGACTGCAAGGAGATCCAACCAGTCCATCCTGAAGAAAATAAGTCCTAAATATTCATTGGAAGGACTGATGCTGAAGCTGAAACTCCAATACTTTGGCCACCTGGTGCAAAGAACTGACTCATTTGAAAAGACCCGATGGTGGGAAAGGTTGAAGGTCGGAGGAAAAGGGGACAACAGAGGATGAGATAGTTAGATGGCATCACTGACTCAGTGGACATGAGTTTGAGTAAACTCCGGAAGTTGGTGATAGATTGGGAGGCCTTGCGTGCTGCAGTCCATGGGGTCGCAAAGAGTCAGACACAACTGAGCGACTGAACTGAACTTAACTGACAGTGTATCAGTAAAGAAACTGAATTTTTAGTGAATTACTAGTAAAGTTTTTTTTTAACTATATTATTATTAGGCTAAGAGTTTCTAAATTCTTGTATTTCAGACCCCCAAAATTCAGTAGTAGCGATCCTCAGAATATTAGTCCTCTGGAGAGGCTGAGAAAAAAAGAGGAGGGATAAAGTTTGCATATTAAGAGTAAATGTGAAATAAAAATGAATTATTCCTGGTGGCTCAGGCAGTAAAGAATCTGCCTGCAATGCAGGAGACCTGGGTTCGATCCCTGAGTTGGGAAGAGGGATAGCAACCCACTCCAGTATTCTTGCCTGGAGAATCACCATGGACAGATGAGATTGGTGGGCTACAGTCCACCAGGTCGCCGAAAGTTGGGGACAACTGAGGGACTAAGCAGAGCACAGCACGAGTATGAATTGTTCACCTAGGGTATTAGAAATGTCGGAAAATTGGAGAAATAGTCGTTTAATGTGGCTAAAGCATAACATAGAGGTTGGAATAACCAAGTCTCTGATGCTGGAGAATGTTGGTGACATACTATCATGAGAAAATTATAGTAATGATTTCTTTCTTATATCTCCGTACCTGTAGAAAAGTGATAATAGGTGCCTCAGAGAATAAAGAATTTGCCCGCAGTGCAGGAGACCTGGGTTCGATCCCTGAGTTGGGAAGATCCCCTGAAGAAGGGAATGGTTACCCACTCCAGTATTCTTGCCTGGAGAATTCCATGGACAGAGGAGCCTGGCGATCTATAGTCTGTGGGGTAGCAAAGAGTCTGACACGCTTGAGTGACTAACACACACACAATATTTGTATTGTGCTCTGGAGTAAACAGAGATGTTGCAGGAGATGGGAGGTACCCAGGCCTGGAGCTCCAGTTTCACATGTAACACCTGACATTTCTGAGGTTAATGGCAGAGGCAGTAGCACCTCATACCTCTGACCCATTTGTGGTACATTAGTGAGGAAGCGCTGACTTAGCTGCTGTAATATAACCAGTTTGATCCTCATGGATCACAGTCCCTAAGTGGAATTTAACTTAGGAGGCTGTGGGAAGGTTCATTAAGAAAAGCAATCTTTATAAAGGACAGCGGTAATATATTAAGGAGTAGTAAGTAATTCCAAGAGCAGTCCATGAAAGAGAAACCAGGTTTGCAAAAAAGAAACCTCAGTTTGATGCAATATGTTATTTGGAGTTAGCCCAACTTGATGTTACAGGCTTCCCCGGTGGCACAGTGGTAAAGAATCTGCAATCCGCCTGCCAAAGCAGGAGAATGTAAGAGATGTTGGTTTGATCCCTGGGTGAGAAAGATCCCCTGGAGAAGGAAATGGCAACCCACTTCAATATTCCTGCCTGGAAAATCCTGTGGACAGAGGAGCCTGGCAGGCTACAGTCCATGGGATCTCGAAGAGTCAGACACAACTGAGCGACTAAGCACATGATGTTAGGGCAGAGTCCTCCAGACTGGTAAGTTTGTCCAAGACTACTGAGGCAGCTGCAAGTTGAAGGGTTTTCTGAAACTACCCTCAAGTATGATAATTCACTAGGTCAATTCACACAACTCAGGAAAACCCTATACTTAGGATTACAGTTTTACTGTGGCATGCTCATGCCCAATCGCATCAGTCGTGTCCGACTCTTTGCAACCACATGGAGTGTAGCCCACCAGTCTCCTCTGTACGTGAGATTCTTAAGGCAGAAATACTGGAGTGGGTTGCTGTTCCCTCCTCCAGAGTATCTTCCCAACCCAAGGGTCAAACCCATGTCTCTTATGTCTCCTGCATTGGCAGGTGGGTTCTTTATCACTAGTGCCACCTGTTTATTGTAAGTAACAATAGGATAAAATTAGCATCAGCCAAAGGAAGAAATGTATGGAGGAGATTCTGGTTGTGTCCCAAACTCAAAACTTTGGGGTTACCCTCCTTGTGTTGGAGTTGGTAGTATATACAGGAGTACTGCCAACCAGGGTAGCTCACCAAGCTTAGCTATCCAGTTTTTATTGAGGCTTTAGTACATAAGCAGTGTTGACTGAATTAGTTGCCTCATGGTTGAACTCACTCTCTAGTGTTCCCCTCCAAGTCAGTCTGATATCAGTGCCCTAGAGCCCCAACCCTCTACAATTTTCTGGTTGGTCTTTCTGGTGTGATCCGCTTCCATCCTGGGTTATCTGGTTAGCCAAGCTTTCTAGGGGCCCACCATGAGTAATAAAGGCACTCCATCACTCTGGAAATGCGAAGTCTTTAGAGGCTACTGCTCAAGAGCTGGAACAAAGTCCAGATCTGTCTTTAAATGAGACCGGATTCCATACTACATATGCCAGTTAAGTGTTTTTTTCATTCAACAAGTATTTATTCAGGCCAGAATATGAGGAGGAGCCAAAGATGTAGTTGTGTACAAGGCTGTGTTCCAGACTGTAGGGAGTTTACAGTTGAGTAAGAGCAAAACAAAAGAAAAATTTCCTCAAAATTATGTAACTTCAGTATACTAAGTATTTTCATTTTGTAACATAGTTTGCCCTTTGGAATATTTCTACAAATACAAGTTGTCAGCATTTCTCTGACTATATACATAAACACGATTATTTTATATCAGCTAAACTCCACAGTCCCACCTATTTCAGTAGTAGCTTAAAATCTATCGGGAGTTTTAACACAGTTTAGAATTTAAATATCTGAACTACCATCCCTCTCTAACAAAAAGTAGATGGATAATTTTGAGTACATGCTGTTCACCTCTACTTTGTTGAATTGACACTGTGGATTGTCACTAAATCACTTGATGAAGAAATAGATTCTCACAATGTCCAGTAAAGACAGTGGCAGCAGCAGCATTAACCTGAGGTTTGTGCATATTATTATGGGTAGTCAGCATGGAATTTTCCTATGAGCAGCCAAAAGATGGCATTGTTTTATCAATATGAAGCTACTTAAATAAGGGCCCCCCCCCAACCCCTTCAGGGCTTCTTGCTGGCCCAGTCGGTAAAAAATCTGCCTGCACTGCAGTAGACCCAGATTCAATCCCTGGTTCAGGAAGATCCCCTGGAGAGGGGAATGGCAACCCACTCCTGTACTCTTGCCTGGAAAATCCCATGGACAGAAGAGCCTGGTGGACTACAGTCCGTGGGATTGCAAGAAAGAGACATGACTTAAGGACTAAACCAACCCCTTCCAGAATTTACAAGCTGAAAGTAAGAAAAAGAAAACCTGTATGTAATGCCCTTGATCAGGCAGAGTGACGAAAGGAAAAGGCTTTTTTTTTTTTAATACATAAACCAAGTCTACCACCTGAAGTTCGTGTTTTGTCATTAGTTCTGTGAAACTTCCTCTGAAAGGAATATAGGAAAATAACTGGCAAGTAGGCCTACAGCTTCTGCTATTGACAGAGATTGGCAACTACTTGAGTTACAGCTATCCAGAGATCCTGACCCAGTTTGTATTATAGGAAATTAATTGGAAAATCAAGAGTACCTGTCGGACCTGCTTTTGGCACAAAGGTCACTTTGTCAGTTTCAAAACAGTATGAAGAAAAAACAAATCATAGCCTGAATTTCTCAGTCTGAATTTGCTAAAACAGCATATGGAATTACTTGGATAATTGCATCATAATGATGGACAGTTGTAACTGAATTTGATCTCTATTTCTCGAAAGTGGATTTAGATCTTAGATAGGGCTTTCACTTTTTTAAAATTTATACTGGGCTAGGGCATTTTAATTTTGTTGTCCAGTCTGCTGTCTTCTACCGCCAGAGTGCTAGCTTTCTTCTAGTTTGTCTACAAGGACAGATTGCTTCCAGAGTTTTTGTACAAGTCTTACTAAGTCACATGCTAGATATTTCACGAATACATAGTCTCATTCCCACACAAATGATAATATGTCTGTGGTAAAGATTGCTTTCTGATATACTGGAAAAACTATTTTTTTAAATATGTGTTTTTTATATTTTAAAAACTTAATCAAGCCTCAGGCTAAGAGACAAGTCCAGCTCAGATCAAAAACTTCCTTGACTTTAAAGAAGGAAGAAATTATAAGTTAAAATTAAAAATAATTTTGTCATTTTAAATTTGGGAAAAATCCTTTATTTGTTCTGATGAAAATGTCAGTAGTCATGGAACTGTGGTAAAAATAATGAAAAATCACTGGCCTGGCTCTGCTTAAATTGAAAACATTTTTTAATTAAAGTGTGACAGTATTTTGTGCTTCCATTGCCCAGCCATGTCCCATCTTATTCTTTTATTTAATTCTCTTCTGCATATGAGTTGCTTTAATTTTTAAATTAATCTTTAAGGTATGCTGTATTACTGCTTTATCTTTTTGTTTCTGTACTAATTCAGAGGTCTCGTAGTTAGTAACAGACCATTATCATCTCTCCCTGTCCTAGATTATTAAAAGCAGCTGCTTTTTAAAAAGATATTGTTATTAATTTTAGCTGTAGGTTTTTTATTGTAAAAATATTTTTTATTTGCGTTAAACAAATATATGGCAATCTTAAGTCTTGAATTCTCCACTGTGAAAAATCCACTATATCAATTGCTAACAGTAGTTATTATGGCAAAACAAAAAAAAAAAGGTTACCTCCAAAACAAAGAAAATATGTGTATAAATTTGTAAGAAACAGAAGGATTAAAGACCTGATGGTAAAGAAGGCCTGGGCCTTCCTGTTACTTTGTGGTAAGTAGTTCCTGTCCTTGCGGTGGGTTCCATTTTTAGAGCTAAGGCAGTTCACTTGAGACTTTTTTCCCCAAGATTATTGTTTTTAGTTTTCATTAATTACAATTATATGTACTACACTCAGAAATAAAAGGTTTTAGAGTACCAGTTATTTAAAAAGGATTTAATCTTTTCTGGCAATTTTGTTTTCCACATTTGAAATTGATTGAACATTGTCTTACTGTCAACTGCCATGTTGTGATTTTTGTTGCTTGTGTTGAATTGTGATATCTACAGTGAAAAATATTTTTTAAACTTTAAGATATCTTAGATTATTATGCATTGGCCAATCATGTTTTAATTATTATTTAATTATGTATCAATCAAGTTAACTTCTATTACTTCTGTTCCTCTTTTAAAAGCTTGCCAAAAATTTTCTGAACATAGGACAAGGCATGGTATGGAAAATTGATTTTCCATTCCATTAAGTGTTATTTAATAGTATTAAGCCTTTTAACATGAAAAACTTTCCCTAAACATGAAAAATCTTACTGTGATACTTAGAGAAACTTTGTTTCTCTTCAAAGGAAAAGAAAATGAATTTGGCTTTCAGGCATACACCAAACTAATACTAAGAAATTAATTTATTACCAGAGAGAGGAGAACATGGAGTAAAAATAGATGAGTACAGTCTATGACCCTAATATCAAAGAAAAGTAAAAGCCACTTATCTTAGAATATATCAGATACACTGTTATTCAAATCATTCAGGAATATAATTGCAGACAGCTTTTACAGGCCTATCAGTATGGGTTATTTCTTTACATTTGCAGCTGTTCCATATTGCTGAATGTGTAGATGTCGCCCCTAAATTCTAAATTATTACTGAAGGTCTGCTATGCACTTCTGCTAAAAAAGATAACAAAACGAATTTTTACTCTGTTCTTTAACATGCATAGTTTAGGTTAGATACCAACACAGTGTAACATGTGTGTCTTGTTTGAATCCTGACTGAAGCAAACCAACTCTAAAAAGATAATGGTAACCCTATATGTGAGACAGAATAAGAGACACAGATGCATAGAACAGTCCTGTGGACTCTGAGGGAGAAGGTGAGGGTTGGACGTTCTGGGACAATAACATTGAAACATGTATATTGTCATATGTGAAGCAGAACACCATTCCATGTTCTATGCATGGGACGGATGCTCAGGGATGGAGCGTTGGGATGACACAGAGGGATGGGAGGGGGAGGGAGGTGGGAGGAGGGTTTGGGAGGGGGAGCACATGTGAATCCATGGCTGATTCATGTCGATGTATGGCAAAAACTACTACAATATTGTAAAGTAATTAGCCCCCAACTAAAATAAAAAAATAAATAAATAAATAAAAAACAAAAAAAAAATAAATAAAAAAAATAAAAAAAAAAAAAGATATATATATGACAGTCGAGGAAATGTGAACACTGTATTTTACATGAAATTAGGGGAGGTTTTTTTGTTTTGTTTTAGGTGTGACAATAGTATTGTAAGTTTTCTTCACAAGTCTTTATCTGTTAGATATACAAACCAAACTGTTTACTGATGAAATTACTATATCATCTGACATTTGAAGTAGAACAAAAGATTAAGCAAGATTGGACAAATATTGATAGTTTTTTGAAAGTTAGTGATGAGTACCTTGTTCTTTATGATATTCTGTCTGCTTTTGTGTATGTTTGAAAGTTTTCCTAGTAAGTTTTTTTTTTAAAGTACACAGTTTCAGAAACTTATACCATATTTTCACTGAAGATGTTAGCGTCCATGCTTCACTAAGTATGTGCCTTGCCAAAGTTATCTTGTAAATTTAAAATAGTACGTTAAATTTTGAGTTCCATTCAGATTGTCATCTGTGAAATAAGAAGACTGTAATATATGTAATAGATTGTTTCTAACGTCCCACAGTTCTAGTTCTTTAGAAGTCTGTGGGAAATTAAGAGGGAGACAGCAGGTGACTTTAGTAAACATCAGTGTCAGTGTAGGGGAAAGATGCCTTATCTTTTATATTAGAAATATATTAATCTAATAAGAAGTAGACTCTGGGTCCCTGGAAGATAGGACAGGGCCTTTTTATTGGCCTTTCTGTTCTCGCTGCTCGATCCATAATAGAAATTCATCAAAAGTGTATTAAATGAATGAAATTAATCTTTCCTGTTTTCCAGTTGCATTATTATAGAATCCTTTCCCTCTGATGTCAGCTTAAAAGACTATTGTTAACCTGTTAGTATATGACATCATTGTGAGAATTATTCTTATGAAGCACATATCTCAAAAGTAATCATGATCCTTTCCTTACATGTTTCTTTTATTAAAACATGTAACATTTAAGACTGAAATGGAGAATAAGTTATTGTTTTACTTTGACTAAATGTATCTCAATAGCCCATTCTTTATATATCTATGTGCTCTCAATTTGGCTAAAAATACAGCACTGAGAAAAGAAGAAATTAACATTTTTATTTTATTTTCTCATCAATAGAGCAGATCTCCTAAAAATTTAAAGCACATCTTTCTAAGGTAACATTTACCTCCTCACATCTTTAGCAGCTATCAGACATGACATGGGACATATTCATTGACCCTAAAAATTCTCATCAGAATCATGCTCTGAAAGGGGGCAGCCCCAGCCAGACAAGAGGCTCATTTCAATTTTAACGGCTGTAATTAAAGGTTAATTCACTGAGTCAGGATTAACGAGGAAAGTACAAATGATAGG